>OY041622.1:6551482-7902561 GCA_955876795.1 Eupithecia tripunctaria
GTCCTACCTCGCTGACGTCCTACGCTACGTTTGCCGAGTCGGAGTCTCTATTAAAGAAGAAATCTTAAACGATTTGAAGTAAAATCTGCAGATATTTGTTCAGCGGCGTTCTGGATGTTTTCTATGTATAATAAAAAATATCTTTCTACATATTATGTAGTGTATTGTATTAAGTATATCAGTTATCTAGTTTTCCCGCCCCGCTCGCGGTGGAAACAGGACTTTACTTTGTGCCTACATAAACGCTAACAATAATACCAATGACCAGCCTAACTATGAGAGAACCAGAGAACTAGTACCCATAACACAAGCATTTTTAAGTTGATAAATAAATAAATAAAGTAACAAACTTTAGATGCCATATTTTTTAACCGACAGCAAAAAAGCAAAAGGTATTTTTTTATGTTCGTGACCTCAGAACTTTCGACTGGGTATACCGATTTTGATGATTTTTTTAAGAGCACCTGCCATGTGGTCCCATTTCAATTTGGTCCAGTTCTGACAATGACATCTATATGAAAACCATATAATTGATGTAGAGAACCATACATTAACACCTGTGAAAGTCTTTATTACATGCTTAAAATGCTGTAAGTTGAAAAGAAACCATTTGAACAGAGAGATAGTTAATCAAAATGCTAATACGGATGCTTCCTAAAAACGTATAAGAGGAAGAATAGACTAAAGATTGACATAAACGGAGTAAGTAACAGTAGCAATACAAGGACCAAATCATATGACGAGACATCATAACGAGATTGTTATGATGGTAGAATTAAAAAATATATTTTTTAAGGTTTTTACCGGATAACCGCTTACCTTATAAATATAAATACATACACATAAATTGATTCTATTTGAAAGCAGAATTGATGTAGCTTGAATCATTTTTTACTATTATTCACTTATTAATACCAATTTACAAAAAAAATAATTATAAAATCATTTATTTCAGGTTAGAAAAAGGAAATCATAGGTTATTTATAAATAAATTAAGGTACAAAATCCAAAGGACGACCCGCAGTACTTAACTTCATATTAATTTTCTTGTTGACGATTTTTAAACATAACAAAAAGTACTTGCTGTTTGACCCTCTTTTTCAATAAATATTGTTTAATTATATCTCTGTCTCGACTGCAAGTATGTGAATTTTAATTGATGTTATCGGAATCTGTTGAAATAAATTGCACCTACATATTTATCAAAAAGATCATTTAAGTAAAGTTAAGTTAATACCATAGAGAAATAGTATCTTAATCTATGTAACTATGGAAAGTCTACACTCATGCTCCTGGATTCGTAAAATCTATTCCATAATAACACCGCTTTATATTCAAAGAACGGTTTTATCAGAATCGTTATTAAAATGCAAAAAAATCTGTTGGTTTTCATTTTTCTTTGAGCAAGCGACTCACCGTCTTACGAACAGAATAAAAAACTAAAACTTAAAAGGAAATTTATAAGAATAATTTAATCCTTTGTTGCTTTTGAGATAATTGAAATAATGGGATAACAATTTTAGGAAATTGTTTAATGAATGGAATGTTGTTTTATGATTTTCGTTCAAAATTTAGGTTAGATTCTGCCCTGGGGCATGTCCTGCCCGAATAAAATAACACGAAATAATTTGGATAGCACCCGTAAATATAAAATACCTAAATACTAGCTATGGCCCGTACCTCCGCTCGAGTTTTTTCGAATCAAATGACCTTTATACGAGGTTTTTTAAAACGCGAATACTTAAAAACGGGGTAATTCAGGATTCTTGGGTATGAACTTTTTTTAAATAAATTGAAGACCATTTTTCTTTAGATTCGTGATTTTTTGTGTTTCTTTCTACGTTATTATTTTATGATAAAGCCCTGATTTTGCTGATGATACAAGCACAAAACATTTGTAAAAAAAATTATACCTCATCCTACAAATATTAGGTCCTTACATATGAAATTGGCGTTTTGTATGGGAGGAACAAAAAGTCGAATATTTTTTAATATAATATATTTAATTAATCAAAGTATGAACCATTATTTTCTATGCACTTTTGCTATCTTATAGGTAGTTCATTGATCCCTTTACTAAAAAAACCAGTCGGACGGGAATCAATAAAATCTTTGAAGGCGATTTGGACTGCCCCATCGAAGTTGAATTTTTTCCCTTGCAAGAAGTTATCCAAATTTCGAAAAAAAATGGTAATCTGTTGGAGCAAGGTCCGGGGAGTACGGAGGATGTCTTAGACTTTCCAATTGAAGCTCTTCTAATTTAGTAGCCGTCTGTTGCGCAGTGTGTGGTCTAGCGTTGTCGTGAAGCAGCAGTGGCGTGGAGCGATTGACCAGCCTAGGTTGTTTAGCCGCTAGCTTTTCCATCATGGTTTGCAATTGCTGACAATAGACATCAGCCGTAATAGTCTGGCCAGATTTGAGAAAACTGTAATGAACAATACCGGCACTAGTCCACCAAACGCTTACAAGTAACTTTTTTGGGGTTAATTTTCGCTTGGGGCAGGATTTGGCTGGCTGGCCAGGATCCAACCATTGCGCTGAGCGCTTCCGATTATCGTAAAGAACCCATTTTTCATCACAGGTAATGATTCGGTTTAAAATACCTTCATTATTGTGCCGGTTTAGTAATGTAACGCAGCAGTCGACGCGCGTTTGCCGGGCTCAGCGCTGCCACGCCCGTGCCCCCCCCTACAGCTTTCCCTCCCACAGCGTGAGCGCGGGGCCACTCATGGCCGCCAGCGCCCCGCCGCCACCCTCACACACACTGAGACCGTCCAAGGCGCAGGCGCGCCCACAGCGCCAGCAGCCGGGACCAACACGACCAGGCCGGTGGGAAACCCTACAGAAGTTCTGTTGGGGGTCCTCACGGAGTTCCTGGTCGCCATCGCCGCGGGAGTAGACCTTCAAAGCGCGGCGGTGCGGGGACTTGCCGTACTTCGAGGGATCCAGTATGGATAGAGCCTCCTTACGCCTTCTATACTGGAATCCCGGAGGGGTACGGCAACATCTCCAGCCTCTCCGCCTACTCGCCCAGTCGCAGGATATCCACATAATCCTCCTGGGCGAGACGAAACTGCTGCCCTCCCATGACCTGAACGTGCCCAACTTTCACACCTACCGCCGAGACGAAGTGTCGCCCGCATCGGGGCAGGCCTACAGAGGGACGGCCGCCCTGGTGAGACGCGACCTTGTCCATGAAGAGTTGGAGCACCCCCCGTTTAAGGAACTGAGAACTACCGGGGTGCTGGTGAGAGCGGCGGGCGAGGAACTCAGAATCTTCGCCGGCTACCGCCCGCCGACCCCCCGGTACGCAGCCTCAGACACCGCGGCCATCTTTAACACGCGCACCCCCACGCTGCTCGCTGGCGACCTAAACGCCAAGCACCCAGCCTGGGGCTCCCGCGTCATCAACCCTGCCGGTCGCAAACTGCTGAACGATAGCGATGCAACCGGCTTCACCGTGGTGGGACCTGATGCCCCCACGCACATCCCGACCGCCACCCGACACGCCGCTGACGTCCTGGACATCGTGCTCCATAAGCACGTGCGCTGCCCCGTCCAGGTTGAGGTGCTGTACGACCTGGACTCACAGCACCTCCCTCTCCTCATAACGCTCGACCTGGCCGCGGACTTCACTGCGCCGCGGCCCTTGGGCGTGAGGACTGATTGGGTAGCGTACGCTAGGGCACTCGAATCCGTGGACGTCGGACCCCTCCAGACGCCAGCTGATGTGGAAGCCGAGGCCTCGGCACTGATGGTGCGCATTAAGGAGGCCAAGGAGGCCGCCTCCACGCCCATCACAGGACGCCAAGGCCGGCGCAACGACCTTCCTCCACACCTCAAGAGGGCCGTCGCGGGGAAGCGCGAACTCAGGCGCGAATGGGCGCGCTCCCGCTGCCCGCGACTTAAAACGAAGCTCAACACCCTTTCCGCGGAGCTCTCGGCCGCAGTACAGGCCTGGAGAGGGGAGACCTGGGATCGAACGATCGACCGGGCCTCCGAAAACGACACCAACCTGTACGCACTAAACCGGGCGCTCACGCTAAAGCCTGCACCCACATACCCCCTTCTGGACCGAGACGGAATGAGGCGCTTTGCTCCCGCCGACCGTGCCGAAATCTTGGCCGAGCACCTGGCGGAGCAATTCACGCCTCACCCAGTAGCAGCAGACGCCACACTTGAAACCCTCCAACACCACCACCACGTCGAGGAGGCTGTGAGGGACTTCCTGTCGAGCCCAACACCGCTTCTAGGCGGGGAGTACTACATCTCCCCTGCCGAGGTGCGGAAGGCCGTCCTCCGCCTTCCCAGGCGGAAGGCGCCAGGCTACGACGGAGTCCCCAATATGGCCCTCGCCCAGCTGCCCCGCCGCGGTGTAACCGCACTCGCCCGCCTCTACAACGGTATCCTCCGGACGGGTCACTTCCCGGAGGCCTGGAAGACCGGACGGGTCATTGTCCTGCCCAAGCCTGGCAAAGACCACCGTTACCCAGCAAACTACCGCCCCATAACCCTTCTGCCAACAGTGGCCAAACTCCTGGAGCGCCTGCTCCTGGTGCGCCTGGCTCCAACCATCGAGCCGCGCCCAGAGCAATTCGGCTTTAGGAGTGGCCACTCCACAACGCTGCAACTCACCAGAGTACTACACCACCTCGCAGTCGAGCACAACGTCGGGCGCTGCACCGTTGGGGTCTTTCTCGACGTCGAGAAGGCCTTCGACCGTGTCTGGCACCCCGGCGTTCTGTATAAGCTCCTGCAGACGTCGACACCTCCAGCTCTTATCAGGATAGTGGCATCCTTCCTCGACGACCGGCGGTTCTTCGTCGCGGTTGAGGGTGCCACTTCCACCTCTCGGACCATCTCAGCTGGTGTACCACAGGGCAGCTGCTTGTCGCCCGCGCTGTACGCGCTCTACACCGACGACATCCCCACCCTGGCGGGCCACCTAAGCCCCGGGGAAAGGGATGTGTCGCTAGCGCTGTTCGCGGACGACAGCGCCTACTTCGCGTCCTCCACCAGCCCCACCATCGCAGCCAGCAGGATGCAGCGGCTGCTGAACATCCTGCCGCCATGGCTAGACAAATGGCGCATGGCCGTCAATGTGGGAAAGACGGCCGCGCTATTTGTCTCCCGCCGCACCCGACACCCTCCACTCCTGACGCTTCGGGGCCAGAACGTGGCATGGAGCCCGCACACTAGGTACCTCGGCATAGAGATCGACAGGTCGTTGAGGATGCAGCCGCAAGTCGACCGCGCGCTACACCAAGCGCGCGTCGCCCGCGCGCTCCTCCGACCTGTCCTGGGATCTCGCCTGCCTCTGAGGACCAAAGTGCGGGTCTACAAAAGCTACGTCCGGTCCCGACTCACTTATGCAGCGCCGGCCTGGTACGCCCTCATCTCGAGGACCAACAGGGACCGGCTCCAGGCGCTGCAGAACGTCGCGCTGAGGATCTGCACGGGCGCGGGCCGATACGTCAGGAACGACGTCATCGCCCGCGACCTGCAGATCAAATCCATCGAAGAGTTCGTCGTGCAGTCGGCGCGGCGGATGTACGACCGCGCCGACAACGGTCACCACGAGCACCTCCACCACATCGCGCCGCCCCAGACCCGGCCCCCAGACCACGACCGCCCGTGGCGACCTCTCCCGCGGGACCTTACCCCGCCGGAACCACCATGAGTCCTTGGGTTGAATATAGTAAAAAATAAAAAAAAAAAATAAATAAAAAAAAACAATTGAAACCAAAAAAAAAAAAAAAATATATATATATATATGCAGCCAAAAAAAAAGTAATAATAATATAGGCAAAAAGAGCGTTTTTTGCCTCAACCCAAGGACCGCGGGGTCGTCACCCATCGAGTTGAAGCCGGGGTAAAGAGGCCAAGCCTCGAGGCCCCCCTCCGTGCTCCCACAAGGGCCGGAAAGAAGAAGTTGTTGTTGTTGTTGCGTTTGCCGGTTTGCTTCAGTCAATTCGTGAGGTACCCACCTTTCAAGCTTTTTAATCTTCCCAATTTGCTTCATGTGAATTAAAACAGTTTTATCACTAACATCGCAGCCTGCAGCTAACTCGGACGTGGTTTGCGATGGATCCGCTTCCACAATAGCCTTCAACTCTTCATTATCAACTTGAGTCTCAGGCCGTCCACGGGGCTTGTTCTGCAGGTCGAAATTTCCAGAACGAAAACGTTGGAACCAACAACGAACTGTGTTTTCTTTTGCAACACGACCGCCATACACATCATTCACCCTTCGAGTTGTTTCCGCAGCACTAGTGCCACGGCGGAACTCGTACTCGTAAATAATGCGATATTTTAAGTTTTCCATTTTGTAAAATGAGTGACGCAAACAGAAAAAAAACAAATGAATGACGATCATCGAAGCACAAATACATGAGTCTATAGCTGTACAAATTTGAATTTGGAATTCCTTACCAAAGAGGAGAAATTTGTGATTAAAGTGGCCAGTACGAAAAACGCCAATTTCATATGTAAGGACCTAATATTACAAACGCGAAGTTAGTTAGTAGTTATGGATGTGTTAATGTTTGTTACTCTTTCACGCAAAAATTACTAATCGGATCGGGCTGTAATTGGTATATTGTATTCAGGTAAGTCTAATTCTAGAAGTAAACAGGTTTTTTTATCCCGTAAATACGTTCCCAATGCTGCAATGGGAAAGAAACCTATAAGCGTTTCCATAGAAACAACGTGGGCAAAGCAAATAAACCAAAATTCTAAAAATCCTTACACGGAAGTTGATCCATTCGGTTTCCAAAATCAGCCCCTTTCGGGTGTTACATGTGTGTGTAGAGATCGCTTTTAAGCAATAAGGCTGCCCATTGTACATTTATCTTATGTAATTTCTATTGTATTGTTTTTGTTGGTGTACAACAAAGTATTTTTGTATTGTATTGTACCTATAATATGACGCATACATGACGCGCACACCTGTTAAAGTGTCATAGTACTTTAAACCATTAATTTACAGTTTCCTTACAGTGTATGTACATTATCTAACGGTTTCCAAATTGCGTGCCTTAGCAACCGAATCAATTTCAACTCCACACTCGTTAATTAAAGCGCACTTACCCCTCCCCTGCCCCCTACTACCCTCTGACTTCCCCCTGACTAATTACTAAAAGATAAATTTAACATAGGGTGAGAATTTATCCGTTTAAGGGAGGCCTTAAATGTGGGCATTACGGAACACATTTTTCAAAGAGGAGACTACGAGACATCGTGTTTTTCAAGAAACATGCTTGAAGTTACAGCTTTTGAATGAAGGCTAACTAATCTTATTATTACTTTGTAAGTAGTGTCCGATATTTTAGTTACACATACATCAATTAAGTCTATTTTTTAGAATACCAGAAAGCAAAACCACGTGTCCACTGGTTCTGGGAAAAATTTGTAAGGCGAGTGATTGAATAAATAAACGATTAACTTACTTACTTTGCTTATTACATTGCCTTATTTAATTATTTATTAATCTCTTTTGTACACAAATATCATAATCGGAGTTTGGCTGGAACATAGTACATTAGGAAGATACGTTTTAACATTGTGTAACACCGACAAATACCCTACCATTGACGTTTCATCAGACATGCTGTAGAGGCATGCCCGCCGGCGTCCAAGATATTGCAGCCATTTCCAGATATTCCTTTGAGCTTTGAGCATCACTCGCAGAGTAGATATACACAGAGAAAACAAGGCGAGTTATCCGATATATGATAAGGCCGGTTTCTTTAAACTAGGTACCTACTGTAGGAACACGATGAGGTCGGAAGCAATTAGTTGTTTCATAGATATAATGTAGTTTTATTTGACTATTTTTGTTCTCATATAGGTACATATTTAAAAGAAATCTAGCGGCTAGAGTTAGTACTTTGGTATAAGAGGTGCCTCGGCTTTATGTTTTTATTACTAGTTTTTATATACGTTATTTTTAAAGTTTGCCTCTTTTTAATAATCAAACCAATTGTATGCGAGTGTTTTATGTGACAAAAAAACGATTTACTTACATTCTTACTTTTTATATTACATTGTAATAAGCCTTATTATTATTAGACACATAAAACAATTTCAAGGTTCTAGGTTTTCGAGGTCAAACTAGCAATATTAATAATAATTATATTATGACCTGAAGTTCCGTACTTCTTCTTAAGAAGGCTATGAACCTCTCCCAAATCTCAGCGGCCGGCCCGAGCGAATTTGTTGTTGTTTCACGTAGAATCGCATCGTGTTGGCCATTCCGCGGCATTCGCTTTATTTTGGAATTGTGCTCCCTGTGTCACATCGCCCCCCGCGTTTGAGCGAGCGGTTGCAGAAATTTGAAGGAATTTTTCAATTTTTAATATTTTTTTCGTACGTTGCGATTCATTTTGAATAAACGACTGATTTCAGAAATATTTTTATTTATTTCTAATGATGAATATATTTTGGATGTTTGAATAAAGGTGTCTAACATGCATAAAAAAATTGGTTGAAATTGACTCGATTTGGTGGTCAAAATATGGCAAACTAGTTTTACTCTCATTCAAAGATCATAATGTTCTTTTAAAAAACACTACAAACACAGCTATTTGTCATCCGATTATGTATGGAAAATTTCATTACGATCGGAAACGTAGTTTCCAAATGATGCGGAAAGTACGTTTGTATAGGAACTAAGGTATCCGTTCCGTTCTTAAGTTCAGTAGACACCGGCGCCAGTTCTCGTTCTTCGTTGGCTTACAAAGTTGTCAGCATGCGGGTGTTGATTCGTTTCGGTTAACCGTGTACTAGCGAAGAGTTTCGATCAACATCTCGAGAGATTCTAGCTCGGAATCTGGATCAAGTAGGAAGTTCTGTCTACAGCTCTAGTCACAGTCAAGCTTCACGGCCGGTGAATTACCGATTTGATACATTTTTTACTGTAGAAGAGTTTTATGATAGGTATTTTATTTTCTAAATTGAAAATGTATTTTTAGCGAGATTTCTCAACAAATGAGCTAATAATAATAATGAAAATTCTTTATTGGAAGAAAATGCAGAAAAACATGTAATTGTGTTCGTAAAACGATAATGCGCGCAATAGTTATGCAACTGTGTGCTACCAAGACGAGTAATGAGTTAGTAATCGCATTACACCTTTTGTTAATATGTTAAGTATAGTTTTTGTTTGTATCTCTCTGTATTTTTACGGACGATGTTATCGCTAAGCGATAAAGCCATCAAATAAAATAAAATAACAACCTTTTGAGTCTTACGGGCGCTTTACGCTTATCATGGGAAGCCAACCAGGATCGGACTACGAGTAGCATAAGCTGTAGGTAGATGCAGAATTATAAAGCTACTAGAGTGGTCGAATAAAACATTGTATAAGCTCTGTATTCGCTCTACTCTGCGTTGTCCTGTTACAGAGAAGGTGGTAGAATCCACAATATCTAGACAGCTTGACAAGCAGACAGACACTCTAATGCTTTATTTACTTGTAATAAATTTAACCCTTTTGCTGTCTGTAGTTACTTTAGGTCAAAAAGATAATTTAGAGAATCGGTTTGTGTCCGAAAGAAATCGAATTAGTCTGTCATTTAGACTATCAGATATCATAATTTCTTAGGTTTTTGTATATAGTGTTTTCTTTATAGTGCGTAAACGCTCATTCTAGGTAATTTCTAAGAAATGAAATAAGGTGTTCTTCCAACACAAATAAGGTTCGTAGTTAACCCGCTTACAACCGTAAAGAAATGAAATAAAATTCAAATTCCGTCAAAGTCGAAAAGTTGTGGGATTTTGTTGTTTTTCTTAGATATATCTTTTATTGAAATCTAGGATGATTGGATAATTTAGCCACTGTCTTTGCTTGGAATCAGAAAGACAAGTAAAAAGTCACAGTTGGGTAAAAATAAATATTATAGTTAGAGGGTTGACCAAAAATCCACGACGGTTCATTTTCTTCTCTTGGCACTGACATTTTCAGCTCTGTTCTACTTTTGGCACTCACTCCAAAACTGTATTTTATTTTTAATAGGTACCTTAAACCTTAGAATCTTTCAACTGTTCTATCGCCCTTCTTATAAGGTCAATAACATTTGCTAAGCTAAAACAAACTTTATCCGTCCCAAATAGAGCTTGTATCCACACTTATCTCAGCTTTTGTCTTAAGATAGAAAACTCTACGTTTCGGGACTAAAATACAAGAGCTTCCTCTTCCCCCATATCCGTAACAAAAGTACGATGTTTTTAGGGGTGAAATCGCATTCCGGAGGTCAACTCTGATTGGTGGATGGTCTTAAGCAAATGGTTGTTAACTTTTATGGAACTATTCCATACATTTACTTAATAAAATTATGTTAGCGACTGTCTAGGAACTTATTCGGTGGCATACCGTTACATACCATTAAACTGAAAAGTGTTTCAGTGCCACTTTAGTACATTGTAAATATTGTTGAGAGTTCAAGTAAATACGTAATCCTTTTGTGGCTAGACGACGCTGAAAATTCACTGAACGGGCTTTTCTGTAAACGTGTTCTTGAATGGAGACCGTGACTCGGGAAACGTAGTGTAGGGCGCCCTACAGCGAGATGACGATCTGTAAAAGACTGCAGGTGGATACTAGATGCGGCAAGGACGTTATGGTGCTCATTAGGTGCCTATGTCCAGCAGTGCACTAAAATAGGCTGACGATGATGATATTTTCATTTATTTTTGTTTTAATGATTTCAGATATTTTTGTAAACAGAGGGATTTATGTAAAACCCAACTAATAGGACAACAACAAGATCAGAACTAGAACAATTCTACCACCAAACTGCAACCCCCAACCCGCATGCCCAGCGTGGGGATTAAGCAGCATAAGATAGTTTATTAAGTACCTGACACTAAAATAGGATAAATATAAAGATATATAATAAAGATACACAAGATAAAGGCCAATAAGGCACCTATCAGGGGGAGGCCTGCGTCCAGCTGTGAACCAAAATGGGCCCTGGTTTAGGAGGCCGAGGTTTAGGTTGAGGAAGATCACAACATAAAACAAAAACTTCAAAGCCTTGCGCAGTCAAAGAGGAAACATGAACATCCTAATTTGAAACAAATCAGAGGGGTAAGTGTTGTGGGGATAAGCTGGCTGGGTAGCCCGCTGGTTCTTGCCTTCCTGTCGGCCTTCGAGGTTTCTTCAGAGAAAGACCGTTCCTTTTTGACTGTTTATTATTCACCAGTTAAGTTACAATCTTACAATCAATCTTGAACTACACCCTACGACTGTCTGTCTGACACTGCACACCTTATCTTAAAAACAATGCTATATATACTACTATTAACAGAGTAATATCGTCGTTTTCTCACGACCTAACGGATAGCAACGCATAACGGTTTACAACTAAATATTTCGGTACAAAGGGTGGCCGCCTATTCCCGCGCGTTTATTGCCTACCCTGCATTATTTGCCAAATGCAACGTTCTTTGTTAATCTATAAACAATGCCTGTTTTCTCTTTGCTATCTTTAAACATCGTAAACAGTTAGGCAATTCTACAGTTATGGGAATATAGCAACAATATACACCAAATCATCGCGTAAACATTACCTACTTAAATCGAAGCTTACATGTTATCCCTAAATCTATCTTAATGTCTAGTACGCGTTGTCAACAGTCTCCCCCCGAGTGCCTGGTGCGCCAGGTACTCCATTATTTGAAGACAACGCTATCGGGATCAATCTTGACACAGGGCGCCGGACGACGCCGCCTCTCGTTCTGACATCGACGATCCTCAGCCTTCCGTCCCGTCCTGGGTAGGTTGTCTCGACGACCCCGCGTGGCCAGGTGTTTCGTGGAAAGGTAGAGTCGGCGATGATGACGACGTCGCCTTGCTTCAGTTCTAGCGCTGTTTGTCTCGATCTCATGGCTCGCGGCATAAGGGTGGGTAGGTACTCCTTTAGCCAACGAGCCCAGAAGTGGTCCGCCAGGTGTTGCGCTGTCCTCCAGCTTGGCGTGCCCACAAGCGTTCGCCCGTCGAACGCTCCCAGAATGGCGGCCCCACAAGATCTGCCAATTAAAAAATGATTAGGCGTGAGGCTCTCTTCATCTCCCGGGTCGGCGCTAAGATGGGTTAGCGGTCGGGAGTTCACGGTGTGTTCTATCTCCGCCAGATATGTGTGTAGAACTTCTTCTGACAGGCTTCTCTCTCCTAGGACGGCGATGAGCGCGGTTTTCACGGACCTCACCAAGCGCTCCCATGCTCCTCCCATGTGTGGTGCCCCTGGAGGAATGAACTTCCATGTGATTCCCTCCTTTTCTGCTGCATCCATGTACTCGTTCGGACTGATTCTCTTTAACTCGTCTCTCAGCTCTCGGTTGGCTCCGACGAAGTTGGTTCCGTTATCGCTAAAGATAACCTTTGGGCTGCCACGACGCGCAGCCATTCTTCTCAGTGCCATGATCATGGAGCTGGTGCTTAACGAGTTTGCCAGCTCCAAATGAACCGCCCTCGTCGTTAAGCAGGTGAAGAGCGCTCCCCAGCGCTTTTCTCGGCGGCGCCCTATAGTTACCTGCATGGGACCAAAGTAGTCGACCCCGGTACAGGTAAACGGTGGTTGATGATGTGCCAACCGTTCTGCAGGCAGGTCTCCTTGTGGTGGTACCTCTGGCTTCGCCCGCTTCACGATGCACCACTGGCATTGGCGGACAACTTTCCTTACCGCGTCTCTGAGGGACACGACCCAGAATTTCTGCCGCATCTCGTTGACTACCGTCGCGCTGCTCCCGTGATGAAGCTGCCGATGGTAGTGGTCTATTAAGAGTGAAGCTAATCTACCTTTACCATCGAGGACCGGCGGTTTCCGATCTTCTCCGGTTAGCTTCGACGTTCTTACACTTAATCGCAGAATATCGTTTTCGTCGAGCTCCACTTCTATTTTATTCAGGCGGCTCGACTTTTGTATTGGCTCTTTCTTTTTCAGGTTGTTGATCTCGCTTGCGAAGGCCTCTTGCTGACTCTGTTGAACCAGGGCGCGCTGGGCTCTCTGGAGGTGGTCTTCGTTGATGGGCAGCAGAGATGGTTTGTTATCTTTCGTGCCGACTTCCCTCGAGATTTTGCGGCGGCATAAATCTACGAACATAAAAACTCTTGAAGTGGCTCGGAGCAACCTTGTCCAGCCACTGAACTTACGTGGGTTTGGCAAACTCAGCAACGGGGCTACTCTCACAGCGCAGCAGGCGTCCCTTTTCGTCTCCTCGCAGGGCTCTTGGTTCTCTGGCTTGAGCGCTGCATCCTTCTGCAGCTTCTTCTCGATGCCCACCAGTCGGCTGTAGGCCTGTTTGTAATTAAAGGGCAAGGACTCACCATCACTTTTCCACAGGAGTCCAGTTTCAAAACGTCCGTCTGGTAGTCGCTTCGTTGTCTTCTCCAACACTTCCAGGGCTCTACCATCAGCGTCGTTGCTCGGTCGTCGAGGCTGGATACCGATCGCCTCGAGGTCAAAGTGCCGCTTTATCATCTCTTCCATATTCTCTTCTTCGGCGAGCCGGCAATGGTAAAGGAAGTTTACCTTCTCAGCTGCCCGTGAGGCTCGACCGTGGAGCACCCACCCTAGGCTAGTAAGAGAAGCGACAGGTTCATTGGGCTTACCCTTCAACACCTTTCTTGAGACGATCAGGTCCCAGTTGTCTTGACCGATGAGTAGAGCCGGGCGTTCGCTGCTGTAGAGCAGCTCCTCCTTAATTTCCCTCAGGTGACTGTAGCTCTCGAGGGTGTCTTCGTCAATGTGCTGCGGTGACAGCCTCATATCTTCCACCGTACGTGCGCCGCGCAGAGTGTGTCTGTCTCGTCGGTGAGCTCCCTTCAGTAGTAGGTCCATTCTCTGTGAATCGCAGTTAACCTTACCTCCTACCGTCTGCAGAACTAGCTTTTCTTTCTCACCTGTAGCTCCAATTTTCTCAGCAATTCTGGCTTCCAGGAGAGTCACCGTTGACCCTTCGTCTAGTAGGGCGATGACCCTGATCGATCCTTGCGGTCCATATAAATCGACCGGTAGCATCTTCAAGTAGGCTCTCGCTCCCACGGTGGCTGCGTAGACGTTGGTTACAAAATCTTTCCTCTCTGTGGGCTCTGTTTTATCTGCGGCCTCTTCCTTTTTCTGCTGCTGTGGCGCGACTGGCCTCTCGTTGTGTAAAAGAAGATGGTGTGGCCGCTTGCACTTGACGCACGGACGTGTTCTGCAGCTAAAGCCACTGTGCTTACCTCTCAGACATTTGAAGCACAACTTCCTATCTCTTGCTATCTCCCAGCGCGCGTCGACCGTCGCTTTCTTAAAACTTGCGCAGTCCTTGATGTAGTGCGTTCCCTCACACATGCGACAGCTTGGCACGGTGGTAGCGTTGGCAGCTTGCTCATCTTCCTCTTGGCTTGCGCTGACGGTCTGCCTGCCCTTCCTCTGAAGCTTCTCAGGCAGCGCTGCAGATCCGCAGATGTCAGCCTCTCTGTTTAGAAACCTCTCCAGCTTCTCCAGAATCGGTTCTTCTTCGGTGGCAGCAGTGCTGTAATCATACCACCTATATCGCATAAGAGCGGACAATTTATCTATAACAGTCTTACCCACTTCCGGAGAGTGCAGTAGAAACGGTTTCTTAAGCGCCTTTATCGTGGCGACTGCATTGCTCAGCCGGCTGGCGAATATGATCACGTCTCTCGGGTTGTCGCCAGGCTTCGGGAGCGCCTTCAGTTTCTGCAGTTCCATGTCCACGATGTCATCTGGGCGGCCAAACCTTCTTTCGAGCGTCTTCATGATGACAGCAGGATCGTCCGATGCGAAGAGAAGGCTCCGAACCGACTCCTTGGCGGTTCCTTTCAGCGCCTTCCTCAGGCGCGCCGTGTTCTGATTATCGGTGTGGGCTGCTGCACTCTCCTTGTAAGTCTTAACAAAGGGTAGCCACTCCTCCGCAGTGCCGTCAAAATCTGGAAGAGGCCAAAAGTTACGCGAAGACTCACTTTTACGTAGCGTGATGGCGTCGGCTAGCTCTCTAATAAGATTCAGGGAACTCTCTTCCTTCTTCTCGAATCGGAGCGGCTGCGGTAGGTATCCCTCGGGTTGTGATGGTTGCTGGACCTCCTCCTCGACAGGTGGGCGTGGGGTTTCTATCTTGGTCGTCTCTTCTACCCAGCGCTGAAACTCAATAGAATTATCAATGTCCTTTGAGGCCGCCTCAGAGGCGCACTCCAAGGCAAACTCGTACTCCGACTGCGCCAGTGCAGTCGCGAGTTGAGCTTCTTCAAGCTTCCTTCTCTGCAACTCGATAAGCGCCATCCTCTCTGTCCTCCTTGACTGTGTCCTCGCAACAAAGGAACGCGGTGTGTCAAGCGTCGCGGACGCAGCCGTCGTCGTCGCGGTCATGGTGCGCGCAGTAGGTGCGCGAGCATTGGCGGTGGCGGCGGCGGGCTGGGCGGAGTACTCAGTCGGTGCGCTCGGTGAACTCGGTGTCATGGCAGCAGGTGCGCGAGTCGTCTGGCCCAGAAGTAAGCCGGGCGCAGAGTTCGCGGGTGCCGCGGGGGGTACGGGGCGCGTCGTACTCGTAGTGGACGTCATCGATGTTACAGCGGCCGCTGCGGTTGCAGCAGCGGTGGTGGCTCTAGTTCTTCCTAGCGCGGCTGCGCTCAACACGGCGAGGGGTGCGGTGCGAGTCGTCTGTCCCAGAGATATGCCGGGCGCAGAGTTCGCATCCGCTAACAAGGTGCGAGTCGTCTGGCCCAGAGGTATGCCGGGCGCAGAGTTCGCGGAGGCCGTGGGTGGTGCGGGCGTTGTCTCAAAATCTGTAACTGTGCTGGTACCTGGAATTCCAGTCTCCTCCGAGTCCTCCTCCTCCCTTTCGGGACGGGAGCGTTGCGACCTTGACCTGAGGTTTGGCATCTTCTTATCCGTGCTCGATGGACCAAATTGTTGTGGGGATAAGCTGGCTGGGTAGCCCGCTGGTTCTTGCCTTCCTGTCGGCCTTCGAGGTTTCTTCAGAGAAAGACCGTTCCTTTTTGACTGTTTATTATTCACCAGTTAAGTTACAATCTTACAATCAATCTTGAACTACACCCTACGACTGTCTGTCTGACACTGCACACCTTATCTTAAAAACAATGCTATATATACTACTATTAACAGAGTAATATCGTCGTTTTCTCACGACCTAACGGATAGCAACGCATAACGGTTTACAACTAAATATTTCGGTACAAAGGGTGGCCGCCTATTCCCGCGCGTTTATTGCCTACCCTGCATTATTTGCCAAATGCAACGTTCTTTGTTAATCTATAAACAATGCCTGTTTTCTCTTTGCTATCTTTAAACATCGTAAACAGTTAGGCAATTCTACAGTTATGGGAATATAGCAACAATATACACCAAATCATCGCGTAAACATTACCTACTTAAATCGAAGCTTACATGTTATCCCTAAATCTATCTTAATGTCTAGTACGCGTTGTCAACAGTAAGTCTATTTGACATTAGTATCGTGACGTGGTCATGACGTCACTTTTTTCCTTACAATAGGTTAGTTAGTCTGTCAGTTAGTTTATCAGAAGATATAATAATAATAATAATAATAATTTATTCAAAATAACTTAGGGCTAGAAGGATAACAAATAGGTTCATCTTAAATTCTAATCGTATAAAATATTGCGGGTGCCTAAACTAGGTAAAAACCTGTTTTTCAGGCAAAATGAGTGCTAATAACAAATAAAATAATCAGATAGAACGTAATATTTATATAAGGCAAAATGGTGCGTACTTTAAAATGATAACTACCTAAAACTAGCCTAGTTTGCTTAATTAATACAGGTGCTTGAAATTTTTGTGGCCTACTTTATAACTGTCAATAAATTTTCTGTGTCATCATATGACATACATTGCAGTGTATCCTTAAGTTATTTCTTACAACTATTATAATTTAGGGAATAAATATCGGTTAACACATTTAATCTATTATATAGGAAAGGACCAAGGATACTGTAAAATTTATTTGAAAAAGTATGTTTCCGATCTAGTTGTTTAGGGCAAACGTTATTTTTCCTCCTTTTGTTAGCTCTATCAGTGACATATGGAAGGGCTGCGTGTTGTTTAAGTACAATGTTCATTATGAATAACTGTCGAACTGTGAGTACTCCACATGATTTAAAAAGCAGGTTTGTAGAAAAAATAAAAGGACGGAAAGTTGATACCTTAAGTATCGCTCTTTGTGCTCGTTCGACAGTTAGTAATAATGTTTTACCCACTCCGCCCCATGATGTAATGCAGTAGGTCAAAATAGATTCGCATAGGGCCCGGTAAACTTGTAGAATAAGTTTTCGATCAGCAATTTGACGTAGGTTTTTAAAGACAAAAATTAACTTGCGAACTCTACTTACTAAAGCTTCTAAATGAGGTTTGAATGAGAGTGTTTCATCCAATATAATGCCAAGATATTTTATTTTATGTGTCTTATTTATAGTAGGGCATGTACATACGTTAGTAGTATCTGCACAATAATGCGCATACAATTTTGGGAAAATCTCGGTTAACGGCCGGTTGCGTATCGAAAACCTAATATACTTTGTCTTATCTGCATTTAGAGTTAGTAAGTTGTGCTCAAGCCATTTATTTACAATATTAAATCCACATTGTGCAAGCTTATATAGAACACGTATTTTTTTGTCGATTAAACAAAATATAAATGTTAAGCTTATTCCCATCACATCCAAAAAAGATTCCCAAACAAATCCAACAGCATTTTTTATATAAAAAATAGTGTAAATAGTGGTAATAAACCACTCACATCCACGAAATTTTTGTAGGTACAGTCGATATAAGCAAGACTTTTAGTTTTATGACGACGATGTTCATTATTTATGTTGCGGGTCTAAAATAACCACAATTATTGAGTGTCATGGTAGACAAATATACTTAGTTCAATTTGAATCACACCTTCTATAAGGATTTAATGATCTTTTATACCTAACAATAGAAAAATAGTAAGAAATTCGACGCAAGCGTGCCTCAGTACTATGTATAGCTTACTGGCCAAGCATAAATTAAAATTATATTAAAATGATTGTAACAAATTTAAAATTATTAAGTGTTATGTTTTTTTTCAAGCCTATTCGTTACAGTGCCTCTGTCGTGTTGACATTTAACTACGCAAATCCTGCATGATAAAAGGAGTCGTATCGATCACGTCCCGTTACGAACATCAAAAAGTCTCATCCCTCTGATCGATGAAATTGGATGAAAGACGAATTAAATGAAAGCTAAATAAAAGTTGTCAGAATCGAAAAGTGTTACGAGCGATCTGCAATTTGATATAATGATAGTATAGTAGAAATAATATCTCGTATTCTAGAGCAGCGGTCCGCAACCTTTTTGATTTTGCGACCCCAAAATTAAAAAAAGAGTTATGAGCGACCCCAGAAAAAAAAACACTAGGTTAACAAGTGCAAAGGTTGGTTCAGGTAACGAAGTTAGCTGTTTTTATTTCGTAAATTATTTATATTGAAGAGTTTATTTATTTTGGAAAGTAATATTAGAGCAAACTAGAAAATATGCATTTATTAACATACGAGTAATATTTATGATGGCATTAAATTAGACAAGCAATTATTTTAATATTTTATTTAAAAAAAGGTACATACGTAACCTTACAAACTAATGTGAACCTTGTGCTTGCACACTTGCAGTCAGTATATTAATTCTTGGTGATATATTATCAGAAACAGACACCCTCAAATCAGGTTCTACGTTAAGTCTGGAGCGATATTTTGTTTTTATAGCAGTTAATGTGGAGAAAGCGGTCTCGCAAAGGTATGTAGATGCGAATGGCAGCAATTTCAGCAGAGATGTTTTGAATAACAGTGGATATTCCTTTTCCGTCATTATCCAGAACTTGGATAGATCCGTGGTTTTGAAAATAGATTGAAGGCTTTCATCGGACATTAAATCGATCAGCTGCTCCTTTTCTTTTAAGTTCATCTTCACAGTGTTCAAATCACAAGTGAATGGATTAATTATCCATTGGTCGCCGTGTGATGTATCTGGGAATCTTATTTCCAAGTCTTGCTTAAGGTTTGTAAGATGCATCATGATTTTGGTTTTAATTTCTTCTTCGAGCTTTATATTGTTTTCTTCAGAAAATTTCTCCAAATTTGCAAACATCTCGTAGTTTTCAGCACTGATTTCGTCTATCCACAAACTTATTTTCCTACAAAAAGCTTTTATTTTGTTAGCTAAAATCAATACATTTGTACTCTTCCCTTGCAACGATTGATTTAAATCGTTAAGTTTTTCAAAAATATCCGAAAGATAGCCAACTGTTGCCAGCCAATTTTCATTCAAGAAATATTCTGCTAGCTTTGGTTCCCGTTCAAGTAGAAATATTCTGATTTCATCTTTGAGATCAAATACACGTCGGAGTATTTTTCCTCGCGATAACCACCTGACCTCCGTATGTAACAGTAGATTTTCGTATTCTGATCCCATTTCACGACACATTATTTTGAAAAGGCGACTGTTTAATGCGCGAGCTTTAATAAAATTTATTATTGTTACAACTTGTTCCAACACTTTATTTACATCTGGTTGTAAATTTTTTGCTGCAAGGGCTTCACGGTGAATCATACAGTGAACAAAGCCTACGTGAGGTGCAATCTCAGTTACTTTTGCTTTGAATCCTGTTTTGGAGCCGGTCAATGCAGCTGCGCCGTCTGTACACACAGATACACAATATTCCCACTTTATGTCATGGAGTTCAAAAAAGGTATTAACTGCATTAAAAATTGCTTCACCGGTTGTTCTTCCTTCTAATCCCTGACAAAATAACAAATCTTCACAAATGTCGTTTTCATATCGGTATCGGATAAATATCAGAAGTTGAGCTACATTAGCTACATCAGTGCTTTCATCCAACTGAATAGCATAATAGGGACTCCCTTTCACGCGATCTATAAGTTGTATTTTGATATCATCAGCAAGTAGATTGATACGACGATGAACAGTGTCACTTGATAGTGGAATTGTTTTCAGTACATTGGCATACTTTTCTCCTTGCATGATCGAAACCATTTTCATTGCAGCTGGCAAAATGAGCGTCTCGCCAATGTTGTGAGGTTTTTTAGTTTTGGCAATCAAAAAGGAAACCTCGAAAGATGCTTGTAAGGCTTTTTGGTTAACTGTTGTGTATTTTTGGAAATCAACCTGCTGTGACGTTAGTTTGGTGGCAAGTCGTTTAAAATAAGATTCATCTTTATTCTTTAACTGTGGATGCTTAGTTTCCAGGTGCCTTTTCAGTTTGGCCGGCTTCATGCTCTCATTTGCCAAAACCTCCGAACAAACAACGCAC
Organism: Eupithecia tripunctaria; assembly: GCA_955876795.1. Classification (NCBI taxonomy): domain Eukaryota; kingdom Metazoa; phylum Arthropoda; class Insecta; order Lepidoptera; family Geometridae; genus Eupithecia; species Eupithecia tripunctaria. The sequence continues at coordinate 6,571,820 of OY041622.1, forward strand.
TGTGGACGTTGTTCAAAATTCAACACTGTACATTTAAAACCAAACTGGGTGTACGATTCTTTAAAAATGCGTTGACGCTTCCCAGTTGTCTCCGATGTAGCTGTTGCTTGTTTAGTTGTAGTTGAAGCGTCACTCTCTGTATCAATGTGTAAGGTAGATGTGGCTGTTGAACTACAATCATCGCTGTTATGACGAATAGTTATGGAAGTAGTGGAACTAGATGTTGCTCTGCTGTCATCGATAGTAATAACACTACTAGTACTTGAACTGGCGGCATTGTTTTCACGACTTATATTACTCGTAACAGTAGTTGTCATTGTAGAATCTGAGGCGACACTGTTGTCAAGAACTACGTGTTTAATTCTTTTGATTTGTGATGCGTTATTAGGACTTTCGCCACCAGCATCTTTAGATGTGCGTTTTATTAGCCACTTATCCATTGTTAACTGCAATAATAAATACCTACGTATTAATAAATAAAAAATGTATTCCAAACGATTAATATTAGATTTTTCGTCATATGCTCGCGTGGTAACAGGATTTACTTCAAAATTATTTTCAACGAAGCCTAAATAGACAAGCAAAAAAATACATAAATGAAGCGTAAAAAATATTTTTATTGACAGTTGCTGAGTACACTTGTCCGTTAAATAAGTTATTTATAAATAAACATAAATTTTATTTCATAAGATGTTGGGCCATTAATAAAATAATATGTATAATGAATTATAATTTAAAAGTATAGAAGTTTTAAATTCGCGCTGGTTTTGTTATAAACCCACGCGTCCAACATGGCCGCGCTGCGATGACGCCTCACTTTATATTCTAAGTATGAGTGCACAGTTACTTACCGTGTGCGTGGTTATCCACGAGAACACTAATGTTAACTTTCTACAGAAGTAATCTTCCGTGTTTTGACATCAATTTAGTTTGTAATTGATGTCAAAATTGTTATTTGCAATCGACAAAGCGGCGATAAGTACGCACGTGCGGATAGAACTGCCTGAACAGACCGAATGAACGAAGAAAGAGAGATCGGGGTGGGGGCGCGGGCGCGGGAGCGGTGAGGTTGTGACGGGCGGGAGTGGACAGGTACAGTACAGTCGTAATTATTTTCGATTCTCTCCGTTTTAAGAACATTATGTACCTAATTGTGTATGTAAAGAGAGGTTATATTTTATGCATAAACCTTAATAAAATTCGATAAGTACCTTGTTGACTTTTTTGGCGACCCCATAAATATCTTTCGCGACCCCATACTGGGTCGCGACCCCAGGGTTGCGAACCGATGTTCTAGAGAATCCGTTAGAGAAGGAGAGAGAAGGGTAAATCAACTATTTTACCCACACTTTGGACAGTGTAGAAATATTTTTTTGAAAAATAAAAACATTAATATTCTTTTATTCTAATTTGATGAGGGCATTAGAAATTTCATCTACTTTAACAACCTAGAAGGGCACGGACGTTTATTCATATTTAAGCTATTTTTTACAAGAAACTACAACACAGACCCTCAAAATCTGTCACCTGAGTTACCGGCACTTAATCTTACATAAATGCTGAATGAAACTCGAAACCACTACTCATTTTAATTTTTTTTATCCTGCATGCATAATCAAATATTTTGGTAAAATCAGTCTCCATATAATACTTAAATTTTAGTAGAAAACTAGCTGCAATTGGTCTTTTGCGTTACCCTTATCCAAAAAAGTATAGCTATTTCTACATTAAACTAAATATAAAAGTATTACAAATAAAAATGAATTATTTAAGGAAGCTCGCTAATTGTTAAAATAAGGTACTGGCAATTTAAAGATAAAATGGAAAGAAATACGCATTTTACGATCGGATATGTAATGTTTATTTTTTGGGACATCAAGTAACTCCAGAGACAAATTTTGGTAACGCTTAAGACATACTAGAAAAATATTGGTTTAATAAATAAACAGCTTGGAACATTGAATAAACTTAAATCGATAATTTATGATACAAAATCAAAAAACAAACAATAAATCAACAACAGACAAAGAAAATTACAAATTTACAATCAATAATATAAATAAATTAAGCCAAGTATTTACAATTGAAGCAATTGAGCTTGAATCTAAAGGTAACTCAACTGATCCATATCAATACCAGTCGGAAGCGTCCGACTGGTATTGATATGGAGCCCAAGACACTGGCTGCATTGCCCTGCTGTATGGCAATGCTGAAGTGCTGCGCCAGATCACTTCGACCAGAATCTCTGAATTTTTTTTACATCCGAAGAGCCTCGGTACCCAACGGACTTAGCGTTTCATGTGTAGGCTCTGTCGCGATCTGCATAATTGCGCCTTTTGAGATCCTCGGCCAAATCTGCCTCTCACGGTTGTTCTTGATAAATGGGAAGACGGAAGTGTGTCGACGCATGTACCATACCACACAATGGGCCTCCCCAACTCCTATGGGACTAGTGTCATACCGTCGAGCCTCATACCATTATCACGCAACAGACCATTCGGGTCGAGAATAGCTGGTACCTACGTTAGCGGTGGCCAAAGCCCGCCGGTTGATATCGTTACGGTTGGCATGGCGAGATATCCGACCGGCAGGGCCGCTAGTATTCAATAACCCATGATGACCAAGCTGTTTGACAGCAGTAGGTACTAAGGTCTGCATAGAATGGAAAGAGAGTCGATCCTGCCCAGGCATCATAAACGCAGACAGACTACCCAAGGTAAGAGCAAGACTAACTCCAACACAACAAGATCTCTTGAAGTTTCTTGAACCCACCCACAACAGAAGTCATAAACAGATTAAAACTTAACTCTGAAAAAGAACACCAAAAGCTATGGGAGCGTCGGACAGACTGCAAGCATACTAAATTAATATTCCCCTCCAAAGAAAGGAAAAACACCAACACAATGCTCAAAATGAGCCCAGAGAACCTAATAACGATGGCCATCACAAGTCACGAATGAATTGAACTATTATCTTTTCAACACTGGAACCACAGACAGCAGCTTATGTCATGGCTGCTTACAAGAAGAAGAGAATGTGGTACACGTTGTGGTACACTGCACGGCCACATAGAAGTCCAGACACAAAACGGGGCTGAAGTGTCTCATTGAGGCATCAACCAAATCCACAGCCACACAAAAGCTGAAACGAAGCTGTCAGTCACCTAAAGTCCTGCTCCGATAATTAACGAAGCTGGGTTGGTTAGGGCCTGCTTAGGTAGGGGGATAATTCACAATATACTTCTATGCGAGACGTCCGTGCCGATCTTAGTTTCCCCACTTAGAATTAGAATTAGCAGTTGTTACTAGGTACATGTCTTCGGTTGGGTGCAAGGTGTTGCAACACGGAAAGTTACAGGATCCAATAGAGTGGAAGGAAATACTTGCAACCAATGTCCTGACTTCCATTTAGAAAGAGCCAGGATCCGCAGAGCACGTTTGTAACATAAAAAAACAAATTCCATGTCAACGAGCAAAAGTTACGTTGGAGACCAGCATCAGGGCAAGCATTGTGCCAAGCCATTGGAACTTGCCAGATTGCTTCTTAGAAGGATTTTTTCTTTGTTCTATGATATCACTTTCAAAAAGGCTTTTGAACAATGCTTTCTCCGTTATTTAATCAAATTTGTCAATATCTTATAATTTTGGTTCTCTTTCTGATATCTTTCCATAATTTATTTTTATTTGGTCTTTTCTTGTAGGTACTTCGCAGTTTTTTTTAACCTTCTTGTTTTGGGATATTTTATGTTCTGGTTTTCTTTTAGTGTTTTAATGTTCTAGCTGTGCACTTTACTCAGTCTTTTCTTACCTTCTTTCGGCCAAGTTCTTGGGAATGCTATGGATGCCGGACATGCTAGTGGTGATCCGTTGTAGTCATTGAGTTCACTTGCCTGGGAATTTGGTGGTGTTGCATTCAAGGTCAATTGTAAATTCTTCGTCTTCATTCTGTACCTATTCTGTGTCTCAAATTCCAGAACTTGTTTCTTTTTAAATAATGTTAAATCTTTTGCAAGCCGTTTAATTTTGTGGAAGTGCTCACGGGAGTTACCATTATTTTACAATTTATATTTGCCGGTATTTATTTACTATAACTACTCGTTTTACAGAAAGCCAATTAGAGTAGAAGTAGCAAAACATGATAATAATCTAAATTAGGTATACACAAAAAAATATTTGTACGTAAGGAACAAATTTAAAAAAACAAAATAAATCCCAAACAAATAATCATTGAATGTTTTAAAACTAAAATATATAATAAAAGTTCATTTTACTCAAAGTATTACTCATTAAGTACGTGAATGTCTTAGGAGTTACCAAGAATGTCTCTGGAGTTACCGCCAAAGTAACTCAGTATACAAGTAACTCAACAGACAAAATGGTGTATTTTCATGAAAAGAGCACATTATCATTTGACTATAGTACCAACACAAACTTTAATCGAAAACATATGTTAGGTACTCCAAAAATATCTGATAATATTAACTAAATAATAAACCTACATCGAGATATCTCGGTCACTCAGCAGACGACACAAAAAGGCACGCACTCCCTTCGAACGTTCTGCGCGGCCTGGCGGCTAGACGGCATCTTCTAGGGACACCGCCGCTCCATGCGAGCTTAAGGAAACACAAACGAAGCTACCCATGGCAAACAGTACCATCTATATGTTTCTAGGTAAAATTTACGACGGTAACTCAGCATACAAGGGTAAAATCATTTTAGCCAGGGACAAAATTTCAAGATTTTTTTTTGAAAAAGTGGTTAAGTCTATTTTTATTTTGATATGCACACGGTAAACTTTAACATACTGACTTGTTGTATAATCAGAATCAACCGAAAGCAAAAAGTTTAGGTTCATTTAAATTAAAGTTTTACATAGAGAATGCGGTCTTCGGACAGGCATATTTTGCATGGAGCGAATTTTTCGTATACTGAGTTACCATAAAATTTCATGGAAATTAAAGATTTTCGAGAACATAATTTAACTTTCTTTGGTGCCTATTAATCATAGATGCTATTGCCATATTGATTAAGTGTGTAACTATAACCAATAAACGTGCTTTATTAAAAAATGGTCGGGGACAGCAAAGTGTGGGTAAAATAGTTGATTCACCCAGAAACGTTTTGTAACAAAATGATACATTTTGTTCACGAAGTGGTTACAACGTAAGAAAAACTGTGCAAATGTTTTAGACTATCATTTTATTCTAGTAGTTATAACTATATTATGTTATAACTCTATGTTACATTATGTATAAGTAAAGTAACAGTTAAGTTATGATTTTGTTCCAACATTATAATTATTCACTTATTATTCTTATTTAAGTTTTTATTTTTTTTATTGATGATGGACCCTACGGTGTTTCGTTAAGCCAAGTTTCTGTATTATTGTAATATAAATAATAAATAAATAAAGTGTGCCGACGACGGTATAAATATGTAAATAAATACAAATGCAAAAGGAGGACACTTTTTAAGTAAATGCTGTAAAATAAAATGATAATGACACCACTTTCATCTTAGAATTCACCAATCAAAACTTGCTCAACTCATTTCAGGAGTTCATTGAAAATTTATTCAAAGGACAGAGTTCTAAAAGTTTAGCATAATTCGCGTAACTGGAACTCTGTCAAACTGAATTATTCTTGTTGTGATCTTGACCTCTTTTGTCTTGATCATTGTTAAAACATTAATATAATTTATAATGCGAAATGGAAAGCAGATTAATGTTTCGAAATCGGTTTACGCAAAGAGTTAAAATACGTGGTGGTACCTAATGCCTGTCAAACTGTGGCTCGTTATAGAATCCGAAGGGCGAGTCTATTTAACGTTAGAAACGAGACGAGATCGTGTCGTCTTCTTTTTTCATAAAATTTGATACAGCGCCAAATTACTTAACCACGCCAATAACTAAACTTTATCTACTCTCTCTAAACTCTATATAACTTTGTCTAAAGTTAATAGAGGAATAATTTTACTAACTTGAGGTGCTTTAGATGTTTGCAAACATTTTGTTAGCTACAGTCGCTAGCGAGTTTGATTGCGAATTTACTTGATAAAGATAATGCCACAAACATTTTCTACTAATGCTTAGCTTGGGGCTAGACGATGCTGTGTGGATTGTCTAGCATTATTATTATTTTTGGGTTAAGATCTTCTCGGTTTAAAACCGGTAAAAATCCAAAGCGCACGGGACTAAGCCATGTGCGCCTCAGAAGGAGAGACTTCACTTGGGAGCTCGTTTTGTTCATTCTGAAGGAATTTTCTTACTATTCTACTAAAATTACAGCCTTCTGTAAAAGGATATAAGTGGAATTTGGCAAATATTATTATTGATGTAATAAGCAGATGGCCCAACTGTGATGTTGAGTGGTGCTATTCTGTTTTGGACCATCGTCCAAAACAGAATAGCACCTCGTAGGGTATGCCGTTAGTTGCATGGCCTACAATAATAATAATAATCAATAATCATTTATTTTGTAAATTTCTTGAATAACACGATTTAAATCACATACATAACACATACTTATTGTATGTACGTAGGGATTCTAAATTATAGTAATATTAAAATCAAACAAATAGTATTGCAAATAATAATTCAAATTAAACAATAATTAAATGAAGTTCAAAATAATAAAATACATATACAGTCAAAAAAATACAAATGTTTATCTATTAATTACTAATTAATAATTAGATAATAATACATTTGGTCACATTTACAGGCTATGAATTCCTCATAGCTGTAGAAGCAGTTGTCAATGAGCCAGTGCTTCAGTTAGTTCTTAAATAATGTCAGACTAGTTGCCTTCGTAACAATTTCAGGAAGACTGTTGTATACTGTCGGTCCCATTATGCCCGTTAACTTCCCTGACTTCGCCAGAGTTCGCGGTAGGGAAGTGAGCTTGTCCGCTCGTCGAGTACAATGCAATACCCTGCGTCCGTCAAACTGAAACATAGCTATAAAGCCTCATCTGTAATTTCATCGGCAACCATATCCTATAAACCGGAAAACAGCAATGCTGCTTTGCGGCTGGAAAAAACATAGCGGTGGTACTGCCCCGGAACAGCCAACAAGGAGCTCTACTACTCTCAAAAACCACATACACGTGAGAACCTTTCAAAATGGTTCGTTGTTCACGGTAGATAGGTACCTAGGTACTCTGAAAGGACCGTGAACAATAAATCATTTCAAATCATTTTTAAAAGTAGGTTGGGTACATCTCTCATTAAAAACTCAAATGGAACTGGACTGGCTGGCCACATTATAAGAAAAAAAAGAGAAATGTGATCGAAATATATTATGGAATGGTATCAAATGGATTATCACTAATAATATATTATCGAATGGAAAAAGTCGAAAGGGACTTTAAATGAAGAGATGAGAAGATGATCTACCAAAAGGTTACAGGAGATAAGTTCGTCACAGAGATGCGTGCCTATGTCGAAGGATAACCTGACCAAACCCAAACAATCAGTTTGGGTAAACAAAATAGTTTTTCTATGTTAAACTGATAAAAATCACTAATTATATAAATTATGATGTAATAGATGTACCTACTGTAACATAGTCGGCGAAAATAGGTTTTTTTAAATTGAAATTGAAGGTACATCTTCGCCTGTGACACAGGAGGTTGCGGGTTTGATTCCCGCCTCGGGACAAATGTTTGTACGATCTGCAGATATTTGTTCAAGGCGTTCTCGATGTTTTCTATGTCTATTAAAAAATATATATCTAAGTAGTGTATTATGTATATCAGTTATCTAGTACCCATAACAAAAGCTCTGCTTAGCATGCGGCTAGATAATGCTGTGTGAACAATCCAGCATTATTTATTTATTTTATCCGCAGATAGGTAGACTTAATTCTATTCGCGGGTAGACTAGGAACTGAATAATCATGAGACGAAAGCGGAATCTGACGAAAGGGTCATTGGATAACTATCCACATCCGTCATTCATGACGAAACTGAACTGAAATTATAGTCCGCGCCACATTGATTTATTAAAAACGAAGATGAGGTACTGGTTGCTCGAAAGTGGCAACCTCAAATTGTGTAAAATTGTGTTCTCCCACATCAGTCACCGTCTGACCGGCGGCTCCCTTTTTAAATCAATGCCGCGCCACGACTCTTTGGCAAATGGGGTGCAACTACATAATTCCCGATCACGTTAGTGAAATAATAGATACCTGAGACCGATTTTGACTTTGAAATGTCCGGAATAAGACCTCTCAGACCAGAAGAGCATAATTTATTGTAAATAAATACGAAATATTTGTTTTATTTACTATAGTTCTGCGATAGCAGCGCCGCGTCTAAAGGACTTGAGTCGTGGCGCGAACTCTAAACAAAAAACTGCTTCTGACAAAAAGAAATCTGACGGACGTGCTCTTAATCAAATTGAAGGTACTCTGGCATGTCAAAAAGCTTTAAAATATATAAGCTTCCCAGCTTCACCGCTCCTCAGTACACGGTTAAACAGAAATCGTTTAAGGATTCCCTAAGTGCGATTGTTTCGATTGGGGTTCCGATGGTCGCTTGAGCCAATATTTGTCCAATCTGGCAAATAGTGGAATTAGACGATTTTCTTTTATAGGAGGAAGTTTGTAGTTTTACTATGTTTTTCTTGTAAGAATTTGTGACTTGGTGATTTGGAAGGACCATTGACATTTCTAGTGATAGTCTCGTTATGGTACTCGATTATCTCGTTACGTAAAGTAAATGACCCATTCGTTCAACACCGCTACGGTACAGAGTTAAAAGCACAACTACTATTTCAGCAATCATCATCATCATCACAATTTAAGCAGTTCTCGTACATACTAGCCACCTTCTAGCCACTCAAGTTTACATCCGTTGATTGTATGGAAAACGTAACGTAACACAATTTACTTTGACACGGTTCCGTCTCATTTAGATCTCGCGCAAAATCTACTGAATGGATCGGGCAGAAATTTTGCATACAGGTACTCGTAGGTGGGCCTGGAATAACACAGGCTACTTTTATCTCATAACTCAGTTCCCGTGGGATAGGTGTGCGAAGCCGCGGGCCGCAGCTATTATAGTATTCATATTCATTATTCATATACATATCATTTATAATTAACGCCGTGTGGTGCCGGCGGCATAGAATTTGCACCACCCCAATTCTTCCCGTGGGTGTCGTAAGAGGCAACTAAGGGATATCTTCTGGGGGGCGCGCAGCAGCGCCCCCCGCAGTACAAATCTTTCACCAAACTGCGATCCCCAAACCGCATGCCCAGCGTGGGGATTATGGGCATTACCCCCCCCATGAGTTAAACGCCAATAAGGCGTTTATCAGGGGGAGGCCTGCGTCCAGCAGTGGACCGATACAGGCTGTGGATGGATGGATGGATGTGATATCATTTATTGTGATCTTATGCATACCTACAGGTATTGTTCTTAGGTGTAGGTCTTAGTGGGTAGGTACACAATGCATAAAAACCCTGTCAGGGCGCAACAATCATTTTGGATTTGCTTTCGTTATACACATCGATCAAAAATTTCGAAATGCAAAATTTTTGATCGATGGTTATACATTATAAATAGAATACCTACAAGAATAAATAGAAATTGGGTTTAACAGGACAACAATAAATGGGAATATGAATAACTCGCATTTCTTTGTTTTTGTATCATCTTGAAAAAACAACACATTTTTGCAAGTCAGCTATCAACCAGACGGAGGCTATGATTTTTCCTAACAAGGAAAAATGAAGGATTTACATGCTTTCTTAATAATGTAGTACAACTTCCTTCAAAATTACACAACTTCCTTTAGGATCAGATATAACGTCTTAAATCATTTTCGCGCATACTGAATAATATTAATAATACAAGAAACACCCATATCAGAGGAGATGGGCTAACAGGTCACATTATAAGTATACACTTTTTTTTATAAATGTATGTCTGTTTGTTATTTTCTTTGGTTACTTTTCATAATGTCTACATAGCATTATCTAATTATTTGTTTTGTGCAAATCTACTACGTCTTATGCCAGTTCGTATTTTCTTAGAATTTTTGTGTAATATCATTATTGCATGGTATGTGTTTTGTGTACTTCTAAATTTTATTTAAATCTCTTAATTTATGAATATTCGTTTACGTGGATAATATTGTGCTGTGTGATGCTGGCTTAGAAAATGCACCACCCAAACTCTTCCCGCGGGTGTTATAAGAGGTGACTAAGGGATATCCACTGGGGGCGGCAGCTGCACCACCTGTAGAACAATAACACTACCAAATTGCGATCCCCAAACCACATGCCAAGCGTGGGGATTAGGGGCATTGCCCTCCATGACATAAGCGCCAATAAGGCGTTTATCAGGGGGATGCCTGCGTCTAGCAGTGGACCAATACAGGCTGTTGAGGTTGAAGTTGAGGATGGTAAGTCATTACATTGAGGTAGGAAGCACTCCCAAAAGTTCCCGTGTTCCTTAGCAAATGTGCCCGGAGCATACCGTGAGGTTTTAGTCAGTAAGAGTCTGACATAATCTGCCACCTGGGGACGGAAGATATCCATGAAGAATTTCCTCACGCAAAAAAAAAAGTAAGTCATTACATTAAATATCAAAATAGTCAAAGTTCTTTACTTTCTTTATTCGTAGCCAAGTGAAATCTCGGATTAGCCTAAATTGTAACTTTAATGGACGCATGCAAGTGGCCCTTAGACCTTGGCATGGCCGACCTTACTTTTAACAGCTTACGTATTTAGCACACTCAGCTTATGATATATGCACGGCAGTCGAAACCACCCGATACATTTGACACGAGAGGCTTGGCTTCCGTCCAAAAAGGTCGAATAAGATAAATTCCAAAAAGAAATTATTATAAAAATAGCGCAAGAATACGGAAAATGCTCTCATGGTTATACATGGCAGTGCTTTACCCCTTTCTCCCCCTCCTCCGTATTGCGATGCTTGCTTTGTTGGCAATACATTTACATGAAAAATATTCAGATTTTTGTATCTCAGAAATAAAATAATGTGAGAGAATGACTGTCGTTATCTTTTCTTGTAAAAATATCACCCGAATCGAGAAATACCATGGCTAATAAATATGCGCAAATATAGGAATTATCCTCAAGCTCTTTGAAAAGTTAGAAGTGAGTAGTAATACAGGGTGTCCCACGGCCATCATATGGAGTGCAAGTACCAGATATACATCTGGTACTTGCACTCCATATGATGGCCGTGGGACATCAAATGGACAGGCATGTGCCATAGAGGGCAAGTACCGTAAATATTGAAACTGTGAATGTAGTTTTAATAAAATTTGTTATCGTCAATACTAACGATTCATATTAATGATAACATTCACAGAATTTTGAAAAATAACCTGTTTTAAGTATCGAGTAATTGAACCAACTAAGATGCAAAAAAATATACCAATCTTCCCGTTTTCAATATTTACGGTACTTGCCCTCTATGGCACATGCCTGTGGGTATAGTCCGTCATACTGACCTACTAAAAATAATATGCGGTTAAACATCCGTTCACTTTGGTCCAAAATGACATGTGGACTTTATTCGCGATATCCGATTAGCTAGACAAACATAGTGTAAGACGCCCGGTGGGATAAATGTATTATATTACGTGTATCAGTCATTTAGTAAGTACACAACACAGGCTCTGCTTACCTTGTGGCTAGATGACGCTGTATGGATTATCCAGTTTTTTTTATTTAGTATGTCCAAAAAACTTACTTTTTCAAGTCACGGTGTCAAGATATGTTACGCGTGCTCCGTGGTCCGACGCAACAATCCTGTAATAAAGGCTAAGCTATAATAAATCACTCCGGCACGTAGTGAATAATAACACTACTGTGAAAGTGAAAAATAACTATAACGCACTGACTATGCGTATGATTTAACAGTTTTGTATCAAAAATATTAGTCAGATAAGGTTTTTTGTAAACATGAATATTTCAAAACGTTCGAATAATTCAAAACGCCCAATGTAGTACATAACAACTAGTCAAAAATATAATTGGTAAATGAAAAAATTGTGGAAGCTAAAAAGACAACAACCTTTTCCTTCCCATGTTAACAAACAAAAACATTGCATCCGTTTTTCAAAAATGTGATTAGGTGCAACAATGACTGAAAATTATATCTGTCTCATTTTTTTATCGTTATATGTGCCTAGTAAACTGCTTCTTTTGATTAAAACTTCAAAATTCCAGATAAATAACTGCTTAGTTTGCATAAAGCTGATTTAAATCCTGTAACGTCTTTTCAAGTTCCTGTCAGACAGTTTTACAGATACAAGTCGCTCGTGTGGCCCCAGTAGCACAATGGGAGAGATTTATGGTGTTTACTTGTGAGTGAGTGATGGACGCTACAGCATCGATTTATTAGAAGCCGTTATTGAGGAAGTCATCTCTTGAAGGCACCCTTGATTATGATGTTTGCCTAACGAAATTCAGTTCTACTTGGATATAATATTATAAATCCTTTATTGCATAAAAATATAGGGTTCACTGTGGATTTAACCATCAACTTTAAAAGATTGGAGCCACAGACATCAGCTTACGTCGTGGCTGCTTCCAAGAAAATGAGACTAAACGTGGTACACTGCACGGCCACAGAGGAGGCCAGACACAAAACGGGGCTGAAGTATCTCATTGAGGCATCAACCCCATCCACACCCACAGAAAAATTGAAACAAAGCTGTCAGTCACTTAAAGTCCTGCTCCGATACTTCAAGGAGCTAGGCTGGTTAGGCAGGGGGATAATACACAATACGCTCCTATGCGAGACGTCCGTGCAGATCTTAGTTCCCCCCGCTTAGAATTTGAATTAGGGGTAGGTAGGTGCAAAATCGCAAAATTTACATACGTAGAATATTCTTTATTGAATGAAACATTATAACAAAACAGCTTCTTCATCTCACCAACTTCGTATTACCAGCGCGAACGAACAGTTTAGGATTAAAATCATAATACGTTATGTTTGCCAACGAATTGTCAGAATCCATTGTTTGTCAGATTTCCAAAAGGTTTCAATTCAATTCTTTTACGCACCACAAAAAACCCATCTTCACTAACAAGTTTGTGAAAACGCCAGACGCCATTCTTAAATTTGATATTGGTAGTACCCCAATACTCGTTCTTTAGAAATACATTATTTGACTCATAACTTAATAACAGCTCTGTCTTTAATAAACGGTGGGTGTGGGAGTGGGAAATTGGTCTTTAGTAATTCGAACAAACGCTTTTTTTTTTCATTTTACTATGTGGAAATTACCAAAAAAAAAATAATGCTTGGCGACTTCATAAACATATTCGTGATGATGAGCTGGACCCGTTGTTCACGTAGAGTCAGTAAATTATCAATAACCCTGTATAAACGTTCTACTAGATAAATAAACGTTATGTAAGGTTGTCTACACTTAAAAATTTAAAGATCTGCTCTACCCCCTACAAAAGTTTTTAGATCTGTTTTTAAAATCTTTAAATACTTAACGTCATAAAATTCTGGCGATGGCTAAGATTTTTGATAAATAGTTATATGTATAAATACGTACTAGTCGTAATTGTTTTATTCCGTTATTATAATTTTATTTTTCAGTGTAAAACACCCCCACTGCGTTCATCAATCCGATGTGTGGTGTCGGATTAGAATTTACACCACCCCCAGTCTCTTCCTCGTAAGAGGCGCGAAAGGGATATCTACCAGGGGGCGGGTAGCAGCGCCTCCTGCAGAACAATTCTTCCACCGATCTGCGATCCCCAACCCGCATGCCCAGCGTGGGGATTATGAGCACTACCCCCATGAGATAAAGGCGAATAGGGCGCTTATCAGGGGACCTGAGTTCACTAGTGGGCTAAAAGACTGTTGGTGCGTCCACCAATCTACCTTCCAATCGTAGTGAACGATTTTAGCAATAATAGATCATTTATTTTATTTATTTATTGTAATTTACCTCTTAGGGATGGCAAACAATCGTCACACTTATATTATAAAATATAAAAGGTTGGATGGATGGTCCAGTATTTACGGATCGTTTTAACCTGTTCACGCCAAAACTACTGAACGGATCGTTCTGAAATTTTGCGTAGGTACAGGCAATTCTCATCCTAAAATCAAACTTAGTCAAACAAGTTACTATTTATTCCTTAAATCAGTGTCCGTGAGAAAGAAATCACCATTCAACGTTTCGTTGTAGAGTGCGAAACCACGGGACGCAACTAGTACTTAAATATTAACAGAAAAAAAACCAGTTTACTAAAAAATACTTTTGCAATAATTTAGGTAAGTTTTGGTTATAATTTAGTTTTAAGTACCTACTGGGACCGAGTTAGTCAGGAATAACTAAAAATCACTTATTAATAAGAAAAAAAACTTATCCTTACCCTAACTTAATCCGTTTTACGATGGAATATGTATTAAGTTTATCAGTCATCCACAGCACAAGCTCTGCTTAGCTTAAGGCTAAATGATGCTGTGAGGATACAGCTTTTCTTTTTAAAAAAGTTTCAAAGGTTTCACGCGTTTCTTTGCACGGATATTGAAACCTTACAGCTACTGACTTGAATTCGCCATGTGCGATAACGAAATTTAATTAAAAAGAACGTGAAAATATAAACTTTTTTTACCTTAAACTGTATATTCTATAATATTTTGTATGAATATCACGCCAGCCTGTCAAACGTGAAGCAATTTTAAATTCAGAAAGAAGCCCCGTATAAAAGAAGGGTTTCTAATAAAAAATCACATCTTCAAAGGGGTGTCACTTATACCTGGCTTGTTATTAGTGTATCACGAATATTAGACTCTACCGTATCATTTAATATTTTTAGTAAATACAAAGAAGGTTCTTTGAAAACGATTGGTGTGACACGTACAGTTCTGAAGAAAAAGTAAGAAAATACCTCTTGTTCATTTTTGAATAACAAAAGAGTGTCTACTTTTGTTTCTCATCTCGTTTGTCTAAACGAGATAAGACAAATGAATAAAATGAATGAATAAAAAAACAGACCTTATTATAAACTAGCTGCACCTCGCGGCTTCACACGCTTTCCTCCTATGAACGTTTCGTTTAAGGTGATTTATATTCCATGGAAACTGATATAAGGGATAAAAAGTAACTTTTATTCCAGGATTAGAATAACCTGTTTTAAAAATTTCAGCCCGTGCCGTTCAGTAGTTTTCGCGTGAAGCGGTAACTAACATCCATCCATTATCAAAACTTTCGCATTTATAATATTAGTGTGATGTGATAGTGTGATTCACTGTTAAAAGTAAACCGTGATGAAGACAGAAATAAACAAGCAATAGGTATTATATTTGTATGGTGATTCGACTATTTAAGCACCTATAAAGTGTGTTAATCTGTAATGGCTTCAGTCATACTTTTTATTAACCTCTATTAGATTACATCAGAAGAACCAATAACACAATGACAGGAGAATTAGATAATCTGCCATAAAACAAATTGAAGGTGCGTCTCGATTAAGGTAACCACTCTTTCCCTCGACGATACCTCTTTCAACCCTACTTAGATCTAACTTATTTCAACATTATACCATTAATTCAGCTACCATGGACGAGACTTACACTTTCCAAGTTTTCCACCGCATCCTCTCCGTTTCTGGGATTTCCATCTTCGCAACGAAGAATTGGGACTCCAAATCATGGCTCGCCCTTCAGACCGTAGACTTCATTATCGGAGTATTATGCTTTATTTTTACCACTGGTTTTGTGGTCACCCATGTTTCAGATTTGCTGCTTTTTATCCAAAGTGCTTGTATTTGGACGACCGGAGTCATGATGACTGTTTCGTTGGGGGTGTGCCTGTTCTTTCGAAAGGATTTCAGGTAAGATTTGAGAAACGCTGTGCCCATAGATAATCAGGATATGCAGACGATCAGACCAGAAACGAAGGGTAACGACATATATATATATGAATATATAGACTAGTTGCGCCCCGCGGCTTTGCACGGGTTGTTCCTATAGAATTGTTTAAAGGTTATTTCTATCTCACGGGAACTGATTTATGGGATAAAAAGCCAAAAGCCTGTTTGATTCGAGGATTAGAATAACCTGTATGCTACATTTCTGCCCGATCCATTCAGTAGTTTTGGCGTATAAAGGTAAAAAATATCCATCCTGCTTCGATTACTTATTTTTAATTTGTAAGTATGTGCTGCTGATTTTCCATAAAATAAATACATCCATAGTACGTCCAAACTTTCACATATACCTAATATGTGATAGTACCTTCCAAAAGACAAACGCAGAAACTCGGGTGATCCAGAGGAAGCTCATTGCTTTAACTGGCCCTCTATAACTAGAATGCCAGTTAAAGCAATGAGCTTCCTCAGTACCGAGATCTGTAATAAATAGAAGGAAAACGCCTCTCGAGCGATGTTGAGAATAGGAACGTCTCACGTGAGATTTTGGAAATAACCCGGGATTAGATAATGTAAGATACGCGAGGTCAGCAAAATGATTGAAGACACGACTGCTGCTTAAGGTGAGTAATTTTATTCTCCAATGTGATAGTGAAAGCTATGAAGTTTCAGGGCCTTTCTTGAAGAAATGGCATTCAAGGACAACATGAAACGAATGCCATTTATCCAAGTAGCCCTCGAGATGGACCGCGGACCAAGGCTGATGGAACTAAAGGCTCTGGTCGAAGAATCACAGGAGAATCTGAAGAAGTACACTCGTCTTCTACTAAAGATCTACTTTGCTGGCGTCTTCGTGGTTGCTACGATGTACCTCTGCACACCGATTTATGTGATGATCGAGAAGAATGATATTGGTTTGCGACTACTGGGTAAATAAACATAAATGTGGTCCAGATTTTTTTATAGGTGCAGAACCTTCTTCGTTGTTTTGTGATAGTCATCATAATCATGCCATGATAAAGCTAGGCGCAAACGTACCACCGGCAACCGCCACCGGTGGCGGCAACAAGATGCTTACACACATTTTCATACATTTTGTACAAACTCGCCGTACACGCATCGCCGGCGGCAACCTCCTTACAGCAGTGACTTGTAGCAGTAGCGTGCGACAGCCATCGGTGGTGATGGCCCGTGGACCGTTTGCGCCCAGTTTTTTTTTTATTTCGAAGAATGATGCAGTTGCTTAAAGAGGTAGGCAGCTGACAAGATCTTGTGGGAAGACCTGTGTAGTCTGTAACAGCCTCGACAGCCTATATTGGTCTAATGCCAGAAGCAGGCCTCTTTCTTGGCCTCATCGGGCCAAAGAAGAGGTCATTATCTCATTGGGAGTATTCCCATAGTCAGCTGGGCTGGGAATTGCAATTGATTAGGTAGGTTTTTCTGAGGGAGGCACTGCTGCCCGCGTTCCGTGGTAGAATTGTTCTGCGGGAGGCGCTTCCGCCCGCCCCTATGGTTGAAATCCCTAAATCGTCTCTTATGATAATTGCAGGAAGAGTTGGGGTGGTTAAAATTCTAAGCTGGAGCATAAGGCAGTCATAAAAAGTGTAAATCTTTAATACGGCATTTTAGTTTAATTGTAGCTACAATGAAATAATGTTGTCCAAAAACTGGCTTTTATTTTGCAGCATTTGATATGTGGTTTCCTTGGAGCCTGAATAATGTGAGAGTGTACATCGCGTCATTTATTTTCCACGCCTATTGCGGGTACTTGTGTTCTATTGGTAAGCAAATTTATGCCAGTAGGTATTTTATCGTCAGTTTGTTCAGCCCAATTCAGTTAAATGGTGTAAATATACTGTTCCATGATATAACGTTTCAAATACAAATATATTTATTTTACTTTAATTAAAACGGTAACAATACCACTTACATTAATTAAAGATATAAAAGAACAGTACGTAATTATGTTTTATCAGTTATGTGAATTATTTTCTGGGACGGCATACAGGTGTAACAAAAATAAGGACCAAACTTTCAGAGGTGGTACAGACTAAGTCATAAAAAACAGGAAAAATACATAAAAAAAACTACCTTTTATAATGAATAAATAAAACGAACTGCGAAATGAAATGGAAGTCGGTAATTTTTTTTATATTTTTAGTGTATTCTATTCTATGATCAGAGCCCCCCTGAAAGTTTGGTCCTTACATTTATTACACCCCCCTATATTTGGCTCTGTGATTTTATACCATTTATAGTGATCATCCTCAGCATACCCAGGCCTTCAGTCCACAATTTTCTACCTCATGGGCCAGCTGATCCGTCAGCTCCGAATCCTGAAGTTCATCCTGCTCCATCTTGACGAACTGGCGAAGGAAATCACCGGAAATGACCGTGAGAGGTGGCAGCAATTTTGCACAACTATGCTGACGGAGGTCATTGACCATCATGCTGTTATCAAAAGGTTAGAAATATTTCACTTAAGGCTAGGTGCAAACGGCCAACCGACCATAGCATACATGAAATGTTGGACGTTGAACGTTAGTGTGGTGGCCACTCGTGATAATTTGATTTCTCGTTAAAATTTTACAACGGTATCCACATTGCCTTTTGACGTAAGGCGATAGCTCAAGTGGCAGTACATCAAAGAGACAACGCGATAATTATTGCGTTAAAGCAGCAACACTACGTTTGTGTCATTGTGCGTGAAATTACCGTACCGTGAAATTTATTGGGATGATGGGAATTGACGTTTCTCGGTAGTGTGGCCCCAGCATCACCGACCATCTAAGCTACTATCTTGCAGTCCGGCCGTGTCTTATTTACCGTAGTACAGACAATATGGAATTTCTCATGTAGGTAATCTAATTGTAATTTGTTACAGATTCAGTAACAAACTAAACATAATTTGTCGTCCATTTTACCTGACATTGATTTTGGATGCAATCATGCTGGTTTGCGCAAGCTCAGTTAAAATCGCGATTTCGGTAAGTGCAAAATTACTGAATTAACTACTTTTAAAAACTTAGTGATATCAAATAATACATATTTGATATCACAAATGCATGTGAAATATTTCTAAAATATCCAAGAAATTAGTTTACTTACAAGTGTAAAGGAAAGAACGGGTGTAAAAACAACTATTCATCAGTTATCAGAACCCTAAACCGACGTGGTTTTGGGTTCTGATAACTTATGATTATATTTTATTTACTGTAAAATATATTTAACTAGCAGCACCTTGCGGTTTAACCCGCGTAGTTCTCGTTGCCATGGGAATTCCGGGATAAAAAAGCCTATGTCACTCCCTAAAAAGTAAGCTCCTAAGGTGAGGAATGTTTTAAATCGGCCCAGTAGTTTAGCAGCCTATTCAATACAAACAAACTAACAATCAAATCTTTTCTCTTTATGATAACCTACCTAACTCCTTTATTTCCAGGACAAACTGTCTCCTGACACGATTAAGTACTATGTCCACGAACTTATGTTCATACTAGTAGTCCTTATATTTTGTATGCTCGGGCAACAAGTGGAAAATGAGGTAAGAACACAAAGAAAATTCTTAATCGCTTTTTACAGAATAACTTTACTGGTACTGGTTTTGTTGAAGGAGAAAAATATTAAACCAAAAAAAGGGTATTAGACGTGCGCGATCGGAATTGGATGGAACCATTTCGAACTGAAACAAATGCCACCCGACATTTTCTTTGATAATGCTAGGCGCAAACGGACCACAGACCACAGTCGTCAATTGCACGTTTTTTCATACAATTTGTACGTATAGAAACTTTCGTAGTTTGACGACTTTATTATGAATGTAAGCGGGCTAACTACGAACCTTGTTTGTGTTGGGAGAACACCTTGAGTGCTGGAAGGGATAATAATGAATTTTGTGAGAACTTGCCGTAAACTCGCTGGCCGCTTTTTTTGCCGCCTCGCTACAGCAACGTCTTGTGGCGGTAGCCCGTGACGGCCACCGGTGGCAGTGACCGGGGTGGTCCGTTTGCGCTAAGCTTTAGTTATCAATTTTGACAACGCGCGGAATGTAAATAATGATAGAAAAATATGACGATAAAGATTAACTTTGACATGGTCCGACCCATTCTGAACGCAAGTGGATTACCTAAGTAAAATTTTCTACATAATTTCCAGTGCGAATCTCTTGAAAAAGCGGTTACCGAGAAATGGTATATTTTCGACAAGAAGCACAAGAAAAACGTGCTAATTTTCAGTATGGTGCTCAGTCGGAGGATGCCAATTTATATATTCGGCACCATAACGCTGTCATTACCAACTTTTACTTGGGTAAGTTGAAAACAGCTGGAGTGTTATGTTATAACTTTGTTGATAAACTTATGTTCTAACAATATTCAAAGATATTTTGAGTGTTTTTTTCGTAGCGTTTTATGTCGAAGAGAGATAGGAAGTGTGGACAATTGATATTTTTCCTACTTGTATTATTTTATTACCTAACTACCAACCGAGGAGGGTTATGAGGTTGACACTTTGTGTGCGTTAGTATGTACGAGTATGTAGTCGAATTTTTGTTCACCGTTATTGTTGTGAAATCACCTATACTAAAAAAATATGAAACACATTTTTCCGGAACTCAGTGTAATATGTAAGTGTAAGACCGATTCCCCACTCCCATACCCACCAGTTAACTTCAAACTCAAAATCCAATTCTGGTAATTTTAAGATTTTGCTATCAAATTAAGGTAAAAAACAGTGTATAAGTCCGCATGGTTCGTATGAAATAACCCTTCAAAATCTTTGTTTTGTCCCTAAATTATTTAGGGTCAAACCAGCTGTTTATTTATACGCTATGCCAAAACTTTTCCCTTTGAGGCTTACTTATTTAGGTACATCATATACGAATTTACTTTGGAGTTCTTGATTGTTATATGCTGTTTTTGTAAAGAAGTACTTAACAGAACAATGTTTGATGTAACAAATTATATTACACCCAAAACATTTAAATGAAATTATATATTCGTTATGAAATATTTTGTTGAAACTGCTTACAAAAGATTTTAATTTTATTAAACTAGCTAGAATCTATAGTTTGTCTATTGACATACATGATTATGGACCTAACGAAAACAAATCACCTGCCCTCATAGTCCTGGAATACGAGGGAGTAACATCACAACGACCAGCAAGCCTAACAAGGGGATTGTTGTCTACGGTGGAATAGAGAAAAATTAAATCGCATCATCATACATTGCGTAATTTATTGAAGTTGAAGGAATGAATTTCAAACATTTTACGCATTCGATGACAAAGTGACGTAATTTTTTTCCTATTCTACCTTAGACAACAATCTTTGTGCTAGGCCTACTGAAATCATCAACTTGCCGAGGTCACTTCGCGAAGCTTGTGAAGACCCCAGCAAGATTCTGCGATTCTGATGGACGGAGTTAGGCTGGCTATGCTAGCTAATGAAGCAACGCATTCGAGTCCAAATGCAGAAACAAGAGTTCTCTAACCATATCTTTGACGACCTCTGTGGCGCGGCGGGCGAAGGTCGGCCTGCGACGCAAGAGGTTGCGGGTTCGATTCCCGCCTCGGGACAAATGTGTGTACGATCTGCAGATATTTGTTCAGGTTGTTCTAGAGGTTTTTATGTATTATAAAAATAGATGTATTTACCTCTACGTAGTGTATTATGTATATCAGTTATCTAGTACCCATAACACAAGCTCTGCAAAGCTTGGGGCTGGATAATGCCGTGTGAATTTTCCATTGTTCAACATTATTTATTATTTATTTATTAGGTAGGTACACGAAATCTTATTTTTTTTTGTGTAGACTAGAAAATTAGGCACATTTCTGGAATATACTGATGCAAGTGGTAGGTTTTGAAATCTGTGTCACCACACCACACCACACACATTCATCACACCAGTACGAACCATGGACCTAGTACAATATTCATCTATATTATCACTGCTGCTGTGTGGTGCTGGCTTACAATTTGCACCACCCCAACTCTTACCGTGGGTGTCGTAAGAGACGACTAAGGGATATATCATGAAGTCGAAAAAGTTTTTAGTATAATATCAAGTAGATTTATATTTGTCTTTAAGTTTATAGTATAATATCAAGTAGGTAGGTAGTCTTTCATTACTGCAATTAAATTTTACTAATACAAAACTATTATGAACCTATAAGAAGCCAGAGGATTTAGCCCTCGTGTCTAAATACAAGTAACAAACTTAGTTAGAGCGAGGTGACATTATCTGACCCTAAAAGGTTTATCACAAGTAGGTATCTATGTAATAAAAGACTAAAATAACCTGACATTATATAAAATGAAATAGATTGTAAGTACCTGCTTTGTAAACCCATCTCTGCGAATAAATATTTTATTGTTATTATTATTATTATATCCACTGGGAGGCGGGCAGCAGCGCCCCCTATTGTACCATTCTACCACTAAACTGCGCACCCCAACCCGCATGCCCAGCTTTGGGATCATAATCCCAACGCAGGGCATGCGGGTTACTCCCATGGGGTAAACCCCCCATGAGATAAACGCTAATAAGGCATTTATAAGGGGAAGACCCGTGTACAACAGTGGACCAATATAGGCTGTTGAGGTTAAGGTTGAGTTTATACGTATTATCAAAATAATCATTTAATTAATAAAGTTTTTTTTTTTCAGTTTATTAGAACGGGAATGTCTTTCTTCACTCTCATGATGTCATTTTTAGAGGAAGGCAAGTGAATGCGGTATCGGCCATATTTTACAATACAATACTGTATAAAAATTCTTTATTGTACACCATAAAAATAACACGTTAGATTATTTTAAGTTGCTAATGAGAATTTTCTCCTATATGTGATGGCACAAGTAAAAACTTTCGGCACAGTTATTATTATGATTAGTATTGAAACTATAAATAAACAGTCAAACAAACATCTGCTATTATCATTAGTATAAAGTAAGCTTGGTTATTTAAAACTGTCGCGATTTATAGTTATTTCTGTGACAACGATTATATTCGGATCAAAATCCAAGATAGTTTATATGTCAACAAAGAAATGAATGAAAATTTCACTTCGACAGAAAATTAACAAAGTAATAGCATGGTACTCAATTACTAAATATAAATACTAACCCCCTTATTCATAATGGTCTGCTAACATAAAACAGCTGCTAAGTAGTGTTATTACTCAGTCTGACTTATGTCAATAGAAGAAGACAGAGCGAGATTTAGCAGTGTGCTATGTTAGCAAACTTTTATGAATAAGGGGGAAAGACTCGTATAACAAATGCGCACTAGCGCAGCGAAAGAGTTAAAACTGAGCATGAACGGATGACAGATTCATACCTATTATTGAAAGAAAGCTCAAAACAAAAAACTGTTTTAAGCTTCTGTGGAAATCCCCCACGTGGGAGATGGCCTCGGGGATTTCTGGAATAGTCCGACGCCGACGCTACCAGTGTTATAAAATATTCCACACCATCCTACACATCCTTCGCCGCGTTTGAACAAGAGATAAGTCGCTATTTATTCCAAAATGAGTTAAAAATGCAGTGCTCCTCAAAAAGTAATTCTCTTTCGACTGTTGATAATATATCTTTGATACACTAAGTGGTGTAAGACTGTGTCTTACTGACTGTGTGAAGTGGTTAGTTGAGGAGATTTACTCTATAGATAAAAAATTACTTAAGGACTCATTAAAATTAGAGGAGATAACAAAATTAAATATCAAAAGAAAAAATAAATTACCTAACACATAAAAAACATCTTTGATTTCTTTGTTTACCAGGGTGTCAATTTAGATGTCGTCAAAACCATACTAAACTAATTTCATGGCACTAAAAATTATGCTTTTATTTTTATTTCGATCGTAAGATAACAAATACTTTTTTACTGCAGCCAAATTTGTTTAGTTTTAGAGATATTACCAATAATAAGGTGTCTAGATTTTTTGAACCGAGAATTATGTAACGAAACGAAATAATTTTATGCCGTATACAAATATCATATTATACAAAAATGTACAGATGGTTGCGCCAACACGTGTCGTGCTACCTAAAGGTTTTTTAACCAACTTCAAAAAAGGAAGAAGTTCTCAATTCGAATAAATTATTATTTTTTATGTTTGTTACCTCAGAACTTTGGACTGAAAACTGGTGCTTCTCGTAAGGTTCCATTTCAATTTGGCCCACTTCTGGCAATGGCATCCAAGAGAAAACCATAAAATTGAAGTCGGTGTATAGTTTTTTTTAAAACAAACCCAATTATCTGTTTTCTGGCCAACCTCCTCAACCTCAACCGCCTGTATTGGTCCACTGCTGGATGAAGGTCTCCCCTGACAAGCGCCTTGCTGGGTTTATCTCAGGATAATGCCCAAAATCCCCACGCTGGGCATGCGGGTTGGAGATCGCAGTTCGGTGGTAGAATTGTTCTGCAGGGGGTGCTGCTGCCCGCCCCCGGTGGATATCCCTTAGTCGCCTCTTACGACATCCACGGGAAGAGTCGGGGTGGTGCAAATTCCAGCAGCACACATCTCCAGCGTTTTCTGATCAATTACTTTTTATTTCAAAAGAAACATTGCTATTGGAAAGTGTCGCCGGTAGGCCACGAACACCCAAACCGAATTCTGTAGACATTTAGTCTTGAATCGAATCGGCAATCCAATTGGAAAATGTAAATGACGCCCTCTGGCTGTAGCCCGTTGTAAGCCGTAGGATGCCTGAGCAGAACCAGAATTTACGTATACCAATATAACAGAATGAGATAGAACCGTTTCGAAATAAAACAAAAGGTGGGCAACTGCTGATGTGGCACAATCATTTATTAATTAAAAAGGGAAATTGGGGTACTAGTTTCTCGAAAATGGCAAGCTCATATTGTGTAAAATTGTGTGCTCCCACCTCAGTCACCGTCGGATCGGCGGCACGGGCGGTCGTGATTCGCGTGAAATATTGTTGTCTCAGTCTCACTTCGGTCCTAGATACGTCTTTCCGTCTTCTTCTTTGAATTGCACAGGACTGGAAATATAACTGTGAGTGTATGTGTTTGCGTGGTAGTTGTAACACATGCCAATTTTTGAGTAAGCGCTGGGAGAACGTAACCTATCTTCCCTTTTTAATTAATCAATGGGCAAAATCGACGATTTTTACCACATTTTAATGGAGTGTGCGTGGGGCGAAGAAATTCGTTAATGATCGTTTGATCCTCATCATATCTTCTGAAAGGAGGCTGTAACAGCATCCTCTCAAAACCAGTGTACCTGGATGCCAGGGTGCTTATAAAAATATATCGTGCTGCTCGCAAAGCAAGATCACAATCGGATTAGTAATGTAAAGCCTCCAATACATTTTGTCCCAACGCCGAGCTAAAGCCAATACCAACGTCTAGACGGCATGTTTGCATTCCCGTGCCATCGCTCGGTATCGCTCGCCTAGCTGGCCGAGTGTCATTTGCAGTGACTTGTCACCGCTCGCGGTCGCTGGCGGCCGCTCGTATAACTACAGAGCCGTGTTGGTTTTTCTGCACAAATCAAAGGCGCTTTCCTGCGCTCGGCCAATTGTGTCCACATGTTTGTGTAGTTTGTGGTGCAATAGTTTGCATAGACTTGCCAAACGTCTAGACGGTGAAGGCGGACGAAGGTCCGCCTGCGACGCAGGAGGTTGCGGGTTCGATTCCCGCCTCGGGACAAATATTTGTACGATCTGCAGATATTTGTTCAGGGCGTTCTGGTTGTTTTCTATGTATAATAAAAAATATCTATATATGTGGTGTATTGTATTATGTATATCAGTTATCAAGTACCCATAACACAAGCTCCGCTTAGCTTGGGGCTAGATAATGCTGTGTGAATTGTCCAGCATTATTTATTTATTTATTTAAGTTTTCGTCCTATTTTAATCGCGCGTGGATTATATCTATATTCGTGGATTAGGTATGTACCTATATGTATTTTCTTAAACCCTGCACAAATGATAAACAAACCTTAACCTCAAATTAACTTTCTTGTTGACGATTTTTAAACATAATGAAAAGCACGTGCTGATTTGAGATCCTTTCTTCCATCAATATGTGAATTTATGTTATTGGAAACTGTTGACATAATTTTTATCATTTTTATGACAAATAATGTAGATGATAACTTGATAACCCTTATTTTGCGAATTTTTCTCATGACTTTTTAATAGAATTTTATAAATTTTTGTATCCAATATTGAATGTTGATTCCGCAAAACGGGTAGTTTGCGGTGGTCAGAAGGTCCATTGAAATATGTTTAACCAAAATCCGTTCCCGCTGTAAACATACGAAATTCCAATCTATTTTTAGAAAGGTTGCATGAAACGGATAAAGAAATCTTATGATATAGCAATTAATATTAAATATTAACGTAAGAGAGATCCAGAGAGATTTTCTCAGAAAAAAAGATTTTTCTTGATTAAGATTATTTTCTCAGTTGATGCGTCCATTCTTGCTAATGGAGGATGGTAAATATTCTCTTCTGAGAATAAATCAACATCGAACCATGTTTATTTATTAGACGCTAGCGCTTGCCTCCTTCTTTACTTGCTAGATAAAATAGTGAAAATTCATTTTCGTTTTATTTCTTCTTAATTTTTATTTAGTGTATGTGTAAAACCTCAAATGGAGAACTGGATTCTGAAATACCTATCGACTAGGCTAGTTTAGGACCCTACGGATTCAATACCTATGTGATAGTACAATTGTATCCTAAAAAAAATATTATACAGTACATTTTAAATAATTAATTTGTTTACAAAACTATATACATACTTAATTTTTTTAGTCTTTGCATGGATTTTCATGGGTTCCACTGTCAGAACTAAACCAAATTAATAAGGAACCACACGGAAAGCACCAGCTTTCATACAAAAACAGAATCATGAAAATCGGACCACCCAGTCAAAAGCTTTGAGGTATCAACATCGATCAAAAATTTCGATTTTTGATCATCGATCAAACATAAAAAAATACAGTCGAATTGAGAACCTCCTCCTTTTTTGAGTTTATCGGGCGTTTTACTGTCGAATTGAAGCACTGAGGTACATACATCCAGTATTTATTTTTCATTTCTACTACAGAGAACCTTGTAATTAACAGACACTGGATTTCCGTCCACATGGATGGAAATAGAAAATAAATAACCGATGTTACGAGTAGTTTAATCTTTTATTTTTTATTATAATGTGTGCACTGTATTTTTGTGTGATATGGGTCTTTCTTTTTGTGCCTGCAATAAACTGATTTTATTTTATTTTATTTTATTTACTGCGCAGCGGCGCGGCGTGCGTACGAGAGCGCAACTGTCGAATGCAAGGAACATAAATACTACAAGGAGAATGAGCGGCGGGTTGTGACGTCATCGGCTAGTGAGCGCCCCCCCCCCCCCCGCGTTTTTAAAAACCTTCGGCTGGATATACGCACTTCGATCGTAAATTTCTCAGGCATTTTTTATATATATGAAAAAAGTAAAAACACAGTTTTTCTCGTAATTTTTTGTAGATTTATTTGACATGAAAAGTAAAAAACGTTTGTCAAACCCATAATATCTTATTTTCATCATATAGGAGATAATACTGGTAATACCCCTAATCCCATGCGGATTGGGGATCGCCAGTTCGGTCGTAGAATTGTGGGAGGCGCTGCCGCTGCCCAGTCCTCGGTGGATATTCCTTTATCTCCTGTTATGAAATCCGCGGGAAGACTTGAGGCCTATTTGACAATGAATGCCAGCTAAATTTAATTTTCTAGAACTACCAATTACAACCTGGGTCTCTTCCAAGACAAGGGTGAATAGGTATCTTATAGACCTTCGTGATACATCGCCGGCCGCAGCTTCGCTTTCCACCAGGTGAGATGGCAGTCAAACAAAAGTCTATTTACCGTAAAAAAAAAAAAGACGTGTGGCACTCGGGGACTGCCGCGGTAAAGCTATTGCAATGCCATCTAGAGGCGAGTTGCTGAACTAAAGAGACAAACGTCAAGGTTTTTTCGTTACGGAATTTCTGGATTCGGTCCCCGCGCTCAAGGCCCGCGATAGAAGCTATGCAATAGCTTAAAAACTAAGTGAGTATTTTAACTTACAAACAAACATACTTTTAAATTTTTTTACGATGTACATTTAGATATTCATCAAAATTCGCTGACAAACGCTCGGAGGTTGCTGACACGAGTCGTTAGAATAACTTAGCTCAGATGAAATAAATATTGTTTTTACTCAACTAATAAAGAAAGTTCCATATTTAACGTGTAGAAATATGTATGAGAATCGGAATTATATTTAATAGATTGGCAGGTTTTTATAATATGTGCGAAATGATAAAAAATATTCTCTCTAAAATTTCATTCCGATCATCTTACATTACATTACAGCGATTTTTTGACCATTTTGGTGACCATTAGTTGTGTCATTACAAGTACGTACAAATATCAGTGTCTGTGTGTATTGAAACAGGCTTTCTCTATCATCATCATCATCAGCCTATACTAGTCCACTGCTGGACATGGGCCTCCTCTAATGAGCGCCATAGCCATTTTCTCATTAATAGTAATAATAAGCAGGCGGGATGCTGAACAATTCTAACCGAACTGCGATCACCTCATGCCCGTGGGGATTATGTGCATTACTCCCTATGATATAACAAGCCAATGAAGCACTTATCAGGAGAAGGCCTTTGTCCAGCAGTGGACCAGCAATGGCTTTTGTGGCTGAGAATACAAGTGAGTGGAATCAATATTATCAAGGCATAGATGTAAAATACGTTTTATATGTTACGTGATCCCAATGCTTATGCAATAACTGGCCTGTGTTTTGTAAGAACTAAATGCAAAGACACGCTTTTTCCATCCTTTTACAATATACCTACTTATGAACAACATAGATGGAAAGACGTACCTAGAACGAAGTGTGACCGAGACAACAATAAGCGCGCGAAAACCGGTGGCGCCGTTCTGACTATGACTGAGGTGCGAGGACTCAATTGGACACAATTTGAGGCCGCCACTTTCGTGAAACCAGTCCGCATTTCCCTTATTATCTCCTGTCCAGTAATAGATAACAATAGCAATTCTAATTAAATCTCTCAGTGCTAATTGCCTTCCGAGTGAATAGGTGCCCAATCAGCGGTAGTTCAATAGATTCACTTTGACCACAGCTTAATGACTACTGATTCAGTGATCATGGTCTACCGTACCTGGTGGAATCATGACTGAATCACGTTGAGTCATTATCATTAATATCGATTGACGACCTCTGTGACTCTATGATTTTGATGATTGAGGTTTTGATAATTGATTTTATAAAAAAAAAAAAACTATAAACCGACTTCAATTATACAATGTGTCTGGTTACCGGTGTCAGAGATAATGGTGTCCATTCTGTTGTTTTAGGATTCCTGACCTAAATTTTTAAATTTTCTATGCTAGGTAGATCTAAATATTATGGTATTCTCTATAAAGGTCCTAAACATACCTATATTAGAACGTTTTTCAAAATCGCAAAACCTCTCTGAGTTGAGTGGTTGGGATTTTGCTGTGAGCAAAATATGTTTTTTTCTAAAATGTTTTTTCAAAATACTTCTTTACATGGGTCAGACAGTTTATCCATTTGTTTGATAAATCGTTTTGAAATTCAAATCGATACCAGTTTAAAATCGATATGTTTTAATCATGACCTAATTAGATGCCTACTAAGATTAGGTAGACGTTTCTAACCGTAGCTAAAATGTAATGCAAAGAATAGTAGATACTTATAACTAAGTTAAGTTGTTTTAGATCTATCAATCTAATTTTGAAGCTGTCAACCTAATTTTAAAACCGTTAGTTTAATTTTTCAAACAACTAAAATGTTACGCATGGAATATGGTTATAGCCATTTTAACTAAATTGAATTGTTTTAGGTCTGCCAGCTTAATTTTAGAGCTGTCATCCTAATAAACGTTTCAGTCAAATTTTTCAACCATAGAATCGTTATCATCTATTTGAAATTCCGAAATCCTAATTTTAGCTAATCCTTAAACAACAGAATCGACACCAATGGCGCGCTGAAACTAAAAACGCAAATGCTAAAATATGCGAGTCCAAAAAAATGCGATATTTAAGCTTTCAGGGGTCTATTCCAATCGTCATAACTTCTAAACTATATTATTAAGGGCTAAGATGCAAGACTTAGTTTGAAGTACACATTCCGTACTATCATTCATAAACAAAAAATATGTAGCATGACAGTTTCAATTTTATAAAATAGCTAATAATAAAAAAAAACACCTATGTTTTGTTTTATAAATTCTTTTTTCCTCTATTATAAAGTAGAAGGTGCAACAATATTATCATTGCTTTATTGCCAACATTATTGGCTATTAAATGAGTCAGCACCTACTGACTACCTAGGGCCTCTGCATGGGTAGCTATAACTAAACAATACATGCACCCGTACTTCGAGGCCAAAAAGCAAAATGGCTGCCATTTTATCATGGAGCGAGAAAAAAAAATAGGGATAGTGATTTATCGATAAAATTAATCGTACTTCGTATCCCCTCAAAGTCTCCGACACCGGTAACCGGACACATTGTATAGATCCCATTCAGAACTGGATCAAATGTCAATACAACAAAAAAAATATCTCTTTTACACTCTAAAAATACAGTAAGAATTTTCGAACATTGCAACTACGCACCGTGCAACTAAAACGTGACATGGACCCATTGATTTAAAAAGGATAAACCAATGCATGGACCTTATAATTTTGTCACTGATCCAGGTGAAAAGTTGTGCCTATGTTTAACTCAAGAGCAAATGTTTTTTGTTTCGTGCCTATTAAATCCCTCGCTAGCATTAAATAAATAAATAATGCCGGACAATTCACACAACATTATCTAGCCCCAAGCTAAACAGAGCTTGTGTTTTGGGTACTAGAAAACTGATATACCTACATACACTACCTACATAGATAGATATTTTTTATTATACATAGTAAACATCCAGAACGCCCTGATCAAATGTCTGCAGATCGTACACACATTTGTCTCGAGGCGGGATTCGAACCCGCAACCTCCTGCGTCGCAGGCAGACCTTCGCCCACCGCGCCACAGAGGTCGTCCTTGGACACGACTCACTTGTTGAACAAATGACTATTTATCCCATATATCAGTTATCTATGATGGTGAACTTATGTTATTCTAGGCATATAACTATCTGTAGCAAAATTTCAGCCGGATAGGATCCGTAGATTTTCCATGAAGTGTAACAAACATAAATAACATACATCCATAAACACTTTCGCGTTTATAATATAAGTAGGATTTGTATATAAAGTACCATTAGGTTATAGGTATGCATAGATTTTTAAGATTATTAAGGTTATGTATTTATATAGATGAACGAAAAAAAATATTACACCCACAAAAATTAATTATTTGAATTAAAAAAACTAAAAATAAAACTGCTGCCATGTTGGCCCTTGCATTCTATGACGTCACGTTTCACGGATTAACCTATGTCAACTCAAAGTCAAAGCTTCATGACAATACAGAAATGTACAAGTGTAATGTCACGGTTCGGCTGCCCATAGCATTGCGGTTAGAAATTTTGCGATTGAGATTGAAAATATCAACTTTTCAATGATTAAATTTCACAATGAAAACATCGAAAAACACAAAAATAAATTCACAGATATATTTCTTTAATAAAAGAGCAAATGTGAAAAAATAATGAGCTTTTTTAAAGTCGCACCCTATCGAAAAATTCAAAAGCAACGTCTACAAAAAGAATGCGAAGTATCTGACTGACACCAGCAGTTTCAAAGGTATTTCTGGATTCCTTATCCAGAAATACCTTTGAAACTGCTGGTAATTATACTATGCACAGATGTTGCCACGGCCGCGCTCTGTCGCTCTTCAAGGAATTTAAAACTTGCTGAAAATTCAACGTCGACTGAAATTTTAGTTATAGTTTTAAGTTTAAGTTAATTTTGCTTTTTTAAAGTCGCATGCATTTACCCTATTGAACAATTCGAAATCAATAGATATTATAAAATTATATAATATCGTATAGACTCTTCTACACTGACTGAACCAAATTTTTATAATATTCAGCACGTATTATGACGTGTGTAAGGCTATTGGGGCAATTTTAGAACCCGAAGGGATTAACTTTTGTTAATCGATTTTTTGAATTTCGATTATATTTTTAACACAATTATGTGTTGTTTTTTAGTTAAAAAATATTCCGATGATAAAAAAACGATAACAAAATATTATTAGCTCCTGGAGGGGTAAAATTACCACCGTTCGGGTTAGTACACATGTTACGTGGCACCCTGTACATACAAAAATAATAACCTGCCTGCAATAATAGCCTTTTATATACAAATTTTAATTAGTTTGTCAGTTAGATAATCAGAACATTGATTTTTCTACATTTATCGGATAAATAAAAAAATATGAAGATTATAGCTTATTAAAGTTCCGCGTGACGTCACATCTTACGACACTTTTAAGCAAGATGTGACGTCACTACTCACTAGCCCCCACTCTCAAAATTTGACGCGATTTATTTTTGTTTATTTGATAAAATAAATGTGTCCAATATATTCTCCTCCGGCCAGGTGGGATGACGATCTGCGAAAGACTGCAGGCAGATGCGGGATGCGTCAAGCTGAAGACAGGGCGCTATGGTGCTCATTAGGGGAGGCCTATGTCCAGCAGTGGACTAGTATAGGCTGATGATGATGATATATTCTGATAATGTAACTAAAGAACCAAATACATTTTTTTTTACCCAGGACGCCACCCTTTATTATAAAGAGAAATATTTCGCTAAACAACAATGGCGGCCAACCTCGGTGATTTAGCGATCAGCATTCTTCTGTATCTAAGGATATCGCTCCTGGAGACACGTTCAGGGCTGGACCGCGGGCTCAAGTCTGGACATCTGAAACAAGTTAGTTTAGGTATTCAATACGGAACAGAACTGTACCAATCATATTTTACAGTGATAGAGTTCGAAGAATGTCCCAAAGTTTTAGTTTAAAAAATAACAATTATCAGACTAAAGGTTTTTTTGTGGCTTCTTTACTTTAGTAGTACATATGGAAACGACAGAAATCAAAAACACCACATTATTTCCAACATCAAAAACCACGACGTGTTTAAATCTGACTTGCTGATAATTTTATTACACTTGATTAGAGTGAAAAGGATGATCAATTTCGATTTTGTTTTTATAATAGTTATTTAAAATGTACCTAATAAAAATATACAAATCGCCATTTATATTTTGTGCGACAAAATTATTGGTGACTGTATAATAGCCTCGAAAATTTTACGATTAGAAAACGGTATGATTGTAACGAATTGAAGTTACGAATATTTTATTTTCATAAATAGTTGATTGGCAATTTTTCTGTCTGTTTTTGTGGTGAATATTTCGGGATACAATTTTGTTTGATTTTCACACACGAATGAAACGTCCACTTTCGACTTTAGTTAAAATTGGATCCTGTTTTTTTTTGTTATTGTGTGTGATAATAACTGATAATTGAAGTGTCGGATTCTATGGAACATGACATGTTTGAACAACAATAAAATAGAAATTGGAAACGATCGTGTGTCAGTTGTTTTCTACCACTATACTTATCCTACTAATAGTTTTAACGCGAAAGTTTGTAAACATGTCTGTTAGTATGTAGGTATGTTTGTTGATCTTCCACGCAAAATCTACTGAACGGATCGGACTGTGACTTTGCGTACAGGTAGTTCTAGGCCTGTAATAATACATAGGCTACTTTTTATCCCAGAAATCAGTTCCCGTAAGACGGGTGTGCGATGCTTCGGGACGCAGCTAGTTAACAATAATTTTATGTTTTTTAAAGTTACAGAATTGAAAATGGTTTTCAAAAATCAAAATAATATGTCTTCTTGCAGTAAAATTTTCTACCAACAATAATTAAAATACTTTCCCTCCATGTGGCATAGGCGTTGGATGCCCTGTAGATGTTTTTTTTAGGTACCGCATTTATTGAAAAAGAAAATTTCAACCAAATAATAAGCCAAAAAGTAAACTAGTAAGTATTGATAATTGAAATAATTGAGCTAACTGCAGACTATTGCAAACAATGTACAGGTAGCTAAACTGATCAATTTCAATACCAGTCGGAAGTGAACCCAAGACGCTGGCTGCATTGCCCCGCTGTGTGTGCCAGATCGCCAGCTCTAATAACGTATAATTTCTCGCTTATTAAATGCTTGTATTGATATTATCGACTCGAGATTACTTGCTATACGTAAGTAAAATATTTTTCTCTCTCACTCGAAAACAGTAACTTTGCTGCTCAAAAACAGTGAACAAAATTGAATTTTGCTCACAAGTGGAACAACGGATAATTATATTAATTATTGTTATTTATTTGAAGTAGCTTAGAACCCGCGCCAAGTTTATCATTTTCAATTTAGTAGTTTTCTTTCACATTCCTAACTACAATCTAATCTGTATTCTCTGTCCTTTTTGCTTAAAGGATTTGGGTTCAGTACATTACCATAAAGGGCTACCTCAGGGTCAAGAAAACAACCCCGAAGTTTGTACTTTCCAAAGGTATCTGAAGGGATTATACGGAATCACGTGGAAACTTTAGTATTTGATAATCTGTGGTGGACTGTCGTGACTTCGTGAGGGTGTTTTGCATAATTGGCAGGACGATACTGATCGGCTGAGGATTTCTTAGAAACAAGACAGCTATTACTTATTTTTAGCACTTATTTTTGATTATACATAGTGAACATCCAGAACGTCCTGAAAAAAAATCTGCAGATCGTACACTATTTGTTCTGAGGCGGGAATCGAACCCGAGTAATAACAGGCGGACCTTCGCCCACCGCGCCACAGAGGTCGGCTCGACTCGTTTTGGTTTTCTGAATTTGAATAATACTAGTTGCTACTCGCAGCTTCGCACGCGTTGTTTCGATGGAAACCTCAACCTAAATCTCAACAGCCTGTATTGGTCCACTGCTGGACGCAGGCCTCCCCCTAGGTACCACGTAGGTATTTAGTTAGCATCACCAGCAGTTTGACCTAAGTAGGTTACTCGTGCCGCAAGCGCGGACCGGGCGCCTTCGGACGTCAGTGCATCAGAAGCAGTTTAACTCGCGTAGTTCCCGTTCCCGTGGGAATTCCGGGATAAAATATAGCCTATATCACTCTCTGAAAAAAAAAGGTTTTACTGGTGAAAGATTTTTTTTTTATCGGTCCTGTGGTTTCGGAGCCTATTCAATACAAACAAACAAACAATCAAATCTTTCCTCGTTATAATTTTAGTAAAGCTGCGCCCCGCGGCTTTGCACGCCTATTCCACGGGAACTGATTTAGGGGATAAAAAGTAGCCTATGTGTTATTTCAGGCCTAGACTGTATGTAAAATTTCAGCCCAATCCATTCAATAGATTTTGTGTGAAAGAGGAAACATACATACAGACATGTTTACAAACTTTCGCGTTTTGTTCTTGGCCCCTTAAGGGTAGCTACCGTTTCTTTTGTAGTTAGAAGTTTTTGTTCTTAGGAACCTTCTGTTTTATTTTGAAGAAAAAAATATTGCCATTTTTAGTTTTTTGAAAAAATTTACGGGTCGCCCAAAAAATGACATTTGTAAAAAAAACAAGTTGGTCTTAATCGACTCTATTTCCAATCAGGAACACTTTTCTCAAAGTAACATACCAAATCAAATCGTAAGTTTTGGCGATAATTAAAAAAAAACAATTCCCATACATTTTCTATGAAAAAACGAGTAAGTGAAAACAACAATGTCACTCATTCAATGGTTCTTAATTTAAACTCGTATGTAACAACTTTTTTAAGTAAAAAGGCTAATTTTGAAGGCATTCAGGAATATTTTTTTTATTAAAAATCAAGTTATTTACTGCAGCATACTGGGAAAAGCTAGCCGCGATTCCTAGAGTCATTAATTTACTTATAAATTTCTCTGGTGATCATATCGTCATTCTTGCATCTCGTGGTCCAAAGCGTCCAGTATTTGAAGCCCTCGCGGTGGAAGATCTGGTTGGCACAGGCGGTGTCATCTCGGATGTCGTCGTCGAGGAGGGCTGAAAGAGAATTTACTATTATTACAACCACAGAAAGAGTTGGGGTGGTCTAAATTCTAAGGCAGCACCACACAGTTTCTCTATACGTAACGTCTCATTTTGTACCAAGTTATCGGCATAGCTCAAAGAATTAGCAAGGTAAAGTTGCAGTGGACCGGCCATATCTCGCGAAGAACCGACAACCGCTGAGGAAAACGTGTTCTTGATTGAATGCTGCAACTCGGTAAATATAGTGTATGACGCTCTCCGGCCAGGTAGGATGATGATCTCCGAAAAACTACAGGCAGATGCTGGATGCGTCAACCTGGGGCCTAATTCCACTATTTTTTTAACAAAATGCTATAATGGCGCCATAATGGCGCCATACGATTAAGATAGAGATTTAGTCGTAAATTTATTTGGTATTCCAATACCATAAGATTACAATCTCTATGACTTATAATATCGTGTCTATAATGTGGTGGGGCATATAATCATAATCGTAATAGTCATAGATATGGCTTAAACAAAAAAATATCGTGTTAGTAAAATACCAAAAGGTGTCAATGGCGGTGATTGTAACGCGATAATGAAGCGATAATATTGTCATAGTGAGGCGATTGTGTTAGTGGAATCGGGCCCCTGAAGACAGGGTGATATGGCACTCATTAGGGGAGGCCTATATCCAGCAGTAGACTACTATAGGCTGATGATGATGAACCAATAATGACAGCAATCCTTCTTGAACAAATCTACGATCAAAACGATGTCGGTACCAATGTATAAATGTCCTATAGCCCTGGTACTAAACCTGTAGTAAGACCCATTGTGCGCGTTATTTGCAGCGTAGTACAGATTGAGCACTTGACCGGTCGTTGTTAAGCACCACTCGTAAAACCTCGGTGGTAGCTCTTGCACACGACGACGGTATGATGCTTAGAGATTTTTCTAAGTTTGAGCAAAATACGCCAATAAAATATATATAGTATTTATAATAAATAATGCTGGACAATTCACACAGCATTATCTAGCCCCAAGCTAAGCTGAGCTTGTGTTATGGGTACTAGATAACTGATATACATAATACAATACACTACATAGATAGATATTTTTTATTTTACATAGAAAACATCCAGAATGCCCTGAACAAACATCTGCAGATCGTACAAATATTTGTCCCGAGGCTGGAATCGAACCCGCAACCTCCTGCGTCGCAGCAGGCGGACCTTCGCCCACCGCGCCTCACAGGTCGTCAAAAACAACACTGTTGTATGTGTGGGGTGGATCTTTAATCTATTTTAATTTCTGTTAAAGATATATATTATAGAGTAGGCACCCTATGAAAAATTATTCTTATTTAGAAACTGGTTTTGAAAGAAGAAATACTATTCTTATTTAGAAACTGGATTCGAATGTGGCCGAAGCGTAAAATTCGACTGATAATGTCGAATAAGAGCTTATGCAATGCTCTTGAGCAACGCCTTTGTCAGACTTCTGTCTGACAAAGGCATTGAAATCTAGTGAGAAGTAGAGATATGAGGAACTCATAAACTCGTCTTCGAATCGTTGAATCGTTTTATTTTAAAAGCTGACAAGTTTAATGTGCATGCATATCTGTGTGTATGTTGTTGATGTTGTCGTAGCTCTTTGATTTTCTTATCAAGGTAACATGATCAAGAGTTTTCTTAGCTATAGTATCAAAAATTGGTGTGGTCGTTCTTATTTTTAACCGACTTCAATAAAATGAGGAGGTTCTCGATTCGACTGCATTTTTTTCATGTTTGTTACCTCAGAACTTTGACTGGGTGGAAAAAACTATAAAAAATTAAGTCGGTTATAGTTTTTTAAAACAAAGTTTATTACATTCAACATCACGTGTTTTCTAGAAAATTATATTTATTGTTAAATCATCTTGTTTTAAATACTAGCAACCAGTTGTCTCAGTGTCAATGCAAATCTTATCACAAGTATTCTGTTAATAATTAAGTTTTTTTTATATTTTATGCAATCCTACTAATATTATAAACGCGAATGTTTATATTTTTTTTATATTTGTTTGTTGCTTTTTCACGCAAAAAATACTGAACAGATCGGGCTGAAATTTAAGGCTTAGAACTGTACCTGTATGCTAAATTCCATGAATCAGTTCCCATGGGATATTCGTGCGAAGCTAGTCCTATTATAAAGGTTGCTAATATAATATTTTTATTGCTATAGACTGTAGAATAAGTTGAATGATCTGTAACTATTCTTTCTTCTGAAATAAATGAATCATTATTTTACTATTGTTTTCAACTACACATACGTAAGCGTATACCTGTTTAACTGCGTGTCCACCCCAAGGTGGTCTGGAAGACATAGCTTTTAGCGATAAGGCCGTCCATTGTTCGACTATGTTATCTCTCTTTTCCTGTAATTATTCTTGGTGAGCAATAAAGTGTATTCTATTGTATTGTACCTACATAAGTTAAGTAATAATTATCAAACTAAACTATTTAGTTAAACAATTGTAAAAATAACTTTGTATTGTATTATTTAATAATAAGCAGTTTTCTCAATTTTGTTAAAAGTCAAATGTACATTTAAAGGATTTTTGTTGCACTTAAATTTCTTTGAGTAATGTATTAATTGTTAGGAACATAATCACGTAACTACTATATTTTGAAAGACCTGTCCTTACAGGTCTTTTCTGTCCTTACAGGGATTTTGAAAGACCTGTAAGGACAGGTATTTCAAAATATAGTAGTTACGTATTACATTTTAACAAATGTAATACATTATAATGTAAACCTTAAATACATATATTGTACTGTTGGTGTTTAATAAATAAATAAATAAATAAACTTGACCGATGAATTATTAGCGCAGCATTCCATCGTAGTGTACAAAACCACACAGTTCAAAGACTTGTAACTCTTGTTGCTATTTGACTCCTATTGTTGTCGTCTTGTCGGATTTAAACACTCGTCGTCCATTTTGTATTGAATTCTACCGACACTTAGATAAATTG
Organism: Eupithecia tripunctaria; assembly: GCA_955876795.1. NCBI lineage: Eukaryota > Metazoa > Arthropoda > Insecta > Lepidoptera > Geometridae > Eupithecia > Eupithecia tripunctaria. Next base: position 6,610,786 of record OY041622.1, read on the forward strand.
AGTTGTGGACATTGTAGAAGAAAAGTTTTTATTTGACTCTCGTTGTTTATCACCGAGTTTTATGTAGGGATTTTATGAGTTGGTTTGATAGAGAATGGCAGGGATAAAGATCAACTTTGAATAGGTATTGGCAGAACCGGTAGAATGGTTCTACCAGACATCGATCCCCAACCCGCATGCCCAATGTGGGGATCATGTTTCTCCGTGAGATAAAAGCTAATAAGGTGCTTATCAGAGGGCGGCCTGAGTATCGAAGTGGACCATAATATGGTATAATGGTTCTGGCCTTACTCGCGGCACTTGCCTCTCCTCCGTAGACCGAGACATGTTCTCGGTGACCCCGTTGACCCACTCACCGCCGCTAACCCGGAGGTGACGTCAACCGATTCGTTACCTCACACTACACAGGCGACCAAAAACCGACTCCGCCGGAAGCGGGGTCGAAGAATTCCCTCCTTCCGCCCGCAGGTGCATTCGTGCACCTAAGGCGTAACCTCCATGCCCTCTCGTAGCATCTGGCGACAGCCCAAGCCGAGGCTCGCACCTAAGTGGTGGCCCTTGTGCGTGTGGCCCCAACCTAAATTTTACCGGCGAGGCGCCATCTGCGCCTGCCAAAAGTCCGGTAACGCTGTCATGGCCATCTGCGGTCAACAGCATTATAGTCCATTCGAAAAAAAAAAAACGCGGCACTTGCTCGATAATTTGGGGTGGTGCAAATCCTAAGTCACATAGCCAATACCTATCCGACTTCAACTATATATATATAGCCTAAAGAGTATCAAAGTTTGTTAATTTTTACCTGACTACGAAGGAGTGTTATAGAGTAACCCCCTTATTCATAATGGTCTGCTAACTTAGCACACTGCTAAATCTCGCTCTGTCTTCTTCTATTGACATAAGTCAGACTGAGAAATAACACTACTTAGCAGCTGTTTTATGTTAGCAGACCATTATGTATAAGGGGTTAGAACTTACATTCACAAGCGATGTTGCAGTCTCCTCCCCGCTTCCCTTCTCGGCACCAACGACTTGGTATCTGAAAAGAGGTTTTAATGAAAAGCATTGGAAAAAATATATGTTCTTTTTATCTCACCGTACACCAAAATAATGGCCAATCTATTATTTAGAATTACTATTTGATGAAAAAAATTAATCTATTTTTGCAGTCCGATAACGTTTAAGAAAAATAACATTAGCGGTGTTCTACAAGTTCTAAATAAATAATAAATAAATAACGCTGGACAATTCACACAGCATTATCTATCCCCAAGTTAAGCAGAGCTTGTGTTATGGGTACTAGATAACTGATACAATATACTACTACTAAATACAATACACTACATAGATAGATATTTTTTATTATACATAGAAAACATCCAGAACGCCCTGAACAAATATCTGCAGATCAAAGGTCAACATCAACATCATGAAGTCTATTATTTTATTATAAAAACTATAGTAGTTTGACGAATTCATTACGGATGTAAGCGGGTTAACTACGAACCTTATTTGTGTTGGAAGAACACCAACGTTTCATCCCTTAACGAGGGACTACTTCAGGGCGAGTGCGGTTCTAACACAAATAAGGTTCGTAGTTAACCCGCTTACATCCGTAATGAAAAAAGTTTTTTTTTACGAATTTAAATGATAAAATGAAATTATTGCTGTAAAACTAGGTGATAATGTGTAGGTTAGTCTTATGTCAATCTATATCGACTATGGTCAGGCTTACAGTGGTAACATGCAAAATTAGAACTTATCAGATAAATAAGAATAAGCTACTTATACAAATCCACAAAAAATATTTGTATCTTTTTAGGTAGTCAATCAATAGCAAAATAAGAATTACTTATAACCTATAATTGATGAATTAGAATGAATGTAATTTATTGAATATCAGAGATACAAAAAAAATGATGTTAAAAGTAAAAATAAGAAATAGGTTATAAGTAATTTCAATGCACAGTCAGTCTCTTTCGTCTATAGATTCCTCTGATGTAGGTATTTCAACATACCCCATGTTTTAAAAATCATCTATACTGCTGAACACAGGCCTCTATCCAGATTATCATTATGCTATAGTCATCATTTTGAATAATTGTATACAGAATCATTTTGAATGTAAGCGGGTAACCTACGAGCCTAGTTTGTATTGGAAGAACACCAAAGTTTCATCTCTTATGATGGTTGTATGCCTCAAGATAGTGCCACTGCCTTTTTTTCTTATAACTACGTAATCGAAGGAATTTTGAAAAGTTTACTGTAGACTTTATGATACCTGATACCTATTATAAGTTTTTTTAATGCCCATAACATAGTTTTCTTTTATATCCTTTATATAGAACAGCACGTAACACTTGGTGATCTATAGATTCCTCACTAAACTCTGATTCCACATCTTTCAATTATACGAAACTAAACTATTTCAGAGGGATTAAAAAAATTGCTCGGATAGGTATCAACTCTACAATGGATATTTGAAAATTCTTGTGTTTTAAATAATTATAAGCAAAAGTAGGTGGCAGTGCTAGTGTTCGGCATACATTCGCCTTCATCAGGGTGAGTGCGGTTGGCATCGCGCCTGCACTTCGTTTTTGCGCGCACTGATTGTAAACAGGCTTTAACGTACCTGATAAAGTCCATAGAACTTCTTGCCACTTGGAGTTACCACAAAGGCGCTGGTATCTCTCTTACTGACCTTCTCGATCAAGCATACCCCTGAAAAGACAAAATTTACTGAAGCGTCATAGTACAAATATCCACTATGTCAGCAGTGGCTTCTGAAGAACAATTCTACCACAGAACTGCGATCCCCAACCCGTATGAGATAAACATGTATGTTTGTTTGTTGCTTTTTTACGCAAACACTTCTGAACAGATCGGATTAAATATAGGCATTACCCCCCATGAGATAACAGCCAATAAGACGTTTATCCTATGATACATAGGTTTTTTGTTTCATCATACTGGAAAGTATGATTCAAATCATCGGTTTCAAAAAAAGATGGCGAATTGACGACCGATGTGGCTAAGTAGTTGAAGGTCCGTCTGCAACGCTTGAGGTTGTAGATTCGATTTCCGACTTTCGACAAATGTTTGTACGATCTGCAGATAGGGTTCTAGGTTTTTGTATAACAAAAAATATATTATATACATATATATAAAATATAGCTATAAACTAAATTAAACCTTGCCAGTTAGTTGATTTACCAATACTAGAACAATTTAAATTATCTCCAATAAAAAATGCAAATCACTTCATCGAACCTGTCAAAATAACCATTTTCTACAAAAATCGTACACGTACTTACTCTACTGTAAAATATGTTATTTTGATTTGTCCTAGTTTTGATCTAGGTGTGCGATATATTACATTTCATAGTCAAAAGTCGATTAACCTTATTTCGATATTAGAACTTTTTATGCAAGAACCCAGGAGCATACATTCTTCAAAGACTCTTCTGTCTCTTTACAATGCGTTGATTACAAACAAACAAGTTGATTAGTCAAATCTCTTTAGAGAAATCCGTCCCAATCACAAACAAAGAATTCGATGTTGCCATATCAAATTATCTAAATATTGTCATAGATTTATCAATTTGTAATGACCTAATGAACCTTATGATTAGTTATGATGAAGACCGATGTCTAGTTAGTCAAAATTGAAAGCAGGTTTTCCATTTGATATTTTCTTATATATTTTATGACATTATTACCACATCTTAACCATTTAAGAATATTTTATTCATTATAATCTTAATTTGTAAAGAAAATTAAAGCAAGCAGTGACCGGTGACTTAGAGGAGAAAACTGTGCCTTTCTTGGTCAAATCATTTCCGTCAAATCCAACACAACTTCATTGAACTGGCAACATTAAAAAAGCATTCTATTCGATATTTATTCTGAACACGTAGGACAAAAAACTTTGCTCCCTCCAATCAAGAGATTTCTCATGATATTTATGAGTAGAATGTTTTTCTGATCATTGTTCTGAAAGTTTTGTATAACATAGTAATAAAACGCAAAGAAAATAAATAAATATTAGAGTTTTTATTCACTCAGTTATACATATAATATAATTTTAGAGTATTTTCTAATATTATTTATATAATATTAACTGGACAGCTAATGTCCTATTAATTGTGGGTCAAAATGGTCCTGCGACGCAGGGTGTTGCGGGTTCGATTCCTGTCGCGTGTCAAATGTTTGTATTGTACGATATGCAGATATTTGTTCTCGGACTATTTACAAGGTTGTGTGTTGTGATGTGGGTCTTTAGGAAGTAGTATCAAAAACAGAAAAAATAAATTTTGACTTACATACATATGTGTACACAAAACGTTCAGGTTTTTAAACCGACTTATGAAATGCGGTGGGTTTTCAATTTAATTGTGTGTTTTTATCACTTTTTATTGATCAAAAACACAGACAAAAAGGTTCGTTTCAATTACAAACCAGAGCTAAAAATAATAATAATGTTATTAATAGCAAAATTTTAAACTTTGGACCCTACGCACGGCGTAAATCAACCTTATCTACTTACAATTTATGTAGGTACCTAAGTACTTAAGTAAGAAAATGTTCGCTGTATAAGTACGAGTAGGTACAGCAAAATGCCAGCCCGGCCCGCACGGGCTGTTTGCAAGTTAAGGCGTTAAACATTTAATCTACCTATAGTAAGTAGTTTTGCGACTTAAAAAGCATTTTCTATGACTCCAAACTGAAAAAACTCCGATTGTTTTGTCGTTTTTGAGTCTATTGACTATTAGAAGATTTGTTATTGGTGTCTATTCAGATGTCGCCAAACCTAAACTAAACTAATCTGACAGGACTAAAAGTGATGTTATCCTTATTATTTTGATCGTTCTGACATTTTTAGTACTGTTAAATTAGTTTAGTTTAGTTTTGGCGACATCTGCATAGACACCATTATATACATTTCATTTAAATCTCTTTTTAGATTTAATCGAAGTTAACTTTAACTTTAGCAAATGGTTTATTATGTGTAGAATGAAGAATTTAAACACAAAAAACAAGATTTTCCCACGTGACCGGTGAAGCCCTAAAGTATTAATTTTATCTAAGTTCCTATTCTATGTACTTACATTGTCCAAGAAAAATATCATTAGGGGTTCCAGATCTAAGCATATCCCTCACAAGTTTACACCTGCTGTCATATTTCTTACAGCAACACAAAACTACACTAAAAATTAAAATAAACACTGCACGAGTGATCCACATAACGAGTATTTACTTACAACAAGTTATCAACAAAACATGCGCGTACGCATGCGTCTGTTTCATACTACCTGCTCTAGAATTTCCTACGATCAGGCACTAGATATAGAGTTCAAATTGATTAGTACTTGGTTTCACAGACACTTTAAAACGTAAAATATACTGTGTATTCAAGAAAGTAAGGTGTGATTTGGCTTGTGTTTGGTAGTTTTGTACTTTGACTTTAATGTCAATGTCATGTGTGATAGTACCTGGAATATTAATTGTTATCTGATTTGAACTCTATTGCACGTGAATAGATGCTATCGGATTAACAGCAAGATAGGTACTTTTAATGCCGGTAATTCTATTCAGGTTTTTCCGTTTGTGAACAAAATTGTAATAAAAACTTATAATCAAATATTAAAAAAAAAGTAGGCACCTGTGGTAAATAACTGACTACTGGTAGAAATATCTATGAATAGTAAGTGAAGTAAGTAAATAAATAGCTATGAATAGCAGTAATTTTAGCATTCAAGGTACTAGGAGAGCAGAAGTTGTAAGGAGATACAGATTTAAGATTGGAGATTCAGCTACCTTCTCGCTTCTTGCTCACGCTCATGCTACCCTAGTACCTAGCGTGGAAAATGATACAAGGAAAGCACTATTAAAGTGATGTGGTTTCTATATTACGGACTTTCTTGTGTGAAATAAAAATAATATTCATTCATTAATTATGTATCAATTAGTAAGTGAAGTAAGTGCTACCTTTAAACAACAGTAATTTTAGCATTCAAAGTACCAGGAGTGCAAAAGGTAAAAGGAGGTAGGTACAGAGAAATGATTGGAGATTTACTAATGAAATCAAATGTTCTTTCACGTGTATGCTACCCTAGTACCTAGATAATAAAACTTCTATACAAGGAGAGCACTGTTGTGGTGTGGTTTTGGCCCGACTGAGGGGTAGGATTACCTGGCTAGGCCGGGTACGCCAGTGCAAAAAGTGATCAAAATAAATGTCTTGTCATCATTTCGGTAAGAGAAAGCAATATTCTGTACACACAGAGTTTTAATCAGTGTACGATACAAAGAACCGACGGTATTAAATAGGATGTTGGGAGTCTAACATTTAAGCTAGCTAACACGGTAGGGAGGGACCCTACACGACCTACATATAAAAATACTAGTATATACTTACTGTATTATAGTATTTTTAGGATGATGTTTGGACTGCCGCGTTTCAGCAGTGACTGTTGCAAATTATGTGGTTTGCTGCCATTCTCCGCAAGGAGACTGAATCCCTGACGCGTGGATGCGTCAAAGTCCCAAAACACTCTACATTGTAATCACCTCGTTCACGTGGCATTGTTTCGTAAATTATAGTCATCTAATTTCTGAGTTAGCGGAATGAATAGCAGCTTGGGCGTTTTGACTGTATGGCTGAATATACAATAGTGAAATCGATCATAACTGTCCAACCGTTAATCTGATTTGCGTGAAATTTGATCAATTAAATCAAGCTTGAACTCGTATGACATATTAAGTGCATTTCAATGTAGCTTTTTCTGGCTCGATTTTCAAAAATAGTTTCACGAATTATTGACTACTCATTTGTTACAGATTCTATGACATCGGGAGATCATCTAAAATGAATGCACCGAGTTTTCACTGAGGTATCTGTAAGCTTGTTTGTAAATACGAATTCAAAAACAATTTTGCAACAGTTTTCTAAGACATCAGTAGAATACGCTTTACCATTTAAGGATACCTTTCTATAAAATTATCGCAGCACTCTTATTTATTTTATCTGTCGACACGATGTTTCTGTCGCCGCGCTACTGTTACCTGTGGAGATAGACCCTTAGCTCCGGGACACAAATCATGGTAATGAGTGATGCTGATAAGGCCAATTAATGCAAGTGGATGGTATCCAAGCATTAATTGGACGGTTATCAATATCTAAGGATAATGAGCAATGAGAAGCAAAAAGTTATTATTAGAAATTTGATCATCATTAATAACGAATTAAGATAGAAAAAAGCCAAGTTAACAATTTTTATCAAAAATAATCAATATAATCTAATCTAATCAAATTATCTAAAAAACAATGCCGTAGAAAATTTACCTACACTACGGATACATACGTCCACTGATGCACTTGGGACCTACCTTCTTTTGAAGAGTTATTCCCAACGTCTCATAAAAGTCAGAGCAAGAAAAGCAAATCTACATCACTTTTGAAGTGTCTAGCCATAATGACCACGAACGGCAGATGGATTGGTGATCGCAGAAAAGGTGTTGAATAATACGTAGTAAATAGTAGTAAATAATCTGTGTGTCTACCATGAGTTTTGACAATCTAAACTCGCTAGCGACTGTAGTTAAAAAAATGTATGGAAACTTCTAGCGGATAGTTGGGTACTAAAATGCGGATGCTGTGGATAACTATAATATGCATATTAAAACTTTTAAATCCATCATGGTTATTAATACTAAACTAATTTACAACGGGATATTTACCATGATTTGAATTTTGAGTTTTCCAATATTTCGGCACAGTTTCATGCGCCATGATCACGGAATAACTGAATGTCTTGCGAGTAACAGGAAGTAATAGGTATACTTCCTGTTTCTATCTTTATCAAAGAAAATTTCTTATAGGTATTTACTTACAATTCCCAAGAAAAGTCTTTTCCATGCCAGTCTTTAATAAAGTGTACGCTAGATTACATCTTGTAAACTTCTTGCAATCACACGAAATAACACAAAAAACAATAACAAAAACAAAGACCCTCATTACTGTGGATACTCAAGGATATAAATGGAAGGTTATGTATTAAACCACTTCAACGCAACGAGTACTTACTACCTACCTACATAATATTAATACCTACTAGGTACATTAAGATTACATTGCGTGTAAGTATCTGCTTTCATTGTTCATATTCGTTATTCTTGGACAATACACAGTAGTAATGTATTTAATTATTATTATTAATAATTATTAGGGTATTACTTACTTCTCGTTAGGGTGGTGCAAATTCTAAACCAGCACCACACAGCTAAGAAAATTAGTATACAAATACAAAAATACAATAAGGTCTTTTACTAGTACTCTCTTGATCTGTTTGATATCAATACTTAAAGGTTACTTAAAGCTTTATTTGTGTACAAATAAAGTTGAAATATGTGCGTGCTCTACCGTAGATTATTATTCCACATTTTTCTTGAGCATAACATTTATGCGAACATCGCTCCAGATTTTCATGAAGATTGGCACTTTATTTCTCCCAGACTCATGCCCCTGTAATTTCGAAGGATTTTCTCAAATATGAATGACAGATTAAAAAGGTATACTTCCCACACAATGTCTACTTGAGATCCTGCAACGAAGGAAAATAATAAGGGTGTTTTCTGAAATGTTATGAATGTTTGAAATGAACTTTCTTGAAAAGAAACAGACACCTAGGAATCGAACTACGGCCAACTCTTTAACGCATTCACTGCCTGGTCTCGGCTTCTCTTGGACGAAGGATGACATCTGCGACTTACGGGCTTTAAGCCCGCCTCCACCTATTTTATCTTATTATTACGTTAAAGACCATTAATGATTAATTAAAGAGGGAGGAGAGGTTACGTTCTCCCAGCGCTTACTCAAAAATTGGCATGTGTTACAACTACACGCAAACACATACGCTCACAGTTGTAAAGACGGAAAGACGTATCTAAGACCGAAGTGAGACCGAGACAACAATATTTCACGCGAATCACGACCGTCCGTGTCGCCGGTCCGACGGTGACTGAAGTGGGAGCACATAATTTTACACAATATGAGGTTGCCATTTTCGAGAAAGTAGTTAGTACCTCATCTTCCCTTTTTAATTAATCAATGTTAAAGACAGGAAGTTTTAAAAATCCATCGTACAGTTTGTGGTATCTATTATAAGTTTTTTATTAATGCCTTTTTTATTAATTAATAGTCTCATTTTGTAAAACCTAGGCTACTTCAAAAGCGAAAAATCTATTTTCGCATCTCTTCCTAAACCACATAAGATAAAACTATTACAGAGGTATAAAAAAATGACTTAGCACAAACTGCACAATGGATTTTTAAATTGTTCTCTAAATATGGTAAAATAGGTGGCTTTCTCGTATTGCTCGGGTATGCGCTTTAAAAAGAGTAAGTAAGTAAGTTTTGCACAGCCACTTCGTGCTACCTTTCTTAACAGATTGAGTGCCAATGTCGTATACATTGTTCTTCGATATGAACATAACAGTACAGCAATTCGCCCGCCCGAGGGGCTGCATCGCATATGCATAGCAGTAAACGCGTTAGACAGACTTTATAAGTGTGTTTCAGCATATCGATAAGAACAAACAATTGTTATTGGATTGTGAATAAGTACACATAACATTTGTCTGAGTTTATCTAGTACCCATAACACAAGCTCAGCTTAGCTTGGGGCTAGACAATGCGGTGTGAATTGTCCAGCATTATTTTTTATTTTTATTTTTAGAGCTTTGAAGATTTGATAAGTCTGATATCTCTAGATTATTATTGTTGTAGTATTGTTCTAACATCGACTACCATTTCATAGTGTTTTTTTTTTCAAAAATTGTGTTCATATTTGCTTGAAATAAAAATATTATCATTCGTATCTCTATGCAATAAATATATTAGGTATAATGCAGATTTTATCGTGCGCGTCTAATTTGAAAAATATTCCAATTTTTTTCAATAAGTTATCGGTACTTGCTTAGTTTTTTAAAATGTATTTAGGATTTACATAAGAAATTAAATAATACCTTATTTTTTTGACTTCAATGTCATTTCAACCGGCGTACTTTCAGATAATTTGAGGTATTATTAAATATCTTAGAAATTACCCATAGTGTAAACCATAATTACTTAATAACCAATACCTTGTATTTACTTATACCGTATCCATCGAGCATGTAGAATGTTAGTTAACAAACCACGACACAAATAACAAAAACATACTTGCTTGGCGTAGAGTTTTAAATGTAATTGTACCTAACAATATTTATTGAAGTAAGGATCTCAAATCGACAAGTATTGTAAATTACCTATTTAAGGACGTGCCAACAAAATTAATTTTAGGTTAAGTATAATCAGTTTCTTATCAAACATTATACATGCTCGATGGATACGGTATAGTAACAATTAACTAGCGATAACATGTTTTTTCTGTTGATTACGCGATCTATTGTCTTTATGAACTTTTGAATTAAAATGGCCTTCAGGTTCAAGCCAGTGGAGAAGGCCCTTAACTCAGAATAGCTGGCTCGTATCAATTAAATATTTACATAAACTACTAAAGATTAACAAACTTGGAGTGAGTAATTAGTCTCTAGTGTTGACCTTTCCGAATTTCAGATGAGTTTCAACCTGAGACCAAATTAACTGGATTGCTCATCCCCTCGGCTTCTATTAGGGTTCTGCGAGAAAAAAATGGGAATGGTACCATTGCTTAGTCAAACATCAAAGTGCTTTATTTCTTTTAGATCTTACAGGACTCTTGGATACGTCACAGAATTCAAATTAAGTACATAGATTAAGCAAGAAATTAAGTGATTACTTGATTTTTTTGTTCAACCTCAACGTCAACAGCCTACTTCCACTTCGGCACGCAGGCACTGCTGGCAGGCTATACTGGACGCAGGCAGTGCTGAATTCTAGATCAATAAGTACCTAGGTAATGGTATTCATAATTAAATATGTGATCTAGACCACTCGCCTCTAGCTTACTCAGACATGGACTGCACGGGCGGGCGCAGCGCCTCTTACAGAACAATTATATCACCAAACGGTAGCCAGGCCTGCCCATGATAAGCAATTAAGCACCTTATTGGGTTTTATCTCATTCTAATAAAAATTTACCTTGTTAGAGTCTGTTCAAAAAGAGAAGAGTCGTGGCGTTTTGGTGAAGTAACACTTATAGTCGTAATACAATGACAGAGCAGTGTTGTCAACGCAACAAAAGTTGTCAAATTGGCACACGAGCGCCGTCACTTCCCACGACTCTTTTTGAACAGACTATAGGGCTCTTATACACGGACTGCACTCGACCAGTGTAGTTGTCTTGCAGTCGGCAGCTTAACATCCGTGTATTTGTGACGTACAGTCGTGTTTATGAGCCCTTAAGGCGCATACCCGAACCAATATGACAGCGCTACCTATTTTATCATATTATTACGTTTAAGACGGGAAATTTTAAAAATCCATCGTACAGTTTGTGATATCTATTTTAAGCTACTTTTTAATACAATTGTAATAGTTTTATCTTATATAGTTTAGGAAGAGATGCGAAAATAAAGTTTGGTGGCCAAAAAGCGCTACTTCGTATATCTGCCTATGCCTAAGCTTTACAGAATGAAACTATTACAGAGCTACATTAAGTAACAATACTGAACAATGTATTTTTAAAACTTCCTGTGTTTAACGTAATAATAACATAAAATAGGTGGGGGCGCCACTTTCACTGGTGTATGCGCTTCAATGTCAAAAGTACAGTCGGATCGATAAATAAAAAACGGTTTCAATTTACTACTAACATTGCGTAAAATAACTACACTTTTTATAGGTAGATTCCTGACCCAACCTTCCAGAATTTATTCCCGACCCAATTCAAAACTTTCAAATTATCGCGCAGTTCTTTCTACAGCGCAATATGCTAGTCGAGAGCCCTCGGCCTTTTCACGGCGGTCTCAGGCCGCTCTAAACAACGGCACCTCTTGAAGGCTTATGAACGCTCGACTCGACGGCATATTTTATGCGAGTTCCAAGGCTTTATGGGGATTTTGTAGGGCTGTCCATGGTGAAGCTAGTAAGTTTTTCGGAGTCAAAGTCAGAGTCAAATCGTTTATTACAAAATAAGCACAATAACCACTCAGGCAAGTCGGTTTTGTTACTATATAAACAGCTTGATAAATAGTAATTCTTATCAAATAGTAAGTGCAATTGACTTATTTACTTTTTTTGCCCACTAGCGGAAGAAATGAAAAAGAAACCACTAGCAAGTTTATCGCTTATCAACTAATACATACAAAATTGTTTGCATATATAAGTAATAATAATAATAATGTTGGACAATTCACACAGCATTATCTAGCCCCAAGCTAAGCAGAGCTTGTGTTATGGGTACTAGATAACTGGTATACATAATACAATACACTACATAGATAGATATTTTTTATTTATTATTTACAATAAAACTAACTTCGCTCCTTTTGTTAGTTCATCATTAAATTTAACTTTCAAAATATTTAGGATTGTGTGACAGATCAGTGTTTACACTTTTCTTCTTTTCATCGCTTACCCAGTTCGTAATTTTTCCATTTCATCGTTTATAGCTGCGTAGGACCAAATCTTTGGGGGAAGGTTTTCCTCTGAGTGAGATGATGATGACCTGACTTATCATCACATTAGGTAAATCTACAGTATTATGATAGGCATAAAATCAAAGTTTTCCCCCCATGACCCTGTGCCGAAAAGCATGTGCTATTTTTCAGCCAAATCTTTGTGTGATGTAATTTCATCTTCATTCACTTTTTTACACCACTACTTTGTAACCAATGAACGTTAGTACTGTAAAGCTGTAACCAAAGTTTCATATTAAATTTTCGTAATATTTCTCCATTCCAAATACGCCTTCCTAATGATCCATCCCCATTTACTCACTCTAGCAGAGCTTTTCAGCTTAGATTTTATACGCAAATACGCTTAGAACTCGCGTATGTCAGTCGAGTGCATGGTAAATAACTACGCGCTCCTTGCCTATTATAACAGTTGATTAAACAAGCAAGCCGTGAGTGCCGCACATTAAGAGGACGTTGCTTAGCGGACAAGATGAGCTCGCTGGTTCAATGGTAGTAAAATTATTTCAGTGGATTTTCAATGGCAGCGGCCAAGACGGCCAGATTATTAAAGAAGATTTTCTACAACAGTCGATGTAATCTGGCTTCCTCGATAGAGGCTCCTAGCGCCTAGTGAGAAAGTCAACGAAGATCACTTTAAAATTTGGTCAGCAAACTATGTACAAAATTTTCTATTTGTACTATTTGTACCCTATTTGTATTATTGCTTCAATAAATATGCTTTACTTTGCTTTACTTTTTACGATCTTTTACGATCTACGATATTTATAATAATATTATGGAAAGATTGTAATTGTTTGTTTGTAACACAGCATAGTTGAATACTTAATATTAGCCTTATGTAGTTAAAATAAACTTAACATAGTATTTACTTTATAAACTTAGTATAAATTATACTAATAAAGTACTTTTTGTAAATAATTGTTATATTGGTGTCGATTCTGTTGTTTTAGGATTAGCTAAAATTAGGATTTCGGAAATTCAAATAGATAAAAACGATTCTATGGTTGTAAAATTTGAATGACACGTTTAAAATTAGGATGACAGCTCTAACATGAAGCTGACGGACCTAAAACAACTCAATTTAGTGTAAACGGCTATAACCATATTCCTTGAAAAATTAAACAAACGGGTTCAAAATTAGGATGACAGGTCTAAAATTAGATTGATAGATCTAAAACAGGTTAACTTAGTTATAAGTAGCTTTAACCCTATTTGCATTATATTTTAGCTATGGTTAGAAACGTCTACCTAATTTTAAAAGGCATCTAATTAGGTCATGATTAAAATGTATCGATTTTAAACAAGTATCGATTTGAATTTCTAAACGATTTCTCAAATAATGGATGAAATGTTTGACCCATGTAAAGAAGTATTTTAAAATAACATTTTAGAAAAAAAAACATATTTTTCTCGCAGCAAAATCCCAACCACTCAACTCAGAGAGGTTTTGCGATTTTGAAAAACGTTCTAATATAGGTATTTTTAGGATCTTTAAAGAGAATACAATAAGTTTTAGGTCTACCTAGCATAGAAAATTTAGAAATCCTAAAATTTAGGTTAGGAATCCTAAAACACAGAATCGACACCATTCTTTCCTGTCCAGAGGAGGGGGATACTGAACACAACACAGTTGTAAACTTTTAGCGTCAGTATCGTTGCATTATGTTATAGTTTTATAAAATGTCCATGGTTACTAATAAACGATTTGTATTTTGTATTGTATTTGTATCGAATAGGCTCCGACACTACTGGACCGATAAAAAAATATATTTTATCATTATAAAGCTTACTTTTCAGTGACTGATAGGCTATATTTTATCCCGGAATTCCCACAGCAACGGGAACTACTAGGGTAGAACCACGAGGCGCTGCTAGTTAATTTTTGAAAAACATTGTCATATTTTTGTTGATTGCGCCGTAACTCACGTGTTTCATTATGGCCTCCACGGAAGACCAGCGATATAACAGGACACATTCTGCCATAGCATTTGGTGAGTGTTGGCCTTTATCTTGTGTACCTTTTGTTCTATTTTGTATGGCTTAATTACTTATGTTTATGGTTGCAAAATAAACGCCTTTTTACTTTACTTTTACTAAAAAGATATAATTCTGTCCGCTAAACATTCGTTGAAATATCCGCTTATTATAGCTGGAGGCAAGTGTGTCGCAAGTTTCTGTTGCCGCAAGACCACACGGCGAGCAATAATGAAGTTTGGGTTTAATAATACAATTTACATTTTTTCGGTAAAATAAAACATCCAAATAGCCGAAAATATTTTAATGGGCTCCGAACATTTTGTTTTTACGTAAAATGTTGTGTTATTTTTCAAGAATACTTTATTTTAATTAGAGTACCTGCCTATAATTTAGTTGTAGAGACTTGTTAGGTATTTCAACCACTTGATAAAAATTCTGATATTTTGATATTAATCAAATAAACTAGCTGACCTGGCAAACGTACCCCCGATAACAACATAAAACAGTTGAGCTAAACTGCAGACTATTTCAATCAATCTACAGGTAGCTCAATTGATCCATATTAATTCCAGTCGGATGTGTCCCCAAGACGCTGACACGTTCTGTAATTTTTTATATTTTGTGTTAGTGTGGGTGTGAAAGATCACTATTTTTATACTCTTATACAGCCAAATAAACTGAATCTAATGAGTTTATTTATGTACTTTTATATAGAAATGGATCCACAGAGAAATAAAGTTCTCAATAGATCCATCATGGATCTAGGATCTAACGAGAATCATCCAAATTGACCAACAAAAACATTGGAACTTTGGATAGTCGTGTCGTGCCTTGATGAATTACGTCACGCGCCTTGACAAGTTTACTGAATGGAGTCGTCACAAAGAGGCGTCGAGAATATATCGTATTATAAAGAGGACCCCAGGAGCTTTTAAAGCATTTAAAGAAAACCTACTGTGTAATCGAAATAATTTCATTAGATTTTTTGTGATTTGATTGATTAATAAATCGGGATTCCATTTAACTAGAGTAATAGATATCAATTATGTGCGTACGGCGTCTTAGTAGAGACACAAAAAATCGTACATTACTTAATTTGTTGGTACATAACTAATATTTCAAGCCTTTTCATTAATAATAACATTTATATTACAAGCAGATAAGTAGGTAATAAAATTATTAACAAATAATAATATAAAATAAAACGCAAGCTCTGAGATGTAGTAAATAACGATTTTAACTTGCAATAATCGATTATTAGATTTTCCCGATTTTTATTTAGATCATCCAGCACTATTACTTCCTATTATCCGTTCCGCTCAACGCAAAACCCCGACTTTACCAAAAAAAAAGACGTGTGGCACTCGGGGACTGCCGCGGTAAAGCTATTGCAATGCCATCTAGAGGCGAGTTGCTGAACTAAAGAGACAAACGTCAAGGTTTTTTCGTTACGGAATTTCTGGATTCGGTCCCCGCGCTCAAGGCCCGCGATAGAAGCTATGCAATAGCTTAAAAGTTTTCTGTTTTTTAATGACCTGTGGAGGCTAGCTTTCTGGTAATTTGAGTAGCATATTGAAATTATATAGGTTAATTAATACGTTGATATGGAAATTATAATTGTTTAAATTTTCTAAATGTTTTTGTAACAAAATCCTAGTCAGCTGAAATATAACGTAATCCATCTGTCACCGAACGGAATCTGAAAAACTGAAAAAGACAGCTAACAGTTATAAATCCGCATTGGGCTTAGCCGAATGCTTCACATGCTGAGGTTGTGAGTTTTCCTCCTTTTTTACTTATTAGTCATTTTCTTCAATCATACGGTTCTTTAATTATATAGTTATTACCTAGTCTGCGAGTCTGTATGTATATGAATAAAAATGAATATTTTCTTCTTTCTTTTTCCAACCACAAAAACGCAACGTTACTTACAATTTACCAAAGATACCTTGATAGTCAACCAATCCTGTAAGCTTCCACTTATTTTATATTTATTTTTGCACTTATTTTAAGCATGTGTGTTTTAAAAGAGGGAGTTTCATTGATCTTTCTGTTTTAAAACGCATGCCTATCAATAGGAGTAAGTGGAGCCTGGAGAGTACTTATTTGATCACTTATTTCATCTCTTACAAGGCCAAGCCTAATCACGATTCACAGGAGCATAAACCGTACAACCAATCAGATCTCAGCATTACCCCCCCACCCAACTCAATTAACTTAATTGGGAAGACTTCATTTGCTTTTTATGACTTTTGTTGACTTTTTTCGATGGCCGAACCGGATGGCGACTCATTTCAGTTTCGATGACGGGGCGGGTAGAATATTTGCTGTGATATTGGATTTTTTGGGGTTTTTAATATAAAATGACCGTGTTCAGAGCCTTTTGTATTCTGAACTAAGGCCTTCACACCCTATTGAAGATATTAACAGCGTCAGCTACTTTGACCTTTAATGTCATGCAAGAAAATCTGGACTGTAGAAAATGATTAGGCCTTTTAAAAGCCTGTATTTAATTATCAAGGTATAATAAATAGGATAAGGTTTATTAATTAAGAATAATAAAATAAAATATAAAATAATTACAACTAGTATTTACACTCCTAACTATTTCTTAAAATCTAAGCCGTCACCAGAAGGCAGATTGCCCAGAATTCCAGCAGAATTGCCACGTTGAATGGCATGCTAATTCGTTCTATAACTAAGTTTTTTATGTGTTTTTGAACACCTTTGGTAACCAACTTGGTTTGTAGTTCATCATCAGCATCAGCAAGCATAGTCCACTGCTGAACATGCCTTCTAAAACGAGGGAGTTTTGCCATTATCACCGCGCTTAGCAGGCGGAATGGTGATCACAGTTTTAGGTGATACAAATACACAGAAAGAAGCGGCTGACTTTCCTCTAATGGTTAAGTAACCTTAGTCGGCTTCTCTCAGGATTCGTCAGGATCTGAGTTGAAGGGGTTGATTCTTACGACCCGACTGTCAGAGCCACTTTGTATCTTTTGTAACTTAAAAAAAAGCTAATAGAAAAAACTTTTTTTAAAACATTATAACTTTTTTACTACAGAAACTTTCGTAGTTTGACGAATTCATTATGAATGTAAGCGGAAGCCTGAAGATGTCCCTCGTGATGAAACGTTGGTATTCTTCCAACACAAACAAGTTTCGTAGTTAACCCGCTAACATTCATTATAAATTTTTTGGCCGCGAAATTTTTGATCGATGTCAATACAGAAAGTATAGTTAGTCAGCTGAAGTGACAGTAGATAGGCCACTGTCACTTCAGCTGATTAACTATTCTTCTAACATGACCATTATAGCTTGCCAAACTGAAAGTGACAACCGCTGCTAGGGCGTTAAGATTCTCAAGTGGCGAATTCGTAGCAACGTGAAACGGAGTGTTGCGAGACCTCCCACTCGATGGACCGACAATATTGTAGCGGTTGCAGGAAGTCGATGGATGGAGGCTGCTCTATGATTGGCGACGAATTGGGGAGGCCTATGTCCAGCAAGGGGCGTGTGTGGGATGAAATAATTAATCAATTGTATTATGATTTGTGTGTATTTAAATTGTATTGTAGAGTAAGCAACGTGTAGCGTAGATTTTTATTGATAAGCTTATATTCAAATTTTAGTAAAACCGTACAGCCCACTACGGCTAAATTTTTACTAAATTTATTATGTAACTCGTATTACCTTAGTTTAAAATTTAGTTTTTTGTTGTGCCTGCTAATTATTAATAAATAAATAATTATGTTGAACGAAGCAATTAATATGTATGTAAAGCTTTACCGTTTCAAAATCCAAGCTTCATCAACCTATTGAATATGCAAATCTCGCAGGTAAAATTGAAATTACCTTCGATCAGCTTGAGTGGCCTTTAACTAGAATAATTTGACCTCTGGGAAGATCAACTGTCTCCACAGGGCCGTTCAATAATGGACGATTTATTACTGAACGATGACTTGAAAGATATTCAAGTCATTCAAGTGCGGTCGTGGACCTAAAAAGGGAAATGCTTGACGTTATGGATAACCTTTATTAGTTAGAGTATAAAGACCTTTATACATTATGGTGAATTTGTGAATATCTGAAATATATATCACGTTTCTTTACGATTATTTCTTCTAAAAATAAAAAAAATAAAGAGATATCAGCCCGAAAATATATGTAAAAGAATATTGATTTATTTTGGAAACAACAACGTACCCGCGCTTTTAAAGTTTTTTGAATCCTGACCCCTATTTTGACTTCACTACCTTTAAAGTGTCTATAGGTGGAGAATAGGGATTTCAAGTAGTTATTACATTTTTAATCCCGTCAAATTAGTTTAGGTTTAGTTTTGGCAGCAACTGAATTGACACCATTCTCAAAATTAAACTATTTATTCCCAATTAGCTTCCGCAAAGCGTTTTTCGAGGATAACAAATTATAGGCCAATTTGCTTTGTAGTTTCGGCGTTGTACAATGAAAAACACACAATGACGAAATTATTCATTTTACTAATATGAACGGTGGCTTTCAGCCATTCAGGTACCTAATACATTAGGTGAGTATTACAAATCATCATCATAAAAGGCATCTGATAGCCTGACTGACTGCTCAAATAACACTACAGTATGCAACATGGAAACCCTAAAATAAATAGTGTGAACAAGTTTACATTTTTGTTCTACGTGCTGTGTATCCGGTTTTTTACTGCGCCACAGATGTAAAGAACTTGGAAAAGCTTCCTGAAAGTTTTTTGTTTCTTTTGTAAATCTCTCGATCGAGTAGTTATCTCTGGACAAACTCAGTAGTGATAGCAACCACCGGACTATTTACTTGGTTGAATATTAAACCAATTCTAAAGTATTAGACTCAACTTCTACTTCAACAACCTGTATTGGTACATTGTTGTACGCACACTTCAGTATTAAACTACTTGCAATCAATTCGGATCCGCACAAGAGTGTTACAATTCAGATTGAAATACAGAAATTTGGGAATTAAAGCATATTTTAACGTGCCCACTTAGAGCTTTGCTGAGATTCGCAAGCTGATCAACTAATCAAAATATCTCATATCGAATATTATATTTTCTTGTAGAATTGAGTTACAAGTTAACGAAACTTTTCATCATTGATTGGTTGGCTATTGGTCAGCACAGCACACGATCAATTGGCTGTTAGATGATTTTGAAAACGCGATTAAGCTTAATTATAGCGTATAGCCATTATGGCATAAAAACTTTAGCGGAAAATGAGAAATGAGTATGCGGAGTTAATTTGAAAGATATCTGCTCTTAGAGTTTTTACCGCATGACTTTTTATTTGCTCGCTTAGTCCGTTTCGTCCGACTATTTGTTGGTGGAAGTACAAGTATGCTTATAAATCGCTCCGCTCGCAGTTAAAACTCGATTATGAATTCGTTTTATAAAACGGCATAGTTTCTTTGGCTTGAGTAGGTTTACGGAAAAGCTGGCCTCATAAGGTACGTAAATATTTAAAATTAATGTTTTCAGTATAATTACATACATAGTTTTCTATTAACGTGGCCCGTTTTAGCCGCAGATACTTTACTCTAATTTTCACTATTTCTGCTAGTAAATTGTAAAAGTTCGCGGCATCCCATTTTTCAGGACCTTTCTAGAAAACCAGCTTCATTGTAAAACTCATCAACTGGAAATAATTAGGGGTGCCACAAAAACATTTGTGACCCATGACGGAGCGTAACTACCTCTGGACGTGACAGCCCTATTGTTGTTTGAATGTATGCTTTTATAGTTCCTCTGCAAAAACTCCACGGTGGCTGTAATTGAGACTAATATAGCCTATTTGTGGAATTGTGTTCGCTTTTGGAATGCTTAATTTTGAGGGAAAAGCTTCGTATTTAATAAAGGTTAGGGAGTATACCTAAGTCCGTATACAGAAAAAACGCTTGAAACTTATAAGTGCTTACCGGCGCTTACCGGTGCTTGACAACGCTGGTAACCTTCGCAGGAAAATATATGAACGCGCGCCAATAAGCACTGAACGGTGCCGACAAGTGCCGACAAGCTTCAACAAGCGCTGGTCAGCGCTGGGCGCTGCCATCTAAAATGAATACACAACTGCGACAACCAGCTTCCTTTGTGTAGAACGGGCCAGCGTTGTCAAGCGCCGGTAAGCGCTTATAAGTTTCAAGCTTTCTTTCTGTATACGGCCTAAGTGCAGAGCTGACGGTACTCAAGCCTGAAAAACGATAGCTCGATGTTCAATACATCGATGTAGACATAGACATAGACAATCGTTTATGTCTATGTCTACATGCTACTTACACTGTACAAAACAGACATGATAATAATACATAGTTAACTTATATTACGAGAAAAAATTAACACAAAAAATTAAAGCAAAAAGGTCTCGGCTCAGCATAAATGCCTTACCATTAGAAAGGCGCTGATATTCTGCCGATTTAGTCGATGTCTCTACCTCGATAGTATGTTTCGTCGATGGTTCGTTACCTCGAAAGATCATACCTCGAAGGGTTTCTACCTTGAAGGGTTTTTGCCCCTGTGGAAAATTAATTCTGTGGTAGAATAGTTCCGCAGGAGGCACTACTCCCCACCATCCCGGTGGATATCCCTTAGTCGCCTCTTACGACACCCAGGGGAAGAGTTGGGGTGGTGCAAATTCTAAGCCAGCACCACACAGCAGGGCTGACTACGCAAATGCTATACTAATAGAAGACGTTACCATCACGTCACGTTACCAACGTCAAATAAACTCATCCCTCAGGTGTGGTTAACTACTAACCTTGTTTGTGTTGGATAACACCAACGTTTTATTCCATCCATAAATGAATTTGCCACACTAACAATAGCACTAAAGTATAAAAACAATAGCATTAATGTATAAAAACTATCGTAGTTTGATGAATTCATCAAACGTTCGTGTTCTTCTAAAACACAAATAAGGTTCGTAGTTAACCCAGTTTTTAACTTAATTATTTAATAAAGTAGTTTAGAAAAAAAAACAAAGAACCTAGTTTATTTCATTTCTTATAAAGCTACTACTACCTCTATTTTCATACGAAACAAAACTTTTTGAATTAAATGCTTTACGTATTCAAAAAAACTTTATCCTAAAGGTTTGGTGTAAAAGCGAAAAGGGTCTCAATATCCGGCAGGTTCAGACGCCAACAAGGCTTTTATCCCTTTTCCACTTCATTTGTTTCAGGAATGTGTGAAAGAGACAGAATTAAAGGTCAAACGAGATCAGTCGGTTGTCAGAAACATTTTGTATTGAAATAGTTTTGGAAAGTTTGTTTGTTGTGCTGAGGAAAAATCAACAAGGAAAATAGGATCCTACACAAACTAGTTGAACTAGCTGCGCCTCGTAGCTTCGCACGTGATAGATTTAGGGGCTTTACCTACCTAGACAATTATCTTATTTTGATAGAATCATGAAATTACCTGCCTTACGACGCAACCTAACAATTTGGGGGTAGAAAATAATGAAATCAGAAGTCAGAATTCAATAACTTTATTTCTTTAGGTTGACCGATAAACACATAATGTACAAATAGAAACAAGGTGTTATTGAGATTCTGTTCACTTCAATCTTATGTCCACTAGTGGAAGAAGTGAACAAGAAACCACTAGCAAGTATATAAAACCTTATTATTAAAGACATCTTACATAATAAGATAGCCTTAAAATAGAACCTTCAATACCTAATTGTTATGCTTAAATCATCTAGGTAAGACATTTCTTAGTGAACTATTGTTCTGTGGACACATCTAAATAGATAGGGGTTTTATAATTTACCACATAAGTATTACGTACCATAACAGATGTTTCTCGTTCTGTCGCTGACCAAAAAGTGGCGTGTTCAGCCTACAGGTCTTATTAATATCACCTCACAACAACTAAAATCCTCGTCACGAAACTGTGTCGTCAGTCCACCGCTTCTCGGCGGTTGGCATAACATTTAACTTCTAATTAATAATTATTTTGTATAATCTTATAAAATATCTATAACAAAATGTTCTTTAATATAAGTTAATAATTTAGAATACACAGCACTAAGAATATAATGCAATATGAAATACCTAACTCAATAATGAAGCTGATTTGTATTGGAATTTGAATTGGAGCGGGAAAGCAAACAGGAAATATCAAGCTTATCACATTTTATAATTGAATATCTATTGAAACCTTATTGTTTACCACTACATATACTTATAATATTACATATCTATTATTAAATAAATTACAATATCTTACACTGCCATTCTGACAAATGCTTCGTTCTCGAAGCATATACAATACATAATTTCAACGTTTTATCATACATTAGGGCACTTAACTACTAAGCAGATTAATATGTAGGTACCTTTATTGATTTTTTTGCAAAGTTATTCAACAATTTTATTCATTTATAGTCTCCACTTGGACAACACGTTTATTATATTTATATATATTCTATTCATTTATTTATTATATTTTATTTTCATTTATTTCAGTCTCCACCTGGACTGAATATCTTTTTTTTTTAATTTATGCCACAGCCTCCACTGGGACTACGCATTTTTATTTTTTATTTATCTTTTTTTAGTCTCCATCTGGACTAGGTACATATCTTTTCTTATTTTCATTTATGTCATAGCCTCCACTGGGACTACACATTTTTATTTTTATTTTCATAGTCTCCGCCTGGACTACATTATTCGATCTGTGAAGTCATTCAAAGTTAGTCGTATAAGCTAAAGTCATAAGTCTGTTTTCCTTTGACCTTAGGACCTAGACATGTATCTCGCTATACCCGCTGCTAGCATCTAAAGTATACACCAGGTCCATGGGCCGCCAGCGGAAGGACCTATTTTGTTCTTATTTTTTTCGTTTTCCTCTGACCAGTAGACCTCGGCCTTTATATACTCGCTATACCCGCTGCAATATCTAAAGTATATGCTAAGTCTACCGTCGGCAGCGGAAGGAACCATTTATTTTGTTTTATTTTATTTCGTTATCTAGTATTATTTTCACTTTCAATATAGGTACCTTAAAACCAAACTTTTTGTCTTATACTAATGTATAAGTATATTGTCCGTAACAGATTGATCAGACAGGATATCTGCGGTTTTAGGAAAGTATCACTAAGTATCTACGTCATTTTATTCTAGCCTCAACTTCTATAAAAGTAAGTAGTCTGAGGGATAAATCCAGTATATTAGGTATGGTTGTACTATTGTTGTTGCTAACTGAACCTTCAACTAATTCTCTCTCTAATTCTCTAATTCTAATTAAACGAATTCTCTCTCTGCTCGGCCAAGCTGACTACATAAAAATAGCACTATTTAGATCGAATTAAATTATTAAGCTATCACCAATTTATTGAATTGATCTTCAATTGGTTACAATACACGACATGAAAATAACGTAGCTGTCCCAAAAACGAGGTTAGCTAAAATTTCAAAAAGTTTTATTTGCAATTCAATAAAATTGTACAATATCTTACCAATGAATGTAAGATCTATGTCTGATATCAAATTTAAATGTTTTATAAAAATAGATTAAAAGATAAAAGCTATTATCGATTGGACAAAGCTTGTGCTGATAAAAATATTTTTATATTCAATGCGATTGATTAATGTAGGAACACACCTACTTACTTTCATTTGGACAATTTTATTTTTATTTTATATTATCTTATTGCTATTGCAGCCATGATTGTATTTAATCTGTATACTTATTTTGAGTTTTTATTTTGTGTTTTAAAATGTATTGAATCTACTTCACTTGACTAAGTGTTCCCTGTGAATCTATGGTATGGATAAATTAATTGAATAGATTGTTTTTTGTGTAGCGAAGTTAATGTCGACTATGATAATTGAACATAGTGAATATGCAGTTAAACAAGTCATCTACACAGCTTTTTTTTTATTAACTAACCCTTTATGAAATTTCTTATTGTATTAGATAGGTACGTGGTTAACAATAATCTTATTTGCGTAAAATCTCTTAGTCTGTTGTATAAAAGTGACCTTTTCTTTATTAAGTACTTAGTTGTGTGTTTATGATTGAATAATGTAACTAAAAGTGATCTGAAGTGTTTTGACTTGGACATCATTCCCGACCATTCAACTAGGGCTGGTCGAGCTTTAGAATATCTCCGTAAACATCTGATTTCGATTATTTTATTTTTAATTCAAATATCTATTGATATTTTATGTTTCTCATACAAAAATGTAATGATACAGAATAGACGCACAATGAAATATTCAAAAGCTTGAATATTTCATTTTCTACGTTAAGTGGTTGAAACTGGCGCGTTCCGTTCACAAAACAACACACCTACCTAGCTAGAAAGGTATGAGGGAGTTGTGTTTGAGCACCATTTCAGTACAAAAACATCTTAAACAATTGTTAGCTACTTCAATTGAAGTAAACCTAAATAGGCAATGATTCAAATCGCTGGTATTAAGTAGGTATCAGGTACTTCTGTTTGCTTACTCACAAAATGCAACAACACACTAGCGTAAACAAACACCCCTTCTTCACTAATGAGGGCCCTTCTAACCTTCGGTCATAGGCACTCCGACCCTCCAACACCAACACTCGTATATGTGGGATTCCTCTCCCAAACTTGAATTGCTGTTTATAGGAAGGCACTTCGTGAACTTCTGTTTGGAGGTGCATCGACCCAACCACCTATAAACAGGAATCACAAAAAAAACATGGTAGGTAATCTAACTACCTACTTGAAAATCCCATTTTTGAATAATTTCATTAATAAGTAAACATAAGAAAGATAAATTACTTCATTGTTCTTTTTTTTTGTTCAAATAGTACCTACGTGTTACTAATAGCTCCCATACACGGACGGCAAGTTCATAAGGCCTACTTTTCGGAGGACTACTAATTTCAGTTTATTTCGCAATGGCCGTAAACAGCCGCTTTATTTACATGTGAATTTTATTTAAATTATTTTATGTCAGACATTATTTACACATATTTTATTTTATTATATTTCTACGTTATAAAGTTAAACCTGTGTAACATAACACAAATAGATATTATAACGTTCACTAGCTATTTAAAAAAATATACAGTCGAATTGAGAACCTGCTCCTTTTTTGAAGTCGGTTAAAATCAGATCAGTTAAAATCAGATCAGTTAAAATCATGAATCAGATTTAAGGCAAATTCTTAACTCTAATGTTGTTTTTTTTATCGAGTAACTTTAATTCCGAGACCACTGAGGCCAGGATTATTGATCTGCAACATGTGACTCCCGGCAATTTACTCAGCGCATCAGCACTGCCATACAGCAGCGGGGCAATGCAGCCAGCGTCTTGGGGACGCCTCCAAGCGGTACCGATATGAATCAAGCACCCTTAGATTGTTTGCAGACCGCAGCCAGCTCAATCGTTTCAATTTTATTGTAATTACCTAATTATTTATTTATTTCTTATTTCATTTGATTGCAGTTTACTTTTACAATAAAGATTTTATTTACATATAATCCCACTTTTTTTTATGATACCTCTTACAGAGAAAATACCTATATTGTATCCATTCCGAATGGAGCACAAACGTAAACAAACCGCCCATACTCAACCTAAAATTCACTTTGTTGGCGCGTCATTTTATACGTAATTTAAATTACTGGTCGATTTTAGA
Organism: Eupithecia tripunctaria; assembly: GCA_955876795.1. Taxonomy (NCBI): domain Eukaryota; kingdom Metazoa; phylum Arthropoda; class Insecta; order Lepidoptera; family Geometridae; genus Eupithecia; species Eupithecia tripunctaria. The sequence continues at coordinate 6,637,024 of OY041622.1, forward strand.
TCCTACCTTCAATACAAATTGCTTACAATTATATCGGAAACTCAACGCCAAGCAAGTGAGATTTTGTTATTTGTGTCGTACTTTGTTTACTAACATGCTTCACTCAAAATGGATAAACCACAGGTACATCGTTATGACGTCAGACTAGCACCGTAAAATGTTGAACTAACTTATATATATACAAATAAAAATAAGTAGTCGTTATACCTAATAGCGTGTTCTAGTAGGTAGGTACAACTGGCAGAAAATACACAATCTGAATTTTAGCTAAAGTTATTTTATATTATAGCGGAATCATTCTGTTTTTCTTGCGCATACCTACTCGCAGTTGTTTTCATCAGGGTTTAGGTAAATTCACCTTAGACACACACAGAAAAACATGATACTACGCATTAAAAATTTGTTAGGACTAATCAAACAAAAGTGAAAAAAATGCCGGTAGTTAAAAATAAGTTCCCATCGACAATGCGACATCAACAAATAGAATTTGAGAACAATAAGAAACCATGGATTTAGCATTACTAGAAGTGGCAATTTTTGCTATGTGTAGCTTTAGTATTATGTAGGTTTTCTACTAATCTTATAATTGAATATCAAGCCTACTTATCACACAGGTTTCTTATTAGGATACAGTTCAAGTTTATTGCTAACAAACAAAAGAAATCGGCTAGGATCATCCTACGTCACGAATCCACGTTGTTCTACGTAGTTTACGAACCGTTCAGAGCCTTCGTCACATCTGCCACGCTGCTCTTTAGTCCAAATTTAGCCGCAGCAATAGCAGTGGCATCATAGTATTGGACATTGGTTGGTAGCATCGCGTCCACCATCCGGTCGACGCGCCGATTGGATGAACCAGCGTCAGCCAAAAAACGCGTTGAGCAGACCTTCGTCCTCGAAGGTCAGCTTGCAGGGTCCAACTGAAACTTGTACAAGAATGTATTAGTATTGTGAATTTGTGAAACAGTTCCAGGATCCCACTTCTGATGATAGATTTAGGGGCTTTACCTACCTAGACAATTATCTTATTTTGATAGAATCATGAAATTACCTGCCTTACGACGCAACCTAACAATTTGGGGGTAGAAAATAATGAAATCAGAAGTCAGAATTCAATAACTTTATTTCTTTAGGTTGACCGATAAACACATAATGTACAAATAGAAACAAGGTGTTATTGAGATTCTGTTCACTTCAATCTTATGTCCACTAGTGGAAGAAGTGAACAAGAAACCACTAGCAAGTATATAAAACCTTATTATTAAAGACATCTTACATAATAAGATAGCCTTAAAATAGAACCTTCAATACCTAATTGTTATGCTTAAATCATCTAGGTAAGACATTTCTTAGTGAACTATTGTTCTGTGGACACATCTAAATAGATAGGGGTTTTATAATTTACCACATAAGTATTACGTACCATAACAGATGTTTCTCGTTCTGTCGCTGACCAAAAAGTGGCGTGTTCAGCCTACAGGTCTTATTAATATCACCTCACAACAACTAAAATCCTCGTCACGAAACTGTGTCGTCAGTCCACCGCTTCTCGGCGGTTGGCATAACATTTAACTTCTAATTAATAATTATTTTGTATAATCTTATAAAATATCTATAACAAAATGTTCTTAAATATAAGTTAATAATTTAGAATACACAGCACTAAGAATATAATGCAATATGAAATACCTAACTCAATAATGAAGCTGATTTGTATTGGAATTTGAATTGGAGCGGGAAAGCAAACAGGAAATATCAAGCTTATCACATTTTATAATTGAATATCTATTGAAACCTTATTGTTTACCACTACATATACTTATAATATTACATATCTATTATTAAATAAATTACAATATCTTACACACGCCTATCCCACGGGAACTGATTTATGGGATAAAAAGTAACCTATGTGTTATTCCAGGCCTAGAACTACCTGTATGCAAAATTTATGTGTGAAAGATTTTTATGGACAATAATATAATAATAATCCCTTCGTAAAACGACAGATAAAAATAATCTGCCGCTAACACAAAACTATCGAGCTGAAACGACTTAAAATATTTTTATAGTTAGGTACTGTATGCTGGAGTGTGTACTGCCATACTGTTTACTACAAATTTTACTTTACTCTATTTTCTATGGAAATGTGAGCGCTTCAAGTGGAAAGTTTGAGTCCGCGCCACGACTCAAGTCTTACGGCAAAAGAGGACAACTACATCATTCCGAATACTATCGTGAAATAATGGATACCTACGAGCGATTTTGACCGCGAAATTTCCGGAATAAGAACTGGATAGACCAGAAGAGCATAATTATTGTAAATAAATAATTGATTTATTAAAAAGAGAAGATGAGCTACTGGTTTCTCGAAAGTGGCAACCACAAATTGTGTAAAATTGTGTGCTCCCACCTCAGTCACCGTCTGACCGGCGGCACGTGCGGTCGTGATTCGCGTGAAATATTGTTGTCTCGGTCTCACTTCGGTCTTAGATACGTCTTTCCGTCTTTGTTCTTCTTTGTATTGCACAGGACTGGAAATATAACTGTGAGTGTATGAGTTTGCGTGTAGTTGTAACACATGCCAATTTTTGAGTAAGCGCTGGGAGAACGTAAGCTATCTTCCCTTTTTAATAAATCAATGAAATAAAACGAATTTTTTTATATAGTTCCGCGATAGCAGCGCCGCGTCTATGGGACTCGAGTCGTGGCGCGGACTCGAACTTTCACATTTCCATGGAAAATAAGGTTAATGCACTTGATAGTAAGCTGTATGGCAGTATCTACACATTTAGCATACTGAGTACAGTCAGAGACAATTTTTTCTATGAAATTTGGTAGGTTAACCCCGTAGCTGTGTTGTACTGCCTTAAAATTTGCACCATCTCTTCCCGTGGGTGTCGTTAGATGCGACTAACGGATAATCATCGGAAGCGGGCAGCAGCGCCTCCTGCAGAACAATTCTTCCACCGAACTGCGATCCCCAACCCGCATGCCCAGCGTGGGGATTATGGGCATTACCTACGAAAATGTATTATTATTTACCTTGGTCTCTTGCGTTTCCATTTAGTAGTATAACACCAAAACAATTCAATAAAACATCATTAATGGAAAATGGCCGCTTTCAAAAGGTGTTGAATCAACAAAAACAAATTCCCAATAGAATGACAAGCGTTTGTTGAACAAACATTAATCAACTGAAAACTTCTCGAATTTTCTATATAAAGCGCCTTTGGGCTTTCTCAAATAAATCATAACGTTTCGATATTTATTTGTTTTTCGCGTTAAGTATTATTTATTTTTCTGTTTTCTTTATCGCGCTGTCTGGACCCGAATCAATGATAGTGATGGGGTATAGGTAAAATTTAATTTAATTGTTAATGTAATGTTTAGTATTTCTCTGATGCATGATTGATATGATATGATTGTGACATTTGTAATTTGTACGTGGTTATGGATCTTGAAATAAATGAGTTAATAATAAAATAATACACTCACAATCTTCACACCCACCTCACCTCGTCAGTCTATATTGGTCCACTGATATACACAATCCTCCCTCTGATGAACACCTTATTGGCTTTTTTGAAAAAATAAAAATAGATTACGGGAAAAAATATTTTACATCTTTTTCAATGATGAAGATGAAAATTAGTGTCAGAATAGCCATGGTAAAATAACTTTCGCAACCATTTTTTCTGCCTTCCCCTAGCTAGAGCCTATAGAGACGAGAGCTATTCTACCATTCGGTTGATACTAGTCTCTGCTTAAGGAAAAAAAAATAAAGCGGGAAAGCGGCAATCTGATCTTCATTTGTTTTTTAGAATAGAATAGAATAGAAACGTTTATTTGTAACTCAAACACATACAATTTAAGATAAAAGAAACTAAAACTAATACAATTTGTTAGAGTTACAAAACGGTCCCAGTCTCAGCATGAGTTGGTTGTAATTGCGTACAACCAACGCTGGTCTTCCGACTGAGCCGTTTCGTGACGTCACGGACTAAAAAATAGACACAAACAAAGACAAACATGTTGAAGAAAAACATTGGCAACGGTTTTCGAGTTGTAGAGTTTTGTTTAACTTCCGTATATCAGATATTTGTATTATAATGAGTTCATCTGATTCTTATGTTTATTCATGTTTTTATTTTTATGCTTCCGACTGGTATTGATATGGATTTTTTTTTTAATAACCTTATAATAATCAAATATGTATTACTTTAGCTGTATGGTGCTGGCTTAGAATTTGCACCACCCCAACTCTTCCCGCGGGTGTCGTAAGAGGCGACTAAGGGATATCCACCGGGGGGTGGGCAGCAGCGCCCTCTCCAGAACATTTAAACCACCAAATTTAATTTTTCCAGAACAAAATGTGCTGTCCATTTCTTATCTTCGTTTGTTAAATAACTTCACTTAGTTTTTTCTTCTGTGGAAACTTATAATTAGCCTTTAGTTACCCATTTTTTAATAATGTTATACTTAGCTAGCTGTTAGTTTTCCAAAAATTGTAAAATAAAATAAAGTAAAATAAAATTGCAATCCCCAACCAGCATGCCCGCGGCGAGGGCCTCCTCCTAATAAACGCCGATAAGGCGCTTATCAGGAGGATGCCTGCGTCCAGCAGTGGACCAATACAGGTATTTAACTTTGAGCTTGAGGTTAAAGAAAAGCGAAGATGTGGCTGACGGTGTATCACGAAGGTCTAGAAGGCACCGGAGTCAGAGTCAGAGTCGGAGTCAGAGTCAGAGACAAAGTCAGAGTCCGAGTCAGAGTCAGAGTCAGAGTCAGAGTCAGAGTCAGAGTCAGAGTCAGAGTCAGAGTCAGAGTCAGAGTCAGAGTCAGAGTCAGAGTCAAATCGTTTATTTCTTTAGACTTACAAAATAAGTACTTAGACAAGTAAAATTTTTACTATATAAACAGCTTGATAAATAGTTATTACTTTGATAGTAATAACTATTTATATAGCAAGAAAACAAAACCCTTGTCTTGAAGTGACCCAGGTTGTAACTAAGGTTTGAGATATTTATTTTTCTCTTAAGAAATTCACTTATAGAGAAACTATAACTAAAGCAATAAAATTAGGCCTTTCAACTTTCTATATATAAAACAAGGGTAGGTGTTAAAGGAAATAAATTAATATCTACTTTGATTTTTAGGTCAAAGAAGTACTTAGTTGATTTTCTTTAACAAATTCCTAAATATGTGGGTAGAGCTAGATAACTAATCTGTTAGTCTGTTAGACTGCATTGCTCTGGCAATGCAATAATTGGCCGGCAAAACAGAAATGCTTGGTCAAAAATGTAACCCGCAAACACTGACTTTGAAACAACGGTAGCTTTTTTTCCCGACTTCTAAAAATTATGATTATGTTTGAGCAACATGCACATCACTATAGAAGGGCATTGAGCTATAACTCATTTTTGTAGTAGATTCAACGCAAATCAGTTTAGGTCACGGAATTTTGAGCTTGGATCATCAAAGGGTATGTTTGTCTGAGTAATTTATAATGCAGACGCGAACAAATCGTGAAAGCTGTATATATGAAGTAAATAAATAAACAGGACCAAGCAAAAACCAGTCCTGAAGAGAAAACTATGTTGTGCTTGTTTTGTTAATGGAGGAGTGCAGTTTTTTTGCGGGTTAGATTTTTATTCCAAGTATTGCTAAAATATTATTTTGGCAACGCTTGGTCTAAAAATCTAAAACTTTCCAGTTTCCTTAACCTGACTACGAAAAATAATGATTATGATTTTAGCAAAATATATGTATGTATAAACATCACTATTTAAGGGCATTATGCCTATAACTAGCTATAACTCATTTCCTTGTAGTGATCAACGTTCATTTGTTTAAGTCACGGAATTCTGAGGGCCTAGCTATAGACAACATTATCGTAGCCAACCGGCGAAAACAATTGAACGATTTGTAGGGAAAAATTCGAAACAGACATAATAATGATAACATATCTAAGGCATATGTCGAACCCATACAATTGTGGACTTTTCTATGATCGCCTTCGACGTCGATTGTCAAGGCCCTCTGAGCTTGGATCTGCAAAGTGTAGGTACCCTATATTTGTCTGAGTAATTTATAATGCAGACGCGAACAAATCGTTTAAGCTTTCTGTAAATGAAGAAAGAAATATAAAAGCTGCTAAGTGCGAGTCTAACTGGCGCAGGAAGCGTTCCGTACCATTATTTATCAAAACCGCAAAAAAATCATGTCTCTGGCATGTTAGCCCGCTTTTATTCTGTTTTTGATCTTCTCTCTTCCATGTCATACGTGATAATTTCAACTGACTCACTTCATTAGATAAAGACATTAGAATTTGGTGATAGATGGACAGGCAGAAAGACAAACGGATGGACAGCGGAGTCCTAGTAATAGGGTCCCGTTTTACCGCTTGAGTACGAAACCCTAAAAAATCTAAAAACTTGTCTGCCGAGAAAACTTGGTTGTGTTTATTTCTGCTAATCCGAGTGTAAGTTGCCATAAAAATTAAAATTGATTTCAGAACTGCGTCCAGACAGTCAGCTGGATATTAACACTATGCATGGATGCATAAATGTGTTTTTTTTTTCTGAAGTTTTGCAAAGTGTTGGAAGGTCAGAGATAGAAGTTAGAAGATATCGATTACCTAACTAACTATCTACCGCTTAGCAAAAATAGAAAAACGTGATTTGTCACACAGACAAAACATTTACAATCAGACATCTCAGCCTCAATCTACAGCCTGTATTGGTCTACTGCTGGACGCCCTCCCCCTGATGAGCGCTTTATCGGCGTTTATCTCATTGAGGGTAATGCCCATAATCCCCACGCTGGGCATGCGGGTTGGAGATCGCAGTTTAGTGGTATCATTGTTCTGCAGGGGGCGCTGCTGCCCGCCTCCAAGTAGATATTCCTTAGTCGCCTCTTAATAATAATCTTATCTCTTAGCGTCAGACTTATCACAGAATTATTAAATGCAAGAGTTTAGACAGATGGAACGATGGATTGGATATTTGTTACTTCTTCACGAAATACTAAACCAATTGGGCTGAAATTTGCTTAGATGTAGGTTTGACCTGAAATAAAATCTATATACTCAGGTATTTCATCCCATTAATCAGTGCCCATGGGATATAAATAAGTATTTTAACTTTTTCTAATGGTTTCTATAGAACCACGGACATATACTACCTATTAAGGATTTCTGAAACTTTTATAAAATAATATTTATTTTTGGCTAAGGTATGCATAAGAAATTCAAGCGCGATCAGAATGGAACAGACAAAAAATTGAAGTGAATTAGAGTCAATTGCACCTTATTTCTTGTTTGATAGTATTATTAATACTATTTATCAATCTGTTTATACATTATAAATTATATTTAAGACCTGATGTATTACATACCACAATCACAATGAATAAATGGTTTCAATGGTTTCAATCATTGATTTATTAAAAACGAAGATGAGGTACTGGTTGCTCGAAAGTGGCAACCTCAAATTGTGTAAAATTGTGTTCTCCCACATCAGTCAAAGTCTGACCGGCGGCGGCAAAGGCGGTCGTGATTCGCGTGAAATATAAATTTGTTGTCTCAGTCTCACTTCGGTCCTAGATACGTCTTTCCGTCTTTGTTCTTCTTTGTATTGCACAGGACTGGAAATATAACTGTGAGCGTATGTGTTTGCGTGTAGTTGTAACACATGCCAATTTTTGAGTAAGCGCTGGGAGAACGTAACCTATCTTCCCTTCTAAATCAATGGTTTCAATGGTATATAGTAAAAATTTTACTTGTCTAACTGCTTATTTTGTAAGCCTAAAGAAATAAACGATTTGCCTCTGACTCTCTGCACACATTTCAAACTAAAACAAAATCAAGCATTGATTTTAGCAAGGTTTCATGTCGAAGTCGTTTCAGTGTCAAGTTGAATACTTCTTTACTCTGACAAGGTTCCGTCACAATCGTATCACGAGCGAGGTTACTATTCCTTGTACTACCTACGTAAATTTATCAATATACTGGGTCCTTCTACATTCTATGTAAGCAAGCCATTGAGTTGAAGATAGCTTTTAGTTTCAGCATTCCATTAAGGAGTTTACACACCAATACCAGTCGCCAACACCGCCGACACAGCCCGCCGGCGACCCCTAAATGAGGCTGAAAGCGGAATCAGTGACTACATAAAAAAAAATTATACAATTTTTTTTATATACAACTTTATTTTTTATTTAATTCAGTCTGAAATTAAATCCCCCTAGGTTACGAAACTCCTACACTGTGGGCGGCGGGTAGTGTGTGGCATAAGGCTTTACATCTACAATACAGACAAGTTTGATCTAAACTGTTTTAAGCAAAGCGAAGCAATAAAAACGACTTGCTTGGCTTTGAGTTTCAGACAATTTTGTTGGCATTATTTTAATTCAGTATTTAAAATAGGAATAGAACACGTTTTAGGGATACAGGGCAACAAAGTGAATTTTATGTTGGCGGGTTGTTAATCGTATACATCGTATTTTGCTGGGGTTATAGGAGTTAACACACCAAGGCGGGATGGAATTAGCAACTTGCAACAGCAAGAACTTGGAACAAAAGTCACCGAGTAGCGCAAAAATGCCGACACTTGTTGGGTTAGGGATATCTCGTCTACTTAACTTTTTTCCGATCCTAAAGTCTCTTGTTTTTAGAGTTGTACCCCTATCCAAAAGTGAAGGGGGACATCTCGTTCGAATCTCTTCGTTACTTTACTTTGTGGCCATTGAATTTCTCGCGGACGTTTCCCTAGTAGCCAACGGGCACTGTTTGTTGTAGTCGACATTTAACTTAGTACGTAGTTTTATAAAAGTAATTTTTAAATATTAACTTGTATTTTGTCTCTATAATTGAATAAAAGAAATACAAAACTTAATGCTAATTGTTTTTTTCCTATTTGCGATCTAAAAAAGCGTATATTATCACAGCGACACCTTTATATTTTATATTTTAGGCTAATACTACATATCTGCCTATCCGAAATTTCAGCCCGATCCGTTCAGTAGTTGATGCATAGTAACAAACATAATAATATATCCATCCAAACTTTCGGATTTATAATATTAATGTAATTCTGTCGTCGGGCTGTGTCGGCGCGTTGGTGACTTGGTGTGCAGACTCCATTATAATTGAGGTAAACTTGTTAGGAACTAGTTTGTACGGAAATAGGATCTTGGTCTGCCTTCGTCTAAACGTGTTTCGTGCTTATTCAAGTTGAGGGAATACTTTCAGCCAGATGCGTTCTTCCGTGCTTGATTTACACCTACTCTGTTCTGCTCGCAATCAGACAGGGACACAACCTTGTCTTAGTAAATTTTAAAAACCACATTTTATAGAAAGATGGAACCTTGAATAAGTGAATGTCTAAGCAATTTTGTTTTAGTTTGAATTCATAGTTTCTCTCCATACTGATCGCCCGCGATTTTTTTCTCCCCAAGTATTATAAATATGCTCTTCGATATTTTCTACTCGACTGTAAAAATAAAAATAATTTGAAGTATCGTTTACTTTGCAGTAATTATAGCGAGTAAATGGCGAATAAATTTGGTAATCTTTTACAGGGGGTACAGATTTTCGGGAACAGATTTAAACCATTGACAATAAAACAATGTTTTAGTTCAGGGTTGATGTGCGTATCATTGTGTTTGTATGATAACTAATACTATGTAAGTAAGTAGCGTAGCTCTTTTATGGACGAAATGAATTGGAATTAGTATAGGTTACTTATGTGTATACAAACCAAAACAATTCTAACTATGGTATAGTTACGATTTAGTAAAATTTGTAACAATTCAAACAAAAAAAATATTCTTGCTTGGATAAGATATATTCTGGATATGATTGTTGGCAATATTAATGAAAGCACCTCAAATTGACAAGTAAGTACTTTCAATTGTCTGAAAAATTCAACAAATGAAAATTATTTCTAGCACTGTGGAATTGGTTTATCTTTTTTGCAGATCGTTAGAAAATCGAGCACCAAAAATTACAACAATTTAGAACAAGAATACCATTATTTTCAAAACAATGTCAATGCAAGCAAAAATTAAGCTTCGTATTGATTTTCTTCGCGCCTGTACTCATCTGGCATGCAAGGTCTGACGAAAAGTTTTAATTAAAGCACTTGTCGACGCACCTTTACGTATACGACGGTAATCTAGGTGGTTTATAGGGTACATTGATGTACGAAATACTGAATTTGATGTTACTTTGCTAAGATTTCGATTGTGCTACTTTAGAACCAGGTTTTTTTTAAATTATATACTGGTTTTAAGTACTACGGGATAAGTACTAATCTCTCGGGGACAATTTTTTATGGAACCATTTCGGGATTATTCTTTATACAAATGCAAAAAACCATGCAAATCGGTCTATAAATGACGGAGAAATAGACGATAATAAAAAAACACACTTACAGCCGAATCTCTTCCTTTTTTCGAAGTGAATTAAAAAAAACGGTAATAAGGATCTACTGGTATAAAAATCGAGTTTGTAAGATGAAACCTATAATAAATTAATTACTCCTCATGTCATCATAATCAAATGACAAAAAATCGCGCTTATTTAAAGTATCATCCCCCTGTTACTTTGAAGTCAACTTCTATGCATACAAAACGATTTTTTAACTGGAATAATTCGAAAAAATCAAGTTTGCAGGCCATTTTATATGACAACAACCAATTTATTCATAATAAACATAAACTGATATAATTATTACGAGACTTGGCACCTACATCGATTAAAAGTGAGTTCTCGAAATAAAACAAAAACTTGAAACTTAAAAGTAAAACAAGCAAAACTTTCAGCTTCAGTATTTCTTGTAGGAGCCAGCTCATTTATCATAATAATTGCCCAGCGAAATGAAGAGCGCGGAAGATAATTCAAAAGGAGCAACGTAAAGGGTTAAGAATTAACCCGAAGAATAACTTTGGAAAAGGAATGCAACATAGGTCGTCTGTCTTTTATAGGTTGAACTTTTTGTAGTCTTCCTGGGTCTGATGCGCTGTATGGCAAATCACTATAGTACATGTACATGTTACATGTACACGCTGATTTTCAGCATGCTGAAAATCTGCGTTGTGGGGCTATATTCTTTCTTTCTTTCTTTCTTCAAAGGGAACCATTCAATGCTCAATATATTTATTGTTGTCGTCACATTGGAAGGTAGGTCTATCTATCAGTAATTATCACATTTGGGCGTAACAATAACTAATGTTGTTTTAAAAAAACAATAAACCGACTTCAATTTTTATAGTTTTTTCATGAATTTTCATGAATCCCACTGTCAGAAATAAACCAAATAAAATGGGACACGCACGAGAAGCATCAGCTTTCATATAACAAAAGAATCATGAAAATCGGACCACCCAGTCAAAAGTTCTGAGAAACAAACATAAAAAATGCAGTCGAACTGAGAACCTCCTCCTTTCTTTAAAGTCAGTTAAAAAGTGGAAGTCAGACCGAGGCTGTGTTTGGTAAAAACAAGTACTCGTATAGGTGACAAGAAGGTAGGTACAAAGTTCAAAAATAATACCCACATGCGATTTGGGGACCGCAGGTAGACAAGTTTGGTTCTTACCCAAATATCGGAGCAAATGGGTCAAAAAACCGTACGGATTTATTCAGTTTGGAAACAATTGTCTATTTCTCTAGTTCCTAAAATACGTACAGAATTTTTATGCGTTAGCTTCCACGCAGAAATGACAACCCTTAGCAACTATGTAAACTCTTCAACCGAATTTCACGTTTTTACCGACAGCCGACGTCTATTTGGAAGTTGATGGAGCTCTGGTTGATGGAAAGCGCTGAGAAAAGTAACTGTGCCTGTATGTCTGTTTATAGATAGATAGATAGATTATAACTTTATTGCACCATCAATACATAACAAAAACCAACAAGGAAATTACTGCTAACTAATCTAGAGAAGCACAATCGGCGGCCTTATCGCTAACAGCGATCTCTTCCAGGCAACTTTTGGATGGATAGGATCGGTACGTTTAGAAGCTGACGGTGGCGTATGATGACACATTAATATATAAATAAACACAGAAAATTAATAATTAACATAATATCAAGAAGACTAATCAAGAGCGGACAGATAGTGTTGGTGAACCATGCTTTTAAAGATAGGAAGGGATTTAGATTGTCGGATAGAAACGGGGAGTGTCTGGTAGCCTGCAACGTGAAGGAATCGCCATAAAACTGGGAAGTGTGAGATGGGATTTTTAAAAGAAGAGTATCAGAGGAACGAAAAAGGTCGTGAATGGGACAGGTGGAGAAACTCAAAACGGTCTTTTAGATAAGACGGTGTTGATGGGAGGAAAAGAACAGAGTAAAGGAGATTAAGAACATGAGCATTCCGGCGAAGACGAATTGGTAGCCATTTGAGCCTATTACGGTACTCGGAGATGTGATCAAATATACGCAGGCCAAATATGAAACGAATGGAGTAGTTCTGAAGACGCTCAAGCTTGTTGTTAATCTGTTATCCTTTCATACCTATGCGGATCTTGATGAAATTTGACAGGGTAGATGGTGTGGTCTTTTGAATTTCTAATATGTACATATTTATGCAAAAAAAGTAATGTATGCAAAAAAAATTCTTCCTTTTCGAGTTTTTTTGCAAGCACGTGTAAAGAAAATTTTACGAAACCAGTGTATATGTATCTTTAAATAATTACGAAATTAAGAAAATCCTCTAAATTTCAAAACTATAATTATGATGGAACACGTAAAAGAACACTAATATAAAGAAAAAACCCTTTTTTTAAGGTGATTTACTAACTTACTGTTCATCCTTACCGGCACCCTGTAGGTATAGTATAGAAAGACAGGAATATCGTTTTATTCCTCAAGTTACATTTCCGTACATTTTCTATTCAGCATATCTTTTGTATTCGCAGAGTGCATTGACTGCTCGGTAAGTAAAGTGCGTTAGTCGATAGGGTGCACGCATGAAGCCGAGTAAGCACATTACAGGATCTGCTGATTGTCAGGCAAAAACAATAGCAGAAAATCACACTATTATTTTTGGATGGATGGATGTTTGTTACCTCTTCACGCCAAAACTGTTGAACGGATCGGGCTGAAATCTTGCATACAGGTTATTCTAATCCTGGAATCAAACATAGGCTACTATTTATCTCATAAATTAGTTTCCGTGGGATAAAAATCACCTTTAAACGTTTGCATAGGATCAACGAGTGTGAAGCCGCGGGGCGCAGCTAGTGATAGACTAAGAAGGCGTTCAAAAGTTCCGAAACAGTAAATATGTATAATAATAAGTAGTTTTGATAATTATTTATTGATATTTTATTATTATATTTAGGTAGGTACCCTATAAATTGTAGTAGTATAGCGTAGTTAGCGTAATAAAAAAATTTGTCCTGCGGAAAAACATATTCTTTGTTAGCAATTCTTGCCTAAGATACAGTTTTCGTTCAGGCACACGTAAACCTTAGTTTTATTATTCTTGTTATGCATTTGTATTAAATATTTTGGAATAAATTATTTACCTCATAAATGAGGGTAGTAAACAGCAGGAGTGGAATAATCTGATTCACCAAAACTGTGTATGTAGTTTATTAAAATCACTGCAAAAATAATAAAAAAAAATAATATAAATTTCAAAAACCGCCCCCGCCGTCCACCATTAACACACCCTTAGTCTGTGAGTAACTGTCAATACTCCTAAACGCTTCCATTCTAGTGTGTCTTTCGATTTACAATGTTCTATAGACGGGGCTTTTATATTGATTCTGGGCTTGACGTTTTTAAGAGAATAGCAAAAGCGTCAGTAATGTAACCTACCATTATATAGGCTTTTTCGACACCAGCCCAATTAAATGTTGTTGGTGTTGGTGAATACGGCAAAAAAATATTCACATGCTTGGCGTTGCGTTCCAGACACAATAGACCTGACGATCTTAATACAGTTTGACAATGCCCTTTTACAGCAGTATACTTTGATATTAGTACCTTTTATTTTATTTTATTAATGTACTTGTTTTGTATAGACTAGACTGACTTCTCATGTTTAAATTTTCAATTTTTAATTTATTTATGTCGGTCTGTCCTTTTTTCTCTTTGTACCCTATGGTGTTTTGTGAAGACAAGTTTGTCTATTGTAATATAAATATAGTACCTACATTAAATAACGATATCAAGTGTACTGTAACGGACCCGGGCCTATGTGCTTGTAGGAACACCAGATTAAATTTATTAATAGCATGTACAGCTCATCTATTTGTTGAGAGCTTATATCAATGACCTTATTGAACTTTTAGACACGTACAGTTTATGGATTGATACCGTATAGAGCAGTGTGTTTTAAGTTGTGCGGCACAGTTCTTACCCATGTAAAAGGAAGGCCCCAGTCAATTAAGCTGAGCCTCAGGTAGATTAATGGCCTTTTGATTGGTTCTTAATTCGTTCGATATGCCTGTGTCTCTCGGTTTATGGACTTTACCAGAGGGCAGCCTTACATCAATATGATGTGTATGTGGATTTATATTTTTAATTATGAGGAGGCCTCCTGCTGCTACATACGCACCGCTATGTGGGCTACGCATGTGTTACATTCTACTAGAATAGACCAAATCAATTTTAGTATAGATAATGCTCTTATTGACGTAGTAAGTAAGTATTCGAACAAATATCAATCCATCTCTGTAACTCTGAGTGACTTGGCTGTGAGGAAGGCTTATTTTTCCTTAATAGTGATCTGTCTTTCGATTAAGGCTTTAAATTAACCTAGACTTTAATTGAGTAGCGTAAGCTTTACGAAATCTCTAACTTGTAGGGCAAATTAATATGAAATGTAAACAAGCTGATTGACAGGAATTTAGTATTGTTTAATACATATAACACACACAAAAACACAGTAAATATACAGAACTTAATCCTAAGATGCACAAGGAAACATTACAATAAGACTATTAAACAATTATAGGTTTTGATTGATTCCGCCACCCTGGTGCTGTAACTTAGAGCTTTGTTACGTAGCTGTGTAAGCACGAAACCAAGGTTTTAAGTTAATAGGCGACCCGTTCTGTCTCAATAACAGCGCCTCCAAGGCTATTGAAAGCTGAAGGCTTACACTAACCTTGTACCCAGAATCAATCAGAGAATAGTTATGTAAATTGCGAAACACAGTCGCTCTATGAACTCAGTAGAGTTTTACGGGGAAATGGCCTCAAAGATGGGCGGGATTTCTCTGTGGAGAGCACAATAATGAACAGTAAATAACACGATTGATTTCAGTAACAGTGAGTTCTGATTATGTTATCCAAATGGGCCTCTCGGGCTCTCAGTATGCTATATATTAGAGTCACCAACATCAATCGTATGTATACAACAATTATATATCAAACTTAGCTTTTATACTCGAAACAGGAACGCACGTTCACCACAGATTCTAACTCTAATTTTAAAAGTACTTCTTTAACCAAACTAAAAGGTAACAATGGCGCTCAGCCATTGTGACCTTTGTATCTCGCTAAAATATTGTGCCGACTATCCCGAGCTCCTTGCTGCGAGTCTATTTACGTTTCCCCTGCTACCTTCCCTTCGGCGTGGACGCATGTTAGAAATTCCAAGAAACACGCTATCGTGCCGCGTCTCTATTGGTTCGCCATCAGCTTTCGGGACCTTATGGGGGCGTAATTGTCACTCCCTTTTCGAATGATTCGACGTCTGTTCGCGAGATGTCGTTACACGTCGCAAAGTCCGTCTCTCTTAAAATAATGAAAATAAAAGAAACATTAGTTTTAACTTATAACAACATAGAGAGTCATTACCATTGTCTTTTTGTGACAATTAACCTTCAATATCGCCAATTGTATGGCATGTTAATTCAGTAATACAGATGAGAGATCTTAATTAGTTTATTCATTTTCGCTGTGACGTCTCCAACGAGAATGAATAATGATACATGCATTTCTGATCAGGCCTTAATACTAGGCATTCCATATAAATTACCATTCATTAAAACTAAAACTTTAATAGTAACAATACTTATTGTTGACCATGTGCGACGCTTAGAAACCTCGACGCACCGAGTTAAAAGAAAACAAAGCAATAAAAAATATACTTTATTGCTTTGCGCTTAAGTGTATTTGAATAGCCATGGTTCCACTTTTGTCTAAAACTGCACGTGTGGAGACCGAATTCCTTCTTATTCAACAAAAAAGCCTATTTAGAATCGATATTTTGCTGGGAGAGTTTATTGTTTTGAAGTGTTGCCTATTTTTTTATGGCTACGTTTATCCATCGGTGTGAGATGAATTTTAATGACTTGCAGACGTAGAAACCGCTTTAAAAACAAAAAAAAATCGTTGCCTTTTAAAATTTTGTTTATGGGTTATGAAGATAAGTCAAGGGTCACTAGCGTACCACTACATTCCACCCTCTGAAAATTAAACACGCAGAGAATGCGAGTGCTGAAGTTTTCATTAGACCATTCACGCATCTGACTCTATATTCAAACCCATCAATATAATTAGTTTTGTTAACGTCTGTCTTTTTATTTTATTCTTAATCATATTGTAGGTATTTGTGTTCCTATCAAATCATCGTCAATTTAACATCTATGCTGCGGCATTATAATATGACCTTAGTCCACCCTCAGACTGGACGTACTGAAGCTGATCACTAAACATCATCATCCCTTTTCATCCATGAAAGATAGATTTTTCTTCTATCTTCTTTAACTGACCACCCTCAAACCTTCGTTATCCTTAAGCTACACTTAACATCTAAACGCACTTAAAAAAACTATTTATCCACCTTTCTCCTAAATACTTTCATTTAATGTTATTATCGCCCGTAGTATATACCTATACACCTACCTAAACAAATAACTACCTTAGTTCCTACCTAACCAGCTATGAACATTTTTATCAAAATAACTTTTAAAAATAATGACAGCAATAGAATTGTATTTCATCTTCCCACCTTCGTTAGATACTTTTTCGAATATATTGTATACAGTATATGTATTACATTATATCGTATTTAAAATAATTGTGGCAGTATTGCAAGTCAGCCTTTAATTTTATTGTGGCCCAAGTAACATCATCCTTTATTATTATCATATTATAACATCCTTAATTTGCACCATATCTGATATTTAATTGAACGGGTCTAGGATTTTAATGACTTATAATAACTGTCATAGCTTGCTTGCACATGAATTTCAACGCTATCATAACACTTAAAGACAAATTAAGTCATCGAACATCGTCATAATAATCGAACTTTCCCTCATCGATGCAATAAGTGTATAGTTTGCAACACGTCTCATAAAACTACTATAATAATTATCAATTTGTTCCAACACACTAGCTTTTGTGTGATTAATGTGCAATTAACTAATTTGGAGTATCCTCCATTCTTGTTATGAATACAATTAAAATTCAAGTTTCATATCAATATTTATAAGACCACAATTCTTTGTAAACATTATTTGTTTTTCCACACCTTTGATTGGACCCAATCTTAATTTTTATTATAAACTATTATTATTAATAATGACTAATAATGACCTTCCTACGGTACTTAAATAACTATACTGCTTATCGTGCCTCTGAGTAAAACTTACAATCTAACTTACTCGTACTTGTTTGTAATGCACCAGACAATACTAAAAATATCATCAATTAGATCAATAATTGATCAATTAAATTCAATAATGCATCAATACATCCCTTTCTACGATAGTTTTATTAAACTAGAACTGTATTTGTAAGCCATAGCAACCCTCGTTATGACTATCACTTTACGGACGTGGCTAATTGTTTGGGTATACTCTTATATTATAACCAATATTATGGTACCATAAAATGCTAGCATTTGATTTTATTTGACTTTCGTCTGTTCAACAATTCTAAAATATTTGCTTAAATCAGGCGTTCTCACGGGTTGTAACCTAATTAAAATCTACTTATGCAGTAGTACTGATGATTATCAGTTATTTATACAATATAAGCCTTCATACTGTGATAGAAGTTGAATATATTAGGTTTTAGGCAATACTTTTTACCAATTTTTTAAATTTTTTTCTACCAATCGTGTTCATAAGAATAATCATGTTTATAGAAACATCTTTTCCGCAAGAGGATCGAACTCTTGTCCTCTACTTTTCAATTAAACCTTAATCAATCCTTTTATCAAAGTATATCAATACAGCCTTATGTACTATGGTAGGAATCGAACCAATACCTTTTTTTTTCATATAAATTATCCTTTCGGATTGCCTTTTCCAATGCTACTTTTCAATTAAACCTTAGTCAATCCGTTTATCAAAGTATATCAATACAGCCTTATGTACTATGGTAGGAATCGAACCAATACCCTTTTTTCATATAAATTATCCTTTCGGATTGCCTTTTCTAATGGGACTAGTGGTCTTCTAAGCATTAAGCTAACCTTTGTTAATTGCGTTTATAGAAATATGATTATATAACATTATTTCAGCAAGAGGATCGAACTCTTGTGTCTTCTTAATTAAGCCTTCATAAAATCACTTATCTATATAAATACAGCCTTATTTATTAGGTTAGGAATTGAACCAGTTCCTTCCTTTTATATAAATTATCCTCTAGGATTGTATTTTTCATTGGAACCAGTGTTCTTTATTGATTTCATTTATAATAATGAATATGATGATAGAAATATCATTTGAGTAAGAGGATCGAACTCTTGTGTCTTACATCTGAATTACACCTTCATCAATCCATTTATCGAGGTAAATACAGCCTTTTGTATTATGGTAGGAGTCGAACCAATTACTTCTACTACTCCTCTTATAAAAGTTATCCTTTCGGATTGTCCTTTTAATCGGACGAGGGGTCTTAGTTATACCAATATAAATTATAATTATTAATTTAAATTATCAGCTACACTTTTAATTTAACATAATGTTGGGAGTCTAACCCACTTTATTATGTATCAAAATGGCCTTCATCATCAATTATGGTAATTCAACTATTAGCCGAGTGTCGGGAGTCGAACCCGTCGCATTCAGTCTGTCGGATAGGCCACTTACTGTGTCACACCATCTCAGCCCAGTTCCAAATAACCTAGCATAGTCTAGATTTAAAGCGTACTAGAAAATACAGTATTATAATTATATATACTATATATTTTATATAGGAGGAGTCTAGGCTGTTAAATAATGTATTATCACTTTGTGTATTATTATCTTTTTAATTTCTACAGCGTAGTACGTTCAATTCCTCAGCTTTATATCGTAATTTTATATACAATGTATTACTTTGTGATGTATTATTTCATATATTTTGTGACTATATTATTAACATTATTTATGTATACACGATACCATCACTTTTAGCTATAAGGTCGCCTATTGTACATAATCGGTATTTGTTTTTGTTTTCTGTATTTCTTGATTACTGGTTTGTAATAACGAATATTGGTATTGCATTGCATTGTACGTTGTGCCCTTCTAGGTATGAGAGGAATTACCAAACTATTGTTTTGCAATGTCGACATTTCCTTTTCGTAGCTAATGTGTACCTAAATATATTGCTCTACTAACACCTGGCGTAAACAATCGGTTTTGTATAAAACCTTATGGAAGTTATCCCATGAATCGGTTCCGTAAACCTTTTCTAAACAACTAAGTTTTCCTTTCATTCGTATCGTTCATGACCTTTTTTATTTCGAATATCTAGGATTTTATCCTTAAAACCCATTATCATCACTGTTAGGATTTGTTTTATAAAGTTGTAACCACTCTCAATTAAGACAATATTTTCTTAGTAACTGCTTGTTTAAGCTGAGCCGTGCTCGATTGCTACTATAATTATATAGGTTCTAGGTTTATTAATATTTTCGCTAGCTAGGTAGCCTAGTAATAGATTTGTAATTAACTGTGATTATGATTTGAGGCAGATTATACAAATCATACTTACACTTTACAATCGTACTTTGTGCTTTTGTCTCTTTCAACATTTAATTTGCCATCTTATAATTTTGTTGCCCAAGGTAGTTTATTTTGTTTTTTGAATCAAATGCAATTTAATTATTGACACGGCAGGTCGGATTCTTGATTATATATATTTTTTCGTGAATCCTAACGTAACATTACGTTTGATATTGTAATTTCTATTTTGTCTGTTATAATAGTGTGTATTTATGTATTTCACTTTTATCTTTTCGAGATCTAGAAAAGTCGTTTATCAAAATATAGTTCTTTGTAGCGCAACTTTGTTTTACATCTGCTTGACACGTTAAAATGACACCACAACCATCATGCACTGTAAGCCTTAAATGTATCGACAAGTACTAAATTTCTGTTTCGTACTTGGTTTCGTTATTTTGAATAACTGTGTTATTATTTTGCCCAACAAATAAAATAACACGCCGCCATCGCTTCAATATAAAGTCTTTGGTCATAAAATTAGGTCTGATATTTTTTTTATGCATAATGGCCATCAATTGGTTTAGCGGCAAGCTATTTATTTGCCTTTTAGCTAAACATAGCATATTATTATGCTTGCGACAAATGATCGTTAATTGTTAAAATAAATTTGGGTTTGTAATCGTCAAAATTAATTATATTTCATTCGTTTTAATGCTCATCAACTGGTTTAGCGGCAACCTATTTATTTGCCTTTTTGCTAAACATAGCATATTATTATACTTGCAACAACTTAGCATAAGTTGATAAAATGAATCTGGGTTTGTGATCGTCAAAATTAAAGTCTACGTTGTGTTTTTATATTTTTAATTCACCAGATTTTATCTAGCAGCGAGGCTACCGCTTCGCACTTCACTAGATCCTTGCTCACGAGCACCAAATGTAACGGACCCGGGCCTATGTGCTTGTAGGAACACCAGATTAAATTTATTAATAGCATGTACAGCTCATCTATTTGTTGAGAGCTTATATCAATGACCTTATTGAACTTTTAGACACGTACAGTTTATGGATTGATACCGTATAGAGCAGTGTGTTTTAAGTTGTGCGGCACAGTTCTTACCCATGTAAAAGGAAGGCCCCAGTCAATTAAGCTGAGCCTCAGGTAGATTAATGGCCTTTTGATTGGTTCTTAATTCGTTCGATATGCCTGTGTCTCTCGGTTTATGGACTTTACCAGAGGGCAGCCTTACATCAATATGATGTGTATGTGGATTTATATTTTTAATTATGAGGAGGCCTCCTGCTGCTACATACGCACCGCTATGTGGGCTACGCATGTGTTACATTCTACTAGAATAGACCAAATCAATTTTAGTATAGATAATGCTCTTATTGACGTAGTAAGTAAGTATTCGAACAAATATCAATCCATCTCTGTAACTCTGAGTGACTTGGCTGTGAGGAAGGCTTATTTTTCCTTAATAGTGATCTGTCTTTCGATTAAGGCTTTAAATTAACCTAGACTTTAATTGAGTAGCGTAAGCTTTACGAAATCTCTAACTTGTAGGGCAAATTAATATGAAATGTAAACAAGCTGATTGACAGGAATTTAGTATTGTTTAATACATATAACACACACAAAAACACAGTAAATATACAGAACTTAATCCTAAGATGCACAAGGAAACATTACAATAAGACTATTAAACAATTATAGGTTTTGATTGATTCCGCCACCCTGGTGCTGTAACTTAGAGCTTTGTTACGTAGCTGTGTAAGCACGAAACCAAGGTTTTAAGTTAATAGGCGACCCGTTCTGTCTCAATAACAGCGCCTCCAAGGCTATTGAAAGCTGAAGGCTTACACTAACCTTGTACCCAGAATCAATCAGAGAATAGTTATGTAAATTGCGAAACACAGTCGCTCTATGAACTCAGTAGAGTTTTACGGGGAAATGGCCTCAAAGATGGGCGGGATTTCTCTGTGGAGAGCACAATAATGAACAGTAAATAACACGATTGATTTCAGTAACAGTGAGTTCTGATTATGTTATCCAAATGGGCCTCTCGGGCTCTCAGTATGCTATATATTAGAGTCACCAACATCAATCGTATGTATACAACAATTATATATCAAACTTAGCTTTTATACTCGAAACAGGAACGCACGTTCACCACAGATTCTAACTCTAATTTTAAAAGTACTTCTTTAACCAAACTAAAAGGTAACAATGGCGCTCAGCCATTGTGACCTTTGTATCTCGCTAAAATATTGTGCCGACTATCCCGAGCTCCTTGCTGCGAGCCTATTTACGTTTCCCCTGCTACCTTCCCTTCGGCGTGGACGCATGTTAGAAATTCCAAGAAACACGCTATCGTGCCGCGTCTCTATTGGTTCGCCATCAGCTTTCGGGACCTTATGGGGGCGTAATTGTCACTCCCTTTTCGAATGATTCGACGTCTGTTCGCGAGATGTCGTTACACGTCGCAAAGTCCGTCTCTCTTAAAATAATGAAAATAAAAGAAACATTAGTTTTAACTTATAACAACATAGAGAGTCATTACCATTGTCTTTTTGTGACAATTAACCTTCAATATCGCCAATTGTATGGCATGTTAATTCAGTAATACAGATGAGAGATCTTAATTAGTTTATTCATTTTCGCTGTGACGTCTCCAACGAGAATGAATAATGATACATGCATTTCTGATCAGGCCTTAATACTAGGCATTCCATATAAATTACCATTCATTAAAACTAAAACTTTAATAGCAACAATACTTATTGTTGACCATGTGCGACGCTTAGAAACCTCGACGCACCGAGTTAAAAGAAAACAAAGCAATAAAAAATATACTTTATTGCTTTGCGCTTAAGTGTATTTGAATAGCCATGGTTCCACTTTTGTCTAAAACTGCACGTGTGGAGACCGAATTCCTTCTTATTCAACAAAAAAGCCTATTTAGAATCGATATTTTGCTGGGAGAGTTTATTGTTTTGAAGTGTTGCCTATTTTTTTATGGCTACGTTTATCCATCGGTGTGAGATGAATTTTAATGACTTGCAGACGTAGAAACCGCTTTAAAAACAAAAAAAAATCGTTGCCTTTTAAAATTTTGTTTATGGGTTATGAAGATAAGTCAAGGGTCACTAGCGTACCACTACAGTACCTACGGTGTAAAAAAATAAATATATAATATACAAATACAAATACTCAGAAATTCAATTAGTCCGTCAGTTAGACTATCAGAAAATATTGGACACGTTTTTTTTATTTTGTCGATCGAACAAAAAATGACAAAAATAAAACGCATCAAAGTTTGGGAGTGGGGCTAGTGACGTCACAGCTCAGTAAAAAAAATCCACACTGGGACCTAATTCCACAATTTTTAAATCATAAAAAGTGCTACAATGGCGCCATAAGATTAAGTTACAGATTTAGTCGTTTTATTTGGCATTTATATTACTATAAGATTACAATATCTATGACTTATAATGAATAGCGTGTCTATGGTGTGGGCAAGTGTGGCCCTAATCAACATTAAATAACTTATTATACAGGGTGTTCAATATAATATTTGCCATATGAAAGCTGGGTGTAGATAGGACCAAATGCAATATCTTGTAAAAGTAAAGTAAAAGTATATTTATTGCGGTTTGTAAAGAAGTTGTACACCAACAAAAAAGTATTACAACAATGTTCTACGAGACAGTATGGCTATATCTATTTAAAAACCGTTCAAGTGCGAGTCGGGTTCGCGCACGGAGGGTTCTGTTTATCTATAAAATGGAAAAATAACATGTCTGTTTTATGGGAGACCCTTAATTATTCTCTTTTTTACTATTTCTTATCAACAAACTTTCTTTTTTTTTCACAAAATTTTAACTGTCTTACTATCGTGATAGTTAGATAGTAGAAATTTTCACACACTCAATTCAATTGAACCGTGGTTCATGACCTTCAGCCTTGTGGCAGACGGACAGGTAGACATACAGACAAACGGGAGGACAGCGGAGTCCTAGTAAAAGGGTCCCGTTTTAGCTTTTGGGTACGGAACCCTAAAAACGCTCTATTTCAGCTAACCTGAATGGATAGAATAATGTTAAAAATGTTATTTGAGACAAAATGGGCTTTCAGTCAACCTTTGCATGGATAGAATAATGTCAAAACCATTAAATAATCCTCCTAAACCTCAACAGCCTATAATGGTCCACTGCTGGACGCAGGCCTCCTTATAGGATTTTGTCTCATTAAACAACCCAATGAAAATATTAATTCACTGAGACGTAAAAAAAGTACCTATGATACTGGTATTTATTATTGAGTAACCTCATTATAGTGGAATTAAAATAATTAGCATTTTAATGTTCCTTCTACTAAAACAAGAACACGCAAGGGTGAATTGTTTGAATAATTGGTAATATAATTGCTGAAGCAATTAAAAATCGTGAATATCAAAGGGTAAGTTAATTTGAGATTAAGCATTATTGAATACATAAATTTGAATACAAGAATTAGCAAACTGAAGTGGCAGTGGGCCGGCCATATCTCGCGAAGAACCGATAACCGCTGGGGTAAACGAGTTATTGAGTGGAGACCGCGACTCGGCAAACGTAGTGTAGGACGCCCTCCGGCCAGGTGGGATGACGATCTGTGAAAGGCTGCAGGCAGATGCTGGTTGCGTCAAGCTGAAGACAGGGCGCTATGGCGCTCATTAGGGGAGGCCTATTTCCAGCAGTGGACTAATATAGGCTGATGATGATGATGATGATGAATACATAAATTTACCGTAAGATTTTAGCCTTTCGGTCGACGAATACATCTGAGAAGAGAATAGCTCAAAGAATTAGCAGGATGAAGTGGCGATATATTTAGGATAGAGATTTAGCCGTAAATTTATTTGGTTATTAGCTGCGCCCCGCGGCTTCGCACGCGTTAAAAGTTAATTTTCATCCCACGGGAACTCATTTATGGAAAGTAAAAGTAGCTTATTCGATTCGAGAGAATTACCAGTATGCAAAATTTCAGCCAGATCCGTCCAGTCGTTTTGGCCATTTTGGGGCGTGCAAATATCTTTTTGATTACAATAATATTTAACAGATTCTATAATTTAAAAAACTAAAATTAAATTAATATAGTTGTACATAAAATGGATATAATTTTTTTAAATATAAAGAGTAGTTTTAAAGTTATTTGTCAAAGTCCTTATCATTATTAAAATCTTTTACTGTGTAGTAAAAATTTTCAGTCAATATGGTTCTCAGCTTTCTTTGAAATACCTATCGTGGTAGGTAATTCTCTAATTGAGTTTTATTATAATTCGACGGTGACTTGGCGGAAAAAAATCAAAAATTCTTAAAAAAAACTGACAAATACTCTTTCCCGTAGTTTGTCTGTTTTTGACCCATAACAAAGGGGTGATTCGCGCTCGAGCGTGGAATGGCCACACCCAGACATGGTACGTAGCGTACAAATTAGAGGTAGGTAGGTATAAATTATATACTAATTATATACTATAATGACTATATTATATTATGTATATGTATGAGATTAAAATAAACCTAATAAATACCTAAAAATATAAATAAATAAATAAATAATGCTGGACAATTCACACAGCATTATCTAGCCCCAAGCTAAGTAGAGCTTTTGTTATGGCTACTAGATAACTGATATACATAATACAATGCATTACATAGATAGATATTTTTTATTATACATAGAAAAACATCCAGAACGCCCTGAGCAAATGTCTGCAGATCGTACACACATTTGTCCCGAGGCGGGAATCGAACCCGCAACCTCCTGCGAAAAAAAAGGGGGTATCTATTAGGTTTATTTGACTAATTGTAATTTTTATCTACCAATGTATGTTTATTAAAAGCATTATTATGTATTGTAGATTCGGAATTTGTACACTTCCTTTACCTATTCCATCGCCTCTCCTAAAACTATAAGGTTTTGTTGGAAGAAAACTCTTTGTCAGAGCTAAACTCGTCTTTGTACATATCTTTTTAAATAAGGTCATACGTTCTATTTGTGTGTACAATAAAAAATACAAAATTATAAATAGATAGAAAAAGTCGTATGCCGTCGCCCGCCATAGAGTAGCTATTCTACTAGAGTTTCCGGGACACAGGTGCGGAGTGCGACGCGTGTTTCCGATAGAAGGTCCCCCGGGATGTTCCGAGCTCTACGTTTTAATACAATTCCGTTCGGGACGCAGCCTTGTCACATACCTAAATAAACAAGCAGTCGAAGATGAAGTTTGTTTATCTATCAAAATATTTGTACAAACAAAGGATATTTGTTATTATAGTGCGTAATCCCTCACACTCAGGGTAATTTCTAGGGAATCAAATCCCAAAAACGACTCTAGAGTCCGAAGGATCTCCCAAAGATTTTC
Source organism: Eupithecia tripunctaria (assembly GCA_955876795.1). Taxonomy (NCBI): domain Eukaryota; kingdom Metazoa; phylum Arthropoda; class Insecta; order Lepidoptera; family Geometridae; genus Eupithecia; species Eupithecia tripunctaria. Next base: position 6,663,338 of record OY041622.1, read on the forward strand.
GACTCCTACGTTACTTGACCTCGTGTTGTAGTTGGTTGGCACATTCCCGTGCTGAGGGGCAGGTTCAAGTCCCGTCGATGCATTGATTAATTAAAAAGGGAAGATGAGGTACTAGTTTCTCGAAAATGGCAACCTCATATTGTGTAAAATTGAGTGCTCCCACCTCAGTCACGGTCGTATCGGCACGCGGCGGCACGGGCGGTCGTGATTCGCGTGAAATATTGTTGTCTCGGTCTCACTTCGGTCTTAGATACGTCTTTCCGTCTTTGTTGTTCTTTGTATTGCACAGGACTGAAAATATAACTGTGAGCGTATGTGTTTGCGTGTAGTTGTAACACATGCCAATTTTTGAGTAAGCGCTGGGAGAACGTAACCTATCTTCCCTTTTAAATAATCAATGCGTCGAAGTAAACAATATTTAGGATAAAATTTGATATCTTTGACAAAGGGTAGATATAGAAAACGTATGTATCCAAAGGCTGACCGTAAACGAGCGTTATTTTTGATGGTGAGAGTCGCATCAAATGCACTCTTTCAACAGAAGTGACAATTCCTGAAAGTTTTATTTGAACCGTCGTCACTTTGAACAAGTGCATAGATTCTCAAAGGTAGGTGGAGAACACTTTGATGAAGTGACCTATCAAACCTCAGTTCATTCGTTCAAAAAGCTAAACTTAATGTTTTGTGTAACAAGTAAATGTCTTCAGGTCTTGTCTGTGAGGTGAGGACTGTTTTCTCTCAATATTATCTGTGTTTTCAATAGCATTAACTTAAGCCAGTGATAGAAAGCTGCCAGTCAACTGCGGTAGGTATTTACGGTAGGTATTTACTTACCGCAGTTTACAAGTACACATAATTGGATTTGTTTTAAAAAACTATAAACCGTCTTCTATTTTATGGTTTTATCATGGATTCAATTGCCAGAACTGGACTAAATTTAAATGGAACAACACGGGAGCTTTCAAATAAAAAAACCATCATCAAAATTGGATCACCCAGTCAAAAGTTTTAGTTACGGTGCCTAACAAACATAAAAAATCAGTCAGCCATAAAAAAACAGAACCTCCCATTTTTTGAAGTCGCTGCCTTGTTTTTTTAAACCTTCTTTTTCTTTCTTTCTTCCATCTTCTACTGAGTGTAGGTCTCTGTCATACTTTGCCTCCTTTACTTTTTGTGTTCAATCTAAGAATAAAAAGCTTGACTGGGGTATGTATCGTAAATTGTCCATTAGGTTATATTGGTTAATCGCCAATCTCATTTGAATTTTACAGCGCTTGGTCCGTCTCTTATTACTTTAAAATAAGGGTGATAAAAACGCTGCCATGTTAGCCCTTGCATTTTGTGACGTCACGGTTCAACGGATCCTATAATATGTCAAATAAAACTCAAAACTTCATGCCCATTCAAAAAATTTCAAGTATGACGTCACGATTCAGGTGCCAATAGCATTGCGTTTAGATATTTTGCTGTAGAGACTTAAAATATCTACTTTTCAATGATTAATATTCACAATAAATACATCTTAAAATACAAAAATAAATGTACAGATAAATGTACAGAGATATTTCGGGATCAATAGAGAATACGTAAAAAAAATATTAGCTTTTTTGAAGTCACATGCATATACCCTATTATGTTGAACAATTCAGAGCTTTATCTAGCCCCAAGCTATATTGCTCTAACTACATAGATAGATATTTTTACTACACAAATAATAGATAACATGCAAAAAACCCTGAACAAATATCTGCAGATACGTACATATATTCAGTAGCTCAAATAAAGATCTGATTTAATTTATGTGCATTGGCGTTCGTAAGCAGTAGTTGGTACATCCCTTAACCGCAAATAAGAAGGTACCACAAATTCTAGCAAGTCTTGCTGTTTGTTTGCTATTCTATAACATAATCCACAGCTACAAATCAAATAGAAATAGGAGCTTTGCCACATCTTCGCAAAAACAGATTCTCTCTCAAGCCCCTCGTCAGGTTAAAAGCTAAGCTGATTACTAAGTTACAGTCACAGCTGCTGTTAAATCATTCAATTAAAATAGAAAACCTGAAAAAAATATTTTTACTTAGTATATCCTTAATGTAATAACAGCCTTAACACCTTCATGGCCCAATACGCAGGTGCCATTCTCCACCTCGTGCGGCTGCGGCAGTGAATACGTTATACACTAACACCTTTATGGCCCAAGACGCAGGTGCCATTCTCCACCTCGTGCGGCTGCGGCGCGCCCCTGCGGGTCGCACCGCAGAGGCTGGGCAGTGAATACGTTAAAGACTAGCAACTACATTTGGTGGCACATTATAATACAATACAATACACTTTATTACACAAAAAAGAAATACGCAAATACAGGAAAAGAGAGATAACAGAGTTGCACAATGGGCGGCCTTATCGCTAAAAACGATCTCTGCCAGACAACCTTGGGATGGACACGAAGCAGTTGTACAAGTATGATGAGACGGTGGCGTTTTAGTACAATAAATACATATATATTCTAAAATACATAATATACTAAAATAATAATACATACAAAGTTACTTAAAAAATGCTAAGGGCCTCGTTCACGATCTCCAGGTAAAGTGTGGAGTAGATAACGTTAATTGGCAAGTAAAAGTCACGAGTTTTTTTTGTGCATACGAGAATTGAGCCTCGAGTAGCAACTTACTGGTTAAGTGAATGACGTATAAAAACATACTCTACCATTCGTTCAATCATCGTTCGATAAACGCCAAACGTCATAGGCAGTCGTCAAATGTCGTGTCATTTGTTTTGTTTCGGTGTTTTCAAGGGTGTTCTTGAAAAGCGTTGTGTCGTTTGTGTGATTATATTTTTTTTCTTTAATCAGATGCACTTCTCAGGTAGGGTCCAGTTGCAAGAGACCTAAGCGTTAGTAGTAGACTTGTTTTTGTTGAAACTGCTTGATTTCTGAAGAAAAGAGTTTATTTGTTAGTTACTGGTTTAACTAAATCGAAGTGAGGGTTTAGAAGTATATAGCTACTTAACGTGGGGATAGTTAGGTAGGTAGGTATGTACCTATTGTTCAGAATGTCAGTAGATTTTATGGGTTATTAATAAAATCATTTGATAACCTTTGCGATTTATGGATTATTTTGTGTTTTATTAAAATAAGCACTTTGTTTACTGCATACTTTGATAGACGAAATCTAGCAAAAAAATCAGTTCATCAACACGGAATTTAAATACACGAAGGTACTCGTTGTATCGTAGAATGTTCTAATTCATCCAATTGATGATCAATTAGGTCAAACAAATCCATTTTTATTAATATATTTTAAATAATCGTTAGATATTATCTAATAAGTCGGTACATACACAAAATGACAATGGACACCTTTTAACTGTAAAGTAAACACGCTAATTGGCAGATGTTGTGACGAGTAAGTTACTGGTCAGTTAATCTTTATGATAGGTGCTACTCGAACATCGTGAAATTGGCATGTGAAGTTTCGGGTGACTTTATCTAGTGGTTAGCCTACTCAACACTTTACTTGAGGGTGATGAAAGATGCCCTTAAATATAATAAATACATGAAACAATAGAACATCTTTGAATAGTTCTGACATTTCAAAAATTCTAATTAGTCCGTCTGTTAGATTATCAGTAGATACACAATTTTTTTCTTTTGTCGAATAATCAAAAAATTATGAATATTGTAATCAGATAGAATTTCTACGCACCAAAGCTTTTTTTCTAAATAAGGTGCCAAAATTGTATGAAAACTTTGCGTTTTGTTTCACAAAAACCATCAAAACAACAAAAAAGCTCTAAAAGTTAATTGGGATAGTCAGGTTGATAAGGTAAAGGAACTTTTTTCGCCTAGATAAATGTGTAGACCATAGACAAAACCCTACTCACTCAAGTAGAGATTTTGCTAGTGCAACTAGCTAAGTAGCTTCAGAGTTACGTTCTATAACAAAGATTTACTTGAGTAGTGATTCTAAGCTTGAGTATGACTCATGTATTGACTGCATAAAGTACCTAATGCCTTGGGAAAGCTTTTATAATACAGGCCTTATTGTACATAACTTTTCACATGCTTAATGCAAGGCAAATGTACGTACCTACAATATTGTACAGCCAGTACAAGTTAAGTCACTTTTCACTGAAGAGACATTGGTGTCCATTCATTCGTCCTCTTTTACATAACAATTGCTGTACGCAAAGTGAATCTGGAATTTTCCATATAAAGTTAGGATTTAAGTAGATACTACACTTTTCGTGTTGCTTAGATACTTAAAGGAGCAGTACCAATAAAGACATCACCAACTGTTTAAGTAACATAAGTCCGGTCTGCATGTTTAATTAAGATAATACTGTATTTCTCCACAAGTGAATGTATATTTTCTTGAAAAATACATTTCTAAAACCGTAATTCAGTTGCTGCCAAAACTAAACTAAATAATGACGCTAAAAATACGCTAATAATGACATAACAATCCAAACAATAAGGATGGCACCATATTTAGTCCTGTCAAATTAGTTTAGTCTAGTTTTGGCTACATCGGAATAGACACCATTATTGCTAACCTTCTGCACACTTTGTGAAGTTATGTTTCGCACATAGTCAAAACTATGCAAATGTTACCCCTCCACGTAGTTACGCTTTACTCTGGATGTTACTTTTCACAAGAAAAAACTTCGTAGGTACCCCATAAATGAATTACGTAGATAGGTATCCAATAATATTATGACCCTCGCTGAAGAATCATCAATTCTACCTACTTCCAAAAACATGAACTCGCCAAACTCTATATAAGGCGACTTTGTAAAGTTCAGACATTGATTGATAGAGGCCCCTGGAAAATGATAAGTTGGAAGGATTCCCTTGTTTGTATGAAATATTGACTATTCATTGACAGGGATTATTATGTTCCCGTGGCTTTGTTTGCAGTATCTGAAGTTTTTGGCTGTTTGTCGTGACAAGCCGCATCATCCCAGACACGCCCACTGCTGGACATAGGTTTTGCGCCCTCTCTATCCATGATTGTGGTAAAACAAAGGTCTACATTGACGTCATTTATGGTAAAAATAACTGATAAGGATCTCCGAAGTGTTACAAACAGAATTTATTACAGATGTGAGCGGGTTAACTACGAACCTTATTGTGATGGAAGCACACCAACGTTTCTTCCAACACAAATAAGGTTCGTAGTTAACCCGCTTACATCCATCAGTAATGAATTCATCACACTACGATAGTTTTAATAATAAAATGTTGCACACAGGTAATTCTAATCCAGGAATCAAACATAGGCTACTTTATATCCCATAAATCAGTTCGCGTGGGAAAAAAATCTTTAAACGTTTCCACAGGAACAACGCGTGCGAATTCGCGGGGCGCAGCTAGTAGTATTATAAATGCGAAATTTTGTATGGATGGATGGATGTTTGTTACCTCTTCACACGAAAACTACTGAACGGATCGGGTTGAAATTTTGTATACAGGTAATTTTACTGGAATCAAACATAGGCCTTTTTATCCCATAAATCAGTTCCCGTGGGACAGAAATCAGCCTTTAAGCGTTTCCATAGTATCAACATATGTGAAGCCGCGGGGTGCAGCTAGTAAATAATACAATTACATTACATATGTAGATATTTTGAAAACAGAAAACCCCCAGATACCCTAAATAAATATTTGCAGATCGCACAAACATTTGTCGGCAGCACGGAATAGAACCCGCAACCGCCTGCGTTGCAGGGGGACTTTCGCCCGCCGCGCTCCGTCGGTTGTGCGCGAGAAGCGGGGAAGAAATTTACGTGAGTATTTATTTAAAGGTCAAAGAGGATCAACCTTTAAACAGAATGAAGGCCTTGGAGTCCCTCCATTGATTACAGATTACAATGGCTCCTAACGAGGGTAAATGTGTGAAGGAAATAAAGACTACGTAAGGTATCTTGGAAAGAGAGTAATTTGAAACTACAAAAAGTATCGTATCTGCCCGTAGCTTTGTCGGTTTCTACTCATCGATGTTAGAAAATCTGGGGAGATTGGGTTCTAGATTCTCGAAAGTGGAACGCTTAAATTAGGTCCAATAATGTTCACCCACCCATATCAGTTATAGTCGAACTAAGCTAGGCTAACCTCGTTGACCTCAACCTCAACCTCAACAGCCTGTATTGGTCCAGCGCTGAACGCAGGCCTCCCTCTGATAAACGCCTTATTACCGTTTATCTAATGGGGGTAGTGCCCATAATCCCCACGCTAGGCATGCGGGTTCGAGATCGCAGTTTGGTGGCAGAATTGTTCTACAGGAGGCGCTGCTGCCCAACCCCAGTGGATATCTCTTAGTCGTTTCTTACGACACCCTCGGGAAGATATGGGATGGTGCAAATTCTAAGCCAACACCACACAGCTAACGTTAGTCATTATCCTAGGTTCTCTAATAATAGCAAGAAAAATAAAAAATCTTGTCGAGATGGGTCTATTATTCTAATTGCATGAAACTCCCCAACTCAACTTCTTTTAAGTTTTTCCTGTAAAAAGGAGTGCGTTTAAAAGCTTTTAAAGGAGCTTACGTTCCGTCCAATCCTTACAACGAAGTGAATATTTAATGATAAATTAACGTAAAGTGACGAGTCTGCGCGTAGATGTCCCATTGAGGATGTAAATATGGATAGGAACGGAAACTAGTTCAGTGCAATGGTAATCTAATTGTGACGATGTTACCGGACCGCCTGCAGGCTAAGCATAAATCAACCTGGACAGCAATTTGTCTGGACCCTAGAAAAAAAACCTTCTGGTAATAATGATTATATTAATTAATTGTCTGACCTGTAATAATTTTACCAAGTTTTGCTTACACTCGAAAACAGTATGGCAAAGAAGAAACAAATTAAGAAATTTGCATTTTGAAAAACGCTTGAAAACATGTTTTGTTGGTTTTGTTGTAGGTGTACCTAAGTGACCAGTATTTTTTTAATGAACAACACTACTTCCATACTGCAGGAGGAGACAATGAAATACATTTAATGTACCTCTCTCGCAATAGCTAAACCATACCATACCTAACGTAATCTTGACCTATTTAAGCACATCTTACCTACTATCGCTACACCACAAAAATACCACCAGAAACTACGTATGCAGAGAAGCCGGTCGTCTCATGCGTAATACTGTAAAACTGCACTCTAAAGTATGAATAAGTATACCCTTATTTCTTTGTATAAAGAAATATTATACGAAAATAACATGCCGAAAATTCTCGCCATCGTGCATCGACGGCGGGATCCAAAATTACCCATTAAGTAAACTATAATCCAAACCAAAAACCTAAGTCGTTGTGTTGTTAAGCAGACTGCTAGATGATCAACAGTTTTACAATTTATAATTTCCCAAAACCCTAGTGAATTTACAAAAAGCTGCATAGAACCTATCGTCCCTAAACGCAGTATCTGTCATAACGAAACATAAGCGCACCCACGGCGTAAACACTGAAAAACTGCACTGCTCGCTCCGAACAAGTTTCAGTTACTCCCGTGTCGCGGACCGAAACGCACGTCCCTGTCGTAGAAAATACCAGTGATCGAATTTACATAGGAATCGCTCAAGGATTTAATGATTGAAGTGTTGTGTTTGAAATCAGTGTGTGGGATGTAAAAGGTAAGATTTTATTTATTAGAAGTATTATTAAGTTCTCGTTCTCTTAGTTTTATTCATTTAATTTCAATGGATTCTAAAGTAAAAAATTACGTAGGCATTGAAAGATGAATGGAATTAAGTTTTGCGGTTTTGTATGTTTGAAAAAGGTTTCGTAATATTTTAATTGAAATCTTGCTGTGGGTAAAAAACCTTCTTTTACTCGTAATCAAAATATACCTTCAGACAAAAAGGTTCCTACAAAAGAAAATTTTGATTGTAGACTAACTATAAAACATTTGCGTCTTTTGTTTATTTTTAACCTTTGTTGGAAAGTGCTACTAAGAACAAGGAAAATAGGGTCTTCAGTGTGTTTTTACTTTAACTACTAGCGATAATAATTTGACTAAACTAAATTGTTATTGGTCTTCGAACAAAGAAAATAAATGACTCTCAAGTAAGAGTAACAATGATTGTTAATATGTAACTAACTATTTAGGGTAAAATAAAAAGGATACTTCAAAACTCTTTTTGATTTCAAAGATAAATAGGATATGAGACAGGTTTTAATCCTTTCAATCCCAGAAAATGTTGATAAAAGGGTACGTAAGTAGATACCTACCTGTGTAGATTGGAAGGAACGGTAGAATAGAAATTAGCTGTATGTATAGAACATGCTCGTGATCAAAAGAGATGAATTAACAAAATAATGTTAGTGCGGAAAGGTAAGCTATTAAATTTATTTTGTAACCAATCGTCAAAGTGTCACGTTAATAATTTTCACTTCTTTGAAATGTGTTTCTTTTATCGGCTATCGTTCATAGTTATTGTGTTTTCAGTGGATAGTAGATAAAGAAACTGGCCTACTGAGCACTTTTCACGACCTTTTTCTCTTTAGTTACTTTAGTTCTATAGAACGTAACAGTCAAAGGAAGTCTGAGAAATAACCTTAAAAAGGTACAGTGAAAAGGGAGGAGGCCTTTGTCCTGCACTGGGAAAATTTAATAAAGAAAAGTTGGGATAGTTGTAACTTCGTGTGCATACGTGTAATTTTTTAAAAACGTTAATAATCATTATTTAATTGAATATGAGACTAATAATTAAATATATCAAGAGTTCTATCTATTATAATTATAAGAAACGGACAATCCACACAGCATTATCTAGTACCAAACTAAGCATAGCAGCTTGTACTATAGGTACCTGAATTATGTTTTATGGGTTTAACTTAAAACAACACATTGACATAAATATGGTATTTTTTACTTAACATTTAAAATACCGGACTGGGCCAGTCCGTGAAGCAACTTTGTTGTGTTTCGGAATATGGTCCGGAGTAGCCATCTTCTAGACCTTCGTGATACATCGTCGGCCGCATCTTCGCTTTCCACCAAGTGAGATTGCGGTCAAACGAAGATCTATTTCAGATAAAAAAACCCAGTGTATAGTGTCAGTACTTTGTTCATTGCAGTCTTTAGTAGATGAAAGTAGTATTTATCCTACGTAAAAAGGGCCACAATCAACGAAGTCACTGTCGCTAATTACACCAACAAAGCTTGAAAGGTCGTCATGAACAGAAAACCGTTATCTTAGCAGTAAAACTGGTAACTCCTAACTGTTTCCTCACAACTCAATGTTCGATGATGGATCACCCCATTTGTCCGTATTTTTATCGTTACTCTTGACTGAAATGAATGAATATAATCTTCAGTTTATCAGGGCTTGGTAGGAATTTTTATGTTATTCAAGGGACCGATTCATCATGAAATGTCTAGCATTATAATGGTTTCTTTCTTCAATTCTGATGCGTAAAAATTAAAAGTGGTTAAAGATAGATTTGTAATAAGGATAGTACCATAATGAATTAGGCCCGTATTATCTATCAATGTAAGTACAATAATATACATATTTATATATATCTTTTTAATACAATACAATATAATACAAAATACTTTATTGCACACCTACAAAAATACAGTACAAAAGAAAATTACATAAAACAAAATACTATAGGCGGCCTTATCGCTTAGAAGCGTATCTCTTCCAGGCAACCTTGAGATGGATAGTATTATATAAATATTCTATATGTATGACAGCACAAGTCTCTGACTTAGTTTAGATACAGAACAAAACTTAAAGCCAAGTTAGTTTGTAACTGTATAATGATAATGACGTACATTGTACTGTATTGTGATTATGATTGTACACAGTTTTTTTGTAAATATCTTTAAAAAGTACCTACATTTTTTTATAAAGAAATAAAAAAAGAATAACAATTCTGTAAAAATTTAAAATTAAACGGTGAATCACCAGCCGGGTAGCTAGGCTCGAACGGCCGGTCACTATTATTATAAATGGATTATGTATATCAGTCAGCTTGGGGCTAGATGAAGCTGTGTGGATTGTCTAGCATTACTCAAGTATGGATCAATCACTGAGTAAGCTTTTATATTACAGGCCTGAGAGTTTGTTTAAATTGGAAGTAAAGTTTTACTTCAGCAAACAAATGTAAAATCACTATTTTTATGTACGTATTCTTAGACACTTATGTATAAGTCAGAAGACGCCTCCTTTCGCGATCGGAGAATTTAGTCGAATCTTATTATGTAATACTTTTTGCTGGTTTTTCTTTGGATACTAAGGAAAAAGTGTGAAATACAGGCTCAGCCTAGTGTGGGAATCGTTGTTATTTATTGTTTAAGCAAATCATCTCTACTTACACAGAAATTATTTGTATAACGTACCTAGTTTTAATTCTGTATTTGCTTATTCTGTTTAAGTAACAATAAACATATTTTTATTTCATTTCATACGCCCCTTAACGCCGTTCAGTATATATTTTCTTCTCTCTTTCTCTTCTCTTCTTTATTTGTAAAATTAAATAGAACCGATAAAATACGTCCTAAGCTTAGTGATAGTAGAATAGTTTTGATAGGCTCAGGAATAACTTTGTGGAATTCGTGGAAAGCAGTAAAGATGAGCTGATCTTATCAAAGATATCGTGCAATTATTACTACCTACCTATTTGAGAATATAAACTTAAACGGAGGTTGAGGTTGAGGTAGTAAATGTATGAATTATGTTTTTCCTCACCTAACTTAGCTTTTGGAATCTTAAATAATGATCTTAAATTAATTTATTAGTACTATCAAAGAGGTATTAATAATTTAAAGCTATCTCTAGATACATAGAATTTGACATATTCTCCCTTTGACACTGTATGACATTTTAGTGTACCTATTATTTTTCAAACACAATTGTATGGTTGTTCTTGGGTATAAAGTAATGATTTTTAATTATTTATGATAATGATATTATCTCTTGATTCGGCGATAAGCCTAATGTCATTAGGTAAAGTTATATACAGGGTTATTGGTAATATACTGACATTTTACTGACACGTGTAAACTGACGCCTACAAAATTACATATTCTTAAATCCATATAGAAATCACTTAGACCCAGGGCTAATATTTGTAGATCACACCAAAATTTGCCGTAGATTTATCGCGTACCTTTGTTTTTTATTCCCCTACGTTTCTACCGCGTTACATCCATTATAAACACGTTGGTGAAAACGCCTCAAATTTAGTATTGGTGGGTACCTCCTCCTAGCTGTGTGTTGCTGGCTTAGAATTTGCATCACCCCACCTCTTCCCGTGGGTGTCGCATATGGCGACTAAGAGATATGCACCGGGAGCGGGCAGCAGCGCCCCCTGCAGAACAATTCTACCACCAAACTGCGATCCCCAACCCGCATGCCAAGCGTGGGGATTATGGGCGCCTTGTTGGCATAAATGCCAACAAGGCGCTTATCAGGGGGAGGCTTGCGTCCAGCAGTGGACCAATACAGGCCCTTGAGGTACCTCCTCCATTCAAATGATGTTTGATAGGCTTTATTTTATATTACTAACTGCTGCCCACGGCTTTGCACGCATTGTTTCTATGGAAACGTAGGTTATTTCTAATAACAACTGTTTATGGGATAAAAAGTAAACAGTTTGATTTTAGGCTTAGAGCTACCTCTTACGAAATTTCAACTAGATCCGTTTAGTTTGGCGTGAAGAGGTAACAAACATCAATACATCCAAATTTTCGCATTTATAATATTGGTGTGACTAAAACTTAAAAACACACAACAACAACTATTTTTCATTGAATTATTAATTCACTTATTGTTTATAATTAATCAATTGAAATTATGATTTTATTATTATACTCGTACTTAGTTATAATAGTTATTTTCGGACTTCTAATAATTATGTTTTTACCAAAAAATATATTATTCTGATTATTCAAGTCAGCCCCAAATTAACAGGTGTCTGTCTTGATAATCGGTCTTTAGTAACTTATTGGTCCCCGGACAAACGTGTTTTTTCGTTTTGTATCACAGGTGAAAAATTAAGAATTAAAACAGTCGACGTCACGAACTTTATCATGAAAAAATTTAAATCACCAATATCACTGTATATAACACATCACTGGCCACTTTTTAACCCCTTCACAGACGAACAAACCTCTCTTGTCCATTCTTTGCGTAAAATCCCTCACATTTCGCAGTTCGTGATGACACTCCATCAAGTATTAATCCATTTCGTCCATCGAAGCGTTTCGTACGTGACGTTCTGATAATAACGCAACGCTTGTCGAGGACCTATCAATATGGAAATTTAAAATCGGGTTTTACAATCGGTGACACCGGAATATAGTTATCGTTTTTCATATTTTTTGGATGAATTATGCGAGGACGGATTAATAATGATATTTTTTATTTGGAAAGGATTTTTTGGATGAAATATGCAAATTGAAAATATATTATAACAGCTTTTAGGTTTATTAGATACTGTTTTATCTTTTTTAAGTACAAACATAGGCTATGTTTGTTCAGGGGAATTAGGAATATGTCGTTACTGGAATCGTATCCGATAACGATATGTATTTATCGTTATCAGTTGTTGAGAATTAAAAACAGATGTATCTAAACGCGTAAAGATTGACATTCAAAAAATATTGAAAACCACAAAGAAACTAGTTTTTTCGGACAAGTCGTTGTGAAAAAACTTTATACTTTTCCCCTTCATACTTTTTCCTGGTTTCAGACACCGAAATAAAACAAGATGATAAGCTACGTGATCATTTCGTTGAATCAAGAATGAACTTTTTACTCAACCATAACTACATTATGCAACATGCAAATGTAATATAATCCATGAATGACTACTCATCAACCTCCATTAGTAGTCGGGTAAAAAGATTGCTCAGATTGTTCTTTCAAATTCAGTAGTTAAGGCTATTTATTTTTCATTTAATAAAAGGAAGTTTTTGCTTTCAATAAATGAAAAATAAATAGCCTTTAATGTAAAACAATTCACAGCGTCCTGTCATTGTGTACACCAGTGAAAGCTCATCAGTAATCACTGGGCGTAGACAGTCCTATCTAAAAACAGCCCAATGTCACCGGCCTCGTGTGTAAAGGGCCTAAGCCTAGTCACCCATATTTATTGCTTACTAGCTTGGGTCCATAGCTTTACTTGTGACAAAATTCCTAAGATTTGGGTTAGGATTTGAAATGGTAGATATATAGATGGATAAAAAAATATTTGGTACTACCTACTGATACAAACAATGAATATAGATATACAATTCAAATAAAAGTACAATAGGTTTCATAATTCAGACAAGCACTTTAAAAAGTAAGTAAGTAATTTATAGTGTAGAAAAGTTTGTGTGTGTGTTGCAGGACAGTAAATAGGTCATGGAACAGCGAATTTTTTTGCTTCAAAGCATCGATAGCAAGCTGGACGAGTACAAACAAACAACGTGTAGGTACCTAGCAGAGAATTATTGTGAAAACATATAAGACTAGCTGCACCCCGCGGCTTTGCACGCGTTGTTCCTATGGAAACGTTTAAAGGTGAACTGATTTATGGAATAAAAAGTAGCTTATGTTTGATTCCAGGATTAGAATTACCTGTATGCAAAATTTCAGCCAGATCCGTTAAGTTGTTTTGGCGTGAAGAGGTAACAAACATCCATCCATAGTGTGATATGGTAAAAAATTGCTTATACTATTTAAATCCACAACGAATATTTTTGTTGGATTTTATGACTTGTGCAATAAAGTTATTAATAATATTTATTCTGTTTATATGTACTCGAAAGAGTTTCTAATACACTCGAGAGCAATGAATCCGGGTCACTTAAAGAATCCTAAAAATCGTAAATTGGAGTATTGAAGATTGGTCAAAAGTTATGTTCTCCGACGAATCAAAATTTATGCTCTACAAGCACGATGGAAGACACAGAGTGTATCGAAGACCAGGGGAAAGATTCAAGCAAGCATGCATCGAAGAAAAAGTAGCCTACGGTGGTGGGTCTGTACTTGTGTGGGCCGGAATTTCTTCTGAAAGTCGCACAGAGCTGGTGATCATAGAAAACGGCTCTTTAACTAGCGTAAGATATGTGGAAGAAATCCTCAATGATCACGTTGGTCCATTTATGGTCAATTTAGGTGAGGATGCTATATTTATGCATGACAATGCCCGACCTCATACAGGTAGGATTGTGAATGACTACCTTCAAGAGATGAACATTACTCGTATGGAGTGGCCAGCGCGCAGCCCGGATATCAACCCGATCGAGCATGCTTGGGACGAGCTAGGCAGATGCGTAAAACAACGAAACCCTCCCCCAATCACGCTTCGTGAGCTCAAAATTGCTCTCACAGAGGAATGGGAGAATATTCCCCAAAATCGTATAAGGAACTTGGTGTACAGCATGCCAAACCGCGTAAACGCAGTAATGGAAGCACGAGGAGGCAATACGAAGTATTAAAATTCAAGAAAATCGTAATAAAGTTCAAAAATTTCATGTTTCCTATTTTTGTTTTAAGGAGAGATCAGCAGTTTTTTTCTTTATGTAATTTTGTGTTAATAAAATGTATGGTGACTCATATTTTTTTTACTTTCATTTAAGGAGTATTACATTGTCTATTAAATACAATTTATTGCATTACCTATCATTTTTAGTTTCCGAGATTTTTAACATTCTTTAAGTGACCCGGATTCATTGCTCTCGAGTGTATATTAAATTATTTTTTATTTTTATTGTAAATTATTTTGACAAGATCAAAAATTCTTTAGTGCACAGATAAAGAATTTTCTATCTTGTATCTATTAGCTTGGGGCTAGATGTGTGAATTGTTCAGCATTATTTATTAATTTATTTATCTTAAATTTTACGACTGTTGCTACTTAGGTAGGCAACGTATGAATTATATTGAATTAGACTGATTGCCTGACTTGCTGTGATTTTTGAGTTAGTGGAGCGAAATAAAAAGATGCGTACTTCTGTCCAATATGGCGTGTAATGTCTTTTCATCGAGTACAAACGTTGAGGAGAGGTGAGGTAAGGGGAGAGGGGTACACAGGTACAATATTTAAATTATAAGGCGCGAACAACGACTTAAATGGGACTTGAACCCGCGACCTTTCACTTCTATCGAATCTATCTATCAAAAATGTGTCAGATTTTTTTAAATTTTATTCACTCTTCTGCGTACAAACCCACAATGTGTGTCTTTCTCACCAAAGTCTTGAGCTGAATATTATAATCTAGTTAAATAAAGCAATAAGGTGTACCTAAATAAAGTACTTACGGTGGTGAAATTAATAAAATATAAAAAAAAAATGCTACGTGTAGTTTGAGAATTTTCATAGCTTGAGTTGGTCATAAACATTCATCCAAACATTCAGGAACAAAATAATTGTTATATCGTCAATCTCCAACCATACATATCGGTACATATTGCAGAGATGTAGTAGTTTTCCCCATTCAACATTATTTATTGCGTATTCCGAACGGGTGTATTCCACATTCCAAACAGTTTTTTCTGTTGCCTCAATTACTTTTAGGGCTATAAGGAATAAAAAGGAGAGATAAATAACTATGAAAAATTGTTTCGTTTGTCATCGTTTGTTAAGGGTTTGAGTGCATAGGTATAAAATGTTCTGTAATTTGATTAAAAATGTATCAAGACAGAATAAGACTATAGGCTACTAGCTAGGCGACTATCATTAATTTACCCAATGAAGGTAAATTAATGATAGCCGCATAAGGATATTTACCCGGTAACGATTCCCTGCATATCGACATAGTCTATAAATCCAACTCTTGAAATAGGGTATGCAAGTATTTTTTTTTTCATTTTTTATCGGTTATTGAAGTTAATACATAACCGAAATAAATATAACATATTTCAAATTATGGAGGTAAAAAACAAAAAGTTAAACTGCACTCCGTCTCGGGTGATAAAAACGCTGCCATGTTGGCCCTTGCATTTTGTGACGTCACGGATCATCGGATCACCTTTGCCAACTCAAAGTCAAAGCTTCAATACGGTGCTCGTAGAAGCTTTATGACCATACAGAAATGTACAAGTGTGACGTCACAGTTCGACGGCCAATAGCGTTGCGTTTACAAATTTTGCAGTTTAGATTTAAAATATCTACTTTTCAATCATAAAATTTAACAAATAAAAATACTAAAATAAATATACAGATAATACACACCATGATTAACTAGTTACTAAGAAATCCTAAGGAACTGACTTAGGCATTGTTTGACTCAAAGTCTCTTATTAAATTAGAATAAACAAAAAAACCGTTCAAAAATCCTATTGGTGTGCAAACGTTGGCTTGCTATATTTTTCCTCTAAAGTAATGAAGGTCGTATGGACAACTTTATATCATGTAAAATGTCTACCTGGAAAGTCAGGATACAATATAAAATGTCTGTGAATGAAAATGCTGATCTTTTCACGGACGTCCGTTACGAACCTCCGTTCTTGGCCAGAAATTTTGCGAACCAGCAAAATGTGTCAATTTCAAAACTGCATTTTATTAACAGGATCCTCTCTATCATTTAGGCAAGATGAAACTCTATAAGCTCCACATAAGAGATATATTTCGATAATGCCATGACGTTTTCATATTCATAACGCTTTCCCAAAAGAATTTTTCAGAATAGTTTATTTTAAAGTTGTCGAACTGAGATGAAAAATGGAATTTTCTGGGACGATTTAACTTTGGAACTCGAGATTTTAAGGCACGGTGTGACTTTGCATAATTTTTCATAGTCTTTTGTAGATGGGATTATATTCATAGCTATTTTTTATTTAAAAAGATTTTTACATAAGATTCTGTGAGAGCTTTTCTTGGACAAAGATTTCCTAGGAATCTACAGATTAAATTTATAACGGTAGCAAAATAAGTGAGTAAGCGAGTTTTTAACTACATACATAGTTATTTCGTGAATACTAAAAATAGCTTCAATAAGGTTTGCGAATAATGCTCATTTATTTTTACCTACCTACATAATTATACATTAAACAAATTTATTGACGGCTAAAAATAAGCAATATGAAGTGACAATCGAAAACCGCGCTGGGGTAAACATGTCCTTGAGTGGAGACCGCGACTAGGCAACTTAGTGTAGGACATCCTCGAGCCAGATGGGATGACAACCTGCTAAAGACTGCATACTGGATGTGTCAAATTGAGGCGCTCATTAGAGAGGCATATGTCCAGCAGTGGACTAATATAGGTCGATGACAATAACCTACATATTCATAGCTTTTTCTTTTTACATCAATTTGGCTAGCTCTCAGAAGCAATCAATAAATTAGACGGGGACCATAATTGCTACTACAATGCTGTTCTTTGCCTTGGGCAAAAGCCAAAACGATTATTCCATACTAGTCATTGCCTCAGACTTCGATTCTTTTACCTCTTAGCTAGTGATACCGTATTGGCCTAGTTGAGAAGTGGTTATTAATATGTGGGTTGAAATCCCGGCTACTTACTAAGGGATGTTTTCCTCGGAATAGGGTATATGCATGTGACTTCAAAAAAGCTAATATTTTTTACGTATATTCTTTGGATAAAGAAATATTTCTTTTTATTTATTTTTGTATTTTATGATGTTTTTAAATTGTGAAATTTAATCATTGAAAAGTAGATATTTTAAATCTCAACCGTAAAATCTGTCTAAACGCAACGCTATTAGCACCTGAAGCGTGACATCATACATGAACCATTGTGTTTTTGTCAAATGATATTTTATTTATTTGTTTATTTTTATATTATTAATTTGTTATTTGACTCTAATATTTACTTGACTGTGATATTCAATGTAATTGTTTTATACCCAATTATGACCTATACCATTTTTGAGATGTAGGTATATTATCTTATTTTACTCGTATATTATCTTACACCAATAAATGAATCTGAATTTGATACAAATGTATATATTTACATGTATGAAAGATGAAAGGATGTCATTACATCCTTTCATCTTTCATACATGTAAATTTCATTTGAATTTCATACATGTAATTAATGTACATTTACATTATTTATTATACATTATAGCTGACGTGTGTGACACCGTTAAAAATGACGCGATTGTATTTTATTTTAAGATGAAGTAGGACCTCCCTGTATGTTAGGTTTTTCACCGTGTTCGTCAGTCAGTCGGTATAACCACCTTTGTTATATTTATCCAGTTTCGTGTCTATCGAGTATTCGTCACAAAAAACATCGAACACGAAAAATCCGGTGATTTTTTTCGTGTAAGTAACGAACCGAGAATTTTTCTGTTTGCTTTCCACCACAGCGCGTTATGCTTTTACGTCGTGACGTCACCAGGTGAGATTGAATAAAACATTTTTATTAGAAAATTAAGTTAGCATGATGAATTTGAAGCGTGAAGTTGAATACGAGGGTGTGTTCTGTGAACTGGAAGTTTTGAAGTGCTTTTGATGAGTATCCTTACCTACGGCCTAAATCCCTAAAGATCTCACGCGAGATTTAAGGATATCATACACGGCAGCTATAATGTATATTAATGTACATTACGTCCCTTCATATTTCATACATGTAAAAATATACATTCTGATTACTCGGTAAGGTTGCGGTACGATACCAGCACGCTCGGTATACGAGGTACCGCAACCTTACCGAGTAATCACAAAGGTACATCCTGTGATGATCACTGAGAGAACGTGTAGAAAACTACTATCAGCTATTAGATCTCCGACGAGGACATGCGAGTTTACCACATTATATCGTTTGTTTGTGGCAATAATGGCATAATTGAAAAATTCCGATGTTTGAGTTACCGGGCTACACCTACCAAAAAATTACTACAACCTACTTAAATCCGTCATGTAATTTAGAGTATAATATACGATTTTGTCAAATAATATTATAACACAATTTAAAAGATACTGACACATAATTATATACATTAAAAATGCACTGAATGAAACAAACGGCTACCAAAAACCACTACATTGATTTTTATGCCTACGTCAAATTTCTAGAGCATTTAGCATAAGTGCTATTATAATATTTTCAAAAGAAAGGCTTCTTTTGAAAATATTTTATAATACTTTAATTTTTTTTTCAGTAAAACTATATATTTGTGTGTTGCCGCAATCAAGAGATGTTTCTGTGATACTGATAACACACACAAGACTCAAAGCAAGCGCAGTGCGTACAGATTTCGTGCACAAATAAACAGTCTAAACTATTTGCCTTGGTAAACCCAATAATTAATCACGGATTACACTGTTGACCGTGACTGTACCGACAACTTGCAAATTACGGGCTTTAGTCTGAGTACAGTTGGCGACAGAGTGTTTAGCCCTGGTTTGGAATAAGCCCGGGTCTTTATTCGGTGGTTTTCTGCCCGTGAATTTGAGTTTGGAATTTTGATGTGAATTATTTTTGAAGAGGATAGGTTCTTGTGCGGTTACTCACGTAAACAACATAATTAATGGAACCCAATTGAAACAGATTTTTAGAATTTACAGATTTCACAGATACTTCCAAGTAAAATTCTATAGTACCAACAGATACGGTTTTTCAACAAATTTAAAAGCATTATGTGTTGAATTTTAGATCTTTTTTTATTTTCAATTTAATCTCCTCCTTAGTTATAAGGTCAAATAATAATTCAACATATTATTAATTCAAAAATATTTATTAATTTTGTTGGAAAATATCACCGCTATCTAGAACAAAAGTAAACAGAGATTGATTGAGAACTTCTAATATATTGACATAATTTGCAGCGTGTTTTTTTGCCGCAAATTCCTGAGCCAGAGTATAACGTACTTATACTCAGGTATAATTATGTGCCTAACTGTACACGAAGCAATGTGTAACGTATAATTTTCTAGGATTAAAAGTTTGGGAACCACAGCTATTTTGCTAATGAAGAAAGTTTGAGATAAGGACCGAAGAACACTCGTGGAGGTAGGTGTAGGATGTAGGTGTAGACGTGCGAGTGTGTTTGTGTCACAACTATTTGTAGTAGGGGCTTGAACTTACCTGAAGTTGAAACCTGAAAATAGATAGTGTCCACCTAGCAGAATTTCGACGGAGACTAGCAAGATGACATTATTATAGTGCACAAGCGTGTGCGCAAACACAGGTGCTCTCTCTATTCCCTCTCTTATTCCAATAGGACGGAAAACCGATACAACTGGGCATAATGCACGTGAAGCCTTTGGACGTAGGACCAAAGGCTTCACGTGCATTCCAATGCACGGGGGTGTAATACCGGCCACTTCCTAACTCTGGCCTGCTAAACTGATTTGTTTTTGAGGTATTTCAATCGTGAAAGTAGATGGTGATAGTATGTAAGATGGTTTCTAAAGTTATGTAACGTGCAGATTCGATTAGTATAAATTATACTCACAGTATTCAACGCAAAACGATGCGGCCTCATTTCTTTTTCTATTTCGTTCCGCAGTTTTCTGTTCATTCTTGATACCGTTCTCCAGTATTTCAACTTCCGATATTCCTGTACAGTCATCACAAAACTGGAAAGAACTAATATTTTCATCTACATGTAGGTCGACATTGAATTACCAAATTACACATTTGGTAATTCAATGTCGACCTACATACATGAAATGATAAAGTGGGACGGATGATAAATTGAAAATAAATAGTGTAGAAACGACAGTTGATGATAAATATGAGGAATGATGAAGTGGGAACCCGTAGTAGTTTTACACCTTACGGAACATCTTGAAGAGGGAAAACTGGAATTCAAAGTCCAGTTTTCACTTAGGGAGGATTTTAGGAGGGGAAACTTGAATAAGAGTAATCCGAGCTGTCTTCTCATCAAATTATAAAAATGTAATATAGTTATAAAAACTATCGTAGTTTGACGAATTCATTACGGATGTAAGCGGGTTAGCTACGAATCTTATTTGTGTTGGAGGAACACCAACGTTTCATCCCTTAACGAGGGACATCTTCAGGGCGAGTGCGGTTATAGACGCGCGCGTTCCGCATCCCTTCGAGCACTGCGCGCGAGCGCGCGAAGAGCGCGTGACGTGCCCGCCGGGGATGGGGGTGGTGGGGGGTGCGCCGCTTGTAGATGCTGCAGGGCGTGTGAGTCATCTACAGTGTCGGGTGTTGGTGTCCTCTGGGTACATATGAAACTAACAGTATCTACACCGGCTCTAAACTCATACGGCTGTTCGACTTCCCATGGAGACACGGCTTCCAGGCGGGTGGTAGGTTCCAACCTCTATCTCTGTTGAAGTTAGGCCATCTATCTTTCTCTATCGCCTCAAAGGATGAAACGTTGGTGTTCTTCCAACACAAATAAGGTTCGTAGTTAACCCGCTTACATCCGTAATGAATGTAATATAGTGTTCTTCCAGGTTCTACCTCCTTTAAAAACCTGTGCCCCTTTGTTATAACTAAGTATCTGAGGAAGTATAATAACTCAAATTAGTGAGATGTCTGAACAGCTAACAAGGTCTTCACTTAAATTATTAAAATATTTTTATCTTTACGTTAAAAGTTTCTACGAGCTTCGCCCGCAGCTCAATTCATCGTGTTTCGGGTTGGAACTTAGAGAAAAACACGCTATTAATTTAAGTAACAGACTGTCAGGATGGTATAAACAACTATAAAAAAAATAACTCTGGTGTTATTCTAACACAGACTAGGTTCGTGGTTAACCCGCTCACATTCATAATTAATACCTTGTACTACGACAGTCTTTGTGGTAAAATTAATCAATTCAAAAATGTATTGGAATAATTCACGGCTTCACGCGATTTATAGTGCAAATATTTGCCCCGGTCTAGATTTATATTTGAGGGTTGGTTTGAGTCCAAGGTTTCAGCCCGATTAGTTCAGAAGTTATATTTTTTTTTTTAAATCTCTATAACATTAGATAATGGTATAAAAATTATCAATTAGCTTCTAAGCAGAATTGTGACTCTGTAGGGAGAACTCAAGAATAAGGAGACTTATGATATATAATTCTTATATTTTATGTTTGACCTGACTTCTAATAACTTATTTATTTCTATTTAATTACAAATTTCTGTAATGAATTTAATAGTTAATGTGATTTAAAAAAAACTTGTCTGCGCTTTTTATGCGTTGGAAAAAGGTAAGAACATGTAAATTGGCTTTTTGAATAAATTGTATTTCTATATTTCGAATACAGCAATTTATCTGTTGTATCCACATTATAAATCACAAGGCATGAGACAATCTTCACACAGATTGTTAATCAACTTTAACATTATCTACGCAAAAGTTTTTTATCTAACAAGCCAACTTTGTAGTCCGACCGTTTTAAATTCTCAGAAGTTCTGTATCGCACCTAGGTAACTGGAGTTTATATCAATTTACCTCCGTAAATGGACAAGATATTGTGAAAGTTCCGTAAGAACCCCTTCTCGGAGGAAAATATCTTGTGAATTCTTACCCCTTGTAGGGCCAATTCAATTTTACACTGGGTAAACTTTATTGATATAAAATCAGTGAAAGTGACATAAAATCCGGAGCATGGAGTGAGATGAGAGAGATTGGGTTGAGATTAGGTATAATATTCTGAACAATTATGAAATATAGTAAGCAGTTCATACGTATTTTACTATATAGAGATAGAGATACATTTATTGAACAACACAGAACAGATATGTAGGTATAAGTAGGTAGGTAAGAACAATTATACAGACAAGCGTAGTACATAATATAAAAATATAATGCTGTAACGATGCAGGTCACAGGGTTCCACCTCAGCTTGATGCTACCTCGCATTAATGCAAGGTAGCGCTGGTTTTCAGATGGAACCAGGTGACCTCACAACTGAGCACTGATGCGACAGGGCATCTCTTTCTACACTATGCAAACTGAGCGAGACGTAAAACCATTTTAGTCTTATTCAGCCAAGAAGTGTTCCGTGACAGATAGACTGCGTTTCATTTCAGGGTATACGAGTATATCACTATATGTATTATTCTTTATTTGTTTTGCCCTTTATCATTATGTTTATAAGTAATTTTTGTTTTTCTTGCCCTATTTATGTTTATTCATTTGATATTATTGTTTTATAAATTTTGTTGCATTTTGAGCTCTGAATTGTCTGTTTCTTGTTATTGTAACATTTAATGGCGGAAACTTTAAAGTACTTCTATGTTTAGTTCTTAATAACTGTATATTTCTCAAATAAATGATAGAATATAATATTTACGCGTGGTTTTATTGCCTTACATACACATATATACAGCTAATTTCATAATAAAAGCTCAGGGCACATGTACCCTGTAAGACTATTTGAAAGAACTGATGGTGAAATTACTCATACTTTCGCCCGCTGCGCCACAGAAGTCGTCAATTTCATCATAATTCATGATTGCACATCAAAGACGGCGTTCAATTTTAAAAACATGCATCATTCCGAAGATTCCCAATCAGATTCTCGGGAAAATAGGTAGCGAATTGCAAAAAGGTCACATTAATAATTTCAAGTAAGTACCAATATCTATCGCCAATATCACGTTTATAAATCATCTTTATTTACGCCTATAGCTGTATAATAAGAGGCCGTACCTTAGATCCGTTTTCCCATTTTTCTTTGTTCACTTTTCCATTTTATGTTCAAAAAACTTTCTTTCATTGTAAGATCTTCGCGAAAAAGTGAGCTTCACCCATATCTTTGTATTTTACAACAAAGCCTGTATTACAACGTATCAAAAGTCTCGGGTTTCTTTTTTAAATTCAGCTCTGTTCAGCGAACGTACAGCCTTACTCCTTTTCAAGGTAGCTCTTTTGTGGTAGCTGGTTTATTTTTTACGACGGAAATCGGAAAATAGATAGACAAGTCTGGGTTTCTTAAAACAAAACAAAAATAAGTATATACGAGTATATTATAAATGTGTATTTATTTATAGAGGTATTTATTAGGTTTATTTTAGTTATTTTATAATTTTAATTAATGTATGTTTATTATAAGCATATTTATGTATATTAATATTCTATTTGTAATTTGTACACTTCCTCTACCATAGCCTCTCCTATAACTAAGGTTTCGCTGGAAGAAAACTCTTTGTCAGGGTTAAGTACCTTTGTACATATCTTTTAAAATAAGCTCATGCTATGTATTATTTGTGTACAGTAAAGAACTACAGAATTACATAATAAGTCGCATTGATAGCACTCTGATCTGCAATAGTAATTATTGCAGATCAATAAATGCCTTTGCTGTAAACGCAATGCAATATTTGTTAATATAACGAATAACGTCTAGAACCGCACTCTCGTGATTTCTCTCGTTAAGGGTAATGAAACGTTGGTGTTCTTCCAACACAAATAGGGTTCATAGTTAACCCGTTTACATTTATAATATATTTGTCGACTTGTTTTACATCAAATTCGTTTTCAACAGATATATTTTCAAAAATAGATTCAATAGAAGTTCTTATTTTGCGCCGAATATTTATTTTTGTTTGCTACCTGTCAACTCCTATGTCATTTTTACTGATTTTTGCTTCAAACAAGTAGCTGGAGCCGCTTGGACCGCTCGCTTTAAGCAAGCTGTATGATTGATCGATCATACAAATACCAACCAACATTCAGTATGAAGCGAATCGAACAATTAAAAGATTCGCAGGGAAAAATTCGAAACAGATCACGTGACATATCCAAGCATTCTGCAAACCCATACATTTTGGACTTTTCTACTATTGTTTTCGGCATCGATTATTCTATTACAATAAGATTACAATCTCTATGACTTATAATAGCGTGTCATTAAATAAATGATTATACAGGGTGTTTAATACAACGATTGCCTATTTAGTTGAACTATTTAGCCGCCAAGCTATTGCATTTGATCCCATCTAGGTACACCCAGTTTTCATATGGCGAACGTTGTACCAAACGCCCTGTATAATATTTTATTTAATGATGTCTATGGCCACACTTGCCCCACCACACCATTGAACAGTCAAATTGTCATACGGTTGTCATAATTGTAATAGTCATAGCTTTGGCATAAAAAAAGATCGTGTTAGTAGAATACCAAAAGCTGTCAATGGCGGTCATTGATACGCGACAATGAAGCAATAATATTGTCATAGTGAAGCGATTGTATTAGTGGAATCAGGCCCGTGTTCTGTTACAGAATCGTGGAGTATGTCAATGTTGGTATCAGTGCCGGGCCGGCCAATGAGGAAACGCCCAATCTCTGGCTGAGTTCGTGTTGATTCTTAAGCGACAGCGGAAAACACTAGCTGTAGTAGCTGTGTAATGCTGGCTTAGAACTTGCACCATTCTATCTCTTCCCGTGGATGTCGTAAAAGCCGACTAAGGGATATTCACCGGGTGGCGGGCAGCAGCATCCCCAGCGTATGGATTATGGGAATTACCGGGGGGTAATGCCTATAACACTGAAAAAAAACATTGGTTGGATTAACCAGATTCCGCGTTGATTTTACCAAGGTCGCAGGTTGAATACGGTCCTATCGAGAATTATTGTTGATTTTACCAAACTATTATGGTTGGTTAAATACTAAACCGGTTTAATAAAATTAACTGTTTGATTAAGTTGAATATACCTAAGTTATTTTCTTTTAACCGTTGTCAGTAAGAAACAATTACAAAAGTTATTCGGTAAAATCTGCCAAATAATTTCTACTATACAAATGCTATTTAGTATTTTCTACCAAATTAGTTTAGTGACATATACCAGACCTAACTTAGTTATGTAACGAATAACTTTCATAGTATATATTAAAGGGGTTTAGTATATTGTACTAAACTCATTCTAGTAGAATGTACCTACGTCCTTCAAGAGTAATTTGGTAGATATTATCAAACTTAGTTTATTAGTCATGCCATAGGGGTTCCGTACATTGTATCAGACTTTGTTTAGTATTATCACCCGAAGGGGTATTGTAAATTATACTAAACGAAATCTGTAACTCCTACAAAAGGGGTTTAGTTTTTTCAACCGGACAGAATCTGGTAATTTTTACCAAATAGCTTTGTAATCTTTATTAAACGAGTTTTGTAAATAGTACCAGATTTTGTTTGGTGATTACTAAGCTCAGTTAGGTATTTTTTACCAAATAGCTCTTGTTTATTCTTCCTGACTTGTTTAGTACTTTCTACTAAATAGCTTTTGTAGCATAAACTAGTGTTGGTTGGTGTTGTATGCTAAACTTGCACTGGCAAAACTCACAAAAGCTATTTAGTAGAAACTACCATAAACAAGTACACAGGTTGAATAATAAGGAGCTATTTGAAAAATGGAGGTCTATAAAAACAATTGAAGATTATTTTAAGTAGGTACTTTATTTATTCACCGAAAATTCAAACACATTTTACTAGTGGAAAGTGAAAACATTACATAATTATGATGTCATGCTTACATTATTTTAGTAAATTTTTAAAATGCTGTCCATACGTAGAATAGGTAGGTCTCAAATTATGGCTTTATGCTTACCGAAGACTTAGGCATACCCATTTTATTATTAGTACTGAAGTCGATAATAACTGTAATAATTCGTAGGTTACTTAAATAGATATCTAACGACATATTCCCGAATTCAATACATATAATGTGTAAGAGGCCGTCGGCAAGCATAAAGACATTGTGCTTAGGTAGGTAAGGTACCTATTCTACCTATAGATAATTTTAATAAACGGATACAGAGTAATCAATAAGCCAATGTGACGAAGTTTATAAGTAATTAAATCAACAGTCTGATTCGCCTGATGCAATAACATGAACATTAGTAGGAGCAATTATTAAATTGTCTGGTTTTAACAATTCCATGGTACCATTTTCACTGTCATTTTTTTCGGGAACTTTTACACACATACTTTCACTTAACTACACTATAATATTCACACACTTTCACTAGTTCACCAGCATTAACAAATTAGTAATAGTTTAATCAGATCAGTTACTTAAAATTAAATAAATCCACCGACAGCGACCTGCGATACAACTTCCAATGCCTGGCGGAGCGAATTAAATAAACCGCCCGCGTGGCGCGGGTGGTATTTATACTATGCGCAGGAGCCGCTTCCGCGGGGGGTGGACTACACTGACGTGTGTACGTACAGCAACAGAAACTATTCTGTTTGGTACATTTTATGATATTATTTTGTAACTTCAACGTTTGCAATAAGTTGAATCTGCTAGAGTATTTTGTTGAAACTACAAGATTATTTTGGTAGAATTAGGTAGGTACAAAGGTAAAATGGTTGTTACACCGTTAGCATAGTTATGGTTAAAACCACAAAAAGTATCGTTGATTTTACTTATGGTTAAGTAAAATCAACGATACTCCGGCCAAATTCGATGTAAAATTATAAATTAATACATAAATCTCATTTTTGACAAAGATTAATATTGCTAACAAATCTGACACAAATCCATCCTAGATATCAGTTCCCCTGGGGCCCTGGGATAGAAATCACCTTTAAACGTTTCCATAGAAACAACGGGGGCTAAGCCTCGGGGCGCAGCTAGTTATGATTATAATTCTATGAACCTGCCGCGCCGGTCGCTCCGTGCTTATATAACCAATTGTTTACAAAACTATGTAATAAAGAGCCAAGGCAACTACTGAAATGGATTTTACCAATCAATGATGTGTTACTAAAGATGACGTATCTATTATTCACTCTGCGCGGTGCAGCGGTGCTCAGATTTAGTTCCTCTACGAGTAATTTTACCCGACCACCAACGGAGGAGTACTATGAGACACAAAGACGAAAACAGAGATAGCTTTTTGAAAAAGTGTGATATTCACAATAAAAATACAAGAAACGAAATAAGATCAAATTACACATATTTAGTTCATCATTGAACGCTTGTTTACGACATTTACGTAGTCAAGTTGTAGATTTTAACTTTATTTTATAAATTACTAACTCACTTAAATAAGTAATTATGCCATGATGAAATGTGTCGTGATTTTTAATTTATCAACGATACTCTTTTATGGCTTAAACCATAATTTTGGTAACGGTTTATCAACTATTTTACCTTTATAATTCTACCAGAATAATCTTGTAGTTTCAACAAAATACTCTAGCAGATTCAACATAATGCAAACGTTGAAATTACAAAATAATATCATAAAATTTACCAAACAGAATAGTTTCTGTTGGTTAAGTAAAATCAACGATACTCTTTCATGGTTTCAACCATAACTTTGGTAACGGACATCAACAATTTTACTTTTCTGATTCTACCAAAATAGTCTTGTAGTTTCAACAAAACACTCTAACAGATTCAATATAATACGAACGTTGAAATTACATAATAACACCATAAAATTTACCAAACAGAATAGTTTCAGTTGGTTGTTTTTTTAGACATTTTTTTCCAAACAATCACAGTGCATATACATGATATTTGGACCAAAAAACTTTGTGAGGTTTGTTTTGGTACTCACATTCGTCTTGACCTTATTTGTAGTCTAAGTGTAAACAATAAAGAAAATAACTAACTTGGGCCTACCGTAACTACCTACTGCATCGGCTTTAATGTTCACTCCCTCTCGCTTGCACAGGGTTACCTCATCGTGCGTTATGGGTAAAAAAAGTAAAATTAGTGATACTCTTTTGTAGTTTTAAGGCGCATACCCGAGCCAATCTGACAGCAATTCCTATTTTATCATATTTTTACGTTTATCATAGGAATTTCTTAAAATTCTACGTTCAGTTTGTGGTATCTATTATAAGCTATTTTTTAATACCTTTTTTATAATTTTATCTCATATAGTTTAGGAGTAGATTCAAAAATGGAGTTTGGTGGCCAAAAAGCGCAACTTCGTATGTCTTCCTAGGCTTTACAAAATGAAACTATTACAGAGGCATTAATAAATAGCTTATAATAGATACCACAAACTGAACGTAGGATTTTTAAAAATTCCCGCGTTCAACGTAATAATAAGATATAATAGTTGGGGGCGCCACTTTCGCTGGTGTATGGGCCTTAAACATAAATTTGATAACGGTCATCAACAATTTACCTTATGTGTTTCTACCAAAATAGTCTTGTAGTTATAACAAAACACTCTGGCAAATTTAATATAATACAAACGTTGAAGTTACAAAATAACATCATAAAATTTACCAAACAGAACAGTTACTGTTAGTTAAGTAAAATCAACGATACTCTTTCCTGGTTTTAACCATAACTTTGGTAACGGACATCAACCATTTTACTTTTGTAATGTTACCAAAATAATCTTGTGGTTTTAATAAAACACATTCAACATAATATAAACGTTGAAGTTTCAAAATAACATCATAAAATTTGCGAAACAGAATAGTTTCTGTTGGTTAAGTAAAATCAACGATATTCTTTTGTGGTTTTAACCATAATTTTGGTAACGGACATCAACCATTTTACTTTTGTAATTCTACCAAAATAATCTTATAGTTTTAACGAAACACTAGCAGATTCTACATAATTATAAACGTTTAAGTTTCAAAATAACATCATAAAATTTACCAGTCAGAATAGTTTCTGTTGGTTAAGTAAAATCAACGATACTCTTTTGTGGTTTTAACCATAACTTTGGTAACGGACATCAACCATTTTACTTTTGTAATTCTACCAAAATAATCTTATAGTTTTAACGAAACACTCTAGCAGATTCAACATAATATAAACGTTGAAGTTTCAAAACAACTTCATAAAATTTACCAAACAGAATAGTTTCTGTTGGTTAAGTAAAATCAACGATACTCTTTTGTGGTTTTAACCATAACTTTGGAAACGGACATCAACCATTTTACTTTTCTGATTCAACCAAAATAATCTGGTAGTTTCAACAAAACACTCTAGCAGATTCAATATAATACAAACGTTGAAATTACATAATGACACCATAAAATTTACCAACAGAATAGTTTCAGTTGGTTAAGTAAAATCAACAATACTCTTTCGTAGTTTTAACCATATCTTTGGTAAAGGAAATCAACCATTTTACTTTTGTAAATTCAACATATGAGTTTCATAATACTTACTTAGTTTTCCTGGTAAAATGCTCAACTATTTAAGTTTGATAAATTCAAACAAACCATTTTTTTCAGTGAATCCATTGGCCGCCGCCTGGGAGAGCGCCTTATTGGCGTATCTCATAGGGGTATGAGATACGCCAGTAAGGCGCTCTTCAGGTGGAGGCCAGCAGAGGTTGAGATTGAGGACAACACCAGCTGTCCTCAATTCCACTGCATACGTAGCGAAGTTCGATGCTGCTCGGAACAGCATTAGCATATTAATGAACCTCTGTTGGAACTAACGGTTGTAATTACTTTTGTTCGGGGCTCAGTCTGGGCTTTTAGACGGATATCCTGACGTAGCGAACTAAAAAATTGGGCGGGAGTTCAAGAGTCGATGATTGATATGGATTAGTAGATAGTTGATATTGCTTGATACGTATAGTGTGCACAGTTTGGAATACCGATTCGCAATTTCGATGATAAATACTATTAGTTAGAGCAGTACGACGCAAGAGGATTGCGGATTCGATTCTTTGTGACCAATGTTTGTGCGATTTACAAATATTTGTACCGGTTGTGCTGGATATTTTCTATGTTTAAAAATATCTATCTGTTTATTGTTTTTTATTATGCACATTAGTCAATCCACAACAAAAGCTCTGCTTAACTTGGTGCTAGATTGTGATTGTCAAGCATTATAATTTTTTTTATGTATAGGCTTATCGGTAATTTACGGTCACTGGATGAACTGCAGGCTCTATACCCATCATCATGAACAAGTTCGTAAAGACGTCTTAAGAGTGTGCCATAACCAAAATTGTACTTCAAAGTCGTTATTTATCTCAGAATCTGTGAAAGCTACCACCTTTATATTTAGGGAAATGTTAGTTCGATCTATATCACGATTGGTGAATTGATAGCTGATCTTTTTGAAAAATTCATGTTTTGCACACAATACAAATCATTGCTATTTATTTCAGGAACAGCACATTTTTATTCTTTGGTTTTTGTTTTGGTAAGAAACCTAGAAGTACTCCTTCACTTGTAATTAGGTAAAAACAGTTTTGGCGCATAGAAAATTTGGTGCACGTCTCTGCTCTGTACTTCTCACTCGCGAGCAATCCATATTTTGTCATCCCGCTCGAAATACTGCACACTTTTAATTCCTTGGCTTTGATAGTTATGTTACCAGGTACATACCCTGTTCCATTCAGTAATCTTTATTTAGCGAGGTAAAACCGATTTGGATATAGGTCTACCCTGAATTAACAGTGGACGTTGGAGTCGAAGATCGGTCTTAGTAATTCATTGGGCTCTGGACAAACGTGTTTTTCATTTTAAACAGAGGTGATTTATAAATAGAACATGAAGAATTAAGACAGAGCGTCTTCGTGTTCGTGATTATGGACCTGCAGTTCACGCAGTTTCAGTAACCCTGTATATAGTAACCACAATCAACCTCAACAGCCTGTATATTGGTCCACTGCTGGACGCAGGCCTCCCCTGATAAGCACCTTATTGGCGTATATCTCATGGAGAGTAATGCCCATAATTACTACGCTGGGCAAGCTGGTTAGGGATCGAAGTTTGGTGGTATAATTGTTCTGCAGGAGGCGGAGCTGCTCGCCCACCGGTGTATATCCCTTATTTGCCTCTTACGACAGCCGCGGGAAGAGTTGTGGTGGTGCATATTCTGAGCCAGTAACACACAGTTAGTATATAGTTAGGAGACGGGGATTAAGAGAAACTACCAGACAAACGGCAACGGCTTTCTTGTGTATTTTTAACACTTCGACTGCGATCACCGATCCGCCTGCCCAGCGTCGGGATTATGGCAAAATTTCCTTCCTATAGGGGTGGCACATTCAGCAGTGAACGTGGTGAACTGATAAAATAAGTATTGAAACTTAATTAAATAAAAAAAGCAGACTAAGCAGTAAGTAGACAGCATTTTTTTGTTTTAAATTTATCTAAATACCTGCGTGAAACCCTGGTTCCTAATTGCGTTACGTTTTTTTCCTATGACGCTGTTTTTATGTCTTTCTGTATTCAGTCGTTCTTTTGATTTGTTTCAGTTCTGTATTTATTCTAGACTTCTTATCTATTGTATACTCAGAAAACTAATCTGATAAGAACAAAATATCCTGCAACTCTCTGCAATCCAATCTCCCCGTAAACGTTCACGGATCACTTTCGTATCTTTCTATTTCTCAGAGAAAAACTAGGTATATTTTATTGGGTTCCCGAGCACGTTTCCGTCGCTCGTCGCTCAAATAACAAACGAATCTTTTGATTTAGCTGAGCCAATAGGATAAGAGGGTGAAAACTAAATCAAGAACTGTGTACTGAAGCCCATGTATGGAGGTCTGAAGATGTCATAAAAAGGATGGAATTAGTTAGTTAACATTCGTGTGAGGTTGGTGCAAAGTTAGTGCAAAGTAGAACGCGCATAGAGAGAAAAAGGAATCAAATTAAGACTAATGAACTCTGATCGAACAACTCGGTATGAAGAAAAAGCGTAGAAGTTCCAGAAATTAACTCGATTTTGTGCTTTTGTATAACTTAGTTCTGGTTCTAACCGGATTTCTTTCTGATTTATGGTACCTTTGTGTACCCATATACCACCATTACAAAAGTACTCCAACGGGCCGTGTTGCGATTACGCTAAATCGTCCAACACTACAAATTATAGGGTGGTCGGTCACCCCATCAAACACAGTGGATGATTGTAATTCCCAGCCAATAAATAATAATAAACAGCTATTTATTTTCCACTCACAAAAGGCCTTATGAAATATTTTGTGTACATAATATTATTAAGATCTAGGATAACATCATTGACCTGTTTTGTGAGAGGCTGGTGCTTGAGGTAGGTTTAATAACCTGTATTACAAGTCACTAGTCCCCCCCTCCGCTGGTGTAATAATGGTGATTGGAAAGGATGAGTGAACGAATTCAATAAACAGTTACAGTCTTAATTTGTAGGAATAAGGTAAATATCTACAACAATCTTTAGTAAAAAAAATATTAAACGAAACAGATCAATAAAAACAAAAAAAAAATATTGTTACGAACTATATATTGTATAAAAATAAACTTATTAATTAACAATGAAGAATAACCGATATAATTATGTTTAGGGTAGAGTAGTACTTGCACTACCTTAAACATAATTATATCGGTTATTCGTCATTGTTAAAAATAAGTTTATTTTACAAATAAATATGTTATAGTTAATGAGGAATTAGTAGTTTCATGTTTGATAGTAATAACTATTTATCAAGCTGTTTATACATAAAAAAATTGACTTGTCTAAGTGCTTATTTTGTAAGTCTAAAGAAATAAACGATTTGACTCTGACTCTGACTCTGACATGAAGGAGTCGACTATGGGCAGGCAACGCCGGAAGACACCTGTCTCTAGAGAGGGCCAATGAAGCCTAAGAATGGACAAAACCTGTGATATTGACCAGTAAAATAAATTAGACTAGCCAATACTAAAGTTATTTA
Organism: Eupithecia tripunctaria; assembly: GCA_955876795.1. NCBI lineage: Eukaryota > Metazoa > Arthropoda > Insecta > Lepidoptera > Geometridae > Eupithecia > Eupithecia tripunctaria. The sequence continues at coordinate 6,696,816 of OY041622.1, forward strand.
CAACGGGATATTTACCATGATTTTGGTTTTGAGTTTTCCAATATTTCGGCACAGTTAATAATATGTAATTTAATAATAATTTAATAATGTTGGACAATTCACAAAGCAATGTCTAGCCCCAAGCTAAGCAGAGCTTGTGTTATAGGTACTAGATAACTGATAATACATCATACAATACTCTACATAGATATATATTTTTTATTATACATAGAAAACCTCCAGAACGCCCTGAACAAATATCTGTAGAATGTACATATATTTGTCCCGAGGCGGGAATCGAACCCGCATCCTCCTGCGTCGCAGGCAGACCTTCGCCCACCGCGCTACCGAGGTTGTCGGTTTCGAATTTTATGCGCCATGATCACGGAATAACTGAACTTTAGTATTAATAACCATGATGGATTTAAAAGTTTTAGAAAAAAGATAATGGCATTTTGTATTTTTTCAAATTATACCCATTCTCTCATCCAGTTTAGTTTCTTAATACTTTATTGCACAAAATAATACAAAATCGTAAAACATTTAAAAGAAAAATAATGGCAAGGCGAGCTTATACCTAATAAGAGTTCTCTTCCAGCAAACCTTAATGGGAGAGAGAGACAAAGATATAAAAGTGGAAACATGTGCTCAAACAGAGGATATTTAATTTCAATGTGCATTTCAATTCAATTCACTTATTCATAACATAGATTCACTTAGTTAAGTCAAATAGATTCAATACACTCACATAATTAAATAGACTACTATGTAAGTAATTATAATATAGTAAAATATACAATGAATAAATACTTTACCCTAACAAATACTATATTAGGATTTATCTCCTTAGGACTTAATACACTGAAGAAAATGTGTGAGAAGCCGCATGCGGCAGCTAGTCACATCACACTTATATTATAAATACGAAAGTTTGTATGGATGTATGGATCTATGGATGGATTGATGTTTGGTTCTTCTTCACGCCAAAACTACTGCACCGATCTGGCTGAAATTTTGGCGGTAATTCTAATCCTGGAATCAAACATAGGCTACGTTTTATCTCATAAATCAGTTCCCGTGGGATGAAAATCACTTTTTAACGTTTCCATAGGAACAACGCGTGAGAAGCCGCGGGGCCCAGCTAGTTATCCATAAAAGGCTTTGATTGTGATAAAATTATACATGCAACAACTTTTTCTTATTTCAATAAGCCTTTGGGGTACGGTAGACCCTCTGAATGCCCGTGTATCGAAAGTTTAATTGCCTTGAGGCATTATTTGTTATTTAAATCAAGTAAAACTCTACCGATCGTTATACGGAAATATCCTGAATTAATGATGGAAAAAATTGTTATTCGTAATCTTTATTGTGGTGAAATTTTAATCCATAGATAAGGTTGATGTTTTATTCCCTTGAACAAAGTCAATAAATACCACAATTCATGATTTTATCTAGATTTATGGTTTAAACTCCATAATTTATGCAAAGATTATTACAAAACTATAACAAACTTAACAATAAATCAGGTTGTTTGTCAACTGAAGCCTATAAACAAAGATAAAATTGTCGAATTGGGAGCACTGGGCAACCAATGGGGGCAGGGGTGTACTTAGGATTATTAAAAGCTTATGTAACTGTATGCCATAGTGTTCACGGCATAAGGATTAACCCCTCTAACACAGACCTTGGATGTTGTAAAAGCTTCGTCGTGTGTATTTTTCACTCTTTTACTGAGATCGCTAATCTGCCTGGCAGGCGTGGTGATTATAGTAAAATCCCACTAATTGGGGGAGGCATTTTTAGTATTAGTGGAATAGACAGCACATGTAACGCTAACTAGGATGTTAACTTATCGGCAAAAATATAGTTACGTTTTCTGCCGCTGGCAAAATGTAAAATACTCACATTTCACATTCCTCTTTTGTACAAACCCGAAAATTATACAATGTATATTAAAAATACATACGTACGGTAGGTACAATAGTTTGTTTAAAGACGTCGTCGACCAGAAAGATATATAATACAAAATAATTTATTCGCTTCTCACAATAGGTGCTTTTAACTAAAAGGAACACTTAAGTTCTTAAGTATAAGAACCAAGACAGGTTTATTAAAGTAACCCCGGGTTTCTCGAACGCTTGTCACATTGAATGGATAGTCAACGGCTTGTTATATACGCACTGCGGAATCTCACAGCGTGAATTTTAATTTCGCGGAATATAACCTGCGTGCTTAACGTAACTTACACGTACAACGAATAAAATTCCTTGCTATTTTAGATACCTACAACTTTATGGTGCTCCAAACATTCATATTTTTCCGCTAGTGAACTTCCATTAAGTTACAGAATTCTGTAAAAAATCCACGCGAGTAATAAAAGCAGTGCGTGTACAGCCTGTCAAATTGTCAACAATTTGTCAAAATAATAAGCGTTCGAGAAACCGGGGGTAAGCTTCGTATAATAAACAAGACAGATATAATAAAGTAAGGTTGTCTAATACAAACAAGTTTACCTACTTGTGTCCTAATTGCACCATTGACTAAGACCTGTTAAATAAGAGAGATGGTGTCTGGTTTTATAAATAACTGTGATACAGGTCACCAGGCTTTTCACACTCCACGGGGATCAATTTCGATCAATTAAATTATCATTTTGATTATTTTCAACCCCCTAAATCTTCACTGAATTCGTCCCCGGCGTACTCAATGAGGTATGCGCAGTTTATTTTGTCGTTTACAGTGAAGTTATTGCCGGACGCTGTTTCTTTCGAAATGTAGCGGATCGCGAGAAATTTATTGTTTTGTATCGATAGGGTAAAAATTTCTCAATTGTAGAATTTTGTACATCTAAAAACGTTCGATGAAAACTTTATTACAGGCGCAAACGCAGAAACTTTTGTGTCTTGTGTTAAATACAAGTTACAGATAAATTTTTGAGTTTTTATAGAACCAATATGATACCATCCACTTCCTGCGCATAGGTGTGTCCAGTTGCTCGCCCTTAAGAGTATCCGCGAGCGCGGCCTAAATGCATGCTATCTCACCTGTCATTATAGATACCCGCGCGATAGAATAAAATGCACAATGATTTATGCCGCCGAACAGACTTTAGCACAAGGGTTATCATAGAAAAACTATTGAATGTATCTCTCAAAATAAATTTATTTTAACTAATTAATAACTAAACTATGTCAAGTTTAGAAGCTTGTATTTTTCAAACGTATACTTTTTTACTGTTTAAGTTATATACAAACATAGTTAGATGACGGTATAAATTAATTTCATCTTTAGTTTTGGATGGTTAACATCAAACAGCCTTGTAGTTACCCTTCCATGTATGAAAAAATGATGAAAATGATGCGACTAGTTCCACCTTAAGAGTATGCCATAACCAATTTAGCAGTAAACTGACCTCTGACGGGTTCCGCGTCTCATTACCTCATCCCTTTTATACTTCTATAATAGTTGGATTACCAGTGACTGACTGACTGACTCATTGACATAATTGTTCTCCTGATGATCCGGATGGTGGAAGAGGAGTATGGTTTTTTGCGGATATGTATAATTAGTTTTAAATAATTAAACTTGTTGTTTTATATAAATGGCTTGCTATTTTTATTTTACCGACATGCTTATAGTTTTATAGGATCGCATAGAAATCTACTTTATTAAATTTCAAACGTAACAAAGTGTACATAGCGCACCTCCGTTCAAATAGTGTCACAACTCAAAAAAAAGTTAAATCACTTTTATTCTATAATTACGTTTGCCAAACATCAAAATGTTATCTCAAAAAGTGGCATATTTATAGCTTGATAATTTGTCGCTAGATGGCATTAGTGTCGTTATAACGATAACCGAAAGTTGTTACTTCCGAAACATGAACAGTGTCACGTGACAGCTTGTGCATGGCGGTCGTGTAGTCATACAGTATATAAAGTGTTGTTTCTCGAGTGGTGACAATTTATTCGATCAAGTAAGTAAGTAAAAAATGTAATTTTCTTTGCAATATAACGTATGGAGTTGTTTTATGACAGTATACGTGATAAAATTTACCATGATATCTATTTGTTTTCTCAAATAAACTGTTTTGAGGTTAGTTACGACAATGTACGTGATTAAGTTTAGTAGAAAATCTATATTTATTCTCATGTAAACTGTTTTTTGTCTACATATAACAGTAAACGTGATGCGAGGTTTGTTAAAACAATAGTTTGTTTTCTATTATACTGATCTGTATTTGAATGTGTCACTGTTACTGCTGCGTAATTTGATATTTGTGTCTAAATAAAACTATAACACAACAAAACTCTATTCTACTATGATTCTACTAAACTAAATTGTTTTAATTGATTTTTTATATATTTTATTTTCATGTTTTTTATAGGTGGTGGTGCTATCAATCACAAATACCCACAATGTCCCGAGCAAGCAAAATATTGGCTATGTTGGAGAAGAATGAGAAGGAAAATCTCGAAAATAACAACGAAACCTTCAAAGACGATTCCGACGATTGTTCAAGTGATAATGAGGGATCGGATGATTCTGCTAGAGATCCCAATTATGAAAATGCAAATAAAAAGCGTAAGATTAATCCAGTGGTTCCTCGTCGTCGGTCATTATCGTCATCGAGTTCTTCGAGTTCTTCGTCGTCCAGTTCAAGCTTCACCTCATCTACTTCGTCATCATCACAGGGCTCAAAACGTGAAGTTAGTCCGTCAACTCCGCAAGAACCACGTGCAGTCAGTCCGGCAACTCCACAAGAACCACGTGCATTCAGTCCGGCAACTCCACAAGAACCACGTGCAATCCGTCCGTTAACTCCGCAAGAACCACGTGCAGTCAGTCCGGCAACTCTACAAGAACCAAGTGCAGTCCATCCGGCAACTCCACAAGAACCACGAGCAGTCAGTCCATCAATCCTACAAGATGTAAACATGAATAAACAGCAGAACCAAAATGAAAACGCCAATGGAAAAAAACCTACTCGTAAAAGGCTACGCGCAGAAGGCCAGTGGAAGCAAAATGTGACAAAATCTCTTCGAAACTCAGGATTATCATATCAGACAAAATCCGGCCGAACCGTTCCAGAAAAAAGCATTAAGGAAGGCTGTGGAGAACGCTGTAGACTCAAATGCAGTTCATTTGTTACAAATGAAAAAAGACAGGAATTATTTGATTCTTACTGGGCTTTGAAAGATTTAGAGAGACAGAGACAGTTTATTCATAAACATATAAGCCCTATAGAAGTAAAATACCGCTATGTCAAAGCCCAAAAACCACGAAAAAATAATTATGCCTTCTACTTTGAAGTTGAAGGTTCATTGAGAAGAGTCTGTAAAAATATGTTCAAGAATACGCTGGACATTAATGACAGAACTATCAGAACTGTAACTGATAAATCATCTGGAGGTTTTTTGGAAGAAGATCGAAGAGGAAAGCATAACAAGCATTATACTGTGGGCTAAAGTATGAAAAATGACGTCAGGGATCACATTAAAGGAATACCAAAAATTGAGAGCCATTACTTGAGAGCACAAACTGTACGGGAATACATCGATGGAGGGAAAACTATAACTGATTTACATAGGGATTACGTGTCTCAGTGCAAAAAAGATGGTCGAAAATACGCAAACTACGTCATGTACTCTCGCATATTTAACGAGGAATTTAACATTGGTTTCTTCGTGCCAAAGAAAGATAGATGCGAACTATGTGTTGCTCATGAAAATTCTGATTTGGAAGGTAAAGAGAAACTCCGGCAGAAATATGACGAGCACCAAGAAGAAAAGGTTTTATCTAGGGAAGAGAAAAATAAAGACAAGGAAGCTCTTAATACCAATAAAAACCTTATAGTGGCTGTATACGACCTCCAGGCGGTTTTGCAGGTACCTCGCGGTGATGTTTCTGTTTTTTACTATAAGAGTAAATTAAATAACATGAATTTTACAGTAAGTAAATTAAAATCGGAAGAAGAAGGACGCAAAGGAAAGAAGATAAGAAAGGGAAATAAAAATACTAAATCGACAACTGGTGACAATGACGAACTTCTTGTAAATCACAGTGATACTGACTGCTACTTTTGGCACGAAGGTGAAGGCAATCGAGGTGCAGATGAAATCGGTAGCTGCTTGCTTAAATTCATAGAAAAAGAACTGAAAAATCGTAAAGAAAACGAACATATTGATATAATTTTCTACTCCGATAACTGTTGCGGCCAAAATAAAAATAAATATATAGTCGGGATATACATGTATGCGGTAATGAAATACCCTCAGTTAAATTCGATTACTCATAAATACTTAATAACAGGACACACTCAAAACGAAGGGGACTCTGTTCATTCGGTAATTGAAAAACAGATCAAACGCTCTTTAAAATCGGGTCCAATTTATGTTCCCAGTCAGTATATTCAGATAATTAAAGATGCAAAAAAAACTGGAGAACGGTTGAAAGTAAATGAGCTATCACACAAAGATTTCATATCACTGAAAAATTTGATTAGTGATATGGGTATTACTACTTTTAATAAGATAAAGATCTCGGAGGTAAAAACTATGAGTATTGCCAAAGAAAGACCAAATATTCTTAAATACAAAACATCTTACAAAGACACCGAATGGTCAGAAGCTAATTTGCTATCCCGGAACAAGAAACTGATAATTCCTGAGATAAAACACGCGTATGGAACCAAATTACAGATCAAGGAGAATAAAAAAAAAGATTTAATTAGTTTGCTACATCACAACCATATCCCAAGTTTTTATGCAGATTTCTATAATAACTTGTAAATAGATTTACTTAAGAACACAAATATTTTTGGAAGATTTACTTTATTATATCCGTATAATTGTTGATTACCTATATAAAAAGAAAGATTAAGAGAAAGGTGAGTGCTTTATAACAGTTTAAACCATTTAATTTTGTTGATTATAGTATAATAAATGATTATGATTAGGTACTATAAAACAGTTTAGAGTATACTTTTATAGAAATATTGAATAAGTTTTGTTTGTTTAAATGTTTGTTTTTTTACGTATTGTTGATTATTAAGAGAAATAAGACTGCTAAAGAGAGATATTAAAAGAGAGAAACGATTGCTATGAAACAGTTTTTTAAATTATTATTTTCAGAGAAGTTTTGGAAAAGTTTTGTGTTTTTTATGAAGGATTTAATAAATACAAGAATTGTCTGTGTAGTTTTGATAACGTTTTAATTTTTTATTGTTCAGTATGTTGTGTTACGTGCATTTAAATGACTAAAAATACACTTTAATAAACATTATTTTGCTATAATTTTTGTTTTTTTTATCAATATAGTGTCATAACTCAAAATTTCAGGAATTTTTTTTCATGATTTCAGATAATTTAGTATTCCATTATATAGAGCTTTAAAAACCAAACAAGTTTTCTATGGAACATATCAAAGTATTTTTCTTTGTTTTCGTAATAAGAGCAAAAAAGTGAAAAAAAAATAACGTGTAAGTTTCAAATGCACTTTACTCATCAATTTGATTTTTTGAGTTGTGACACTATTTGAACGGAGGTGCGATAGGTACTATGAAACTGGGACATTAGGCAATTTTAAATCTCGTTGAAGTGAATTCTCATCCCCACGCTGGGCATGCGGTTGGGGATCGCAGTTTGGTGACAGAGTTGTTTAGCAGTATATCATATACAGTATATAATAAATATCCCTCAGTCGCCTCTTACGACGGCCACGGGAAGAGTAGGGTTGGCGCAAATTTTATGCCGCCGGCACCACATGGCGACCGAAAACTTATTCAAGATCAAAAAACACTTATTTGATTTAGGTAGGTAGGTATATCTTTTGCCCTTTTCGCAAACAAAATGTTGCCGTAGACAAATCGCGACTTCGGCACGAATTGATCGGTCCATTTTCTAACGCTGGGGTGGGTGTTGGGTTAAGGGGCGGTATATATGGTAACCAGCAATCAGAATTACCCATAGAATTACCTTAAGATTCTATCAGCTCAACTTTTAAATCATGAACCTAGTAGATATGGTATGGTACCCGGAAGTAGGTATTTAAGGTGTCAATTCGGATGGTGCCTAAACTAAAGCAATTTGCTACATTATTATAAGTGCTTTCAATTTAAATAGTTTTGGTTATTATAGTTTTACACTATGGGTAATAAGGTATATGCATGGATTTTTTTATTTTTTTAATCGATTATTTAGGTAAATACATAAACGAAAAAAAATATTACACCCAAAAAAAAAAATTGAGGCAAAAATCTAAAAGTAAAACTACACTCAGTTTCGTGTGATAAAAACGGTGCCATGTTAGCCATTGCATTTTATGACGTCACGGATCATCGAGTCCCATATATAAACTCAAGTCAAAACTTCATGCCCATACAAAAAAGTTCAAGTATGATGTCACGCATCACGTGCCAATAGCGTTGCGTTTAGACATTTTGCTGTTGAGACTTAAAATATCTACTTTTCAATGATCAAATTTCACAATAAAAACATCATAAAATACAAAAATAAATATACAGATATATTTCGATATATATCTATTATATATCTTTAAAAATATAGAACAAGTGTAGACGGTCGATCATCAAATTTTAATGAACAGCCTTTACCAGTCCACTGCTGGACATGGGTTATGTCCCCTGATAAGCGGCGCGACTCTATTCTTATTTTTTATAGTCAGCTAACCTTGACTACCGTTAAATTATGAGCTAAATCATAATTTAAACGAAGTCAAAACCATAGAAACTTTTGTAGTTTGACGAATTCATCATGAATGTAAGCGGGTTAACTACGAACTTTGTTTGTGTTGGAAGACAAACAAGGTTCATAGTTAGCCCGCTTACATTCATAATGAAGTCAAAACCAGTTACGTTACAGTTTTCAGCACCGTCCCTTAATGCCATTACCCGTCGCTTAGGCGCCCCGTGTGTTGTACTAAAAATTGCACACTTTAGTCTCAGTTTTACTTCTTTTATGCTGCGACTTCGGTCAGATTATTCACCTGTTTCAGTTGATAAACTTGTAAATCGATTTTCTCATAATCCGATGGGGTGGTAGATTTTTTTTGCAACGATGTGACTCAGATCAGGTTACAGTCACATTGAAACCTCCTCAACCTCAACCTCAACAGCCTATATTAGTTCACTGCTGGATGCAGGCCTCCCCTGATAAGCGCCTTGTTGGTGTTTACCTAAAGGGGGGGTATTGCCCATAATCCCCAAGCTGGGCAAGCGGGTTGGGGATCGCAGTTCGGTGGTAGAATTGTTCTGCAGGAGGTGCTGCTGCCCGCCCCCGGTAGATATTTACATTGAAACCGTTTTTATTGCTCTGACTGTACTTTTGTCATTGTAGGCCGTCAAATTAAGGCGGTACCCCGAGGCACACTAGCGCTGTCGCCTATTTTATCTTATTATTACGTAGAAGAAAGGAATTTTCAAAAAATGATAGGCTAGTTTGTGATAGCTATCATAAGCTGTTTTTTAATACCTCTGTCATAGTTTTTTTTTATAGTTTAGGAGGAGATGCGAAATTGCACTTTGTAGCCACCAAACTCTGTTTTCGCAATTCCTTCTTTCTTCGATTGTTCAATATAATAATGAGATAAAATAGTTTGCAGCGTTAATTCGCTTCCAAATGACATCAAATCGATTTTATTTATTATATTTAGATGGATTCAAACAAGAACTTAAAACAATTTTAATAACAGGCTGGAAAAAGATAAATAATAGATTCAGGCGTTACTTTGCGGAAATCCATTGTAAATATATGAATGAAAAATATTTAGTAACAATTCCGCGAAAAAACCTTCTGTGATAAAATCTAACAAATTATACAAAATGAAAGATCATTTTATCAATGCAAGTCGTCAACTAGTTTCGTCTCTCCACGAGACATCATCAGGACACCACACCACTCGATCTTGACACTGAGAGCGCCAAACAACAACGGCAGAGTCCCACCAGAGATGTTGCCACTTCGAGCTCCACGCGCCAAGTGAGGCATCGCTCGCAAAACCGCCCCTTATATACAGTCACAGTGACGCATCACGCCCATTATCTGCGTCCGTGACATCACCGCGCGCGCCATTTCTAGAAAAAATCCGTTATAATGGCGATCGAGGCAAACCTGTACTTAGTTCATTCAACAATGTATTATTACTGTATTTTGTAATTTCTAAATTTTCTAAGACCGACAACCTAAATCCCTTATCACAAGTATGTAAAATTGAAAATGAGTGATTATCATTTAATGAATGACCCGATTCTAATAAATGTTTTGCAAAATTTGACTTTTCTGGATGATTGTTTCGAAACAATCATCCAGAAAAGTCAAATTTTGCAAAACATTTATTTAGGCTGGAAAAAGCTAGAAATCAAATAGAAAAGGTCTTGTAGCTAAAATGTGTGATGGTGTAGTGAACTCGTTTGTGATCATGATGGGACGGAATCTTGTCTAAGTAATTTCTTACACCATTAGATAGATAGATAGATAGATAGATAGATAGATTATGTCTTTATTGCACCATCAATACAAAAAAAAAATTAAATAGGACTTATTGCTAACTATAATGTACAGTTCTAAGCCTGATTCGGAGCAGACGTGCGGACGCTCTGTGTGCGGATTTTTTGAGTTCTCGATTTTGACTGGCCGGTTCCTGTTCTCGGACCCTCTCGTTTTTTCGTCAAGGTTTTAGACGCGTGGCTCCTCCCAGTGGGTGGACCCGAGTGAGATAGTACTATTTTTGAAGATCTTGAAGACTGAAGGCGAAGCCAAGAAATTTTTGAGTGCGAAAGTACATACTATCTGGTAAGAATAGAACCCGGGGTCGCTGCGCCGCAGCCGGTCGTCAAGCAACTGAGCCAAATAGGCAGTGATCGGTCACGACGAAATTATCGATCCATAGCCATGCCTATCTTTGGTTGTTGTGAGTCAACGGTAGATGGATCTGGTGTCCTAAATTGTAAATCATGCAAAGCACTCTATCATGTGCAATGCGTTTTGCCCGAAAAATCGAAAAAAATCACAAAAGAATTCAAATCGACGTGGGTTTGTCCTAAGTGCCATGCAAAAACTAGAAGAATTAAATCGGATAGTACCCCTGTACGTTCTTGTTCCAAGGAGGATAAGGAGCAGGAGTCGCTGACGGTAGATGTTGCTGTTGCGGCCTGTGGCTCATCACAGCCTTCTCCCGTACCTGAGGTTCATCACTGCACTAATATAGATATATCGGAGGTTATTAAGTCCGAGGTATCTAAAATGAAGAATGAACTGAAGACTACTTTGAAGGCTCATTTTTCAAGCGAGATCTCCACTCTCAAGGATGAATTGAAAGACATTAAATCCTCGATGGAATTTATGAATCAGGAGTACAGCAAGATAAGTGCTAAGATGGATAATTTGGAGGTTAAATTTAAGAAATATGATTCCATGGTTTCTGAATTTGAGGAATTGAAGGCATCTGTAAGGCAGGTTGAGAAGGATATTAACATGAAAAATCAATGGGCCAGGCGTTCGAACATCGAAATTTTTGGTATACCGGAGACGAAGAAGGAGAACTTGATGGATGTTGTTCGTGACCTAGCCAGACGTACCCAATTCGTGTTGCTTCCAAATGACATCGATTTTGTGACCCGTGTTGCCCCGTCGTCCAGTGAAATTAATAAGCCCAAGCCTATTGTAATGCGTATGTTGGCTCGTAGTAGGAAAGATGATTTCATGTATGCTCTTAAAAAACTGAAAGGCTTTAAGGCCGCTGAGTTGGGTTTTGCGGGTAGAGACACTCCCGTTTTCTTTAATGATCATCTCACTAAACAAAATAAGTCTCTTCTGCAAAAGGCCAAGAAAATTGCTTTGGAGAAAAAATATAAGTATGTGTGGGTTAAACATTGCACAATCAAGGTACGCTTGTCGGATATAAGTCCCGTGCTGCACATCACTTGTGATGATGATTTAAAAAAAATTGTCTAGGTGTTAGATTAACTGCTTATTGTTTGGCTTTGTTGCAGTTCTTTATTTTGAATTCTGTTTATTTTTTATTTTTGTTATTTGGCAATGCTTACATAACATGTTACATCCTAACTTATTTTAATACTTTAATTCAACTTAGGCCTACAAATAAGGTCTTATCATATCGGCATCTTTTCGGAACTGTTTTTTTTATTGGTATTATAAAGTCTGAGCTAAAATCATTTTTACAATGTATTCGTTAGATAAGTTACGTATTTATTATCAAAACGTTCAAGGCTTACGCACAAAAACGAACACGCTTTTTAGTAACTTATTAAAATCTGATTTTGATATTATTTGTTTAAGCGAGTCGTGGTTAGTGGAGGGAATATTCAGTTCGGAGTGTTTTGACAGTCGCTATAGCGTTTATCGATGTGATCGCGATTACAAGTCTCGTGGTGACAAGATGGGTGGTGGTGTACTTGTAGCGGTGCGTCGCGAATTATCTGTTTCCTTTTTTTCTTGCATAACATTTCATAACTCGTACGCAGAGGCTGTAGAGGTAGTTATAGATATTAGTTGTACTATTAAGTTAAGAGTATTTTGCTGTTATATTCCTCACGGTCACTTACATCAAGATTCTATAAAACACTTTTTTGAGTTTGTTTCTAAGAAAACTGTTGATCACCCTGATGACCTTTTTATGATAACTGGTGATTTTAATATAAGTGATGGACAATGGAGTTTCACAGATGATAACTTTCCAAAGCTTATAAACTCTCATAGTAGCCCTTTGTCCCTAGAATTGGTTAAGTTTCTTGCTTTCACTAACTTTCAGCAATTTAACTCTGTGTTAAATCAAAATTGTAGGTTACTTGATCTCATAATGGGTAATTGTTGTTGTAATATAATGAGATGCCTCTCTCCTTTAGTCCCGGAAAATTGTCATCACCCAGCACTCGAGGTCACTCTGCTGGAACTTAAATGTAAGATAATTCGCCCAGCTTCGCGAACGGTTTTTCTCTTTCACGCTGCTGATTATGAAGCCATTAATAGATCCATTGGAGAGGTAGATTGGTCCACTTGTTTGAATGTTAATGACATAGAGGTCGCCTCTGATTCCTTTTATACTATAATTAATGGCATCATTGACAAGTTTGTTCCAAAAAAAGTATTTAAGTCAAATAATAGATATCCCATCTGGTATACTAAACCTCTTATAAAAATTGTAAGAGAAAAATTAAAGTACCATACTAAATGGAAAATTTACAAAAACTTAAGTGATTATGACTCGTTCAAAAAATTAAGAGAACGTCAAAAGGCAGTTGAAGCCCACTGTTATGCTTATTTTATAAGAAATTCGGAATTAAAAATAAAATCTAATTGTAAACTTTTTTGGTCTTTTGTTAAATCGAAGAAAAACTCTAATGAATTACCTGATACTATGACATATAATAACCAGAATAGTTCAAATGGTACTGTCATTGCTGAAATGTTTAACTCTTATTTCCGTTCGGTTTTTGAACCACCCGACTACTTGGCCAGTCATGATTCTAATAATAATCATAACATTGTCACTGCTTTGGACAAGGTTGATATCTCTGTTCCGATTGTAAACAAATATTTAAAAAATCTTGATATCAACAAAGGATCAGGACCGGATGGGATACCTCCTTCGTTTTTAAAACAGTGTCACGAGTCTCTGTGCTATCCAATTTATTTATTGTTTAGTTTGTCTCTTCGTTCTTGTTGCTTACCCAAGTTATGGAAGCAGTCTTTTGTTATACCAGTTCATAAGTCCGGAAACAAACATGATGTTCTCAATTACAGGCCCATCTCTAAGTTGTGTACGGTAGCTAAAATGTTTGAAAAGATTGTTTACGATACTTTGTTTCCTGTTATTAGACCCCTCATCATTAGTGAGCAGCATGGGTTCATAAGTAGACGCTCTACCGAAACCAACTTATGTGAGTTTACTCACTTGGTCTCGGATTCTATGGACCAAGGCTTCCAGATGGACGTAATCTATACAGACTATTCCAAAGCCTTTGACAAAATTTCTCACACGCTCCTGATTAAAAAGCTTTCGGAGAATGGGATTCATGGAGATCTTTTGAGGTGGCTGGAATCGTATCTTCGATCTCGAAGCCAAGCAGTCACAATAAAGGGTTATTGTTCTTCATTTGTGCCTATTTCATCTGGAGTACCGCAAGGTTCACACCTCGGTCCTTTGTTATTTTTGGTCTTTATTAATGATGTTTTTAAGAACTTTTTTCACTCTAAATGCTTGTTATATGCAGACGATACCAAAATTTTTAGAAAAATATCATCTATGTCCGATTGCCTTCTGCTACAAAGTGACCTGTCTAGGCTTTTTGAATACTGTGTTAACAATTCATTATTTCTTAATACTAAAAAATGTCACGTGATATCTTTTTCTCGTAAACCCAAACCTTTTATTTTTGATTACAAATTTAATGATAATATTATTTCTAGGGTATCTGTTATTAGAGATTTAGGAGTTTATCTAGATAGTAAACTTACTTTTAATGCTCACTTCGACAGTATCACTTCTAGAGCCTATCGAATGTTAGGATTTATTTTGAGAGTTGGTAGAGTGTTTGAACACCATAGTACCTTGCTTCTCTTATACAATAGCTTTGTCAGGTCCGTGCTTGAATATGCCTCCTCTGTCTGGAACCCTCAATATAAAGTTCATATTGATAGTATTGAATGGATACAAAATAAATTTTTAAAGCACTGTAGGTATCGTTTTCCTTCTAGCTCTATTGACAGCATTTTGAGTCTTGAAGACCGTCGTAGCGTAAAAGATCAAATCTTATTATTTAAAATCTTGACCAACATTATTGAGTCCCCTTTTTTGCTCCAAAATGTTTATTTCTATTGTCCTCGCATATCCTCTCGTAAAAAGAAAACGTTTTGGACGCCCCCGTCTAATACTAATTACAAAAAAAAATATGTTCCTTTCAAGAGCCTGTGATAAATTCAATGATACCTTTTGTGACATTGATATTTTCTATTCTTCATTGCACAAATTCCGGAAGAATGTAATGTTAAGCATTGCCAACCATTAATGTTATTGTTTATTTGTTTGCCTTTTATCATCATTTATATTATTATGTATTTTTTGTTATGTTTTCTTGTTAGTTCTTTTTTCGTTAATATTGTCTCATAAATTCAGTTGCATTTTATTGAGCTCTGTACTGTCTGTGTCTTGTTATTGTGATATGTGATATTTAATGGTGGAAACTTTGCTGGTTTAAGTGTTATTTAAGTATTTTTTTTTGTTTAGTTTATAATAACTGTATGTTTCCCTAACAAATAAAAATAAAATAAAATAAAAATAATCTAGTGTGGCACAATCGGCGGCCTTATCGCTAAAAGCGATCTCTTCCAGGCAACCTTTGGATGGATAGGATCGGTAGGTATAGATTATTATCTCATACTATCTGCGCATTGATAAAATGTCGCAGAATCTTGTCAAATTCAATGCTTACCCACTTTTTAAAGCTTTCTGGGTCCATTTATTTATCATATCTCCGCTTCATCTCCAGACTTAGGACGAGATGGAAAGATGTAGTGTTAAAGAACATGAGAGAGTGTGAAGCTTCCGAAGACAAGACGTTGAGGATAGAACATAGAGTAGGAATATTCCTATTCATGTCTGGACTCTTCCAGACTCTACCTAGGTTGCAATTGTCCGGAAAAACACAGGCAGGAAGCGAGTTCTATTCCTTAGCGGTGCGAATAATGAAGTCAATTAGTCAATAAGGGAAGCTCACCCCACCACCATATGAGATAACTAGCAGGTACAAGAGATATCGAACAGTTTTATTCTAAATTCTGCAAAAAATTGGCTAGACAGACAAAAATAGACAGTGGAATCGAAAAGGACTGAAGTTGATCGCTAGCAATATATTATCGTGATTTTCGGAACCGTTGACTTTCAACTTGAATTTGATGGCGCTCGTAAAATTTTATTCGATACGCGTTCGACGGCACCTTAAAAACACATTATGCGTCGTCGAGATGTGCGTGCGGATGTTATGATTGGTTTAAGGTGGTGTTACACAGGAGCCTCCTCCGTAATCTGTTGCCATAAGGTGTTCCCAAGTTAACGAACATAAAATAATACCAGTTTTTATATACATTTTGCTGTCGGTTTACTCAACGGTGAGGCATTTTTCAGTATGAAATATGTAACTATGTGCATACTAGCTGCGCCCCGTGGCTTCGCACGCGTTGTTCCTATGGAAACATTAAAAAGTCATTTTCATCCCACGGGAACAGATTTATGGGATAAAAAGTTTTATTCCAGGGTTAGAATTACCTGTATTCAAAATTTCAGCCCGATCCGTCTAGTAGTTTTGGCGTGAAGAAGTAACAAACATCCATCCATACATCCATACATCCATTAGTGTGATTTACATATACTGGAAAATGACTCACCCATACAAAGTGGATTTCTCTTTAATCACTAGGCATCACAGATGGATGACCTCTGTGGCGCGGCAGGCGAAGGTCCTCCTGCGACGCAGAACGTTGCCGGTTCGATTTCCGCCTCGACACAGATCTCTACAGATATTTGTTCAGTGTGTTCTGTATGGTAGGAACCTTAAGGAACTACAAGATATACATAGGAATGTAGGTAAAATAAAAAATATCTATCTTTGTAGTGTATAAAGTACATACAGTTATCAAGTAAGTACCCATACCTAACACAAGCTCTGCTTATCTTGGGGCTAGATAATGCTGTGTGAACTGTAAATTTTTTTTACTATCGCAGTAGAAGTGTAAAATTACACAGAAGGAAGTTCTAGTAGGTTCCCACATATCAGTGAACCCACAGTTCCGGCACAGTACCGCATCAGTGATAATTATTCTTTCAAACATTCTCTATGGATGTATTCACACTTGTCAGTGTCAGTGTCGTCTCAGGACCGTCAGTGTCAGTGCCGGCACCGGCCATCACGGACGTGATCTTTTATCACGGATCACTGACGTCTGAAGGGAACGTCGTACACGAAGACCCGCAGAGAACTGTACTGTGCCTGATATGTGTGAATTGAAGCACTGACGCACCACTGTAGCACGG
Source organism: Eupithecia tripunctaria (assembly GCA_955876795.1). NCBI lineage: Eukaryota > Metazoa > Arthropoda > Insecta > Lepidoptera > Geometridae > Eupithecia > Eupithecia tripunctaria. The sequence continues at coordinate 6,713,862 of OY041622.1, forward strand.
ATATGAAACTGTAACGGAACTGTGGGTTCACTGATATGTGTGAATCGACCTTTACCCGGCACTTCCGACTTCCATGGCCTGAGTCAGCCCACGTGTCATCATCATCATCAGCGTATACTAGTCCACTGCTGGACTTATACCTCCCCTAATGAGCGCCATAGCGCCCTGTCTTCAGCTTGATGCATCCAGCATCTGCCTGCAGTCGTTCGCAAATCGCCATCCCACGAGGGCGTCCTTAACTACGTTTGCCGAGTCGCGGTCTCTACTCAAGAACTCGTTTACCCCAGCGGCTGTCATTTCTTCGCGAAATATGCACACTGCCATTTCAACTTGCAAATTCTTTGAACTATGTCGATAACTTTGGTTCTCTGTCGGATATATTCGTTACAAATCCTATTATTTAGAGTGACTCCGAGCATAGGTCTTTCTATAGCTCGCTGAGTGACTTAGAACTGGTCGTGAGTGTCCACGTCAGCCGTAGGTCATGACGGGTAGGTAGAACGCACTGATTGAAAACTTTCGTTTCAAGCATTGCGGTATGGATGACGAGAAGACTCGACGTAGTTTCCCAAACGCTGCCCAGCCTAGCTGGATCTCTTGGCATCCTTCTCAAAATTGTTGTGTACACTGTACTCGGAAACAATTTCGAGAGGGTTGTCCACGTGTATCCGTTCGTTATACGTGACACCGCCACATTGTGAGTTAATTTAAATTTTCGCATCGCGATATCGGCGTTTCCAAGTGCATTGATTAATAAACGCCAACCAGAATAATTACTGGCAATGAGGTCGTTTTAATGAAGTTGCCTTGTCGAGTAAAATATGTTTTATCCAATCATGGCCGCGTAATTGTATTAAACAGTTTGTATCGGATTTTAACAAGGTTATCAGCTGTCGATTGATAGGAATTATGGAATTGATGACATGATTTCAGTTTATTATGTTAACGAATCAGATAACAATACTATAATAGGAGATTTTTGCGTGTAAATCAAACTATTTTGTCATTCTTACCTCTAATGTAAGAATGTCAAATTAATAAGACACCATATTTATGTCATATATTTATTTATCTCTCATATTTATGTTATTTATTTATTTTTTATTTTTAGCAGCCTAAAGATATGTCCTTTTTTATGTTTTTTGTAACATATATTTTTCTTTAATCCCATTACGCAGTTCTCGTGGGATGGAAATCACCTTTAAACGTTTCCAAAGAAACAACGCGTGTGAAACCGCGAGCAGAAACTAGTATGAAAATAAATACGGCAACGATATTTTCTAAATCCTATTAAAATCCAAAAGAAACCCTACGAGATGCTATAATAATAATAATTGATTTTGCTATACAAAACTTTAAACTACATATATAGTTATATAGTTTTTTCAGGGATCCCATTGTCAGAACTGGACCAAATTAAAATATAATTACATGGGAAGCACCAGCTTTCAAATAAAAAATCGTGAAAATCGGACCACCCAGTGAAAAGGTAACAAACATTTGAAACCTGACTTGTAATCGGTTAAAAAGAAGTGGCACAACGATGAAAAAATAAGAGAAGTATTTTGTTTTTCCTCAACTACCTGCCAAAATTATGTGACGTCAGTCTAGTCACTTCTTCTAAAAAACAAAAGACGATCGCGCCATTATCAATGCAAACTTTTTCAACATAACTTCCAAAACTTGAAACATCGGCTGTTTCTTCTCGCACGAACGGCCGGCCTAATGAAGTTTACACTGCGGAGACACTGGAAGGATTTATCGATAGGATTCCATCTGTGGACAAAAAGATTTCAAGGGAAAAGCGGTGACAAAAACTACTCCGAAGCCCGGCCAAATTAAGCTTGGTTGGCTTGAGGTCTTGCTTTTGAATTTATGTAGATCAATCTATGCTTAATCTTATAGTAGGTAGTTTTGAAATTCAGTAGGTACCTAGTTAGGTGGAAACCCTAACTAGGTACCTACTGAATTTCAAAAATGGCAGTTTTTACATAGAACTGAGGTGATAGATGAGTATCTATCATTTATGACAAGCCTTGGTATAAATGTTTCGACGATCTGCAAATATTTGTTCCGGGTTTTCCGGGTATTCTCTATGTAATTATATAATAGCAAATACATACCTATGTAATGTATTCTATTAGGCAGTAATCTAGTACCCGTAACACAAGCTCTGCTTAACTTGGGGCTTTGGGGCTAGACGATGCAGTGCGAACTGTTCAGCATTATTATTATTATTATCTATCAATAATTTGGTGAAGCGCTGTTTCGCACGACAAGTTTTCATGTCAAATTCATTTTTGCCGTTTATACAATACCAAGTTTATATCATACCAAAAACTTTCTGCGTTTCAACCCACATCAAAAAAATTCTTACATACATATCATTCAATTATGTTTCGCTACAAATCAAATACCGTATGGGAACTCTGTCTATATTGTATTTAAAGTTTGTGTGGTACATTAAAAAGTTATCTATCCATCTTTATTTCTTACGTCTTAAGTTAGGTTCAATCTAATCTCTCTGTACAAGGTACAATGTGTTATTCAGGCTATGCATGATATCAACCGGCCTAGCACGGGGATTGCTGTCTAAGCTAGAACAGAGAATAATTGATTTTGCTGTAAAAAAAACTTTAAACAGACTTCAATTAAATGGATCTCACTATCAGAACAGAATTTAGAACCTCTTTGTTAGCGACGACGACTTTATGTGGATTAGATAAGGCTTAAAATAGGTAGAATATTTCATAAACTTGTTGGTTTTAAATAGAGTTCAAAATCGAATGTTATTTTAGGTAAACAGAATATGCAATAGTAGTTATACTCAAGACGTCGTCATAGAATAAGTAATAGTAGTTACGCCCGAGCGACTCGCTATACATACCTACCTATAGTATAGATAAGTAACCAAGTATAGATAAGTTTCTGGAACGAATAGAAGGGAAAGACAAAGACAATAAAATATTCTAGAATAAAGAAAGGGATAGCTATAGCTTCGGGAAATGTGTAGAATTTTCTAGGCGGGACCGACTTAGGTATAAAAGCTGGGCTTTTTGGCCGTTTGATTATTCAGTTCTAAGCGATCGAAGAGTGAACAAGTGATATGGAAAATTATTAAAGGTGAATTATTAAAGTGCAGTTGCAGTGACCTTTTGTGTTAAGTACGTAGTTGAGTGTATCTGGTTGAATAAACCAACTTAAAGTGTTCCGAAGTGTTTTTACTTGGACATCATTCCCGACCAGCCCTAGTTGAAGTCTTCGACGAGCCCCTACACTCCTCCTTTTTTTGAAGTCGGCTAAAAATGACTTCGCATCGTCATACATTGCGTAAATTTATTGAAGTTGAAGGAATTAATTTCAAACATTTTACGCATTCGATGACAAAGTGACGTTATTTTTTCTATTCTACCCTAATAGACGACAATCCCCGTGATAGGCCTAGAGGGCTACCTAACTTCCTATGTATGGATATATCTCACCAATATTTGAGGAATGTGTCACGTATCAAACGTGACTCCAGTTTCCGTATTATACTTTAAGTTAACTTTAATCTTAGTGACCAGATCAGAGTTCGGGTGACCGGTTTTTTTTTGATCAATTGTGCTTATTAGAAATTATAGAAGTACTATTCGCCAATAGATGGCAGGAATATTCATATTTTACAGTTTAATTCTTAAGTTGATTGGGATAAAGTTGAATATTGAAAACGAATAAAATAGTACTACTAATCGCTAATAGATGTCAGGAAGAGTCAATTGAATATTATTAATCTATTTATTGAAAACATAATTAAACTAATAAAACAATATTTTCTGAAAATGAATCCTAGATAGATCGATTTATCGCTCCCGAAACCCCCTGTATACTAAATTTCATGCAAATCGTTGAGCCGTTTCCGAGATCCGGGTTATACATATATTATGTATATATACAAGAATTGATCGTTTAAAGGTATAATAAGATAAGTAAAATCATGTTGGAAGACTTGTCATTCATAGTACCCCAAACACGCTCAATAAACATCTCATCGTTTATTGAGTTCATATCCTATTAGTTTCTGAACTATCCTGTCTGTGTTTGTATAATTTTGCTTGTCTTGCATTGATTAATTAAAAAGGGAAGATAGCTTACGTTCTCCCAGCGCTTACTCAAAAATTGTCATGTGTTACAACTACACGCAAACACATACGCTCACAGTTATATTTCCAGTCCTGTGCAATAAACAGAAAAACAAAGACGGAAAGACGTATCTAAGACGAAAGTGAGACCAAGACAACAATATTTCACGCGAATCACAACCGCCCGTGCCGCCGGTCCGACGGTGACTGAGGTGGGAGCACACAATTTTATATAATATGAGGTTGCCATTTTCGAGAAACCAGTACCTCATCTTCCCTTTTTAATTAATCAATGTTGTCTTGCTTGTTCGTGTTCAATTAAGCTACGTTACAAGTAGGTATAACAGATATAAGTACCTAGTCCAAATAATAACGACGAGTCGACAAATAATTGTCAGCATTATGCATATTTCGAAATATCGCAAATGGATAAGTATCTAGAGCAAATTATGACAAAATACTAATTGAAATAAAACCCGCTAAGTGCGTGTCGGATTTGCGCACAAAGGATTCCGTACCATTATCAGATCTATAAAAACGGCAAAAAAACATGTCTGGGAGCTAGGGAATGACGGTAATGGACCTATTGCCAATACCGGTAATTTTTCGGTATCAATATTTTTAAAACCGGGATCCCGGTATTTCGGTAATTTTTCGGTATTTTACTATAAATATCAAAAAAGTCGAAAAAAATATTTTCTTCTGCGTGTTATATTGTTTAAGACTGAATAAGTATATCTTTATTGTAATAAAAAAGGATTCTTAAAAAAAAGCAGTATTTTTAAATCAACTTTAATTTTAACTGAGAATTTTTGGTACTTAGGTACTACTATACAGTCTTTCTTTAACTTAAACATACATAACAATCAAATATTTATCACAACAAGAAACAACTACAAACTTAATAAAACATTTAAAACTCGAAAGTTTTCACACAAATCCATAAAACAAAATAATCACGATATAAGTAATCAAACAAATAATAAAAAATTTAGAACTCTAAACATTCTTATTAACACATTAATAAAGATTCGAAATAATCAACATTTAGAACTAAGATCTTTTTTGACATTATTATAATCAACTATACAGGGTGTTTGGTACATGGATCGACAGGATTTTTTTGGGGGTGGGGGGGGGGGGGGGGGTCACGTGTTATTTTTCCCCGATACACCCGATGTCCGAAGTGTCACGGTAGTTTAGATATGCTATTTTTTAGTTTTTTTTTAAACCACCCGAAATCTTGTCTTTAAATCGTCATAACTTTTTTGTGTGTGGTTATTATACCACAAAATAAAGTATGCTTGTATTCTACGATGTTTTCCTATTCTAAATAAATCATTACTTGTTACAATTAATATCCACAAAAAAACTTCTGAGCTTTCAAAGTGGTAAATCGGCGTAAATGTTATGAAAAGTGACAACTTCTAAATTCATTGAAAAAAAACTAAAAGTCATTTTGAAATTAGCTTTCTTTTAAAAAGTTCTTTAGTTATTACCCTTTCTAACGATATGCTACATGGCAGAAATACTACATCAGGGGTCGACCTAAGTGATACTTTGTTGCTAGGGTCAAGATAAAGAAAATACGTTTTTTATGTTATGTTGTTTTTATTACATTTAAATTACAACATTTGCTCAAATTGACCGCCTCCACACCTTATGCATGCACGACATCTTTTTCTGATTTCTGTGGTTGTGGTTGAAAGCAGCATTTCCTCTTGCATTTTTACGAATGCGGTGTTAATTCGTTCCACTAAAATTTCTTTTGTGGGCACCTCTGTTGCATAAACTAATTCTTTTGCACGTCCCCATATGTAGAAATCCAGGGGTGTCAGATCTGGGGACCGTGGTGGCCATGGTATAGGGCCAGCTCTACCGATCCACGAGTTAGGAAATACATTATCTAAATGTTCTCGTACCGTTCGTTGGTAATGTGCCGGACAGCCATCATTTTGGAAAATAATTGGCACATCTTCTCCTAAAACACACACTGTTTTTGAACTTGTCACTGCGAAATGCTACGATACACTGATTACCGTTTTAACCTTGTGCTCGTGCGTAGTAACAATTAATAGATAACTGGCCTACCGAGCGAGAGCGCACTATGCAATTCGAAATGTGCGTGACAAAGAAAGAGGCACCGCACGGGTCCGACGGTTTGTTTCCAAGAAATTACAGGAACAATGCTTGTTTTGCACTCGCACCTGCATTCGTCGTTAATTTCGTCAATCAGTTTTGAGCTTTATGCATGCAGAAATAATGTCCCGAACGCTATGCTCGCTATTAGCTAGGCGGCTTGCTCAAAGCCACCCGCGTCCGTCTATCTGCTTGCTAGTATACTTTGATTGTTTAAAAATATCTATTTATAGATATTTTAAAACTTTTATAAAAGTAAAGATTTAAATCAAAAAACAGTCTAACACTATCCTTCGGGCATTTGGTCGTTTATTTATTTTGAAGTCGGTTTGAGACCACGTGAAAACATGGTGAAGCGAAAACATAGACTGTCCATCAATTTTACAATCATTATAAATTTAAAATAAGTTGTTTGTAATCTAGAGCCGCCTTATGAGTTTTTTTCATTTATTTTAACGTTAAATTCAAAATACCGAATTACCGGTATTTGCAATTTCAATACCGGTATTCCGAAGTGCCTGAAATAACTCGGTATTACCGGTTTTTCGGTAATACCGAATACCGGTGTCCATTCCCTACTGGGAGCCCCTCTAAATAATTATTTTATTCCGTTTTTTAGTAATTGTTATTTATTAAGCGGCATCAGAAATACCTACATTATCTGTGCAAGACTTCAATTATATTGATTTCAGTGTCAGAACTAAACCAAATTAAAAAAAAAATGAGAAAGCCGCTTTCAAACAAAATAGAATCATGAAAATCTAAGCAACCCTCAACAGTTCTGAGGTAACACACATAAAAAAAAATACAGCCGAATTAAAAATCCTCCTTTTTTGAAGTCGGTTAAAAAGGAGACGTCACGATCACGTCTCATTATTTACGTCGAATAAAGTCACCCTTCAGATCTGTCATAGGGTGAATACTCCAAGGCTGCTGTGATGAGGACACGTAGCATTTCATGCCCTTAGAAAAGGGTCGTTAGGACAAAGCGTTTCTACATTTTCACCGTCGATGATGATGACGTGGTGATGTTTCTACTTGCAATCATTTTTCAATCCCGATTTTCGTCTTATGTCAAGACGAATATCGGCATTGAAAAAACCAATTTGTGAAAATAATTATGCATTTTACTGTAAAACATGTAAAAAAAGCTTGATAAAACTTTAAATCCATCATGGTTATTAATACTAAACGACCTCTGTGGCGCCGTGGGTAGTCTGACGACTGCAACGCAGGAGGTTCATTTCCCGCCTCAGGACAAATGTCTTATTAGATATTAGTTAAGGGCGTTCTCGATGTTTTCTATGGATAATAAAAAATATATATCGATGTAGTGTATTGTATTTAAGGATATCAAATATCTAGTACGCATAACATAAGCTCTGCTTAGCTTGGGCCTAGTTATCGCTTGTAAATTGTCCAAAATTATTTATTATTCATGATGATGACTTAGTGATGTTCTAATGTTAGATAGATAGATAGGGTTTTTATTAAGTACACACACGGACAGCACAGGAAAGTTAGCAAAAGAACAGTATTAAAGATATAAACGTCATATTAGGTAGGTAACCTGTCCATACTAGTCCACTGCTGGACATAGGCCTCCCCTAATGAGCCCCATAGCGCCCTGTCTTCAGCTTGACGCATCCAGCATCTGTCTGCAGTCTTTCGCAGATCGTCATCCCACCTGGCCGGAGGGCGTCCTACACTACGTTTTCCGAGTCGCGGTCTCCACTCCAGAACTCGTTTACCCCAACGGTTATCGGTTCTTCGCGAAATATGGCCCGCCCACTGCCACTTCAGCTTGCTAATTCTTTGAGCTATGTCGATAACTTTGGTTCTCTGTCGGATGTATTCGTTACGAATTCTATCCTTCAGAGAGACTCCGAGCATAGCTCTTTCCATAGCTCGCTGAGCGACTTTAAACTGGTGGACCAGCCCTATCGTGAAACTGAGGTAACCTCAACAGCCTGTATTGGTCCACTTCTGGAAGCAGGCCTCTCCCTGATAAGCGCCTTATTGGCGTGTTCATATGGCTACTTTTTTTTCGATCGTGCAAATGACATAGGAACGATTTGTAATAGTAATAATAAAGCCTTATTCAGAGTCAGTGTCAATGTCAAATCGTTTATTTCTTTAGATTTAAGCACTTAGACAAGTCAAATTTTACTATATAAACAGCTTGACAAATAATGATTACTATAAAATAAGAAATAATGTGCAATGGATTCTAATTCACTAAAATAACCTCAATTGTTTCAATTGTAAATGCTACTTCTAATTTTTTTCTATAATTTGATTACAATTTTCTTTGTCATTATATAAATTCGTGAATGAAATTTATATTTTCATCAATTATAAAATTACTACGACTAAATCGAGTTAACATAATAATATTATTTAATTTCCGAGTGTACCATAAACAACATTTACATTATAATACATCCTGCTTATCTTTACGTTCCATTTCTAAATTTAATCTAGAAAAATGGGCAACATAACTTTTAACAACCACACAGAAAAACACACGACTATTGCATGAATGTTTAAAAAGGACACGTAGGTTGTCTAATATTTCTAGATACTCGTGCTAGCGGTACAGTTAAACATTGGACCATAATTTAGAGTGACAGTCGCACGTGTCGGTGTACGAATTGGGCATAGTGCTTTTAGTCTAGTATTACAAGTGTAGTGATGTTTTTGTCTTTTTGTCTAGTAATACAAGTGTCCTCATCCTTCCCGTGTCCTCCGGTCGTCAGAAAATTTGGTTCTAAATATGCCACCCCACAAAACCAGTTTCTACGACAAATCCTTCTCCATCCAGGCCATAAGGTTGTGGAATGCACTACCAGAGTCTATTAAAAAAGCAGTATCTTTGCCAGTTTTCAAAGCTCGTGTCAAGGAGTTTTACCTGTCAGAGAGGTGAATATTGGTTCTTACTATTTGTTAATGTATATACATATGTATATAGAATGTTATGTTATTTATTTATGTATATATATATATTATTTCTTCTTTTTATGTGTATAAAATTGTATATATAATCTATTTTACTTATAGTCTTTGGTACACCCCCTGCCTTTCTTAAATTCGAATAATTCTATCCATCCAAAGGTTGCCTGGAAGAGATCGCTTCTAAGCGATAAGGCCGCCTATTGTACTCGTTTTATATATTGTATCCATGTACGTGTTATTTTTATGGTGTACAATAAAGAATTTTTGTATTGTATTGTATTGATGTTGGCTTAGAATTCACACTACCCCAACTCATTCTGTGGCTGTCGTAAAAAGCGACTAAGGGATATCCACCGGAGCAGGCGGCAGCACCCGCTGAACAATTCTAGCATGCATGGTCTTAATCTTTCCATATTATTATATTGGAATTAGTCTACCCCAAATTCTAACTCCATTACACCAGCAGTGTGGACCGAAACACACTTTTTTTTTTTCGTAGAACGTGTTCGTAGTTTGTTCGTAGACATGCTACGACGTCGTAGCATGTCTACGAAAGTTAAACCTTGGACCATAATTTAGAGTGACAGTCGGCCGCTCTGCACGTGTCGGTGTACGAATTGGGCATAGTGCTTGTAGTCTAGTATTACAAGTATATTGTGTGAGAGAGAGAGAGATCATTTATTTACCCAAAAACACTTAAATTGGTAGCTACAATACAGATATGTAGTAACTTAAAACAATTTTACTAACTTGCATTCGCACTACCCCAACTCTTTCAGTGGCTGTCGTAAGAGGCGACTAAGGGATATCCACCGGGAGCGGGCAGCAGCACCCCCTGCAGAACAATTCTAGCATGCATGGTCATAATCTTAACGTATTATTTATAGAATATGTCTACCTACCCCAAATTCTAACTCCATTACACCAGCAGTGGACCGAAATACAATTTTTTTTTCGTAGTACGTGTTTGTAATTCGTTCGTAGACATGCTACGACATCGTAGCATATCTACAAAAGTTGTAGAGGGTCTACGAACTTATGCCGGGTACAGACCAAGCGAGCGATAGCAAGTGAAGGCTACCGAACGAACGCGAAAGGACTAAGTGTGGACGTCATTGCGAATGCAAGCGAGCCCAAACGAGGGCCTTTCGTTTGCCTTCGGCCGTGCTCTAATCTCAATTTTATTTGCACGCTCTAGCTCTCTTGGTGTGTACTCGTGCCTACCATCATATTGGTATGGATCAGTTGATCTGAAGATTGATAACAATTTGCAGTTTTTTTATTATATAAACAACGTAGGTTGACGAATTCATTACAGATGTAAGCCGGTTAGTCTGCAGTTAGCTCAATCATTTCAATTGTACATACTAGTTCTTACAATATAGTTTATTTATAATATAAATTGATTTTATTATATTTTTTATTTAGCTACATCGTTTGAACAAACGATGCATTCAATATGAACAGTAAGCGGGTTAGAACACCACCCCTTAAGGCCCATACACCAGCGAAAGTGGCGCCCCCAACCATTATATCTTATTATTACGTTGAACGCAGGAATTTTTAAAAATCCTACGTTCAGTTTGTGGTATCTATAATAAGCTATTTATTAATGCCTCTGTAATAGTTTCATTTTGTAAAGCTTAGGAAGAGATACGAAGTTGCGCTTTTTGGCCACCAAACTCTATTTTTGCATCTCCTCCTAAACTATATGAGATAAAATTATAAAAGAGGTATTAAAAAATAGCTTATAATAGAAAACAGGATTTTTAAAAATTCCTATGATAAACGTAAAAATATGATAAAATAGGAATCGGGTATGCGCCTTAAGGCGCATACCCGAGCCAATCTGACAGCGATACCTATTTTATCATATTTTTACGTTTATTGCATTGCATTATTGCAGGCATTAATAAATAACTTATAATAGATACCACAAACTGAACGATGGATATATAAAACTTGCTGCGTTTAACGTAATAATAAGATAAAATAGTTGGGGGCGCCACTTTCACTGGTGTATGGGCCTTAACGAGGGACTTTATCAGGGTTAGTGCGGATCACGTCTCGTTTGCACTGCGTCCTTACACTTAACCGGCTTACGAGTACATTCATAATGAATTAAACTACGAAAATTTGTATAGCAATTTTTTAAATAAAAACTATACATTCTTTGCAGATAAATAATGTAGTAATCATCGGAATTTTTCTTTTTAGAGATGCCCTGCTATAACTATTTTACTGTGAAGCGAGATAGTACGTGTCTCTGAATACATTTCGGGCAACTTCTAATGCACTAACGACTTGTTTGCGTTCGAATGAAACGCTTCGTAACTCGCGCCGGACTGCAGATTCTCTTTGTTATGGAACGTGCAAAACTGTGCAAACGATATTTGGTTCTGTTTTTTTATGCTGAAGTTATGGGTATGGTAATCTTATCTACAATATCCAATATACCAATGTGTACCTATGTTATATTGGTGGAGATTGGAGATTAGACTCGTGCTTTCGCGTTCGACATCGCAAAATTGCATAATTTTCTTGTTGTTTTATTTTTTCTGCGTTCTCCATAGATAAGAACTAGTGGAAAAGTAGTTTGCTGCAAATTGCAAATCGACCTATCGAATATATAGGGTAGTAAGGGCAGGTAATTTAACCGGGTAGCAACAAGAAAATGGTCTTAGAAGACTATTCTTCATTTTTAACCGACTTCAAAACAAGGAGGAAGTTCTCAATTCGACTGTTTTTTTTATGTTTGTTACCTCAGAACTTTTGACTGGGTGGTCCGATTTGCATGATTTGTGCATGACTTTTTTTATATCAAAGCTGGTGCTTTTCGTGTGGTCCCATTTTAATTTTGTTCAGTTCTGACGATGGGATCCATGAAAATTCATGAAAAGAAAGTGAAAATTTAAGTCGGTTTATAGTTTTTTAAAACTAAATTAATTATTAGAGAATTTCTCAAACTAATTGACTGATTAAAAAAAATACAATTAGCAAGAAAACGGCATTCACACAAAAAACATGTTGTATGGCCTGTTTCTTAAACCTTCTGATCAAAAACTTATATCGGATCAACTAAGGTTGGTGAACAAAAAAAGGCCAAACATCGCAAAAATCTTATCCTATCAGATGGAATAAGAAAAGTCTATGCCCAGGGAAAAAAAACAAACAAATATGGAAAGTCTCCTTAGACTTTTATCCGGCCACACTGGTTAAGGTATTTATCCTTACTCCTGCGTCGAAAAAATCCAACCTGTATAATTTCGAATATAATACAATAGCTCATGGAGAAAAAACCACAGGAGCGTCCTAATCCTCCAGAATTTTATCCAATTTTGGGTTAGAACCAGCGGCGGATAAAATTCAACTGCAAATAATGAATCAGGAAGCAAAATATAACTAACAGAGATAAAAATAGCATACTTCAGTCTAATAGAATAAAATTCACGTAAACTATTCGTGACATAATACCAAAAAAAAACTTACCCCAATTGCGTAGGTAGAAGGAAATTGCCTTTTCAAATTATGTAACCAAAAGGGAAAAATAAGCTACGGCGGCCCTAGTCAGATGATAATAGATTACATCTCGTATCTCTTTCAGCCTTATGGATTAAATTGATAGAGAGAAAGCGACAGGTAGCTTTGTTTTTCACAGCCTGTCGATAGTGTCTAATTTATCTGGATAAATTCATCGTTCATGGATCTCTACTTGTCTTTTTTCGGATTAGAGCAGTGGTCTACCTCCACCATCTATTATTGTTTTAATACTCTATTGGGTACCATATTTGGAGCACCTATTTTATTTTATTACAGAAACTTTCGTAGTTTGACAAATTCATTATGAATGTAAGCGGATTAACTACGAACCTTGTTTGTGTTGGAAGAACCCTTAATGAGGGACATCTTCATCTTGACCTATTTATTCCTAATTAAAGCAGCCAAAAGAAGCCAACTTTTTTTTAAGTTATATCAAGACCCCAAAAAGTTCTTTAACTAACTGTTACTTTTTCAATAACATCATGTTAATACAGCGATACTACAAAAACCAACGTTGACACTGGTCTATCAAGCTTTTAAATAAGCAGTGTCTCAGCAGTAAGACATGGAAATAACAAGAGTTAACCTTTCGTTTAAACTTTTTCTAAGCCGTGTCTAATTAGCCGTCGTAAAACGCAGATTTGTGGTACCGCTTTTGTAAAACACGCGTTCGAACTTTTCTATTGTAAAACTGACTAGTTTTAAAACTGTGTATTAGGTAAAAACACTTTAAGAACGTGGTTACTTTTCAAAACTATAACTAGTAGTAACAATTAAAATTGGTGCACTAAATAATTTTAATCGAATAATAAAACGATACAAAAAAATATGGAGACTACGTCAGACTAAGTGTTGTTGTTATTTTTGTTATAATGTAATTTAATCAGTTTATAATTTCAAGGACGATCTGAGTTTGAGAAAATCATGTTATTTCCTGTGTATAAAGTATTTAATGTTGAGTTTTGATTGGTATAAAATCCTAAAGTCAATATAGCCAACAAAACTAACTACTATCGCTTCTCCTTCAAAGTATAATTTATCGTTCAATTCTATTTGGAGGAAAGGTTAAGTAATAAATGTTGCCCAGCTGCGCTTTCGACGTTTTCGGCTTAGGACGATTTGTAGCAGGCATCGTTTATTGGTGCCGATTGCTTATTCGGATTGTTGTATGCTTTTATGACCCCGACAAATAAGAAGGGTGTTATTTTTGACGTGTTTATCTGAGGCGTTATAATTTCCCAGCGTATATTTTCCTGTTTTGGGTGATCGATAGTACTTTATTTATAATTCATGTATGATTTTTACAACAAACATTAAAAATGAACAATCATACATTAAAAAGGGTAAGAAGGTGGAAATTACTTACCCTGAAAACTGATAAGTACTGTGGCTTTTATTGCTTATATTTTGTTCCATTCTCCCAATGGGTTAAACTAGGACGCCAATAGTCGAAAGGTGGAAAACTAAAATTCTAAAATATAAATTCCAGGTTAATTTGTCAAGGGGGGGAAATGAAATAATCAGAATACTCAAAGCAACTCAGATTGAAGAACTTTAATCATGTGACGATTGACTTGTTTGAGTATTCACCGTTAGTGTAAGTGATTTTTTTGTGTGTGTTGCAGCGCGTCAACACCATGGCGTGCAATTTTTATTGATTTTAAACCAATAATACAGTGATAAACCGATTGATTGTTTTTTTGTTGAAACTCTATGAGACAGGAAAAGTTATCATTAAAATAACTTCCTAAGTATGTATACATTACCCCCCTTATTCATAATAGTCTGCTAACTTAGCACACTGCTTTGCGCTCTTCTTCTATTGACAAAAGTCCTTCATAAGTCAGACTGAGAAATAACACTACTTAGCAACTGTTTTATGTTAGCAGACCATTATAAATAAGGGGATACATTTAGAAGCCAAAAAGTTGACATTTGACAGCAACCTCTATTTTTATAGAGATTAGCGTTAGAATTGACTAAGACTAAAAGGGGCTTACTGTTAGCCTTAGTCAATTCTAAGTTCTTACTTCTAGCTATACTTGGGCTACCAGATCGCACGTGAAGGAACAATCCCTCACAATAAGTCGACGTAAGACCGGTCCGTCTCTCACGATATTTCACAATTTTATCGCGTTAGCTCACTTTGTAGCATTTGATCCTTACTAAACTCTAAAAGGTTTGCGATTTGTCAAGATTGCACTATTTTGTTCTTTTTATGGGCTTCGTAAAGATATAAATCGGGGATACAGTGCTATTTGCCATTGTGATTTCAGGTCGTTGTGTAATCAAACAATTATTTGGTGCCTTCGCTATACTATTATGAACAGTATTTTTTTTACTAACAGATTGTTAAAAAATTTTTGTCTGCGATCACACATGTCAACCTTTTTTTGGTCTTCCTCTAACATTTCTATTCATAAAGTAAACTATTTTGTTTAAGACTCGCGCATTGCACCTGTGATACCTTTTTCACACTGTATTGACGTGTTGTTGAATCAATATCAAAGCATTTTCCAAAAAAAACAAACCCTATTTAATTTGTAATGCGGTAGAAACGTAGGGGAAATAAAAACAAAGGTACGCGATAAATACCCGATAAATAATCAATTAATTAAACCCTATTTACCTTAGAAATTGATAGATGGGGCTTTTTTTTGGAAGAATGTGTTGTATGACACGTTAACCCGTGTAAGGTCTATGCCAAATAATTTGCAATAAATAGGTCATCTTTTTAGTCTGATCAAAATTTGTTTTGATAATACAAAAACATCTCTTTAAATTCATGAATATGTACAAACATTGGATCTTAATTTATCAACAAGTGATACTGATTTTATTTTGTAGGTTAAACGGTTTTTATATGTACATATCATCAGTACTAAAGGTGCCTACGAAGATTCAGATCGGGCTTAAATTTTAGTTAATAGATAAAATAAATCAATAAATGCGAGGTTAGGTATCATGTGTATATATTCCGAATATTATTATATTATATTGTCTGTATATTTCTCTGTGTCTCGAGTGAATCTACCGCATGATATTCATTTATTCTGCTAAATCCTTTTCAGTACAATATCCTTTCATATCACGTTCCGCACTTGATAAATTCAATACACGTGCTCTCATGATACCTTTATCACCGATTTTACATTTTAAGTTCCTCTGGATTTAGCCGTGGTTTTATCGATATACATTTTGTTCTCTATTCAGGGTTTCTAGGAAGTTGGAAAGGATTATGGGTTATTTTCCTTTCACAAGCTCTGCTTTTTTTGGGGCTTGATAATGTTTTGAGGATCAATATTATTTATTTATGTATGGATTGTCTTCAGCATTTATATAAAATCAGCGATTACTGTTGCCATTATTATTTTTCTGTCAGTTTTCAATCGTTGACAAGATATTTTTACTTGATTTCAGTTTGACTTGGACTAATTATCCCCTGAGAGAATCCCCTGCGCAGGAACTTTCAGACTTAAGACTTATAGAACCTCGGAAAATTAGTCAGTAGAGCGTTGCTACAACTAAACGGGGTTGAACTAAACTAGTCCAAATAGAAATCACTCAATGGCATGATAAACCATCCACTGTTGGTATAGTACCTACACCTTTTTTTTTAACCAACTTCAAAAAAAGAAGTCGGAGATGTTCGTCTATTTGTATATTTTTATTAACGTTCGTTTCTATTTCTTCGTCAAATAACGACGAATTTAGATTTTTTTTCCGAGTGTTTAGTTTTTTGTCACGCCAAAATTTAAGAACTGTGTCAATAAAAAGGAATTATAAATTCAGTTTTTTATAATTATTTCGTATATATTTATAATAATTACAATTCATATAAAGTTTTTTTATTACTTCATAGTAGTTCGTACGTAGCAGGTATTGCTAAGATATCAGATAGATTTATCTAGGTATCACATGCCTTGTGCAAGGCCGTTGGAAAAAGCTATCGAGAAGAGCTAGCTGGCAGCTATAAAAATATAACAGTTTTACCAACTATTCAGATGCATATTTTACTACTCCTAAGTTCTACCTCAATAAACTTCACTCGAAAGAGCTGAACCAGCAAAATTGAGTTTATTCTCTGAATATTTAACGTAGACATTGGTAGTAATGCCCGCTATAATACTGGCTCAAGTTTTACTGTAACTTTGTTGTATTTAGATTCTTACAAGGAACTCAAGCATTACATAGCTAAATATAATATAAAAATGGATAGTACTTGTATTCAAGGCAGGCAAAAGTTCCCATAAACAAGTGGTATGTTTTATACCCCTGACTAGTTTATTTTAAACCATTTTATATATGTACATATACAAAGGCTTCACCGACTTTGCGCTAATATGGGTAAGAACATAGTTTTCTTTAAAAAAAACAAATAAAAATTGATATTTCTGTTGCGGAAATAAGTACCTACCTCGAAATTTTGTTTTGTGAAATTCTCACCATAACGATATTTTTCTCTCTCTCGGAGTAAAACAAACTCCAAAAATCCACTCTGCTCCTGCTGAAAAACCAATATTTTCGACAAAAATGCATGCTTTCCAAACTTTGTTTCCGTGATGTGGTCGGAAATTGCCATCGGAAATTACGAATAAAGTGGTATGTAGTACCCGCTCTCGGGATAAATACCGGCAAATCATGCGAAAGCGTGCACCGAACATCCAAAGGCTTAATTTATCAAAGGGGTCAATTTCCAATGGCAATAACCTTCGCATATTTTCGCCAGATCACGCCATAAACAGCAATTTCTGCAAACATTTGGAGCGTAAAAGAAAATAGTGGATTGAAAAAGCTCGTAGACTTTATCTCGAATGGGTCTGAAATCTTGGACGAGCATGCCGTCCCCGATAGCTATCGTGACTCGAGTTAGAAATAACTGGTGCTGCGTTTACCATCGCTTGACTGTCTTAAAGCGACGTTGGACTACTGCAACATTCTCTCTGGGAAAACGTGTTCCATCTTTTTTCATATCTTCACTTTCATAAGTAAGATGGTGGCCAACAACCATATTGATTAAAGGCCACCAACAAGCCATCAAAAAGCCATTGCTTGACCATTAACTATAGAAATAATAAATGTGAGAATTAGTTCTACAAAATAATGCAGAATCATTTCATTTGCACATGGGTTTTTTCATTAGGTATTATCTATGTATATCTTTCTGATTCGATTACAAACATTATGGTTCTTCTCGTTATCGAGTCGACAATCTGGCTTATACAACACTTTCGTGAGATATCTACACTATTTGTTACAAATAGGAGTAGGTACCAAAATGTTTTATTACAGTTTCTTAAAACTTAAGCATTGTCGGGTTGATAGGATCGCAGAGTAAGTGTTGTTGAGTCGATAGCATCGTCTCGGCGGCGAGACTTTTCATTCTGCCCTGTTGATTTGTAGTCGTATTTAAACATGATTTTGTTCGCAAGCAGAAAGAAATAAGAGGGAGCCGAGCAAGCAACGAAATGAACATTATTGCGTTGTGTATGCATGAAAGCAACCACTTCTAAAGCAACTTGCAGCGTGTAAACGAGGCTCCAGTAGATAGGCCACTTGGGCGGATCCAGCGTGAAATGACCATTTTAAACTTTTATTCCAACTACTGGATGAGATTCTAGTTTGACTCTAATGGCCAGAATGTATCTACTTGGATGCTTTTCAAGAAACATTTAGAGTTTTGGAAGAATAGGAATCAGAAGTCCATAACAAAAAGCGTTTCATTTCGAATATGTGATAGTTCGTAGCCTTGTAAGTACTATGACTATATTTTCACCCGACCAACAAAAAAGGCTAAAATGATCAAATATTTACCGCTTTACTACAAAGACGGGTCTGTCTTCGTGGTCTAGCAGTTATGACATCCCGGAACTTAGGGGAGGAAGCGGGTTTGAGTCCCGTCGAAGCTAGAAATAATTACTATACACACTTGTGCACTGTAATATTATGTCCTATAAACCTGACTGACTAGTCTTCTTTGAGACTTGCCGCTGCGCCGTGGTCGAAATTCGGCGAAGAGGGCGTCATACATTAGAAATAATTTTCTATCAACACGATATATGCCAAGGTTTACGCTTGCTCGAATTATTTTAGTTATAGTACTAAATTGATTAGGGAAAGTATACTTAAGTTCTTCGTTGGAACTTAACAGCCAGCATTGGATGATCTAGCAGCATCAAATGGTTTTATATGCAATGCCGAGTGGTGTCCACTGTAACGGAATTTTCAACATTGATATCCGGACTTTCATGCGGATAAGTGGACGCTATATACAGAATGCAATGAAATAAATGATTTACTTACTTACTAAAATGCTAATCCTTTTGATGCGGCCAGTACGGATTGTCCGAAGCCGGTATGTGAACGCGTTCTTAAAGCTTGCCATCGGATATAATAAGTATACTTAATTAAATTTAAACTTACCTCACCTAGCTACGATGCAACGCAACGAATTGTTACAACACCGTCTACTCGATGGACTAGACGCTTATAAGTAGCGGTAACAAGAAGTCGATGTATGGTGGCTAAAAAATACAATTTGTGGGGACGCCTAAGTCCAATAGTGGACGTATGTGGTCTGACATCATGATAAAGCTCATTTTACTTCGTTAACAAAACTTTAAAATTAGATATCTAACCTCCCAATGTGGTTTCCCTCAATTTAGTTTAACAAATATTTCGTAGAAATGCTAACGGTTTCAACCTTCAAAACAAGTTAATTTAATTTTGGTAAACAACAGTTGTTTGCGAAGTTTGGTAATCAGAAACGTTATAGCTCAGTGATTTTGTGGTAGTAGTTGCTTGCAAGTAAAAACTTATGTTAGGTGGAGCTGCGTAAGATTTTATTAAAACTATATGAACAAAAGATGAACATGCCTGATAGAATGCAGACAAGCAATAGTGGCGCTCCCATTAACATCACTAAGACTGACAAAGCGTCTACTCAACCTGAACAGTAAAAATCTGTAGGAATATACTGGTAGGAACTAGAGTTCCTATTAGAACAGGACACTGTTAGAGTTGTGTGACACGGGTTCACACGGGTGAATAGGTGTTTGTTCAGAGGGCTGAACAAACACCTATTCACCATCAGAGCGACGGAAAGCCCTTTCTGCAGAAGGTGCCTCCTCTATCTCAATCTCTACAGCATGTATTGGTCCACTGCTGGACGCAGGCCCCCTCCTGATAAGTGACTTAGTGGCGTTTATCTCATCAAGGATAATGCCCATAATTCGCACGCTGGGGGTGGGGATCGCAGTTTGCTGGTATTTTGGTCTGTAGGGGGTGCTGCTGCTTACTAACTGTTAAAAAAATACCTCGACTAGCGCAAAGAAACGAGTGTTATTGCAACATTGAGCTTCAGCAGTCTAGGGTTTCGAAGAGAAACGCTTCTGATGTTAAAATAAGCACTTATTTTGACACTTAAATCGGCATTTTTATAAGCGTACAAAACCAACCAACCAATTTCCAAATTCTATCATTCAAAGTTTTGTTTGGGTACACATATTCATCAAATATTTGAACATTTATGGCTCGCAACGCTATTCGTTTTACGAACACAGGATTTAGTGTTTGACAATCTGAAATTCTCCCATAGAATTTCAAACACTAGTTGAACATTGTATATTTGTTTGTCAAGCGTCAAGTTAAGTCGAAATCAAAAGTATAGTAAGAGGCGCTAAAGTTAATTCAAAACGAAGTAAAACTAAAATAAAAATATAATGAAATCCATATCTTTATTGATAAACAAAACTACAATCAATTAATATAAATAAATCATAACTAGTATTTACAATTGAAACAATTGAGCAAACTGCAGACTGTTGCAAACAATCTACAGGCAGGTCAAGTGATTCATATCAATACCAGACGTGGGGACTTAAATGGGGATATTCCAGGTGCGGGGCGAAACTCTATGGAGTTTCATTTCACACTCGTTTAGCGTCAGTGAATAGTTTAAAGAAATATATTTGTCACGTTTCTTTTTCTAAAATATCAGATTATGCTTTGGTCATTTTCATATTGGGCATACGACAAAAATTTTTTACTCCGCATGCATCCGCCTCTTCCGTATGAAATGTATCATGTCAATGATTTTACCAATGACTTTCTGAGACTTTTTCTCCATGATTTTTCTTGAAGTTTTATGCACTATGTATAACTGAGGAGAAAGTGCCTAGATATAAAATATGTTTTTTCCTGTAACGCCTAATTGTAAGACAATTCGGACTATAAGCACTGCAGTGGTAGTGTTAGCTTAATAGTCTCCTTTTAAACAATCCTATCTACCCAATCGAATCCAATCCAAAGCACCAATACCAGAAACAGGTACAGTCAATCGAAAACAAATTGGCCCAAATGACAGCAATTTGCATGCTTATTTCACGTTTTAAACTGCAAATTGAAAAAGATCCTGCGAAATTACGCAGCCTGATCATTCGGATGACATTCTCAACGTGGCACCTTTATTGCTTTAATGACAGGGCCACAGAAGTATAGCGTCTAGAAGAGATTTCTGCCAAAAGCTCTTAGAGTAAAAATCATACATTATCGTAGTAGATATGTAGTTTTCAAGATTTGAATCGATTGGGAACGATCAAAAAGACAGAAGTATAAAGATTAGAAGGAACTTTGTATTATAGTTTTTATATCCTATTAACATACGTAAATAAATATTGCTGGGCTGCATGGATAAATTAACATAACATAATTACACCTAAAATTAAATTATGTCTAACACAAAAAGGTCACCGGCTCAGCATAATGCTGCTATGGTACTATAGCTAAACGCAGCACTACGCGCTACACCAATCACACCGGAAACTGTAATGAAACCTTAGACTAGTAATAAAATTTGCTACTTACACACTACAAAACAGACATAAAAATAGTAACCTTGAGAGAAAAAACAATAACACAATTTTTTTTTACCAAAAAGAGAGAGGGTACCGTGTTTTATAGCAGCGGAAACATATCGATTCAGCACACACCACTCAGGAGTAAAAGGCGTGATATTCTGCCGAGACTTTATGCCCGTCGCTGTATCAAAACGTTATAATACAGTTTTATTAAAAACTTCTACTGCATTCATGACATTAATTATTCTAGGTATATTCGATTACACAAATTCCTTTGAACTGAAATCTCAGGTTACAGTTCTCGAATTCTAATTAATTTCCCTCCAGCCTTCGTTGACGTTTATAAGGTTACTTTTTGTAACTTTTCTAATAATTGGAGGTAAGTTTATTCTGAAAATTAAAAGGTTCGAGTAATTTATTGATTTTGAGGTTTCTTTTTTTATTTTAATTTCGGTAATTACATCCTGGTACATAGTTATGATCGTGATTGATGACTGGTCATTAAAATTGGGGTTTTAAAAAGTAAGAAATTACTGGTAATTTCTTACTTTTTATAATTTAATTCTTATACTTACTAATTCTATCACTTGTGATATACTTTATTAATAAAGAATAAAAAAACATTATCATCAATAAACTATAACATAAATAATAAAAAAGACGTGTGGCACTCGGGGACTGCCGCGGTAAAGCTATTGCATAGTGTAAGGTTATTTTCGTTACGGAATTTCTGGATTCGGTCTCCATGCTCAAGGCCCGCGATAGAAGCTCTGCAATAGCTTAATATTATTTATTCTATATATCCCTGTATATAGCTAGAAAACATGTGCTCTAAGCCGAAAAGGAAATTCAACTATTAATTTTCTTTTTTTTTTATTTCGATTTCCTTCGTTTAACATCGGCATCGTAAGTCTAAATTATAATAATACAAACTATATTCTTATAAAAAAGAGGAGACATAGAAGCATCAATGGTTTTGTCAACTTTATTGCAATTATCTTTGATAAACATAATGTCAATCTAGTGTTTAGTTATTGTGTTTTATACATCGTTCTTATTTCACGCTTCAACGATAAATTGTTACCATCTGGGTATTCCCACAGTTCCAGATAGTCAAGATGGTTGATAGGGAATCCAATTTTGTTGAGCAAACAGTTTAAAAGGAGATTCGTGATGTTCCGTGAATAACGGAACGTTCACGTTAATGTAGCTTACGTTACCGTCGTGTAATGGGAACTTTTATGGTTTGGGGAGAAATAAGGAGTTGAATTAAAAATATAGAAGGTTCAGGCCGTATTTTTAAGCTGAATAAGCTGCAATTTTGGTACTTAAAGTTAAGGGAAGCGGATTTATGAAAGTGTTCAATAGAGCTATATATTCACTTCAACATTTTAACCTCTATTAAAATAACATTTGATGACCATGAAATGAATGAATGAACACTTCATTGTACTTACAATAATTTAAATCCATAAAAGTCTCGTATCTACATAATAAATAAACATAGTACATAAGGCGGCCTTCTCGCTGAGAACGATTTCTCCCAGGCAACCTTGGGATGGAATGAAAAGAGAGATGTGTACGGACAATATATAAAACAGAACTTATATAATACATACCTAATTATAACACAAAATTACCTGTATACTAAAATTATAGGTCTAATGAATACATATTATTTATTATACTAAAATAATAGGTATTAATAGTGTATTCATTAACACATATTATTTATTATAAAAGCCTTAACTGCAATCATATCTAAAGTTCCAGAAAAAGATGATAGAATGAATGAGTTTAGACAGCTGCAGAAAGGAAATAGGACTTTAAGGAATAACATAATGTGTAGGTAAACTTATCACGGCATACATGTTTAAAATGAGAGAGATCGGATAAAAATATACCGTCGTTACTATGTACAAATGTTCAAAAAACAAACGGCAACCATTCGCTTTTCACTCAATTATTTTAACATTTGTTTTAGCAAAATATACCTATATTTTCAACTTTATTGTTTGTACGATTATATTTTTAAAACCGGTGTCAGACTCAAAAGCTCCAAAGTAATAAGTTTTTCGAAATAAACATGTTTTTCATGACAGTGAAGTTACCACATTCAAAACTTTGACAGTTGCTTTTGAACTCGTTAAAAAGTTGAGCCTGTCCCAAAAACGGGTTCGTTTTCATGAGATTCTTAAAATACTTTTCGGTTGTGAAATCTCTCCGTTACATCGAGTGAATGACTTTAATGAACAGAATTATCTTTATTGAAATTACTGAGGCTTATATTTTGATAAGTTTCGACGCGAATTTCCATCTACTAGTAGCAAAGATTATTATTAGATAGGTACCAAGCCGTCTCGTTAGTCAAATGACTAACTAACTATTACCTAATTAGCTACTTATTAACTTATTTTGTAGTAGGTACCCCTTAAAAAGCTTTCAGCTTCATTCAACAGCGCGTTACACCCTGCCTCTTAAATAAATTGTTAACACGTGCATTTAATAAAACGATATTTATTTTGTTTCAGGAACCTTTCAACAGACTGAATAAAAAGTTATCGATTCAGTGAAAAAAACAACAATAAAATATCCTACATTCAACAGAATGCTGTGACTCTCTGTGTAGGTAATTCTGTGCAAACGAAAATGACAACAAAAACGTTTTCAATCGTGATAAAAAGGTGAAAATTTATATACAAAGTGAAATTCAGTAAAAAAATGCACGATGACCCAGTGATGTTTAGAAAGATCGTGCCAGAATGATCAAAATGTTTCTGCTACGGGTGGTCATTGCATTCGTCACATTTCATCTCATTGGTAAGTCGTATTTACAAAAAAAAAATGATATAAATGTAATGTTATTTTCAGCAGGGAGTGTGAAATTAAATGTGTTGCTCTGAAAGAGAAACAACATTTAAGCGACTATTTCACTATAAAATCGATAAATAGATTTACTACTAGTAATTTAAATTTCAGTTTCTTCTTGTAAATCACACGTGCTCTGAAAATTCTGTTCTCTCTGAAAAAAAAATACCAGAATTAAATTAAAGTGTAGATGTTAGGTCTAAATAGTACTTAGGTACTCCTATATCTGACCAGTTATAGGAGTACCTAGATATAGGAGGGCCTAGACAATGTAACACCATAGTAAACCCATACATTTTGGACTTTTCTACTATCGCTTTCAACATCGATTGTTACATTGTCTAAGGCTCTCTGATCTCTCTTCTGTCATGTTGTGTGAGCTCACAACTTCATACTATGAACCTGTGTTTGCACACACTCTTGTCCACTAACACACTGCTACACAATGCTTAGACTCGATTGAGACTGTAGACTGAGAATGTATTTATCAAGAATATGGCCATGGTATGCGTCAAAAGTCGCTATTTTTATTTATCCTAGCTATCGATCAAAGTTTTCCCCGGAAAGGTAAAAGCCAAGCAATGTAAACCATCCTACAAACTAAAGTTCAAATTAATCCTCACTAGTCAAATGTTTATCATTTTTTTCCTCGTAAACTCATTTGCGAGCTGAGAATACAACGAAATCAAATTAGTAAAATAATTTTCGTAATAATTACCAAGTTCCGCAGACAATGATGTTGATACAAGGAACGAGAATTTCCCGAAAATATTATGAAGGAGAATGAATGCTTTGCCAATGATATGATCTTAATTTAGGATTGCCTCGAGAGATAATATGAATGTAGGCAAAATACGACTTTCCTGTTACTTATAAAACAGGACGCTGAGGAAATAAAACTTTTAAAGAAAAAATAAAAAATTACAACTTAAGCAACAATTTACAATTTATGCAATTTCTTAAATATCTAAGCCGTGATAAAACGGAGAGGCAGAGTTTCTACATTGCCACGTGTTGAATAGCCAAACCAATTTGTCTTTAATTCATTATGAATGTAAGCGGATTAACTTACATTCATAATGAATTCGTCAAACTACGAAAGTTTCTATAGCAAAATTGTCTCTAATTATTATTCTTATAAATATCAGACCTCCTGTTGTGAAAAGGAGACGTGAAAAATTGGCATTTTTTACTTGGAATCAGTTGTCTGTATAAAATAAACAAACAGTAACACAAGCTTACAAGAAAATATCAGACAACAGTAATGAGGAGCTCCAAAACCACAATATTCTAAGATTATTTTCTATACAAAACGCAAATGAGTGCCTAAACCTTCCTCATCGAAAGAATTCCCGCAAAAATGGTTTTCTGTGATAGACTCTTAGGCACGTTTTCGTAGACACGAGAAATCGTAATGCTTTTTCGCTGTCTTGTAAAATAAACAACATGACGAGTGGAGTAGAAAATAATTACCTTTTTTTATTTATTTAACCGCGTCACTTCCTTTTCCGTTATGATTCTAGGAAAATGACATGGAACTCTTGAGTTACGCGTCCACTAAATTAGAATCGGAGCGCTTGCAGCGTCGGTATTTCGGTAATATGCTTTTGTATGCAACATAGTAATAAGTTGTTGCGGATGACGTCATCGGTAGAAATACCGCCGTCTGGCATCAGTTGTCTAGTTATGCCGATCCAGTGCACGCTGTAGACCATAGAAAACAATACAATGCAACAAATCCTAACGCTCCGTACGCTCTGATACAGTAGACGCCTAACTTCGGGAAGAAACAACAATGGTACCTTTTATTGTTTCGTGGGTACAAGAGAACATCCTACTTATAGTATAAGTGCGAAAGTTTGTAAACATGTATGTAAGTTTGTTGCTTTTTCTCGCAAAAACTACTAAACGGATCGGGCTGAAATTTGGCATACAGTTAGTTCTAGGCCTGGAATAACACATAGGCTACTTTGTATCCCATAAATCAGTTAGGCGTGCGAAGCCGTGGGGCGCAGCTTGTAAATGATTATTCGCGTATGGCTGTAATTTTTACACGCTGTACCATAGAGACCAATAATAAGGAACAAATCCTTACACTCCATACGCTCCGATACTGATCTAGTAGACGCGATACTTTGGGAAGAAATAACAATACTACCTATTGTTTCACAAAGCACAAGATGAAACGTTCAATAGTAGATAATAATGTTGCATTTCGTGCGCTGTCATTTTGGAGCAATGACCCAAATAAGTCACGGTACGTGGGTTTATACACTTTGTAAAAAGAAGTACCTACCTAAACCTTTTCATCGCATCTCGTATGTCTGTTACTTTGATCTGTAACAAATTTTCCAGGGACGGAAAACATTTAATTGAAACTTTTGTGTCAAAGATTTGGGTGGCTTCATAAAGTTCAGTTTTTATGGTTTCTTCAATACAATTCGACCAAGAAAAGTTTCGCGATCAAATTACAGTTACTAAACATTTTTAGAATCTTATTGTGGTTACAAATAGAAGCTTAATTTGTATGGTTTCCAGGCATTTACACTTTTTTTCCTAATTCCCTTAAAATGTCACGAGTTCTTTG
Organism: Eupithecia tripunctaria; assembly: GCA_955876795.1. Lineage (NCBI taxonomy): Eukaryota > Metazoa > Arthropoda > Insecta > Lepidoptera > Geometridae > Eupithecia > Eupithecia tripunctaria. The sequence goes on from OY041622.1 coordinate 6,740,930, forward strand.
AATTTTTCCCTTATTTTTACGGCAAGCTTTCTACATAATAAGCTGACAAAGACGTTCTTTATGTGACGTCATAAACATTTTGTTTATTTGGTTAAGGCTCAGCTACGCACAGACCTAAACAAGTGCAAAGCGATTTTAAGTGATTGCGTATTTTTACACAATGCAGTATGCTACGTAATCCGCGTCCGGTACCAGACACATTTTTTTTCTTAATTTTATTTGACTTCAAAAAATGGAGGAGTTTCTCTATTCCTGTTACCTCAGAACTTTTGACTGGGTCCTATTTTCATGATTCTTTTTTTTTATTTGAAAGCTAGTGCTTCCCGTGTGGTCCCAATTTGTTTCAGTACTGACACTGGGATCCAAGAAAAAACTATACCTTTAATTGAAATCGTTTTATAGTTTTAATTATTTAAATATTAATTATTTTTATTATTATTAATATATTATAATATTATTTTATATCAAAGTCAATAGACCTTCATTTGACCGTAATCTCACCTAATGGAAAGTGAAGATGCGGCCGACGGTGTATAACGAAGGTCTAGAAGAAGAATTCACTCTAGTTTTAAAGAGCCCCCGGTTCTAATTTGCTGGAAAAACAGAAGCAGGAAGCGAGTTCCATTCCTTAGCGGTGGTGATGAATGTGGAGGAAAACTACTTAGTGCCAGTCGAGGTTATATCCACTTAGTAGGGATGGTAATGCACCGTGCGTCTACTTGACCCGAAGTGGAAGGATCAGGTCATTTTGTTCCTGTGAGAATTCTCCGAAATGTATCATATAAAAAAAAGAAATGTATCCGAAATGTATCATATACGATCGAGAGAAAAGCGACCTTGCGGTGTTTGAGACTTTGGATCTTAGTCTCGCAAGGTACTGCTCGCAACGAGTCTGAAAGCTTATATACACATATAAACGTTTAGAGTGGTCTGTTGTTCCATCTGCATAAGCGAAACGGGCAGTACGCAGTACGCAGCGTACTGCGTAGGAATCAAGTGACTAAACCTTGTGATATTGTTGACGAAAATTTGCATTTGACGATCTCAGTGGCGCGGTGGGCAATGGTCCGCCTGCGACGCGGGAGGTTGCGGGTTCGATTCCCGCCTCGGAACTAATGTTTGTACGATCTGCAGATATTTGTTCAGGGCGTTTTGGGTGTTTTCTATGTATTCAAGAAAGAAAGATATATATTTATTTAAAACAACAGAAGAAACTTATTATAGGTACGAATGTATCCTACATCCATGAGTAGAAGCTTATGTAAATTATTATAAAAAATATCTATCTGTGTAGTTTATTGGTATTGTATTATGTATATCAGTTATCTAGTACCAATAACACAAGCTTTGCTTAGCTTGGGGCTAAATAATGCTGTGTGATTTGTACCACATTATTATTATTATTATTATTTGACAAGCTTTTGTGTTAGTTTTTAAAATATAAAAGAGAACCAGTCAAGTATGTCGTTGTTTGTCCCGTCTGGCACCGCCTTAGCCTTTAGAAACCAGATTATGCGGGCTTTTTACTGTGGCTTGGATAACAAGACACTTCTCATAAAATGAAGTAAGCCTCTTAGAATTGTAGAAAAGTATACAATTCTGACCACGGATTCACTGCAAAATCTTGTATAAAATCATTTGTTCTGAATATTGGGAAAAGGGATGGAGTTCTTTAGATCACAGATATCAGTAACTAAGACCGCTGTGCTTTAGATCCATTGACGGGATGTATTGAGATTTGTTATTTTCAGTTGGAAAGTGTGGAAGCATTGTTAACTTTATTTCTCAGCAAATTCGTAGTTAGAACCATGATGGATCTTTTGGGAATTATAATACTTATTCGATCTAGTTTTGATTCCACTGGATCCACGGCTTCCGCTGGGGAAAAACCTAAGTTCTCTACATCACAATCAAGTATTATAGGATAAATTTGTTGCCAATTTTCCTGGCAGAGTTTAAAACGACTAACCATATGTTTAGTCTTATAAAACTATTGTAATTTTCAGAAGAACATATTTTTGCCTCTCACCGGTCGTCAATCCCGTATACTCTTTATTAACTACTGATACTGATACTACTGATAAACTGCGTGGTTTGATATAAAATTTTAAAGCATTACATAAAAAAAATATCCTGCAATGTTAAGAAAGTTCTTTCATAATAAAAAAAATATAGTACTTACCAACGATTTGAGCCTATTTCATTTCACTGGTCAATATTTTCCCTCGAATTTTTGTTTAAATATAATATTTCAAAAGTAAAATGAATACTTTCATCTTGTAAATTTCTGTACACCCCAGGGCCACGTAAGGTTCTTGTTTTCTAATTAAATTGGATAAAACCTCTCGTATTTAGAATTAATATAATTAAATAATTTATGCCCTTTTTAAGGGATACCGGGATCCTCTTAGGGGATATTGTTATTTCCTTCTATTAAATTACCTCTCAGGGGGACGAAAGGATTTTTGAGAAAGGAAATCTGGGAGCTAAGGGAAACTGAGGTAAAAGGAAAAATAGATAAAGAGCTTCAATTTTAATTATTCTTCTCTGAAAAATTATAAGATTGAGTTTCGTGAAAAGTACTTTCCTTTATATTCTCATTTTGGCTTTATTGCATAAAATTATTAAAAATATTAACGGGTATTCATCGCGTTTATTTACCTATTTTTCCCAACGTTTCAACAGGTTTACACTCTGAACATTTATAATAATCTGTTCTGATCGCGTAAGTTAAAAAATCTTTACTGCCTAAATTGTCTTTCACAAGTCAATTTGTTGGGAAAAACTTGTCAGCCGATTTTAATAATTCTTTTGGTTTTTATAGATATTATGTGGTCCCATATTATTTTATTGCCAAGGTTTATTTGCCTCGCAAAACCAAAAAAAAGTAAGAATGGAGGAAATAAGGAGTTAGCTTCAAACTCCATTGATATTCTCACTTTTTTAAATTAAAAGGGTTATTCTGTTTCGTAAGAAAATCAAATAATTCAACTCCAATGGCTAACAACTTATTTAATCTACGGTTTAACCCTTCAAGACCTTCTAATCGTAATGTAGCCGGACGCAGGAGGAATAATTGATCGACACAATTTCCATGGCCATAACAAATTTACGACAACCCTCCACGTTAGAGCCCTATTTATAATTTGTTTGTGTTTGGTGGACGTGATCGTGTGTTTTGTTGTCGCCAGTAACATAATAATAAAAAAAATAAAAATAAAGGAATCTAACGGGTTTTGTTGTCAAAACATATCCTAGTAGAAAAATAACTCGAATTTAATTTTTTTTGCTTTGGTTCCTTGAATGTAAGAATGAGAAGTCATTGTATTTTATTGTATACAGCCGAATTGAGAACCTCTTTTTTAACTTCGGTTAAAAATACGTTTCTCTTAATCGGTAGAAGCACTGCAAGGTGCTTAATGTAAGTATGTAGGTAATGAAACGTAAATGTTTATTAGTTTTCGTAAACTATGCAGAGCCCATACTAAGAGTAACTTCAACCTCAACAACCCGTATCGGACGCAGGCCTTCCCCTGATAAGCGCCTTTCTGAAGTTTATCTCATGGATCGCAATTTTTTTTTATCAGAAATAGTCCTTAATCGGTAGAAGTGCTTAATGTAAGTATTTAGGTAATGAAACGTAAATGTTTATTAGTTTTCGTAAACTATGCAGAGCCCATACTAAGAGTAACTTCAACCCCAACAACCCGTATCGGACGCAGGCCGTCCCCTGATAAGCGCCTTTCTGAAGTTTATCTCATGGATCGCATTTTCTTTTTATCAGAAATAGTCCTTAATCGGTAGAAGTACTTAATGTAAGTATGTAGGTAATGAAACGTAAATGTTTATTAGTTTTCGTAAACTATGCAGAGCCCATACTAAGAGTAACTTCAACCTCAACAACCCGTATCGGACGCAGGCCTTCCCCTGGTAAGCGCCTTTCTGAAGTTTATCTCATGGATCGCAATTTTTTTTTATCAGAAATAGTCTTTAATCGGTAGAAGTACTTAATGTAAGTATATAATTTTTGAATGTTTCTACTATCGTTTTCGACATCAATTGTTACATTGTCTAGCCCTCTCATCTACTACATACATAGCAAAAGTATTATAAAATCGGTCTAAAATTGAAGTTGGTAATACATTTAGGTAAGATCGGTCAGTAAAATTCGAGGGGTATTAAGGCCCATACAGCAGCGAAAGTGGCACCCCCAACTATTTTATCTTATTATTACGTTAAACGCAGGAATTTAAAATCCTACGTTCAGTTTGTGGTATCTATTATAAGCTATTTATTAATGTCTCTGTAATAGTTTCATTTTGTAAAGCTTAGGAAGAGATACGAAGTTGCGCTTTTTGGCCACCAAACTCTAATTTCGCATCTCCTCCTAAGCTATATGAGATAAAATTATGAAAGAAGTATTAAAAAATAGCTTATATTATAATATGTAGATACCACAAACTGAACTTAGGATTTTTAAAAATTCCTATGATAAACGTAAAAATATGATAAAATAGGTATCGCTGTCAGATTGGCTCGGGTATGCGCCTTAAGTGAGCATTGAAATTTCTATTTTCGAATGAGATTGAATCATGCGTTCCTGCTATAAATAAACAATTTTCAGTATGTTCTTAAAAATTCGATTTGTCCTATATTGCTGGCAAGTGTAATCAAATACATGACCATACCTAACAGGCATTTTAGGTCTACAAAGATAATACAAAATCAAAAGCCTCCTCATAATCTTTCAAGAATTATTCTAACTTTTCACAGTTATTTTAGTAGGATCTGCTGAGACTTCCAACTCATTATTTCTTCAAAGGAGCTATCGAGTCGGTCAAAATTGCAGTTTCCCCTTGAACAAAACGATAGAAAGCCTTGGATAAGTGTATTTCAACTGGAGTATTTGTAGTTTACACTTTGAACAAAATAACACTTCGTAGTTTTGCAATTTATGACTCACAGTTTGGAAACTAGGTTCATTTTACAACGTCGCCTGCTAAGATTAATGTGCGTAGTCTAAAGTAGTAGTACAAAGTATGAGCTAGAGATAGGACAACAGAGTGTGGGTAATACTGCTGGAATAGCACGGCGATTGTTATTTAGGAAAAATAACATCACATCATCATACATTGCGTGAATTATTGAATCTCAAACATTTTAGGCATTCGATGACGATGTGTTCATATGAAAACGGTTGATTTCTATCCCACGGGAACTGATTAATGTGATAAAAAGTTATTCCAGAAATAGAATTATCTGTATGCAAAATTTCAGCTCGATCCGTTCAGTAGTTTTGGCGTGAAGAGGTAACTAACATCCATCCATACATCCATCTAAACTTTTGCATTTATAATACTAGTAGTTCTCCGAACAGTGAACCTCGCGAACACTAACTATTTTTAAACTGTACCTGTTATTTTTATACCCGGGTATCGGGTAATTTTTTTTCATATAATCGGGTATTTCTTATATATAATTGTTTGTAAAAGTAGGTACCTACCTACTACGGGTTTGTTTATCTTTTGTGCAGTAATTTAAAAATCGAATACTCATAATGTACCACTAAATATTAATCTGTGGTTACAGGTGAACAACCTTCTTCGGTACCTATAAGTAGGTACCTAAAATACCTAACTAGCTAGGTATTTTAAATTGATTTGACCAACACCTTATACCTACCTACCTACTTAGTCCGTGCAGTTTGAGGACTCTCGTGGCTTGAGGTTAGATGTTCATAACATAGAAACGATTAACTATTAGCACATTCCCTATGATACATACCTATCTAGGCTGCCGCCCCGCCAGCACCGCCTTCGTCGCCGCCGCCGCCGGCCGGCGAGAGCGACCAACATCTTCTCATGCTTCCTTTCCTTTTTAACCCACACAAAAATAACGCGCCAAACTGTTGCACAAACACCAGCTTCAAACAACAAACAAAGTCTAAAGTCAATGAAAACCAAATTCTGTTCCTAGATATTTTTAAAAGATGGCGTTTATTCATCGAATCAAAATTGATAAGTAAGAGAATAGGAGTCGTTAGTAAATAGCAAAGAATATTTTTTTGTTGATTCAATTTTTGAATTTGCTATTTGAAGCGCCGTCATTGAAAATGTATTTAATAATATAGTTTCATAGGTATAAGACTTCACTTTCACAAACTTAAATGTTACTTAGATGAACCAACAGGTAGCGCTAGGTAGCTAGCATTAGCAAAGGAGCTACTCTGTTTAACAGATCTATAATCGTCATCAGATTTTCATCAATTATTTATGAGGGTAACTCACCTCTATATTGTTTACCTGTGCTACTACTATGAAATAATCTTTGAAACCAAAACTCTTTCAATGAGGTACATGAGCGCCATCTCTGTTAAAAAATAATGTAGTTCTTACTGCACAAACTGCAAGTATGGGCGTGACCGTAATAGGAGGTATAATATACTCTTGAAATGTTACGCAGCGGGCGCGACGCTTGCATATTGAATTTTGTGTCTATTGATCGTGCCTCAGATACTGATCAAATATTTACCATTTTTTTTATGAGAATTATATAAAAATCTATCTTTTATTTAAAAATAAAATCATCGAAATCAGATATCGCATGTGTGTAGTGTGAATAGGTCTCTACTAAAACAAAGAAACTAAAAAAAGCGGACATGTGATAGTAAAATATGGTTTTGCGCAGCTTCCCGCTATCCCATGATAACGTTTATTTTAAACCTTTATTGAACAAACATTTTCAATAAAAAAAAACAATCAAACTAATCGAGATCTTTTTTTTTCCAGTGCGAAGAGGAAGTTGAGTAAGACAGAGCAATCCTTTCCCTAATCTTCAAAATACTATCAATCGAAAAATATATAGGCTAACAGGACAACGTTATGACATAAAATTGTTGACAAAAATAAATCATCAAAAATAGCTGAAACAACCAAATTTTTATCTCCACCCCCCATCAAAAAACCATAAACAACATCTTAAAAAACATTCTTCATAACGCAAACCTGCCTATAAATCTTTCACCACTAGATCTAATCGAGAATAACTGATTTTAGTGCCGATAGTAAAGGGCTGATGCTGACCGAGTCGCCATAAATATCCGCACTTTCATAAATCAGGGGGATGGAAAAATGTTAGTGACACTGGCAACATTCGTGGTGTCGTAAGGGAGGATTTACAGTCTTATAGTAGCTAATGGGTGCTTAGGGGGATATTTTTAGTGATTAGTTAATGTGTTTTGTATGAAGTCTTATAAATAGGATAAAGTCCGGATAGCAGCCTTTGCTGCCACTGCTAGAATAAATAACTTCTGAAAATTGAAATCAAGTTCAGAATTTTGCGCATTTTAGAATAGAATAGAATATATGATCCTGTGCCGAAATAGGTGTTGGCTCAGCATGTGCTCAACGATTGCCGCTCAGCGCTGTTTTTCACCTAAAAACCTTTGATTTGGCGTTACGTTCGTCTAGGCTTTTATAAAGAAAAGTGTTCCTGATTGGAAATTGAGTCGATATAGACAAACTTGTTTTTTTTGACAAATGTCAGTTCTTGGGCGAAACGTACTTTTTTCAAAAAACTAAGAATGGCAATATTTTTTTTTTCTAAATAAAACAGAACTTTGAATTTGCCCCACCTTGTAATGGTGTCGATTCTCTTGTTTTAGGATTAGCTAAAATTAGGATTTCGGATTTTCAAATAAATTAAAGCGGTTCTATGGTTCAACTCACCTTTAAGCTTAAGCCAATAAGCTTTTAAACATATACCAACATTTATGTATCTTCTTAATCTACTACATTTCAAAACATGATTGCAATTTTCGGGAGTAAGTTATTTGGCAATAGGGCACGAATGCCACCTGGGGAATCGACCAGAGATCGCTGATCTTAAGACAGATTGGATGTGGGGCAGATGGGTTTTTTTCTTGCAAGATCCACCAGCCATGCCATTTTGACTACGACGTGGGATAGAGTCTATGGCCCGTATTATGAAAGGTTGCTCAGTCATCGATCTATGCTTGAGCAACGCTTTTCTATGGCATAAACGACTCTCAAGCATAGCTCTATGACTGATCAAGCTTTCATAATACGGGCCTATAACTTCTGATTATGAATGAGATAAACTTTATCTGACTGACTTTTTCAGAAATAGCTGGACGAATCTTTATCATAATACATTTAGTAGTAGTTCCTTTAGGTATATTCAGGGAAATAGAAAGAAAGAAAATAATTGCATTTACTATAAATCTACTACACATAAAAAACACAACACAATGACCAACTTGAGACACTGAATAATCTTAGACTTAGGTAGCTGATTTTTTTTCAGGGATTAGGGCCAAATAGGAGCATTGACCAGGTGTCTACCCCAACTCTTCCGGCGGGTGTTGTAAGAGGCGATTAAGGGATATCTACCGCGGGCGGGCAGCAGTGCTTCCTTCAGAACAATGTTATCAAGTGTAGGCCAAAGACAGTCACGACCATAATTATGGTATAAAAAAGCACGCGTTGCTGCAAGCAGTCATTTGTTAAAATAAATATGCAAAAAGCTATGATATAATTAGCTTTGATAGTTTTCACCATCATTCCATTTTTATGTCTGTCCTAAACAATGCAAGATATTTGTGTGTATGTACCTATATCTACGCCACGTGAACTTTGCAGCCTGTGGCCATCGATAATCTATTTTCGCCACACTTTTCTATTACCACCTATTTTTATTGGCCAGTAAAATGGCCGATGGCATCGAACCCTCCAGTTTCGACGCAATCCAATAACAATAAAAATGGCAGTAAAAACGTATTATTTATCGTCGACATGTCTAAAGCTACTTTCTGCTTTTAGTATGAAAATTTATGTCACATGTACAGACATTGTTGGTCACCAAGCTTGCCATCTGTCAACCAGATACCATAACCAGATTGTAATCATACAAATTCAATATTAGATTTTTTCAAACCCTGCACAAATGATAAACAAACCCGTAGTACTTAACCTAAAAATAAATTGCTTGTTGACGATTTTTAAACATAATACTTGCTGATTACATTATTTTTAAGATGGCTTAATAAAGTTATTTCTATTTCTATTTCTATTGAGATCCTTTCTTCAATAAATATTGTCCAGTTATACCTCTTTATCTCGACTGTTGACATAATTTGCAACTTTATGATAAATAGATCATAGTCCGTCGTCCGATTTTCAGCAGATAATTGAAGGAAACAAAATAAAGAAGATAGTATAGCCATTTAAGGTTTCGCGTGACGTCACGCCTTGCTAAACTTTTAAGTGAGGCGTGACGTGACTAGCCCCGACTCCATAACTTTGACGCGTTTTATTTTTGTCAGATTATATGATCATTGACAAAAAAAATATGTCCAGTACCTTCTGATTATCATACTGACGGAGTAGAATAATATTATTTGGACATGACCATTCTTCTTCTTCTTTGACGTTTGATTTACTTTACTCGGCAAGCGTAGTGTAGGATGCCCTCCAGCATGCTACCATGATAATTTACGAAAGACCGCAGGCAGATACTGGATGCGGCAAGCTGAAGACAGGGGGCTATGGCGCTTATTAGAGCAGGCTTGGTTCCAGCAGATGACTACCAAGATTCCATTACGGATGTAAGCGGGTTAACTACAAACCTGATTTGTGTTGGAAGAACACCAACGTTTCATCCATCACCGACCCGGAAAAGCGCATCTCTGAAATTTCATCTTCAGGGCGAGTGCGGTTCTAGACGCACGCGTTCCGCATCCCTTCAAGCACTGAGTGTGCACAGTGCTCGAAGGTGAGGAAACTAAGATAGTTTTTATAATAAAATAGACTACCAAGATGATGATCATGATGACGTTAATATAATTAGGCACTCACTGTTAAAATTAGTAGGGACATATCATTCATCTTTTGCGTAAATTTAATTAAATTTGTCGCAAAGATAATTAATTTTTTAACGTCAAGTTTCATCAGCTGTAATTTCCGGTATTCTTCAGAATTATTGCTGAGTGCTGACAATTTTTTAAGGTAATGAGATTAAGAATTATGTATCTATTGAATCGGAAGATTCGTTATTTTGTTCGAATTTATTAGGATTGTTAGTAGGTATTTGTATTTGCCGCTTCTCGAAGCATGATAGAAGATACTGTTCGTAAGGTAAAGGAAAAAAAATCACAAATTTTTGTAGAGTGCGTGTAGCTTATCCATCCTTTAGAAAAAGCTTATATCTACTCAGATAAATAAATATATAAATAATGCTGGACAATTCATACATAAGAATACTAAAACGTTTATTTTTATCACACCATGTCTCTATAAAGAAAGGTCGAGGCTCGTCTCTTTTGCATACCAAAACCTTCAATAATAAGCTTTGTTTATAAATATCTAATATGCACCCGGCCAGAGTACATATCTTATTACTTCTGAAAAAAGTATACCTATAAATAAGCATAACCAAAAAACATATTTAGTCATCATCATGTCAAAGTCAAAGTCAAAGTCAAATCGTTTATTTCTTTAGACTTACAAAATAAGTACTTAGACAAGTCAAATTTTTACTATATAAACAGCTTGATAAATAGTTATTACTATCAAACAAGAAATAAGGTGCAATTGACTCTGATTAACTTCAATTTTTTGTCCACTAGCGGAAGAAGTAGGCTAATGGTGATGATGATGATGTCGAAATATGTTTTTAATTTGAAACGTGCTTACCCCTGGATTCTCACGCAACTCAGATTGAGTTACGTTTAAGTATCCGGGGGTAGGTAAGCTTGTTTTACCTGCACTGCACGTCTAAGTTAAGAAATTTTATAATATATATTAAGCTATCTACATCAATCAAAAATTTCGCGGCCTCCCCGGCGAAATTTTGATCGATGGCTATCCAGCATTATTTTACCAATTTGTTTCACAAACGTCAATAAGTGTACATTTGCGCTGCTAATAAAACCTTAGTCACATTGACTAATATCTGGCTCAAACTTATGGCTACCTTCGTCGAAACACAAAATCCAATAACCCCTCGCGGACAGTGAAACGGAGAATTTCAATCAGGCCACTATTTTCCTCTGGCGACCTAACAAAGGAATAAAAATCATTGTTAAGCTCAGAAAGGGGATTACACTTTTAAAGATGCAATTTTAAAAGAAATGCCTCAGGTTGAAACGGCGGATAGGAATGCTTTAGAGGTTTTTCTTGATAGATGATAGCTTGTCATGTTTTTAAATTTTTACTTTAGAGTTTAAGCATATTTTTATATAGGTTTTAGGGTTCCATTTCCATACTCAAAGGGACAGGACCCTATTAGTAAGACTCCATTGTCCGTCCGTCTGTATGGGTGTCTGACTAAAGACAGAATAAAATCATTATTTAAGGGGGCCCCCATACAAAAAACGTGATTTTTATGCCGTTTTTATAGAGGTACCTTTGTGTCCGCTCTTTGTGCGCGAGGACGACTCACACTTGGCCGATTGTTTTTACAAAATCAGACACAGAATAAAATAAAATCGATGGATGGATGTTCGTTACCTCTTCACGCCAAAACAACAGAACGGATCGAGCTGAAATTTTGCATACAGGTAATTATAATCGTGGAATCAAACATAGGTACTTACTTTTTATCCAATAAATCAGTTCCCGTCGGATATAAATCACATTTAGTAATTGGGTCCTGTTTTACCCTTTGGATATGGAACCCTAAAAACAAACACAGAAGATCCATGATCATTCCATTTTTAAGAACTCATAACGTTCGTACGAGCACACTTTATAACTGAAAACGCAGCAAATATTTTAACCCAAAAATAATGAAGACTGGACCCTACTTGAGAAAACTGCGGTCAACCGTACATTACTCTTAAGCCTAACCTTATCTCGTTGACATAGAAGCTAAATTCGCGTAACACTCGCTGTCCTATTTTGATGTACATTTAGGGGTGAAGACTCACATAATGGCCAAGATCCACATTTTATACATTGAAAAATTAAAAAAAAAACACTGAAGTTTACTTGTTCTGAAAATTTATATGAAAAACGGAACAAGGACTGTTTAAGTCTCCGAGGCAAAAAGAAGGTGCTATTGAGTAATATAGGTTTTCAGATTTGGCTGAAATTATGCACGTACCGCAACCCATGGGCATTACCCCCATTAGATAAACGCCAATAGGACGCTTATCAGGGGGAGGCTTGCGGCCAGCAGTAAACCGATACAGGCTGTTGAGGTTGAGGTTGAGGAGTGACAAAAAATCTTACATAAGAAAATTGTTATTTAGGTATACGAGTATATTGATTAATCAGAATTAGTCGTTTAATAGATATGGCCGGCCTACTGCCACTTCAGTTTGCTAATTCTTTGAACTATGTCGATAACTTTGGTTCTCTGTCGGATGTATTCGTTACGAATCCTATCTTTCAGAGAGACTCGGAGGATCGCTCTCTCCATAGCTCGCTGAGCGATTTGGAACTGGTGGACCAACCCTATCGTGAGTGTCCACGTCTCAGCTCTGTCGGTCATGACGGGTAAGATGCACTGATTGAAAACTTTCATTTTCGAGGGGCTTCTCCGGCTTTCAAGAGGCTCTGATGTTATGCCTTCCTCACCGGGGGCTTTTCCATTTCTAAGCTGCCTTAGAGCTAGCACAATCTCGTTTTGAATTATGTCTGGCAGTTCTTCGGTATAGTGGCGTGTCAGGGTGGCTCCGGAATCGTGGTCGACTCGTTGGGGACGAGGGGCATGTGCAGCGTATAAACGCGTCGTCGCACCGTACCATATTATTAATTAGCTTGTTCAGGTCTGACCTATCTGACGTAGTAACTAGGGTGGTTTCCCGTCATTTTGTCTTAAAATCTTGAAATCCTCTAACCATTTATTTCATTTGACAGTCTAGTTTTGTGCCGATTAACGATGATAAATATGGCTCACCCTTAAGAGTGAATTGTGTACGTGTGCCGGACATTTTAAAGGATAATATCTTCGGTGTAGGGGCTGTGGTACCTTTTATGGTCGCTGAATAAAAGGAATATTCTCGGAAAGAGGCCTTAAACGGCCTGAAAAGGTTTATAAAACGCTATACGGGCGAAATAGTTGAGCGTTTCTGTTTTAAGGAAGGAAGGTTGTGGGTGCCAAATCTGGGCGATAAAACGATATTTTGGAATGGCTTGTGAAAAGAATATAGAAAGTTAAGTTTCTATATTAGTAATAAGGGAAATTATAATGGTTTACTGCTTACCGTGAGCCCAAATGATGAGGTGTGTCCGGAATCATTTATTTATTTACGCGTTGAGCTAGTAATGAAAACATTAAGTTTTATTTTCCTGCAACGGACTAACTAAGTCCATAAACCGTGGGACGGTTCAGATATAACTTTAATATCAATCAATAAATTTTCCGGCACCGCACCCAGGAATGATTTTTTAATAGTTTATTTTAAACTAGCTGCGCCCTGCAGCTTCGCTCGCGTTGATCGTATGGAAACGTTTAAAAGCGATTTCTATCCCACGGGAACTGATTTATTGTGTAAAAAGTACCCTATGTTTGATTCCAGGATAAGGACTACCTGTATGCGAAATCTCAGCCCGATCCGTTAAGTAGTTTTGACGTGAAAGGTAACAATGACCATCCATCCATACATCCATCCATACATCCATAGAAACTTTCGCATTTATAATATTAGTGTGACTTTAAATTAATACAAATCCCAATAAGTGTTTCCACCAAAAGTTTTTAAAGAATATCTCGTGCGTTTTAGGAAAATCTTTCATTGAAAACTATAAGAAATCCACTGCCACCACCTCTCTAGCTATCAATAAGAACGCAGCCTTAGAAAAGCCGTTAGAATATAAATAAGTGAGCGAACAACACTTCAATTTATCTTAAAGCAGAGAGAGTATTCTAGACTAAGGTTTGTTCTTTTGCAGAAAGTTCTCGCAGCAATCCCTTACAACTACTGAGAAAGCTTTGATTCAATGGAGTACATAGAGGCTTTAGGATGAGATTAGCATAGTTTACGAAAACTATAACAGTTTTAGTCTTTTTCTAAATATTGTAATACAAGGTTGTCTGGAAGAGACTTTTAGCGATAAGGCCGCCCATTATGCAACTATGCTATCTCTCTTTTCCTGTATTTAATTTTTGAGTATATTTTTAGTGAGCAATAAAGTGTATATTGCATTGTATAATAGATTCATATAATGTACATAGCCTTAACGTATACAGATATAGGAACTTCTTTTCATATGATGACATCGATTTTCGTATAAACTCCATTTAAGTCGTCGAGTAAGTTTCAGTGATCTGTTTCATTTCATCAGTAATTTTGTCTTTGATAAGTCTGCTATACCTTTTTCATTATTTTTAAACGAAAACCAACCTTTTTGGTTTTTGTACCTATCGCGCACACTCATACTAGCCACCCAGAATATTGGCAGTGCTTAAGTTGCGTGCGATCTAAGCCGATTATCGCAGTAAATTATACATTTGGATTACTGTCGGTGAATTCACAGCCAAACAGATTTATTCGACCCTTCGTATTGAGCTTAGAGTTGAGTTTGGTACAACTTTTCGGCTTTGAAGTTCTGTTAAAGCCGAATTTCGTATTGAAGGTAAGTAATAGCTTTATCAAAAGTAAGTTGCATACAACAGGTCTCCTCTGAGATGACCTTCCTTTTAGGGTTGGCCGGCCATGCTTGGACGTAAGACGCTAGGCAGTCCTTGCACTGAAATCAACGGTGAGGACCTCTGCCTCGCATCAACGCATCAACATCCTGGGACAAATCCTTGTACGGTCAGCTGATATTTGTTCCGGGTACCTACTCTGAGTGATTTCTATTTATTGTTAGACTACAATATTGCAGTAAAGTATTATATTACAGTGGTAAATAATTATCTTTGAGCTAGACAACCTCAACCTCAACAGCCTATATTGGTCTACTGCTGGACACATTCCTCCCCCAGAAAAGCGTCTTATTGGCGTTTATCAAATAGGGGTTATGCCCATAATCCCCACGCTGGGCATGCGGGTTGGGGATCGCAATTCGTTGGTAGATTTTTTTGGCAGGGGGCGATCCTGCCCGCCCCGTGGTGGATATCCCCTTTTTTACGACATTTTGCCTTCACACTGCTTGACTAATAGTGTGGTGGTTAGTAAAACTATTTCCTAACCGTAACACCAGTGTGAAAGAGTGGTGTGGCGGTGAGTCGGGCACGGGTAAGAGGTGGGGTGATACAAATTCTAAACCGCAATAGCACCACACAGTTCGATAAGATTTTGTGATTTTGCCAGCATTATTATCATTCTTATTATAGAATCTTTTCTTGCATAGACTGCATAAAATACTCATTTTTTGATGTCCTACAACCACGGAAGACTTTTTTTTTTTTTAATCAGAAATAGACCTTCGTTTGACCGCAATCTCACATGATGGAAAGCGAAGATGCGGCCGACGATGTATCACAAAGGTCTAGAAGATGGCTACTCCGGACCACATTCCGAAACACAACAGAGTTGCTTCACGGACTGGCCCAGTCCGGAGGGTGGTAACAAGCCACGGCCGCAGATCTCATAACCACACGTCCACTGTTGGACAAAGGAATCCCATAAATACCAATCCTGAGCCACCTTCATTCAGAAACACCTTGCAACCGCTACAATGTCGTCGGTTCATCGAACACTGCATCCATATCTAAAATTTTACGTTAAAATTGTCTACTAAAAGATGACTAAAAGTGTCAATTTATCACTAAAAGTGTCATGCGGCTGGTTCGGCCTTAAATTCAGCCAATGCTTCGGCCTCAATACACCACTAACACGGGATGGGGCAGGCATTAGGTTTGTGCGGGAACCACAATGAACGTTTCTCATTTACATTTTAACTCAATGTGCAAATATTGTTACACAATAATTGATACAGCGTTTCATTTGATTATTTTGGCTGTGATTTGATTGCTCTAGGTATTGTAATTACTAGGGGAAGTATATTGCATTAGCTTTATTAAAAAGCTTGAAGGCTTATTTGTCATTGCCGTGTGGTGCCGGTTTAGAATTTGCACCACCCCAACTCTTCCCTCGGGCATCGGCGATTAAGCAGAGCAATTCCACTACCACTGTACTGTGATCTGAATGACATGAAAGCAAATAAGGCGTTTATCAAGGGGAGGCCTGCGTCTAGCAGTTCCTTATTACATGCCTGTATTTTTTCCTGAAGACCTTCGTTTAAATATCTCATCTGATAGTAAGTGACGTCTAGCTACATATATAGTGCCGGCTTAAAATTGAGGAGTATGTAACCATGATTTAAGCTAGATAAGTATAATTGATTAGTAATAAACCAAACGCAGTCAGATGTAGTCGTTTCATTACAACTCCAAAACTATACTTCCCCTCATATCCTGGCAAGGTCGCCATGAGGGGAAGTATAGTTTTGGAGTTGTAATGAAACGACTACATCTGACTGCGTTTGGTTTATTACTAATCAATTATACTTATCTAGCTTAAATCATGGTTACATACACCTCAATAAGCCGGCACTATACAGCTAGACGTCACTTACTATCAGATGAGATATTTCATTACAACTCCAAAACTATACTTCCCCTCATATCCTGGCAAGGTCGCCATGAGGGGAAGTATAGTTTTGGAGTTGTAATGAAACGACTACATCTGACTGCGTTTGGTTTATTACTAATCAATTATACTTATCTAGCTTAAATCATGGTTACATACACCTCACCACCCAACTCTTCCCGCAGATGTCGTTAAGAGGCGAATAAGGGATTTCCACCGGGAGGCAGGCAATAGTGCCTCCAATCCCCAACCCACATGCTTAGCGTTGGGATTATGGGCATTACCCCTCATGAGATAAAAGCAACTCTAGGGCTTAAATAATTTATGAAATACTATTAAAAGTAATGCTTGGTACTTATAATAATATTACTTATGCCTTATGAGATTGATTAGATTTCAAACCATAAAGAAATAAAAGAAAAACAAGAAGTTCTAATCATTTTAAACCTTTCAAGGAAATTACAGAGAATATTAGCTTTCAAGCTCTGCTTTGCTAGCAGCCGCAAAAATGCATTTCATTTACTGACCGCGATCCTATCAAAGACTGCCGATAAAACATTAGTGTAATAGCTCTGAAAAAATCAGGCAATAAGATGATTGGTTCACTACTTTTTTCTTTGGCTGCTCTGATTTGATCCATAATATTAATTTCATTAAGGCGCATACCCGAGCCAATATGACAGCGATATCTATTTTATCATATTTTTACGTTTATCATAGGAATTTTTAAAAATCCTACGTTCAGTTTGTGGTACCTATTATAAGCTATTTTTTAATACTTCTGTAATAATTTTATCTCATATAGTTTAGGAGGAGATGCGAAAATAGAGTTTGGTGGCCAAAAAGCGCAACTTCGTATCTCTACCTAAGCTTTACAAAATGAAACTATTACAGAGGCATTAATATATAACTTATAATAGATACCACAAACTGAACGTAGGATTTTTAAAACTTGCTGCGTTTAGCGTAATAATAAGATAAAATAATTGGGGGCGCCACTTTCAGTGGTGTATGGGCCTTAAGACGAAGTGCGTCGGTTTCGCGAGACAAGGACGAGCGAACTTTGCGTGGGGAAGGCGAGGAAAAAAGGCGAATGCCGCGAAATGGCCAGTCTTTAAAATAATCATCATCATCATCAGTCTATACTAGTCTACTGCTGGATATAGGCCTCCCCTAATGAGCGCCATATCGCCCTGTCTTCAGCTTGACGCATCTAGCATCTGCCTGCAGTCTTTCGCAGATCGTAATCCCACCTGGCCGGAAGGCGTCCTACACTACGTTTGCCGAGTCGCGGCCTCCTGTCAAGAACTCGTTTACCCCATCGGTTGTCGGTTCTTTGCGAGATATGGCCGGCCGTAATTTTTTGAGCTATGTCGATAACTTTGGTTCTCTGTCGGATGAGTTCGTTACGAATCCTATCCCAAAGAGCCTCCGAGCTCTTTCCATAGCACGCTGAGACTATTGCGACATTGAATTGGTGGACCAGCCCTATCGTGAGTGTCCACGTCTCAGCTCCGTAGGTCATGACCGGTAAGATGCACTGATTGAAAATTTTAGTTTTCAAGCATTGCGGTATGGATGACGAGATATCTAAAATAATACTCTTTATCGTCTTAAGTAATTATTAGGAAACACGTAGACGAAATTTCATTGAATTACGAGAAATAACTAGCAAATGCAACTGCTTTTTCGGTAGAAGTTTCTATGTTAAAATGAAGATTTAATTACTTTACGATTTTTTTGTATATTGTTTTTTTTTGTTAATCGTGTTTACTCTCATAACTTAACCCCCAGAACTATCCAAAACCTAGTTATCATTTAATAAATGGAAAATATTGAATAGAAAATTATCCTAAACTTGCAAAAAAAGTCATAAAAATCAAAACACAAATAAAACAATGTTTGTTTGCCTTAAAATTAATTTTCCGTACAGTCAAAACATGTTTTTTGTGACTCACTTCACCTTTAGTGCATTTTCACATGTCCCGGTCGCTAGGGCGAATCACTGGCGAAATGTATTCAAATTATGCCGATGCGTGTGAAAGTTAATTTCAGTGACCATACACTTCGCCGCCTGGTAACAGGCACCAGCAAGGCTATTTTAATTCATTCGATTCGTTTCCGAAGCGAAAACGTCAGATTCAAATGTGTATTCTATTCTGACGGAACGCTATTTTGTTTTGTGAAAAGTTTCCGATATCGAATCCGACGGCCTTTC
Source organism: Eupithecia tripunctaria (assembly GCA_955876795.1). Classification (NCBI taxonomy): domain Eukaryota; kingdom Metazoa; phylum Arthropoda; class Insecta; order Lepidoptera; family Geometridae; genus Eupithecia; species Eupithecia tripunctaria. The sequence goes on from OY041622.1 coordinate 6,759,709, forward strand.
CGACGAATTAAAATACCCCTTCAGCTATCCTGGAAACATAACAACCTTAACCTCAACCTCACTGTCACAGCCTGTATTAGTTAACTGTTGGACGCAGGCCTCCCTTGATAAGTCCCTTATTCTCCCGGTGGTAGAATTGTAAAGCAGGGGGCGCTGTTGTCCGCCCCCCGGTGGATATCCCTATGTCACCTCATATGACACCCACGGGGAAAGTTGGAGTGATGCAAATTCTAAGCCAGCACCATACAGCAACAACAAAGAACGAAGCATATAAGGAAACATGACAGTGAACACAAAATAACACCGTTACATATCTAGCCTGGTTTTCAGGCTGCATAATAAAATTTCTACCCGCTTTCCATCATGACGATCAAACAAGGTCTATCGACATTAAACGAAAAAAAACCACTCGTCCATCCATGTATCTGAACTTAAGTATTTATAAAATTAGTGTAATGTGATGATTTTCAGCAGATTTTGAACCAAAGTATTAACAAAAATATGGTTTTGTACTTTTAACCCCAACGAGGAATTTCAGGACGATTTAAATTAGAAAACTTTATGCTACAACCTATTAAAATATACGTAGTAGTTCTACAAAACTTTTAGTAACTCGCGTTCTAGGTTTATATTTATTTCTTTTACCAACTGTAATTTGCAATGTAACTCCGCATAACTGACCTCATTTGTTAATAAAGTACCTACATTTATAAATTCCCTGCACTACTTTTATGGGATGGACTATACATATATGTCTCATGAGACACAATTCGCCGATAGAACCTCGCTCTCTCTCTTAATCAGCACACTTGAAAGTATCTATATAGTCCATCCCATAAAAGTAGTGCTGGGAAAAAATATGATGAAATAGATATCGCTGTCATATTGGCTCAGGTAATATTCGTAGTATAATTTTTTTGTGTCAAATCTAATCAATCAACGTCAGTTCAAAAATCAATTGCAGTTAATTTCCAACACTGAAACATGATTGCAATTTGTTGCATTAAAGGGTTCGCAAGAAGTTTTTTCAAAAAAAAATATTCATTATAAACGATAATCTTCAAAATATAAATAAATACTGATTTGAGTTTTTATATGAACATTCAATCAAAATTACTTAGACTAGAAAAGTACAAAAGTGTTATTATACTATTAATCAACTGGACAATTCTGCACGGTCAGCAATTACAGCATACGACAGGGGGAAATTTAGGGGGAGCATACGTCAAGGGGGGAAAATTACTAGCATGTCATGAGAAGGGACATTAGTGGCTATTAAAGTGAAGTTACTGGGCTATTGAGTGTGTTATTTTGTAATTTGCAAGCAATTATGTTGATTCTGAAGTTAATTGGTTGGAAAGCTTTTGTAGCCTTTTAAAGGTTTAGACGAAATAGAATAGCTTTATGCGTGAATAAAAACAAGTTGAAGATTTTCTCTAAAGTCGGGCACTGACCGATGTTACGGGGCGTAACGTACCATTCGCAGCGAGCATGATACGTTACGCCGTTATCTATCTCGTTACTCGTTGCGAGTGCCTCGTTTCCTCATACTGACTGCACGAACGTTCGCTGTGTAACACGTTACTGTGCCGGTTACTGACCGGTGTTGCAGGGCGTAATAGCCACGCAACTCCGGTCAGACTTAAAATATGTTGTTGACGGCGGTTTTTAAACGTTTTTTGAACGGATTTTAAGAATCTGTTATTTAAGGATGTCTTCTTATATTCCTTTCAGCAATGTGCTCTGCGTTATTGCAAAATGAGTAAGGTACTTTGGCATAGGTTGTTTTAGGTATTTAGTCTACATTAAATGTCTACGTTGATTCAGTCACCGACTATGGCCGAAATCAGCAGTCTACTATCACGGATGTTTCAAGAGATTAAAACCACGGCATTAGGGTGCGTTTCCACTGACGCAGTGCTGGGCAGAATGGAGCGGAGAACATCACTCCATTATGCCCGGCTTGCGACCGTGTGTAAATATGTTTTTATTTGAAAGTCCACTCCGCTTTACTTACACTGTTCCAACCACCGATCCGGGATGGAGATTTCGAGCACTGTAATTGGCTAATTGGATATTGTTCTGAAAAACTTTAATAAGTCCAATCAACCACCTGTATTGGTTCACTGCTGGACGCAGACGCTTATGGGGGAGCCATAAGCGCCTTATTGGCGTTTATCTCATGAGGCTCCCCCATGAGTACCCGCATGCCCAGCGTGGGTAATACCCATAATCGTCACGCAGAGCATACGGGTTAGTGATCGCAGTTCAGTGGTAGAATTTTTCTGCAAGGGGCGTTGCTGCCCGCCCCCCTGGATATTCCTTAGTCGCCTCTTACGACACCACAGGAAGAATTGAGGTGGTGCAAATTCCAAGATTAATCCGTCAGTTACGTCAAAATACGTTTTTGTATTCAAACATTATAATGTTAAAATTCCGCGTGATGTATACTTGCGACACCTGTGGGGCGTAGCCAACTGGCATTCGCTATACGAGTTGAACAATTGAAAGATTCGTAGGGAAAAATTCGAAACAGATCACGTGACTATCGCTTTCTACGTCGATTGTTACATTATTGTCTAGGCCCGCTGTTAGCATGGCGTGACTTTACTAGTCTTCGCTTCCGTTTGAAGCTCTTTATTTTTTTTACAATTTTGTTTCACTATCAAAAGAAAAAACAACGGTGTTCAATATCTTCTGATACATAATCCTCTCAATCCGCCCAACTTTGCGTCTGTGGAAACGCCGACTTAGTAAACTACAATTATGACGTCACAAAAACATGTGGCCCTTCATCCTTTGTTCCCTTTACCCTCAATAAACTCACAACAATATTTCAGGCAACTAACAAAAGCACTTGGAAAGTTATCCCAAATTAATTTAACTAGTATCTTGCGAGCAATCTCACTATTACTTAGGGAAGTTTAGCGCAATGTTTAAATGGGCCTGTGGATGAAGTCACACCACATGTGGAAAGAAGGAAGCTGCAGGGATTTTAGTTGGTGTAGCGCTGATTTGCACCAAATTTTTCGTACGACAAGCTAAAAGTTAATAATCATTGTTTTGTTTCTCATTGGCTGCTTTTAAGATTTACGTTTTGAACCACAAATTTATAAGAGCCGGTTTAAACGCCCTTTTAAACACTCTGCTATTTTTGCTTTCATTATTTTTTTAACATGAACAAAAGTGGCATACGAAACTTTTTTCGTATACGGGGTTTTTCGCTCCCGGTGGATATCTCTTAGTCGTATCTAATGATACCTGCAGAAAGAGTTGAGTGATGCAAATTCTAAGCCAACACCCTGCAGAGCCATAAGCATACTTACTATTGCTCCAAAAGCGTTATACATGGCAACAGCGCGTCCACTCGCTTATATCTCGTATTTTCCTTCTTAGAATTTGTTAAAAACTGTTTAGTTCCGGGTTATTAGGTTCTAAAGAGATTGGATAAAATATAAAATAGTCGGTACCCTGAAACTAGCTCTCGGCATACACTACAGGAAAATAGCTAAAATAACAATAACATTATTTTCATGCAATATATTTTACGAGTTCCAGCATGAAATAATCATGATAATAATGCTATCATCCATGGTTGTCTTATACAAATAAATAAGTAATAAATAAATAATGTTGGACAATTCACGCATTATCTAGCCCCAAGCTAAGCAGAGCTTGAGTTATGGGTACTAGATAACTTATATACATAATACACTACATAGATAGATATTGTTTACTATACATAGAAAACATCTAGAACGCCCTGAACAAATATATTCAGATCGTACACACATTTGTGCCGAGGCGGGAATCGAACCCGCAATCAAATCGCTCTTGATCGATGAGACCGCCAATTGTCGCTTAATTTTTAACTTTTCTTACTGTAAATAGTTTCATATAGATTTAAGTGTGCAATTAAGTATTTTCTATTCTGTTCTATTCTATAATGCTGTACAATCCAGACATCATCGTCTAGCCCCAAGATATGCAGGGTTATAGGTACTAGATGACTGATGATGCAATTCATTACATAGATAAATATTTTTTATTTTACATAGAAAATAACTAGAATATCCATAAAGTAAAAATACACAGCAAACAATAAGCTATGATTTATTTGTCATAAAGCAGCAAATTATGTCATTGGATTCCAATAACATAAATTATAATTCACATGCTTGGAGTCGAGATAAAATTGCACAATATTTATTCAAGAAAGGATCTCAAACCAGCAGTACTTTTCATTATGTTTAAAAATCGTCAACAAAAAAGTTGATTTGAGTTTAATTACTGCGGATTTTTTTTATCATTTGTGCAGGGTTTTAAAAATTCTAATATAGAGGCTATACGTAAAGCATGAACTTGAATGGTCCAGGATTGTCCAGGATTATATATTTTATGAGGGTTAAGCTGTGTGGTGCTGGCTTAGAATTTGCACCACCCCATCTCTTCCCGTGGATGTCGTAAAAGGCAACTTAGGGATATCTACCGGGGGCGGGCAGCAGCGCCCCCTTCAGAACAAATTCTAGCACCGAACTGCGATCCCTACCCGCATGCCCAGCGTGGGGATTATGGGCATTACCCCCATTAGATAAACGCCAACAAAGCCCTTATCAGGGGAGGCCTGCGTCCAGCAGTGGACCAATACAGGCTGTTGGGGAGGTTGAAGTATATATTTTATTTCTTATTCCTATAGCTATGTATGTCCAAAGTGTACAATGAACAAACATGTAACCGTAATCAAGTGGGCCGCATAGAATGTGATGCCAAATTAAACATGGAGTAACTAACAAGCTACCGGACTAAAAAATATGCAAAATAATGTTATTTGAGTATTTATGGCATGGTTACTTTTATATAGATCTACAATATCCTATTGGGTCGCGACTCGTGGTCCCACTGGGATTGTACCACTATTACTCGAGGTCCCACTATCCCTGAAATCATGGGTTCGTGGTTCCACTGCTTAGTGGGACAACCAGTCATAGTTAAAATCGTAGGTTCGTGGCCCCACTTCTGTAACATATTTCAGCGGTAGATATTACCCGAGTCTATATCACGCTTGGAGTACTAGTTCTAAAATAGAATAGTATTATACTAACATACATATGTAAAGTCTTCAGAAATAAATGTTTACTTTTTATTTATTTTTAAATCCTTCAAGGTAATCGTATCTAATTAGATATGGTACATAGACATGATGTACATAATTATACTTAGTACATAGGTATCCGAAGTAATACGATTTTCTCATGAGGAAAATTAAATCATTCAAAAATTAGAACAATAAAGAAGCGAACAGATAGAACAGCTGGTATTGGTATTGTCATTAATTATATAAATCAATGCTATTGGTTTATATAAATAACGGCAATACCAATACCAGCTGCTATTTACGTAAATTCATGTGTGTATCATGCACGATTAACATTAGAATAGATAATGTATGTGAATCTATTTAGGTTGTGAGTAGGAAGTAATTTATCGCTTTAGGTGTGTCTGTGTACAACATTTTTAATAAATTTATATTAGTTTTACGCCACTCAAAAGCATTGTGGATACGAAAAAATCAAAATAAACACATTTTGCCGCAAAAATTATATGAGAAAAACACTCACCAATGCACGTAAATTGACCAGCCTGTACTTCATACCAATAATACCTACATGGCTTACTTGGCACAATACCTTTCCAAACTAGTAAATACACAAACTGATATAGTTCAGTCCAAAGTTGTGAGTAAATTCATGTCTAACAGGAACATAGTCCACGTGAACAAAGTTTGCATGTGCGGACTAAATTGGCACACATCTGAATCCTTAGTATGAGTGTGCAAAATACGAATACGAAAAAGACTGCTTGAGTTCGATAAATACTAATTTCCATCTCGCTTACATGTTCAGAAAATAATGACCATTCGAAAACTATAGCTAGCATGGGTGCTGCTGAATTGCACCATAACAAAAACCGTTTTTGTTATAATATGATGTGAGAATGATGTATGTATTGCATAAAATATGGTATACAGGTGATTAGTATTGACACCGCTGATCTGAAAAATTGTAAAAAATTACTGCTTAGTGGGAAATGGCGCAAAACTCTGGAAACAGAAGAAAAAACGAGTTCATAAAAAAATATTAGATGGCTTCCATACTACGAAAATTGTTGCTCAATCCAGTAGAGCTGCTGTAAGGCGCCAAATGTATCATCATCATCAGCTTATATGAGGCCACTGCTGGATAAAGGGCTTCCAAATGAGCGCCATAGCGCCCTGTCTTTAGCTTGACCGTCATCCCACCTGCATGGAGGATGTTAGACTACGTTTGCGGTCTCCACTCAAAAACACGTACAAAATGAATACGAAATGAATGCTAAATGTATGAAATGAACGAAAACTGTCAGTGTTCTACAATTACCACTTTGGTGATTGCGCGCAAGCATTGCACGACCTTATCCAGTCTTCTCCCTTCCATCATAGGACTAGCAGATGCAAAAAATCATACTACCCATTCCCTGGTCGACATACAACTACGGCTACAATTATTGTTAAACTGTAACAGAAATAAATTTTATTTTATTTATTTTACCATAGTGTCTAAATTCTGAATGAACTTCCTGCGTCTGTCCTCCATTAGAGTACAATCTTGGAGTCTTCAAATCTAGGGTAAATAAGTTCCTTCTGGAAAAGCGTGCTCCATCTTAGGCTACATCTTCGCTTTCTTTAGTTGGTAGCCAATGTCCATCATCAATAAAAAATAAAAATAAAACTTGTATTCGTTATCGTGCAGTAATGCACAACCCATACTAGGGACTCCGAATGGGCACTACACTCACAGCGGTGTCAAACTGACAAACTGACGCATTATTATAAGTGCCAAACAACAACATGCTTTAGCTGTTTTGTTAAGTTTTGACTATTTACAGCGGTGTTTTACGAGTACTACTTTTGCAATAGTTGCAAGTACTTAGTTTTCATTAGTTGTACTTACTGATATGTTTGGATTGGCATTGCTCAGAGCATATAGACACCATTTTACCCTAGGTGTTTCGTATGGCTACTTACTTTTATCATCATGATCGGCTTAATACGCAAGTCTACTGATGGACATTGGTTTATTTGGCAATACCTTGCACTACCTTCAATACATTACGGGGAGGAAGCTCGGTCAGGTGAAAAACGAGAAGTATCAATTATTCTATACGTAAATATCACTAAATAATATTTGGCAGTTATCCAGTTGGTTGTAGATGTAAATATTGGAATTGTGTTAAAGAATAAGCCCAGATCGTCTGTCAGACGTGAAGGGCATCGGTACAAAATTCACCCTTTTCGTCCTTACCAACATTATTAATATCAACCCTTTTCAACTCAAGTCTAATATTAATTTACTACATCGATACCTAGACAGAGTACTCACCCCGGGGTGACCTAAAATAACTAGCGGACCAGAACAAACGATTCTTTGAATCCTAATATTATAAACGCGAAGGTGTGTAAACATGTCTGTATGTAGGTACATATGTTTTCTGCTCTTTCAAGCAAAAAGTACTAAGGGATCGAGCTAGAATTTTGCTTAGAGGTAGTTCTAGGTCTGGAACAAAACAAAGGCTACTTTTTATCCCTTAATCAGTTCCCGTGGGATAGGCGTTCGATGCCGCGGGGCGCAGATAGTATGAATTTAATTTAAGTGCTATTTTCCCCAACGCAAACGCCAGACTGATGACCTGGTGAAGGTTGCCTAAAACCGCTGAGTGCTGAAGTGGTGGAAAGTTCATTGTAGTGATCTTTTAGGGAGGCCCATGACCAGCAGTGAATGTCAATCGGCTGAGATGATGATGATGATGGAAGCTTTTAATTACAGTTCGGGTTGTTTTTCGAGTGTTGTATATAGCGTGTCCTTATGACCTCGTTTTTGTTGAATGATGTAACAAAAAAAACTCTCCCTAATTCCAGGAATTACAAGCTGTGTGGTTTTTATGTGTTCGCCAATTTCCCCGTCAATTATGGAACGACTTAGAAAACCGCTGCTATAGAACATGATCCCGTATTGTACAATTTTTTTTTCGGGATAAATATTTGCTCCGCGAAACTAAAATACAAATTTATAAACAAGGGATAAAAAGTGGGTTTTAAAGTTTTTCAAAATTATAAAATCATTAGGTACCTGATGATCTACCTCTACCTACGTTTTTGTCTTTATATCGCACCACCCCAACTCTTCCCGCGGGTGTGGTAAGAGCCGACTAAGGGATATCCACCGGGATGCGCGCAGCAGCGCCCCTTGCAAAAAAAATAAACCACCAAACGGCGATCCCCAACCCGCATGCCCAGCTTGGGTATTATAGGCATTACCGATAATGCCTATAATGTCTGGGTAATCCTGCGTCCAGCCGTGGACCAATACAGGCTGTTAAGGTTAAGGTAAGATGCCTCACATAAAACACAAACAAAAACACAAACTTATTGCACATGTCGAACATACTGCAACACTGTCTATTGATTTTGGCGACGTCCTGCAAAGTTATGACATTTCTGACGCAGAACCTGGGGCTGGATTCTGCTAACTTATTGCTTTACTATGAGAATGGCATTGTCGCAAAATCGCCCATAGATGACATAAACTAGAACTAGATATTGCGTGCGGTACTATTTTCACGAAGAATTTTACTAATAAATTGATTTTATTTGACTTTTATTTGAACACTAACTGCGCCCCGCGGCTTCGCACGCTTTGTTCCCATGGAAACGTGATTTTGTATCGTGAACTGATTTACGGGATGAATAGTTTGTTTGATTCCGGGATTAGAATTACCTGTGTGCAAAATTTCAGCCAGATCCGTTCAGTAGTTTTGGCGTGAAGAGGTAACAAACATCCATCCATTTATCCTCCAAACTTACGCATTTATAATATTAGTGTGATTTTAACACACTCTCTCCATCTGTTTCTTTTTCAAAAGTAAAAAGCCAGAATGTGTCATTCTAAGACGATACTACAGTTATGGTCAAGCGATTAATTCAGAGGAATTCGTCCCCTGTACGAACAATCGCAAAGGCTTATAATAACTTTCCTTGGAACGATTCAGTTTTTAAGGCACGGAAAGACTGGGCTGCTCCTTGTCCAGGACTACAGAGGCATATTATGCAGTCGTTAGTCGACGCTGTAGGCGTAGGCTGATGACGTTGAATATCAATTGCCGGTCTTGCAATTTTCAGCATCACATTAAAAAGGGAAAGTAGTTTTTCAGTAAGCAGGAGTCCTTTGACTTAAAAATTACGAGAAATTAGCTGCGACCCGCGGCTTCGCACCCGTTGTTTTTTATTGAAACGATGAAATGTGATTTTCATCCCACGGGAACCGATTTATGGGATAAAAAGTAGACTATATTTCCTGGATTAGAATTACCTGTATGCGAAATTTCAACCAGATCCGTCCAGTAGTTTTGGCGTGAAACAGTAACAAACATCCATACATCCATACAAACTTTCGCATTTATAATATTAGTGTGATGATACGCAGCGCCATCCAGCTCTAAGGGAATCTTTTTAGTGAATATTATATAATCCGATAGAAATATTTTCAGTATAAAGTCTCTTCTTGGAACTAAAAAATGTCTACAAATCGTGAAATTCGACGAAACTAGCCTCAACTAGCAACTTTGGTCATCACAATAAATATAAAACGACCGTATTTTATCGCGCCCTCGATATTGGGGATCAAAATTGTTTGCATAAATATGCGCCACTTCTCAGGACCCGTCGACGTTAGTTAAGCAAATTTTGTGGAATTTGGCAGAATTTGGCTCGCGGTCGAAAGTTCACTGCAAGCTATTGGTTAGGCCAGGGATGTAACAAGGGCTTTGACAGGATTTGACCCCGCGTAACTAACTAAGGTACGGCTGAAAATCAACGTTTGGGTGCAACCTCTGGGCCTGTAGGCCTGAGGTTGCAGGTGGCAGGGATACCCTACCAACATTTTTTTTAAAGTTGACGGTTATTAGGCACAATTACTTACCTATTTGTAAGAGCGATTAATAAAATAAATAATAAATAAAAAATCATTTATTGCCCATATACATGTACACTAATACTAATACGTAACTTGCATGCATAGGTAACAAATTACAAAAAGAGCTTAGTTACTAATTTAAATGTAAGGTTGGTTAGTTAGTTAGTTATTATGCTAGGTTTAAATGTAAGTAAGCTAAAATTAGGGCAAAAGGGATAAACTCAGCATAAATGCCGACAAGCTTATAAAGCATGTGCGGCGCTGGTTTTCAGTTTACCCCTTACCGACTGGTGATCGTCAGTGAGATTTAAGAGGAGTTTTTTTTGCGGTTTTTGCTTGCTCTATAATTATAAGGTACAGCAAGACTGGTGCGTCCATATAAGGTGTTTGTGTGTGTTTGTGTGTGCTCTCCTGGGGCACCAGTCTCGTAAGAGTCTGGGCAACCTGAGAGCACACATGTGTGAATTGTGTAAGTGTGTGTAAATGTGTGCGTGTGCGTACATGATTGGTTTGTTTAGGTGGGTAAGTGCACAATGAATTTATAAAAATGCGATGATACGTTACTACTTGTTAGTATAAGTAAGGCTAAGTAAGCATGTCCTTGTTTGCTTAGAAAATGTTCAGCATTCGCAATATATGAATAACGGTTAATAGACCTTCGTTCAAACGATGGTCAACCGCAATCTGATCTGATGAAAAGCGAAGATGGTGGCCGACGGTGTGTCACGAAGGTCTAGAAGACACCTATTCACCCTTGTCTGTGGTAATGCCTTCTTGGGTTTTACGTAGTCTAACTGCTTAAAAGAAGCGGCTAGCTTAATCGTGGTGGAAATAACCAAATGCGGTTGCCCAAAACAATAAGGGAGGCACCTAGTCTCAACACGTTCAAAACCAAACTAAAACGCTGGCTTGTCGAGCAGACATTCTACACCTTCAACGAGCTCACAAGCCCGAAGGTGGCAAAATAAATTAACATGTAAGTGCTTGTAAATGTATAAGTTTAAATATCAAAATTGGACAGTAATATGACCTGTAATGCACATTCCATTAAAAAATAAATGAACTGAACTAAACCGAACTGCGGTTGGACAATGAACTGAGCAGCGGAGCGGGTACTTACACCTCGACTATGAATCATGTAAGAAATTAAGTAAAATGCAACATAAAATCTTTTCTTTCATCAAAATTATATCGCCTCGTACAACGAAGCTTTACGTTTGGATTATCCATCACATCTGCACAGTTCCAATAAACGAGTCATTTAATAAATGATATGAAACATAGACGATGACTTGTTTGCCCCTTGTTATCCCTTAATCCGCACCCAATACGCAGACTTGTGGGGCCGTTCAAATATTTATGCCACTTCGAAGTACGCCGAGAACTTGGTACGTGTTTTGCAAGTTGTGTACTTACCTGCTAAAAGATGGAAGTTTGTTTGTTTATTGGAAAGTTTGGGACTCCGATATTTCAAATTTACATCATTCTTGCTTATGCGTGGCATTTATTTGATGGAGGTCGTTTATTATATTGTTTAGTTGGAAAACTAGGTAAGGTGGTAAGGTAGGTGTTATTGTTACCTAAAGCTAATTTTCCCTTGACTTATAAAGTTAATTGAGTCTACTTATGGAACTGGAATAACCCCTAAGCACACTGGCTTGAACTCGCCGCTGCTGTCTACAATATTCATACATTAAATTTAGTGTATGAATATTGTAGACAGCCGAGTTTATAAATCAAAAGAAAAACGGCTTCAGGTAAAATAATACGTGATTACCTAGTTTATCAGCTAAACAAAATAATAAACGACCTCCATCAAATTAATGCCATGGTGGCTCAAAAACTACATTAAATTTAGTGTATCCAATAATTGTAAACAGCCGTGAGTTCAAGGCAGTGTTTTTAGGGGTTTTCCAGTTTTCTCCCTTAACACATCGCCCTTAAAATGAACAACTGGAATTCTTTAAAGATCTGTCTCCCTCTGAGGGACTTCAGGGGGGAAAACTGCGGAATAACCCGTTTTTCTAGCCAACTTTGGTGTGCAGAATCACGAAGGCAGCCGCGAATTCGGTGTGTAGTCTCCATAACATTTTTACTGAATCTCACACAGTAAATTCCCGCCCGCCGACAGGTTTACGAAACACTTCAGCTGCTTGCAATATTTATACACTGTAATGACATTTAAACCCGCCACAATGCGCCGGTCTGTGTCGGCTAGTTCGATCGGAGTATCAAAATCTACTACCCATGTTTGCACTCCTCATGCCAAGGTCCGCTATTATACTATTGACGAGCCTCTCGCCCGCCGACATAACAATTTCGGCTGCCTGCAATATACACTGAAATACCAACAACCCGTCACAATTCGGCGGGATTAGTCGGCTAGTTCGAGCGTTGTATCAAAATCTATTAGCCACAACAATATCTCACCTCTTCAAGTCAAGGTTTACTATTACACCATTGACAAACCTGGAATCGCTTAAACTTGCCCGTCTGTCAAAATCAACGGCATGAATCAAATTGCTTTACCACCCTGAAATTAATCCCTGTCAAACAAAAACCATTAAAACCTTTAAAACCATATGCCTCCATATGGTATGCAAATACTGCATACTGGGAGAGCGAGTTAATGAATATGCAGTCTGGATGACGTACCGTATTACACGGATAACGGGGTTTTATACACCGAACTGTAACCGAAGTCAAGGGTTACGTCTACCAATTTTTATCTGTATAAAGTCGCCTGCTCAGCCTGCGTATTTTTTTTTTTAATAGCGATCTACAATCAGAATAATACTAGAATTCAAATAGGAAATATATATAAAAAATAAAAAAGTTGTTATAATAATAAGAAATAGAATCAAAATATTTGTAATCAGATTTTTTTGGAATTTAGGATATATAACCTTAGAGAATTAAGCCAACTTAATTCTCTAAGTATATAACCGACCGATGTGACGCGGGGAGCGAAGGGCCGCCTGCTATACGGAAGGTTGCGGGATCGATTCCCGCCCTGGGACAAAAGTTTGTAAGATCTGAAATTTAATTTTTTTTTCTGGGTGTTCTGGGTATTTTCTATTTATAATATTAAAATATAGACCTTTCATGTATTGTATTATGTTTAACAATCATCTAGTATGCATAGCACAAGCTTTGCTTAGCTCGGAGCTAGATGAAGCTGTGTAGATTGTCCTTTTTTTATATATTTATAAATCCTGAGAGAAAGGAGTATTCTGGGAAATATTTTAATTGTGAAGCCCTCACACAGGCTTTTACTTCGACTTAATTTCCACCACAAAAATTATTTGGATTAATAAATGAATATAAGAACCCACTTAGTTCGGTTAAAGCTAGATTCTGTAAAGACGGATTCGGTTGAGGACAGTATTTGCACATTCGAATAAATTATTTTAGTCTGGCGGCTTCTCACCACCGAATTTCACAACCTTACAGAACCAACGTTTCACAATTCTGTATTTTCCCAAAATATTATCTTACCATAGATATCTATATCTATATTATATAATAAAAGAAAGTCGTGTTAGTAACACTATTTATAATTCAAGAACGGCTGATCTGATTTGGCTGAAAATTGGTGGGGAGATAGCTTTGAAACAGGAGACGGACATAGGATAGTTTTTATTTCGTTCCCGGCTGAACGAATCTTAATGTAATTTGGCAGGGAGGTAAACGGTATCCCGGGGACGGACAAAGCTACTTGAATAGAGCGTGCGAAGGCGCGGGCAAAAGCTAGTTAGAAATATAAATTAAAAGACATTTATTTTTAACAATCTAATTTAAACAATAGAATCCTGGAAGAGATCATTCTTAGCGATATGGCCGCGGTTGTGCCTCACTAGATAAAGTTAACATTATTTCTTATTTAGTTATTCTTTTTAACCGATTTCAAAAGAGGAGGAGGTTCTCAATTCAATGTATTTTTATTTTTTTGTGTTTGTTACCTCAGAACTTTTAACTGGGTTAATGATTTATTTTATTTTTTTATTTGAAAGCGGGTGCTTCCTCTGTGGTCCCATTTTAGTTTGTTCCATTTCTGACAATAGGATCCATGAAAAAACTATATAATTGAAGTCGGTTTATAGTTTTTTAAAACAAACTCAATTATTTGTATTGATGATGAAATAAAGATTATAATCTATCTATGGAGAACAAAACACACTTATAAGATTTAGGTAGGTACATTCTCAACAGCCTGTATCGGTCCACTGCTGGACGCAGGCCTCCTCCTGATAAGCGCCTTAATAGCGTTTATCTCATGGAAGGTAATGCCCATAATCCCCACGCTGGGCATGCGGGTTGGGGATCGCAGTTTGGTAATATAATTGTTCTGCAGGGGGCGCTGCTGCCCGCCTCCCGGTGGATATCCCTTAATCGCCTCTTACGACACCCACGGGAAGAGTTGGGGTGGTGCAAATTCTAAGCCAGCACCACATAGTACAGAGCTTGCTCATTTCGGTGTAACTACCAGCTTCTTACACAATTTAAACAGGGCATGCTTTCACCCTATGTAGGTTAAAAGCGGTGCATTAAGGTGCGTTTATACAGGAACGTGCTCGTTGTATCGACGCTTTAATCTTTACGATGTGTCAAATAAGCATCTTAAGCCGCTATCGCGTTCGAAACAAATTGAATTTTGTTAAAACATAGTTTATTAGAAAACGGTTTAGGATTTCAAACGTAAAAATTCTTAAACGTTATTTTACGTTAGTTTTATCTAGTATATAGTCCTTGTAGAATATACAGGGGCATCGTGAGGATTAGAACAGCCTCTTAGCAAGAAAACCATAATTTTGCTCGGATTGCTCGGAAAAGTAGAAAAAAAGGAACAAGTAAAATCAAATACGAGTAATATTCCTTAAATTCGACTTTGACGGGTCTTGAACATGCATCTTTCCCTCTGTATCGGAATGTACCTTAGAAAATTAAGCCAACGAATGTACTAACCAACTGCACTACGAAAACAAAAGACGTAGGAGGCAAAAGTCTCTGGTACTTTCTATGGGTTGATTCCATAGTTTTCGCCGTTTGCTCTATTGATTTCGTAGAAAACTTCAACATCAATTACACATTTTACAGAATTGCATTGTTTATAATAGTAGTAGGTAAAAAATATGTGATTTCCCTGAGTGTAAGGTCTTATCATATCATGTCTGTCATAATAACAAAAACCTAAGAACGCAGAAAATATAAGAAGCCGCAAAAATATTTCCTGAAACTTAACAGCCTATAACTATTGGTCCACTAGCTGGATGCAGTCCTCCTCCTAATTTAGTGCTAAATAAGTGCCTTATTGGCTTTTATCTCGTGCCCATAATCCCCACGCTGGGCATGGGTTGATCACAGTTCGATGGTAGAATGCTTCTGAAGGAGGCACTGCTCCACGCCCCCGGTGGATATCCCTCAGTCAACTCTTACGACACCCGCGGGTAAAAGAGTGGTGCTAATTCTAAGCCACACGGCGTAAATCGCAACAAAATTATTTGAATTTTACAAATACTTTTGAGATTCTGAGTCTGGCGTCAAAAGATAACTCTAAAACTAGATTTAACTATTATTAGGGAATATTGTAACGCCCGTATTTAATAGATAGATACATAGATAGATAGATAGATAGATAGATAGACTCTTTATTGGGTACACACACAAACAGCACAGGAAAAGTAACAGAAAAGAACAGTAACAAATATCTAAGGCACACATCATTAAGTACATTCAGGTAAGCAGGTAGGTAGGTACCTAGTGAACATGAGGTAAAAAAAAGAAAGTGAAAAAGTGAAAACAAAACCAAGAGCTATTATCACCTACCTACTAACAGTGCACTCGCCTTATCTTATTATGATATGATCTTGTTTGATGTTAGTTTTTATTATTATTGGTACATAGGTCTTAGGTGTTAGGTGTATAGCACCAAAGACCTATGTGCCATTAACAACATCTAACAAACATTCAATTTGTAACAAAAATGCTCTACACGTTAAAGCTATCAGACCAAGAAGTACCTAAAGTGGACTTAGGGACTTCTGCAACTTGGCCCTTTAAATTATTCTACAAAACATAACAGAAGAATGCTGCTGGTTTTTCTCTGGAAGGTTTCCTCAGTCAGTAGACGTCGATTCTTACGACGCGACCGCTACAGCCGTTTTAATCTTATACCTACTTAGATTTTATTCAAACAAGGAAAAACCAGATCAAGAAATAAACTCGACTTAGTAGGGAAATAAAGCCAAGCAATAACTACACAATCATTTTATATTTAGTATCAAAACATACAAATAAATAAAGGTCGTACAGATCTTTGTGTTATAGGGGAAAACAAGAATACAAAGGGTATGGGGAGGACTTTCGACAATTTGTCCGTACCTTCTAACAACGGGATATATAGGTACATAAAACTATGGTATGTTATGTCCGACTCACTAACTGACAAAAGGATGCTTACGGTGCAGTAAAAAGGATTTTGCCTAAACTTTATTTCCCGTACGAAAGGGGTTAAATTGTATCTCTACCTTTGTTTTGAGTTATAAACATCGACATAAATCCGTTACATTTCGCTTTATTGAATAAATTCTGTTTATCTCATCTTATCCGTCTCACAAAATAAAAATAAAAAAATATCAGTACTCAATAATAATTATTATTGGAGTTATTATTATTATTGAGCACTTATTGAGTGAAGGAGTGTGACATGATTAAAGAAAGAAATAAACTTTATTATTATATATATAACTACATAATACAGACTAACACAGAGGTACTATAATACCTCTGTAAAATATCACGAAAATAAAAAACTATGTTAAAAACAAAAGAAGATAACAAGTTATATACGCAAAAAAATGTCATATGTATTAGAATAATTACCATTAAGATTTTGTTAGATATAGACATAATATAATATATGATGTTTGTGTTCTTTAAATAAATAAATAAAATAAAAAAGATAAAAGACAGGTGTAATAATAGGGTAAAAAGAGTCCCCACTTCAGCAGGTGCAGCATTCCTAATGCTAAGCTGATTTTCAGGAGTAATTACTTGTAGTCTGTAGCTAGGTATCATGATATATCATGATCATATTTCTCCATTATTTCTCAGACACTGTTTTGTTTGACCAATAATTTGACAAGCACTTGGCTATCGAAATCAAAATTGGACATACTCCAAAAAAATATGTATGAATGTCAGAACTTCATAGACAGTGTCAATATGAAACGCCATTATTTGCTAGGTTTTGTATTTATAATCCAACATAGACCAGTTAAAACCCGGGTCGTGGAAAAGGTTGAATGCTGGACCGGTCCATCGACTGATATCATCATCATCAGCCTGTATCAGTCTACTGCTGGACATAGGCCTCCCCTAATAAGCGCAATAGCGTTCTGTCTTCAGCTTGACGCATCTTCCTGCAGGTTTTTGCAGATCATCATCTCACCTGGCCGGAGGGCGTCTTACACTACGTTTGCCGAGTCAAGGTCTCCACTCAAGAACTCGTTTACCCCAGCGGTTGTCGGTTCTTTGCGAGATATGGCCGGCCCACTGCCACTTCAGCTTGCTAATTCTTTAAGCTATGTCGATAACTTTGGTTCTCTGTCGGATGTATTCGTTACCAATCCTATCCTTCAGAGAGACTCCGGGCATAGCTCTTTCCATAGCTCGTTGAGCGACTTTGAACTGGCGGACCAGCCCTATCGTGAGTTTCCACGTCTCAGCTCCGTAGGTCATCTCCGACTGAGATGATGATGAATCAATCCAAAGCTTTAATAAACTCTAACTCTCACTCACTTTATTCTACATAGGCTTTAGTCTGGCGAACTTTAGTCGAATCAAAAGCAAACGTGAGATAAACTAAGTCTAATAAAGCTCAATAGTATTACCGTAAGCCAGTTGCAAACAATTCGCACCCAATTTTGTTTGTTACGTACGAACTCCCCTCAGTCTTTTCAGCCTTAGAGTGATACAGACCTTAGTAATTACTAAAGGTAAGTACCTAAAGGTAAGTACGTTGTGTAGGCAGAACAATAGCTAAGTTAAGTTTGTATAAACGTCGGCGATGGTTTCAGAGCACAATTATAATGGTTTAACTTAGCTTGTTTAATAATAAACACGGATGAAGCTGATATTAGTGGCGGATTCTTAGTAAAATATAAAAAAATTAACAATTTAAATTAAAAATAACACCTAAGACTTACCTTAAACGTGTGAGAAATAAAATATCATAGAGTTATCAGTCCCTCATTTTAGTACAACGCCAACGTACTTTCTGCTTTGATATTCTCTTTCAGGTTACTTTGCTCAAATCTCTCCAATTTTCACAAATAGCTAAGGCTAAGTCGCGTTATTTACAAAGCTTATAGGCTGAATTTTGAACTTTGCCAGATAACGAGTTTATTTGGATAACCCAATATGCATGGTTTTTTTTAATCAATTATTTAGGTTAGGTTAGTTAAACATCAACGAAAAAAAAGATAACACCCAAAAAAAAATATTGAGGTAAAAAACTAAAAGTAAAACTACACTCAGTTTAGACGTTGCATTTTATGACGTCACGGATCATCGAGTCCCATTGTAAACTAAAAGTCAAAACTTCATGCCCATACAAAAATGTTCAAGTATGACGTCACGCTTCACATGCCAATAGCGTTGCGTTTAGACATTTTGCTGTTGAGACTTAAAAATATCTACTTTTCAATGATTAAATTTTACAATAAAAACATCATAAAATACAAAAATAAATATACAGATGTATTTCTTTAGCAATATAGAGGAAGAATACGTAAAAAAAATATTAGCTTTTTTGAAGTCACATGCATATACCCTATTGTATCAACATTATTCAACACTAGTTATGGCATACGACTTTGTTCACGTGGACTCCGGTTTAGGTTCGGAAGCTTCATAATAAGTTAGGATAAACAGCATCAATTCTATCAGAATATTTACGGCGTTGTTCATGATAGATTTGAAAAAAGATAGGGTTTAGTTTAACCACAAAAATCAGCTGGTTATTTTCTTGCCTAGGTGTACAATATACTTACTATTTTAAATACAAAAAAATATATAATACGGGAGGAGTCAACTATTAATCAAGCTGTATATAGTAAAAAATTTGACTGGTCTAAGTGCTTACATATTTTGTAGGTCTAAAGAAAATAAACGGTTTGGCTCTAACTCTGACTCTGAGTCATATGTTTCATCGGTAGTGCTTTACTTGTTGTAGATGTCTTGTGTGTGTGTCTCTAACTGTAAGCTAAACCATAGAATTGGCTACCAGAAATTACCTATGTACCTACATAATACTGATACTAGAGTCACAGTATAACTATATGTACATATAGTACTACGTGTCGTGTTCTGTAGCAGATAGACTAGTGTTGTTTAACTTATCAAATATCGACAGACCCCAGATTATGTGCTTCGTATATATAAGTATTAAAATAAAAACCCTTAGAAATAAAACACATAAAAAGCAGGAAAATATATTTAGAAACAGAGAATTAAAGATAAAAGGCAAATAATGATTAATAGGTACTTTTCTATATTATTTTACTTGCAGTTTTTTTGGTTTTTAACAGCCATTACCATTATAAAAAAAGAAAACGCATACACGTATTCGTTTTCTTTTGAATTGGCTACCAGAAATTACCTATGTACCTACATAATACTGATACTAGAGTCACAGTATAACTATATGTACATATAGTACTACGTGTCGTGTTCTGTAGCAGATAGACTAGTGTTGTTTAACTTATCAAATATCGACAGACCCCAGATTATGTGCTTCGTATATATAAGTATTAAAATAAAAACCCTTAGAAATAAAACACATAAAAAGCAGGAAAATATATTTAGAAACAGAGAATTAAAGATAAAAGGTAAATAATGATTAATAGGTACTTTTCTATATTATTTTACTTGCAGTTTTTTTGGTTTTTAACAGCCATTACCATTAAAAAAAAAGAAAACGCATACACGTATTCGTTTTCTTTTGCCAAATTTTAACAACTATTCCATGTTGTTGTTAAAATTTGGTACCAAGTGCCTGAGTTAATTTTTTTTTATTTATTAAATTTTCAAGAGGTGAGTAAAACTAAACATTGCCGACTGACCGAAAACAAAGTTTTTCTTAAAAAATGGAATATTCACCTGTTCAGGGTCCGAAATCACTACCGTACATCAATTACGCGGCACCTTGTATATTGATTGGTTCTTTTTATACTTACCTCAAGTGGTTCCATTCCATCGATAGTTTAGTTCATCGATATTTTCCCCGACCTAGCACTGCAGCCTCGATAATTGAGGGCACATTCGAGTAACTGAAGCCAGCTATTAAACATAGACGAGCCACCATCCTCCACTGGAATAAGCTGTGAATTGCAGCTTATTTCAACCCGACAGACCATCTACATGTTTATCAGGTTAGTACTTACTATGCCCGAATCTATGTTCTGGTCCTAGAAGCTCTACTCTGTATTATGGAATATTATATAATAATTTATTTTTAATTCTTAGTATATCTTTTCTTAGTATAATAATAATACGTTTGTTTTGTCATACTAATTGATCATATAACAAAAACTCAAGAATGGATAAAACTTTTCTTTCATTACAATAAAACCAGCGATCTTAGAGCAACTTTTTCAATTTCAAACAATTGCATTTACAAAAGCTGCATCTTCTGAAAAACAGACATCTAGAACAAAGTTTCATTATTCATGAAAGCCTGACATCCTGATTAATGCTGCTAGCAAAGATGAAAGTTTCATTTTCAAGAGGCGAGCACTTGTTGTTAGTACACTTGTAAATGTACTTACACATAAGTTTTAACTTTAGTATGTTTGATACACCTACCTACCTGTCTATGTCTGATTATTTTGTCCATTTGCAAACCAAATAAATGATCTATCTACAAAAGTTTTAACTTTTTTTCCTTTTGAGCTATGGAACCCCAAAAACGCCCACTGATTTATAAACTTTCCTAAATCATTGTCTATTATAGTTAGCTCGAAACTTTAACTATTGACTCAGATATCTCAGGCCAAAATACAGTCTCCATAAATTGACTTTAATAAATAAGCAGACAAGACTGAGCCTGATTTTCAATTCACAACCAAAATACAATATCGTTGAAATAAGCGAAAACAATTAAAAACAAAAGCTTTAAGTTTATTCATCGTTTAAACGCGACGATGAGGTCTTTAAGTCGCAATTATGAGAACAAAGGGGTGGGTTAAGCCTTGACTGTCAGAACTCTGGCTAGAGAAATAGCTGGATCTCTTGAAGATAGAATTTTGCTGGCAAATAGAATGCAAGATACCTGGGGAATTTATTACTTAATTATTCAAAGAGGTATTCTTTTACCTTTTAAATGTGAACCAAAATACCGTCAAACTAAAAAATTCCAAGCCTTGTTCCACCAGTCTATATGATGATGTTAACTCCTATTTCCTATCCTATTTCCTGTCTGTTGTTAATTTTGTATATACCTTCTAATTCTTATTTTAAGTGGGGGAACTGAGATCTGCACGGATGTCTCGCATAGGAGTGTTTTGTGCATTATCCCCCTGCCTAAGCAGGTCCTAACCAGCCCAGCTCCTTGAAGCATCGGAACAGGACTTTAGGTGACTGACAGCTTCGATTTAGCCCCTCTGCGGGTGTAGACGAAGTAGACGCCCAAACAATGCGACACAACTTACAATGAGACACTTCAGCCCCGTTTTGTGTCTGGCCTCCTCTCTGTGGCCGTGTAGTGTACCACAAAATGTTCCACAGTCTCTTCTTGGAAGCAGCCACGACATAAGCTGCTGTCTGTAGCTCCAGCCTTAAAAAGATGATGGATTATATACCCTAAAAATGAAATTTGTAAATCTAAAGTGGCAGTATCAAATAAAATAAATGATTTATACATAATCATAAACAAGGCACGTTACATTTCGTTCGGTCTACAGTTTTTCGGTGTTGTGTGCTTACGCTATTCCGTTATGTGCTTTCAGCATACCGTTCATTCTCATGAGCTTTATATGTAGGTATCGCTCCGCTTTTTTTTAAATATAAATAAATAAAATAAATAAATAATATTGGACAATTTAAATTATCTAGCCCCAGCTAAGCAAAGATTGTGTTATGGGTACTAGATAACTCATATATTTAATACAATACACTACATAGATAGATATGTTTTATTAAACATATAAAAAAAACATCTGTTGTCCCGAGGCGGGAATCAAACCCACAATCTCCTGTGTCGAAGGCAGAACTTCGTCCACCGAGCCACAGAGGTTTTCAGCTTTGAACCGAATCTTACGAAACCCTTCTTAGTACCTAATGCCTAAGGCAAGTTTATCGTGTTTCTGAAGCCTGCGTAGGTGTAGTTAATATGTTGCTTTCATACTCGATTGTAATTAACTAGTTCTATGAATTAGCTAACGTTTACGTTGCTGCAATCTACTTTCTACCTAGGTATTAGATACTAGCTTGTCCTTTCTGCGTCCTACGTGGTCTTATAAAAAATGCTGAAGGCGCATACCCGAGCCAATATGACAGCGATACCTATTTTATCATATTTTTACGTTTATCATAGGAATTTTTAAAAATTTAACGTTCAGTTTGTGGTATCTATTATAAGCTATTTTTTAATACCTATTTTATAATTTTATCTCATATAGTTTAGGAGGAGATACAAAAATAGAGTTTGGTGGCCAAAAAGCGCAACTTAGTATCTCTTCCTAAGCTTTAAAAATGAAAATATTACAGAGGCATTAATAAATAACTTATAAAAGATACCACAAACTGAACGTAGGATTTTTAAAACTAGCTGCGCTTAACGTTATAATAAGATAAAATAGTTGGGGGCGTCACTTTCGCTGGTGTATGGGCCTTAAGATGAATTTTGACAACGGCGCGAGGCGGCCAGTCTCATCGGACTAGTCAGATGCACAGGACATTAGTGCATTGCACAAGTGTGTGCGCAAACACAAGTGCACTCCTTTCTTATAATCTTTTTTATTAATAATTATTCATAAAAAAGACAGGCACAATTGCTTACTGATTATGAATGAATAAATAGGCAATATAGTCAGCGGCATAGAATTTGCACTACCCCTACTCTACCCGCGGGTGTCGTAAGAGGCGACTAAGAGAAATTTACGGAGGTGGGCAGCAGCGCCTCCTGCCAAACAATTTTGTCAGCAAACTGCGATCCCCAACCCGCATGCCCAGCGTGGGGATTATGGGCACTACACCCCATGAGATAACAGCCAATAAAGGCGTTTATCAGGGAGACGCCTAGGTATAGTAGTGGACTAATATAGGCTGTTGAAGTTGAAAATAAAGCAGAAATATAATAAATCGAAGGAACTCTGCAGATTTTAAAACATACTATGCTAGACTAGGCTACATTTAGAGCGATAGGTACCACATACCATATATATTATGAATAAACCTTCTCTGACATATTGGTTTTAATTCTAGTTCCCAAATAATCAAAACTAATTAAGATTTAATGGATTACACGCCTAATTGTATTAATTATCATGACATGATATTGCGTTCAGTACCCTCCACCTTTAATAACGGTAATTACGTATATTGAATCATTATCATTTCGTATTCCTCTTCATATGAGTAGGTACAAATAATATATTATATTAATGTTATTGATCCTTGACATGAGTTTGAACTGATTGCGATGTAAGTACATAAATAAGTAGGTAAGTAAATATATAATTTTGATTGTCATGGCCCAATTTTGGAAAAGAAAGGTGGTCCCTTATTGTTTGAGAATAACGGCGTTAATAATTGATTTGTGACTCAAATAAATACAAATATTTTACTGTAAATAAAATACAAAATAGACTTATTTGAAAACAGAGTGTTATCAATATTTTTTTCAGGGAATTGGGCTTTGTTTTTTTTGAGTGCTCAGTGTCACGGTTTTTGATGTTTGATCCGTTTGATCATTTATTTAAGGGTTTTAGAAAATCACCCAAAATATTTCCTTGTAAGTCCCACATAGTAAAGAAAATTTTATTTTGAAAGTAATAAAATAAAAAATATATTTAAAATTAGATTCTGCCGGTAGCTGTGCAGCTGTATTTTCGGTATAATAAGTAGGCTATTTTCTCAACTTAATGCCAAATTTCATATTTTGTATTTGATCTGTTTAGTCACATAATATATACCTACCCTTACTTATCCTTTATAATATTAGAAGGGTAAGTATACTTTTAAGACATATTATTATTGTACCTGTAACCCAATTCACTGCTCTACAATGCTATCAGCGATAGCGAACCAATGCTTTACCTGGACATGTGCATAGTCTATCGTGAAAGTGGTACCCTCACCTATTTTATCTTATTATTACGTACAGTTTGTGATATCTTTTATGAGCTATTTATTAATGCCTCTGTAATAGTTTTATTATAGGCAGAGATACGAAATTGCGAACTCATTTTTCGCATCACTTCCTAAACTATATGAGATAAAACTATTACAGACGTATTAAAAGATAGCTTATAATAGATACCACAAACTGTACGATGGATTAAAAAAAAATAATTATGTTAAACGTATGATATAATAAAATAGGTGGAGCTGTCATATTGGCTCGGGTATGCGCCAAAAGAGCAATTATTTTTGTCGTAGGTGTAGGTATATCAACTAAGATAATTTGATATGATATTTTTTTTAGCTGTTTAATTTTTTTATGACCCTCTAAATCCAAATTTTGCCCCTTGTTTAAAAACCAAACTCCCAATTTAATGCTTACATTGTGTATCATCACAAGCAATCGACAACCGTAAAAATATTTACGAGTAACATTTTCTTTTCCTACATTTTTTAAATGCCAATAAAACTGCTCTTGAGGACAACAAACTGTGTCCTCACTCCTTTTATAATTCACAGTATTATAACGCATTACCAATGAATTTTACGCAGTAGTCCTGAGTTGTGTAGACTTGTAAGCTTGTTCGTCCCGCGTATAACTAGATGGCGCTGCTAATTTTGACCGAGCTCTGGATCGCGCTGACAAGAACGCAGGTAGGTGGAATAAGTGGTTCACATTGTGACTTTGTGACTAATATTATAAATGCGAAAGTTTGTATGGATGTATGGATGGATGGATGGACGTTTGTTACTTCTTCACGCCAAAACTACTGGACAGATCTGGCTGAAATTTTGTATACAGATAATTCTAATCCTGGAATCAAACATAGGCTACTTTCTTTTATTCCATAAATCAGTTCCCGTGCGATGAAAATCATCTTCTAACGTTTCCATAGGAACAACACGTGCGAAGCCGCGGGGAGCAGCTAGAAACATATAAATTGAGTTTTCACTATTAATATTTCATAGGCCCGTATTATGAAAGCTTGCTCAGTCATCGAGCTATGCTTGAGCAACATATAAGCTATAGAAAAGCGTTACTCAAGCAGAGACAAGCTTTCATAATACGGGCCTAGTGTTGCTATTTTCTACCTTTACCTTACATCTGGTTTTCAAACACTCGATGGACCGCCGGGCGCCACTTTGGTGTCTATTCAAATATCGCCAAAACTAGACTAAACTAATTTGACAGGATTAAAAACTATACCATCCTTATTATTTTGATCGTTACGACAGGGACGGCGATATTTTTAGTCCTGTAAAATAGGTTTAGTTTAGTTATGGCAGCATCTGAAGTGAATTGACACCATTTTATTATAGTGATAATATTGCAGTGCGTTCTGTGCGATGCCTCAACTCTTCCAGCGGGTAACGTAATAGGCGACTTAGGGATATTCACCGGGGGTGGTTGCAGCGCCACATGCAGAACAATAGAGTAGTGTCCTGGGTAAAAAATAATATTTTCTATATAAATAATCCATTCAGAATATATTTTTCTTTGTCAATCAATCAAAAAATATAACTAGACCTCATGGCGTAATTGGTTAGCGCACCTAAGGAAGCATGTGATGCCGAATTTTTTTGTGGATATTATTTGATTTCATTTAGTTTTACAGTTATTAAGTCTGCTCTTTGATGGTCAATCATATAAACTCTCATCTCTTTCATGTAGGCCACTAAGTGTCGCTTCTGTCCACAAGATTAATATATTCTGTGCTAACACAGTGGCATCATAAATTTCACGGCAGCCATTCGTTTTAGCGGAAAATAAAATTTGAACTTCTTTACAACATTCATCAAGACGTCGTGAGCAAGCGTTTGAATAATAACCTCCTTTTTTGAGTCGGTTAATAAAAGTCTCGCGGGGTTCTCGCTTGATTTTTTACGTGCACACTTCATATTAAATGGGTAGCAGGTTTTGTGAGGGAAAAGTTGGGACGTTTCATAGTAATATTTCTCGTTTCAGGATAAAAGACGTCTCTGTTAGTTTGACGTGTACAAAGCATTTTACGAGACGGCCGTATATAGATGAACCCAGAAAAAATTGTGAAGATGTGTCTGATCGAAATTTGAAGATATTTGATCAACAGATCATACACATATTTAAAAAAAATATTTGTATGATCTGTAGACTGTAAAAATATTTGTGAAGATGTGTCTGATTTGAAGATTTGTTTGATCAACAGATCATACACATATTTTTAAAAAAATGTGTATGATCTGCAGATCTTCAAATTCCAATCAGACACATCTTCACAATTTTTTCTGGGTACTTGTTTTCAATGTAAAAAAAAAAAATTCTTTGTTTTCTGATCTCCGTGATACATCGTCGGCCATATCGTCACTTGCCAGACGTTGAGATTGTGGCAAAACGAAGGTTCCACCTTACTTCACCTCGGCAACAGCCTGTATTGGTCCACTGCTGGACGCAGGCCCCCCTGATTAGCGCCTTTGATTGTCTCATTAGGGTAATATCCATAATCCCCAAAAGAAATGAAAAGACAGACTTTTCACGATGGAAAAACAGATCAGCGCAACACAATAGACGAACGATATCGGATGACACATCTATTGAAATGGACAAGAGCAATTTTATGTCCATAGGACATGAAATTGAGGTTCTTTTTGTGTACTCGTATGTACAGAACACACGGACGGTACAGTATAATGTACAGAAGTCTGTACATTTTTTTTCCACTGGCTGCATCCCGCGGCTTTGCCCTTGTGGAAATCATTCAAATTTCTGAACTTTACTACACACTCCTATGGGTAGTTTTGTAAAAAATAAAGCTACGCGATTCATTATTTAGGTACTTTGAATTTATTAACACCGAGTTTTGAGTGAGTCGGACCAAGGAATAATTAATGTTCCATAATAATCTATACCGACTTTTTTGACCTCTTCATAGGTTGATTTTTGAAGATAAGATAAGCCTATGTGTTATTTTAAAACCTTATTTACATACATATCAACTTTTAACTAAATCGGTTTAGCAGTAACGAGGTTGCAAACATTCACACAGACTTTTTCACATTTTATTATATAAGTTCATTAAAAAGCTTACTTTTCAGTGGCAAGCAGTCACATAGGCTATATTTTATCCCGGAATTCGGTTCCACGGGAATGGGAACTACGCGGCTGAAACCGCGAGGCGCTACTAGTTTAATTTCATGTTATTACTCGAAGTGTCTCCAAGTTAGTCGCGTGAGGTTGTCGACTTCAATAATGGTGGATTTGCATGCTCTTTCATGTTCATTTTGGGTAATTGAGACATTTGTGTCACACACATGCTTTTATTTATATTGGACGGTTAGAATTTTATTATTGTGGCTATGGGTATAGTCTAATTTAGTTATTAGAGTGATACCATAATAAAAAGGATTGAGAGAACTTGAATTATTAGAACCGCCTTTTTATATTCTTGTTATTGTTTGTCAAACATTTCAAGGGTTAAAAATTGGATCGCTGTCATACTATGTTCCCATGGGGAAAATACTGTCAGTATCTGGTAGGGCATACATAGGTAATGGCAAGGCGCTAAATAAATGGAAAAAACGTCATCTTTATTTTTTTTGTATATTAAACACAGCCCCATAACACGTAAGATCAAAATTTGTCACGATTGAATTCGAAGATTCTCCTCAGGGAGAATCTGCGAAACCTTCAATTGTGCGAAGCTTCATAAGGTTTCATACGAATTTAAAAAATCTTTCGTTTTCACGTGTTGGCTTAGAAATTCGTACGTTATATCTTCGCTAAGATCAAGTAGATACGTTTAATAACTACGTAAATATCAACCCAGGCTGTTTTCAGATAGCAATCTCACCGCCCTAAATCAAGTACAACTTACCTCGTATGTTTTCCAAATCTGCGACCCTGCGAGCCCATAAGGAAAAAGGCGTTATAACGAGCCTCCAACTTTGTACGGACGTATAAGACATTATCAGAAACTTAGGTGATTAACTGTTTCCGCAAGTTCAGAGATTTCTGAACACAATGGACGGAAAGTTACGGATCCGCATATTTTAATGCTAATGTGGTTTAATATTACGCGTAACTTTGATGGCAATTATGAAACAGATGACAACATAAATTAGGTAACGACAAAAATATTTCCTTGCTGATATGCCTATATTCAATTCAGTCAAGTAAGTAGGTATTTGATCTACAGGTATCGTAAGAGGCGACTAAGGAGTATCCACGGGGGGCGGGCAGCAGCGCCCCCTGAAATTTTTTTTACCACCGAACTAAGATCCCAACCGGCATGCCCGTGGAGATTATGGGCACTACAGCCCATCAGATAAATGTCAATAAAGCGCTTATCAAGGGGAGGCCTCCGTCCAGCAGTGGACCAATTTATAGGCGTTGAGGTTGAGGTTGGAAGGGCATGCCAAAAACTTCGGCAACCCTTAACACGTAAGTTTCTGTAGTGAAACACTCAAGGAACGAAATAGGAATTAGTGAAAAGAATTCAGTTTCAATTTACAGAATTTAAACAAAAACTGAAAACAAAACGATTTATAAGTTTCGCAATCTAGTAACATAGGTAATTAATGATTTTATCTGGTATTTATCGTGTATCTTCTGTTTTTATTTCCTCTATGTTTCTACCGCGTTACAGCGATCATTGTCACGGGGTAATTAAAACGCAGAAAACGCTTCCCGCATAAATATCAAGCAGATGACAATGATACTTAATTTTAGTCTCTTCTATCTTTACTCGTCCAAGAATGAAACACTTTTCTGCTCCGCATCAAATAATGCGGAGCTGAAAATCTTAAATTATTCTCAATCATAAAGAATTTAAGTGTAAAAAAACTGGCTCTTTCAATAATGAAACACTATCCGCATCAAAATAAGCAGATGCGGAAAATTGAAAAATATTCTCATTCATAAAGTTACGATTCCATTAAAATACGTCATTGAGTTTCAGGTAAAGCTCATTCTCATTGTCGGAGAGAAACACTTTGATCCTAAGATCGCTCGTGCGATCCTCGGGGAGGCTTCCTAATTTATCTCCCTTCCACTTCGATTATTTAAACGCAGTAAAATGATACGCTCCATTAAATCCTGCTCTTGTATTTGAACGTGGGTTATTTCGTATTTAAATGGCGGGTATTATTCTTTTATTTCCGCCGATTCTATAAGATTTTGTGAAATATTACTGAGGTTAATGTTCGCTTGAGCTACAGCGTTAAAGTTTATTTGCCACTGATTCACCTACGCTTTTATAATAAATTATTTGCATCATAATCTGGCCAGAAGCTACGCAAAGCATATGCTATGCATGCACAACCACAACCGTAAATTAACGTAAAGTTACGTGACAATACATAATGTGTTTCGTTTAATTTTTATTCTGCTATTACATACCAACATGCGAGTAAACTATTTGGGTCCTTTTCTGTGTTGTCACAGTAGTTTGATTACAATTAAGTGGACCAGACAACAGAGTCGAGACAACTCAGTAGCTCGGTTGCCAAATTGAACTGAACTTAGTTTCGAAAATGGCGTAAACCAATTCCAATACATAATTATGCGGTTTTGTTGTACACGTCAAAAATTCTTAAAGTAAGCTAACGCAAAAAAACCAAACTTTTTTTCCCATCCGAAATACACCACACAAGAAAAAAAACCTACAAACAGAATATAACAAAGCAGTGCATCACGGAAACGGTGTCACAAACAGAACTCCAAATTCTTTGTGCTAATCAGTAGCGGAAGTCCCGCGGCGGTATATCACCCGGTATTATCTCTTCTGTGACACGTGTGTACTGTGACTATGGTTTTTGTATTTTATTTATTACAAGCGACCCGTCCCGGCTTTGCACAGGTGGACATTTATTTTTTAAACATAAAAATATATAGCATTTGTCACTCAGAGATAATGTAGCATCTAATGGTGAGATGATTTATAAACTCAATCCAGTTTTATTTTAGTTTATTCATAACAAACGATATAGTGTAGTGTCAATAGTGTAGACTATAAATAACTTTATAACAGGCAACAGAACGTTTGTACGTAGCACCTTATTTTACTCGTTTGATCTCAGCCTAATCATCGAGTAGAGGCGATTTCATAGAGTCAAAAATAATTCGATCAAACTGAAAAGTTGACATAGCGCTTTTTTGTGGGGTCGCCAAATTAGAACAGCATAGACCGTGCTATTTTCGACATGACATCCTATTTTAATCTGGCTGTTCTCCTCTCTTTGGTAAAATAATATACTTAGCCAGGTATGGCATTCCGAGATCACGTGAGTGACACAAATTTCATAATCCTCGCCTTCTATTAGGTCATAGCGCAATAAGTTTTTTGGAAAACGTTTCTGTTTTAAACTATGGTTTAAGCCTTCTCTTATTTGGTTTCTGTATTACTTCAAAATATTACCACTCAAGGCGACAACAGGATGCAGACAGAGGTTTAAGAGTTGATGAGATGTTTATAAGTTTACCCATATACATAAGCAAGAAGATACCTACGTTATTTTACGTTTATAAAAAGGTAGAATACTTATTGTTTCCCTGAAGTTCATCCTACTCAATATAAATCCCTATTCCCTGTTCATTTTGAGTGGCTGTTGGCTTCTTTGAACTGGCTTCAGTTTAGTATGAAAATATAAATCCTCGATAAAGCCGAGGTTCTTTGTTGAGTTCCTTGAACTAAGTGAATCTACCTACATTCAGTTTACTCTGTATTCGTATAAAAACTTAATTTATTTTACGGTGCTACAATATCGACAAATTCTAGAAATTGTTTTAAGGGGCCGGAGAACACCGGGCAAAGATTCTATTCGAGTCGCGTACAAAACTCCGCTCCGAATATCGCTATCTCAGGTTAGCTGATGCAGGCGCGGGACACGGGACGCGGTACTACAATACGTGAAGGGAACACACAACCATAGTGCCGTGCCGTCTTATGCGTGTGTGTGTGTGTGAGTAAATGTAGGTTGCTAGGTATCTATCTATACATCTGCCACTGATAACAATTTAAAGGCGGTAGCTACCTATTTCTTTAGGGATGTGTATTTATTGGTTAGCGCCTTATTGGTTTTTATCTCAGGGGTAGTGCCCATAATCCCCACGCTGGGAATGCAGGTTGGGTTGATCGCAGTTCGGTGGTAGAATTGTTCTGCAGGCCGCCCACCAGTGGATATCTCTTGGTCGAGACGTGGTGGGTGGGACATCTGCGTCATGGGCCATGAAGGTGTTAGTATGTATAGTAATATACGCATTCAATGCCCAGTCCGCTACACGGGGAAAAGTTTCGACAGATAGATAGATAGATGTTTATTACTTCTTTACGTCAAAAAGAGGCAGAAATTTTGCCTAGATAGAAACTTACAACAAAAGTTCTGCTTTGCTGGAATTACAACACAACAAACTTTCGTTATAAATATCCATCAATTTGTTTGTACCTACTTACCTAACTACCTACCTATAATTTGTGCAAGTGTGATTGAAGCAGGCATAAAATGCCCTGTACTTATTTTTTAGGAGTTTTGTGAGAATATTTATTTGTTGTGTAATGAATGAGTGATCTGATTACATTACAATATCATAGTAGGTAGATCATTTACAACTCAACCTTACCTACTTACACACAGGTACCTGAGTAGGTGCATGGTTTTTACAATTTATTATTACTACGCACTTTATCTACAAATATAATTAATTAACCTACCTATCATCCTATAGTAATTCTAATAGATACCTACATAGGTAAGTAAGTAAATACTAAACTAGTAGCTAGGTAGGTAAATGTGAAACATTGCATTTACCTAGTTACAACAGAGGTGTAATTACCTAAACCTAGGTAAGGTAGGTCCCCCATCTCATACATAAAAACATCAAAATTCAAAAATCAAAAATGCTTTATTATCATAGATACAATAAATGTAAATGTACCTACACTTAGAAAAGGTCAAATCATATCAAAAAATACACTGACACATTTTTGATTTCAGTCGCTTCGGTATGACTAAAATTAATGAAACAACGAAGAAACCTTTAGACTGTTAGTTGTTATTACTTTTCGAGTTGACTCGAAGACAAATAAGTTACAAGAAAAGAAAAATAATTATAACGCCGCGACGCGACGTGGAGATTTGAACTCGGTTCTTCTCGCGTCTGAAGCAGGCAAGGTCCGCCTTCGCCACGGAGCAGTTGCATTTAGTGACGAAAATAAGATTTGCACCATAAGTTCACCTTATGTGTACGTACCTAGGATGACGTCACAGAAAATGTTTATTATAACCTACACCTACATTTACTTAGATTTTTTTAACAAACTCCTGGATTTTATAAAACATACAATTCCTACATTCGTGCCCGAAGTATCTACCTACTAGTTTGCTTATCCGTTTTTTTTCCAAGTTTTTCTACAAGGCCTAATAGGTAGGTAGGTACGTAGGTACTTATATCTCAAGAAATCTACCAGGAAATGCCTATGTAGTAGTATGCAGTTACCTACCTATACTTCAAAAAATTAAAATATAATTCAAAGTTTGGATAGATAGATAGATGTTTGTTACTTCTTTACGTCAAAAAGAGGCAGAAATTTTACCTAGATAGAAACTTACAACAAAAGTTCTGCTTTGTTGGAATGACAACACAACAAACTTTCGTTGTAAATATGTTTGTACTTGTACCTGCATACCTCAGACAAAAGAAATATAAAGACATATTACGGTGAACTAAAAAATGAAGCCACTTTTTTATAGTTGAGTGCGTGAAAGTGTTTCCATCTGAAAGAAAAACTCCCTATAATTTAGGAAGTATTATTATTGGATAGGTTAAAGATAGATGGCGATCAGGAGAAGTCGGGTATGTTTATAAACAAATGGTGTAATAAATTATGTGTGCATTTGTTTATTTTTAGGAATGAAATGAGAGACGAAATTATAGTAATAAAAAATATTTTATTGATACAATCAACGTCTTACTTATCTATAGGAGTATATATAACGAGTTATATATATAACGAGTTACAAACAAAATCCTTCTAAAAATGTCTCTAAAATTATAAGCATATTTATTTCTATAATAAATCTTTTTGAGATCAAAAATTCTTTTTGGCATTTGCACTACTAAAATTATATTTATTTCTATAATAAATCTTTTTGAGATCAAAAATTCTTTTTGAGATCAAAAATTCTTTTTGGCATTTGCACTACTAAAATTATATTTATTTCTTTAATAAATCTTTTGAGTTTCATTATAATCCTTTAAATTGTATCAAGTTTTTAAACTGTTGCCGTTTTGAGCTTACTGTATGTGATATGGTTTCAAGTTTAGAAATGTGATGAAATCTTATGTTTAAATATTTTTCTATAATACATTTTAATAAATTAACCCTATGCTCATTACCAGCAAAATCATGTAAAACATCAAAATTTTTAAAAACTTTGTCGCTTCCCACAAATGTATTTAAAATTTTTGTAACTATGTACTTGTGCTGATTTTCCTTTACCAAATTAACTTTCTCTGCCATTATTTTTCTTATTACAACTTCACACACTGTGCATATGTCGAATACATCCTGGGAAGGAAAACACAGTCCACCTTTGTTTTTTAATGCGATCAATTTGTGAAAATCATACCTGTCAGTAGCTAGCAAACTACTAAGGCACATTTCACATTTAATAATTTTAGATATGTAGTGTGCCGTGCTTCCAGCAATATATCCAATTATCATTATTTTAAAATCATTAAATTCGGCAACATAGAGTCTTCTGGCGAGATCCAGGGTGTCTTCCTTAATTTCATCGAGAAACTTTAAGGAACTCAGTTGTTCTTCTTCTTCTTTTTCGTCGTCTTTCTCTTCGTGCCTATACGAGGTCGCTGTATTATTAATAATAACAGTAGTATTTGCACTTGTGCAGTTTAAAATTGCTATATTTTCTAGTGGAACGCAGTTGCCTGTTGTGAGGCATTTTATTTCCAGGTGTGAAAGCAGTTTTCTGTAACTGCCTTTGAATTGTCGTACGTTTGGGTTGTCGTTAAATCCACCTTGCATCCTAATAGAAGTAAACATTATTTCCAAATGATCTTGGC
This sequence comes from Eupithecia tripunctaria, assembly GCA_955876795.1. Taxonomy (NCBI): domain Eukaryota; kingdom Metazoa; phylum Arthropoda; class Insecta; order Lepidoptera; family Geometridae; genus Eupithecia; species Eupithecia tripunctaria. The sequence continues at coordinate 6,794,176 of OY041622.1, forward strand.
TAATTTTATAGCATGGAATATATACGAGTTTTTGTTCAGTTTCTATTAAGTTATGATATAGCCTCTTTAAGCTTTCAATATTTATCAGTATACCCAAAAAACCAATTTTACAATTTGATTCAATTACTGGTTTATAGAAACGTGTTATTAGAAAAGTAGGCTTCCCATTTTGTATAACTTTCCGTTTAGTTACTATTTTAACTTTAAGTTGCAAAATGTACTCTTTAAGTTCGTCTAAATACTTGAAAATTATATCTTTATTATATTCGCAAAGTGGTTTTTTGAAATCAAACTGCCTCATTGACCTTGTGTTAAATATGTCAAACATATCATTAATCTTTTGAATGAATACTTCCGTAGGTTCTGAATCTCTGAACGTTGGCAGTTTGAGATCTTCTCTACACATCTTCAGGGCAGTAGCAACACTTTTGCTAAACAATTGAGTCGCAAGTTTTACTTTCATAATCTGATTTCTAAAGTGTATGTGTCGCTTGGATAATTTATTACCCAAATGAATGCCTTCCTCATTCTGCATTTCATTTAAGCTTACCAGATATTGCCAAACCACGTTTTTATCGTCAATATCTTGAAACTGTTTTTTGGATTCAAAATGATTTCTTACTAGTTTCACAACATGGCTTGGATCAACAAAACAGACAATATCCGAATCATTTTCTGGATGTTTAAAAGCAGTTTTCATTTCTGAACGATCGTTAATATTACACCCAAGCGACTCAATTGCCTTGAAATTTGTAGAATGCCCATCGAAAGTAAGGGACACGACATCAACGTCAGACTCAAAACACTTTATAAGGCAATGTTTTATAAGATTGGCCTTTTGTTCCCCTGATGCACTGTTCATTAAAAAGTAACCTAAAGGGATCTTAAACCTGTGGTTAATTCCTACCAACATGAATACCAATGCTTGTGTCGCTAAAGGGGCCGATTCCTCTACACCCGTACCCATATCCACAAATCCAATGTATTTTTTTCCATCCCAAATTTTTTGGGCCCTAATAGCCACTTCATCAAACACCAAAGAGCAAATAGGCCGATGGTCACTTACTTGAGATTTGGCTTTTAATGCCTGAAAAGCCTCATCTGTAAATCCAGGTTCTCCTTTTATGGATCCATACCACCTCGATAAAGTCTTAGGATGCGGAAGGCAAGTATTAAAAGTGTTTCTTACGTACTCATAGGCTTTCGGGGAATGATAATTCAAAGTTAAGCAGAATTTCTTCACTGCGGGTGTGTATTTGATGTTTTTTTTTAATTTTTTCCTGTTATGGTTATTAAATATATCTATTATGGCAATGTTTCCATTTAATGAGTCGTATAATTCTGGAGTGATGCTGTATTGGTTATTTAACGTGCCTAATATGTCTTTAAGTGACTTATTCTTGTATCGGAGGCGTCTAACATTTTGTTGTAATTTTCTTATTTTTTTTTTATTTTTTTCTAGTATTTTTTTTTGCTTTTTTAATTTTTGTCTCAGTTTGAATTTACGAGGTGTATCGAAGATAGACTCCAATTCATCGGTCATCTTAGGCGAAGCATGTGAGACAGGTAATACCTTAAACAAAAAGCAATAATACTTAAGAAATCCACGTATATGGAACTTTTGATTGCTGATTATAAACGTATACTATGTCGTTACATACGGGAGCAGATGTAGCGGATGTGCTTGGCAATGCCCTGTCGACAGCGGGTAGATTGGGCGACTCGAGTAAGTCCTACAACAACAAAAACACAAAATGACACGATTGTAATATAAATTAATTACATAAAAATACATACGGTAGCAGATGCGCATGGCAATACCGTATCGGCAACGGCCGGATTGGGCAACACAAGTAAGTCCTGCAACAACAAAAAAACAAATAAAATGACACGCTTGTAATAGTATAATATACAAACTCGTAAGCATAAAAAATACATACGGTAGCAGGTGTAAAGTATGCGCATGGCAATACCGTATCGGCAACGGCCGGATTAGGCAACACAACTAAGTCCTGCAACAACGAAAAACAATTAAAATTAGACGACTTTAATTTAAAACTATCCCTATCCATCAAAAAATACATACGGTAGTAGATGTGAAGGATGCGCATGGCAATACCGTATCGTCAGCAGCTGGATTGGGCAACACAACTAAGTCCTGCAACAGCAAAAAACAATTAAAATTAGACGTCTGAAATTTAAAACTATCCCTATATATAAAAAAATACATACGGTAGCAGATGTGAAGGATACGCATGGCAATACCGTATCGTCAGCAGCTGGATTGGGCAACACAACTAAGTCCTGCAACAGCAAAAAACAATTAAAATTAGACGTCTGAAATTTAAAACTATCCATATCCATCAAAAAATACATACGGAAGCAGATGTGAAGGATCCGCATGGCAATACCATATCGTCAGCAGCTGGATTAGGCAACACAACTAAGTCCTGCAACAACGAAAAACAATTAAAATTAGACGACTTTAATTTAAAACTATCCCTATCCATCAAAAAATACATACGGTAGCAGATGTGAAGGATGCGCATGGCAATACCGTATCGTCAGCAGCTGGATTGGGCAACACAACTAAGTCCTGCAACAGCAAAAAACAACTAAAATTAGGACGTCTGAAATTTTAAACTATCCATATCCATCAAAAAATACATACGGTAGCAGATGCGAAGGATGCGCATGGCAATACCGTATCGGCAACGGCCGGATTGGGCAACACAAGTAAGTCCTGCAACAACAAAAAAACAAATAAAATGACACGCTTGTAATAGTATAATATACAAACTCGTAAGCATAAAAAATACATACGGTAGCAGGTGTAAAGTATGCGCATGGCAATACCGTATCGGCAACGGCCGGATTAGGCAACACAACTAAGTCCTGCAACAACGAAAAACAATTAAAATTAGACGACTTTAATTTAAAACTATCCCTATCCATCAAAAAATACATACGGTAGTAGATGTGAAGGATGCGCATGGCAATACCGTATCGTCAGCAGCTGGATTGGGCAACACAACTAAGTCCTGCAACAGCAAAAAACAACTAAAATTAGGACGTCTGAAATTTTAAACTATCCATATCCATCAAAAAATACATACGGAAGCAGATGTGAAGGATCCGCATGGCAATACCATATCGGCATCAGCCGGTTCGGGTAACTCAGGTAAGTCCTGCCATAACAAAAAAACATAATTGAAACGACACGCCGGTAATTTAAACCCAAAAATAACCATCAGAAAAATTCATACCGGAGCAGATGCACTTAGCGATACTGTATCGTCAAGTGTCACATTGCTTATGGGTGGAAATTCCGAGGATCCACTAGGCAATAACGTAACGGCCACATTGCGCGTATCAGTTAATCCCTACAACAAAATTATACAGTGCTTGCAGCTCGCGCACAGTTGTTAAGGTGTGCGCGAGCTGCAAGCAACTCGCGGCGGTTGTATATATTGTTATTTTTTCCACCTTTATCGTAACCTACATCCTCTATTTAGTCGAAATCGATACCCATATCAGATTTTTGGTTAAGGGTGGAAGGGGGGGGGGGGGGGGGTTACGGCTTTCCCCGTGGTCGCATTGTGGCTCACTTTTTTTAGGGTTAAGGGATTTTGAGAGTCATGAGGGGATCACAGCACGCCTACATAATACACATACTTATTTATCCAACCAAATAACAATATGTGTAAGTTTAAACCATACCTTTTTAGGATATCCGCTTCTGATTACACGCCGTAGTCCTTGATTTGTTAGATAGAGATCATTACTATCAAAATGATCAGAACAAACAACGCTACTTTTGTTTGGTTCCCATCGTGGATCGTTTCGGCCCTTCCTTATAAAGTCTATCCATTTTTTTTTTCTCTCCTTATCAGTTGGGAATCTAAAATGTTTACAACATTAAAAGAGTACATAGTAAAACATTAAGCGTACGTAGAAAGCAAATCATAAAAATTACAGTAGCAATGAATCGTCAGCCATCTTGGATTTTAATCTTCACCTCATATTCGTGATTAGCACTCTCGATTAAATTTTTGTCTATAACGATACTCATTAGGTAAAAAAATTCAGCCATCTTGAATTCTAAAGCAAACTCATTTTCGAAATCTACACCTTCGATTCAGTTGGAGACGATAGACCCCCATACCCATAATGTAAAACTGCAAATAAAAAGAATGTCCACCATCTTGAATTTTAGTAATAATTGTGTATGTTGTTTATTATTTAATTGTGTTCCCCTTTTACCTAACCTCGATTTGATCGAAATCGATAAACAAGAGAAGAGACCACGATTTAAAAATGTCAGCCAACTTGGATTTTGAAATGGACATCTTTTTCGTACTGTCCAAGTTTGAGTTATTCAAAAACGATCAGACCCACGCCTGCCGTCATCAAATTCGTAATCTCTACCCCAATGTTAGTCGAAAACGATACCCATATCATATTCTTGGATAAGGAGGGGGTTCAGGAAAGGCTGGGCAGAGCAAGACTCGCTGCGCTCGCCTTGCAGTGTGAGTGTGTCGGATTGTGAACCACGCCCGCCGTCATCAAATTTGTAATCCTTATTCCCATATTACTCGAACATGACACCCATATCAAATTTTTGGATTCTTCACGCCCCCAGCCCCCCCAGTAACGGTATGGCTCGCTTCTCTCGCCGTGCTGTGCCCCGTAGTCGCTAATGCTCCACCCGAATAAAAAGGCTAAAATCTCCTCTATTTGGTAGTACTCAAAAAAGGGGAAGGAGTGTGGCTCCCCACATTGGGCATGGGGGGGTAAAAAATTGTCTTAAAAAAGTGACTTGTATTCGTCTACACGGCTGTTATTTTTTTTAATTCAAGTCACTCCGTTTGGGAGATATCAACGGGGGCTAAAAAAAGGGGCGAGAGGGGGGTAATTATTTTTTTCTTTTGATTCAAGAAGATACCCTCTATACGACCCTGCAATCAAATTTCTTCTATCACGTCACTATCTGGTAGCACTTACAAAGGGGGAGGGGGTCTGGGACAAGAGGGGGTTAAAAAAAATCAGTTTAAATCACTTGTCCCCCTCTATACAAACGCCATAAACGTTTTGATCCAAGTTGGTCCGTGTGCAAGAAGGTTAGAGCGGGGGGGCTCCGGGAGGGGGAGCAAATCTCAAAAACCGAGGGGGACCGAGGAATTTTCCCTCGGTCCAACATGAAAAATACATTATCGCAAAAAAAAACAATACCTCGCCCTCCACCATCCGGGAGAACAATTATGTCAGTGAGTCAGTGAGTCCGTAATAATCTAGCTATATCGTCGATCCAATAATCTAAATCCTCGTTTAATCTAAATAGCTACCAAATAAGTGAACCCTTGAAGCGAAAAATAACAAAAAGTTTGGGGAAATCTGAAATCATACGCTGGTAACATTCGTGCTCTATGTCACTGTCATTGTCATTGTCTTTGATAACAACAGAGTGTTGAGGTTTTGTGTTCCAAGTAAAACAAAAACAAGTGTTTATTAGAAAGTTTTACGGTGTTATTTCAGTACTTACAAGTGAAACGTTATTCCTTCTGACTTCTTGACCTTTCTGCTGCTGTTTTTACAGTTCTTCACTGCACAGGAAACCATTGTTATCTATTTACACGTCGAAGTGTCCTGGCTCGCGCCTCGACGGGTACTGACGAGCACTGCGCACGGTTTTGTTGATATTTGTGTGCGTGACCGCGTGTGTTTACAAGGTGAGCACGGTTTCTACGGCGTCAGTTTTTATTTCACCGTAATATGTCTTTATATTTCTTTTGTCTGAGCTGCATACCTACAATTTGTGCAAGTTTGATTGAAGCAGTAAAACAGCCACTAACGTATTTTTTAGGTGTTTTGTAAAAATATTTATTTGTTTGAGTAGGTAATGTAATGAATGAGTGAGATCGGACTACAATGTCATTGTAGATCCTTTACAACTACCTTACCTATGGTTTATCCATTTTGAATGAAGCATGTTAGTAAACAAACTACGACACAAATATCATAATCTCACTTGCTTGGCGTCGAGTTTCAGATATAATTGTAAAAAAAATTATTGAAGGGATGATCTAAAAGCTACAAGTAATGGAGATTACGTATAAAAGGACGCGCCAACAAAGTGAATTTTAGGTTAACTATGGACGGTTTGTTTACGTTTATGCTTCATTCAAAATGGACACGGTATAGGTACTTACACACAGGTTTATAAAATTTACTATAATACGCACCTTATCTACAAATATAATTTATCTACCTACCTATCATCCTATAGTAATTCTAATAGACATCGACATAGGTAAGTAAATACTAAACTAGTAGCTAGGTAGGTAAATGTGAAACATTGCATTTAGTCATAACCACAACACATGTATTATTATTATTAAAAACTAAACGTAGGTAGGTACGCCAACACTACATAAAAACATCTCAATTACCTGAGTAGGTACTATACCACCTAACTAACCTTCCTATCCCAATCCAACTAATTATATACCTACTACTGTACTATACTCTATATATCTTTTTTATTATACATATAAAATACACAAATCACCCGATCTATAGAGAAATTTGTCCCGAGCCGCAAATCGAACCTGCGACCCCGTTGCGTTCCGGCGGAACCTCGCTTGCCCGCCGAGGTCTTCGTGAATAGTGAAAACAATGCACCTACTCATCCAACAAAACGCCTTACTGTTAGAAATTGATGACATGACATTTGATTGAAGCATGACATTGTCCCACCTCACAAAATAGAATGAGGCCCTCATACAAACTCGTTTTGAAACCATGTACCTACCCAACACTTGATTTAGTTTAGAAAATAGTAAATAAGAAGTACTCTTCCTTCTATTCTAACGTCCATCCATAGTAAGTACCTAATAAGGTGTCCCTGCGACAACGACCTCGGAGATCGTCGTTCGTTGTCGTCACGTCGGTCGTCAACTCGTCACACGGGGCTGAGCGGCGCGGCTGCGGCGGGCGCGCCGTGTAAATACACGTTGCATTAGCGTGTGTGCGTGGCGTGCGTACCTGTCCGAGCGATCACACAACCGAAGTAATCCCGCCCCGTGCGTGCGCGATAGCAATAGTAGCCGTTCAAAAATGGTATGAATTTGGTTGTGTTCCGTAATACCAAAAATGATGAATGAAAACTTTTTGTATTCTTCACATAGTATTGTTATTCTGGAACTAGACAATATAAGCTATGTTCGACCGTTAAGAACGCGTAAGATATTATTGTTTTTAATACGAATCAAATAGGAAGAAAACTGGTCTATTTTGGCATAAAAATGTGCAAAATGCGATTGTCTATATTTCGTTTTAGGTAAGTATTTTGAAAAAAAAAACAACGGCGGGACCTAGATAAATACGATTCAAATACAAATAATACAATGGTATACTGCAAATATGGTTGAATTAGAAATCATTTTGGTATTGCGTTTGTATGGGCAATTCACCCTTCCCCGGCCTCTTAAGTGCTTCATTCAACCGAATCACTACCTAATTAGAAATGGTATGATTTTATGACATTTTTGTAAAGCTGTGGCCGAAGTACAATTAATGTATCGTTTCACCATATCAATCACACTTATATAATAAATGCGAAAGTTTGGATGAATGGATGGATGGATATTTGTTACTTCTTCATGCCAAAACTGCTTAACAGATCGGGTTGAAAATTTGCAAACAGGAAATTCTAATACTGGAATCAAACATACGCCGCTTTTTTTCCTCATAAATTAATTCCCGTGCGATAGAAATCACCTTTAAACGTTTTCATAAGTAAAACGCGTGTAATGCCGCAGCTAGTGGTTTATAATAAAAGGATGTGGGAAAAAGAATAGTATTGCTGACTCACTAATTTACTGCGTAAACCAATAAATTCGTTAATCTAAAAGAATGACCACCAGACATCGTAAAAGTAAGATATGACTTGTATGGGTTGTATATCCAGAAATTATTACTATAACACCTGTGCTTTGCAATTAAAAATTAAACACCCCTCTCAAACACAGCAAATTGTGAAAAACATGGCAATTTAACTTTCATAATTGCTTCAGCCGTCGGGATTATCCTCATAATAGCCAAAATAATGTCCACCCTACTGAGCCAGTTGGTTCTAAGCCTTATGCAGAACGGCTAGGTTACTCTTAAAATAAATGAATGCAAGTTTTCAGGACAATATTGTCATTAAGGCGCATACCCGAGCCAATCTGACAGCAATTCCTATTTTATCATATTTTTACGTTTATCATAGGAATTTTTAAAAATCCTACGTTCAGTTTGTGGTATCTATTATAAGCTATTTTTTAATACCTCTTTTATAATTTAATCTCATACAGTTTAGGAGGAGATGCAAAAATGTAGAGTTTGGTGGCCAAAAAGCGCAACTTCGTATCTACGCTTCCTAAGCTTTACAAAATGAAACTATTACAGAGGCATTAATAAATAGCTTATAATAGATACCACAAACTGAACGTAGGATTTTTAAAAATTCCTGCGTTCAACGTAATAATAAGATATAATAGTTGGGGGCGCCACTTTCGCTGGTGTATGCCTTAAAGTTATTGTATTATAACGGATCCCGAAATAAGCCAAGAGCGTAAAATATGTCTGTCAAATCCACTTACCAAGTGCTGGATGACAGTTGCTATGTCTGCTATGCAAATCATTCCTACAAAACTTAACGAAGTCTAAACTAATTACTCTCCTTAATTACTATAAGTTTATATTCTTCACCTTATTTATTTATCTAATTTTATATAGTTTTTTTATTGTACGTATTTATATAAAGTTTAAATTAAGCTAAATAATTTTAGTATAAAGTTTAGGTTTATTTAAAACGATTATTTTAAACTGAATCTTAATTTTCTGTTTTTAAGCTATTGCATAGCTTCTATCGCGGGCCTTGAGCGCGGGGACCGAATCCAGAAATTCCGTAACGAGAAAACCTTCCCTCTCCGACCGGAACAGCGGTGATACTTTTTAGTTTTGCCATCTATCGATGAATAGTAGAACTTTTAATGACGTTTTGAAATATGACGTTTGTCTCTTTAGTTCAGCAACTCGCTTCTAGATGGTATTGCAATAGCTTTACCGCGGCAGTCCCCGAGTGCCACGTCTTTTTATTATGTATGTACACCTAGCTATCCATATTCATTGCACTACTTTTCTCAAACCCAAAAGGTTTGCTGTAAGAAAGCTCTTTTTGCAGTATTCGTGGCGTACGAATGAGTGCTGATATAATTCTTAGGCCAAAAGTAACGTAAATAAAGGTTTATCATGAGTGGACTAGCTGTTCTGACCTGCAACGTCAGCAATACCCAAGAAATAAATTGTACAAAAACCGTCCGCACGCTTCCTGCGGGGACAATAATTAACGGGGACGTAAAAAATAATGTCACAACTAGTACCTACTGTGATCACACAGTACAATTTAGTGTGGTCACAGTAAATGTTAGTGGTGTCAGTAGGTACATTAGTGAGATCACAGTACATATACGTGGGGTCACAGTACATTTAAATGTACAGTAACCAGGTGAGATGACGGTCTAAAAGATAATGGCAGACTGGACATAGGACTCTCCTAATAAAGGCTGTGAAAATGATAAATTTCAAATAAAATGATTTAAATGACATTACTACTGCTGCACATAGAACTCCCCCTAAAGAGAGCTGTAGAAATTAAACATTTCTAATAAAATTACAAGTTTTAAATGATGACCCCAGCGTCCTGTCTTGAACTTGCCGCCAGCATCTGCCCGAAGTCTTTCAGAATTTGTTACAGTGAGACGGCTGAAGGGCTTCATATTCTACCTTTCCCGGGTAGTCTAGTCTTAGTCTTAGTCTCTACTCAAGAACACAAGTTATAAAGTTGTTCATAAGCACAATCTTCAGCATTGACCCAGCAAGGGCTGATGAAACCTTATGTATCGACGAGTTTCAAGGGATTTAGGCAAAAAATAAATTGCGCGCCTACGTTACCCGTATTTCCTGGTCGGTGATAGCTCCCAAGAGCTGTATTACCATTAATCAACTTGTTGTGTCTCAATTCAGAAGTCCTGGGAAGAGTAAATTGGTCCCGGTGCGGGTTAGCGGACGTTGTGTAAGGAAGCGAGTTAAGGTTATTATTTCAGCGGTGAAATAAAACAAAATGTCAGTGTTACGGCTATATACAAATTGTTTTTACATGGTGGCTACAGATCATTTTTATTGCCAAAAGATGAGAAAATATCTTTACTCACCTTGATGAAGTCTTCCGCACGTAAAAAAGGATCGTAGTTAACCCGTAATGAAGATGAACACTTTATTAAAAAGAAAATTACAATCAAATAACAAAAATAAATTGGAACTAGTATTTACAATTTTGAAGCTGCATTTCAGCTAACGGCCGACTGTACTCTGGTGTTGTCCACTATGCCTATCTTATTTTATTCATTCTAAAAATAATTTTCTGTCATTGAGTTACAATCCTACTTATACTTATAGGCCCCTGCCTACCTACCTATCTAAGTTTGAAAAAAGTTGCGTAGTTCTAGGGCTGGAATAACACATAGGCTTCCTTTTATCCCATAAATCAGTTCCCGTGGGATAGGCGTGCAAAGCTGCTGGGCTAGTTTAAAGTAAAGCTTAAAACTACAATAACACGACTAAAAGTTGTAAACGAGAGTTCAATGATGTTCTCAATAAATATTACCTACTGACTGAAAATTACCCATCATTAAACTACCTACTACAAGACTACTCCGACTACCTTACCAAAAATATTAACCCTACATATAATTATGTAAGGAAAAGCCTGTCAAACTCCTATTGATGATTATGGTTTTATCTCCTTTGAATAATAAATCTTATACCTTTAAACGAGCAATTCTTGTATATAAATATATATATAATCTGAATCGGAATATATATATCTGATCTCTCTATAATCTGAATAGGACGCCCTCCGGCCAGGTGGGATGATGATCTGCGAAAGACTGCAGGCAGATGCTGGATGCATCAAGATGAAGACAGGGCGCTATGGCGCTCATTAGGGGAGGCCTATGTCCAGCAGTGGACTAATATAGGCTGATGATGATGATGATGATAATCTGAATCTCAGGAACGAACGGCTCCAACGATTTTCATGAAATTAAGTATACAGGGGGTTCTGTGGGCGATAAATCGATCTAGCTAGGATTCATTTTTAGAAAATGTCGTTTAAATCGTATTTTCAATGAACTTTAATTTCAACTACATGTACTTAATACAAATAAACAAAATGATGAAGGTAAATGGTTGGAACAAAGAAAAAAAAATATAGTGGGTAGTTTTTAAATAAATTCTGCGGAGACCGACACAATGCCATAGACGATAGCTGGATGGGTACGTAGTCGGTTCAAGAATCCAAATATTTTGTTTTCTACAAGGACAATAATGAAAGAAGATTTTGCAAAAACTTATAACAATACCTACTTACGACAGTAATTAATGTTGTTATATATAATGTTATATATATATATATATGTATATACATGAATATCGGACCACCCAGTCAAAAGCTCTGAGGTAACAAACATAAAAAAACCAGCCGGATTGAGAACCTCCTCTTTTTTTTGAAGTCTGTTAAAAAACAACGAAGCAACAAAATGTTCATGACTCAAACAAAAAATATAATTATTAACTTTAACAACGCGAGCATCAAAAAGTATCTAATCAATTTTAAAAAGCAGACGATAAACGAATGAAAATGAATTTAAGCTTTCAAAACCAAAACATATTTCACTATAATTTATGTAGTTTTGAAACCCATTCTTTACAAAAAAATAACTAGAATTCAAGAACCCAGTACCTATAGACGCGCTAAAGGCTGGCTTTTGGAACAGGTAAAGGAAGTATTTTAGGCAACCATTTGTTTCACAACAAACTGAAACAAGTGAGTGTAGTCTGAAACAACTTGAATTCTTTTGTGTTTTCAGTAGTTTTACGATTGTTTCTAGAGTACATTCAAAATGGCGCTGAAAATACACAGCGAATTGATATCCGTGCTTTTTGAAGCTTTTTGGTGTATAAAAATAAATAAATAATGTTGGACATTTCATACAGCATTATCTAGCCCCAAGCTAAGCAGAGCTTGTGTTATGTACTAGACAACTGATATACTTAATTCCAAACACTACATAGATAGATATTTTTTCTTATACATAGAAAACATCCAGAACGCCCTGAACAAATATCTACAGATCGTACACACATTTGTCCCGAGCGGGAATCGAACCGGAACCTCGTCGTCATATGTTTTTATTTTTTTTAATTTTTAGATTTATAGGTATTAATCTTTTGTAGAAGGCGGTGCAGTTTACATCGTTGTTTTGCATTAGTCGTCAAGGAACTCTGCGAGCCGTAGCTCGCTAGGAAAAAAATATCGGATAGGAGTAAAATACTAGGAACGTATTCCTAGAATTTTACTCCTAACCGATATTTTTTTCCTGAGAGCTCAACAACGTTTGCATATAATATTATTCATCGACTAAAAACACAAAGACTGAGTAAAAAAATATCGAAACATTTTGCAGGTAAAGCTTCATTTATACAACAAGGAGTTTCTGATTCACCTGATTGCAAGGGATTGTTTACTTTGGAAGTTCTTCTACGTTTATGTAACGTTCTACGAAAAGGTTCTGGAATAATGCTCTTACAATTTGAATGTAAAAAAACATAACGATATAATAACGAGGTATTTTATAAGGTACTGCTTAGAATTATGAATGTAATTATAATAATATTACTAATGCTGGGCAGCGTTTAGAAAACTACGTCGAGTCTTCTCGTCATCCATACCGCAATGCTTGAAAACGAAAGTTTTCAATCAGTGCGTCCTACCCTTCATGACCTACGGAGCTGAGACGTGGACACTCACGATAGGGTTGGTACACCAGCTCAAAGTGGCTCAGCGTGCTATGGAAAGTGCAGGCAGATGCTGGATGCGTCAAGCTGAAGACAGGGCGCTATGGCGCTCATTATGGGAGGCCTATGACCAGCAGTGGACTAAAATAGGCTGATGATGATGATGATGTTGAATATTAATAATAATGTAGGACAATTTACACAGCATTACCTAGCCCCAAGCAAAGCAGGGTTTGTGTTATGAGTACAAGATAACTGATACAATTCACTACATAGATAGATACAATTCACTACATAGATAGATATTTTTTTATTATACTTACATAGAAAACATCCAGATCGCCGTGAGTAAAAATATCTGCAGATCGTACACACATTTGTCCCGAAACGGGAATTGAGCCCGCAACCTCCTGCGTCGCAGGCGGACCTTTGCCCACCGGGCCACAGAAGAACTGGAAAAAGTTGAGGAAAGTTTATTCAAAAGAATCCATTTTCGGTCTTTACCTACACTTCTAGACAGCTCTCAACTCCTACTTACAATTCTTTATGGATTAACCATCGCTTACTATTAAAAAAAAGAATAAAATTTGTCGATTATATTCTTTATTTATCGAATATGATCTACTCCTCTTGTTACATCCTGTATAATTAATACAGGATGTAACAAGAGGAGTAGATCATCGGTGGTTGGTGAGTGCGGGAACTATCCAGTTAATGCCCATGTAAGAGTATGTTCTGCGATACACAGCGGTTCAAAAGTTCTATGTGCCAAATTATAAGGTCTTCGACCCTGCGTTTTTTTTTTAAACAAGATCATGAATGGGCTCATTTTGTCTTAGATTTATAAAAATTATAAAAATAAGTTATTGAACACATTTTTCGAAATATAATATTTACAATAATCTTTCCATGGTTCTAAAATAAAATATTATTTTGTTACAGCCTATATTACAGCCTGTACATAGTAGGGATACCAAAATCTGTACGTAAATATCACGGAATTAAGCAGCTATAAAAACACTTTCCTGACATCGAACCTGAAACTTTCTGCGTCTCATGCGCACCTTGGTTTACTATCAAGAGACAGAGCTTTGCAACAGGACTTTGATTGACTTTGCCAAATTTGGGTTTGCCTATTCGGGCACATAGTTCCATCATTGTCGGGTCGAACATGAAAGGATGTCTTATACTGTATTGTACAGGCAATGTTGATTTTGTAAGACATGGTATACCTCAGACAGTCATGACTGACAATGGCCCAGAGTTTTCATCAAATAATTTTAGTCAATTTTCAAAAGCGTGGAATTTTTCACATGTAACATCATCCCCTGGATACGCCCAGTCGAACGGACAGGTCGAGAGAGCAATACAAACAATAAAGAATTTAATGAAAAGAACTTCTCATGATGATTCAGATTTTCACATAGGATATTTAGAGTATTTAAATACACCACTTAGTTCAGACATTCCATCTCCAGCTGAATTACTGTTTAGTAGGAAATTACGAAGTACATTGCCAAGGTCACCTTCATTATTTAATCCTCGAATACATACAAATATATCATGTAAATTGAAAGCACGTCAAGTTTCTCAAAAGCAGTATTACGATAAAGGCGCACGCGAATTAAAAAAGCTCATTATAGGTCAAAAAGTTAAAATTAGAAACAATAATAATTGGGAACCTGGAGTAGTTCATGGAATAATAGACTCTAGGTCTTATATGATAAAAATGACAACAGGACGTTTGTTAAGACGCAATCGGAAACACATAATCATTGATTCAAAATATCGCGTTGATCCAAATCAATCATATTCACTTTGTTATGATGACATCATGGATAGTAACATCCAATCACCCATACAAGTTCCATCCAGCTCTACTACTGGGGTCCATAGAAATGAATGTACTAAACATTATACCCGTTCTGGCAGGGAAGTGATACCTCCTGATCGATGGACCTACCCAGTGGAAGCATGCACCCATCCCTCGTAAGGAAAACCGGAATAGTACCTTGCACAAAAATAAATTAAATTATTCCTTTAGTTAGCACATAAGAACTTTGTTTTTCTTACTCGAATTAAAGTAAATTTTTGGATTGGTTGGATTAATTTGCATGTTTAAAATAAAAACGATAAGTGGTTTATGTTCTTTTTAATGAAGAATAAATAAAATGTACTTAATCGTTATACATAACCAATAATTGTATCTGAAATTTATGTATTAATTATTAAATAACTACTTAGTATAATGCATCAAATTAAATGTCCAAAACTAAACAAACTACTGATACTTATACTTCTATCATGTTTATATAATTTTTATTTAATTAAGAAGTCTCTTTTGTGATGCTTTGTTTCTATTTTGTTTTAGAACATTGTTTTAAATTACATACCTAACTGATTTTTGAATAACAATGTAAGGCAAAATGTCTTTTTATTATTGTTTAAAGAATGTAAGGTCCATTTAGAACAATTGCCTGTTGATTCCTCAAACAACTAAAAGTTATTTAAGTTTAATTTCCTCACATCATACTTATTATTTTAATAGGGAGGTTGTAGGTAGATTTAGATTATTATTATAAATGTATTGTAGGTAGTTGGAACTGGAAAATATATAATCAATCATGGCTACTACACGACTTGTTTCATTTAGACCTATCCCTTGAAAATATACTGTTTGCGGAGGACCTAATCTCTCTAATCAATATGTTAAGAGCATTGGTAATAATATTTTAAGAGTGAAAGATGATAATGGTTTTCGAGACGGCATCGAAAAAGCGTTTTTTCAGCCTCTCAAAATATAAAGATTCGATTTTTAGCATCACTACGCAAGAAGAAACATCACACAATCACATCATCAAAATATTTAATATTATAAATGATGTATCGATGGATGTTTGTTTACTCACGCCAAAACTACTGAACAATCGGGCTGAAATTTTGCATACAGGTAATTCTAATCCTGGAATCAAACAAAGCCTTTGTGAAGGCCTTGAGAAGGCTTAAAAGAACTTCTTTTGATCCTTCTTACTATATCCGTGTTGTCTAGTTTATTTAAATTAGAATCAAAACGCTCCTGAACAATGGTATTGTAAGCTTGAGGTAGACCACTGGCTTACAATTGTTCACCAGAGGGTAGACAGGTAGACCATCTAGTAGAGCCTCAATCAAAACAGCCACTGTTCTATAGATGACACTGACGCGATATTAGGTTCTAGGGTTAATCTATTCCACGAAGCTCAGATTGTATGAGGTTACAACAATGAAGACATTGAGCTGCTGTATGGGATGACATGCATTATAATAGAACCTATCCATTAAGTTAACTAGCTAATAGATTAGAAATTTCATATGAATGACTACTAAGCTAAATTGTACTGTGTATATACAGAATACCAGAAATAAACGTTAACTCGCTATGCCCCCAACTAGGCAAAGAAAATGCTATATTTTGTACATCCAGGGAAGAAAGGGCCTAGTTCCTATCGAGTGTAACATTTTAGGCACAAGGCGCAGTCGGGGGTGTTAAAACACACGAGTAGTAGGAATCACACTTTTTCCCGAGTGATATAAACTGCTACTACAACTTCGAGGAAAATCATCGTTTAAAATGTCCAAAATCACCCAACTAAATTTAAATCGTAAACTCAAATGTAGCAATAAATACGCACAAGTACAATTTCCACATAGTTCTTTTTTTTAATTACTCGTATTGTTTGAAAAGGCATTTGGCGGGTCTGGAGTAAAATCTTTTTGTTCGTCTATAGCTATCGGCTGATATTTTAAAATAAAAAAACAATAATACATTAGAAATATTTGTCATTAAATCTTGTTGTTACAGGAATTATTTCCTCATACATAAATAGTAGTTAGTTATGTTCATATTGCTGAAGATGAGCAAATTAAAATTTCCCACGCCTGAAATCTTACGGTAAAATAATTATGAAACCTAATCGACAAAGGTAGTCAAAAATTACCTTATCTGTAAACTTCACCACCTTCAGCCTTATAACATAAAAAGGCACTAGGTATAGATAACTTTAATTCTAATTCAAATTTAAAAATGCTTTATTTCCATAAATACAATAAATGTACACCTAGAAAAGGTCAAATCATATTTAAAAAATACACTGACAGGGAAATAATGTGGTATTTTGATTTCGGCCGCTTCGGTATGTAGACTTATGTAAAGAAACAACGAAGATACCTTTAGCCAGTAAGTTGTTATTTTTCGAGGTTGTTATTAATCAAGGCTACATCTGTTTTGTAGAAAGCATAATATCCAGTTGTAGACTAAACCAAAGCTAAATCGAAATTTTCGGAGCGCAATCTCCCTGACATCCTCTTTGAGTCCAAACTAAGCCTCTCTCGTGATTGAAAATGTATTCAACGTAACAAGCAGTTTTTATTTTAAAGTTGTCACAAACGTTCGATGGGCACGTTTAAATTGCTTTTCTACTCAAACGTTGGAACGCTTTTGTTTGGAGCATTCGTTAGCGGGGTTGTATTGTGACTGTGCGAAGTTAGGCACGAGTATTTTGATATATTGCTTTCAATCGTAAAAAAAGTACTTACATTATAAACATGTGGGATATTTAATAGCATATTAAATATCCCCCATGTTTATAATAGGAACTCTTAGGCCAGTATTATGAAAATCGCTCAGTTCCAAAAAAATGTTTTGTTTTAGTGTCTTCTTTAAAAATATATAACCTTTATTACTGTGCGCAGTCAGTTATTTTGATAGAAAACTTCATTCTGTCCGATTTAAAGGCCAAAATCTTCAAATCCCTTTAATGACATGAAGAACTGGCAGAAAAGTAAGAAACCAGACACATGTAGCTATCAACAAAGAATCTGTCTTCGTGATCTAGCTATGACATCCCTGTACTGAGGATGCGGGTATGAATCATGTCAAAGCCGAATTTTTTTGGGATACTATTTGATTTCTTGTCAACCAAAAAAGGTCTTAGTCAAGATGAGTCATTCGAATTGCTGAAATTTTTAATTTTTTTTCATAATCAAATTATGCCGTTGAACCTTCGAGACCATAAACTACGAATGGGGAAACTGAACCCCTTTGAAATACAGAAATACAATTTATTGGTAAAATCAATTTACATGTCAGGTTTGCTTAATATAGTTGTAATTACACATTGTAAATACCTACATAATGATGAGATATCTATACTTTGTATACTTAGGTACACAACGTTTGCGTGCCGATGAGCGGATACGTTATTTATTTATTCAAATTTGAGTTACAGAATTACATACAAAACGTCAACGTTATTTTGTGTACTCCACCAAAGTGGACACGAGAAGAGATTTGTTTTATAAAAACAATAGAACGTCGAGCTAATCGTTCAGATCCAGCGGAAACTATTTAGCAGAGATGTAAATAATAATTTGCATGCGAAAATAATGAAAAAAGATTGAATCGGAGATGTGTGTGGCTTGCAAGCTGTCGACGTCACGCAGCGGGGCTCCCAATACATGTTAGCCTAGCTAACGCCTACGCTCGCTAGGCCTTGAAATAATAATAATGCTGGACTATCCATACAGAATCATCAAGCCTAAAGCTAAGCAGAGTTTTTATTATGAGTACTGGTGATACACATAATACAATACATTACACAGATAGATATTTTTATTATCAGAGAAAACGACCAGAACACCCTAAACAAGTATCTGCTGATCATACAAACATCTGTCTCGAGGCGGCAATCGAACCCAACCACCTGCATCGCAGGGGGACCTTCCTCACCTAGCCATAGAGGTCGTCAAAATTGTAAACCCTACCAAAACCAAATAACAAATATTTTATCTTACAAATATCAGCTTTTTCGCTTGGCAGGCACTCAAACGGCCATTTATGTAACTCTCAAGTATTAACAGTTACAACGGTTCACATAGCCCTGGTTTAAAAACACATAAAATATACCGGGATCGTTTTTAAATATCTGTTATTTCCGCAACGGTGATCGCGGATTGTAATTTTTCATCCTTTTTATCTTTTACATTGTTATTAAGCTTTTCATTGTTTAATGGTCTTGGGAATTTTTAAAAGGATTTTGTAAAGTTTGAATGTTTTCAATTTTCATTGACTTTGGGAGTCCCTTTCCTATCTAACTTCCGAGTTTTAAATGAAAGGTACGGTATATACTCGTTTTAATTTTTGAAACGTTGCCATTGTAAATATACAAAATCGTTTATTTGCATAAGTCCATAGTTATAATGGGTTGCATTTTAACTAAAATAACACAAATTAAGTTGAAACCTTATTTTATAAAGAATACTGCGGCGCAAACCGCAATTGTTTTATCGAGAGATTTACTTGCACCGATACGATGGCAGTTTCTCTATAAGAATGAGTAAATCTCATTTTCTTGGTGCTGGCTTCGAATTTGCACCACTGTTTAAAAAACTGCAGTGTAGTCTCTTCGCCCGCCTCCTGACATGACATCAAGATAGAGCTAGAAAGAAGTACGTACTTATCATAATATGGTGTTTACAAATAAGTACCTACTAATATGTGCTTACATAATTTACGTAGAAAAACATAGAACAGTGATTAAGTACTAAACCCAATTATATCTTTATAGAGGGACCGATTAAAAAAAAAACTTGCTTAATTAAAAGCTTAGGGACTGACATAGGCTATATTTTATCGCGGACGTTGCTAGTTAATTATAAACTAGGTATTAATATACCTACTAGAATTTATTGGTACCTAGGCAAACTTTGTTATGCTGGTGCAATGGGTGAAAAAATCAAGGTATATAAGTAAGTAAATCCTCAAAGTCAGCTAGTAAAAGTAGTAGGAGCTTACCAAAAGAAGGGCACAAACTTCTTTCTGTGTGTTTTTTTTACACCTCACACTGCGATTACCGATCAGCCTCCCAAGCGTGGTGGAAAAACCACTCATTCATGTGTAGTCACGTTAGTAATTGCGTACGGAACACTCTTTAGATAATAATATCAATAATAATGCTGCATAATTCACACAGCAGTATCTAGCCCCAAGCTAAGCAGAGCTTGTGTTATGGGTACTAGTTAACTGATATACATAATACAATACACTACAGAAATATATATTTTTTTATTACACCTAGAAAACTAGAAAGCCCTGAAGATCATACAAACATTTGTCCCGAGCCTGGAATAGAACCCGCAACCTCCTGCGTCGCAGGTGGACCTTCGTCCACCGCGCCACAGAGGTGTTCAATAACTTCCTACTTAGTTTGGTATTTAAGTATTTTATTATTTTATGCAATGATGAATTCTTACTCAAATTTTTCAAATGAATAGAGGTCTTCGTCTGCAGCGGCATGTTTGGCCGAGGATTTCAAGGCGCCTATATACAGGTGGGGTAATTTTTTCTATTCTTCTATTCTTTTTCCCTTACCCCTTAAGCTACCATTCTTTTGTAGTAAGAAGGTTCTGTTTTTAGGAACCTTCTATTTTATTTGGAAGAAAAATATATTGCTATTTTCAGTTTTTTTGAAAAAAGTACAGTGCTCCCAAAAAATGACATTTGTCAAAATAGTACAAGTTGGTCTTGATCGTCTATTTCTAGCCAGGAAAACTTTTCCCAAAGTAACATACCAAATCAAATCGTACGTTTTGGTAATAATAAAATTAAAACAATTCCCTTACATTTTCTAGAAAAAAACGAATAAGTGAAAACTAATAATGTCCATATTTTTTTCTTCAAAATAAAATTGACGGTTTCTTAGAACAAAACCGTCTAACTACAAAAGAAACGGTAGCTACCCTTAAGGGGCCAAATATATGCCCCACTCTGTATATGCAGTATGGAATATGCAGGTCTTCTACTCTCTCTCTCGACGACATCCCCCTTCCACTCCAGGACAAGCAGACGCACAGCGCAATACCATCCATACTTAGTGGATGTACCCTCCACTCGCACTAAGCGGTTTTCCTCCACCTTTATTATTCGCACCGCAAAGGAATGGAACTCGCTCCCTGCCTCTGTTTTTCCGGCCAATTACAACATGGGTCTCTTCAAAACAAGAGTGAATAGGTATCTTCTAGATCTTCGTGATACACCGTCGGCCGCATCTTCGCTTTCCATCAGGTGAGATTGCGGTCAAACGAAGGTCTATTTACCGTAAAAAAAAAGTGCAGACAGAGCCAACACATTTATTCTCTTTGGAGTCGAGACCCTAGATCCGTGATCTCTTCGGGTTTTAAAAATATATGTGATCGTCTGGTCAAAGCGACACGTGATCTGAGAACTGGAGCGTATCTGGTGCCTTGCATCAGCATTGCACTCAGCGTGGCTGTATTGCCAACGTTGGGGACGCTTCCGATTGGTTTTATATGGAGATAATGGCGTAGCCAACCGGCATTCGCTATGAAGCGAATCGAAAACAATAGGGTATATGCATGGATTTTTTTAATTTTTTTATTGATTATTTAGGTTAATACATAAAAAATATTAGCTTTTTTGAAGTCATGCATATTCAACGATTCGAAACAGATCACGTGATACGCATCCGGATGTCGCCCAGTTCCACACCGACAATAGTATGTAAGAACATAAATAACTCGTGTTAGAACTATCTACTCTTAAGTCGCATTAAATTTAGACTTAGATATGCAAAGATTGTATTAGTTGATAAGCGATTAACTTGCCAGTTTATTATAGTAAAAAATTTGAATTGTCTAAGTGCTTATTTTGTAAGTCTAAAGAAATAAACGATTTGACTCTTGACCCTTGACATATCTAAGGTCAAACGCATACATTTTTGGACGTTTCTACTATCGCTTTCGACATCAATTGTGACATTGGCCCTCTGTTGAGCTACGTATATTGTTTAAATTCTTCCACTTGTTCTTCTTATTTATTTCATTGTAAGTAATATTCTTTGTCAATAATAGTATAGTAGGTACATACATTAAAAAGAAAACGAATACACAATAATTTGATAATATTTATGAGCCAATAAACAAAACCATTCAAACAATATTCTAGTCGAGCAAAAATATGGAATTCTTTTTCGTTTTTCGTTCAGGTAATAGAAACATTGTATGTAGCGGTCCGCCGAACGCCGATCATACGTGACGTCGCATAAACTCAGCGACGAGGTGCGGTTACGGAAGAGGCGGAAGCGGCAAAAGATTTGGATCGAAAAGCGGGGGCGGTTAAAGATGCAGATTGAAAAGGGGAGACGGTTAAAGATGCGAATTGAAAAGCGGAGGAGATTAAAGATGCGGATTGAAATGCGGTAGCGGTTAAAGATTCGAATTTAAAAGCGGAGGCGGTTAAAGATGCGGATTGAAAAGCGGGAGCGGTTAAAGATTAGAATTTAAAAGCGGAGGCGGTTAAAGATACGGATTGAAAAGCAGAAGCGGTTAAAGATTCGAATTTAAAAGCGGAGGCGGTTAAAGATGCGAATTGAAATACGGAAGCGGTTACAGATTCTAGTTTAAAAGCAGAGGAGGTTAAAGATGCGGATTGAAAAGCTGGAGCGATAAAATAAAGTGGATTGACAAATTAAATTAATTTTGTTCGTTTTGTTCTATAATTTTGGCAACTTGTGAATGAAAATTGGCTTAGGAAAATCAAAATTTTATTTTAACTTTCAAAAATCTTCATCAAAATTTATTACATCTCTAAATATTGCACTGGCTTATTAAATATTTTAGTACCAATGCTGCTTGTTTATTGATTCAATATGACGACCTCTGTGGAGTGGCGGGCGAAGGTCCGCCTACGACACAGGAGTTTGCGGGT
Organism: Eupithecia tripunctaria; assembly: GCA_955876795.1. Lineage (NCBI taxonomy): Eukaryota > Metazoa > Arthropoda > Insecta > Lepidoptera > Geometridae > Eupithecia > Eupithecia tripunctaria. The sequence continues at coordinate 6,816,842 of OY041622.1, forward strand.
TCGATTCTCGCCGGATAAATGTGTACGATCTGCAGATATTTGTTCAGGCTGTTCTGGATGTTATCTATGTATCATAAAATATATAAATATAATATGTATTGTATTAACTATATCATTTATTTATTACCCATAACATAAGCTCTGTTTAGCCCAACATTTTTTTTTAAAATAAATAAGTACAAACAATTGAAAGTTTTCCATAATGAACTAGAAAAAGCTAACGAATGTCTACCCGATAAAGATTTTCAATTGAAAACCCAGACCGTGATGGCCTGTTCTTCAAAGTAGTTTGGTATAGCTATTCTTCCTAAGGCGGTGATATTTTAGTGCGGTAAATATCAGTCCAAGCTCCACCAAAACACAGCCTTACATTGAAAGTATTAAAATAATATCGGCCCGGAACGCTAGGATTTACCAAATAGTATATACCGTTTGCGCAAACAAACCATAAATTCAGAGATTTAAAAAGCTTTTATCTCTTTGTTTGCCGGTTGTTTGGCGCAATACCGTGCCGAATAAAATTGCCCCGTTTATAATGTCGTAGTTCAATTTCTTGTTGTTCTGATAAAGGAATTTATAGTTTGTTGTACAGATAATAGCATTGTTAATACTATAGCAAAGTCAAATGCAGAAATATTTCGAGCACTAAGCCATGAAGCGTTATTGCCGCTTTAGCATGTTCCAATGTTCCAACGTTCCCATCAGAAAATCCTCAGCAGAACGAACCAATTTGTGAACATAGCTTTCCGAGTAAGCAATTTCAAACTACATCACGATATTCATAAGATGCTATTTGGCTTAGCAAGGCACGTACTTTGGTAGCTCAAGAGATTAAACACTAATATGACGATGAGTGTTAAGCAGACTTCGTTATAGTTGGAGTTTAATAAACTTTAGCTAATGTTAGGTTAACGTGCTATTATTTTAATTCGATTGGCCTAGTATAGAAGCTTAGATATTGATGTATAAGTTGATCTTATTTTAAGCCTATGGAAAATTAGCCAGAATACTCAAACACAATAAAAAAATAATATAGATTTAAGCACGTCTCATCGAAATAATTATTTTCTCATGATTTTCATCAAAAACTGTCAAAATAAAATTGGTAGCGTTTGAGTATTCATTGTGTCTACCATGACTTTTGACAAACTGTACTCGATAGCGACTGTAGTAAAAAAAATGTATGGAAACTTCTAAAGCGCCTCTAGCGGATAGTTGGGTACTAAAATGCACTGTGGATAACTATATGCGTATTTACGTAACTACTGTAGTAACGCCAGGCGATTTAACTGTGACAACTCACGGTAGACACACAGGAGTAAGTTTATCTTTGAAATCAAGTAATATCCCGAAAAAGATTCTAAGGTCATCTTGGTATCACATCACATCACACTAATCTTATAAATGCGAAAGTTTGGTTGGATGTATAGATGAATGTTTGTTACCTCTTCACGCCAAAACTACTGGACGGATCTAGCTGAAATTTTGCACACAGGTAATTATAATCCCGGAATCAAACATAGGCTACTTTTTATCCCATTAATCAGTTCCGGTGGGATAAAAATCACCTTTAAATGTTTCCATAGGAACAACGCGTGCGAAGCCGCGGGGCACAGCTAGTAATTAATATACTCGTTTCAAGACAATTCGTTGACAAACATTACTAAACGCGCCTGATTGCTAGATTTTTTCAAAAGAAAATTAATAGACCGTGTCTTGTAGAGTCACCTCACCAGATTTGGAGGGTTATCCAAATCCTTATCAAAAGGGTAAGTCTATTTGACGCTAGTAACAAGACCCGAGAGCACCTAATTATATCTTACAACAGGGAGCTACGCAAAGGAGAAGTCAAGATCACGTCTCGTTACGTAAAAAAAAAAATATGGTGAAGGCTTTTATCTATTGTACAAATGAGGAATTGTACGAACTGCCCAGGAAAAAAATAGACGCCCTTGATCAGGTGCAATAAGAAACCTACGTGCATACATGATCTAATACACGAACATTTGTATCCCCCCATCTCGGAATGAGTATTTTTGCTCTTCAATATCTGAGTGAAAAATCCGTTTATTCTCTGAGGATAAAATAAATTAAATTTAGAACATCGTGTACAATAGTTTTTAAAACATCATTAAACCTATTTATATCTACCATGGAGAGAGAAGTAAATAACTGCCGAATTTATCATGCAACCTCTTTTAATTTGTTAAGACCTTTAGTCTCGGAACCTTCTTGGTATACAAGTATTTTGTAATTATAATTGTTATTTTTTTGCATTAAGTCATTTCCTTGCTGAGGTAGGATAAAAAGTTACGTGCTGCACTCGAGCGCAAAGACCTCGTGCTCAGGATTCTTATTTTATAATCCTTCGCTTACTAATAACTATAATTTTTGACGTCGGTTCTTAGTCATAGGTTGTATTGATCAATCTCCGTTTTGTCAAGAATAGTTTCCATCTACACACTTATCCCAATTGTAACCGTTATCATAAGTTTTTACTTCCACAATTTCTCTTAATTTGCTCATTTTACCTAACAAAAATTACAAAAGAACCACCAAAACCCTTACAAATAAACCGCCCATTAAAATTCCACCCATAAAAATAATCTCTAATCTAAACATCCTGAAATTCCAACATCAATGTAACTAAAACTACCAGGGAGTAATAACTAGGCAAGAGGTTAAATAGATTTGAGGTAAAAACCGCGATAACAGCGAGGACGTCGTTTAACTTTATGGTTTAAGTTCTAACGAGTGCTCGTAAACTGTATTTACTCACCTTTTTTCAAAGGCACTTGACGGTTAAGAGTGTTGTCGATGTATGTTTTGGAGTTCCGTAGCTAAAAACTTTGAAAAGACATAAAGTGGTTAACACAATTTGGCTTAGGTACTTACGTAGTTTTTTTAACCGACTTCAAAAATAGGAGGTTCTGAATTCGATTGTTGTTTATGTTTGTTAGCTTAGAACTTTTATCTGGGTGGTCCGATTTTCGTAATTCTTTTTTGTTTAAAAGCTAGTGCTTCCCGTGTGGTCCCATTTCAATTTGGTCCAGTTCTGACAAAGGCATCCATGAAGCTATATAATTGGAGTCGGTTTAGTTTTTGTTTAAACAAAATCAATTAATGTATTAATGAAGCGCATTGCATTAATAAGCAGGTAATGGTAACAGTATTTTGATCATGGACCATTATATCATTCCAAATTTAGATCCATCGATTAGAAAAAAATCGTCCATGCTGCTAAATCATATTGAACCAATACCTACCACAAAACACAACATAACACGGTCTAATTTGCTCACAGGACCCCAAATTAGATCCAGCTGATGTAACATTTAGATGATGTAACTCTTTGTACCTTCTGATGCCCTAGTAGGTGGCGAGTTTATGTCACTTGAAATTGTGTTTTTATTGGTCTTGGCAGAGTAATTTGGGATTTACTAGGTCAAAACTGTTGTTTTTGTTGTCAATATGTCTAAACAGACTTCTCGGGCTATACAGTCTGGGCTTATTGTGTTTATTGTTATTTATAAAAGTTTCGACCTTGTTACGGTTGTAGAGAAGACTAGTTTATCAGATCTTTTATGTTAACCTAAAATGGGATTTAATTTCGCTGCGAGATAAAATTATTTACTTTATTGACATGTTTTGGTCTCATACATTTATTAAGAAATGAGCGTCAACTAATATAATTGCGTCAGCAATTACCACTGAACCAGACCTTTGAATAATATACCTATAATATTCATCGATCTGGTTTAGTCAGTAATTTCGTCTTAGATATCAGATAGAAGCAACTTCGAAACCATTTATTTTATTTGAAAATTTATGTACTTCAGAAACAATATTTAATTTATAATAATTCATTTTGTTTTATAAACTATAGATCAGACTTCAATCATATGGTTTTATCATGGATGCCAGTGTCAAAACTGGACCACCCGGGAAGCACCAGCTTTCAAATAAAAAAAAGAAACATCAAAATCAAAAGGTTCACCCAGTCGAAAATTCTGATGTAACCATCGATCAAAAATTTCGCGGTCTCGGCGTAGTTTTTGATCGATAGATAAACAAATATAACATATTGGAACAAATATATTAAAAACAGTCGAATCGCGAACCTCCTTTTTCATCTAGTTTCAAGTCGCGGTAATTATTTTTATGACCACTTTTAACTTTTTATAGACTGTTCCGATTTTAACATTTCTATCTTTGTTCCAGGTACAGTGAACACACTAAAATCCCTGCAAATCCACGTGCCTCAAGCCGTGCTAACCGGCACGAGTGTAGAGCTCCGGTGTACGTACGAGTTAGAAGACGCTCAGCTATACTCCATACGATGGTACAGAAATATGATCGAGTTCTACAGATACGTGCCTAAGGAGTCGCCGGCGACGAAGGTCTTTCCTGTTGATGGAATCAAAGTTGACGTAAGTTGTTTTATTAAACTCAACTGATCGCACAAAATTAGAAGAGTCAAAGTATATACAAGTTGTAATTTTTCGAAGAGGCTAGATGAGAGAAAATTTGATGGTCTATGAAACTTCAATAGGAAAGAGGTACCTACACTTAATAAGAATTGGATGAAACGCGTGTTGAACGAATCACATTTAATTTGTAATTCGGCGAATCGCGTTTCGGACGAACTGCTTACAAATTTTCGCATCCATGTTGGCCTGCTTAGGCTATCTAACTAAAGCCTTGATTTGTCTTATTCGAAACGACTCAGCAACATTACTTTTTTAATTTAACTTAATTACAGAAAGTGTTTTTTTGCAACCATTTTGTGGTGTATCACAATTTTTTTTTACTCCTAGTTGGCTGCGGCTAAGGGACAAAAGCCAATGAGCGGGAAAAACTTGATTATATGCTTATACGAATGAGGCAAATAATAATAATGGTATAATTCCTCTTTTCTTTAACCAAATCTAGAAAAAATATTATTTCTTTGAACAAAAAATTAAATAAAGCAAATCAAATTTCGATGGAAGCCATAGCTGTGAGTAGACTAACTAAAATTGGAAATTGATTCACGAAGGAACGAGAAAAAACCCTGCCACAGTAGTGGCGACCCTTGAATTTTATTTGATCAACCAACGAAAGAACAGGAAGTTCTCCAATCGACTCGTATTTTTTTATGTACTTATAAATTTTTACAGCGTAGTCCGATTATGATAATTCTTTTTTTGTTGGACAGAACAAACACCCCGAAATTATTCCCATCCTATATACATTTCAGCGATTTTTTTTTTTCGTTAAAAAGTTTTGATTTTATAACTATTACAACGGTTCTTTGATTCCTGACAATGTAATTAACTATGTCATGTTTGTAACATGACATAGTTAATTACTATACAAGTTACAAGCTGTCAAATCACACGTTAACTAGACCAAGATTCTTTGATAAATTTCTTTCAAACTTCGAGATTTTACCACAAGAATGAATAAGCTTGGAATCCCATAATAATATTGACTTTTGTGAAAGTAATTTTTCAGTCCCTTAGCAGAAGACCTCATTACGACTTATTGAGGTGTGTTACTTTGGGATTGGAAATGTCTGGACCAAGACTCTTGTTCGATTACTGAGGTAATACCTTGAAGGTTTTTGATGTAAATTATTGCCTTGGTGTTTTTTTTTATTTATACTGGCTGGTATAGTCACAAAATTACTGGTAGTCCCTATTTACTATAGATGAATGTTTAAATTGTACGACTAAGGGATATCCACCGGGGGCAAGCAGCAGCGCCCCCTAAAGAACAATTTTACCACCGAACTGCGATCCCCAACCCGCATGCCCAACGCCAACAAGGCGCTCCGGGGGAGGTCCAGCAGTGGACTAATATAGCCTGTTGAGGTTGAGGTTGAATATTTTTTAATTTATCTGATGTCTCAGTACAGGGATATGTAGGTACCTACACAATACGAGTCCATGATTCAAAGTGGTGGTAGTATATTAAGTAACTACATTATTATTTGTTCTTTCAATTTGTGAATACACGTTAAGAACACGAATACGAAAAAGAAAAAAATATATTTTTTCATATAAATAAAAATGTTCTAAAGTCAAAAAATCTTAGACAAACCTTGATTCTATTGATATCCAGAATCACCCCTTTCGGTTTAGTACTCCTTTTCCGTTCCACCCGGTTTAGTACCTCCGTGTTTTGATTTTGCTTTGTGTTTTGAGTTCTTGAAATCGTTTTTGAAAAAGCATTATTATTGCTTCATTTAGGCTTGAAATAACAAATTCAAATGTAGCCCCTCACCCCTCCCCCCACACACACACACACAAAACCTCATACACACTCATGGGGTCTCCTGTTGCCCAGACTCTTATGATACTGGTGTTCTGAGGAAACCCATCACTTAACATTTTTACAAATTATTATATTAATTTGATTTCCTTTAACGATTATTTTATGTCAAGAACCCATGGAAGGGGCCCCCCAAGATACAGGTTTATCCTAGTTTGGGGATAAAATATGTAATAATTTTAAGACTTGAATCTTTTTCAATAAATGTTATTATTATCTTGCGTTTTATACACGTTTGATTTGATTCTAGCTAACAGTTATCAATTCTACGATTATTGGTTTACCAATACCCTCATAAAATTGTGAATCCATTCTGAAAATCCTATTAAAACCATTCACACTATTTTATCCCCAATCCGTCTGTTATCTTAAAAACTTTGAATTTCAACAGGCATTTGTGGTTGTTTGTACAAACACCCAATATGGAGCACTGAACTATTTGTAAAATTGGTATTTTATTTTCTGATTCCACCATATCCACTCGCTTTATACAGCTTATTTGTAGCTTAGCAAGTCCATGACTGAACTTAACTTAAATTTAATTAGATTAAAATAAGAAATATTTAATAACATCTTAGCTAAAACAAATTCTTTAGCGGCCACAACTTAACTGATTAGTTTAATTTTGTTGTGGTTTTCTTTTGTATGTTATTAATTATTTTAGCATAAGATAGGACTTACATACAATGTAAAGTTTAACGTAAAAAAATATGATAAAAGAAGTCTATCATATTATATCAGCCCACTGCTGGATGAATTATTATCATTATTATAAATTAAATTGTATTCTATTTCAAAATTTATTATTTGTAATGGTAATTGATGACCAATATTTTTTTTAATAATTTAATGAATACTTAATAATACTTTTATGACATGAAACAAGCATTATTAGTAACTCTTTATTGTCAAAGAATACTACAATCAAATGATAGGAATAAATTAGAACTAGTATTTAAACTCACAAACTGACAACAAAAGAAACTGTCACGTGATAAAAACCGGTATCTGGATGTGTCCAGATTCAGATTCTTTAATAATGATCTCCCAGACGACATCACCTGGGTGCATTAATTCCTACGCAGGGTAAACTTTGTGCACCTGTGTGAACAAATCATAGCTTTCAATAGAGCATCCGGTTAATAAGTAAATAGAATCAGAAGCAGAATCAATCGTTTATTTTCAGTATACAATAATGAGGTGCATGTAAAGATCTTGAAACTATGTAATGTCATGTATTCGACCCACAATCAGGTGAGCAAATATTAAATTCATTATTATGTAGGTGAACAACACAATTATCTATAATTAAATTCTTAATATTTAAAATTTAAGTATTCGTTTACACTATAAAAACAATATGAAAGCAACCAAATATCTAACTTTTTCTTAATAGACTTAATTTACCTGTAGTAGACTTAATTCACCTGGGTGTATTGAGAACGGTGCGGATACCATAGCCCCCATACAAACGTACTTTCCGCTTCATTTGGAAACTACGTCCCCGATAGTATTGAAATTTTCTATACATAATCGGATGAAAAATAGCTATGTTTGTAGAGTTTTAGTTTTTTAAAAAACATTGTGATCTTTCAATGAGAGCGAAACTAATTTGCCATATTTTGACCACCAAATCGAGTCATTTTCAAGCTATTTTTTATGCATAAAAGACACATTTATTCGAAAATCTGTCGCATTGTAAACATCCTAAATATATTCACCATTAGAAATAAACAAAAACATTTCTGAAATCAGTTGTTTATTCAAAATGAATTGGAAAGGACGATAAATATCAAAAATGGTGCAATTCCTTCTAGTTTCTGCAACCGCTCGCTCACATCCGGGAGGCGGCGATGCGACATAGGGGGCAGAATTCCAAAATAAGGCAAACGCCGCCGAATGGCCAACACGATGCGATTCGACGTGAAACAACAACAAATCCGCGCGGGCCGGCCGCTGAGATTTGGGAGAGCTTCGTAGCCTTCTTAAGTGCTACGCAACTTGGTGCTCCTGAGTGAAGCCTAAGCACAGCTTTCAATAAAGTTGTTCAACAGTGATTTGCTGAGCTATTTCCATTAGGCTGTTATCGCCTGCTTGTACAACGGATCGACGATTGATTATTCGTTAATTTGCAAACCAAATCTTGACAATGGCAGGCTTGTTATTATACTGTAGCGTTTTAAATTGTGAATTTTAAGTGCTTTGGTTGCCAAATTGGAGATTAATATTTTATGATTGGGGGTTTGGCTTTATAATTTTCAGTTTTATTTTTTGATTGTAACGTAAAACCTAGTCAATTATATTCCACTTCGAATGGGAATCCTGTAATAAATAAATTCAATCGTGCGGATTTCTATATAATAATAATTAATAATAGATAAAAGTTATTCATTCCATAACTCATCAGCCGATATTGGTCTACTGCTAGACCCAGGCCTCCCCCTGATAAGCACCTTGTTGGCGTTTATCTAATGGGGGGGAGGATATTGCCCATAATCCCCACGCTAGGCATGCGGGTTGGGGATCGCAGTTCGGTGGTAGGAATTATTCTGCAGGGGGCGCTGCTGCCAGCCCTGCTGGATATCCCTAAGTCACCTCGTACGACACCCACGTGGAGACATGGGGTGGTGCAAATTCTAAGCCAGCACCACAAAGCTATTTTGTATATATTGGATTTGTATATATTGGACGCGGATCCTAGAGCTGTGTGAGCTACTTTTAAAGAATCAAGAAATAGATTAGGTAGTAACTGCCATCTAGTCAAATGAAATAATAGGTTCTTACCCAAAAAGATGACTTCAACGGGACAAGCAACCCGCATCTTCCCCTTACTACGGGAATGTACTAACCAACTACACCAAAAACCAGCTAGTTTTATTTCAAGATCTTCGATTTCGATTTTTGTCGATTTTGCGGAACAAAATGGTCAATAAAATGGTTTTATCGTTGATCGATAGGTAGTCTTGGAGTTGCTGCCTTAACAGATTTAAAGTAGGATTATATGAGAAAATCTCTGATAACTGATTTAATTTCCTTGAGCACAATGTAGGCTACTAGTCATGCATATACTTCTTCTTCTTATAGTGCCTCTCTTTTACTGAAGGTCGGCAATCATCCTCTTGAATTTTTCCTTATCCAGGGCAAGCCTAAATAGGTCTTCTGCCTTCTTAATGCCAGTCCATTGCCTTATGTTGCGCAACCAGGAAGTTTTCCTCCGACCAAATACTCTTCTTCTCCCGCTAGTCGACAAAAAATTAAATGAATTAGAGTCAATTGCACCTAATTTCTTGTTTGATAGTAATTACTATTTATCATGCTGTTTATATAGTAAAAATTTTACTTGTCTGAGTGTTTATTTTGTAAGTCAAGAAATAAACGATTTGACTCTGACTCTGACTCTCTTCTTTTCCCCTGTATCTTCCCCATCGTGATCACATGCAGCAGTTGGTATCGATCATGCATGTCATCGTAAGGCATGTCTGAGGTAGGCAACTTTTCTCTGTTTGATGGTTCTTACCAGGTTAGGTCTTTTGAGTCCTATTCGTTCGAGGACGTCAATGTTTGTGACTTTGTGAGTTCAACTTATGCGCAGCATGCGATACATCCATAAGCAAACCTAAGAAAAAACACAGTTTAAAAATTATGCCTCCACTTTTTGGTTTTGTATAGTGATGTCTATGGCCCCGGGATATCAAGATGGATGACGTCACCCGCAGCAATATAGTACTTGAGCGCTTGAAAATACCTATATTCTATAAAAGGTGATAGGTATACCTGCTCGTAGAGAATTTTAAATTTTATTTCACAATTATTTTCTGAAATTCCGCGAAAAAGGACAACATGCCCGTTGGCCAGTTTTTAATTGGGCAAGTGGTCCTCTGAAGTAATTCTCTGGAATTTGTAACAAATTCTAAAATGTACAACAATAGAGTGGTCATTTACAAAGACCACCAAGGCCTTGGTGATTTTTGTTTTGGTCAAATAGAATGCAGGTTAACATCGTGGTAAAGACCATAAAAATATTTAAGATATAAAAAAAAAACAAATAGCTTCGAATTAGACTCTTTGACTTGAACCCCCGTGCTCCTCTAGGTACGGAGATGTGATAATCACTACACCACGAAGTCGGTGCCGTAGGAGTTGAAAATCTCTGCGACTTTTAACGGAATTTAGGGGAATCAAATCCTCTTGAAGTCCCATCAAAGTCGATTTTTTGGGGATATTATTTGATTTCTTATAAATTACCCCATAGTGTAAACTAATAACCAAAAACTTGAGAAAACCTTTTTATCGTCGGTGAGCGAATGAAATAAATAGAGGTATACCTACAGTTAACTAAAACAGAACTTTCACCAACAAATTCCATCCCAAACCCTGTTTAGCTTTCAAGAGCCTTAAAACGTGACAGGAATAAGAATAAAATCTAAACTTTGGAGGCTGTAGGGGCCTAAGAAAAATCTTATAAGAACTTTGAAATAAATAATACTAAGACATGGTGTCGACGTAAAATGAGAGATGTTTTAAATAAAAACACCTAGACACTAAATAAACAGTAAAAATTATGTTAGTGAGAATATTGTTTTAAACAGTTACAATAAGATTATTTTGGGTACTATATAATTTCTTCCTACGCACTTGCCTAATTACCATTTACGTCTCAGGTTTTAAGGCACATAAGTAGGTAAATAACAAACTGTTCATCAAAATTTGCCTTTTTGATTGGGTTGTATGCGTCTTTCATCTGTTAATTTACCAGCTTACTTCAAAGTCCAATTAAAAAAAACTAAAATTCAAAATTTATATGTATTTTTGTATTAATTCGTAGGTACACTCGATGTCGTCACTTGAAATCAAGTTGACAATGAAGTCTGAAAAGATAATATTTGAAAATATGACTCGTGCATTGTTTGTGACCAATCACGGATTTCCATTTACTAAACATGGCTTCTGAATATTAGTTTCAAAATACGCTGAGTCACCGATTTTTATCAATGTATATATTCAATAACTCCATTGCATTTATCTACCTCTAGTTTCTATGTATTTTTATTATTAAATTAGAAAATCAAACAATGTTAATATTGACGACCTCTGTGGCGCGGTGGGCGAAGGTCCGCCTGCGACGCAGGAGGTTGCGGGTTCGATTCCCGCCTCGGGACAAATATTTGTACGATCTGCAGATATTTGTTCAGGGCGTTTTGGATGTTTCTTTGTATAATAAAAATATCTATCTATGTAGTGTATTGTATTATGTATATCAGTTATCTAGTACCCATAACACAAGCTCTGCTTAGCTTGGGGCTAGATAACGCTGTGTGGATTGTCCAGCATTATTTATTTATTTATTTATTTATTAAATAAAATGTATATTGTGTATAAAATTATATGTATACGATATACCTGTATAAAATGATCTAACACAGCTTCAGATAAAAAAATCTGAAATTGTAACCGACTTCAAAAAAGGAGGATGTTCTCAATTCAAATATTTTTTTTTTGGATTCTTTCATGTTTGTTTGAACTTTTGACCGGGTGGTCCGATGATCATGATTCTTTTTTCATATGAAAACTGGTGCTTCCCGTGTGTTCCCATTTTAATTACATTACATTTTAACTGAAGTCAGTTTATAGTTTTTTTTATACAAAATCAATTATGTACTTTGTCTTCAGGTGGCAGGGTCAGACCAAAGCAGAGTGACGCTCACAGAGGTGGACCGAGCACTCACAGGAGAGTATCAGTGTGAGGTATCAGCGGACGCACCACTCTTCCACACTGACATCAAGGCTGCTGAAATGGTTGTCGTTGGTAAGTACAACATAGAGAGATAGATATGTTCTCTCCTGCGTTAAGAATTAGGGTGGTGCATTATATACACGGCAAGAATGAAATTGCATTCCCAATCCCAACAAATCAGCGTTCGTCTGTTCGTCTTTCAATACGAGTTAGCCCGATTCCACAACGAACGCTGATTTGAACGTAAAAATCTGCCCGTATATAAAATACTACAAACAGGCCGTCTTTACAATCAACGCAAATCGCGACAATCAACTCAAAAGATCAACAAGGTATAAATTAGTAAAAGTCACCCCAACATTTTCTGAAAGGAAAACCGCAAAGGAAAGTTTGTGATAAAATGACATTATTTACGTATGGGTCATACTCATATCTACATTTATTTATATTCATCATCATCATCGTTTAAAAACTAGATGTTGCTGTGCCTGTCACAAACAAAAACAATTTAGAAAGAACGAAAAAGGTAGAATCAGCCCGTTTGTAGAATACTATAGACGGCCTGATTCTATGATCTGCCTTATGTACCCAATCACGAGCCAATAGAAAGATTCAGGTCAGTAAACTAAGCTTTCAAGAACTTCATAAGAAGTTAGTGCCATTTAAAGTTTATATTTATCGATACTCCAATCATGAGCGTTTTTATCGCAGACTATAAACTTTTCATTAAAACTTGAGTTCAATATTGATTGCTCTCTTTGGATTAACGCTTGTGTTGCAAAACAAGTTTGTTATTGTCTTTTGAAACTAGATTTTCTGTGTTGTAAATATTAATTTTACTAAGGTTTTTGTTATTATAGTTTACACTATGGGTAATTTCTATAAAAACAAATAATACTGAGAAGAGATCAAGTCCCGTCGAAGTCCATCAACATTTTGGAGTAGGTATGATTTTCTTAATCTTTTTTCTTAGTTTTTTATTATTTTTTGCATTAGCATTGCCATACAGCAGGGCAATGCAGCAAGCATCTTGATGAAGTTTCCAATTGGGATGGATGGGAAGTTCTAGTTGAGCTACCATAGATTATTTGCAACAGTCAGTAGATAGCTCGACTGCTCCTTGTAAATACTAGACAGTTACTTCTACTTGTTTATATTATATTACGAACTGGTGACGTCAGGTGTGTAAGAGCTTTTCGTGATTTATCAAAAATTGAGAATTAAATCTAATTTAAATTATTTTTTTATATATTTTAACACCCCTACTCATAATAGTCTGCTTACTTAACTTAACACACTGCTAAATCTGGCTCTGTCTTATGCTGTTGACGTATGTCTGTGTGTCTCTTATTGAAAGACGAACAGAGTACTTAGCTGCTGTTTTATGTTAGCAGACCATTATGAATAAGATGTTATGTGACTCTTTTCAGGGCTTTGAACCAAGAAATTTAAATCGCCAATCAAGACAACACAATTTTATAGGTAAATTATATTTAAGTCAAAATCTTGCAAAACTTCTCATCGGAAAGTCCACCATGGAAATGCTGGATTCTATTTCGATCAACAAATTAGCATTGCTATTCAACGTGGCAATGCTACCAGCATTGTGGGCACTCTGCCTTTTGGTGAAGGCTTAGATTTACATTATATAGATTAGAGTAAATACTAATTACTTCTAGATAAATGTATTTTTAGCCAATTCAACAACGTCAAAATTATAAGAAGTTATGAAGCCTACTCGATAAATTATCACTATCACATACAGATTCACTCACGCCCAAATCAAGCTCATGTCACTTGCCATTGTTTGGTTTAACATTATCAATCAATTGACTACGAGTGTAATGTATCTCAAGCTGTGACTTAGGGGGGATTTCGCCCCGGATTTCGTTAGTGTCATAAAACGCGTTCAACTAAACTCGTTCCTATGTAAACGCGTTCATATATAGAGTTAAATCTCGTTTAAAGTCAAACCGATTTTACCGGCTTTTTGGAGCTAAATTTTGATCGTGTTTACGTAAATGAACATCTACCCCAGATTAACATAACATCATAGACAAACACGAAAAAAAGAAATTCAGCTATATTGACAGTTCTTAAATGTATTTTTAAACGCTGAACCGCCATCGCCAATCAGGCGTTCAGGATGTTTAAACGAGTTTCGCATAAACTGCGTTTTGTTCATGCTGGTGAAATGTAAAATGTACCAACTGTACTCAGTTAATGCGTAAGCGGGTTTTAACGTCAATTTAACGCGTTCAATTTCAACGGTAAAATTGGGCCTAATTAGTTGCACGAACATTACCACTTTGTTTTGTGCAAAGAAACTTGATACTCGAATCTAAACACGCTAAGATACATCACTTTGACGTCTTGATCCATTAGATTTGTTTTAGTTTATGTTAGGTATAATTTATTTGGATATGAATTAGTAAGGCACATCATCTAGCTTCAAAATAATGATGATGATGCAGATAAAGAAAATTAAAAAAGACGCACACGTACAAAAAGTTATTTAATCGAAGATGAAAATACTCGTAGGGAAATATCACGTGTTAAGGATTCTTTACTGACTGAAAGCAGGAACTCGACGACCCGACACCACTGGCAGCACTATTCGTTATTGACCGACACCGACACGTTCCGACCCGACATCGACACGATTTGACGAATTTTGAGGCTCGCAGGCGAGAGTCTTTGGCCACTCGCTCACTCACAAACATGTGAACATGAGACATACCTAAAAATGCCAGATGACGACATGCCACAGGCAACGACGACGACGACATTAAAGTCTGTTCAAAAAGAGAAGAGTCGTCGGAAGTGAGGGAGCTCGTGAGCCAATTTGATAACTTTTGTTGCGTTGACAATACTGCTCATTGCAGTACGACTAAATATGTTAGTTCACCAAAACGCCACGACTCTTCTCTTTTTAAACGGACTCTACCGACAGTCATATCGATGCCGTGTCGTCGGACCAGTCTGATGGTGTCTGTGACATTTAATAAAGAAACGCCTAACGTTGCATTTAGCATTTCAAAACAATCAAAAATCATTTTCAACTGTTTATCTCACGCTGTCCAACAAAATTACACCCAAAGATCTTCGAAATTCCAACCTGTTCTGGACCAAAAGCCTTTAAAACTTTGCCCGCGCTCTCGACGGAAGTAAACCGGAAAAATTCACTTCATCCCATTCATTAACCCCATATTTCTCCCCTGAAACAATTATTTACGTTGATCGCTAAAACCCTGGGTGTTACCCCACATTTTTCACTGAAGCTAAAAGAACTTTGCGGACAAAGGGGATTGGTGGGTGTTTTTAATAGCAACTTCTTGCTTTGTTTTGGTCTTAGGTCTTTTGATGCTTGGTTATAAGCGATGGTTACCATTTATCAGATTTTTTATTATTTTACCAGTGCTTAGTTTTTAATGACAAATAATATTTCTTAAAATGTACAAATGAGAAGATAGGTAGATTGAGTTTGTTTAATTCGGTTGGATACATCTTTTCCTCCATGTGTGTTATTTCGTCAATCTACTTAAAGTTCTATCAATAAGATCTACATGGTAAATTCACATAACTTGTATGCCTATAACTTTTATCAATGCTAAGTACTTACTAAAGTGAAAAAAATAATTTTGGGAATCGTAAAAAAGCTGTTTAGCTATCGAAAATCAAGGCTCAACACACGTCATATGAATAAAAAAAATATTATATTTTATTTATATTTTTTTAATTAAATTGATTTTAATGAACAGCATTTCAAAGTTATTTTTAGTTTTGAAATGAAATTCCATCTCGCCAAAATTGGGCATGGTTTGAACGAAATACCTCAGAGCCAAAAAATAATACCGTGTTCGGTATCGGAAATCAAACGTTAAAACCGATGGATTAATCAATTGATAAAATTGGTTTTGATGAACTGATTTAAAGCGCTTTTTCGTTTTGTAAAGAAATTCCAACTCGACAAAATCCCGGCATGCTTTGTTAATATCAAACGAAATACCTCAAAGCGTAAAACGCGCCAACTTTCGGCTTCCCAATTTCAGTTTGCAGTTGTGTACTACACTAACTATACAGCATCTATACTGGCCTATGTGCACTGTACGCGAAATCAAAATACAAAATGGACGAGGCTCCCCGAAAACCAGCTGCATCCTGAATATGCAATATTTCAGAGGATAATATAGGATTGAAAAGGGAATGGGATTGGCGAAATTTGTTTGAAACTGCATAGAGTTGCTTTAGAAGCAATTACATTAAGATTAACCTATTCAGGATTATATGAACATATCGCTTTCGCCACTTAATTCGTACATTCTACTACTCAATCCATCTACGAATGTCCTAACACCGTAGTTTGAGTTCTTCTCTTCTTCTCTTCAAACTAGGTTCGTAGTTAACCTGCTTTCATTCATATTAAACTCGTCAAACTTTATAATACTAATAAATCAGATGGTATCTAAAAATAATGTGTTAGATTGTAAAAGTTTGGGTACACCTACATAGCAACGAAACATTTCTTCATGCTAGTAGGTAGATAAATATGTGACGGTAAGATGCTTCTGAGGACACCATTGGTCTCTTTACAGTCTCAGTCAGTTTCTCGAACGCTTGTCACATTGAATGGATAGTCAACGGCTTGTTATATACGCACTGCGGAATCTCACAGCGTAAATTTTAATCTCGTGGAATATTACCTGCGTACTTAACTTAACTTACACGTACGACGAATAAAATTTCTTGCTATTTTAGCTACCTACAACTTTGTAGTGCTCCAAACGTTCATATTTTTCCGCTAGTGAACTTCCATTTAGTGTCAGAATTCTGCAAAAAGAACCACGTGAGTAATAAAAGCAGTGCGTGTACAGCCTGACAAATTGTCAACAATTTGTCAAAATAATAAGCGTTCGAGAAACCGGCTGCGAGTTGTAAGCATCAGATCAAGCTGTTGTAGTTTACTGAACTCAGACTGAACTGTGTTTTAGAATCCGACCCCAACACTAACTGGAAATCATTAGGTATAGTATGGCCCCCATTACGTTCACCGATTACTTTATGGGATCAATTAGAACTCTGAATGCCTATGAATTTGTCACAGGTAAAATTCAGTGCAATTTAATCTGTTCCATGAGATTACAATGCTTGTAACTTCAGGCGTTTAGGGTCTCAGCTTTGTGTCAATTACTAACGTACTTGCTAGCATTCGATTGACAATTTACGATTGATATTATTAATGAATCGTAAATTATTATATTAATGGTAATTATAACAAATCTATAAACCAACATTATAATCTCAAATTCCACATTGCCATGACAAACAAACAGATTTTTTTGAAACTTAATTAAATTATAAAATTGTCCGGAAGACTGTAGGTATATAAAGCTATAACTCACTGTATAAAGCTGTACAAGACTTAATTGAACTGGCGAAAAGAGAAGAAGACTAATACCCAGTGGGTATCAGGCCAGTTTTCGTGACGTCAGTTTTTTCTAATACCTTATCTTTTTGTCAAACGAAGGTTTATCGGTAATGTAAAAACTTGACAACAAATATGTCACAAGTCCGTAGTTGATCAATCGTATTTGTCGAATTCTAATTTGTAATTTGATTGTATTCAACTTCTACAGAGCCTCCACTAATCAGCCCAAACGTGACGTCAGACCGGATGTCGTACATCGGAGGGGACCACATCCGGATAAACTGCTCGTCACCCCCTTCCCTCCCCGCAGCCAACATCACTTGGTTCGTCAATGAGCAAATGGTAAGTACTTAATATACGATGCTCATTTACACAATTAATTGTGGATTGTGGGTTGGAAGACCTATTTTTACAGTACTTGTTATTCTATCTCATAATCTTGGTAATTACAAACTCCATTCGATACGTCTGGTCAAAGCTGCCGTTCACCTCCCATCACCACCAGATGGGAGGTGAACGGCAGCTTTGACCAAATTGTGACTTTGATGAATTCTTTGAAGTCGTGGACGTCCAAAAGTACGTTTGAATTGCATTCACTGCCCGCTACGGATTTACTGATGGGCGTGGGCACTGAAAGAGGCACAAAAGACCGTAATTCAGCAATTTTTTTTTAGAAATTTCGGATGATGCAAAATTTTAGTTATTGTTTTATTATATACATACATTATTATGTTGATTGTTTATGATCTAACTATAGCTAAGGTTAGTTCATACACCCTGTTAGGCACTGCATTTATATCAGCGACATATAAACACTGGTTTACTAAAAATCATGACTCATCAAAACCTATATCCATTTTTCCAGGTCCCAGGTTTCACAGCCAACCACGTGTTAAACTACAGCAACGGGTACGCGTCCAGCCTTGCAACTCTGGAGCTGGAAGCTGCCGCGTTGTCACCAGTGCCTACCTTGATGATACGGTAATAAGGTCTCCTCAACCTCAACCTCAACAGCCTGTATCGGTCCATTGCTGGACAGGCTTCCTCCTGATAAACGCCTTATTGGCGTTTAACTCACGGGGGGTAATGCCATGCTGGGCATGCGGATTGGGGATCGTGGTTTGGTGGAAGATTTGTTCTGCAGGGGGAGCTGCTGCCTGCCCCCCGATGGATATCCCTTAGTCGCCTCTTACATACCTCTTAGACACCCATGGGAAGAATTGGGGTGGTGCAAATTCTAAGCCAGCAGCACACAGCTAAGGTCTTATTATCTTTTATAGAAATTACATTTGATGATTGAAGGACGAGCTGCTTGCAGTTTTGTTTAAACCAATAAATCTTTTAAAACTGATCTGAGCTGATTTCAAGCATTCAATTTCACGACCTGCAGAGATTATTCATTGTTCCCAAATACATACTATAAATGTAACCTATTTAAATAAATATATTATAAAATTTGTACAAATAGTCTTGTGTACATATATTATTCTAGTAATTCTTACTGACCACAACTAACGGGTGGTGGCTCATCTACCGATGAGAAAAAAAAATCTTTTTTGCTGATGTTTGTTTTTACGTTCTTTTTTTTTTAAATTGTAAATCATTTTCTTATATTATTTAACTAAGTAATTTTATTTTCAAAAGCGAGTAGATGTCCTAGATGTTACGCATTGGCAGTATACTCTGCAATGTTATATCTGGTTTAAATAACTAAATGGAATTCAATTGAATCTCTTAATTAACTCATGACTGACTGTACAAAACTTTGTTCATTTATAAGAATAGGACATGTCATCTTCTTGTACCATAGGGATTTTTTCTTATTGGGTTTAACAATGATTTTTTTTTCAGATGTGAAGCGTCTTTATTTGACGTCTGGAAGGCGACGAGTCACACGGTCATAATGAGAGAGCGCAGTGCAAACCCTGCTTCTGCTTTAGGGAGAAGTTTAACAGGTAAAATGATTGCTGGTTTTATCTATATTTTGCATTTCGAAACTAGGATTATCTGCGCACTTTGGGGCTAGCTAGATAATTATGTGTGGATAGTCCAGCATTAATTTGTTGTACTTACTATTTACCCCTTTATTCATAAAAGTCTGCTAACTTAAAGCAATAGCAATGCTTTAAGTTAGCAGACTTTTAAGAATACCCATCTTTTATAATCTAAAAAAAATCTAATCCAGAAATTCCGCAACGAAAATAACCTAACACCCCCCCTCCGACCGGCACAGCGGTGATACTTTTTAGTTTTGCCATCTATCGATGAATAGCAGAACTTTTAATGACTTATGCTATGCAATAGCTTCACCACGACAGTCCCCGAGTGCCACACGTCTTTTTTTATCAAAACAAATGACACCATGACACATCTTAGGTTACAATTTCGTTTTTGCTTTACTAAACTTCATTGTTATAAGATAGTTAGAAGTTATGTATTTATTTTATTTGCTAACGTGATCTCTTTCCTTTAGGTGCAGCGAAAGAAACGTGCCTGCCTACGATATTAGTGATGCTTCTTCAACTGTTTTTGCAATTTCTATTGCAAAACTATACAGCGGTTAGATAGCTGTGCGATTATTTGTAGGTTCATTTACTATTTCCTTTTCGTTTACGATTGTTATTTCTATTGTTAGTTCTGTAAATTTTAATTCTTCATTGACAATATCTTAATTGTTTGTATAATTAAAGCTATATTTGAATTTTGTTGTCCCAGTTAAATGTATGTCTATAAGCGTTTCTATACCTTATTAACTTTTAGAATCCATTATTGTTAACATAGACTGATTATGACTAGATAATAAGTGTTGTATATAAGACATTTGTTTGTAAATATTTGAAAATATTTATACCATTGCCATTAATGTTAATTATTCTAAGCTAAGTGAACGATAAATTCAATGTTATACCTACCTTACCTATGAAATCAAAGTGTTCTCAGTGAATCTCCTTGAGCAACCCAGCTTCAAATAAATAATTAAATACATATAAGTAATAAACGTTTTTGAAAACAAAAACATAACTTATATAAAGCTTTTGATTGAATCCTAATATTCATCCTTTTAAAAGTTTCTTTTACAGGTTTTAACTGAATAAGTTGAAATTTAACTTAATATTCGTATATCAAACACTTAACCAAGATGATTTAAGAGAAGAGATACGTTTTTTTAAGTTTCTAGTACTGTGGCTGTGTTATAATTATAATAAATAATTATTGTATTCAAATTATTTACTTCAAATTATATTATTTGTATATAAGTAACAATTATTATTAGTAGATCAACAATCAATTTAATTGTAATTTTTTTCTTTATCGTATATATAAACAATTGATGGTGCGTTATATAAATGTAAATAATTGATATAAGAAGTAATGTCATTTATGAAACGTAGAAAATTAAATCATTGTGAATATAAAAACCTTATAATACACTGAAACTCTTAACACAGATAAGAAAGACTATGTATTAAAGGGGGTTTGAAGGTTTTGAATCTTGCATCGGTCACCGTTATTTTTAAATCGCGGCGCACAATAAAAATTATATGTCGATAGAGGTCAATTATACAAATAATATCTAACTTACAACATGTCAGTGGCAGCTTTCTAAATATTCACGCATAAAAAATATTTAGAGCAATAGTTATTTTCATGTGTGTAACAATAATAAATAATATTAAAAAAAACCTGACGCCATCCAAATATATATTTTTTATTGAGGGCAGAGATTAAAAAAACTGGTGAACCATGTTAGGGCCCAAAATCTTCAAACTCATTTAAATGGAATTGATGTTAGATCAAATTAATTCATGGTCTAGTATAATTAAAAAACAAAACTTGTATTTACATAAAATTGCCTAATTGTGCATTGAATTGAAAGTGATTTTAGTAAATATTGTAACGGAATTTGAAATAAATAAATATAAAAATAAATAACTTTTATTAATTTTACATTAACTTTTCGAAATGAAGATTTAAAATACCTACAATTTTCATAGCCCTTCCACATTTTATTCAAATCAGTGCGAGACTTGACTTGGACTTGACTAAGGCAGATTACTTTATTCTATAGACTATCATAGTTTGAAAAACTAATTTTGTTAGGAATGTAAGCGGGTTTACTATGAACGTTGTTTGTGAAAAAAAAAATGCCTTTTCGAGAGATAACTAGGGTGAGTGCGGTTCTAGTCTTGCGCGTTCCGCGTCCTTGCGTGCATTCGTTGGGGAGCTCATTGCTCCATAAGCTCTTCACTCAGCCTTGAGATGTCCTGAGGATAAAACGTAGATGTTCTTCAAACAAACAAGGTTCGTAGTTAACCCTCTCACATTGATAATGATTTTGAATGTTTAAACTATCTGCAAAATCGTATTTTAAAAAACAAATCGTTACGTTATCAGGCCTTATGGCGACTTAGTCCAATGGCTATGTAGTCATGATGCGATGTGATTATAATCAAGATTTAATCAGAAAACGATTTAGTCATAACTACTATTCAGTCAAATCAAAATGACTGTAGTATTAAAGCTTCTAAAGTCTGTTCAAAAAGAGAAGAATCAGGGCGTAACTGTTAACTAACACTTTTAGGTGATTTTAATCATACTGCAATGACGCAGTGAGAGCAGTGTTTTCAACGCAACAATTGGCACACGAGCGCCCTCATTTCCCACCACTTTTCTCTTTATGAACAGACTCTAACCTACTTTACCCAATATATGGAATGAACGGACCATAACATATACTAGGTACGTCCTATAAATAAACTTTAAGCAAAAATCTGCGGCTAAAGCTAGCCATTAATGAATATAAAACTCATACAAAGCAAACGCTCGGTGAATATTTCACCTGGATAATAACGCTAGGTGAACATAATTTTTCTCCATTCCGTTATGAATAGAACGCCTGCTCGTGAGTGATAATAACTCATCGATTGTTTAGCCAATAGTGTGTGAATACGATGTTGAATTTTCATTCATTTTTGTTGGCAATTGATCCAGTTAATGGGGTTTTTTGTTATAGCGATTGATGTGGCTCGTACGGTTGGAATGTATCGTTAACCACAGGCTGTTTTATTTTCCACTGTGATGTGATATATCGTTTTTATATGATTTATGGCAAGTAGAGTTCTAAGTATTTAGCAGAGTTAGTTAAAGAATTAGTAAAAGCTACTATTATTAGCCTACTGCGTGATTTGCACTATCCCCATCCTAGTCGCCAGTGTGATGAATAAGGACAGGATGTTCACTCAAAGACGGCCATGCTCTCTGGTTTATTTGACGGTGTGCACATATACAAATGCATTCGTAATAGCTACCAACCTAATAGGAGAAAGCTGTGACGCCTTCATAACACGCCCGCGCGCCGACTAGGAAGGACCAGTTCCTGATAAACATTTATTTTGATAGACGTTCTATCGACAACCTATATGAACTTCTGCTGTATACTGTAGACCTTCCTAGTCCTGTGATTGTGACCAGACCATCTAACTACATCCGAGAACTCGTTTACCCCAGCGGTTGTCGGTTCTTCGCAAGATATGGCCGGCCCACTGCCACTTCAGTTTGCTAATTCTTTGAGCTATGTCAATAACTTTGGTTCTCTGTCGGATGTATTCGTTACGAATCCTATCCGATTCTAAGACTCCGAGCATAGCTTTTTCCATAGCTCGCTGAGCGACGTTAAACTGGTGGATCAGCTGTGAGAGTGTACACGTCTCAGCTCCGTAGGTCTGTATCGTAGCTAAGTATTTTAATGTTGTGACATAATTCAACTATATACTTCCATACACGATCCAGCGAAATGTTTCGTAAGCACTCGGTAATAATTAAAACTGAAGCCATCCAATTTTAATTCCAATTAACGGCTTCCACGTAGCAACGAGTAAATGCTAAATAGCTTATTTCATGATTGATTCTATGTATTTACTTATCTACATCTACATGGCTTATGTAGCCAATAAGGCCCTTATAAGGGGGGGGGGGGGGGGGGGGGGCATCCAGAAGTGAACACTGGACATTTACAAAGGCGAGCTTAACCCTAAAAGAGTTTTCTTACAGCAAACCTAGTACTTCATTACCAGAAAAAAATCTTTATATCAGTTAAAAGTAGCCCAACCTTTAAGCGGTGTTAATTCGGCAGGGACTTAATCCGACCTACCGCCGGTTCATCTCTGTAATACGATTCCGACAGTGAAACTTGAGAATGCTCTGTTTTAGGGGTTTGATATCATCATCATTAGCATAAGACTACAGTTCAGTAACAAAAGATATTCTTTCTAGATTAAGAAAATAGCAACGAATTAATAAATATAATAAGTATTTAGAATTCAATCAATTGAGCTAATGCTGGGCTCTTTAGTCA
The DNA here is from genome assembly GCA_955876795.1 of Eupithecia tripunctaria. Lineage (NCBI taxonomy): Eukaryota > Metazoa > Arthropoda > Insecta > Lepidoptera > Geometridae > Eupithecia > Eupithecia tripunctaria. The sequence goes on from OY041622.1 coordinate 6,840,674, forward strand.
GCTGATCCTGCTCTAAACTTATCCCACGGGATGAGTTGACTAAACAGTTAATATTATATATTTAATAATATGAGCTTATGCTCGGCATCAGCCCAATGTATGGCAATGCTGATGCACTACACCAGATACTCACTAGCTGTCGGGTCACGCGTCGCTTCGACCAGACGTAGACGATCAGATATTTTAACTTCTATCGTCATCCAATCACGTACTTACCTATTGCTGTCATCAAAACACCTATATAATATTTTTATCTTTTATCAGTTTCTAAACGCACGTACCTAATTCTTGTAATGAGTTGTGGCACGGATTTCAAGCCAAGTTCTGTAAGTACTGTAAGTTTAAAGACCTGTATATCCATGTACAAGGACTTGGTGTTAAGTTTATGGAGGTTCAACTTTTTTCAAAACTAAATCTCTATTTGAATAATGCCAATAATTTGTACCTAAAAAACGAACATAGATTCGTAAATCTTCGTTCAAGATTCTTTTGTGATCGAATATCCTAAATTCCCAATATAGTACAAATTGTCATTATAGAATTTCAACCTTTACTATCACGGCTACGGTAATCGAGAGAGTCGGTCAAAGCTCCAACTAACCACAAACTGAACAGCGAAGCGAAAATTCCGGTGTTTGTATCAACTTGAATACAGTAACTTGCTAAGGACGACTTGTTACTCGATAGCTTTTGACTTATAAAACAATGCTTCAGGAGTTTGATAATTTTTCCTGGCCAAAATTAAACTAAATTAAGGTGTCAATAGATATACTATAATGATGTGAAGTTCTCTCTGAAGTGGATAAAATGAGAAGAAGATGATGACATTTTCCTTAGCAGCCTAGCTCTAAAAAAATGCTTCGGTTTCTATCTAAGAACCAATTTCACCGTTTGTTAAACTATGTACCTTGATCTGCTATGTGATATGCGCTAAACGCGCTTGAACTGAGTTTATTTTAATTGGATCGACCAGGGTTAATTTCACCGTTGCAATTGCAACGGTAAAATTTACCCTGGTGTCTGAATATAAAATAAAGTTTTATGTACTAGTCGGTACCTACCAAATTAAGCATTACCAATGCATAAAAACATTACCTAACAGTTACATACAAAACTTCTGTCAAAACCAACCATTCCCAGGTTGTTTTACCCTCTCGAAAAGGTTGATTCTGAGAGAAGTTTAAAACCAGGATAATTTCCGCCCAACCCAATCTCAACTGAAGGATTTAAATCCCCATTAATCATTACAAAACTGTGTTAAAACATCTCTCATAACAAAGTAACAGCAACTCTGAATAAACTCGTCGGAGATAGGTCATCGCGCGGTATCATTGATCAAAATTGTTAAATGGGATGCCCCACTTGACGTAGGGGTGGGCAGGGCTATAAATTTGGGAGGTACCACGGCGGAAACACTGACATAGACGACACAATAGAGGTTTCAGGTTCTAGCCAGTTGAATAGTGACGTTGAGTTTCAGAAATCGAATAATTTGAAGAATTGAATCACTGAATTCGTCAAAATAATTGGTTACTTTCTTTAAAAAATGTAGTGAAAATCGGAGATTATTAAACTCTTTAATCCACCTTTTCTGATCTTTACATGCCTTTCTCAACCTAAACCTTTCTCGACCTCCCCCTGATAAGCGCCTTGTTGGTGTTTGTCTAAAGTGGGGTAATGCCCATAATCCCCACGCTGGGCATGTGGGTTGGGGATCGCAGTTCAGTCGTAGAACTGTTCTGCAGGGGCCGCTGCTTCCCGCCCATAGTGGATATCCCCTAGTCGCCTCTTACGAATAGTAATTAGAATTTGCACCACCCCATCTCTTCCTGTGGCTGTTCCACAGGAAGAGATGGGGTGGTGCAAATTCTAAGCCACACAGCTCAAGCTCTACGTCATGCCTTATTCTAATTCTAATAATAGATAATATTAATTGACGTGAAACTGATAACACCTTACTTAAGCTTAGTAACCATTATTATTGTGTATTTCTTATTTATCAATAATCATTAAATATTTTCATTTAATTAAATTTCATCGGGTATTAAGATGACTATGATAACAACAGTAATTAATACATCCGACAGAGAACCAAAGTTATCGACATAGCCCAGAGAATTAGCAAGCTGAAGTGGCACTATGGTCAAATCTAACGAAGAACCGACAATTCCTCGGGTAACAAAAACATGGTAAAATAAAAAAGACTGCAGACAGATCTGCATCTGTCTCCGGTCTTTCATAGGTCGAGATGTATGATTTTTTTATTTTATTTAGACCCGTCATCTGTGGCAAATGAAGACAGAGCGCTATGGCGCTCATTAGGGGAGGCTTTATGTGCAGACGACTAATAGGGTTCGATGATGATGATGATGTGAAGACGATTGCATGTTGCCATAAATATAATTTCTTGTTCTATTTATTACATGAATAAAATGACTGCTTACTTAAATTTTTTGGCTGCGTGGCCCTGGCTTAGAATTTGCACCACCCCAACTCTTCTCGTGGGTGTCGTAAGAGGCGACAAAGGGATATCCACCGGGTGGCAGGCAGCAGCACCTACCACAAAACTGCGAGCCGAACTATTCTACCACATAACTGCGAGCCCCAACCCGTATGTCCAGAGTGGGGATTATGGACTAATGCCCATAATCCCCACACTGGACACACGAGTGTTGGCATGGGGGGATTACCCCCCATGAGATAAACGCCAACATGCTTATCAGGGGGAGGCCTGCGTCCAGCAGTGGACCAATACAGGCTGTTGAGGTTGAGGTTACTTGAATTTATAGAACTTACATTTTGATAGCTTTGATAAATGGTCGTCTACAGTAACTTTTTCATGCTGAATGTTTAGCTCATGACTAACGTACCGATTTTTGTCAGGCATAGCTTTGCTTTGTTCTCTCAATTTATTGGTCCTAAATTTAGGTCTCAGCGGTGATCTATGCATCGCACGCGATTCATAGTTCCTAAAACCACCAAAAAACCGTCGAAAACGGAACAAATCCAAAGCCTTTGTTTCAAGTTTGCTCTGTCAAAGTTTGTGGGGTCACCGAAACAGTGAAGCATTGTGAAAACGAGTGCGGTAAAATGAGCTCTATTGCTCACCACTATAAGCGCCAAGTCTTCAGCTTTCCGAAAAAACCTTTCGAAACGCATAATTGGATATGCGCAGCGAAAAAGGCGCAAATTTTTGTTCGTAAGCAAACGAGAGACAAATGGGATTTTGAATGAAAGCTGGTAAAAGGTAAACTGTTTCAAACTACTCCGATTTGTTGCGATGAGTGTCGTAATAATATTTCCCATCAATATTTCTTTACTTTTGTAACCCCATTGCTTACCAAAAATATGTCGGATTCTAGAACCGAGAATATACATGATTAAAAAAAAGGTTTATTTACATGGTTAGATGAATCACACTAATATTATAAAGACGAAAGTTTGTATGGATGTATGGATGGATGGATGGATGGATGGATGGATGTTTGTTACTTCTTCACGCCAAAACTACTGAACGGATCTAGCTGAAATTTTGCATTCAGGTAATTCTAATCCTAGAACCAAACATAGGCTACTTTTTATCCCATAAATCAGTTCCCGTGGGATGAAAATCTCCTTTTAATGTTTCTATAGGAACAACGCATGCGAAGCCGCGGGGCGCAGCTAGTCTTTAAGATCTTGATCTTAACGAAGCTCTAAAATATTCATAAACTTGTGTAAACTACGAGGCCTGATCTATATTCATCGATTTTCACTATCAGAAACTATAAGTATTCTGAACCTAATACATTTAAACTAGATCTTAACGTTAGATATTTTTATTGCATCACTTACTTTTGATTTATTTTATTAAATTATTATTATTTTTGGAAAGACTTTGTCTAAAACCACCCACAGTATCGAAAAATATTGGCGTACCGCAGTTACCCGAAGTGACTTGGTCTATGGCATCAGAAAGTACCGGAAGCCTACACAAATAACAAATGAATCTAAATAATAAGTTTAATCATAAAAGAGGATTTAATAATGTCTATAAACTCAACCAGCTTGATTAGTTGATCAAAGTAAACACCCCATAATCTTCTCATGCCGAAACTATTAACGACGATACGTTAAGTTTAAACGTTAATATTTGAAGCTTATGTACCTACCACGTTCAATAAACACTGAATCACTAGTTACATGTGAGTAGCCCAGTTGCAAAACTGGCTAGTTAAGAAAAACCAATAATTGAGAAAAACGCAAAAAACTGTGATTCGTTGTTTATGGTTTTTTGTTATGCGTTATTGACATAATCGGGTAGAATAGTATAAAGGTATTTGGTTAGAAATAATAAAAGGTTGATTTTTCTAACATATTTTTATTTAAAAACGATAAAAAAGTCTAAGTAGCCACTTTTGCAAGTGAAGTACCTAACTACTCAGTATTGCACCTGTAATAAATTAACATAGCTACTTTTGCATCGTTTTGATGCCACAATCTGAAATTAAACCATGATTCCTTACGGCATTGGCGGCTGTACCATTCTAAGCCAAAATGTGTTTTGCAATAAGTTCTTTAAAAAAAAGCAAAATTAAGAGAAATCATAATTTTGCTACATTAACTTCAACTCCAATATTTAGTTTGTTTGGTGCAATGTCGGCGAATGATTTATTCTTTTTGCAAATGTTTCCATAGTTCGACTCTGAAGCATAGTACGGTTCTCCTTTTACAGCAATCCGATTGGACCTGTCCTTTCGAAGAAAAAACCTTTTTGACAAGTTCATTTTAAAGTGCCAACTACCTGGGTAGTTTCAATACCCCTTGAACGGCACTTTTCCAGTCAAAAAAGTCACAGTTTTGGCCTAAACGCAACACGGTCTCGGGACCGTGTCCGGACGAATATTTAGAGACCTTTTCTGGATCCGAATCCAGAAAAGGTCTCAAAATATTCGTCGGGAGTCAGAATAATTTCTTTCTTCCTGATTTGCCTTTCAATGTTCCCGAATATACGGTCTGGTGGAAGAAATGAATGACCTACTATCGGGAAGAAAACCGTTACCCTTCGAATATGACTAGGGGCCTCCAGAAACTCAACATACCCAGTACAATGCTGTTCTTATTTTGGCCACCGCAGCCATCACACATCAATCGCACATGATCAATAATCTCACAAATATTGAAAACTTTTGAATAAGTCGCACCAACACAGGATTTGAAACACCAGCAAGTGAAAAAAAACGGACTTGAATAAATGGATTGATCGATTTATTCAGCACGGCAACCAAACAAAAACAAAAAGTGCGCCAAATGCAGATGTTAGAACGTAACATACCAACTTTTGCAAAAGTATTCAAAACTAGCAACTTTTGCAAGTGACAGTCACGGTAAAGTAGCAAGTTTTGCAAGTGGACTCAGTTTTTGATGCTAATTTGTACGTAAACTAATCACTTTCGAAGGTTTATTTCAATTCGGTCATGTAGCCTTAAAGACGATCTTTTGACTTCTGTCACTAGCTCACATCCGGTCAAAAATTGATATAGCAACTTTTGCAACTGGACTACTCATGTGATGATAGAAAGGTAAACATAGCTAGAAAGGCAAACGTAGCTCGGAAAGTGTGTAATAGGCCGGCTACAGACTTTTTTTCTCTTCCACTTTTCTTGTTGTATTGTAAAAATCGTAATGTATGTATTAATTATTATGTAGTTATAATCGTCCACTTTTCTATGTAATAATCTTTTTCCTCACGTTCTCGTTTTATAAAATCTCTTCCTATTTTGTGCCACTGTCTGTCTGAAAATCAGCGCCGTTGCAGCTTCGGCTTGTAGCAGCGTAATGCTGAGACAGGGACCCTTTTGGACATTCAAAAAACATCATTTTGTTAGGACAAGGTTAATTAATTCTATATTTTTGGATATTTTTGCTAAAGACCAAGATCCAATTTTTTTCAAACTCATCCGAAGATCCCATAGCTGAGCATTAGGTTTTAATTGCACGATTTGTTGTAGCTACACATTGGACAATAAATGATAAAATAATATATTCTATTCGGAAAAAAAATCTGGAAGATTTACCCGTTTTCGGCTATTTTTGAAACTCTTAGTTCTCAGTACCTACACTATTGACCATAAAATTTTCGACGTAGAATTTTATTTATGTTTCACAAGAAGTTAAGAAATAAAAATCCAACATCGGAAAGTTAGGAACTTAAACCGTTTGAATTCAAAACCCATCTGACTGAAAGGAAACGGTGCAAGTTTCACGTTTCTCATACGTATCGTAAAATTCATGAATTATAAATTCTATCAGCCATAACTTGTGAGGAATAGGTTCGCTTTTCGCTTGGCAATTATGTAAATGTGCTCTGCAGTTCGGAGGTAATCAAAGTTTTCGAGTAATCGATTGCTTTATAAAGCGGAGATGTATGAGAAGCCGAATTTATGCTTTGATGTTTTGCAAATGATATGAGATGTATCTTATGTACACAGGGAAGGTGGTTGATTCTTTGGGAAAATTTCCGCATACATGGTGGAAGGTCACATCTCAGCCCTTTCCCACGGCAACGTCCAGTTTTTTTCAGGTACGGTTTATTGCAGGATGCAGTTAGTAGTACGTGTTAAAACCCATCCATCATCCTGATAGGGTGACATACGAGTGTCCTATTTACGGTATCCTGACAAAAACCGATCCATTCGAATTTTATATTCGGTTTTGCATCTACGAACTGGATTCATGTCTACTAAAAAACAGAATTCAGTTTAATTACACATTTACTACAATTTATGTGTTCCCAGTGCCTGCATACCTTGTTTTGCGAGATGGGGAGCGAGGAAAGGTGGAATTTTCTTAGAACATCTTATAATGCTCGCGAAAATTACCGCTAAATAGGTACAGGGTGCAAACTACTGTGTGTGAACACACCAAGGACTTTTACGGGATCCAGTAAAAAACCATTGTATGCAGTTAGCCAGAAAGTTTTTCGCGATTTCTGACATTTCTAGTAATCAAACCACAGTCGGTCCAGTAGAGACTTTTGATCCTTATAAGAAACAGGATCCATTGGCATCTTAAACTTTTTTGTGTAAAATTACCATTTTCTTGCCGACTGTAATTTTTTTTACAAAATCTGTAAGTGCAGTTGAGAATATCATTAAAAATTAGAAATAGTCTCCTAAAAGCGTTTTCCTGTAACAATAACGTTTAAGGTACCTGCCCTTACTGTCCCGTCTCAAAAATTCACCCCGTATATTCAATGGAAAATATCGTTATGTGATGATGTCCTCATTAAATAATCTTGGATACATACTAACTGATACCGATCAAAGGGAAAAGGAGTTCCAGATCCGAGTCCAAACACCAGTCTTAAACGAGATAATCAATTCAGAACTGGTATTTACAATTAAAACTTTAGATCTTAAATTTGATTCTACTAGTTTTAAAAGTGCAATCAGAGTTCCGTTTGATCTGCGCTCTTAAAATAAATAGTGAACCAACATCGACTTCCTTACTCAGTATAACTTTATAGCTTAAGATAAAACAGGGATAAACTTGTGGGCCGAAGAATAAAATCGCTCGTAAACATATTTTATCCTAAAAGTCTTGACAATACCTAAGTTATTCTTTAGGGTTTTAGCGTGGATGTGGACGCCATATTTAACCAAATGTTATGGAGCGTCTTTTGTTGGTAGGGTCATCGGCAATGACTTTGGTTTGGTTTTTATTGCATTCGATTGACCGCAATATCACCTGATGGAAAGTGAAGACGTGGCCGGTAGTGTATTACGAAGGTCTAGAAGACACCTATTCACCGTTGTCTGGCAGAGACTTAGGTTGTAATTGATCGGAAAAACCTAAGCAGAAAGAGAATTCCATTTTCAGGCTGTACAAATAATGAAGGTGGAGGTAAACCGCTTGCTGATGACAAAAAAGGGTGACGAACAGTGGCTCGGTATAAAACAGGAAAATCGTTTCTTTTGTCGCGCAAAACCAACTCATTAAATAATGTTGCAAAATCACACAGCATTATCTTGCCCCAAGCTAAGCAGAGCTTGTGTTATAGGTACTAGATAACTTTATCTATAGGTAATCTGTAAAACTTAAATTAGCACGCCAACCCCCTGTAAAAACATGTTTCTGGTTGGCACGTAGAAAATGCATCGGCATTAAGCCCACCCTTTGTACTTCAGTGCAATAAAAATAAAAACAAATGATGAACTGACAAGTTGCAAGAACTGGGGTTGGAAGCTCTCCGTCATTAAAATTCGTTTCATTTTTTTCATACAAAACGGCAATTTCATAGGTAAAAATATTTTTTTTTGTTTTCTAGTATTTTTTGTTATAGCAGCAACAGAAATATGTACATCATCTGTGAACATTTTAACTCTTTACTATCACAGTTCATGTCTGGTGACAGGCGGACAGACAGACAGACAGACGAACAAATAGCGAAGTCCTTGTAATAGGGTCCTGTTTTACCCGTTGGGTATGGAACTTTAAAAATGAATTCCTGTTCCCCTTGGTGTTATTTGTCAAGGGGAAAAAACTGAAATAACCCACAAATTAGACGTCAAGATGACATTCGAGATGTAAATTTAATATCGTGAAACTGAACCAAGGGTTCTGTATAATAGCCACTTCAACAATAGGGTATATGCATGTGATTTCAAAATGGCTAAAAAAATGTATACGTATTCTCTATTGATATAGAAACATATCTACATATTTATTTTTGCATTTTGAGATGTTTTTATTATAGAATTTAACCATTGAAAAATTTATATTTTAAATCTCAGTCGCAAAATTTCAAAACGCTACACCATTGACTAGAGCGGACGTGACATCACTGTACTCATTTCTTCTTTTTTTATTCTGCTTGCTGCACCTTGATTTGACACTATTCTGCCCACTTGACATTTCGTAATGTCGATTATTTTCAGTTTTTTCGGAAAACCTCTTTCCTGAGATGATCACTACCGAGGTCGTCAGCAAAGGTTTTAATCAAGTGTGTACGTCGACGTCACATAAACATGGCGCCAATATGGCAGCGTTTTTATCACCCGAAAATTATTGTAGTTTTGATTTGTTTTTTTTTTACCTTGTTAATACGAAATTCAGTGAGCGTCTTATCATTCCTCGGTTAAATAATGACCTAAAGAATCGATTAAAACAATAAAAAAAATCGATGCACATACCCTATTATTGAAATAGGAGCATGTTACTTTATCGGATAACCATACATCTTACCAGACAATACCGTCGGTATAAACCGAGAATATATTCCCAACAGAAACCTTAAGACAAATAAAATACACCGTTTCAATTGTCGTCGAAAGATATTTGCGGATTTTTATCGGAAAACTTTTTATTAGATTGATCTGACTTTTAAAGCGTCTTTTTGTAAGGGTGCGCTTTTGTAGGTAAAGGCAACGGTAGCGGTTTTGGTCTGTTTTTAATCAATATAATATAAAATCTACATAACATCATGTATTACCAAAGTAAGCAAAGCTTATAGCTTTATAACATAGGAAACTACTAGAACATGAGTTCTAGTTGTTTTCTATAAACATTTGTCACGAAACGAAAACTGGCATAATTTTCTCGCTAGCCTCTGAAAATACAAAGGAATTCCACTTTACCGCATCCATCTATATCTACGTTGTCTTTCACACGGAATTCCTCGTGCCGGTTTTTAACGTGCTAATGCACGTTAAAAAACCGGCCGTGCGTAAAAAGCGTAAAGAGAATTTCACCATTCTCTTTACGCTGCTCAGTAGTTGTATACTAAAAATGATAACACATGAAAAATAACCTATTAAGCCCGAACACCTACCGCAAGTGAATAACTAAATACCGAAAGAGCACATCAGCACTTCTCCAAATTTTACAGGAGTCAATAAAACTAAATATTTGTGATTGTGCCTCTCTAGATTAGTTAGCAGTAATTTCCTTGTTTGTTTTTGTTATGTATTGATGGTGCAATAAAGTTATAATCTATCTATCTATCTATCTAAATAATTTGACCTCTTTAGTTAAAACATCTCACTAATATTATAAATGCGAAAGTTTGTATGAATGGATCGATGGATCGATGGAAGGATGGATGTTTGTTACCTCTTCACGCTAAAACTACTGGACTGATCTGGCTGAAATTATGCATACAGGTAATTCCAATCCCGGAATCAAACTACTTTTTATCCCATAAATCAGTTCCCGTGGAATGAAAATCACCTTTAACGTTTCCATAGGAACAACGCGTGCGAAGCCGCGGGGCGCAGCTAGTAATAATAATAAATATGTGAACTAAAATTTTTACGTCACTTAAAAACATGGTTATAGCCAGACCAAGTTGTGTAGTTTTTATACAGGTGTATTTACATGCAAAGATCATTTTTTTTATTTTCTATTTACAAGGGACTTTGAGTCATTGCTGACTATGTACTAACTACTTAAAACTTAATGATATCTAAAACTAACCTTAATAATTTAATTGCCGCCTCACTCAGAGGAGCGGCTAAAATTATTTGGACAACACCAGTATCCGATAGGTTGACATTGTATATATAGGTTACTTAATAATCCCATCAAAACATCGTAAAATGCTGATGTGCCTTTTCTGTATTAAGTGATTCAGGTATCACTTTACCAGTATAGAGAACTGCAGGGCAAGTCTATTTGACGTTGACAACAAAGTTGATGAAGACAACCAGACAGTGATAAAAATACCATTTCTCATTCTACAGAGCGTGACCCAAAACAATTAAAATCCATTATACAAAATTATTCGCCGTCGAAGAAAATTTGCATAACCAGAAAATTAACGCAGTCGAGATCCTTTGGGACCCACTGCTTAACTGCGGCCATTAAATCAATAGTTAATAATGGGTAGAAGCGTAACTCCCTGAAGGGCTATTGTGGGATGCCAGCCACGGATGGTTCACGGGTCTGATGTAGTGTGATGACCGCTGGATTAAGACGTTGATTGACTAAACTTAGTTACGGGTAAATCCCTTTTGCCGCCTCTTCATTCAATTAGATCGTAGAATTAAGAGATTATTAAGAGAAGCACACTGCTTTGGATTTTACGCCGAGCAAACGGATTTCCAGAGGAATATAAAAAAGTTGAATGTTTATTTTAAAGATATCTTAGGTTTAATAAGCGAGTCTTTTGGGACTATTTCTCTTTTCAGTCTTTTCTATCTAAATCAGTATTATGCGAAAAAACATTGGGCTAGTATTGCGAAACAAGATTTTTATCACTGCGTGCACGGTCGGTAGCTTATGTCATTGCGTCCTAAATGAGTTTCGCATCTATTTACCAACTTAACACTTCTGTGACATTACAAAATACCCACGTCTCTAGACTTGAAAGGCACTACCTACTAAAATATTCTATTTGTGATTCGTAGGTCACTATGGCCTGAATTATGCGTGCTCTGCAAATAGCCTGGCTTAGTATGTGGTGGAGCAGCTTTTGGTTTTATTACTAGGGTCGCCCGTGGCTTTGTACGAGTGACGCTGCTGGCAAGAATAGCCTTTGTGATTTTAAAGCAGTTTTTAAAGTACTTCAACCACTTTAAATTAGGAAACACTAGCCTTTAAGAACTTATTCATTCTGCTTTTTGTAATTTATGGTGTATTCGTCGTTGATGGTTCAGTAAATAAATTAATCATCGTCTTCTATATTAGTCTACTGTTGGATATGGCTTACTGTGTGTGGCTTAGAATTTGCACCACCCCAACTATTCCCGTGGGTGTCGTAAGAGGCGACTAAGGGATATCCACCGGGGGCGGGCAGCAGCGCCTCAGCTGAAGGACTATTCTACCACCGAACTGCGATCCCTAACCCGCATGCCCAGCGTGGGGATTATGGGCATTACCCTCATGAGATAAACGCCAATGCGCTTATCAGGAGGAGGCCTGCGTCCAGCAGTGGACCAATACAAGCTGTTGAGGTTGAGGTTGGATACGGCGTCTCCTGATGCGATTTGGCTTGCCGCATCCAGCATCTGCCTGCAGTCTTTCACAGGCTATCATCCTGACATGAACCAAAACTATCAGTTACTGATAGTTTTGGTTTCAGTTTTTTTTTTTTTTTTATCAGAAATAGTCCTTCGTTTGACCGCAATCTCACAATTCTCACATGATGGAAAGCGAAGATGCGGCCGACGATGTATCACGAAGGTCTAGAAGATGGCTACTCCGGACCACATTCCGAAACACAACTGAGTTGCTTCACGGACTGGCCCAGTCCGGAGGGTGGTGACAAGCCACGGCCGAAGCCTACCACCAGAGGGTATCGCTCTTAGCACCACCCAGAGGACACGTGTAGGGTATCAGATGGTCAACACCTACGGACGTGAGCGATACTGTCCCCCAAGTAGTCAGTTCTGGCATCATGGGTTATAAACCAATATCGGCCGCTCGCCCCACTAGTAACCCAATAACTGTTGACATTTTAAAATCTAAATTTATCAGTTATCCTCATGACTTCAGAATTGAAATTATTATTATTAATATTGTTATTTTTCATTGATTGTTTATTGATTTTTTATTCTGTCTTTTTTTAACTTACCAAACATTTTTAATTCTAACTATTAATCATTTTATTTTATTTATTTTCACTTTATTCTTAAATTAATTATTGCACACACACAAGTCATACATAAAAGTAACAAATACTGGACATGTACAAAGGCGAGCTTAACCCTAACAGATTTTTCTAACAGCAAACCTAGGAATACACAGATAATTAATAAAACTAGTGTGGATGGATAAATGTACATACAAGACAGAAAGAAAATTATACAGATAATACATTTTTAAAACATACCTACAAAACTAACACAAACTAAAAGAAAATAAAACACTAAATATCATATTTACCTATTATCTGTTATATCTGTATATAATATATATTATCTGCTATAACTGTACAGAGAGATAGTGCTCTTTTAACCTAGATTTGAATACGCTAAGTGAAGGACTTGCTTGTATTGAGTGGGGAAGGGCATTCCAGAGTCTGGGTGCCATGACAGTAAAATAATCATTTATTCATTAATTAGAGTCTTTGTTTTAGCCATAAACGTTACAGAAGTCGGGTTAAACTACAGCAAAGGTTTCTACTTTACTCGGTCTTGAAAGAGATTGCTTAATAGAATCCAAACTCAAACGCTTTTACAAGTACGTAAGGAACATTGGAACATTATTGCGCTTTAGCTAGCTACATTTAAATAAAACTGGATCATGTAATGCAAAACGAGCATATTTAGAACGACGTCGTTTGATGGTTCGGTAGAGAAGAAATGCATTTGGACATTTTTAGCAATTCTAAGAACCCTGGGATGTCATATTCGTAGCATAGTGGACATACTTCTTAGAAAGTTGGAAGGTAAGGTAATGGGAAAATAATTTATCTGCTCAAGGTAGTTTAATATTTCAATAACGTAAACAAAACTGCTGTGTGGTGCTGGCTTAGAATTTGTACCACACCAACTCTTCCCGCGGGTGTCGTAAGAGGCGACTAAGGGATATCCACCGGGAGGCGGGCAGAAGTGCCCCTGCAGAACAATAGGGTATATGCATGTGATTTCAAAATGGCTAAAAAAATATATACGTATTCTCTATTGATATAGAAACATATCTACATATTTATTTTTGCATTTTGAGATGTTTTTATTGTAGAATTTAACCATTGAAAAATTGATATTTTAAATCTCAATCGCAAAATTTCAAAACGCTACGCCATTGACTAGAGCGGACGTGACATCACTGTACTCATTTCTTCTTTTTTTATTCAGCTTGCTGCACCTTGATTTGACACTATTCTGCCCACTTGACATTTCGTATTGTCGATTATTTTCAGTTTTTTCGGAAAACCTTTTTCCTCAGATGATTTCCACTACCGAGGTCGTCACCAAAGGTTTTAATCAAGTGTGTACGTCGACGTCACATAAACATGGCACCAATATGGCAGCGTTTTTATCACCCGAAAATGATTGTAGTTTTGATTTGTTTTTTTTACCTTGTTAATGCGAAATTCAGTGAGCGTCTTATCATTCCTCGGTTAAATAATGACCTAAAGAATCGATTAAAACAATAAAAAAAATCGATGCATATACCTATTATACCACGAAACTGCGATCCCTAACCTCTCGACCCAGCGTGGGGATGATGGTCATTACCCTCCATGAGATAAACGCAAATTAGGCACTCGTCTAGCTGTGGACCAATACAGGCTGTTGAGGCTGAGGTTGAGATTGATGTATTTTGTGTTTTGGGAAAATCATTTAGGGCTGGATAAGACACTGCTAACATAGACAGATAAAAAGACGTAAGTGAAGACTCTATCATCATAAGAGAATGGTAAACACACATTGAATAATAATAATAATTCTAACTATAGAAACTTTCGTAGTTTGACTTTCGTAGTAAACGGTCCCGGTGTCCCACGTTAAGGGATTAAACGTTGGTGTTCTTCCAACACAAACAAGGTTCGTAGTTAACCCGTTTACATTTCACAGCATTCACACAGCATTATCTAGCCCCAAGCTAAGCAAAGCTTGTGTTATGGGTACTAGTTACCTGATATACACTACAAAGATTTTTTATTATACATAGAAAACACCCAGAACGCCCTGAACAAATGCCTGCAGATCCTACACACATTTGCCCCGACGACGCGGGAATTGAACCCGCAACTTCCAGCGTGGCAGGCAGGCCTTTGTCGTCAAATCAATCAAGTCAATAAATTGACTCTTTTCTATTGTTGACTGCTATTCGTGTACGCTTAATTATTGATAGACATATTAATTCTTGAAGATAAACTTTTTCTTGTTTATACCTTATGGTGACAACTTCAAAGGTTACTAGGCCGTTCCTAGGATACCGAGCTATAATTGAACCGAGTGAACGCAGGGTCAACATTCTCGTAGTTTTGTCAGTATGTCTGTACTCCTCTACAGGTCGTATTTTACAACCGATCATTACGAAATCTCGTATACAGATTCAACGATTTTATAGAATTTTTTTGACGTCGGGTATTTTTGATTATAGGTGTATTTCCCCAAAAATAAGCAAAAAGGGGGCTTTACAATATCTCCGCTTTGAGTAATCTGATTTCGATGATTTTATTTTAAATAAAAGATAGATATTTTATATGGTTCTCATAAAAAATTGGTAAAGATTTGATCAGTATTTTTGGCACGGCCAGCGTTCAAGGTTTAAAAATAGTTAGTGTTCGCGAGGTTCACTGTTTAGAGAACTACCTAGTATAGTTTAAGGGGCAAAAGCTACAAGTTGTCTCAGATCAAAGCGCACCGCTACCGCACAGCGCAAAAAATCTGCGATCAAATATAGGCGATGTGACATTTAATATTTTGATGCATTTTATATTGACGGCATCAGATGACAGAGGGCTTGCGGTTGTTTGAAGCTTGTGGGAAACTATGTATCTTGATATAGCTAGTTTCAGCCTATTTGAATAGGTATACGTTTTTGTGTGGTGCGGTAGCGGTGCTGGGTTCATGTGCACAGAGCGGTATTATTAATATTTTATCGCATCACATCACATCACACTAATATTATAAATGCGAATGTTTGTATGGATGGATGTTTGTTAATTCTTCACGCCAAAACTACTGGACCGATCTGGCTGAAATTTAAAATAGACACAGTTCTAGGCATGGAATAAAACATAATATACTTTTTATGCCATAAATAAGTTCCCATGGGATGAAAATCACCTTTTTACTTTTCCATAGGAACAACGCGTGCGAAGCCGCGGGGCGCAGCTAGTTTTTAAATAAATCGTACCTAGTGTTGGTAAAATTATTATAAGGCCAAATAAGACCAGATAATGACACTTCACAGGTCGAGTTTCACCGTTCGCTGCCTTTTGAACACGTTTACGAAAACGAGTTTACATACAATATTGAAAGGAAATAGGGCCTAAGCCTGTCTACACTATGGTCCAATATAATAGTTGTAAACGCGATCAATATAAGATAAAAAGCTGTAATGTCATAAAATATCAAACACGACATTCATCCATTCAAAGTCCCATGAAAACGGTTTAGTAAACGCGTTTAAAAGGTAGCTAACGGTGAAATTGGACCTTAGTCTTTATGTTTTTAAAGAAATATTCCTAATTATTTACTTAACTATTGGTTGGTTTCGTTTTGACCGACTTCAAAAAATTCGATTGTATTTTTTTTCTTATGTTTTCAACTTTTGACTGGGTGAGCCGATTCTCATGATTCTTTTTTTTATATGAAAGCTGATGCTTTCTGTGTGGTTCCATTTAAATTTTGTTTCGAACTAACAACGGGATCCATGAAATTTCATGAAAAAACAATAAAAACTGAAGTCGGTTTATAGTTTTTTAAAACAAAATTAATTTATATTCAAAACCTCCGCTTATTCTAAGTAGTTCTGCGCTGTAGATAAAAACTTCCCCATTTATACTCAGTTTGTCTAGAAATTATTTTACATTCAAGTGATTAAGGCTTAGATTTTCATACAACTATTTAGTTATTTAACCGTAAAATGAAAAACCGTCACCACACTGACAGAAAGTAAAAAAATTAAAAGAATTTTTTCATTCAAATTATAAGAGCTTAAATTTTCATCGCAACAATTTAATTTCGTATTTTTTACCGTCAAAAAAAACCGTCTGAATTTACCAGGCAACTCGACTTTTGAGCCGATAAATTCCCTCATTTCACTTCAAACAAACTCTAATGATAGGCCATGCCTCCCAACCCTTGTAGGAAACATAAAAGCTGAACGCCGACAATCCACTTAAAACCCAGAACAAAATGAAAGTTTATTTGAATAATTCCCACACCGTACCTAATTTAAACTTACGACCCCTTAAGGCTCTGGCACACGGAAGCGGATGCGGTAGTGACTTGCGGAAAATAGCTAGGATGGTAAGGATTCTCATTAGATCCATTGACTAGATCCATGATAGATCTATCGAGAACTTTATTTCTCGGCAGATCTATTTTATAAATACATACAATGGATCTATTGAGATTTTTTATCACAAATTTTCTGGCTGTGTAAAGGTATAAAAATATAGTGACTTCTGGTGACAGTTTAGATTTTTAAATAGTTATAAGTGTTAATACTAGTTGTATTGTTGTTATACAAAATAAACTACATGCACTTCAAATATAGTGATCAAAAATGTTAATCGTTTTTCGGCACAGTTTCATGCGCAATAATCATGGAATACTCTTATTCCGTGATCATGGCAAAACTGTGCCGAGATATTGGAAAGCTCAAAACTCAAATCATTATGTATATTTTAAGTTCAGTCTTGCACTTGAAAAATGCACTGTAACTTTCTTTGCCCCATTAGTTAGATGCGGCTGCGGATTATGGTAACCGCTTTATGCTCTAACTTATAGAAGTCGTAAAACCCAAATGGCTGTGACAGAAGGTAGTCATACGATGTGACGATTGTGACATCGTATGATATATATACCTTTTTTATAATATACTTTTGTGGAATTTTGCAGTTCCACAAAGTTAATAAATTACCTAAATTAGTCGGTGTTTGTTTACTTTCAATTACATGAAAATTGCTAACAACGCTTGCTTGACGTTGGCGTTGACCAAGTGAAGTATTGAAACAGGTGTAAAGTAAAGCGTGTAAAGCAGGTGGTGGTCTGAACTTATTCGCCATCATCATCAACATTTAAGTTCCATAAAGGATGGTTGATGTATGTAGTGTTAGTTTATCTGCACTAATGTAGATGACTTATACGGCCTAGGTATACAAAAACTACTAATGCGACCGCAGTATTGTCAAACGTGCGTTATTCTCGACTTATAATTAAACAATTCACGGGTTAACGTTAACAGAGGTAAAATACCCGTGAATGGTTAAATTATAACGGAACCAGTCCACCTAAAATCACCTTAAGTAACGTCCGCTCGAGCCTTAATCTCTCAATTTTCGTAATGCCGAAAACTACCCGGCCATTCAAAATTTATTTTATCGCGTTCAAAATGAAACTGAATTTACCTGGATTATCCCAATTAAGGCATTGTTGATAACTGTAACGAACAGCCGGCTAGCGGTAATTGGCTATTACTATGCAGTGGTCAATGACAACAGGTACCTACCCACTGTTTGGTTTTGTTCATTTGTTTTGTTTTTTTCACGGTGCATTTTGGCTTTATTCCGGGGCTTTTAGTTTTTTTCCTACAAGTATAACCAATGTAAATGATTGTTTAACTTGTTAAATTATAGTAAACCATGAGGCTTTTGTATTATATTTCTTTAGTCTTTACTTTAAGCTATTGTGGGTTGGTTGGAATAAAAGAGTTATTAATTTTAACTGAGTCTATTGATAACACACAACACTCGTACATGAAAATACAATAGAATGCTTATCTTTAATCCTTAATTAGGATATGACTACTCAAAGGGGGCTCTACGAAGTGACTTTAATATTATCTGTAACCCATAACTAGGGTAGGTGTAATCTGTGAGAGCTTAGTGGAATGACTGGCGAGACGCGGCTTAGATACAGAAAAAGCTGAATAAGCGAAACGCGTTTGCGCTGCGTACTGCTAGCTAAACTGTGTGTGTGTAAAATCCTCCCCTTTTTTTTAATTTTTTACAAAACAAAATTTTAATCCCTATAATCCAATTTAAAACTTTACAATTCAAAATGACTTAAAAGTTACACAAGTTCATGCCTTCATACAAAAATTAGCTGACATCAACAATGCGATCATGTTACGAAGTCGCATTCCTAAGTAGGTTCAAACAATACAATCAAAGTTTATTCAAATGAACACGAAAAGTACAGTCAGTCTAAAAAAACACATTTTGTTTTTAAATCTTTAAAATACATTCAAACATTAATCTTCTAATAAAGCTTTTAAGAGTAAACAATGAAAATTTAACTGTAAATAATTTTGTGATAAACAATAAACTGATTTTTTATTACTTTAAAAATTATATCTCTTTACACAAATAAAAAATTTATCAATACATTTCTTTACATAATACATTTACTGTCGGCATAAACAAATTTTTTTACACGCATTTTCAACAACATATAAATTTACTGTCCACAAAACATATTTAATCCTTATATATTTTTTTATACATAGATACTTTATCAAAAAAATATTAACTTTAAATTTAAACTTTAACTTTAACAAATTACAATAAATAATTAAAGACAAAAGTAATATAATACAAAATTTTGGCTGACAAGAAAGAAAGGTGAAAGGCGCTTTATTTTTGTAATTACTTAATAAAAAAATTATGTGTCCAATGTTTTTTGATTTTCTGACGGACTTAATATATTAATAATTTCTTTACCCAGGACTTTTGTTTACCGCTCAATTTCATATTTAATGATCAGTGGGTAACAAGTTGTTAAGCATGAAATGCCAACAGCACAATACCTGGGCATTGTAAAATTTATGAGAGAACGCTATACGTTAGACAGAGTAAAAAAAATATGCTTAAAGTCTCAGCATGACACCTGTAACAGTGTGAAAAATGGGAATGAAAGCCGCACCGGGCGGTAGACTGAAAAAAAAATTACATTGAACTACCTTCATTTAACATGTTTTTCGCCTCGTTCGCTTGCATAATTTGGAGCGTGTTATTGTTTTCAACGAGTTCGACTTTTTCGAAGTTTAGTCTTGTTCACAATGCCTTTCGAAACCAGAAAGTGCGCTAAATGCCATATTACCACCAACAGTGAAACCGAAGACGATAACAACTTGCGTTTTCACAGGTTTCAGCTACCTGGGAAATGTGGGCCTGTGAGGTAAGTACATTATTAATTTTCTTGTCTAATTTGTATTATGACTATATCGTATCCATTTTGAATGGAGCATAAACGTAAACGGACCTGAGCGGGTTGATGGCCCCATACTCAGACACTGGACCGAGACGCATGTGCTGCCCTGCAACTCCATGCGTTGTGCTAAATAAAAGCAAGTTATAATTTATTATCATCCAGTAGGTTACTATTTAATATAATTGTTGACTTTTAAATACTTTAATGACATGAATAATAATGCAATAAATAGAATTACAATCAAATAGGTGATAAAAATAAATTAGAACTAGTATTTACAATTTAAACAACCGAGCAGACTGCGGAATGTTGCAAACAATCTGCAGGTAGCTTAACTGATCTGCTATCAATAGGTATTAAATGACATCATCATGCTTTAATTTTAATCTAGTTAGGAGAAGAGATATAAGTTATAGTAGTACCTAGTCAGAATATGATAACTTATGTAATTTTGGAATGATAATTTATTGAATGTGTGACATGAATAATTAAAATCTGTTTATATGGTAATTAACATAGTATTTTAAGTTATTGTACTACTAACATTTATGGTGAACAACCGAAATAAATGAATTGAAATTGAAATTGAAATTGTAAACAAACCGCCTATACTTAACCTAAAATTCACTTTGTTGGCGCGTCCTTTTATACGTAATTTACATTACTTGTCGATTTTAGATCCTCCCTTCAATAAAAATTTACTTACAATTATATCTGAAACTCGACGCCAAGCAAGTGAGATTTTGTTATTTGTGTCGTACTTTGTTTACTAACATGCTTCATTCAAAATGGATAAACCATAGGTACTACCATAGGCTTGAAAAACCATAGGTACTACCATAGGTACTAACCATAGGCTTGAAACAATGTCGACAGTGTCACTATAAACAATATAACAACCCCTCAATGATTTCAGGGCACGAGTATGGGCTGAATACTGCTTTCCAGGAGGGGACTGGTCTACTAAAAAGTCTTTGAAAAGCTTGCACCAACAACATTTAATGTTATGTATAAGCACTTTGACAATGCATATACCAACAGTGATAGGAAGAGAATGAACAACTTTGCCATCCCGACAGGCACAGAAGGCATAATGTTGAGGCTACGCTAAGAACAACATCCAACTTCTAGCAAAACGGTCACACATATCCGAGGACCAATTCAAGTAAGTTTATGCTTTTCTTTATTATACCTAATCCTTCACTCATCTTGGTCGAACTTCTTTTTATCGTCATCATATTTTTATCAGCAGCAGTGGACTGGTAACTACTTGTATATACGTACCAAATATCTATTGCTGTCTACGGGTGTGGCGCGGCGGGCGAAGCCACCTGTGATGCAGATTGTTGCGGGTTCGATTCCTGCCTCGGGTGGGAGGTACTGGTCTAGTTTTCAAAAGACACGAAGCTGTTTTGTACACTCGATTCATTTATCTACGGTAGTTCCACTGGCATTGCTGAGTACCAACCAATCTGCTGAGTAGGTACTCTCGGATTGGTTCAGAAAGTATTTCATGTGAGATCTTCCTGAACTAGCACAATGTTATGTTAATTTTATAGCAATAAATCGATCTGATGTTTTATTTCCAGGAACTGGCCATGGTCACAGAAAACATTGATCAGCCAATACAAGACTGAACTCCAGAAGATGACAGAAGACCGGTTGTTCTTAAAGTGTGTAAAAAATGTCTATGGCGTCAAAGCTCAATATTAAGTTGTCAAAACGAACTTTCAATTAGAGACTATGATAGGATAGCTTGTTACACTAGTGGCGGGAAATTCAAATATTTTCAGGTTTTTAGGAGTAGTTTCTACTCCATTTAACTCGGTTGTGATGGATGGATGGATGGAAGGATGGATGTTTGTTACCTCTTCACGCCAAAACTACTAAACAGATCGGGCTGAAATTTTTATACAGGTAATTCTAATCCTGGAATCAAACATAGGCTACTATTTATCCGATAAATCAGTTCCCGTGGGATATAAATCATCTTCGAACGTTGCCATAACAGCAATGCGTGAGCCGCAGCTAGTATGTATATACATACTAGCTGCGGCTTCGCACGCGTATTGCGCTTTGATAGCCATATGGCTATCAAAGCGCAATACGCATAATACATTATAGTCAAATCGAGCTTTTACTACTAAAAGACAGAATTAACGTAGCTCTGTTCAAGACCGCGCATGGTGCTCATCAAGGGCGGTGTTATCTTATGTCCAGCTATGGACTAACATCATAACATAAATGTGCGAATATGACGATGATGAATCTAACTAAATCTCTCCAGCCTATGACGATTAAAACACCTGGCTAGTGTTTAAATTAGGTATTTATTTTATATAGAGCCTTCAATGCATTATATCCAGGTACCAAAGGCTGGAATCATAAGGGAGTTGAATGGAGTAGAAATGACCCCTAAAAACATAAACTTTACAATCGGTGCAGAAGTAACATGCGTGAGATACTAAGACTAAGGCGATAAATAAAGAAAAAAATAAATGGCATGTTATTGAGTCAACAATAAGCATATGCCTGTTCAGTAAAAAATAGACAATTCACTGACGAAGCCTCGAAGAATGCAATGAAAAGAAAAATAAACATACTACAAAACACTTTAAAATACTTGTATTTTTCTTTATTTAGGACATACAGTGACAACAAGGTGAAATACGTGTAAAATATAAAAAGTTAATTAATATTTACTTACTTTAGTATAATAACCTAGAATTAATTACCTGTTTTGACTGTATTGGCATTTTAATAAGGTACCTACTAAAGTCCTTCCTGAAGTACAATATTTTGTACGGTGCAAATTTTTTTATTTCTCTGTGTTTTTTTTATCAGATGAATGGTATTTGTTCAACAAAGAATATGTTATTCAACATTTTCTTAAAAAAATACTATTCGTCTGATAAATAGTCGCAGAGAAGTTAAAAAGCACCGTACAAAATATTGAATTAAGCTAATTTGAAACTCCCGCCAAACGGCAGTTGCCTGGGCTTCAGATGCTAGAAAGAAAGAGATAGATAGACTGCACTGCTCTAGTATTGGCATTTTTTGTCTACTATATACGAATACTGTTCTGTGTTAATGATGGAAAAAGGCTTACCGCTGTCTGTCTGTCCTTACGTAGGCTTACATCTTTAAAGCTACGCAACGGAGGTTGATGCTGTTTTTAAAATAGATAGTCTGATTTCGTTAAAATTTTATTTTTAAGACTTACAAAATTAGTTTACATATGACCGGTACCTTTATCCTGATATTCTATATAAAACTGTTTTCTTGAAGAAATATTTATGATTTTATTTATATGTTACGTCTCGTCTTATAAGTGGCGCCTGGTTCCGATGGAAGACCGTGCTGTTGTGAAATTTTTTAAACATGTATCTTTGTTGCTCTTTCACGCAATAACTATTGAACGGATCGGGCTGAAATTTTGCATACATCCAGGAAGATTTAGGCCTAGAATAACACACATGCTACTTTTTATCTCATTAATCAGTTTCCGTGGGATAGGCGTGTGAAGCTGCGATGCGCAGCTAGTTACAACATAATATGCTGAGTTACTTTTGTAACTTTAAGTTTAACTGTAAGTTGGTTAACTTTGTAACTTTAAGTTTTACTTTAAGTTTAACTTGTAACTTTAAGTTTAACTTTAACTTTACTTTTTTTTTCTTTTTCTACCGCTTTTGTAACTTTAAGGTTTAATCTTGTATGTATGTATCAAGTCTAAATAGTGTGAAGTTTAAATTAACAAGTTATAACAAACTATACGGAGTCTAAGGCGCGTATTATGAAAGCTTCTCCAAGCATTATATAAGCAGTCATCACTTGAATTCTACTCAAGCTTTGAATCTCTGCTCAAGTAAATCTTTATTATAGAACGTAACTCTCACGATACTTAGCTAGTTGCACTAGAAAATCTCTACTTCAGTGAGTAGGATTTTGTCTATGGTCTAAACATTTATCTAAGCGAAAAACGTTTCTTTATCTTATCCACCTAACTATCACAAAGTATTTTTGTTGATTTGGTGGTTTTTGTGAAACGAAACGTAACGATTTCAAATATTTTTGGCGCTTTATTTAAAAATAGAAGCTTTGGTGCGTAGAAATCTTTTCCAAGCATTACTCAAGCGTGGTCCAGACCACACTTAAGTAAAGATGAGTTGAAATAATCACTAAGCAGAGATATGAGAGTTTAAAATCGTTCTTAAATAGGCAATTACTCAAGTAATGCTTGGTAACCGTTTTATAATGCGTAACAACGTGATAATACGCATCGTTACTTAAGGTTTACATGAGTGAGTGTAGATTTTGACATTAGTTCCCAAGCATTGTTTTAAAATTAGTCTTTACTAAAAACTAAACATAAGCAACAAAACATAAGCATCACTCAAGCATAGGTTGATAACTGAGCATGCTTTCATAATACGGGCCTAAGATTGAAATTAGCATGATAACAGTTTTCAAGTGTTCATTCTCATTTTATCAATCAGTTCTAAAGTAGCTTAGATATCAGCAATTGATCTCTACACCATTATAATCTCTTCACAGTCGTTAAACATCGCTTTACGAGCACGAAATCCATATTTTGAAAGATAATAACGGGTTCCAGACACTAAGCTCAATGTTCGTTCACTTTATTACCCAAGGAACTCTGAAACGTATTTTTGTCATAAAACTCTTCTGGAATTTATTGGTTTTATCGTTGCGTTTGGATATGATTTCTGGATTTTTTATTGTGGTGTTTCAAAGTTTTTATTTGTTTTCATAAAAAAATAAACTTATTATTTCCAAACTATTATCGACTAGCATTTAATTTAAAATTATGTCTTGGTTTTAAATCCCATTTATAAGGACGGCTAAAACATTTATCCTAAGATAATTTTGTCCTTGTAAAAAAAACCTATCACTTTCCATTCTACCATAAGTCTCTAAAATATTAAACATTTTTTTTTTATTAGCCTGATTCTTCCCACTGCTGGGCAGAGGCCTCCCCCAAATCTTTCCACTTGATGCGGTCAGGCGCGATCTCCCACCAATCTCCGAGGAAGGCAAAAATTATGTAAATAAAAACATGTTGTCTCAGGATATAAGACACTCAAAAACTGTCTCCAAAGTTGGCGGCACCTCATTACAGAAACGCTTCGGCCGTAAAATTAAGCAATAAAGCCAAACAGATCCCACA
This sequence comes from Eupithecia tripunctaria, assembly GCA_955876795.1. Lineage (NCBI taxonomy): Eukaryota > Metazoa > Arthropoda > Insecta > Lepidoptera > Geometridae > Eupithecia > Eupithecia tripunctaria. The sequence goes on from OY041622.1 coordinate 6,865,679, forward strand.
CGGGACTGTTTATGTTGAGCCACTTAAGTATTGGTGAAAGAGGCAAGGTTTTACTTATTTGTGTTGCTTAGAAACTACATAACAAAGTCGGGACAGGCTAAGTGGGTGAGTGCTCCAGTGTTTTGTCAACTTGGAGGCATAAGTTCACAAAACACTGGAGCACTTACCCAAATAAGTTGTATATCGTCCGTTCACCAGGGGTGGGCAGCAGCACCCCTGCAGAACAATTCTAACTCCGAACTGCGATCTCCAACCCGCATGCCTAGCGTGGGAATTATGGGCATTACCCCCCCATTAGATAAACGCCAACAAGGCGCTTATCAAGGGAAGGCCAGCGTCCAGCAGTGGACCAATACAGGCTGTTGAGGTTGTGTTCCAAAAGAAAGTACCTCAACCATTTGGATCAGTAAATGAATATCGCAGGCAGCCGGTGACTGATTCCTGATTGAATGGACGATATTATGCGACTTATTTAGGTGATTGCTTCAAAATGACAGCGCACGAAATGCAACATATCCAAATGTTATACCAACCAACCGACTTTATTGTGTAGACTCAATACAAAAAACGTCTAGATACATAGATATATTCATTTATACAAATTGTTATATTTTAAGTTTATAGCGGTTAGTTGGATAGGGTGTTTTGGGGAAGCTTTGAGGTCTTGCTTTTCGTGATGAGAAATAAAGAAAATGACACTTTTGCCTGCAGTTGGATACGACACTGCCATTCACATAGTTGGGTAATGTAGGTAGTATCTGTACCAATGGATTGCAATGGACTTTCTGCACGTGATGGTAGCCCATGCATATTCTTTGATGAATTATCCATATCATTTCATATCATATCCTAAAATGCGCCAAAACGTATTGCAAGTTTCCAAGCAGAGTTATCAATATCCACGGGTTATGTCACATATTCATAGAATCTACTGCATTGCGTACAACCCCAAAATACTGAAACCCGTAAAATATCCGACCTAAATTCATACGTTCATAGAAATGAAAATTGTTGGTACCATTTTTTCTCTGACTCAGCCTGCACTAGCAAGGTTAAATAATTAATTTTGTTTTAAAAAACTATAAACAGACATCATTTTTTACAGTTTTTTCATGAATGTCATGGATCCCATTGTCAGAACTAAACAAAATTTAAATGGGACCACACGGGAAGCATCAGCTTTCATATAAAAAAAGAATCATGCAAATCGGACCACCCAGTCAGTAAAAAAATAAAAATAAAAAAAAATACAGACGAATTGCGAACCTCCTCCTTTTTTTGAAGTCGGTTAAAAAGCACAACGACTGGCGATTCACGAAATCTTAATTACACATTATACAAAGTATTTGGTGCAGTCGGTAAAAACATTTTTTTTCGTAACGCCACTATTACTTTCAGAGTCTGTTCAAAAAGAGAAGCGTCGTGGAAATTGAGGGTGCACGTATGCCAAATGACAACTTTTGTTGCGTTGACAACGCTGCTCTTTTATTGCAATACGACTAGAAGTGTTGGTTCACCGTAACGGCACGACGGTTCTCTTTTTGAACAGACTATAAGTAACAGTTACTTACTATTAACTATCATTTTGACAGCAGTCATTGAACATTAATAAAATGTTATGATTTTAACTATTGAATAATTGGCACTATTGAAAAATACAAATAAACGATGATTACGAGTAATATATCACAATGCCCTGACTTTCATATGACGATAGGAATACTTCTCGTGAGACGTTCGCCGTGCAATAGGGTATATGCATCGATTTTTTTATTGTTTTAATCGATTCTTTAGGTTATTATTTAACCGAGAAATGATAAGACGCTCACTGAATTTCGCAATAACAAGGTAAAAAAAACAAATCAAAACTACAATCATTTTCGGGTGATAAAAACGCTGCCATTTTGGCGCCATGTTTATTTGACGTCGACGTCCACACTCGATTAAAACCTTTTGTGACGACCTCAGTAGTGATCATCTCAGGAAAGAGGTTTTCCGAAAAAGCTGAAAATAACCGACAATACGAAATGTGAAGTGGGCAGAATAGTGACAAATCATGGTGCAGCAAGCAGAATAAAAAAAGAAGAAATGTGTACAGTGATGTCACGTCCGCTCTAGTCAATGGCGTAGTGTTTTGAAATTTTGCGATTGAGATTTAAAATATCAATTTTTCAATGGTTAAATTCTACAATAAAAACATCTCAAAATGCTAAAATAAATATGTAGATATTATGTTTCTATCTCAATAGAGAATACGTATATATTTTTTTAGCCATTTTGAAATCACATTTTGTGTGGCACCCTATTAATTTAATAATTGGGAATACCTTACGTGATACATTGGGAATGACTATTGATTCCTTTATAGAATTGCATATGAAGAGTTGTCTGGCACTGACAAGAGACATAAGTAACTGTAGGGAGCCAAATGTGACCCGGAAAGGGCATTTGGCATTTTCCACACGTCTCTATTTAATTATTCAGAGCTCTATCTATACGTCGTAGTGCTTTGGATTTACTGCCAACTGTTGGATGGATGTTTCGTACGCAGCCATAAATACAGACTGGGATCATCATTTACATTTTATTGTACTGATCTGAGAGAAGATGGATGCAGAATGGTGTTAAGTGATGGCTGATATCTTCCGATCGAGCGGTTTCAAACATATTTGGCGAAACCAAAGGGTGCGATTTCGATAAGCAGCAGTAGCAGGAGATAAAGTTTTTTGTTTTTTCGATAAATTTCTCACCTCGTATGCTTCTTTGACTGATTTGCACTGAATGTATGTTAACTCTGTATTTCAGATAGGATATGGCAGATGAGAACAAACGTATGAAAAAGTTCGAGCCACACTGCAAGCGTCAAGCTTCGCAAGTGACGTGGATGTAGCGAGGCGATTTATGTTTTGGGATTTTAAACTCTATGCCAAGCGCCTATTTAAACAATCAGCCAACCTGAGGCTTTATTTACGGAGACGCGGGGCGTGCAGCGGAGCGTGCAGTGGTCGCGTCCTGCACTAAATTGAAACATATGGCGTTGGTATAGTGTGTTTACGGAGAAGCGTTTTTACACGGGTTTGTTTGATTCGACGCGTCGCACGCGGCATGCACCGTCACTCTGCACGCCCCGCCTATCCATAAACATCACCGTACATTGCGATATGTTCGTGTTTACCCGTGCGGGGCCAATGCACGCGCCGCTGCACGAACTACGTCTCCGTAAACAATGCAAAACGCCCAAAGCGCCGCCCGACGCGACGCCGAATGCGCCGCTGCCCGCCCCGCGTCTTGTGTCATGACCAGTCATGGTCTGACAGTATTCAAGAACGCGTTTCAAAGTGACGCAGATCCGTTCAAACAGATTCATCTGCTACCTTTTCACATCCGTTCAGCTATCATGACTTCATGAGCGACGGACAAGTAAGTATACTTGAAACAAAATTAGCGAGAGCACGGCAGCAGCTAGTTGTCTATAAAAATATACCATAGCTCAAAGGAAAACAACCGCTGTCCAATATTACATAATATGAAAATTGCTAAATTTTCCGTCTATCGAAAACGCAGCCTCACAGTCGGCACATATCGAACGCCTCATTTGAAAGCGAGTTTCAAATCAATTGCATCAACGTATGCACATAAATTGTATCGCGACAGACTCAGCATTTGCGTCAGAGTCTACCTTTGAGTTTCATTTCATTACATCATGCTTTATAGAGGAACTTTTTAATTTCTGTTTGCTTTTTGTATTCGTGTGCCTTGAAGCATGCACTTGCTTTAAGGTAAACGCATATTAGGTTAACGGTTATTACTGATATAATCCGTCCGGTGAATCAGCATTTTTGTCGATCTGCAATAAATACAAGCTGTCAAATCATTTGATCTGACTTCGGCCATACTCATCAAAAAAAAACCTTGTCTAGTTAGGAAAATAGTTTAGACCGAGAATCTAGGCCGTCTACGGAAAATATCGAATCCCCCAGCGACGATTCTTGTGAAGGTGACCGTGCTTGCATTCCTCTCACGACGATCTCGCCTTTTTCCGATGTACAGTCGGCAACGGCGAAAAGCGTCTAAATCCTTTACCCCAACCAAAATTTTGGACGGACTAAATTCTGAAAAATGTATCGTTTCTCTATGAGAATGATTTGTTCCCAGAATCGCCACGTAGAATATCCTACCCGTATAAAGTGTGGAATTTTGGTCTCAGCATCATCAAAAAAACTAAGCGTGAGTGTTTTAAATAAAAATAAATATCGTAGCTATAATTCTTATGTCGTGTACCTTCCTCAGACGCTCTCAGATCTGTCTCTTGCAAGATGGATGACGTGGTAAAGTTGCAAAACATAATTGGATGCCAGAAACACAGAACAGAAGAGTCTGGCAAAAGCAAAAGGAAGTATAATATACCAAGCAGTGGTTGAACCCGAGCTAGAATGATGACGATTGCAGCAGTCCGTATTAGGTAGGTACTAGGTATTGTTTGTATTGGAAGCCGTGAAAAGCACCTCTTTTTTATGGTAGTAAACCAATCCTACATTAATAAGAACAACTACCAACATTTAGTTTAGCATTCCGCAATCCGAACAAAAAACGCCCCGACTAGGGTTTCACCGCAAAACCCATTACCAGAAGATGGCAATGCACCAACAGAACCAGCGCTCTAAACGAATGTCGAGAAAAACTGGATAAGACAATAGAGTAGAAAAATCAACTATGGGGACACAAGGCGGTCCTGTTGTCAGGAAAATGATTGAAACTGCTTGCAGTATATTTTTTAGATCTGTGTCAGCATTTGCTACAATGATGATGCTACGATGTGCGGGCTTTGTAGGTACCTAAAAAAATACTTCATTCAACGTGCTTGTAGTTTTCTATTAGGGTTAAATCGACCTAGATCCTTGCAGGGGTTTTAGTTTCCATCATGTGTTGTGTTTGTGGATCCAATTTCATGATTAAGTAAGTATTATTCTTTGAGATATATAAAGAAATATTCTATGGTTCTTATGTTGCAGATGTACGTAAAAATATCCTCAGCTATCCAACTTCTTCCGCTAGTGGACAAAAAATTGAAGTGAATTAAAGTCAATTGCACCTTATTTCTTGTTGATAGTAATAACTATTTATCAAGCTGTTTATATAGTAAAAATTTGACTTGTCTAAGTACTTATTTTGTAAGTCTAAAGAAATAAACGATTTGACTTTGACTTTGACTTTGACCAACATGGTCTAGCGATCAGCTAAATTAATAGCATAGGAAAAACTTAGGTCTAATGCTTACAGATACTACCTACTACTTATAAACTTATTAGTATGTACTTTTGTGTGGGTTGGTGTTTCATAAATTATTTTCTTTTTGTCTTTTTACTAATATTGAAGTCGTTCCACAGTCATTTTTACAACTCTGGCCAACAAAAGTTTTACAAACCCTTGCTATAAAGGCTGGCATTTAGTTTTACAGCGGCTTAGTTTCCTACATTTTTAAGAAAATGCTGTTCAATAGGAACCAAATACGGACAAAGAATTAACAATTCCAGTTAAAAAAAATATATACACAGGGTTTCTGGTAATTCACTGCCACTGTATGACTGCTGTTTTACCCAGCGTCATGCATGTTCATGACGCTGGGTAAAACAAATTCGTAAAGACTACAGCCTTTAATTACTGACTGGTGTAGGCAGAGTAAGAGTCAGAGTCAAATCGTTTATTTCTTTAGACTTACAAAATAAGCACTTAGACAAGTCAATTTTATACTATATCAACTTGATAAATAGTAATTACTATCAAATAAGAAATAAGGTGCATGTGATTATAATTCACTTCACTTACAAAATAAGCACTTAGATAAGTAAATTTGTACTATATCAACAGCTTCATAATTATAGTAATAACTATCAAATAAGAAAAAAGGTGCATGTGATTCGAATTCACTTCAGTTTTTTGTCTAATAGCGGAAGAAGTGAAAAAGTAACCACTAGCAAGTTTATTGCTTATCGACGAATACAATCCTTGCATATCTAATTCTAACACAACTTATTTATGTTCTTCTGACAAGCGCCTTAATGGCGTTTATCTCATGGGGGGTTAATGCCCCTAATCCCCACGCTGGGCACACGTGGCCTACTCCCATACACACTATCAATTCGGGACAGAGCTGTTTTAAAGTTAAGATTCAAGTAAGGTCCCTCTAATGAATAAATATTGAATGGACGAGGGTACCTACCAAATTTAAGAACTACTTAGTCAGAACAAATGATAAGAGAACAAAAGTAATGTTATTTTTAGAATGAGTGGAATTTACATAACAATAATTTTCAAAAGTCTATTTTGGGTAGAATTTATGGAACCTAAATAAAACTAAACTAGGCTCGATCTTGTCACTTATAAATTAGAATGCCACATTATGACCACTGGATCCCACTGTCAGAATTGGACCAAATTAAAATAGGACCACAAGGGAAGCACCAGCCTTAAAAAAACATGAAAATCGGACCACCCAGTCAAAATTTCTGAGGTAACAAACATAAAAAAACAGTCGTATTGAGAACCTCGTCTATTTTTGAAGTTGGTTCAAAAGGAGTTTTTGCCACAGCAACACGTAGTGGAGTTGTTAAATGAGCGTAAGCAGGTTGATTATTTATATGTTTTGCCTTAGGTATTATATTTTATATGAGCCGTAACGTTGCCTGAAATAAATGATTTATTATCAAACCCTTACTGGTGTATAATTCTGTAACACACTTATGGCAACTACTACTGACCTAATAATGCGTCGAGTAATATAATAGTCTCGATAACAACAGGTAGGTCTCGTCATAATCCTGTTCCTTATTCAAGCATTTAATAAAGATTAAAATTGGGATACCTAACTACTGTTGTATGAGCATGGGTTCAGATGGTTTTTCACTTTTCGGTAAATAGGCCGAGTTTTACTTCCCATGTGTACATATTTCTAATTCCCCCTTATGAAGGTCGTCAAAACTGTACTCAAGTTTTATTGATATCGTAAACGACGACAGGAAAATATGAAGTGCTCAGAGAATTAAATTTACTGAGCCCCTCCGGAAATTTATTATATTACAAAACAAAAATGTGGACTTATTCGTCAGTCTGTCCATCTGTTACTGTGCCCGGGCCTTTAGTTATGAATATTCAAAGAGAAGCTCAAACAGGTCGGCGTTTTGTTTTCTTCCTTTAGGTTTTTGACCAACCCGTTACATCGGACCTCTTTGTTACTAACTATAGTAGTAAGGCCACAGAAGGAATATATGTATAAGTAGGGTTCTTTAAAAATACAAAGAAATCCCTTTATACCTTGGGGCACAATAGATATTTACACTCCATTCAGTATTCACTGCACATTCCTAGAGTCAATCCTTTCGTCAGTGCATTTACAAATCTGCGCATGGACGCCATCTTGAAAAAAAAACAAGATGGCGTCCATGCGCAGCCTAACTAAGGCAGTTACACTGACAGGGTTCAAAAAACGAAAAAACATGATTTCTCTGAATTTTTGTATGCGATGCCCTAGGTTTTACTATTATCCTTTGACCTTGATAAAAAATCCTACTAAACTGCATTGATTGCATTAAAATAAATAAAAAGAAGGTTCTGTTGATAAATTAAACTTTTTGCCACGAAACCAACCGTTGGCCGCAAAGCTGAAGTTCAAATGCATTATTTTCCACATTAAACCACGACGATTGGTATCAAGTGTGTAAATTATTGAAGAACATACCTTTGGCTATCCAGATCTGTTAGTTTTATCCACAAAAACACAAAACACGACCAAAAAATTAGTATTACTCATGCAACCTACGTCACCTATTTAACTGGTTACATATTACTAATCTTACTATGTTTTCGTTGTTTGTATTATGTTTTGTCTGAATTTAACTTTATATACTTAACTTTAAGATCACCTAATATTACCTACTTATTTTAATTTATTTATGTTGTGTCAAGGAGGCGGGCGATGCGGCTGCTCCACGGTTTTAAACTTTTGCTGTCTCGTCGTTCATTTGTAACTTGTCTAATAAGAACCTTTTTGAAATAAATTATTTTGTATTTGTTTGTATCGTGAATCTTTCGCGGAGGACTCTGGGAGAGGATGTCAAATCGGAGGTTGTCAAATGTATGATATCCATTTACAGGGTCTTTAGTCGTTTCGCACCGCGAGCGGTTCGAACCGCGGTGCGAAAACCCCAAGCACTGTTTCTGAATAGGGCCATTCGCACCGCAGTGGTTACGGCGGTGCGAATCGCCCAAGATTCTTTTGAAATGGGTCGTTTCGAACCACGGGAAAAAATCGATGCCCATTTTGTATGATATGTATGATATAGTTGTCACACATGAAAGAAATAAACAAATACAAATTAATAACAATAAAAAAAAATGTTTCAACTGCGGATACAAGCATAGGAATAAAAAAAATGTTTTTATTATTTGATTGTAATATTCTTTGATAATACATAGGTTACAAAAGTTGTTCTAATGTTGTCATAATGACCTATTAAACACGTAAAATAATATAATAATTCAATAAAGAAGCTAAAAACCAACAAAATGAATTATTTACCATTTTGATTTAATGAAACTACGATGCATTTTTTTCCATGGCAATGATTTAAAGAGTTACCTACATTCTAATATTGTAAATGCACATAATTTTAATATCGACTGACCCACGCAATGTGTTAGAAAGCTACACAAAGCGTCCACTGGCGCCCCCTCCCACTTCAACAAATTGAAAATGTATACCACAAACTGCAAAGTTTATTTCCTGTAGTACACTTTACTTGATTGCTGACTGAATAAAAATAGTTTTAAAATATATTTCAGTGCAAATTATTCTTGCGTGATTCTTGTGAAGTCATTTTTTACATAATTCTCCAGTGTCAGAAAAACCTGGTAATAAAATTACGAGTTCTTAGAATTTGAAACTAGTTCACGTTTCAGTTTTCTTATCCTGTTTGGTAGCTGAAAGGTATACAATCAGCTGAGTGTGCGCTTTTCAAGGAAGCATGTTACCGTTAAAAGCTACACTAGACTTGGTAAGTAATGCGGTAGCTAGAGATACCTAATTTTTTATCTTAATTATAAAAAAGTGTCATTGGTATGACTGTCTCGTAACTATATGGCAGCTTTTTAAAATAGAACTTAAGCAAAATGAAGGATGAAATGTTAATAAAAAAATAAAAAAATTAAACTCCGAAACCAACTTTTAACATTACTTATTAGTCTAATTAACTAGTAACAAGTTGTTATGGTTGTAATAATGGTCTAAATTTGCAGTGCGATATATAAATATCTGGGTCTGAAGTGTCACTCAGTTCTTGCTATGATCGCCAGTTTGATATGATAAGTAAGTATTCCTCAAATACTTAAACGCAACTCAGGTTTAAGCATGTCTCAAGTGACGAATTTTTGACACGTCAAAAAATTACGACTTCAGACGTGCTTAATCTGAGTTGCGTTTAAGGCGCATACCCGAGTCAAAGTTGCGCTGCCACCTATTTTATCTTGTTATTACGTTTAACACAGGAAATTTCAAAAATCCATTGTACCCACAGCTTGTGATTCCTATTTATCAGCTTTTTATTAATGCCTCTGTAGTAGTTTTATTTTGTACAGCTTAGGCATACGAAGTTGCCCTTTGTGGCCACCAAACTTTATTTTCGCATGTCTGCCTAAACTAAACTATACAAAATAAAACTATTACAGAGTTATTAAGAAATAGCTTATAAAAGGTATCACAAACCGTACGATTAATTTTTAAAATTTCATGTGTTAAACGTAAATAAAATAATCAAATAGGTAGCGGCGCCACATTGGCTGGGGTATGTGCCTTAAGTATTCGGAAATAACCGATTTAGAAAGACACAGAAACCGATTTAGAAGTTAAGATTTAGAAGACAGAGAAACAGATTACGAAGTTATATTATATACGTTATTTATTTTTTTAAATGTACACGTATTTTGGTATACCAAAGCATCAAGTTCTTGTACTCGCATAGTTTTCACTTAGACCGTGTACTGACCGACTCAAAGCGCCAATCTTGGACATTTGCCAGCCCAGAATATTGTTTGCACTGTAAAATTTAAACAGTAGGTAAGGAAAGAAGTTATTACCAAGACATGAAATCAGACTGTCGTGAGCTTAAAGTACATAATGACTAAGGAATTGTAAAAGATGATAGACCTTTACCTTACCTTACGTGGTCTTTCTTACCTTTGGTTAGCTTTCATCATCATCATCATCATCATCATCATCAGCCTATATTAGTCGACTGCTGGACATAGGCCCTAATGAGCGCCATAGCGCCCTGTTTTCAGCTTGACGCATCCAGCATCTGCCTGCAGTTGGCTAGCTTTGACGCGTAGAAATCCTTTCCAAGCCCTACTCAAGCGTGGTCCAGACCACACTTGAGTAAAGATGAGTTCAAAGAATCACTAAGCAGAGTGAAAGTTTGAAATCGTTCTAAAATTAGGCAATTACTCGAGTAATGTCTGGAATGGTTCAATAATGCGTAATGACGTGGTAATAACGCATCGTTACTGAGGGTTACTGAGTGTAGAATAAGACATTAGTTCCCAAGCATTGTTTTAAAATTAGTCTTTACTCTAGACTATACATTTTACTTAAGTATTATCGATGACTGAGCATAGTTTCATAATACGGGCTTTAGAGTAAAGTATTGTAGAGTTAGAGTCATAGGTGTAGACAAACGTAGAGACATAGCTGCATACCTGTAGGTGTCGATAAAAATACCTCCCCTTACTGCTCCGTCTAAGAAAACCACCCTGTACAAAACTTGTTTTACAAGCAAACATAAAACATACTCTATATCTATACTATGACTGCCATTTAAAAAGATCCGAAAAAACACAAAAAACTAAAGCTCGAATAGTTCACATTATAGGTAATTTCTAAGAAATCAAATAATGTACAGAGTCCCGTCGAAGTTGATTTTTTTCTGAACAAAATACTGTTTCAAAGACGAAAATGTCATCAACGTAAGATTAATTTATTAAGAAATTGTAATTTTTGTTCTTAGTAAAGATTACCTAGGCTTGTCTTTATTTCGTCTAAAATTACTGAGTTGAGCATTGAGCAATGGGGAACGCAACGAGTTGCACAACGGGGAAGCCCCGTTGCTCGACTTAACGCAATCGAGAAATCTCCCCTTTTGAACAACTTCAACGCGAAAATTACACATGCATGAAAGGCCAGTGTGAAATTCTCAACTGTGATTTGTCTGTGACGTTTAATTAATTTCGAGTGAATAATTTCCTCCTACTATCAAAGGATTATTGCTGCTTACATTTCAAACAGTGTAAATAGTACTGTAATAAGTGAGTCTGATTCAAAAACTATAAACGTCTTCAACTACAGGGTCTTCTCATGGATGCCATTGTCAGAACAAGACCAAGAAACACCAGTTTTCAAATATAAAAAGAATCATCAAAATCGGATCACCCAGTAAAAGTTCTGAGGTAACAAACTAAAAAAAAAATAGTAATAATAGTGTCGAATTGATAACCTCCTTTTATTTGAAGTCTGTTAAAAGCACAAGAATTGTTTCGGATGGCTCGTTGGTTCATTATTATAATTTCATTTGAAATATCAGGAAATTATTTATTTACTAGCTGCGCCCCGCGGCTTCGCACGCGTTATTCCTATGGAAACGTTAAAAGGTGATTTTCATCCTACGGGAACAGATTTATGGGATAAAAATTATGTTTGATTCCAGGACTAGAATTACCCGTAAATCTCAGCCAGATCCGTCCAGTAGTTTTGGCGTGAAGAAGTAACAAACATTCATCCATACAAACTGTCGCATCTTATATAATATACCTCTATAATATATATATAAGAAAGTTGTGTTAGTTATACTTTTTATAACTCAAGAACGGCTGAACCGATTTGGCTGAAAATTGGTGGGGAGGTAGCTTAGAACCAAGAGACGGACATAGGATAGTTTTTATTTCGTTCCCGGCTGAACGAATCTTGATGACATTTGGCAGGGAGGTAAACGGTATTCCGGGGACGGACATAGCTACTTGAATAGAGCGTGTGAAGCCGCGGGCAAAAGCTAGTTTATAATATTAGTGTGATTAGGCCTGTTCAGCCCACTACTGGGTTTGCTCAATACTTAAGTTGTTTCGAGAGATGTGAAGTCATATATTTTAGGTTAAAAGAACTTGTAACTTGTAACGGTGTTATTTTCTCATTAAATTAATTAACCATAGTACTTGTCACCTTTGTGAAGTAAAAATAACATTGTTATACACACAGATTCTCAATCTTCTTTTAATTTTAAATTTGTGTTATGGTACTAACACCGAGTCTTAGTTTTTTCATGCTTTCTATAAGCATAAGAGTTCCCCAAATTACATCATCATCATCAGCCCGTATACGTCCACAGCTGGATATAGGATTATAGTCTCAAAAATTTTTTTTTTCTTTTTCGTATTTTTCGTACGTATTTTGCAAACTGACTCTACTTTGAAAAAGCGATGTACGAAGTTGACCATTGACTGATCGCACGAAATGACGGACGACGGATGATGTACATAAAATAACACAAATATTATGTTTTATTTATTATATTTTGTTTATTAACACGCACAAAACATATTACAACCACAAAAAATATCAATCTTATAATAATGTAGGTCCAAAGCTTAATTATAACATAACCTATGTGCATACAGAGAGTCATAATAGATTTTTTTTTTTATTACAAATAATAAAAACGAATACAAAATGTTTATTTCATCAACAATATTTTACAAAGATGATGATCCGTGCTCAGTACTTCCTTTTAAGTATGAAATACCTGTATTAGGAGGTAACGCTCTTCCATAACATACTTTATTATAAGTAACAAAAGTTTCTTGCCAAAAAAACATTTTACTTGTCGCAATGTGCGTAATATCAAGAAAGGAATGAAGTATTTTCTTATGTATTTTATTATAAGCAAAGCATGTAGAACAAAAATATAAACAATACAAGTATATATAACAATGGTTAAGAAATAGTAGTCATTACGTTAACATTTACCGAAATTCACCATAATGCTAGCGCAGAATCACTGACTTACGTGAATAGATTTTAGAGTTCTGATAATTACTTGTTAAGCCTCCAATACGTCATGTTGGCCCAACGTTGCCGAGTGAAAGCCAATACCAACGTGTAGACGGCACATTTGCATTGCCTACAGTTTACGTACAGGGGCCTAATTCCACTATTTTTTAAACATAATGCTATAATGGCGCCATAATGGTGCCATACGATTAAGATAGAGATTTAGTCGTAAATTTATTTGGTATTCCAATACCATAAGATTAAAATCTCTATGACTTATAATATCGTGCCAATAATGTGGTGGAGCATATAATCATAATCGTAATAGTCATAGATATGGCATAAACAAAAAAAGATCGTGTTAGTAGAATACGAAAAGGTGTCAATGGCGGTGATTGTAACGCGATAATGAAGCGATAATATTGTCATAGTGAGGCGATTGTGTTAGTGGAGTCAGGCCCCTGGTCTACTCTCTGTTCCCTCACTCTCACAATCCGGTGTGACGACAGACCGACATGTCTGGGGAGAAGTCAGGCGCATCACCAACGACTAGAGTATCATCATCATCATCAGCCTATATTAGTCCACAGCTGGACATAGGCCTCTCCTAATGAGCGCCATAGCGCCCTGTCTTCAGCTTGACGCATCCAGCATCTGCCTGCAGTCTTTCACAGATCGTCATCCCACCTGGCCGGAGGGTGTCTACGTTTGCCGAGTCGCAGTCTCCACTCAAGAACTCGTTTACCCCAGCGGTTATCGGTTCTTCGCGAGATATGGCCGGCCCACTGCCACTTCAGTTTGCTAATTCTTTGAGCTATGTCGATAACTTTGGTTCTCTGTCGGATGTATTCGTTACGAATCCAATCCTTCAGCTCGCTGAGCGACTTTAAACTGGTGGACCAGCCCTATCGTGAGTGTCCACGACTAGAGTACCTATATATAGTTATTATTAGTTTAAAATGATACGATCCTTATTAAAAGTAATAATCCTCATATAGGATTACCTGTGGGTTTATCGTTTTTCCGCGCAGTTAATTGGGGATTTCGAGAGAAGACATTTTGTGGTAATTAGGCAAAATTTCATATTACACCGTAGTTTATCATTATGAAGATTGTTATATTTTAGTTTGGGTTCGTAAGTTTTATAAGCATAGGATATATTATCGTTTCTCTCAAAGTAAATAATGATGCGAATGACGATCTTACTCAATTCGATCAGTTTAAAGGACTTCTTTTTAACCGACTTCAAAAAAGAAGGAGGTTCTTTTGTTCTTGTTCACACACTTGCTTTTTTTTCTCAAGTGAGATTTACCAAGGGCGAAAACTGGAATAAACCCCTTAAAATGTAATTAAAATGTAATATGTTTAATTTATGAACTTATTGCTCACACTCAATTTCTTAGCGAAAACCACACTTTAGCCCGCGCGATTAAAAATATTTCGGGCCAAAGTAATAGAGTTATTCCCAATGTCTCACGTGAGAAGTGCTCATTCCTAACCTCTCACGAAAAGTATCCCAACGTCTTATGAAAGTCATTTACATCAATCATTTATCTTTATCAAGCTATATTATTATATAGTGTTATTTTCAACTGGGACGTACTGCCCGAGTTAAAAATAGGGGGGCTTCCATAACCAGAGGAGATACAGATGCAGTTTCTTTTGAAACATCAGCTCTTTTTCGAAGAAAAATATTTTGGGTCATACGTGAATCCTCCTGAATCCAGTTGGTAATTTTTTTTATTCCGATCGACTTATAAGGATCATTTCAATGTATCGAATGAAAAAACCTGAGCAACGGAAACTTTACAAAGCAAAATTGCTCCAAAAAATATTTTATTATAGAATCTAATAAAATGTTTGTTGGAAGAATTTTGCACATTTAAAGAAGTATTAATACTGTAGCGATTAAGACGTTTAGCAACTAGTTGCTCTCACGAACATTTCACATACCTCATACCTCTATTATATTATTGTAGTGTATCTACATAAATGTAAAAGAAATTAAAATCGAATAAAAGAAATACGTAATCATTAATTTTGTTTTAAAAAACTATAAACCAACTTCAATTTTTATAGTTTTTTCATGAACTTCATGGATTCCATTGTCAAAAGTGAATAAAATTAATGTGACCACACGGGAAGCTTCAGCTTTCAATATAAAAAAAGATTTATGAAAATCGGACCACCCAGTCAAAAGTTCTGAGGTAACAAATATTAAAAAAACAAAAAAAGACGTGTGGCACTCGGGGACTGCCGCGGTAAAGCTATTGCATAGCATTTTGTATCAACTTATGCAATTATAATTTTATTTATTTATTTTATTCATGCAGTATTGCTTTTTCTTTGATATTAATTCAAGTTACACTTTTTGAGCGTGGTGACCCTATACACCTTTATACTTTCTCATAAACAGCTGCTTATGTATTCGTCCGATTTCGGAGCAGCTCGTCTCGATTCGTGCGAGTTTCGTAGAGTCGTACAATCCGTCTAATCGCACGCACACAACGCCGTGTCGAAGACTGCCGAACTGAAGCGACGTTAGACGATGCACGGCCTTCAAGCCACACCTCCTTGCCCGGCGGAGTGGGGAGCGTGAGGTTTTTTCGTTACGGAATTTCTGGATTCGGTCCCCGCGCTCAAGGCCCGCGATAGAAGCTATGCAATAGCTTAAAAATACAGTCGTAAGTCAGTCAGTAAGTCGGTTAAAAACTAGTATTTACAATTGAAGCAATTGAGCTAACTGCAGACTGTTGCAAACAATCTACAGGTAGCTCAACTGATCCATATTAATACCAGTCGGAAGCGTACCCAAGAACGTAATATACCAGGTATTTTTTCATAGAACAAAAACCAGATTTGACCCCGAATTCTCCAGTAACAATGTGTCCAAAGTTTTTCAATAACAGACCAAAGGTAAATAGGATCGACCCCTAGGAAAAAAATAGTTTACGCATGTAGAAATGAAACCCATGGAAAACTCAAAACTCAGTAATTTTTAGGTAGTTAATTCAAAAATCATATTATTATGGTGTATATAATGATGGCAGTCTACATCCAGTCCTCGTATCTTTCTATATTTACTCGGCAAAAGATTCTACTTTGCATAGATAAAGGCACCTTACACTCAAAGGTAAGAAAACAAATAAGAATCAGTTTATTTACAATTGAAACAATTGAGCTAACTGCAGACTGTAACTGCACACAACACAAACATGCACAGTCACACATTCGCAGGCACACACCACATACAATCTCAACAATCACCTGTGTGTTATGTTTTGTAACGCATTATATTATACTGTTTAATTTTAATTTTGCAAAGACGCACCTTATACCAATAAAACTATACGAGTATATTACCGAAGAGCGGAACCCTCTAACACAGGTATTTTTATACTTAAAAGAGGGTCCCATACCCATGCACTGTAAATTAATTTATGTTTACTTAAATAAATATTTTGTATTTGTATTTTGTAATACTAGTATCTCGATTGATCCATATCAATACTAGTTGGAAGCGTCCCTAAGACGCTGGCTGCATTGCCCCGCTGTATGGCAATGCTGATGTCCTGCGCCAAATACCATGCACCAATTCTATCCTTGCTAAATTATACAAAATATTCCTGTATTTATCAATTAACCGCTAGTTCACCTCGACAAGCCATGATTATAAATTTCATTACTAAAGTTGATAAGTAAGACCCACATACAGTTATATGACCTACTCAGTACAGCCATTTTACCGCCACTGTAGTAGCAAGCAATCAGCTTCTTCAGCTTGAGCTTGAACCTGCACTTTAGTTGGAATAATCTGAGTTTCAGTTCTATAAAAGAATATTCCCTCCTCCAACCTCTCAGCCCCGAGCGAAAGGGGAAGCATGTAATTATTTCCGTAAATGTGCAAACTTGAAAAGTTAGCTCCTGACGATTAGCAGGAGGGAAGTTTCTGAGATAATTGCCAATTCCGTTGTTCCTTGTTTTGTTTAGAATTAAGGGCTTTTCTTGCAATTTGACAGATAGGCGAGTGAAGCTGTAAAGCCGAACGCGCCGATTGAGCCGAAAGTAATGAATGAAACCTTTGTTTAACCCTCGCGCGATTAGGTTTCGCGATAAGCGCACTGCTTTTTGTATGTGCAGGATCAACCAAAACATCGGAACTATGATACAAACGTGGTTGGATGTTTACTTTACCGATTGGTACTGATTTCGATCAGTTGAGCTACCTCATTATTGTTTGCAGTCAGATAGTTCAATGTTTTTCAATTTTTAATACAAATTTAAATTATTCTATTAGCTTATTGATTAAATAGTTTTCTTCATAGCATCGTTCGTACCAGGGGCCTGTACACACTTTTTATTAATTATCGAAATTTCAGGCAATTCAGTTTACGGGCTAGTACTGCCTTGTTTTTTTTCGTAATATAAGGTAGGTACCTAACTCTGGCCGGTTTATGGCTGGCTTGTTACGGATACGTTGTCTATGGCCGGTTTTAAAGTTTCACCCGCAACGTTCAGAAACGACGTTGTATATTTTTCGGAATGTTACGATTTTGTTTCAGTTTAGGACGTGTATTGCCTGGAATCAAGGGTTCATAGTAAAGCCCCTGGTGTCGCTTGTCCCTTGCAGTCAGATTCAATGACTCATAGGTACTTTAATTTAGTTAATATGACAGAGGGAGGGACCGCTAAGTACGTCATTTCGATGGCCCAAATATCCGAAGCCCCGAAGTAACCAAACCAAAATACAAACCAATCGGTTATCACTCGATCACAATCATAAGCAAGCATGTTGATCATACGATCGACTATAGAGATATATTACGATTAACATTGAAAAACGTAAAAAAAACGTGGTAAGTTTGACACACGCACCGTACGTTCGTTTGTTCTTCCTACTTTGACAGTTTATCGCATAGCTAGATGGTTGTTTTGTGTTATTTGTAGAAATTGAAACACCGTTCGTTTATACGAATAGCCTACCATTTCATATTAGTCTCCGACAAATATGTATATATTATTAGTATTCATTTAAGCTTCAGCCTTAGTCATGTTGTCCAAAGGACCAGTCCAATAAATGATCAGACGCCCCGTCGAAATAAGAAGGAACTACGTAATAACTTAACTCTAACAAATTGTATTAGTTTTAAGTTCCTTTTATCTGAAATTGTATGTGTGTTGAGTTACAAATAAACGTTTCTATTTCTATTTCTAAAATAAACACAGTGTATATGTAGGTACTTCAACTACTTAGGCATGGGGATAATGCACAATACACTCCTATGCGAGATGTCCGTGCAGATCTTAGTTCCCCTACTCAGAATTAGAATTAGAATTAGGTACTTCAACTGCCATACTTGTGACTTTATTTGGGTAGTATTGAAAATAACGCTTGAAAGATGGACATAAGTCTAGGGCATCTGACTACATGAATAGCGAGACCGTTTTAAGGGTTCCTATTACTAAGACTCCGCTGTCTGTTTGTCCGCCTGTCACGAGACTATATCTCATGAACCGTGATAGTTAGACAGTTGAAATTTTCACAGATGATTGGTATTTCTGTTGCCGCTATAACAATAAATACTAAAAACAGAATAGAATAAATATTTATGGGGGCTCCCATACAACAGAGATGTTTTTGCCGTTTTTATAAATAATAATTAATTTTGTTTTAAAAAACTACAAACCGACTTCAATTTTTACAGCTTTTTCATGAATTTTCATGGATCCCATCGTCAGAACTGTTCAAAATAAAAATGGGACCACACGGGAAGCACCAGCTTTCATTTAAAAAAAACACACGAATTGAGAACCTCCTCCTTTTTTGATGTCAGTTAAAAATAGTCGTTGGTGATCCGCGTGGATAATAGGCGCATTGCAAGATAAATAAGGAGGCTCTACAAGAAATACCGTTTACGCTTAACCATAAATTTCATTCCGATACACATAATATTAAAAACAAAATCGTGAACTCTTATACCAACATACCACATAATAACTTCATGTATATTAAGAAGAGCTACACCACACTGAAACTCTCACTTAGTTAAGCTACCTCAACTTCAACGGCCTGTATTGGTCCACTGCTGGACGCAGGCCTCTCCCTGATAAACGCCTTATTAACTTTATTCTAATTGGGGGGTAATACCCATAATCCCCACGCTGGGCATTCGGGTTAGGGATTGCAGTTTCGTGATATACTTGTTCTCCAGGGGGCGCTGCTGCCCGCTCCCCGGTGGATATCCCTTAGTCGCCTCTTACGACACCCACGGGAAGAGATAGGATGGTTCAAATTCTAAGCCAGCACCACACAGCAGTTATTGAGGCACTAAATTATTCAAACGAAGTAAATTTAAGTTAATCATAAGGTAAGGGCCATAATACTCGAGCAGGTAATAAAATTAAATATTATTAGGTTAATACCGGCTCGTAAAATCTAGGCTGCTTTATCGTTATTTATCTAATCTAAAACGAAAACGGGAGAGTTTGTTTGTTCAATAGACAGAGAAACATGTCATATTTTAGTACATAATGCAAAACAACGTCGAGGGTAACATGAGTGAATGTAGATTTTGACATTAGTTCCCAAGCATTGTTATAAAATTAGTCTTTACTCTTTGCAAAACTGTACATAAGCATCACTAAAGCATAAGTCAATGACTGATTATGCTTTCTTAATACGTGTTGCGAAATAACAGCCGCAGGTACGGCGACATAAGTTCAGCCGCTGAAGTTTTGGTTGTAATATTCCGTTGGTATGACGAACTTATCGCAAGGTCGCCTAACTCTACGAACAAAACCATGGATAAAAACTAGTGTAACATACAGTTACAACTCAACATAATGCCTCTCTTCCGTGTTCGAAGGCTATTTACCAGAAACCTCTGATTATAGGAATGGATATCGTTAATTCAAGGGAGTGACGCTCATGAGCTTTATTGAAGTGATAATAATACTTAGGTTTTATGTAAAAAGTTTCTGTAAGGCAGGGCTTTGTAGGTGGCTGTTTACAACCGTTTTTATTGGTCGTGGCAAGCGCTATGAAAGATTTGACTACATCAGCTCGTGAATATCGTAAAAGGCGACTAAGGCCTTGTTTAGGCAGACGCGGGGCGAACAGCGGCGTGTGCGGCGTCTCCGTCATCGCAAGCGGAAAAACAAACATAACGCAATGTACGGTGATGTTTATGGATAGGCGGGGCGTGAAGAGAGGCGGTGTAGTTTGTGCGACGCCGCGTGCGTCGCAGCGAGCGATGCCAATCAAACAAACGCGTGTAAAACGCTTTTGCGTAAACTACCAACTCTACCAACGCCATATGTTTGAATTCAGTGCGGGTCGCGCTGCTGCACGCGCCACGTCGCCCTAAATAAGGTCTACTCTTTAGACACATGAATATTGTAGGCATTGTCTATAAGTTGACAAAACACAGTGACATTATTTTGCAAAATTTGTCAATCGCCCGCAAACTATGATATGTAGACTTAGGTAGATACGTTTGGACTAAAATTGGGTATAATTTTAATCGAACACACAGTAAACTGGATTTGAGCATGGAGGGCACTGAGGCGTGTGCGCAGGGTTTGTTGGTCGGAAACAGCATCAGATAAAGAAAGACAAATAACAAGCTAAATGATGTTTAACTGTTTATTAATAGCATCTTTATTCAACTTTATTTACTAACTTGCTTAATATAATTCTAGATTAACTAGACTACTGTTAACTCACTAACACCACCCCTCTACTGTAACTTGCGGATAACAGGGCTGGTCATACTTTTAGTACTTAGTTTCTTTACTATTAACTGTTAATATTTAAGTATGATTGTTTGTTATCCCTAAGAGATAAAAATAAAAATAAATAAAATAAATAAATAAACGTCGAGGGGCATCAATGGATGCGGCTAGCCAAGGTGCCCTGTTTTAATTCTCCAAAATAGGCAATTCTTGATTTCCTTTCGTTATTTTGTATAAATTAGTACTCGAATTCATTTTGTTAGAGAATACCGATGGTCCGAAACGAAACACGTTATTTTATGTTAGATAATTAAAGTAATTTAATGTTGGAGAAGTAAATTAGACCATGGATGATAAAAAAAACAGTCAAACAAAGTACATAAAATAATATGATATAAAAAAAATATTGCCCAAACTTCGGGGACTTCTGACTAACCAGCAGTGGGATAAATCCAGCTATGGATGAATGGCTACTAAACATGTGGAAACTTTATTCAAAAAACTATGTGTAACAGAAAACAGATATATATGTATAAATAGCAGAAGAGATATCATCGAATATTTTTTTTCCATTTTATTCGATGATTTCCTAATTCATAAAGGTCTAGTTTATTTTAGTTTTTTCCTCATCATCATCCATAGCTGGATTTATCCCACAAACCCATTATAAAAATCTTCACACATTCTTGTTCTTGCCAAGCATTTGCTTTACTTGAATAAAAAAAAGCTATGTAATTCCTGATTGAGGGTATCAGATTGATTCTTAAATAAATTAACCACAAACCAACAGTACCCAATAGCCAAGCCAATAATTAACTACCAAAGTTAACTTCCAGTTAAATCACTAAACTTGAATCGTTTCTCACCAGATCGGCACCAAACTTGGCCGTTACTAATTTAATTTAAATCAAGTCGTGTTGGTTAAGTCGGCCTTGGGGTTTGAATATTTTTGTATGATGGCCCTACGTTGTTTTTTTCAAAATCGCCTCCGGTTATAATTTTTTTTATTTTATTCGTATAGAGGACACTAAAACTAATATAAAAGAAAAACTACACAACTCCCAGGTCCTGGCATCAGGTTTCTGAGATATTCACATAAGAAGAACAAATAAATATAGTTATTTTCATCTCAATATCTCAATATCTCAACATTTTTTAATTGTTTTACTGTCTTCTATCAAAATATATAACTTTTATTGTATCATGGCGATTTAAAAGAAAAAATAAACAAAATGGTGACCTATTCATTGCGGATGCAATTGGGTGAACTACGAAACTTAATTGTGTTGGAAAAACATCAACGTTTCATCCCTTAATGAAACGCATCATTTTCAGGGTGAGTGCGGTACTAGACGCGAGCGTTACGTAACCCTCCGAGCACAGTACGCACGATTACATGATTTTTCATCCGTAATGAATTCGTCAAACTACGACAGTTTTTTTTACTATAGAAACTTTCGTAGTTTGACGAATTCATTATGAATGTAAGCGGGTTAACTACGAACCTTATTTATGTTGGAAGAACACCAACGTTTCAACCCTTAACGAGGGACATCTTCAGTGCGAATGCGGTTCTAGACGCGCGCGTTCCGCATCCCTTCGAGCACTACGACAGTTTTGGCTAAGGCTAATAGGTATATAGCTAAATATACCCCTGATATTGCTTAATACACTCCCATGCGAGATGTCCATGCAGATCTTAGTTTCCCTCCTCCGCCGGAATCCGTGAGCCTACCTAGTATCCGACTAAATTTAGTAAATGTCGACGACTAAATTTAGTAAAAAACGACTAAGTAAAATGTATGTTTACTGCTTTCTGAAATAAAGTTATTTATTTTGATTATTTATTATGCGCGCTCAGCTTTACTTAGATTTAGAACTTGTTACAAACTAGTTGTTCATTATACATCGTTGTAATTCAAGTACATGCCCATAGAGATATGAAATACAGTATGAGAGTAGGCTAAAACTTCGTCTCATAAACACGAACTCAAAGTCTGTGCTGCGGAGTGAGTCGAGCGAGTAATTTGCTCCCATACTGCGCTGCAGCTGTAAACCAGGATATCCGTTTTATTATGCTGGGAAAATTACGAAGAAACTACGAGTGCGAGGTTCAGATCGCGGCTTCGCGTGCGTTTTGTAAAAATACAATCGATTTTTGTTTCGAATAGTACCATTTACGACCGATGAGGCGCGGCGGGTAAACGGTATTTAGTCCACCAGCCTAACCACCCCTAAACATGTTTGTACTTTGAGTGTCTATGGTCTTTATAGGTAGAAACCTATAAAGACCATAGACTCTGACTCTCTCTCTCTCTTCTCGCACTCTGAGAACTCTGAAAAATCAATGTCTAAGAGAACTTGGAAACATACCGTTTACCCGCTGCGCCACATTGGTCGTCATTGGTACTATTCGAAACAAAAATCGATTGTATTCGTACTCAAATGTAGCCAAAGCAACGCTCCTGGTTAGATTTCCATTAAAAATTGTGGGAAATTCACTACTGCTCTCACACATAAGCCAAGAACTTACCCGAGCTGTTGGTATCGGGCTTCCTTGCAAAGTTAAGCTTCCACCTTTCAAAACTGCTTGAAATTTCAAAGACATAATTCACTTACCTACATCTAGAGACACACCTATGCAACCGCAGAATGTTTTCTCCGAACTCCAATCCTTTATCAAATCATTTCACTCGTGTTATTCCTGGCAACGGCATAGACTTGATTTATGCAAGAAGTAAGCGCGGTTTTCCAAGTTTTACACCAGAACTTCTGTTGTTTTGCCAAAAATGTCCCCGCGTGCTGTAACGCATGACTGGTCAGATTTTTAACGGTATAAATCTGAAATTCTTCATGGGAAGGGAAAGTTCGCGACCGTTTTCAACGTCTCGCGTCGAAATTTCAATTTGTTTTGTAGGTCATAGAGTAATCATCTCACTTGATGGTAAATCTCCTTTATTGAAAACTAGCTGCGCCCTGCGGCTTCGCTACCAAGGATTTTTTCATGTCAGGTCCCACGGGAATGGAGTATCCTATGTCCGTCTCCTGGTTCTAAGCTACCTCCCCGCTAATTTTCAGCCAAATCGGTTCAGCCGTTCTTGAGTTATAAATAGTGTAACTAACACGACTTTCTTTTATAAATATAGATGAAAATTATTGTTTGTAACAATTAATACAAATAAATTAAAAGTAATATTTACAATAGAAACAGTTGAGATAACCGCAGACTGTTGCAAATAATCTACAAGTAGCTCAGCCGATCCGTATCAATGCCAGTCGGATGCGTCCCTGGCTGCGTTGCGTTGCCCCGCTGTATGGCAATGCTGATGCACTGCGCCAGATACTCACCAGCTCTCGGGTCACGCGTCTCTTCGACCAGACGCTTAGAAATTTTTATGAAACCCCGAAAATTGTAATTTACCTACACTTGGTAAATTGTTTTTCAAAATAAATCTCCGGCTGATTTTGTATCAGTTCGAAACTGTCCCCATTCAATCCCATTCGAGCGCGCGTAGACAATGGGTATCAAGTTGGTAGGTATAGATTATTTCGTTAAGACGTTTTACAGAATAAAGTATAATAAGTGTTGTCGCAGTACCGCCCCACTGACTGGCGCGCAGCAACAAAATGTGCATTTGTATGCACATATTTATATGGAATATTTATTTTTTAATCATTTATTTTCAGAATCAAAATCCATAAACACGTACAAATTACAAATTACGTAGATGACAAGGGACTCGTTATATTAAGATGTTTACTAGCAGGGCCTACCGGTTTAATTCGCGTAGATACCGTTCCCGTGGGAATTCCGGGATAAATTATAGCCTTAGTCAATTCCTAAAAAGTATGCTTTTTAATGATCAAATAATTTTATTCATCGGTTCAATAGTTTCGGAGCCTATTCCATACAAAAAAACAAATCTTTCCTCTTTAAAATATTAGTATATGTAGATAAATCGACGGTATACGCAGAGACAGCTCGCAGGGGCATTTTAAGCTTCTGCTATGCGATTATGTGATTAGTTTCCATTACGTAGCGGGTTATCTCGGAAACGAAATTATTCGACGACCTAAATGTCAAAAGCAGTGCTTGGTAACGGTACAAATAATACCGGTACTATTCGGTAATACCGGTATTTCTTTTCGGTAATTAAAGTACCGGTACTTTGCCTTAAATTTTTGTGACCAATATTTCTCGTGGTCACTGGTATACTTCAGATACCGGTACTTCAATGTCATTAGTACCAGAATTTGAAAAAATACCGATATTCCAAGCCCTGGTCAATAGTATAGTCGGCAAGATTTAGTTTTCACGATGATTTTAAATTGCTTATGGCACACTCTTAAAAATTTAAATGGAATAAAATTATTTTGAGATGACATGCTAGGAGATCTAAAAAAAACAATTTTGTCAGTTTAAGCCCCTTATTTGAATGCTTATTTTTATGCTGTGCGGTAGCGGTGCTACGAGTAAGTGTATATGCAATGTGTACTACAGCAGGTACAGTCGTAACCAAACTTATACGCCTCAAAACACTCAAAACATTTCAGCGCGCATCATTTATGTTATTCGTTGTTTCATATCACAGCCGCAACTTGGGGATAGCACTTCGCTGGTTATGCATGTCATTTGAGCTAGTTTCAGAACTAAGCAGTTTTGTTTTGGGGGTAACTGTACAGCGAAATGGATCTGTGAATTTTGTAGCAGCCGGAAAGATAAAATATGTATGGGAATTTTTGGTAAATGGCGGAAATACGTACATATTGTACGGCGATAAGGCTTTTGATATTATGGTGCCCTCGCACTTGGTGTCATTTCTTATTAATCAAGTAGGTAATATCCCAATAAAAATGACTTCATAAATATTTACGATAAGTATTATTCTGATTTCCTATGTACTTTCCTATTAGGTAATAAAATCTCCAACGGCCACGTCTGGCGATGGATGCCTTATTGTTTTTTATGAAATGTTTAATAATAAAATTTCATTACCACATCAATAAAAATATCTTTTTTGCTATTTTCGTTCAAAAACGGTGACTTATCTGCTAATTGAGTTTTTTTTTAAACTATACCTACTTCCATTAAATGGTTTACTCATGGATGCCATTGTCAGAACTAGACCAAATTTAAATAGGGCCAGACGGGAAGCACCATCTTTCAAATAAGAAAAGAATGATCAATAAAAAAAATCGGATCACCCAGTCAAAAGCTAAAGGTAACAAACATAAAAAGTGCAGTCGAATTAAGAACCGCCTCCTTAAATCATTGTTTAATATTACCTATGGGCTAACATGCTAGATAAAAGATTAAATAATCGCTATTCTCAACTCAAAGAATACGTTAGTTTAGCCTCAGCCTGTGGAATATCCTAAAATTTGTAATATATCTCAATACAAATGATACCGAATCGTTTGTCATAATAAACGTAGATACAAACACAACAACACAAAGAACGAAAAAGAAGCGCAAACGAACGCATCATTATCTCAAAACTACATTTTAAAATATCCCCGTTTATTTTTCAGTTTTATTTTCATCAGTAAGCACAAAGACCATTTAGTCGTATCGTTCTTTCCTGAAAAGAATTTAATACTTTCACAAACTGTTTGCGAATTTGAATAATGGTAGTTGGAATAAAATCGCGAGTTGTATAAAGTATTCGTCGAGTTTTTTGCCCGGTACCTACTTCCCTAAATGGTATCTTATTGTAATGATGGTATTATATATTTAAAACTTTGAAGAGCTGGTTCGATTCTCATAAAATAGATCAAACTAAAGAAAGACTTTAGTAGATAAATTTCCAACCTCAACCTCAACAGCCTATTTAATCCACTGCTGGACGCAGGCCTCCCCCTGATAAGCGCCTTTATTGGCTGTACTCTCATAATGCCATAATCCCCACGCTGGGCATGCGGATTAAGCATTGCAGTATGGTGACAGAATTGTTCAGCTGGAGGCGCTACTGCACCTACGGTAATTATCCCTTAGTCGCCTCTTACGATACCCGCTGGAAAAGTTTTATCATCATCATCATCATCAACCTATATTAGTCAGACAACCAAAATTATAAAAAAGACGTGTGGCACTCGGGGACTGCCGCGGTAAAGCTATTGCAATGCCATCTAGAGGCGAGTTGCTGAACTAAAGAGACAAACGTCAAGGTTTTTTCGTTACGGAATTTCTGGATTCGGTCCCCGCGCTCAAGGCCCGCGTTAAAAGTATATAGCAATAGCTTAAAATTCCTAACTAATCCACATCCCTTTCCAAAAATCCTACCAAAGTGACAAAAAAGATGCAGAATTAATTTGGATTACTCAAAAACCTCGCACAAGACTGGAGCTCTGAAAATATTCAAATTTATTACTTCCGCTCGCTTCTAGGGTTCTGTTTATGAAAAATAACAACATTTTATGTCTTTAATTGCAGTTTTGTAAGCTTATTCTCAAAATACAACATGTGAACAATGTGCCTTGCTGGTAGCTAAGTGAAGAAACTTAGGTAAATAAATAGTGATGGACAATCCACACAGCATCATAAACAGAGTTTGTTTTATAGGTGCTAGATAACTTATTTATGTAAGTACCAAAAACATAAATGTCTCTTTTAAATAACGTTAGGCATCGAAAGTATTTTTGGTGTCTATTCAGATGTTGCCAAAACTAAACTTAACTAATTTAACAGGACTTAAAATGTCGCTATCCCTGTCTTAATGATCGAAATAATAAGGATGGCATCATTATTAGTCCTGTCAGATTAGTTAAGTCTAGTATTGGCAACATCAGAATAGACACCATTAAATCTCATTTGTTACATCTTCAGTCAAAAACTTCTGAACTTTCGCATAGATAGACTTCGGGTTGAAATTTCGCTTAGATTTAGGTCTAGACCTGAAATAATACAAAGGCTTATTTTTATTTAACCCGTAAACCAGTCCCCATGGTATAGAAAAAACCTTTAAACTTTGCCATATAAACATTAGACAAAATAGAATAAGTTTCTAATGGATTGGGTGAGTAGCCGCGGATACAAACTAATAGTTACTAAGGTAACGGTTTAAGCTGGTGTATTGAAAAATGTTTGTTAACAATTTTTTAGACATAATTCCTTATCTTAAGTTCTACGGAACCCTGGAAGCGGACGCATGACTCGGCATTTAACTGTTTTATTTAATTTAATGTTTATTCCAAAGTGTTTTATGTAAAAACCTTAGCTTTTAAGCAGAAATAAAAATGTAGGAAGAAATTAAACAAAAATTTCATGAGAAGTGGATGTATGTGGAAAAAAATAATTTTGTTTCTATCAGTTACTATTTCAACTAATTATACCAAATCACATTCAACTCAATCTTTTTATGAATACAATATCGACTTCTTTTGACAGCAAGAAGTTCCGCTTCTATAAAAAAAGTAAGTACTTACCTAATTAATTTAAATCAAAATAAATAACCCACTTGCCCTCCTGAAAAGGTTCCTAAAACGTAGCTAAAACCCGTTTAAAAGTTCAGACTAGAACATAAATAGTTATTATGTACCTTTATATGGTGCTGGTAGGTATTTAAATTAATTTTAGTTCTACATGTGTGCATATACGAGAAGAATATTCTTACTTTAGAAGAGTATTTACACCTCATTTATCAAAATAACTTCAGACGTTTGGAACATTGAAAGTACTAAAAAGTATCAGATAATCACATAGTCTCGTACTCGAAAAACAGCCCGGTTTCACTGTGATCCACTTTTCTCCCACTCTATTCCATAAATTGAACACGGGTTAAAAATGGTAGCGACTTTTGGATTGGAATTTGAACCACAACACTACAAACAAGATAAGAATAAGTAGGTACAACATTTTCATAGTTTCAGTGCTTCAGTAAGACACTGAAATATTTAGTTGAAAACTTGAGCATAGTTGCGGCAGCATCGGTACAAAGAAACAGAGATTCCCGCGGGAACGTAGGAACTACCTACTTACTTATTAAAACAAAAAGAGTTCCAGTAATTTGTTCTTAGTCGCTTCATTTTTAGTAAAGTAAGTTAGTTAACCAGAATAGGGATTCTGGTTATAATGCTGAAAATAATTAGTCATCTCATGTTGACGACTTTATCGGCGAGATGTTGGCAGCACAGATATTCTCTCACAATTGAAAAGAACCGCTGCCACACAGCAGAAAAAACTGCATTAAATACAGGCGTTTTACTCCTTACATTTAGATGCATTACTTATGTGCATCACATGACAGATAGCTGTCCATTTGTTTGAAGCTTGGTGAAAGCTATTTTGACACTGATATAAGATACGTCAAGCTGAAGACAGGGCGCTATGGCGCTCATTGGGGGAGGCCTATTTCCAGCGATGAATGTCACATACTTTATGTACCTAGCTACTTTTCCTCCTTGAACATTGTGTGGTAAATCGCGGGCGGAAGGTAGTCATTCAAAAGCGGGTCCCATTCACGTCGCACACTACGTGGTATAAATATGTAGAGGTTTGTTTTATGTATGAAAGATAGTATTTATTTTGTATGGGCCGTAGCTTTTAAGTATTTAATCGACTTAAAAATAGGAGCTTCTCAATTCTACCATGTATAAATATACTTTTTTATTTTTCTTACCTCAGAACTTTTGACTGGGCGATTCGATTTTGATGACTCGTTTTTATTTGAAAGCTAGTGCTTTCCATGTGGACCACATGTTTCAATTTGGTCCAGTTCTGATAATGGCATACATGAGAAAATCGATGAAGATCGGTTTATAGTTTTTTTTTTAAACCAACTCAATTATTTACATTCTGTACTAGACTAATGTTGCCTTAAATATATAATTGATTATTTCATTATACGTATCTACGCTTTTTGAAATCGAAAGTTTTCAAAGCTCAGCATTTTTGCCTCTTTTACAAATCTTAATTTGGTGAAATATTTTCTTAAATTGCGCCAACAAAAGACGCGGTGTCTTTTGTTGGCGCAATTTAAGAAAATATTTCACCAAAACAAAAATTACCTCCGATTTTTCCAACACACGATTTAAAGAGCATATTTTTCATTGCAGATAAGTATCCCGTAAATATCAGCAAGTGTCTTCGCACATTTGTACAATAAATTTACTTTAATAATACTGTTACTTGCCCATTTACTTGATTTATGGCCATCTTAGTTTTATTCCCACAATGGGGTTTAAAATCGTATGTAGCTGTTATTTATATTTAGGCGTAAATGTTGCGTTCTTCGTGTTTTATTACAAAAGTTGGTCTAATCTTTTTATCGGTAGATATTTGAGGTATGTTTTCGTAGATAAAGAGAAATCAGAAATGGAAATAAAAAAACCCGTATATTGGAGCTGTACTTATACGTCTCCCCACGATACTTGTTCTTAATTGGTCTTGTCCGATCATCAATAAATGTTGATCCATACCTATTCTTTAACCGACTTCAGAAAAGGAGGAGGTTCTCAATTCGACTATATTTTTTTAATGTTTGTTACCTCAGAACTTTTGACTGGGTGATTCGATGTTGATGATTCTTTTTTTATTTGAAAGCTGGTGCTTTGCGTGTGGTCCTATTTAAATTAAGTCCAGTTCTGGCATCCACGAGACAACCATAAAATTGAAGTTGGCTTATAGTTCTTTAAAACAAACCTAATTATTATTTGTTTATAACAGAATATCTCATCATTATCCTCAGCTGTATTTTACCCACTATTAGCTTCCCAAAATTTATTTTATTTCAAGATTTTGCAGAAACTTACAGCTAGGTTTATAAATATTTAGATGACAATATAGAATATCCGTGGATAGACCGGTGTATGTCCTATAAGTCTATACAATGTTTTTGTGCCATCCATTGTGGTCCCTTTGCCCAATCCATAGACATCTTGTGAATCGTATTACGAGAGTGTCTTCTTTTTGGTATACAAGGTGCCACGGAAATTATGTACTAATAGTAAAAGGTGATTTTGGACCCAGACCATAAACTTATATATAAGGATATTGGAATCGATTAATTACTGTTTTGCGCATTATATTTATAGTTTTTTCTTTGTATTCTTTCTTTATATACATGTTCTTTTAGACGAATTTTTGCCTTATTTAAAATAATTAAATATTATACAAATGCTTTTTGGTTGTTTTGTGATAAAACTGTTACAAAAAAAATATGGAAAACCTTTTCAATTTCAAAATAACAATAATAATGTAAGTAAGTAAAAAAAACATTAAAATGTCGGCTTAGTCCACCCTTTTTGTGACACCCTGTATAATCTAGCAAAAAACATAGGAATACTCCAAGATCCGGGCATAAAATTAAGACGAAAACTCAAGTAAAAAGACGCGCAATTCATTGCAAAGATAAAGTTAAAACTTTCTTTGTGAAGTAAGGTTCTCTATTCTATCCCTAATTTTCTCTTTAGCTAGCTTAAATTAAGATCTCATCAGTTTAAAATAACAAAAGGTATTTCGTTACCTTCAAAATAAGGAACTATACCGTGTCCATTTTGAATGAGGCATAAACGTATACAAACCGCCCATACTTAACCTAAAATTTACTTTGTTGGCGCGTCCTTTTATACGTAATTTACATTACTTGTCGATTTTAGATCCTTCCTTCAATAAAAATTGCTTACAATTATATCTGAAACTCGACGCCAAGCAAGTGAGTTTTTGTTATTTGTATCGTGGTTTATTTACTAACATGCTCCATGCTGGATGGATAAACCATACTTCTGGCTTTAGCGACCCATAAAACAAATAAAAGATGAAGAGAGGCGAGTATATTTTACTAAATTTAAAATGTATGTACCTACCTACTAGGCAAAATGTTGAAACAGACTTCTTACAATGGTAAGAAGTCTGTTTATATGTATTTTTAGCCATCAAAGGCAAATTTTTAAGAAATACCATTTTCATAACTTACAATGGTTATAGTCAAACAAAAGATAAAATCAATTAACCAAGGCAATGAGAAATTCAATATTTCAACCATACTAAGCCAATAGCTGATATATCAGCTATTGGCTTAGTAGAAAATGGTTTTAGGCCTATGTCCAGCAGTTGACCAATGTAGACTGAAGATAATGTACCGCACTAAGGTACTTGAGCAACTATACCACAAGCATTCGCGAGTGCACGTCCGTACAGCAGGACGACTCTCACCTAAATCAGTCTGCTACCCTCATACCTTTGGTTTTTATAGTAAAGCGACTACTATCCGTTACGTCAAATAAAACCACATCCATCAGTATGATGTTTTTTTTCGTTATTAATTAATCTCTACAATAATTCACCTTCTTGCGTCGGAAGAAGCTTATCCCGTAGAATATCGTGCCATCTGCTTCCACTTAAAGCAACATGAACCTCTTAAAACTGTTCTTCATTGATCAATGCGTGAGACTAGAGTTAAGTGACCTGTACAATATCACCCTATCGGACTTATCGGATACTGGAGTTATACAAATAATTTTAGCCGCTCCACTGAGTGAGGCGGCTATTAAATTATTTAGGTTAGTTTAATACCTAAATTTTAAATTAACATAATTAATTTGTCTGAAATTATGAAAAAGTTTAGTACATATGTAGTTAAATTATGGCTTAAAAAGTCTGTATTGCACTATGCTTGTCTGACATTATTTATTGTCTGGTAAGTTGATATTTCACGCTTGACCGCGAGCACAATTGCCCACTCAGCAAAATGCCTATTACGTTATGGAAGCCATGTCTTAAGTATCGATGATGACGTTGTAACTTAGGATTATAATAGGTGAAAACATAGGGGAGTCTATTCGCTGAAATACAGAACTGATTAATTCCTCTACCTACTTGTTTGGTGGGCCCTGTTTTATTTTATGATACCTAGCGGCTATTGAATCGCTATGGCGTATGAGCTTTTAATGCATGGCTAAAGAGTCAGTGCCAATGGTGCATCGCACAAGCAGAGATATCATCCCATACACACTGCTTTACTGTTTACCCAAAGGTAATTATTTATTTATTTAGTCAATATAGCATCATAACAGGTTTTTTTAACCCTAAGGCGATGATATACTAAGCAGATTATACAATAGGATAAGTAGGTACTAATCTAAACATTTGGTTTCAATGACTACCTGTGCAATTTGTAAGAGTTTCGGCAGGTTATTGAATAATATATCTACGTTGTTCGCAGACAATAAATGAACTAGATATATATCGAGTGACATGAGGGCAAACTTAAGTAGGTTGGTTAGTAGGTTAATTATCTATGCCCTAAGAAAGACTTTAAAAGCTACCAATCTTTGCATGCACAGACTAGGGATAAAAATATCTGATGAATAATTTTATATTATTTAGATAGACCATCGATTCAAAAAAGTCAAAAGTCAAATCGTTTATTTCTTTAGACTTACAAAATAAGTACTTAGACAAGTCAAATTTTTACTATATAAACAGCTTGATAAATAGTTATTAGATTAGATATATAAGAAGATTAATTTGAATATATTTAATTTTGTTTTATAAAAATTTTAACGGACTTAAACTTTTATAGTTTTTTATGGATTAATATAAAAAAAGAATCATGAAAATCGGACCACCCAGTCCAAAGTTCTAAGGTAACAAACATTAAAAAAAATACAGTCGAGAACCTCCTCCTTTTTTGAAGTCGGTTAAAAACTGAAAATGACTTCGAATGCTTAAGGCCTTGTTAACGAAAACGCGGAGCGTGCATCGGCGCGGCCCGCACAGAATTCAAACATATGGCGTTGGTAGAGCGTGTTTACGGAAAAGCGATTTTACACACGTTTGTTTGATTTGACGCGTCGCATGCGGCGTCGCCCGCGGCGCCCACCGTGACGCCCCGCCTATTCATAAACATCACCGTACATTGCGATATGTTTGCGTGCGATGAAAAGGCCGCTGCAAGCGCCGCTACACGCCCCGCTTCTCCGTAAACAAGGACTTAGTTTTAAACAGTTTTTTTTCTATTTAGCGGGATAAATACTAATCCCTGGGAATAAACTAACTAAACACACACGTCGATTCCCTTCTCAAACGCTCAAACCCCGAATCCACTACCGTGTGTCCTCCTCAATCCAGATATCAGTAATCACTGTCAGCCATCAATGTAACTAATTGGCCACATAATTTATGCGCTTGGTTGACCTGACTAATGATGGCGGCTCGTCTCTCTACTGACCACGAGGATCTCGTTAATATTTTTGTGTACTGGGGAATAAGAATAAGAATATTTTTATTGTAAAAATTGTGTACATCATACATAAGTAAGGGTCTTAAATCAAATTAAAGTAGGTATCAACAATCTTATCCATTCTTTTTTTTTTATTGTTGATGGGTTAGCGTTTGGCTACCAACTCACTTTAAGAAAGCGAACATTTCGGACATACAATATTTAAACAACTCATTTGTATGAAATACATATATATTATATTTATTTTTTATATTTATTTTTTATATTATTTTATATTTATTTTTTATTTGAATTAACTTTTTTTTGATATTATTTTCATGCATTCATGGTTGTATTTTTTTCTATTTGTTATCTTTTTCTTCTTTCTTATACATACTTTTATGCAGATAGCAAACGCATAGTTTCATTTTCAGCTTCAGATTATCTATATATTAACTTAATATACATTTTATAAAACCTGTTCATTTTGCTTTAATAATAATGTAAGGCTATTTTCGATAAATACCCATTTTATTTTATGCTCTCATATTTTCATTCCCTCCGTTGCCGTGACTGGTATGTGTGCACAAAATTATGTAGTTTAAATGCCCCTATTTGGAAGCAAATATCTACCTACCCAAATAAAAATAGTTCACGCCCTTTCACCGTATTTTATGCTTGTTTTACATCTCACCGAGATGTATCCGGAACGTAAGGTTTATTTGTTTTATGGAGACTCGTAGTTTGTAAATGTGTTAGAAGATTTAGGCCTTTACATTGAATGGGCCGAGATCAGATGGGTTAATTTTGTATCTACCTAAAGCCACTGCTTTGTGTGCTTACTAAGATTGATCAAAATACGTACTTACCTAGTTATTTTCATCTGAAATATGGACATAATGTTATTATGACACATTTTCTTGTCCTCAATCTATACCTATTTAACACGTTTTAGAAGAAGAGCACGCTTACCCCAACGGTTTCAAACTATGGCTTTTTTCAGTTTTTCCACTTGAAGATTCGCCCTTATGGTGGAAAACTGAGCCCTAACGTAAAAAAAGAGCAGACGTCCTCCTCAATATTTGTCTTATTCCAATTTTCTCCTTACGAAAACTTCAGCAATGGTACAAACTGGAAACTTTACGTAAAAAAACAGTGAATTCCCATCATCATTTTGGCATCTTCCCCCCAGATAAGAAAATAATCGTACGAGTAATTCTACGTAACGTGAACAAAAGTGACGTAAAAACTATGGTTGCCTAAAATGCATTTTGCCCGGAACCATTTTACAGTTATGAATGCTTATAGTATGATTTAAGAGCAGGAAAAACCTATTTCGTATTTAATGGCCGAAAATAGAACAACATTTTGAGTCTCAGTCATTATTAGTAACCGTAGCTAATATATGGTCACTCTTAATTATAGAAATACTAGCTTCCGCCCGCGGATTTGATGCACTTTCATCATCATCATCATCATCATCATCATCATCAGCCTATATTAGTCTACTACTGGACATAGGCCTCCCCTAATGAGTGCCCTGTCTTCAGCTTGACGCATTCAGCATCTGCCTGCAGTATTTCGCAGATCGTGTTCCCACCTGGCCGGAGGGTGCCCTACACTACGTTTGCCGAGTCACGGTCTCCACTCAAGATCTCGTTTACCCCATCGGTTGTCAGTTCTTCGCGAGATATGGCCGGCCCACTGCCACGACTCATTATATGAATTTGATAGGAACCTATTTTGGTCTGCGGTTGCGAGATATGGCCTGCAACATGATTTCGCAACTGGTTGTGTGTGAACCTCAACCTCAATCTCAACAGCGTATATTGGTCCACTGCTGGACAAGAACCTTATTGGCTGTTATCTCATGGGGGTGATGCCCATACTCGGGGATCGGCGAAGCGAGACGGGAATGATTCGCTTAAAAGATTAAATTTGTTTGGAATTAAAATCAGGTAAAAAGAGGGTATTTTATTATTTCTTGACCAGAATGATTTCTTCTTCTTCTCGACTACTAATTGAGATTTGCCGTCGCACTGCTGTCCCATCAGCTACTCATACCTATTTCTGTATTTTTTTACCGTTTCCGTTACGCTCACGTAACGATAAACTTAAATTAAACAATCCGTTAACAAAACGTAGGCAACCGCAACCACATTTTCAACTGCAAACCGTAATTGAAAAGAATCGTATTTAAAAATTCACTCTTTACACCACCGCAATGGATTCTGGTTCTGCAAACAGGTCAGAGGCTGTAAAGCATAGATGGAGTGTCAAATATTCGTGATTATTTTTGTATAGTTGGTAACCCTTCGATCCAATCGAACCCAACCCTTCCGTAAAATTGAAACCTGTTTGTTCTAAACTTTTTAGTGCGACCACTATTCTAATTCTAATTCTAATTCTAAGTGGGGGAACTAAGATCTGCACGGACGTCTCGCATAGGAGTGTGTTGTGCATTATCCCCCCCCTGCCCCTGCCTAAGCAGGCCCTTACCAGCCCAACTCCTTGAAGTATCGGAGCAGGACTTTGGGTGACTGACAGCTTCGTTTCAGTTTGTGGGTGTGGATGGGGTTGATTCCTCAAAGAGGCATTTCAGCCCTGTTTTGTGTCTGGCCTCCTCTGTGGCCGTACAGTGTACCACGACGTGTTCCAGAGTCTCTTTTTCTCGGAAGCAGCCACGACGTAAGCTGCTGTCTGTGGCTCCAGTCTTGAAAAGATGATGGTTCAATTCACAGTGACCTGTGATGAAGCCCACCATCGTTCTTAGGTCCTCTCGGCTCATCTTCAGCATCGTGTTGGTGGTTTTCCTGTCTTTGGAAGGGAATATTGATTTGGTATGCTTGCAGTCTGTCCGACGCTCCCATAGCTTTTGGTGTTCTTTTTCAGAGTTAAGTTTTAGTCTGTTTTTGACTTCCGCTGTGGGCGGGTTCGAGAGACTTACATATCCCGTAAAATTGAAACCTGTTTGTTCTAAACTTTTAGTTCGACCACTATTCATCGACAGCTCAATAGTACGATGGTTTATTTCTTCTATCTCTTCTTCTTCTAACCTGTCCATCTGCAATTTCTGTGGAAGAAGATTGCTCACAATGGTCTAGATACACAGTGTGTAAAGTATTAAGTACCTTACTATTATAAGTTCTGTGGATATAACGTATGCCACAGGGTAACAGAGGGTAGGTGGGATCATGTGCTAAAAGTGTTTGGTGGTTTTTAACCGTTAGTAGCATCACGGCTAATAAATGATTTTTTATAGTAGTTTTACAGTAGTATGGTATAGTGTTTGGTGGTTTTTTAATCCTCAGCAGCATCATGTCTAATAAATGCATTTTTTTTTTAATTTTACATGGTAGCATTTTCACCTTTTTGGTGTATGGATGTATGTTTGTTACCTCTTCACGCCAAAACTACTGAATGGATCGAGCTGAAATTTTGCATACAGGTAATTCTAATCCTGAAATCAAACAAAGGCTACTTTTTATACCATAAATCAGTTCCAGTGGGATAAAAATCACCTTTAAACGTTTCTATAGGAAAAACGCGTGCGAAGCCGGGGCGCAGCTCTTAATTCAATAAACAAACAAATCAATAACCATTTTACGTGCCACGGTCATCAGATTTCAGAGACTTTCTACTCTAAGAAAGTACATGCGTATATTATCTTTGAAAGTTTCACTCAGCGACATAATAAAGGAGCGAGTTCTCGCCGGCAGTGTGAACAGTTAGCGATCAACTATTAATACTCGTACATGCATCTCTTTTGTTTACACCGAACGTATATCTATTGTACGTTTCTTGAGCTAGAAAATAGCCGATAGTAATTCGCTTACTCGCCGGCGCGGTGGTGGGACAACTACCCTAAACTGGCAAAAGTATAAGGTTTCTATGCCCGATATATCTATGAAACCAGTCATAAAACTTCAGCAAAGAGAATTTAAAAGTGCGCGTAAAACAAACCTCAGTTCAAGATAAGTTAGAAGTTAATTAGTGAGTGTTTATGGAGTTGTGTATTTACGTTTTTGTTTTAAAAGCCGTTGAATAGAGTTAGAGTTCTAGGAAACCGTAGCTTCCTAAGAAGCGTTAATAAAATTAAATCATAATTTAGAACGGAGCGTTAGCTAAATGCACATTCACACACACAGCAATTCGTTTTACACGGATCCGGGCCTCTTAATCAATTCAAACATTTGTTGAGAATCACAGAATCACTATGTAATGTGAATAATATTATTTTGTGTACATAGATGAAAAAAATGCATATGTCAAAAATGTCGGCTAATTGCATCTTCGTCAATTCTACTAATTGGTCTTTTCCCTACCGTTCCGTACCTACCCATTTTTTTAAAGTATTTTTCAGTCTTTGTCGCATATTTTACGAAGTTGAAAGATTTCTGCACTGCACAGTTCAAGATGATACAGCGTCCTATAAAAGTAGCGAGCTGACTCCTAAATCCTTATTAGTAGACGCGGCCAACTCACTCCCGACCTCTTGCATCTAAACTGGGTTCAGCTACAGTCGAAAATAAAACAGCTGCGTATTTTTATGACGATGATATTAAGAAATTAAACAAAGTCCCAAACATTTTCGGCATTGACAGGAATAAAACCCGCGTCCTCCCCTCGGTACGGGGATGTCATAACCGCTAGACCACGATGTCGGATATCCATCTACCTGAAAAACTCTGGGACTTCTTACGAACGATACCGTTAGCTTCATTTACAGGGGAAACATAGAAGTTTATCCGTCGATGTCGAAAATTTTTGGGACTTCATTTGATTTCTTAAGAAATTACCCATACTGTAAAACTATCACAAACAAAAATCATTAGATTTTATGACACAGATAATATTTATTTTGCTGATAGGCGCAACGTGACCTCGAAAATGGACCGACGACCTGATCAATATCATAAAAAAACTGCTGGATGCGGCTAGCCTTAGCTAGACTTTGTGGCCATTCTTGGAGGAGTCCTGTGTCCAGCAGTGGACAACCAAAGACGACAATGCGGGGTGAGATGCCCCGGCATGAGCAGCCTATGTAATTTCAAACATTTTACGCATTCGATGTTAAACCTACTGTAAATAAGTAACCTCTATTTACTTGACCATTATTAAGCATGACCACATCATAACGTTCTCTGAGGTGGTCATGCTAAGACATTGTGGCCATTCTTGAGGGAAGCCAACCAACGGTGATGATACGAGGTGCGATCTCCCCTGTAAGTATAAACAGCCTAGGCATCTCAAACATTTTACGCATTCGACGTTAAACCTACTGTAAATTGTTAACCTAAACCTACTTGACCATTAGTAAGCATGACCACATTCTTGGGGGAAGCCAACCAACGACGATGATGCGAGGTATGAAAATCGACCGTCGACCTGGTGAATGTCATAAAAAACTGTTGACCTGCTTGACCATTAGTCATCATGTATCTTAACCAAACGAATAGATGTGAACTAGCCATCCTAAAGACTCAGTATTGTAGTCGTAGTTAACCACATTACTAGAACGTGTCCTGCGTCTGTAAATATGCTTGGACATGCAATTTACTGCCCCAGTATTAAGATCCCGAAACTGAACTGTGAATTTGTTTTGTAGTAAAGTTAACTGACTTTTGCGGTTCTTAAACGTTTAGAGTTCCAGATCTGTTGGAAGAAAACCGGAGGTGTAGGGCATCACGAATATGATCGGTTGCTCAGACATAGACCTGCGTAACTCTTATGCCATAGTCCTTGGTCAAGTACAAATCGATGACTGAACAAGTTATTGATATATTCATATTCATATTTATTCATATAAAACTTTACAGACTTACGTAACTAGTAACTCACTAACTAACTTTATTTAAAATTAACCCAGAAATCTTAGACAAGTTACAATAAAGGATCAATTTTATAATAATGACATATGACTATGTCAGTATATTTATTAGGATAGGTAAGTTGTAATACAAGGCCTGAGATACATAAGTGACTTTCCTCCGTACGAGTTTACACTGAATGACGGCAGGGAGTCTCGCTCTTGCACTCATGGCGTGTTCACGCATGGGGTTTAGAACTTATATCATAATAATGATGTATATTAAGTACTAAATGCTTGTGCATGTTATTATAACTGTTCTAATTTGTCAGCAATTGACCCTTGCTTGTTATAAAAGTAGAATAAGAATATAGTTTAATATTAATGTTAATGTTAAAGTTTATGTTAAAGTTAAGGTTGATTGAGAACAAAAAAGGCAGAAAATATATTATGATTACTATATAGTTAATTACTTTGATTATGATTACTTACCTATTACTTATTTGGTATATAATATTATTGAGTTAATACATTACCTATTGACATTTAAAGTTTTACTATTTCTTGTTTGTTCTCATCATGATTTAGTTCGAAAAAAGTAAGTATAAAAAAAACGTATGTATAATGAATGGTATGTTCATTAAGATAGGATTGTTAATATATGTCTAGAACCTTCTGTTTTCTTGACGAAATGGTATATAGTTTATAGTTTAATTTCATTATCAGCCCATTGCTATATATAAGCGTTCCCCAAATGACCCATTGAATAGCAGTCCTGAGCCGCCACCATCCCCCTCGACTCTTTACCTACAATGTCGTCGATTCATAGAGCTCAGGCTTATCAGGTTTTACCTTTTTTTACTATACCAGCAGACATACGTTCACTGCTGATCTTGTCAATTTATGGAAACCCCTCTCGTTTTGCTATAATACTCACGCTTACCAGGTGGATTAGTGATCGTATTTTTTATGTTGAACAATACACAGAAGAAAGCTGGTGTAGAGAATCTACTAGGAAAGAGGGATCCGTTTCTCTAGTAGATTCCCTTAATCGCCTTTTACAACATCCAGGGGCACAGTTAGACTAAAATAGTCGATTGGACGGGCTCGAGCGAGTTAGCACGCGTTATTTTCAAATGCACCTGCGCTAGGCTAGCAGTAAGCCTTAGGTTTCATCGAAATAGAATAGAATAGAATAGAAATTCGTTTATTTCGACACACATACATAGGTACAAGGAAAAATGAAAACATACAGATAAAAACATACAAAACTAAAACAAAGAACAAGGAGGTCGGTACTAAATTAAACATAGTATGCTGGGCGTCAAATCGAGTTTTGCCCCCATGACCCTGTGCCGAAATAGGTGTTGGCTCAGCATGTGCTGAACGATTGCCGCTCAGCGCTGTTTTTCAGCCAAAAACCTTTGAATTGAATTGGCGTTACGGACGTCTGGTCGGTGGCAAGCTTTTGCAACAAAAATAATAATAATAATAATAATGAATAAATAAACATGGGTAAATCTAGTGCAAATACGGGTACGTGCTAACTCGCACACTAGGCGCCTCCAGTATGAACGCAAACGGCGGTTTCTTATGTTTGATACTTCGTGTCCGCGCTCGCGCCAGCGTTAGGCCGCAGTATGGTTTACTTATTATAACGGTACTACTGCCGACGCGTTCCAGACACTACTTTTCTCTTCTGGTGAATTTTAACAAACAACTATCTTACTGATCTGAACTTTTCCTAAACATATTTTGACTTTGAACATTTGATATTGAAATAGATGCATGATTCTTACCGCGCAGAATGAAAATACCACTTTAATATAAAATCGTTCACTCAGTATTATTATGTTTCTTCTCTGTAAAATAAATTGAAGTCCTTTGCTCGATTTAAGCAGTGCCTGGACTCAGTTGCAAAAGTCAATAAGTCAAGGAAGTTTCTTTGAGACCTCGTCGGTCGGTGCCGTGAAAAAGTTTAGAACTCGCTAAACAAGATACATTGCTGTTTGTAGAAGTATTGAGCTGTTGGATGGATAGCGTAAAACTGTCCAAAGGGTTTTGTAATGTTACTATAGTCGAAATGTAGTAAGCTCCGTCTGCTTTCGGAAGGAGACAGGATCTTTTAAAATTGGCTTATTCCAGTTTTCATCCTTAAAGATTTTTTGTAAGGGGGAAAACTGGAATTCAAAAAAATTTACTCTAGTTTCCCACCCTTCAATTTTGACTAGAAAACCACTCATTGGACAGATTTTCGGGTCATCGAAATCAATCCACACAATTCCACTGCTGGAAATAGGCCTCTGCCATGCGACACCAAAAATAGTAATCCTTAACCGCTTCTATCTATCCACTCCCACTACACCGGTAAATTGAGTGGATCTTCTGGTGACATAAACAATTTTTTTCTTAGAAAGACTGACGGGCAATCACACATTATAGCTACGCTACCCCGAATCAAACTAGCGCTGTCACCTATTTTATCGTATTATTGCGTTGAACAAAGGAAATTTCAAAAATAACTATGGGCAATTTGTGATAGGTACCTAATAAATAATTTAAGCTAAGCTTTTTTAATGCCTGTAATCATTGATTTATTGAAAAGGGAAGATAGGTTACGTTCTCCCAGCGCTTACTCAAAAATTGGCATGTGTTACAACTACACGCAAACACATACGCTCATAGTTATATTTCCAGTCCTGTGCAGAACAACAAAGACGGAAAGACGTATCGAAGACGAAAGTGAGACCGAGACAACAATATTTCACGAGAATCACGACCGCCCGTGCCACCGGTCTCACGGTGACTCAGGTGGGAGCACACAATTTTACACAAGATGAGGTTGCCACTTTCGAGAAACCAGTACCTCATCTTCCCTTTTTAATAAATCAATGCCTGTAATATTTTATATTGTATAGTCTTAGCATACATACGAAGTTGCCCTTAGGCATTGTTTACGGAGACGCGGCGCGTGCAGCGGGCGGCCCGTACCGAATTTAAACATATGGCGTTGGTAGAGTGTGTTTACGAAGAAGCAAACGTTACCGTCATACCGTGCGTCGGCAACGTTGGGCGTTTGTTTGACTTGACGCGTCACACGCGCGATATGTTTGTGTTTACGCGTGCAATGACGGGGCCGCTGCACGCCTTTATTTCCAGCAAATACTATTTTCTCACTT
Organism: Eupithecia tripunctaria; assembly: GCA_955876795.1. Taxonomy (NCBI): domain Eukaryota; kingdom Metazoa; phylum Arthropoda; class Insecta; order Lepidoptera; family Geometridae; genus Eupithecia; species Eupithecia tripunctaria. The sequence continues at coordinate 6,908,648 of OY041622.1, forward strand.
AAATACATAAAAACTCCTAACAGCGGCATTAAAAAAAGCCTATACAGGGTGGGGAAATTTTTTGCCCCCTTACGTTTTTAAATTGGTAGGCTAATTTTGAAGGTATCTTAGGAATTAATTTTTTTTTAATTAAACATCAAGTTATTTACTTAACAAACAAGTTTTTTTTGGAAATAGAGTCGTTTAAGACCAACTTGTTTTTTTTGACAAATGTCATTTTTTGGGCGAACCCAACTTTTTTTCAAAAAAACAAAAATGGCAATATGTTTTTCATCAAAATAAAACAGAAGGTTCCTAAGAACAAAACCGTCTAACTACAAAAGAAACGGTAGCTACCCTTAAGGGGCCAAAAATTTGCCCCACCCTGTATATGGTTTTACAGTTTTCGTGTTTTAACCGACTTCAAAAAAAGGAGGAGGTTCTCAATTTGACTGTATTTTTTTATGTTTGTTACCTCGAAATTTTTCACTTAAAAATCTATAAAAATTGAAGTTTGTTATAGTTTAAAACAAAATAATTATAAAAAAATATTTGAGTGATAGGTCGAAGCTGCACTGTGACAACTCATGGTAGACGCACTGTAGCTTGTTTGTTACAGTCTCCAGCGAGCTCAGTAGTTTCGATTTTAAATGAAAGTTTTTATTTATTTCTATTATAATAAGTAGCGGCGCAAGTGTGCCTCATGGTATCGCCTCGAGCTGCATGCACCTTTTTCACAAGTAGGTTAAAAATGGTAGAACTAAACCGACTCATTAAACAATTTCGCTCAATCGAGCTCTCACCTCAAACTTTATCGGTTATTCTCAGAAGGGCAATTCAAAATGAATCAACTTTACGGGTCTAATGAATTATTAACGGACGATTTGCTTAAATATTTAACTCTGGGTTAGTGAAGACAGTGTTCCCTCCGTTGGGGATTGATTAACATATGGGTTCGACTAAATACCTACAGAAGTTTATTATCGTGAGGTTCTAAAAATATCTTCTAGCTTAAATTCTTAGCAACTGCCTCGTTGGTCTAGCAGTCAGCTAGTTCAACCATTGATTATGAGTTCCTGGGTTCGAATCTCGGGTCGGGCCAGTAGTTGAAATTGTGGTTTTTCTAGCAGGAAATCACAGTCACTGCCCGGAGTCAGGAATCTCGCGGTGTTACATCCCCGTGAATCGGAAAGCCGTTGGTCCTACGCCTGACCTCTCCCCGGTCGTGTCGATCTGTCCTCCCATCGGATTATGAGAGTAAGGGAATAGAGAGTATTTTATTTTTATTTATTTATCAGAAATAGACCTTTGTTTGACCGCAATCTCACCTGATAGAAAGCGAAGATGCGGCCGACGATGTATCACGAAGGTCTAGAAGATGACTACTCCGGACCACATTCCGAAACACAACAGAGTTGCTTCACGGGCTGGCCCAGTCCGGAGGGTGGTGACAAGCCATGGTCGAAGCCTACCACCAGAGGGAACCTGTGTTTGCGCGCAAAAAACCTGCGCATCTAGCTAGTCTCCGATGAGACTGGCCGAAATTTGGCTTAAAGGACATTACATCACATTGTTATTACTCGTCAGGGGCGTCAATAGAGACGGTTATCACAGGACGTGGTGGGTGGCATCAACTTCGAGAGGCCTATACCCAGCAGTGGGTATAGGCCTCCCGAAGTAAAATCCGGCTGCGGATAATAATGAGTTTGAATGCTGCTCTTCTCTGCTATCAGCAGAAGTGCCTACAAAGAATGTTCCCCGACATAAGTATCTCTTCACAGTAAACACGTCATAACACTATTTTATTATGACGTGTTTACGATCATGTAATAATATAACTTTCCTGTAACTTTTCCATACTCTGTCATCGCGAAAATAATAAAAACTTGGTAAAAATATGTATAACTCAATAAACAAACTGCATTTCCAGTTAATGCGAGAGGCTTTTCGTTAAAAAACCTATTAAAACGAACGTTAACCCAAAAATAAAGTTATCCATAACACGTGCCTAGTGTTGGGACTTTCGGCTCAGTTTCGGCTTTAAAAAAGATTTCGTGTGAGAATATTTATGACAATAAATCATATTACTGCACCGAATGCTTGTAATGACCTTATTGCTTTGAGTAATTGTCGTTATATTTATTTTATCTATCTGGCCTGATCATTCCACCATTATTAGTGACACCTCATCATATCTACAAAAATACCTTGAATTCCATTTATTTATATATACTTCCTTCTCAGAAAGTTGCTTATTCTAAACATAAGGTAAAAAGACCGTCTTTGCCGGCGTACAAAAACGCGGTAGAAAAAACTATGGAATTTCGTTTCTCACGTGTTTAGCAAGTAGGAAATGAAAATTCATTTCTTAAGTAATATTTTTTTTTAATATTTTTAAATATTAGCCGGTGGTTATTTTCATAATAGGTCAGACGTCAAAAAGTTTTTAATCAAAACCCGCCATGTGATATCTCTACCGTATTAGTACCGTATAAGTAACAGTTTATTAAAAAAAACATCATAATTATCATATGTATATTGCTACAATGAGTTACAATCGAGTTTACAATTTAAATTTACTGGGTGATTTTGAAGATTTTAAACGATGATTTTCCTTGAAGGTTTAGTATGTAGCATATGTATCTATAGCAGTCGAGGTAGGAAGTGCGATTCCTACCTCGACTGTTGTGGCACTAAGTGCGACTCGTGCCTCAAATGACGCACTCGATAGGAATTGGGCACTTTCTCAACTCGGTGTACATTATACTTTCAAATGTCCTTTACCCAGAACATACTCTTTACTATACCACATTTCTATTGTCTCGATTTCTAGATACCTACGTCGCACAACTCATAATCTTAAAGATTTGAAAAGTGTATTTCATTCTAGGAAATAAATAATTAGAAACAACTTAAATCATTTACTGTTTCTATAAAAACTAAACACACGTAGTAACTCACGTTTTACTACGTGGGTATAAATAAATAATACTAATAGTGTATGGTATATTCGGCTTTACTTTCGTGCTTTACAAATCCTGTCTCGTCCCTATAGACCAAGTAAAATGTGTGCCGAGCCGTCGCCTCGGAAAACATGTAAAATATATTGCACACACTAAATCAGTTTTGTTACAAAAAGTCTTCTGCACTCGCAATGAAACTCTCTGACACCAAATGCAGTTTATAATAAGAGTATTAGAGACCCTTAAAAGCAGAGTTATGAGCTAGTGGTTTTTTGTGACATTCCCTAACCTCAGCCACAACAGCCTGTATTGGTCCACTGCTGGACGCAGGCCTCCCCCTGATAAAGCGCCTTGTTGGCGTTTATCTCATGGAGGGTAGTGCCTATAATGGGCATGCGGATTGGGGATCGCAGTTTGGTGGTATAATTGTTCTTCGGGGGGCGCCGCTGCCCACCCCTGGTGGATATCTCTTAGTCGCCTCTTACGACACCCGCGGGATGAGTTGGCTGTTGAGGTTGAGGTTCAGGAAGTGAATGTCAGTGATTTGGCTTTTTTATGGACAAATTCTTGATGACGAAAGTAAGATGACAATGCTGTCATCATTGATTTTCTTGAACATTTTCCCTCTGATTGAGAAATACAAATATATATACACTCTTTAAATAGATTAAATAAAAGATCACCCTATTTTTGGAATTAAAATGTTGTTATATCAGAACATATCTCTTATGATTACAAAATGTTTTAGAACTTTTAATTTGGTTACTACATTCGCGTTTCTGGTATTTATGCAATTTGCATACTGATATGGCGAGTGTACCAATTGTTCGGCTAATAAACACGACGTCTCTCAATTTACCCGGTTGTTAACTTTCAATTAAGGCTTTCTATTAAGTATTTTATAATTCATTTTAATTGCAATTTGTTAACTTATTATGATATCCTTATCGTGTTTGTAAAATGTTGATGTTTGGTTATCCTTTAACTGGGAGTCTTATCCTTCGAATATTATAAACGTGAAAGTTTATAAACATGTATTTAAACATGTTTGTTGCTCTTTCACGCAAAAACTACTATACGGATAGGGCTGAAATTAAGCATAACAGGTAGTTTTAGTCCTGAAATAACACAATACTTTTTATCACTTAAATCAGTTCCCGTGGGATAGGTGTGCGAAGCCGCGGGTCGCAGTTATTAAATAAATTATAATTACTTACACACATTTTGAAGACCTACAAAAATCTTTTTTTTTTTACTTCATGTAGTACATTAACTTTAATAATTTAGACAAGAAGACAACATTACAGACATCGTATAAGACCTCATTTGAAAGACACATGTAATAATTACTTTACATAAGTTGTTGGACAGATAGACAGACACTAAGATTTGAGTATATATTTAAATAGTCCGGAAAATGTTGGTAACATTTCATTTTAGATTTTATCATAGAGTCTTTTAACTCCGTTTTATGAAGTTTATTTCATGTTAATGTGAAAAGCTACTTAGTTTTATTTCGGGTCTGTTTTTTGTCTTTGTGAAATATGTGGCATTTTTTGGGGTAGCTTATTTTAAAGAAATGGTAATAATTATGTCATATAAATTTAGTAAAAAAAAAATATGGTTCAAATTTTGAGGGATTTTGTGTTGGATTAAAAATCCATTTTTCCTAAAGATTTTTTGAATGAGTGATGAAAGTAAAACTAGCTGCGGCGTCACGTAAGTGTGAAAACATAAGTTGCTGCTGTGTCTGAGATATTTTTTTGTATTTTTCTGCGATTGAAAGTTTGGTCGTTACTTTTTGTTACACCTTGTATCATGTGTTCTTCACGTAGGATGCCTTTTATTAAATAAATAGTGCCCAATTCGTATAAACTCTACCGGATTTTATTTAACAGACGTCAATTACAAAATATCCATTTCAAACATTCTTCACTAAGCTCGTTAGTGGAAAACAAAACCTGGCAACAACGGAATACGGTATTAATTACAGGCATACATTACAGTAATTACGGAATACTGCTGTTATGACGAGCTGGCAACACTGTCATTGTCATTACGTGGTTATTAATAAATAAGTAATAATCCAAACCCAAAATCAGTAGAGCTTTCTGTTATATCTACTAGATGAGTGATTATAGATTATTATAAACTAGTATCTGGCGGTGGCTTCGCACGCGTTGTGTCTTTGGAAACGTTTTCTATCCCACAGGAACTGCCTATGGATTTAGCCTATATTTAATTGTAGGTTTAGAATTACCTGTATGCAAAATTCAGTCCGATCTCTTCAGTCGTTGCCACGTGGCGACCTGTTACTGTCCAATACCTGGTCAAAAGTCTATCTCATACCACCTCATATTTATTGTGGCACTTGACCACACATACTAAGTAATTGCGGAATAAATATTTTATTAATAAGTAGATCGGTGATCAATCACGACCATCGATCAACTATTTTGCGCGGTTCCGATTAAGCTAAGTACTGACGCGAGTCGGACACCAAGTCAAACAATGCTTTAAACAATTTGGTTGATATGAAATTCGCTAAGTTTAATGACAGGACATAGGTAACACAGGATTAGAAATGTGGAAAAAAATGGTATGGAACTATGCTTAATTTCAATGAAAAATTTAAATGAAATTAAACAAATAAGAAAATAAAAAGATAAAGCAGTGTTTCAAAGAAACGCTACCTAACTTACAAATCGTAGAATTGTAAATTATTTCTAAAGTGATTTATGACGGGATATTAACTATTAACCATGATTTGAGTTTTGAGCTTTCCAATATTTTATTGTAAATGACTTTAGTGTTAATAAACATGACGGGTTCAAAAGTATATTGTACATTCTAAAATCTTAAAAAAGATTCTGTTAAGAAAATTTCCTTGATTAAATAATTTTAATTGATTATATAAATATAATTGGTTAACCTGCATTTTCTGTATGTCGCATCGCCAGCTTAAAATCTGCGCCACACCAACTCTTAGGTAAATTAGATTTTTTCTATTTAGGGTTCCGTACCCAAAGGGTAAAATGGGACCCTATTACTAACCCACCGCTGTCTGTCTGTCTGTCACCATGCTGTATCTCATGAACCATGATAGCTAGCGGAAATTTTCACAGATGACGTATTTCTGTTGCCGCCATAACAACAAATATACAAATTAATTAAATAATTAAGGTTTAAATAACGTCCTTATCACCTTGAGAACCGATCACGGAGGTTAAGCAACGTCGGGCGCGGTCAGTACTTGGATGGGTGACCGCGTCACGTTCACTTTTTGTTTTACGGGGAAAGATTTGTATTTTTTAATTCTTATAGATATTATTATAGCCGGTTCTATTTGAGATACACCTTACTACAACAAACGCGTTTTATGTCGCAGTGCCAGGCTGGACTCAAAGTTGCGATACTGTAGCAGTATATACAACACTGCCCACTGGAGGTCGTAACTCACCCGCTACAGACAAAAGGGCCAACATCGCCGCTTATTTGCATCTGAATGGGTACGTTATTGCATTTAATACGAATCTCGGCCGTTGCAGTTTCTTGTTTATGGAAATATCAAGCTTAATGTTGCTGAACTGTTGCGAACTCCCGCTTAGTTGGGAAAAACTAGCTGGCTTGATTTTGCAGCAAGAGTTTAATAATAATTAGATACAGAACATTTATACTCAGAATCATCCAGTTCTAAACTAAGCATCACATGACACTAATATTGTAAAGGCGAAAAATTGTATGGATGGATGGATGGATGGATGGATATCCATCCACACATCGGAGTGAAGAAGTAACAAACATCCATTGATCCATCCGGATGGATGGATGTTTGTTACTTCTTCACTAAACGCATATCATTGGAAGGACGGGCTTCCATTACATCATCAGGGATTCCTTCTAGTATACGCCGGTAGCTAGGTTTCCATTCCGCTACAGCGTTGGGTGGCTGGTTAAACAGCTGCTTGTAAGTCATCTACTTCACGCCCCTTGACCACGTCACCGGACAGCAGACGCAGACCGGGTTTGCCGAGTGCCACGTGTAGAGCACCGAGTTGAAGCTTTGAGCTCGCACCCCGCGAAGCTTGGCATTGCCTGCAGTGGCCCTTGGCCTGGCGATTGAGTGCAGAAGCTGGTATCTTGAACCGATTGCACTCGCCGCAACAGTCCCTTTCCAATAAAAAGAATAATCAAAATCGAACAACTCGTACTCTATTAAAAGTTATGCATAAATAAAATAAAATGTAATATAGGCGTCGACTTGAGAACCTCTTTCGTTTTTTTATCGGTTGACAAGCTCGGTCGGATATTTACTTTGATAAGGTTCCATACTATTTTGACTGTGCCGAATTAACCAAAAAGTACAAGTAAATAGTTTGACAAGGTTCCGTGTTTGAATAGAAAACCCACAAACCAGAAAGTTTTCAGAGGGGTAACTGTTTTACAGAATACAGCTAAAGAAGCACCGCGCTGTAGCGTAGCTACGATTTTTGTAGCACGTCTACGAATCGCGTAGCACGTCTACGAATCACGTAGCACGTCTACAATAAGATATTTTTATTGAAATTTAAATAGCGTTTATGCATGTGACTTCAAAAGCTAATACTTTTTTCACGTATTCTCTATTGATACAGAAATATATCTGTATATTTATTTTTGTAGTTTATACTGTTTTTATTGTGAGATCTAGATATTTTAGGTCTTTACAGCAAAATGTCTAAACGCAACGCTATTAGCACCTGAAGCGTGACGTCATACTTGAATATTTAAGTCTGCGCATGAAGTTTTGACCTTGAGTTGACATAGGGAACTCGATGATGCGTGACATCACAAAATGGGGCTAACATGGCAGCGTTTTTATCACCCGAATCTTAGTGTAGTTTTACTTTTTGTTTCTTACCTCAATTATTTAATTTTTTTTGCTGTGTTATTTTTTTCGTTTATGTATTAACCTTAATATTAGACTGAAATAATATAAAAATCCATCCATACCCTTTAATCATTTTCGTAAGCCAAAAATGCTACACCGTAGCAGGCCTACGCAATGATAAATGTTTATTGAAAATCTCATTTCCAAACAAATACAATCTCATTATTGTATCAAAAATAATGACACACACCAGTACAGTAAGTTTCAGTAGAATATGCACAAGAAAGAAAGACGCTGCAAAAAAAAAATCATTTTAAGTATTGAAAAGTTCAATATGAAATTGTATTTATCGGAGGGGATACATTCTATTTTTCAGATCTTTGTTGAACTGGGCTTTTACATGCACACAATAGAAAGTTCCACGAATTCGAAATTTTGGTATTTCACACAAAATTCTACCTTTTGGATATTATTGTAAATTGTCATGACTTTCCAAATACCTACTACAAACATTCCCACAAATTCAAAATCAATTCATATCCACATTGTTATGCGAAATTTTGTCGCTGACTGTGAAATTTACCAAACAATTTGTACTGTTACAAAGGAAAAAATAATGAATCTCACATGACAAAGAAAAGAGTTTCAAACGTCAAAATGTCGTGTCATCTTATACCGTAAACAGAGGAATTAACATTTTTCCCCCAGCCTCTATGTGAAGGTTTGACGTGTGAGTATAATAAGTATGTTTATGTCCGCCATGTCAATGTCAGTTGGGTGGGAGATGTTAATGTTCGGACGAGAATTTTTAGGAATTTTCAGCTATTTAATATTTATATAATTTACGTTTAATATTCATTTATTCTCAAAAAGACAAATTATAAAATGTCACTTACACGAGAACAGGGTGTATAGTCGTGTTGTCAGATAAATTGTAAATACTAGTTTTAATTTATTTATTTTATTTGATTGTAATTTTAAAGATTCCTGTCTTTAAAATTACAATCAAATAATATATAATTCTGTATAACCATGTCTGTGTTGCATGTTACCAAGAAATTTACGTCAATAAATAAATATTTAAAAAAAAACTGCTCTCATTATTTTGCGAGTTACGAAACAGGTCGTTCACGTCTCTCCCATCCGTATATCCGTATTTATAGTACGTATTAAAGAGGTATGTTTGAGTAATACGCAACCGTCTCTAAGTGTACAACGGCTTCGTGTCCATCCCAACGTTGTCTGGAAGAGATCGCTTTTAGTGATAAAGTGGCCCATTTTGCGAGTCTGTTATCTGTATTTTCTTGTATTTTTGGATTTTCTTGGTAATAAAGAGTATTTAGTATTTATTGTATTTGCAATGTAATGAAATACGGTAGTCCAGTAATGACACCTCCAACCTGAGGTTAAGCAAGCACCTCACGTAAATAGGCTTTTGCTGTAAGGAAATGTTACAAAGGAATGTCAAAGAATGCAATGAAGCCTCCGGTACAGTCGGGGTATAAAAAGCTTAGAAAAAATCCCTAAAAATAATAACGGAACTATCCATTACAAAAAGTTTTGTTGGGTGATGAAGTTAAAGGTAGGTTTGACTCTTTCTCAACGTAGTGTATATTATCGCCTCGGGACAAATATTTGTACGATCTGATATTTGTTCAGGGCGTTCTGGATGTTTTCTATGTATAATAAAAAATATCTATCTATGTAGTGTATTGTATTATGTATATCAGTTATCACCCATAACACAAGCTCTGCTTAGCTTGGGGCTAGATAATGCTGTGTGGATAGTCCAGCATTATTTATATTTATATTATATTTATATGATACTAGCTCATTGAGGCAGGTATGTAATATTGATTCATTATCGTCTTTATTTTTTTTTTTAATTTTATTATTGCATGCTTGACATAGCGAGACATGAGCACATTATTTGTAATTATATCACCTGTATACCATGTTTATCAATCACCTAAATATCACCGATTATGAGTAAAGTCCTAAGTCTTTGAAATGTATTTGATGCCCAATAGATTTCATTTTTTTGTTAAATATTTTTTTTCTAGCATCGCCTCGTGGTTTTTCCCTCGTAGTTCCCGTTCCCGTGGCAATTTCGGGATAAAATATAGCCTATGTCAGTCACTGAAAAGTAAGCTTTTTAATGATGTAAGAATTTTTTAAATCAGTTCAGTACTTTCGGTGTCTATACAATCAAGCAATCAAATTTTTCCTCATTACAATATTAGTTAAGATAGTACAGATTGCAAGGGGTACTTAAAAAGTTAAAATAGCGGTCAGCATCTTCCAACACAAACCAGGTTCATTCTAACCCGCTCATAATCAATCAAGATTTTTACACTTGTTAAATTAAAACTCTACAAAACACAAACCGGGTAACTTATGTGACCATACTAGTATCAATAAGTTACCCGATAGTACCCACGCTCTATTGGCCCGCCGGAAGTTCCGGTTGGAGACGGAAATGACTGACGCGATACATCCCGGCACGTGAACTTTGTTATGAACGTTGTGGCGTTACGTGAACTTTACGTTATTCTCGTAACACGGACGTTATTTATGATTTGACTTCTTTCACTTTTGAGGGATTTTCTTTTCGCCTGTTTATTGTTTGGCGTAAATTTATTGAATTAACGGTTGTAACGAAGTTATTGTATTCTCTTTGCGGTTGTATGATAGGTATTTTTATAATTTACATCGTCTTATTATTTATATATCTGTAATTATTAAAAAAGGGGAGCAAGGGGCTTGACCCCGTTACAACAGTAACGGGGTAAGTTGTAACAATCGACTATGTTCGCAATTTTTTTTTAAAGTAATTAATGAATCCGGCCCAGTCATTATTCTAATGGATAAATGCATATAACATGTCCTCCACTATAAAATGATATATATTATTATAAAATATCTTTATTATTAGAATATATACTTGTTATCTTTACTTATATTTTAACTAAAAATTATAACAAAAAACCTATTATACCTATTATAATATTAATAACTTAAATCATAGTTATATCGCAATTGTTAATGATAATAGTGAATTTTTGAATCATTATAATGATGAACCGATAACCGCTGGGGTAAACGAGTTCTTGAGTGGAGACCGCGACTCGTCAAACGTAGTGTAGGACGCCCTCCGGCCAGGTGGGATGATGATCTGCGAAAGACTGCAGGCAGATGCTGGATGCGTCAAGCTGAAGACAGGGCGCTATGGCGCTCATTAGGGCAGGCCTATGTCCAGCAGTGGACTAATATAGGCTGATGATGATGATGATGATGATGATAATGATATAAATATCAAAAAAAATTGGCAGAATTCGTTGTTTTCCAACAATGTAAGAAACGTTACAAAAAAGACCTACAAAATACATAAACATAAAATAAACTGAGACCGATACAAGACCAAAGTTATCGAAATAGCTCAAAGAATAAGCAAGCTGAAGTGTCAGTGGGCCGGCCATATCTCTCGAAGAACCGACAACCGATAGAGTAAACGAGTTCTTAAGTGGAGACCGTAACTCGGCAAACGTAGTGTAGGGTGCCCTCCGTTCAGGTGGGATGACGAACTGCAAAACACTGCAGGCAGATGCTGGATGCGTCAAGCTGAAGACAGGGCGTTATGGCGGTCATTAGGGGAGTCCTATGTTCAGCAGTGGACTAAGGTAGAACGATGATGATGATGATGATGAGACCAAAAAAATATTACTCTTGGAAATAAGTGTCTAAAATTTAACGATGTACACTTGGATGGAAAATGAGTTACCATGAAGTAGCGAGGTATAGTTTTACAAAAGCCTTTTACTAAAAATCCAGCCAGTAAAACTCTTCCATACTTCGATCTCGCTTGAGCTGATCTGGAATGCTTCCAACTCGTCACTGTTTTCTGGGCTTCTCAATACACAGGAGATAATGATGTATAGAAATGAAAGTTCATTAAAACAAGGTTCTTCTTTACGTATCTTTTTATGAATGTCGTTTTATTTTGCTACGATTCCGGTCCTCGAATGAAAACCAAAACGCCCAACAGGGTGAATTAGTAAATATAAATTATTCACTACTTTTCTAGTGAAAAAAAACTCCGAAAGTTTCACGAAGAAAATGAAAAAAAAACTTGTTGCGAATTTGATTGTTATGAAAAAACTTAAAACTAGCTTTAGATTGAATCAGTTCCTCTTAGTTTTCATCAGTTCTTTGGGTTTTGCGGAATATTCTGGGTGTTTTTAATGGGTTCCACCTAGAGATGATACTGATAAAAGATTTTATAATTTTTATAGAAACTTCTCCTTTTTATGAATTTTTGAAGTCGGTTTTAAATACTTCGGTTTTTATTATGTTAATTATTGATTATGTTAGATAGATAGATAGATAAAACATTTATTTGCAACTGCAACACACAATACAAAAAAAACACAATTAAAGGGAGGTACAAATAACATAAAAATAAATTGGGAAATAAATGAGGAACGATGCATGACAACAATATATCGGTACATAATTTCCTTTAACATTCAGACAAACAAGTACGAATACAGTATGTGTGTGCTGCAGCCTGACAAAAAGGCAATACTCAGCACAAAGCTTTGCTCAAAGAGCAAACACTGATTTTCAGTATCACCCTCTGAGGCGACCAGAAAACCGAGACACCAACAAACAAATAATGTGTGTTTGCATGTTCATTTATAGTATTCAAATATATAAAATAATAGCACATGAGAAAGATATGGTTATGTGTTTGTGTCGGTACAATTTTGTCGTAGGTAGGTACTCAGTAGGTATCAGCTAAAAAACCTTGGTTATGTAGAAGTAGCAGTAGCAACCCCAGTGCTTCCTACTTCTGGCAAACGAAGCGTGTAGGAATTCCCACTTTCTGTTTCTGTAACAGCAAGGATTTAAAATGAGTTTTAAAAGCCATTGTAATAAACCAGTTAACCATAATAATTTACATACAAAGCACATATAAAAGATAAAGGTTAAGATATAATAAAATAAGTAATAAGATATATAATAGCAAAAATGACCAACACTCAGCAGATGCTATGGCAAGATGTATCCTGTTATAGTTGTCTTAATCGTTGGTCTTCCGTGGGGACAGAATAAAACGCTTGAGTTGCGGCGTAACATACATTAAAGTAACATTAAAGAAAACAAAAATTTAAATAAACTCATGAACGTGAAAATGTCCCGCATCGTTGATTATTTCTTCACATCTATCCCCTCGCATTACCTCTTCCAAGGCTTTACCCTGTCGGCCGCTTTTAGATACGAGCGCAGTGACACACCCAATCTCATTAAACTACTAATGGAATCGATATTACAGCCTTGCCAAAGTAGTTTCTTCACCGTTATATTGTCTAGTGTTTAAATACATTATGATTTTTTTTCAGTTTATTTCGTCCATGCGACAAAGGCCTTTTATTCTCTATATATGTATATATAATACGTACTCTGCGTATTCATATTTTGTATTGCAGTTCAGAAAATTATGAAATTGTAGTTATTGTTCTCTTATAATTATTCTTACTTAGTTAAGCAAGGCTTATATTCCAAAGTAGTTTCTTCACCATTTTATTGTCATTTTATTGTCTTAGATTCCCGTCGATGCCGAAAAATGTGTGGGACTTTATTTGATTTCTTGAGAAATTACCCATTGTCTAAAACTATAATAACCAAAAAATCTTTAGGTCTTGTTTTTTAATACACAATGATTTTTTTTGTCATCCCATGTTGCCAATACAACCTTTTATTCCATGTTCTACTTACTAAATTTTTTTGGTTACCGTGCACTAAACTATGAATTTTAATGATATTATCCCTTATTACTAAACAGCTTTCCAAAAACAGTTTCTTCCCCGTTTTATTATCTAGTGTTATATTACTCTGAATTTATTTTAAATAATTTGTTTTAGCCACATTATAGGCTTTTTGTTTAAATTGAATTCAAGTTTTGTAGGCTGCAGTGAATAAAATTATAAATTTAGATAATATCTCTTAATAATCGTCTCAGCTTTTAGAGAAGACAGATAAATGTAATAATTTCATCAATATACAGGTATAAGTATTTTGACTAATTAAATATTATTTTCAGACCTTTGGGCGCATTCAAACAGCGTTTTTATCTTAGAAACCTAATTAAAGATCTTGTCTATTCAAATTAAAATAATAAATTAACCTTTTTAACATTCAAAAAGGTCACTATTATGATTTATTTAAGGAGAGATCTTAGAAAATTATTCGTGTAGGTATAATTAACTCGGTTGAGGGAGGCAAAAAATGTACTTAATTATGTTAATCTTTTAGTAACTAGAATTATGGAGTCCGAAAATGCCTTTCATTTGCCTTGAATTCGTTATTATTGTCTGAGCAAGCAACACACAGCCACACTTGAAGAATTAAAGAAGAGAATTAAAAGTTGCGTGGCGACTTTAATGTTTTTTTTAATTCTATTCATCTATCACAAGACTTAGCAAGTAGCTCTGCTTAGCTTGGAACTAAATAATGCTGCGTGGATTGTCCAGCAGTAAAATTTCAACCGTCGAAATTTCACACGTCAACTTCTTTTCATTTTGAGGTTTCTTTCTAAAATAATAAAACTTTTTAAAAGAATAGAATAAGAATAAGAATCATTTATTGTGTCCTGTGTTTACATAGTTGGTCTTATGAGCTACAAATAATTGTCCCAACAGTTTGTCCTTTCGCACGTACAATAATTGTTAGGTACTACAAAGGTACTGAAAAATTTACTGAATTGCACATTTTCTATCACACTATTTACTTTGTTATACCCTAAGGGTAAAACGGGACTATATTACTAAGACTCCGCTGTCTATCCGTCCGTCTGCCCATCTATCACCAGGCTGTATCTCATGAACAGTGATAGTTAGACAGTTGAAATTTTCACAGATGATCTATTTCTGTTGGCGCTATAACAACAAATACTAGAAAATAGCATAGGGGGCTCCTTGCCACACGGAGATGCACAACATACATTTTTTTGCCGCTTTTATAGATGGTACGGAACCTTTCGTGAGCGAGTTCGACTCCCACTTGCCCGGTTTTTTATAAACTTTAACATTTTTTTATTCTGAGACCAATATTAAAAATAGTTGCAAAAGTTGCAAATAGAATACAACTATTTCAATATAGACAGGTCATAGCTACGTCTGTGGTGCCGGCTTAGAATTTACACCACCCCGTTCCGCGGGTGTCGTAAGAGGCGGCTAAAGGATATGAACCGGGGGCGGGAAGCAGCGCCTCTGCAAAACAATTCTACCACCGAACGGTGATTCCGAAACCGCATGCCCAGCGTGGGTATTATGGGCAATAGGCCCCATGAAATAAAAGCCAATAAGCCATTTCTAGGAGGGATGCCTATGCCCAACAGTAGACCAATATAGGCTTCTGTCGCGGCGTATCCGAATGACCGGCATCGGAACAGTGCGGTGTTTCCGAACGTTTTTTTCTTGTATAGAATCGAAATGGTGACTATCCTTTAGGTATCAACCCGAATCGCATCGTCATTATAACACTTTGTAACATTTTTCTCCAAAACAAATCAATCTTAACTCTTTGGAATCTTTAATTTACTGACATCCTCTGTGGCGAATCTGACGACCTCTGTGGCGCGGTGGGCGAAGGTCCGCCTGCAACGCAAGAGTTATTTGTACGATCTGCAGATATTTGTTCAGGGCGCTCTGGATGTTTTTCTATGTTTTCTATGTATAATAAAAAATATCTATCTATGTAGTGTATTGTATTATGTTTAACAGTTATCTAGTACCCATAACACAAGCATTAATTTTGGAACCACCCGACCAGTAGCCAAACTACTGCTAAGGTTGAGGTTGAGAAGATCTCAGCTAGTCGTGATAAATTGCTCGTTTGTGTCAACCCTATTACTAGGTATACTCATCGGGCTGAATTAAATTAGTAAGTTAATTATAATTAATTTAAAGTGGCTTGAGTGCGCTAATTTTGTTTGAAGGCGCCTTATAAACCGAAATATTATACCGACGAGTAAAATAATTTAATTCATGTCATAGTACCTACTTATTTGACAAAAGAAACTAAGGGGTGAGTTTGTTTGTCGTTAGTAACAAGACGTGATCGCGATGTCTCTTTTTTCCATACAATTTGGTAGCGTCCAGTGTTGCCGGATCCGTAGGATAGGATTATCCTAGATTTACTGCAAAATATCGTATTTTCATCGCAGGTTTTCAATAAATCAATCATTGAAAATAGACCTATAAATCCCTCGTTTGAAAGATTGTTTCTTCTTTAGTTTTAATAGAGATTTTGATGAATTATCGTGCGATACGTAACAGTTATTTTTATCGCATTTCACTCAAAACTGTCGTGAATCAAGGATAATTACCGCACGTCTCGCTGGTAACGCTGGTAACGCCTCTATCGTGAGGGCATAAAACTACGCAAATCTCCATCGCGTTTATATAATAATAACTAATCTGACGCAGTACATCAGCATTGCCATACAGCAGATCAATGCAGCCAGCGTCCTGGGGAGCGCTTCCGACTGCTATTGATATGGACCAGTTGAGCTACATGTAGAATGTTTGCAACAGTAGGTAGTTAGCTCAATTGCTTTAATTGTAAATACTAGTTCTTCTATTATTTGATTGTAATTTTTTTTTAATTAACTACTTATGACTCGAAATTTTACATAACTTTTGGGACCATCTCGAAATCATTTTCTAAACAACAATAAAACGAGATATAAGCGAAAAATAAATATAGAATATACATTTTTTTGTGTTCCTTATTTCATGTATAGATAGTCTTTTGAATATATCATGATATGAGAACACGAAAGTCATTAACGGGATATTTTTAATTTCTAAAACTGTCACTATATTTTATTTAAGCAAAAAAATCACGTGTTCAAAAGAAGGCTTTCACTAAGCTTGCCACAACACGGCCAATGGTTAACAGTTGTGACGGATCGACTTTCGCTTTTAAAATCCATTTTTTGCAAGCACAAAACACTTTTACCCGGCCTACCCATAAACCTGTGATTGACAGCTTAAGAGGTTTTTATTCAATTTTTTTTAAAGGTCTCTAATCTGAACACTGAATACTGAGAAAAATCTGAATTTTGATCCAAGGTTTTCAATAAATCAATCATTGAAAATAGACCTATAAATCCCTCGTTTGAAAGATTGTTTCTTAAGGGATAGTCATCTTGGAGCCCTGGTACAAATCAGAGATAGATTCGGGTCTAAAACGAACCAACTCTTGGGACTATCAATCAGAAGGAATCTTTGTAGGTATAGGCTCTTACACACGACCGTTCTATCTATATTCTCTAACGCCCGTATTATGAAAACTTACTCAGTCATAAATGTATACTTGAGTGTCGTTTATGCTTTAGAAAAGCGACATTCAAGCAGAGATTGATGACTGATATGGGCCTTAAACTTCTTGCATCACTAATCACTATCACGCTAGAAGTGACAGTTTTTTTGATAAATTGACAGTTTGTCAGAACAGCTCACCAGCACGTCATCTAGTTATTGATTGTAGCACAGAAAAGATAACACGTACGTAAATAACACATATGTGAAATAAACACAAAAAGAAATATTCACAGTTATAAAAATAAATTATCCAGTCCGCGTCCTGGAGTTCACAGGAATTACAAAACCGGCAAAAACATTCCATCGTCGTGTAAAAGCGCTAAAGCCTCGATATATCAAAAGAAGGTAAAACAATCCAGCGGCACATTGCAAAGAGACTGTTACTCAGACGGCTTATCAGCTTCCGGCAATCTAGCCTTAGTTTTCAATATTTATTTGGAATACCTTTAATGTTTTCTATAGAGAAGCGCTTTACTTTTTCTAACAACTCGTCTCAAAAAAAATAAGGTTACAAAATAGAACGACTTTATGAAAGGAGATTAGTTCTAAAAGAGATTTCTGGTGTTTTAGGGTTACGGTTACGCCTGATTTTTTTTTTGTGATCTGAATACGTCACCAATAAAAAAATTGTTGCTAAGAAAAATCTAAGAATTTCAAATCGGTTAATTTAGTGTATACAGGGTGGCACGGCAAGGCTATCCGAAAAGAAGATTCTGGACCTCGAGGGGATTAATAAAGTAAGTTGTTATTTTTTATTTCGAAAATCTTATAATTTTTTGTGTAAAAAATATTTTCTTTTATTCCTATTAGTGGGCTTTTACACGCACTTTTGCAATATTTAACAAAACAAAATAATTGATAAACGTAAAAAATAATATAATATATCCTTTGAAATTTGAAAACAATTATAATGTAAGAATACACGTATAAAAAAACGAATCGAAAACTAAAAAAAAATAGGTATGATATTATTTATTTTAAAAAATCGTAAAAGAAACGTTGACCTATGTCCAGAATCAACCGCTTTCGGCTACGTTCACCTTTTCTGTGACACCCTGTATCACACTTCACACTAATATTATAAATGCGATAGTTTGTATGGATGTATGGATGGATGGATGTTTGTTACCTCTTCACGCCAAATCTACTGAATGCATCACCTTTTAACGTTGATAGAAATCACCTTTAAACGTTTCCATTGGACAACGCGTGCGAAGCCGCGGGCACAGCTAGTAAGCTAACAATAAGAATAATTTTTGCGAAGCTCATGAAAGGATTTAAATAAATACACGCTAAGGGAAGGGACTAAAAGAAGTCCTGAAAAATTTATCATATTTTCGGAATTAAGGAGTTTTCGAGATACTTTAGGAGACCTCTGTAAATATTTTATTTGCAAAGAAACTCAAATTACATCTGAAGAAAAGCTACTATTGTTTACGTTTACTACTGCTGATGCCCTTGGCTTTGCCCTTGGTTTCACTTTCCACGTAGTCTATATCTGTCCCCAGGAAACCATTTAACTTCCTGCCTAATTAATTAGGATCAGTTTAGCCATTTAATCGTATAATTCATTTTGTTTAAAAAAACTATAAACTGACTTAATTTTTTATTTCATGAATTTTCATGGATCCCATTGTCAGAACTAAACAAAATTAAAACAGGACCAAAACTCAAACGCAAACTCAAAAATGCTTTATTTCCATAAATACAATAAATGTACACTTAGAAAAGGTCAAATGACCACACGGGAAGCACCAGCTTTCGTTGCATACTATAAACAGAAGGACTGACAGACGCTGCGATAGCCGACAAAAATGTATGACTCATCATTGTAAGCCTAACATACTAGAAAAAGAAGGGCTCAAAGACACTGCAGTAGTTTAAAATTGCTGATCACTTATCACTGCACACTGAAAACAGAGGGACTAACAGACGCTGCGGTAACTGAAAAAAATAAAAGACTCATCATTCAAACTTAAAATAATTATTTAAAGGAAGAGCCCCTACCACGTTTTTAAGCCATCGGTTATGCTGGGTTTCATATTTGCCCCACTGCGTAAGTATGAACGTCGTTTTGTCATACTTCTGTATTTTGCTGTCATCTTGTGTTATGAATTCTTTTGTTGTATTATTAATTCTACGTGTTTGTGTTAAACTTGTTATTGTAGGTATTATCAAATACATAAATTAGCTTAGCTGGACTTTTTTTCTGTACTTCTATTTTATCTTTTTATAAATTGTGTTTCGTGTACGTGACGCGTTGGCTCCGACGGAAGATCAGCGTTGGGATAGCTATGCGTAGTAGCTATTTCAACATAATGCTGAGTCGGACGCCATTTCATAGCATTAAGCCTTATAATTGTTTACTGTTGTTTGTTTTATTTGTAGTTTTTTACGGTGTAGGATAACTTCATTAAGAAACTCACTTCAGTTTATGTATGTAATAGTGTATTTATTAAGCTATGAATAAACATTTCTTTCTTTCTTTCTTTCTTTCTTTCTGATCCATATTAATACGAAGCGTCCCTAAGACATTGCTGACTGTATTGCCCCGCTTTATGGAAATGCTGTTTGGTGCTGGCTTAGAATTTGCACCGCACCGAACTCTTCCCGCGGGTTTTGTAAGAGGCAACTAAGGGATATCCACCGGGGGGTGGCAGCCCCTGCAAAACAATTATATCACCAAACTGATCGCAGTTTCGTCCAATCCGCATGCCCAGCGTGGGGATTATAGGCATTACCCTCCATGAGGGCCAAATATATAGTTACATGTAATTAACGCCAATAAGGCGCTTATCAGGGGGAGGCCTACGTCCAGCAGTGGACCAATACAGGCTGTTGAGGATGGCAATGCTGATCCTCTACGCCAGATACTCACCAGCTCTCAGGTCACACGTCTCTAGGTAAACTGACTATGACCAAAAAGAATTCCGAAGTCATTCCGTATATTAACTTCACTAAAAACCCAACCCTTATACCTGAAAAAGTAGACGTAAAACCAACCGTTCCCAGCAGGTGTTTGAAGTTAAACAAATCAGCGATTCAAAGAGGCACTTTTCACATAAAATTCGGAATTAAATGCGTATTTGTCATAAGCACGCTCGACGCTCGCGCTCCCATTCATCATTATAAAGGAAGCGAGGGTGGTGGAATTTAAGCTGCTACACCACTGCAGCTCAAAGGTTTGAACGAACGCTACAAAACCTCGGCGTACCTACCTGAAAAGTTTTACTTCTTTAATCCTACTAATATTAAAACGCGAAAGCTTGTAAACATGTCTGAATGACTGTATGTTAATTGCTCTTGCTTGCAAAAATTACTGAACGAATCGGGCTGAAATTTTGCATACAGGTACTTGCTAGGCCTGAAATAACACATAGACTACTTTTTATCCTATAAATCAGTTCCCGTAGGATGGTGTGCGAAGCCGTGGGGCGCAGCTAGTCTGTCATAAATGTGATAAATATCCGCGCAAGTTAAGATAAAAGCACGTTTCATTTTCTTTTGTTTTTTGATACGTAATCAAAATGCAGCTAATGACCGGCGATATGTATGAGTGAGTACGGCGTGTGGTGCCGGCGGCATAAAGAATCTGCACCACCCCAAATCTTCCCGCGGGTGTCGTAAGAGGCGATTAAGGGATATTTACCGGGCGGGCAGCAACGCCTCCTGCCAAACAATTCTGTCACGATCTGCGATCCCCAACCCGCATGCACAGCGTGGGGATTATTAGCATTACCCTCCATGAGATAACAGCCAATAAAGGCGCTTATCAGGGGGAGGTCTGCGTCCAGCAGTGGACCAATATAGGCTGTTGAGGTTGAGGTTGAAGTATGAGTGATACAATTACGTATACATCTGAATTGATGGTTGGATGCCACTGCAGATCAAAAGTTTATACAGACAAAATGCATGAAAGGCACGATTCGAAACTAAAGCGAATCTACATATAACTGTATTATCGAAGCTTCTCGAACTTTCGACATAGATTAACTCTGTAACTATCTTAACTTTGGAACTATCGGGCCGCGTAACAATACGAAACATGCGCTGCGGTTGTTATTTTACACGTCAGTTTCAGAATTTTAACTGAAGTTTCTAAATCTAGCGAGAGAATACTCGTAAAGTGGTTACTGAATTGATCTTGCGTTAAACGTTGAAAATCAAGTGTTTTATCGAGTGCGCATTTCGATCAATTTAGTTTTCTAAATGCTTTGCTCTAAACATTCTGATTGATGAAGAAGACTCTCGTGAAGGAATAAAGCGTTGTTTTTCTTCCAACCAAAACTAGGATCGTAGTTAACCCGCTTCCATTCCAAGTGAATGTTCCAAGCACCTTGGAACCGCACGCAAGTTTACAATGAATGATCCTTAACTATAAGCATACACTTATGACGTCTTTACACTTTCATGGCCCAGGACGCAGATGTGCTCCTGAGGCTAAGTGGTGAAACTTGCATATGTGCAGTAAATACGATAACTAAATGCTAATGTTTTAAAAACTGGGACCCTACATCCGCTTGTACACACCCAAACCCATGCGCCTATAGGCTAACTTTTTAACGGACTTCAAAAAAAGGAGGACGTTCTCAATTCGACTGTATTTTTTTTGTTTGTTATCTCAGAACTTTGGACTGGGTGGTCCGATTTTCATGATTATTTTTATATGAAAGCTGGTGCTTCCCGTGTTTTCCATATTAATTTGGTTCAGTTCTGAGAATGGGATCCATGAAAAATTATGAAAAAACCATAAAAATTTTAGTCGGTTTATATTTTTTTAAAACCAAATCAATTATTATACAAACTGCACGTTGCCGACGGCAAGGAAACTGCACCTGTTGGCTACTGAGGATACGTTGGCTAGTGCTTAACAAAACCTCCAAGTGCGTTCGTATAAGCCCGCGCGACGCAGTGGGTAAACCAAAACCAGTGGAGCTCATGTGAAACATATTACAGTACCTACTCGTAACGTTTTGCATGATCCTTCTTATGAGACGTTATTGGGGAGTATTTATTAGCTGGTGACAAATGTATTCAAGTCAGGTTTATTACGTTTCTTCATATGGTTTACTAACTACCCGCGGCACGTATTTTTCTGCAATGAAAAGTTGGATAAAGTCCGGATTGAAGCCCAAAGTGTTAGTGATGCTAGTTATTATAATTTTTGAATTCATCATGGTTATTACTAACAAATATATTTACAACGGGATATTTACGATGACTTGAGTTTTGAGCTTTCCAATATTTCGGCACAGTTTCACGCGACATGATCGACGGAACAACTGTAACTGTTGGAAAGTTCAAAACTGAAATCATGGTAACTATCCCGTTGTAAATAACTTCAATGCTCGCATATTGTTTTCCAGTTTTAAATGGTTTTATAATGTAGGTACTGCGCGCCGTTTTTTATTATATTTTTATAAATCCCAGAAAGTAACCGGTATAGGTATTAATAAGTATTTAATGAAAGGAAGTTATCAGAATACCCATAATGCTACGAAAACAAAAATATTCTTTGAATGTTTTTATAAAAATACACAGTATTTATAAAGATTGTAAGAGAAAACTCAGAATTCTGTACACGATCTGTTACGATTATGTTTCTACTAATATGTCCAAAGTCGAATAAACATTTGCACGACTAGTTAATCAAAAATAGTGATGATATTCCTTATTCGGACACCATCATTGTTAACCTATATTTAAGCAAATAAGTACTATTTCATTTCAAAACCGTACATCTGGAAATTGCAATCCTCAACAACCACGGTTTGAGATGCAGTGGTCAATTCCTACGCCACGACCGCGCTGGCCTCTCCAGGGCGAAATCCGTGGATAACCTTCATGCCTCCCTATGGTTCAACTTCGATTTAACTGTTCCTAGGTTGTAAAACTTGTAAATACACCCTAAAGGTACTCAAGATCGGCTCGCTGCAATCTATTTGTTTCCTTTCCCAATTTCTGGTACAAAATTGAATTTACAACGCCATTTTGGTTTGCGTTTTATTAGATAGACTAAAAATGTCAACAACGCGTTAGAATGTCAACCTACATAGATGACAGATCCACGACCGAACAATAGTTCAATATTTCGGTCAATAGACCGAAATATTGGTTGAGGATTCCAGCTCTTTTTTTGCTTCTTATTTTTAGAAGCCTAAGAAAAGCTGGGAGTCCTCAACCCGTTTACTCAGCTTAAGGATTTTGGCATTACCCCCTATAACAATAAGATTCAATAGGGTGCTTCTCAGGGGAGGCCTTTATCCAGTGGTGGACTGGTAGAAGTTGTTGATGTGATATAGAATAATGACAATTGAAAACTTTACTACTTTATTCTCAAAAACTGACAAACAATCGTATAATTTGAATGTTTGGAAAAAAACCTTTGAATAGACTTAAATTTTGTTAATATTAACTGTTTTTAAGTTATAGCTATTCTTAACTTTAGGAAATAACATTTTAATGGGACCACCTCGGGATCATTCTCTATACGAAATCAATTAAAAAAAAAAAACTTAAAACGTCTACAAAAAAAGGAAAAGGTAACCTTTTAAAAACATTCTTAATCATTGGCAGAGAAATCGACGAACAAACATAATACAAGCTTTTATAAACAAACATACGGCCGATCAGCGGGAAAATGCAGCCAGCGTCTTGGGAACGCTCCAACTGGTATTGATATGGAGTTGAGCTATCTATGGATTGTTAGCAACAATGTGCAGTTAGCTTACTTGTTTCAATTGATTTAAGTTATTTCTAGTTAATTTCTATAGTAATTTTCTTGGAACTATTTGATTAAAAAAAACAAAGAGCCTTCTTCTGTTCTTTAAGTTGGTTAAAAATATCAAATACTAGATGCGCCCCGCGGCTTTGCACGCGTTGTTTCTATGAAAACGTTTAAACGTGATTTATATCAACAGAATCCTAACTCTATAGACTTCTTAGGTTGGGATTCTGTTGAATGGTTGCATAACTCTTGTGACTGTAGTATCGTGTTATTTTTATTTTTTATTGTATTCAATTTCACTTCACCCTCTGACAGGACTCCCCTGTGGTTTAACTCCTCGTGTGCCAGTGCTGCGGCGCAAAAACACAGGGCTTATCTTGCGTGGGTCGACGCCCGGAACAGTAAAGCAACAGATACATCACTTAGGAAGTCAGCCTATAACAAAGCCGCCAAGTCCCTTAAGAAGACGCTAAGGAAGGCTCGCTTTCAGCGGATCGGACGACTGGGAGCTAGACTTGCCTCATTTCCAGCAGGGAGTAAGGCCTTCTGGTCGTTAGCCAAATCCGTCGAAGCCAACTTTAGCCGTCCTTCACTTCCCCCATTGCTGAACCCGGATGGATCGCTAGCACACACTGCGAATGAGAAAGCTAATTTATTTGTGACTCAATTCGCCGAGGCCTCACGTCTTGAGACCTCAAATGTTTCACCACCCAGCCTTCCTCGATGTAGTACAAACATGCCTGAGATCCGCATACATCAAAAGGAAGTGCTCAAAACTTTGCGTGGTCTCGACGTGAATAAGGCTAGTGGTCCGGACGGAATCTCGGCTGTGGTGCTGAAGTCCTGCGCTCCTGAGTTGTCTCCCATCCTTACCCGACTCTTTCGCCTGTCCTTGAAATCTGGTAAAGTCCCCAAGTCATGGAAGCTTGCTAATGTGCAGCCTGTGCCCAAGAAAGGTAGTCGAGCTGATCCCACTAACTATCGCCCCATTTCAGTCACCTCCCTGCTCTGTAAGTGCATGGAGCGTGTCCTGAATGGCAAACTCCTGGCATACCTCGAAGACAATGACCTCCTTAGTGACCGTCAATACGGCTTTCGCCGAAAACGATCTACAGGAGATCTTCTTGTGTATGCCACCCACATATGGAGCGAGGCCATTGAGAAGCACGGTGAAGCCATCGCGGTTTCACTTGACGTCTCTAAAGCCTTCGATAGGGTTTGGCACGACAGCCTTATTAACAAGCTTCCAGCATACGGACTTCCAGACCTCTTCTGCAACTGGCTTCGCGACTTTCTGAGGGAAAGATCCATTCGTGTAGTCGTTGATGGCTGCTCGTCTGATCAATTGGCGATCAACGCCGGGGTACCTCAGGGGTCTGTTCTCTCTGCCACGTTGTTCCTGCTGCACATTAATGACCTGCTGGTACCCGGTATCATTGGGTACGCAGACGACAGCACCGTGGTTGAGAGGTACCTATCCAACGGGAAAGCCAGTCGGTATGACGTACAGGTGCAGAGAGAAGACATGCTGCAGCGCTTGAACTTAACTCTTAAGGCAGTCTCGGACTGGGGCAAAGCCAATCGGGTTAACTTCAATGCCTCTAAAACGCAAGCATGTCTCTTCTCTGCTAAAAAGAGTCCGCTTGTCCAGCTTCCCGTTTTCCGGAATGTACCGGTACCTATAAATGATCAACTGGAGCTCCTCGGTGTCACTCTCACACCAACTTTGAACTTTGGCACATTCATCGAGTCGAAGGCCAAAACAGCAGCCATGAAGCTAGGGGTCCTAAATAAGGTTAAGCGATACTTCACACCGGAACAGCTTCTATCCCTTTATCAAGCACAGGTCCGGTCTGGTTTGGAGTATTGCTGCCATGTTTGGGACGGCTCGGCCAAGTACCACCTTGCAGCCTTAGACTCGATCGAACGAAGAGCCTTTAGACTCATTGACGAGCAGTACCTTGCAGAGACTAAAGTTCAAAGTCTCGAACACCGCCGCAAGGTTGCTTGTCTCTCGATCTTTTATAGGATACATTTTGGTGAATGCTCACTCGAACTACATGACCTGATCCCACCATCCCCCTTCCACTCCAGGACAAGCAGACGCACAGCGCATTACCATCCATACTTGGTGGATGTACCCTCCACTCGCACTAAGCGGTTTTCCTCCACCTTTATTATTCGCACCGCAAAGGAATGGAACTCGCTCCCTGCCTCTGTTTTTCCGGCCAATTACAACCTGGGTCTCTTCAAGACAAGGGTGAATAGGTATCTTCTAGACCTTCGTGATACACCGTCGGCCGCATCTTCGCTTTCCATCAGGTGAGATTGCGGTCAAACAAAGGTCTATTTACCGTAAAAAAAAAAAAAAAAAAATTTAATTTATGTTTATGTAATGTATTATGTGTTTTTGTTGTCTGAATAAATAAACTTTTTATTTTATTTAGTTCTATCCCACGGGAACTGATTTATGGGATTAGGATTACTTGCAAAATTTCAGCCCGATCCGTTCAATAGTTCTGTCGTAAAAAGGTAAAGAACATCTATCGATCCATCCATCCATACAAACTATCGCATTTATAATATTAGTGTTTTGGTAGTACTCGTTATACTTTCTCTTTTATCTTTGGAAAATCCGAACAAAGTCGCGGACAATCCTAGTAAAGGCATACATCATCTTCCAGGCCATTTATTATATTTCATCGGGGCGACGATAAAGCGAAAGAATAAAAAATTAAAAAGTATCTTGGGGTGATTGATTGAGAGCTTAGCCGATATCGTTACCTACTTGGGCATTGAGCCTTCAGTTTGGGCACTTGGGCGTTAGGAAATAGACAGGATAATGTCTAATTTTGTTTTAGTCTCAAGGTTTTTGTCCGGTTTTTATCCGGTAGACATCTAGAGTAGAAAGACTTAATTCCTCAACCTCCTGCGACGCAGGAGGTTGCGGGTTCGATTCCCGCCTCGGACCAAATGTATGAACGATCTGCAGACATTTGTTCAGGGCGTTCTGGATGTTTTCTATACATAATAAGAAATATCTATCTATGTAGTGTATAGTATTACGTATATCAGTTATTTAGTACCCATAACACAAGCTCTGCTTAGCTTGGGGCTAGATAATGCTGTGTGAATTGTCCAGCACTATTATTATTATTAGTTATGCAAAGATTGTATTAGTTGATAAGTGAAAAACTTGCACGTGGTTGTTTCACTTTTTCCGCTAGTAGACAAAAAAATTAAGTGAATTAGAGTCAATTGCGCCTTATTTCTTATTTGATAGTAATTACTATTATCAAGCTGTTTTTATAGTAAAAATTTGACTTGTCTAAGTGCTTATTTTGTAAGTCTAAAGAAATAAACGATTTGACTCTTACTCTGACTCTGACTATGACTATGACTTTGACTCTGACTCTAAATAATAATATTGTATTGATGCCTTTTTTTGTAGCCTTTAGTAAATGTCATTTACGAAACTTTTCGTTAATTAGTTTTGATTTTTCTTAGTATTCATGTTCTGAAAACAATTTTAGGCAACCTAGCTGGTGTCTTTAAAACCTTTGTGCATCGGCGGCCACATCGTCAATTATTTTTGCTTATATTACTTTAAACAAAGGTTTTGCGAATAAGGCACCACCATAAAAACATTGTAACTTACCACCAGGTGAGATTATGGTCCACCGAAGAAAAGAAGAAAAGAAGATAAAAAATATATTACATTCTCAAACATTTTTTAAAAGTAAAATGAATGTTTATTATCAGTATAGTCACCCATATTATAGTCACCCTGTGCCGTCCCCTTTTAGGGATAGTTGTTCCTGTAAGAGTGAGCCATCTGTGTTGCATGGCCATAGTAAGAACCCTTCCTTTACGCTTTTTTGGGGTAAAAAGAAGATAGCCTATATCCGGTTTAAATTCCGGTTATTCATCTATTGTATCCTGGACACTCTAAGTTACTCCGTCTGTCTTTATGACAGAGTGTCATTTATAAATAGAGGTTGTTTTTTGTCAAAAATATTTGTGAATACAGGTCATGGCAGCCACTATATTCATATATTACAAACCATATATTTGGCGTCAGCTTTAATGCACATATCACTCTTCGCCTTCAGGGGTAAACAACATTCTTCATGAATACAGATCTTTTTCGTATATGAATATTTGTTTAGTGCTAATGTGCCAATGACTTTCCATCCAATTTATAGATTGAAACGAATAACAAAACTATTGTATATGTCAACAAATCAAAAACAGGACACCTCTTCTACCAACCGTTAGCAACATTTACCTATTTTAAAAGAGACCAAATATATTAATTATATTGAAACAGTGCTAAAGTTGCCAATTGCTTCAATTTCCAATAAACTAATTAAACAATTAAAAGATCCCCAAACTTCCTAATGTTCAAAGTGGCAGACTTGTCAACTCGAATTTCCGAATTTCTGATATGCCCTGTGACATTTGCGTCGAACGTCAACCTTCAAAAACAGAGCGAAAAGTTTGATGGCGACAACTGACATGGGGGGAACGAAAGTAGCACTTACGCTCGTACCCCCACAGACAAACAGTTTATTTCTGTTCAAGTCTATAACCTCTTGGAGCCGTGATATAAAAAAATCTTCTAAGTTAACGCAATCAAACGTTACAGCCGTTTATGTCCGATTTGTTTAAGTTAACAAGCGAATCACATATACTTCCCGTAGAACTAGAATCATGTACTGTAATGTGTCAGTTCTGTATATACCAATTTTTTTGGGCCAATTTTGCCGCCGTAAGCTTCATCTTTATCGCCTTCTATGGTAAATCCAGCACTGCCTAAGGCAGATGATTGACGTAAAAATATCCACAAAATCTTTGCCGCCCTCCTAATTTTGCCGCCCTGAGCTTAAGCTTTATCACCTTCTATGGTAAATCCGGCACTGCCTAAAGCAGATGATTGACGTAAAAATATCCACAAAATCACAGAGTAAATATCAAATTTATCAGTTTTGTCTATGCTGTCTCTTTCGGAATCAGAGATTTTCATCACAATGGCAACATTCTATTGTTGTAAGCATATTATAGTTAGAGACAGTTTAGCAGAGTATTATGAATAGGAAATGTTAGCAATCGTCGGCTTAACTTAACACACATTTTAGGTAGCATGATGCTAAACCTGTGCTAGTGATTTAATATGAATAAGGCCCTTAGTATCTACCAAATAATACCACGCACCGTACCAATACAATGGGATTATATCACGCTTGTGTAAAGACTAGTCAAACCAAAATAATTTGCCAAAAAAGTGGTTATTGAAATAGAAAATTGGAAGGTTCTACTGCTTTTACTAAAAAAACTACTGCTATATCATTTTTTCTTTTGACTACGTAGAGTTATCGCTTTTCTGCCGTAGTGTTTCAGCTACCTTATGCAGCTATGTCAGAAGTGGTAGAACCACAAGTACAGCCGAACATAAAATCGTTTTACCAAAAACATCAGTGCCACGCCTTTGACATATTGAACTATTGACGATGACAAAAGGTTGTACGCTTGCTTGATAAAGTGTTTGTACCCCGTACACTACACCATTGTCGACATTTTTCCCCTTTCAGGAATATTTATGGGAAAGCATTTTTATTTTTTTACATCAAACAAATGCCTTTATGTTTGTGAAGTGTTTTGTGTTTAAAATCGTTTCAAAGGGAAGAGTGGAAAAAATAATTAACGACGGTTTGTTGATCAAAAGGAAAATAACGAGTTGTAACCAGTCATGTCTAAGTACTTACATTACTAAAGAAAGATTTCGTAAAACTGTTGAAGACCCCCGTTATTTTGTTTTATCTTGGTTAGGTTCTGCGTCAATTAAAATTATTTTAATTTCAAACTATTTTTTGTTCGTGTCTTCTCACGCAATATTTATATGGAAACGATCAAAGGTAATTTATATTCCATGGGAACTGATTTATGGGATAGAAAACCTTTGTTCTATTCTTGGTTTAGAACTACCAACCTCCCAAATTTCAACCCAATTCGTATGGTAGTTTTGACGTGAACAAGTAACAAACAAACATCCATCCATTTTTTTATTATTAGTGTAAAACCTCAATGAATGCAGTTTATGTTTAAATGCTAAAACAAGTTTACCAACCAATTAAAACCTATTATCCTAGTCATAAAACATTCGCACAGGTTCCTTATACATTCACAAAAACATGTGCCTAATTAAAGCTCGTTTACAGAAAGCGGATTATACCGGTTTTATCCGGTATTTGTGCAGGCGGTAATTGCTAGTTCTATGCGGAAATGTAGAAAGTAAAACTTTAGATAGTTTGTTGCCAGAATTTGTTTTATTTGTATTCTTTTGAACAGTTTACTTTTATTTTGTATTCTGTTCATTAAAGATTGAAAATTTACTTAAAAAAAATCTTTCGTAGTTTGACTAATTCATTTTTAACAATATCATAAACATAAGCAAAACGTTGGTGTTCTTTCAGAACAATGAAAAATTGTTCACAAACATTGCACATTTAAAACGGCAGGAGTATAAACATCTATAGGGCAAGGGATACCGTGGTAAGGGAATTATTCGCACCACGGTAGATATCTAATCATTCACTGCCCAACATCTGCGGTGCGGCCTAAAAAAGAGAGTGAGAGAGCAATGGCGTCCCGCAACTAAACGCAAGAGTGAGAGAGCAAAGACGTCCCGCAACTAAACGCTGGCGATATCGCGTCATAGGCAATATAGGTGTTAACGCCCATAATAACAAAATAAATCTAGACTTTGTTTTCGAAAGCATGAGACTTATTTATTTTAAAGATTAGACACAAAATCACTTTACCTAATTCACCTAAAAGCTGAGTACAACACAAAAAGTTACCATCCATCAAATAAATTGCAGAAGCAACCTTCCAAAATAAAGCAAACAAGTGTTCCCAACTGATAAGTGTCTCAAAAGGTATGTCACCTTATTTATTCAGAGTCAGTGTTGCCACCCGAATAAATACGAGGGGCCACATTACTTTCACGTAAGGTTTGGTCACGTTGGACTTTTTTAGAATCACTTACAATAAACGAGTTAGCATCGTGAGATGTTGCTTTTATCTAAGATAATTAAATTATTGTTTTTTTTATTTGATTGTAATTTTATTTTTCATAAATTTACTTCATTTTTGATAATGAAAAAATAATATAAATAACATATCTGTCAAAAGGCTAGTGGTCAACTTCTTCATGCGAAAATTACATAAAAACGTTCATAAAAATTTAAAGTACCTACTACCATAACAACATATTTATACCTAGTAAAAATGTAACGTTACGAAATATATTTATACACATATTATTAACAAACATTATTAGAAAAGCAAAAATTATTTCTTTCTCTCCGCAGAAGCAATACGCCTTGTTTACGAAATGAAAACGCGGGGCGTGCAGCGGAGCGTTCAGCGGGGCGTGCATCGGCCGCGTCATCGCACGCGTAAACACAAACATATCGTAATGTACGGTGATGTTTATAGAGATGCAGGCGCAACGCAGCATGCGACGCCGCGTGCGACGCACCAATTCAAATAAGCGCGTGTAAAATCGCTTCTCCGTAAATACACTCTACCAACGCCATTTGTTTGAATTCTGTGCGGGCCGCGCCACCGAACGCGCCGCTGCACGCCCCGAGTCTCCGTAAACAAGGCCTTAGACGTGTCACACGTGAACCTTTTTTTTAATAGTATACCTTCGTTAGACCGCATTCTCACCTGATGGAAAGTGAAGATGCGGCCGACGATCACGAAGGTCTAGAAGAAACTATTCACTACACTAGTGTTGCCAGTTTTATAGGGTGCTGTACCCAAAGGGTAAAACGGGAACAAAAACTCCGCTGCCCGTCCGTCTATCTGACTGTCTGTCCGTCTATCACCAGGATTTATCTCATGTGACAAACACATATTTTTGTGTTGTGATAGTAAGACAGTTAAAATTGTCACAAATGATGTATTTCTGTAGCAGCTCTAACAACAAATACAAAAAAATAAATAAAATAAATATTTAAGGGCATAAAACATGTCTGTTATATGGGGGCATATAAAGGCATATAAAAGACATGTTTTATGCCATTTTAATAGATAGAGATTTAAAAGATGGTATACACTGGACTGGATTATTGATTTGAAGATCAGATAGCCAAGCAGCAGCATATAAAAGGAAAAAAATAGATGGTATAGAAACCTTCGTCCGCGAGTCCGAATCGTAATTTCCAGGTTTTTCTTCTTTACGGTAGCGTCAATTCTCGTGAACTCGCGGCCTTCTTTTGATTCGTAATATCTACATTTTAAACACGCCTTTATAACAAAGAAAGGAACTTTAGGAAAATATTAATCTACCTGCGAGAAAGTTATGTTTGTGCGCGAAGTTTCCAAACTTGGGTTTTGGCACGAATGAGTTCGGATAATATCTTCTGGAAGTGTCAACTTGATATGGGTATAATAGGGGAAGTAAGATTAGAGTTACAAGCTTTTTAGGTTAACTAAAACTTGAGTTAGTAATAGGGTCGAGGTCAGTAACTTGTCTATGAACTTTGTATATTATTTGCATAATATTAGGATATAACAATATTTAGTAACCTACCATCCGCTTGGAAGCCGTGTCTCCATGAAAAGTCAAATAGCAGTATGTGTATAGAGCCGGGTGTAGACACTGTTAGTTCCGTATGTACCCAGAGGATACCAACATTCGACACAATTAATAGACAGCTCTCACGCTCTGCAGCATCTACAAGCACTCACGGCGCGGGCTCAACGCGCGCTCATGCGCAGTGCTCGGAGTTATGCGGTACCCGCGCGTCTCGAACCGCACTCACCCTAAAGATGTCCTTTGTTAAGGCAGCACTCCCACTCAAACTACCTCTAGTGTCGCCAAGTATTTTATCTTATTACTCCGTTAAACAATTGATTTTTCAAAAAATGATAGGTCAGTTTGTGAAAAGCAGACGACGACGGCGCTAGTGTGCCTCGGGGTACCGCCTTGTGGGATGAAACGTTGGTATTCTTCCAACACAAATAAGGTCGTAGTTAACCCGCTTACATCCGTAATTGATTCATCAAACTACGATAGTTTTTATGGTTAAAAATTTTGTTACAATTCCGCGCAAGACCTTCTCTGATAAGATCAACAAAATTTTCAAGTGAAAC
This sequence comes from Eupithecia tripunctaria, assembly GCA_955876795.1. Taxonomy (NCBI): domain Eukaryota; kingdom Metazoa; phylum Arthropoda; class Insecta; order Lepidoptera; family Geometridae; genus Eupithecia; species Eupithecia tripunctaria. The sequence goes on from OY041622.1 coordinate 6,941,741, forward strand.
GTCATTGGGAAGGAGTTGCTTATTTCTTCATTATTATCATCATCATTAGTCTAGGTATGTTAGGTTAGGGGGACAGTATCGCTCACGTCCGTAGGTGTTGACCCTCTGATACCCTACACGTGTCCTCTGGGTGATGCTAAGAGCGATACCCTCTGGTAGGCTTCGGCCGTGGCTAGTCACCACCCTCCGGACTGGGCCAGTCCGTGAAGCAACTCAGTTGTGTTTCGGAATGTGGTCCGGAGTAGCCATCTTCTAGACCTTCGTGATACATCGTCGGCCGCATCTTCGCTTTCCATCATGTGAGAATTGTGAGATTGCGGTCAAACGAAGGACTATTTCTAATAAAAAAAAAAAAAAAAAATGTTAGCATATTTATTAATCAATATAATTACTTTCTCAATCATTTCATCAATATAATTAATCAATATAATTACTTATTATACCTACTTCTATACTATTGAGAGTAAAGTTAGAGGAAAGATTTGATTGTTTGTATGTACCTACCTATGGAAAACATTTAAAATATTGGACCGATTTAAAAAATTCTTTCAACATTAAAAGGTTTACTTATTAGGGAGTGACATAGGTTATATTTTATCCCGGAATTCCCACGGGAATGGGAACAACATGGGTAAAACCGCGAAGTGCTGCAGGTAATAAATAAAGCTGTGTATAGTATTAAATTGTACATGTCTAAGGGCTTATTTTGTAGGCCGTAAGAAATAATGTTTTTGAAATCTAAAATCTTTTGGTTTCTTGATCGTGTGTAGAAACGTATATTAGTTAATATTTGATCCCTTCCAAAAACATGTAGACCATTGTTCCCGAAATCGAAACGAAAACTTTTCTTAACTCACACACAAAGGTGTCGATTTTACGTTTCAACTTTTACAATAAACTTATTCAAATGTTAAAGTTTTATCATACTAACTTATAGGTACCGTACAAATTTTATTCAAACTCGTTACTACAGTTCCAATAAATTAAAGTGCTTAAATTAACTTTATAAGAACCTGGAATAATTTAATAACTTACTGTTGAGGCTTACATAAATTGAAATCAACGTGAGCTCAAAAATGGTTTAATAATGTTACAACTTTAATTTGATATTTATACTTGACAGAGTGGTTTTCGGAGAAAAGTTTTTATTTACATAGTAAGTGGATACCTCTTAGCTTGACAGGCTTAGGTTTTAGCATCTTGGCCTCTAGATTATTTGTATCCAATTACGTTTAGAATAAAATTCTTGAAGGACTACATTTCTTAAATAAACGGTGCATTTGACAATTTGTTTTCAGTACCTGCTTCACTCAAAACAAATTGGTATCATGATACAAGCAATCAACAAAACTGAAAATAATAACTAGTATTTTGACATAAATCAATTTCCTACATATCATAGCCGTCACCCGGCAGAATGCTGGCAGCATTTAAATAACAATGTTAATTCGATGACCGATAATAGAAAAAATTATAAATTAAATAACATAAATATTTAATTGAACGTTTAACAACAGACCAACCAAAATAAAAATTAAAATATTAAACAAAAAAAAATGATGGCACTACCTCAACGGAGTCCAAGATTTTTCGACTCCTACGTAACTTGACCTCGTGGTGTAGTTGTATAGCACATTCCTCTACTGAGGGAAGAAATGCGGGCTAAACTCCGGCAAAGTCGAAAATGATTGGGAAATTTTATTAGATATTTTTGTAGGTTAGGACCTTTTCAGGTAGTTTTCCTAAATCTGGCTTTGTCTTTGTAAGTGTGTCATGTTTTTCCTCTTCAATTGCTTACTTAGTTAAAGTATATTGTACACCGAGTTGAGAAAGTGACCAATTCCAATCGAGTGTGTCATTTGAGGCAAGAGTCGCAGCCAAGAGCCTTAAAACACACGAAGTAGGAATCGCACTTTCTCCCGAGTGATTTTTACTTAAAATCATCAATCGCACAAGTAAATTCAAATTGTAAACTCAAATGAAGCAATAAATACGCACACGTATAATTTGCACATGGTTATTTTTTTAATTATTTTTCCGAATACGGATATTCTCTGCGTTTCGGCCGCCGGCAACCGGTTTTTCTATCTTATGATTGGAAAAGGAATTAGCTCATCCTTTACCAATCATAAGATAGAAAACCCGTTTTTCTGAGCCGGTGAAATTAAAGTTTTTTTTTCAGGATGTGTCGCCAAATACCTCTATACTCTGAATTATGACGAATATTATATGTAGGTATGTATGTGGTAAAAAAGTAATTAAAGAAGTGAATATTGGTGAAATTAGGTTAAGCAACAACGAGGTGGTTGTTCCACCGGTTCTAAGGCTAAGTCATCTGACATGATACTTAGCTGTTCTATCTGGATGTGATGACTCATTCATCGGACTGTGATGGTTGTTCCATCGGACTGTGATTCATTGAGCTATGATGGCTATTCCACCTGTGCTCTGGTTCAGCGAGCTATGATGGCTGTTCCACCTGTGCCCTGGTTACTGATTCTTACTATTATGGGGACATTTCCCCCTATGGCCTCCAACCTCCCCTATAGCCATCCCGTTCCTCACACTTTATCTCTGATCTACTTGTCCACAGACAGACCAACGCATTGGTATACACACAACATGAATCTGAAACTGCTTCTAATATCGGTGGCAAAAGATCTCAATTGCATACAATGTAACTCAAAGTCACTCACCGATGTATCTCGCTCGTTGTCTCGTAACAGAATGAATCGTCGGTCGTTTGTCGCCGAAGGACAGCGCCGCGCGCGCGCCCACTTCGCCTCGACCGGTATTGTGGCCAGTCAGCTAAAATCATTATCAACCTACCTAAAAACCTAGGTAGGTACTCAAAATATTTCTTCGCCTTCGAGACAGGATGTGAACCTATGCTACGAGTGTATATTGTGTATTAAGAATGCTCTTCTATCTCTCTGATTTTTTCTGAGCTGGAGGGCCTTTGGAATACTAAATTTAAACTAGACTGAAAGTGTCCCTGAAAGTGTCAAATCTGCACCATGATCTACCTAGACATGTCAGAGTCAGAGTCAGAGTCAAATCGTTTATTTCTTTAGACTACAAAAACAGCACTTAGACAAGTAAATTTTTGACTATATAAACAGCTTGATAAATAGTTATTACTATCAAACATAAATAAGGTGCAATTGACTCTAATTCACTTCAATTTTGTCATAGGCTAGGCATAAAGTAAAATCGTGCCTATAAAATACCATCCCAGGTTTTTATTGAGAACCTCACTAAAAGCCACACAGACAGACATTTAAAACGACATAACCCCAAATTGACGAATCCATTAAAAGCCGGATAAAAAGACCATCCAAAGGTTTTCATTAGCAAAATCATCTCGACCCAGTTTAAAGTTTTTGCGGGAGCTTCTCAATTAAGACCCTTCTCTTTGCAATTTCGACACAATGACAGTTTTATGAAGTAGAGAGCCCTCTGTTTGTTAGGTTTTTGTATGTAAGTACTGCCATATAGCGGGGCAATATAGTCAATTAGCTGAACTTCTTCTTCGTCGAAGGCGACGCGTGACCCAACAGCTGTTGAGTATCTGGCGCAGCGCATCAGCATTGCCATACAGTCCTGTGACGGTTTTGACTGGTATTAATATGGATCAGTTGAGCTACCTGTAGACTGTTTGCAAGAGTCGGCAGTTTGCTGAATTGTTTCTATTGTAAATACGAGTTATAATTTATTTCTATTACCTTAACAGCCTATATTGCTCCACTGATGGACGCAGGCCTCCCCATGATAAGCGCCTTATTGGCTGTTTTCACATGGGGGTAGTGCCCATAATCCCCACGCTGGGCATGCGGGTTGGGAATCGCAGTTTGGTGGTAGGATTGTTCTGCAGGAGGTGCTGCTACCCGCCCCCGATAGATCTTATGACACCGACGGGACAATATAAAAATTTAAGTCGGTTTACAGTTTTTTAAAAACAAATTAATTATAATAGATTTTTGTTTTAAATAATACTGGACTGCTGGGTAGCATTATATAGCCCCAAGCTAAGCAGAGCTTGTGTTATGGGTACTAGATAACCGATATACGTAATACACTTCATAGATAAATATTTTTTATTATACATACATAGAAAACATCCAGAACGCCCTGAGAAATATCTGCAGAACGTACAAAAATTTGTCCCGAGGCGGGAATCGAACCCGCAACTCCCTGCGTCGAAGGCGGACCTTCACCCACCACGCCACAGAGGTCGTCATGTTAGACGTCATGTTGTTGAGGTTGAGGACTTTAAAACCTTGTCATACAGAGTGATATTATCTGTTAAAACCGCAACATGCGATTCATATCAGCATTATCATAACATATCACAGCATTATTATTATTTATTATTTGTCCAGCATTATTTATTTATGTAATCAACCTAATAATCATAATCACGTTATCAATCATAATCGCGATTAGTCCGTTAATAACGCTAACGTTATGGTCGTGCTAGTTTATTACAGTCAATCACTCCAGTCGGTCTGATCCATTACTAATCCAGATATCGGGTTGAACCCTATTTACTGCATGAGGGAATAATAACTGCACCTGTGTTTGCGCATAGACTTGACATTTCTACGCTGGTACAATTATTTTTTCAAAAATATATATTTGTAATTTGTACACTTCCTCTACCTATTCCATCGCCTTCTCCTATAACTAAGGTTTCGCTGGAAGAAAACTCTTTGTCAGGGTTAAGCTCGCCTTTGTACATATAAGAAATCATTGGCATATACTTTCTCGAAAAACATAATGTGTAAAATGATTCTGTAAAACTATACTCGCGAGCATACATCTCTAAAATATTGAAAACTAGCTGCGCCCCGCGGCTTCGCACGCGTTTTTCCTATGGAAACTTAAGAAGATGATTGTCATCACACGGGAACTGATATTTGGGATAAATAGTAGCCTGTTTGATGTTTGATTCCATAATTAAAATAACCTGTATGCAAAATTTCAGCTAGATCCGTTCAGTAGTTTTGGCGTGAAGAAGTAACAAACATCCATCCATCTATCCATACAAACTTTCGAATTTATAATATTAGTGTGAATAATTTATTCATTTATTCATTTATTTATTCATAAAGTTTCAGGTTTATACACAGATCTTAAAATTATTCTTAAAGTAAGTACTACCAAAACCTGCCTTTACAGGCGTATGAATATTATATAAGAATTTTTTTCTGCAAGAGTACTCTTTTAAGGAATACAATTATTTTTACCAACCTGTCTTGGAAGAAAATCTTTTATTGTAGAAGGAACCAATGATAGCACGCGGGAAGAAATTCTTTGACAGCATTTCAAGAAATTTTAATGTTGAAAAAGATAGGAAAGCAATTAAAGATGTATTTATAAGTTTCAAGAAATAAACAATTTATTATGATTATTATTTATAGGAGATTCATCATTCTAACGGTAACAGCTTTTCATGGATGTTTTAATTTCATTATTTTTATATAATGAGAAATTTATATTATTGTGATGATATAATGATATTAAATATAATGAGAAATTTATATTATTGTGATGAAAGTGTTGTAACGAGCGTATAAATAGTGTCCAAGCCCAATCGATTAAATGTGGGCAGTTATGAAGATTTGAATATTTTAATGGTTTTAATTTATCATGAGTTAGAATTTAATATTGAGAATTAATATTGAGGGCTTATTATGGGCCCTGTGTAGTTTTTGGCCAGTTAACAATGTGAAGTTAAATTAAGATAAAAACTCTTTTTATATTCTTTATTGCACACACGAGTTACTCATACATGAGACCATAGATTTAAATCGTTAGATACGCCCTGACCACCAAACACTGTAGCAATGATTTGAAATGTGTCGCATCATGTCCAAAACCTGTGCAATCTACACAAACAAAACAAGCGTACTGAGAAAATAGTGTCATCTCTTTTTCTCACACATTAGTTGCAAACACTACTTTCTCTTTCGTGCACTCGCCATTTACATTTGTTATTATAGTCATTTTTGACAATGAGGACGATAAAATAAAAGTTATTTCATTAACTCGCAATACTTCTGAGTGAAATGTTACACCTCTGGCTTTGTTTGTGTTTCTAGAGTTGTTGTTGCGCTTTCGAAAGTCACACGTCATTTTGTGACGCTATAAACTGCTCGCAAACGTCCTTCACAACACGTCCGGCTAACACTGTGCTAAGATATATACTGAGTCCAAGTTTATGCATGCGTAAGGTTCGACTTGGACACAACACGGCACGGTCTCACTGCGGTAAGAGCATATCTAACGATTTAAATCAATGCATCAGCCCTGAAAGAGTTTTCTTTCAGCAACCCTATGGATATAAAGAGAGTTATATTTTTTATTTTTTAGGTTTTCAAATTCAAAATTTTATGTTTAAATTGTTATTTTTTTATTAATATTTACCTATACAGCAATTTTGAATTTTTGATTATTACTAAAATATAATGTATTTCTTATTATAGATACGATTAATGACGTGTTATTCTAGTAATGTACGAAATTAATGGCTATTGATTATTATTAATATTGTTAATGAAGCGGGTGTGGTTAGATAATGTGTACATACGAGACAGAGACAAAAACGTAGGTACAGCATCTTGATGCTGTTGGTTCGGCGCTTGACCTCCTTGACTCCTTGTCAGTGCTTTATTTTATAACTTGACCTTTTCTTAGTGTACATTTATTGTATTAAAGAAATAAAGAATGTTGTGTAAAATTATGTGCTCCTACCTCAGTCACCGTCGGACCAGCGGCACGGGAGGTCGTGATTCGCGTGAAATATTGTTGTCTCGGTCTCACTTCGATCTTAGATACGTCTTTCCGTCTTTGTTCTTCTTTGTATTGAACAGGACTAGAAATATAACTGTGAGCGTATGTGTTTGCGTGTAGTAGTAAACGCTGGGAGAACGTAACCGTTCTTCCCTTTTTAATATTTCATTTCATTTCATTTATTTATTCGCAAACAATTACTAAATTGTGCCGGAAATTTTCCTTAAATTAGGTACACTAACATTAACATAGTAGGTATGATTTTTTTATCTTTATTATTTTATGATAAAATAATATATAAACGACTAACATCAACATAGTAAGATACAATAATATTAAAAATAAAATAATAAATCAATGTTGTGTGCTATCGGAATATGATAGTGTTTTGAACAGAGTTCAGCTATATTAGCGCACACACTTGTGCACTAAATTTCGTCCTGTGCACATAGCAAGTCTAGGTTGAGACTGGCCGTGGTCGAAATTCGGCTAAGAGAAATTTTGTGGCCACAATAATGAACCCAAAATTTTTAGAGTCGATTTCAGAAAAAAAAACATCGACCGTAAGTCACGATCTCTTTTTTCTCCTGTGTGCGTGCGTAACGTAAACATTCTAAGTAGCTGCTCCTGTAGTAATTATAGCTAAATAATATAAAATCTTACGTGAACCGACGAAAAAGACGAAGCACTGGATCAATTACCATCCTGGAACCATAGGATAACATCCAACATACCGGCAAGTCCTAGATTTACTTCAATATTCCACTTGCAAATACGATACAAGTAACGGACCATTTTGAGAAACACGCACACAAATGCAATATTTGAAATTTCGGGTCCTGAACAACCAATAAAGCTGTTTTATTCTCAAAAAATATTTTTAACTACCACCAAAATTGCCGAAGTCAGCGAATTGAAATAAATAAAGTAAACAATCCGACTGAATGAATCCTGTCTGAAGTTGACACATCACACAACTGACATTGACAGCTGCTAACTCGGGCTCAAAAACCTACGACGATTGCCAACTAAAATAAAGCCCTGAACAACATCAAGTTTCTGTGAGTTACCAACACCAGATAAACTTACCAACATTTAGGGAAAACAGTTTCTGTTGTAGAAGAAGATTAAACATGAAGTGCAGCGGCTGCTTAAATACCGAGATAGACAGAAAGTGTCTATCATGTAACACTTGTAAATCTACATTTTGCTATGAATGTTTGAACCTTGACGCCAGTAAGGTATCCAGCCTTAACAAAAATCAACTGGCCTCGCTGATATGCCCCTCGTGCTCGAGCAGTAGTCGCCGCAAAAATAATGACAGCACACCTGTGCGCTCCAAAGCCGCCAAGAATCAGGACGTCAAAGATCAATGCGTTGGAAAATCGTCATTGACGCACCAAGCATCGACATCTACGGGTTACTCCATACACACAAGCAATGCTCCTTTAACGCTTGAAAGCATCAGTAAACTGCTCGACGAAAAACTGGCTCCTACGTGAAACTTTGTAATCAACATGCGCGAGTCGCTCAAGAAGGATATCAAGGAGCTTGTGGGGACAGAAGTCAAATCAACGGTGGCTACGCTGATGTCAGATTTCTCAGCTACAACTGACTTTCTTACAGCGGAACAATCTGATATAAAATCTAAGATTGCTGAACGCGATGATCGTATTGAGCAGCTTGAGGCTGAACGACTCCGAATGCAAATGGATATGACAAATCTTAAAAGACGACTCTCCGCTGTCGAAAAGATATCGCGAGACCATAACATAGAAATACAAGGAGTTCCGGAGAGTCGCAGCGAAAACATCCTGGGAATATTCAAGACTCTCTGCCACGCTGTAACAGCCTCCATACCAGATAGCGACATTCACGGTTTTCGCCGAGTAGCCAAAATGGACCCCTCGTCTGACAGGCCGCGCAACATAGTCGTCACTTTATCGTCCCCACGTCAACGGGACCTACTTCTTTCGGCTGTTCATCGCTACAACAAGGCCAATGCTAAGGATATGCTTAGCTCCAGACACCTTGGACTCACCGTAGACTCAAGACGAGTCTATGTCGTCGAACACCTGTCCCCGGAGACTAAACAGATTCATGCTGCAGCTCGGAAGTTTGCCCGTGAGAACGGCTACAAGTTCGTCTGGGTCAAGTATGGTGACGTATTCATCAGAAAGGACGAGAACAACAATGCTGTACGCGTCAAATCCTGCGATGTCCTTCTGTCACTTCAACAGCACTAACTAACTCTTTGCTAAAAACCTAAACTAGCTAATATATTTTCACTTAAATTTTTTATGATTTGTACATACTACCAAAATGTAAATAGAATTAGATCTAAGCTTAGAGATGTTTACCTAAACGCTTCTGTTACTAACTATGATTTAATTTGCCTGACGGAAACCAATCTAAATGAAAGTGTACTAGATGGAGAACTTTTTGACACACGTTATGACATTTTCCGAAGAGACCGACTCACTACTAGCGTACCCAAAACCGAAGGCGGTGGTGTATTGATAGCCTCGTCCAAGAAACTTAGTGTCATCCGTCAGAAGGATTGGGAAAGCGAAGTGGAAGACATCTGGTTAACCTTATTGTCTTGTGATAATAATAGGCCTAACCTAAATGTCTGCTTATGCTACCTACCCCCAGATCTACCATTACAACTTTTAGAAGTTTTTTATAACAACTTGCAAAACATAGTCCTAAAAGCCAATAATCTAGACCAGTTTCTCATACTTGGAGACTTCAACACCCCTCTGATAACTTGGTCACCCTCCCAAGATCTTAAAATCATGGTTCCTAATAATCCCACTGACAAAAAGTCAAGACTCCTACTCGACAGTATATCTACTTGTAACTTGTCCCAATTTAATAACATCCCAAATGTGAACAATAGGTACCTTGACTTAGTCTTTGCCACGCTCGATGACACTTGTGTTTATGGTGCTGAACCCCTTAGTCGTCTGGATAAAACTCATCATCCGTCACTTGCGATCAGCCTTACCTTTCAAACAGTAAAGCCATTTAAACCTAAAAATAAAGATAAAGTCAACTTTAAGAAATGCAACCTAGAGAAGATTAAGATAAATTTAGCCAACGTTAATTGGTCTGAAATTCTACCCGCGCATCTTGACATTGATTCCTGCATTGACATATTTTATTCAACAATTGATAAATCTATTCATGACAACACCCCTTTAATTAAAACTAGTACTAAATACCCCTCCTGGTATACTAAAGGCCTAATTCAATCCCTCAAAGATCAATCTAAATACCATAAACGTTTTAAAAAATATAAAAACCCTCGAGACTACGACACTTACTCCCTTCTCCGCGCAAGAAGTAAAAAATTGATAGATAAATGTTACAATGACTATAGATCTAGCGTAGAGGAGGGATTAGTTCACAATGTAAAGGGATTTTGGAGTTTCGTTAAAAACCAGAAGGGTTCAACTACCATACCTCAAGTTATGCATTACGATGGTCTTCAGTCCACAAATAATGCAGAAATATGCGAACTCTTCAATAAATATTTCAGCTCTGTTTATGAAGATGACAAATCAGTCTCAACTGGCTCACACGTATCTCCAGTTTCTGCTATAAACCTAGATGTGCTCTCATCCATACAAGTGACTGAATCAAACGTTGACGCAAAGCTAAAACAGCTGGATCGTCATAAGGGTGCTGGACCTGATGGTCTCCCACCAGCATTTGTCATCGACTGTGGTCCTGAGCTGTCTACACCATTGACGCTGCTTTTTAATAGGTCACTGACCACTGGTAACTTCCCCTCTAAATGGAAGACAGCCTTTATAGTCCCAATTCACAAAGGTGGCGATAAGACACAATGTGATAACTACCGTCCCATTAGCATCCTCTCTTGCTTTGCTAAACTGTTCGAATCTGTAGTTTATGACCATATCTACAACCACATCAAACCCCTTATATCACCCAACCAGCACGGATTTGTCAAACAAAGATCGACTGTCAGCAATCTTCTAGTTTATACAAACTTCCTCTGCAACGCATTTGACAGATCTGGACAGGTAGATTCTATCTACACCGACTTTCGCAAAGCTTTCGATAAGGTGAACCACTCTATTCTCTGCACAAAACTAGCTCAACACGGCATTCATGGCAGTCTTTTGCGATGGACTCGCTCGTACTTAAGCAATAGAAGTCAACTTGTCGCAATAAAGGGATACACTTCTTCTGCTATACAAATTCCGTCCGGTGTCCCGCAGGGCTCACATTTGGGACCATTATTCTTTATAGTATTTATTAATGACTTAGCTAACAACCTTGAATCCCAGTGTCTCTGTTACGCCGATGACCTGAAAGTGTTTACCAAAATATCTTGTATTGATGACTGTAAAAAACTCCAACGAGATCTCGACACAATTTCTAATTGGTGCAAACAAAACCTCATGTTTCTCAATGTATCAAAATGTTTTTTCACCACATTCACCAAAAAACGCAGTACCATAACCCATGACTACTCAATTGATGGCTCCAAACTGGTCCGTAAATCTGTCGCCAGAGACTTAGGGGTATATTTTGACGAAGATCTGTCTTTCAGGGGTCACTACGATCACATTTCAGAAAAGTGCTCACGACTCCTTGGTTTCATCTCCAGAATAACGAAAGGTTTTAAAAAACCAGACAGTTTACTGCATCTTTTCAACAGTCTTATTCGCCCAGTTCTTGAGTACGGATGTCCCATTTGGTCTCCATACTACTCCAACCACAAAGAAAGAATCGATGCCATTCATAATAGATGCCTTAAAATTATCTCTTACCGTCATAAATTGGGTCGTACACTTTCGGGTTATGAAAATAGATGTAAACACTTCAAGATCGATTCCTTATCTAGTAGAAGAGATTATATTAACCTTATTTACCTGCACAAAATTCTTCATTCCCATATAGACTGTCCCGAATTATTGGCGTCCGTCAGTATAAACACAAAATACAGGTTCCGTTCTCCCGAAATTTTCTCAATAAGTGTATACATAAACAACGTTTCCTACAATATTCCACTGCAAAGAATGTGTCGTTTGTATAATGAAGTAGCTAAATCGAATAACATGGATATCTTCGATAATAACCATTGCAGATTTAAGCGGTGTTTAAAAAAAATATTTTTATTATTATTCTCTAAGTAACAGTGTTTGTTAGTGTCCTTCTTTTTTACGCTTTAGGATAATTTAAATTATATTGCATGCAACATTATTTCTTCTATGTTCACATAGTTGATCTCAATCTAGAACAAAATTGTAAAAATGCTTTGCTTATTCTTAATTTGATTGTTATCTGATTTGTGAATTAATAAATAAATAAATAAATTTGCGTATAAAAACAACATAATTCAGCTAAAACATGTCAATAGGACTCTCCAATAAGGAAACATTTGTATTCTTTGAGCGTTGAGGAAAAAATCACAGATCTGACGCACAATATAGACGTATAGTAACAGTAAGAACACTAACTCTTATACACGCACTGGACGTCTTAAATACAGCGTACATCTCAAATCGTACCTAAGGACCCAGCCAACCGGCATTCATTATGAAGCAACTCAAAAAGAATAGAGTCAGAGTCAGAGTCAAATCGTTTATTTCTTTAGACTTACAAAATAAGTACTTAGACAAGTCAAATCTTACTATATAAACCGCTTGATAAATAGTTATTACTATCAAACAAGAAATAAGGTGCAATTGACTCTAATTCACTTCAATTTTTTGTCCACTAGCGAAAGAAGTGAAAAAGAAACCACTAGCAAGTTTATCGCTTATCAACTAATACAATCCTAGGATAACTAAGTCTAACTGGTCTTACATACGATTGTCTGTGTGGAACTGGGCGACATTCGGCCAAGCAATAACATCATTGACGTAGTCATCTACGGAGTAATAGGCTTTCTTGATAAGATTTCGTTTTATGTACAGTTTAAATTTACGAATAGGTAGCTCAGTTGCTTCAGATGGAAGCTTATTATAGAATCTTAGAAAGAATCGAAACAGACCACGTGACATATCTGAGGCATAATATGTCAAACACTTTTTTTGGACGTTTCTACTATAGCTTTCGACATGGATTGTTGCATTGTTAAGGCCCTTTGTAGTTTACGGGCAAATTGCCTTCTAATATTAAACAAGTTGCCCCCGGCAAGGTCCAACTTTAGGCGACAATAAAAGTTGACTGCAATTTTATTTGTTGGAATCTTATTTTATTCACACGAGAATATTTTTAAACGACAAATGTGCTTGCTTATCAATTACGGCCTTGGCACAAATGTTTGTAATATCTGTCTATGTCATGTAATTTTTTTATTTAGCCATTTTTTTATTACATATTCAAAGATTTCAACAGTCGGTCAAAAATCCGGCCATGCTATATATTTACGTTAACTTCGAAGCGTCTCTTCTGCTTCTACATTACTAAATTTCTTTGTAACCGCCCCTTCGCCTCAATATACAGCCCCATAATTTTATTAAGGGGAAATAAAGGGACATGTACCTACTTCAGTATTTGGAGTCCCTTACAGACACTAGTTATCGCCTAGGGGGACGCGGTTCCAAAAAAAAACAAAACTTGGGGAAATCGTTAGCGTATCTAAGAGCAGAAGTTTTTTTTGTATTATGTAGAGATACTTACTAACGACCTTAGAACGACCAGATGTTATAATTGCCTAAGTGTCCAATATAATAAAAACTAAATGTATTAAGACAATTTTGTTATCTATACTAATAATTATAAAGAGTAAAGATTTGATTGTTTGTTTCTATGGAATAATCTCTGAGACTACAAGACCGATTTAAAAAAATATTTTAAGTATCATTAAAGGCTATATTTTATCCCGGAAATCCCTCGGGAACGGGAATTATGCGGGAAAACCGTGAGGTGCTGCTTATAAAATAAAGCTAGAGATCATAAACCTTTATAACCAACTTAAAAAAAAAGAAGAAGTTCTCAATTCGAGTGTTTTTTTTATGTTTGTTACCTCGGAACCTTGGACTGGGATGTCCGATCTTAATGATTATTTTTTATATGAAAGCTAGTGCTTCTCGTGTCGTCTTATTTTAATTTGGTACAGTTCTGACAATGGGAACCATGAAAATAACTGAAAAGCCTATATATTTGAAGTCGGTTTACAGTTTTTTTAAACAAAATCAATTACTCTCGCCATTTTTGCTGAACTACGGGAACATTTAATTCTACCCCGGCCCGACAGGCGTCCCTTGTTCCTCCCATACATGAGCGGCGAGTCCCCTATTCCTCACACTGACCCTATGCTTCGGTCATGTTTCCTCCTTCCGAAATCCTTCCCCGGCCCGACAGGCGTTCCTTGTTCCTCCCATACATGAGCGGCGAGTCCCCTATTCCTCACACTGACCCCATGCTTCGGTCACGTTTCCTCCTTCCGAAATCCTACCCCGGCCCGACAGGCGTCCCTTGTTCCTCCCATACATGAGGGGCGTGTCCCCTATTCCTCACACTGACCCCATGCTTTGGTCACGTTTCCTCCTTCCGATTAGGACACTGACAGAACAGACACAGTTAAAAGCAAATGTCGACCTCTGTGCAGAGGGTAGTCGCAGACTCAGAAAATAGGATCTACCAAATTGTCTATGACACTATAAGTAGGTACTTTGTCAAAAGATGTTGAAAATACAGAATGATTTCTTATAAGCAGTTGTAAAGTCTTGGTAAAGTTAGTTGAAATCAGTGGATAAATAAGTACTTTTTACTATGCTTGTTACCTATTCAGTCAGATTGAAACTACAGAGAATCCAAATATATATAGATCTTTCTAGGTCTGGGTACAAATTAATCGAGATAACTGCGAAAGAATGCGTCACAACTCATACTGACCCTTTATGTTTGTTACCTCGGAACCTTGGACTGGGATGTCCGATCTTAATGATTATTTTTTATATGAAAGCTAGTGCTTCTCGTGTCGTCTTATTTTAATTTGGTACAGTTCTGACAATGGGAACCATGAAAATAACTGAAAAGCCTATATATTTGAAGTCGGTTTACAGTTTTTTTAAACAAAATCAATTACTCTCGCCATTTTTGCTGAACTACGGGAACATTTAATTCTACCCCGGCCCGACAGGCGTCCCTTGTTCCTCCCATACATGAGCGGCGAGTCCCCTATTCCTCACACTGACCCTATGCTTCGGTCATGTTTCCTCCTTCCGAAATCCTTCCCCGGCCCGACAGGCGTTCCTTGTTCCTCCCATACATGAGCGGCGAGTCCCCTATTCCTCACACTGACCCCATGCTTCGGTCACGTTTCCTCCTTCCGAAATCCTACCCCGGCCCGACAGGCGTCCCTTGTTCCTCCCATACATGAGGGGCGTGTCCCCTATTCCTCACACTGACCCCATGCTTTGGTCACGTTTCCTCCTTCCGATTAGGACACTGACAGAACAGACACAGTTAAAAGCAAATGTCGACCTCTGTGCAGAGGGTAGTCGCAGACTCAGAAAATAGGATCTACCAAATTGTCTATGACACTATAAGTAGGTACTTTGTCAAAAGATGTTGAAAATACAGAATGATTTCTTATAAGCAGTTGTAAAGTCTTGGTAAAGTTAGTTGAAATCAGTGGATAAATAAGTACTTTTTACTATGCTTGTTACCTATTCAGTCAGATTGAAACTACAGAGAATCCAAATATATATAGATCTTTCTAGGTCTGGGTACAAATTAATCGAGATAACTGCGAAAGAATGCGTCACAACTCCCTCACGCGCCGTCGCGCGCGCACGCGTGGCGAGGTCCGCCAGACGCCGCGCCGCCCATGCCGCCGCGCGAACCCCGCCAGGAGGTTAACGGATCAGGTAAAAATTTTGCATACACGTAATTACTTTCTATCCCCTAAATCAGTTCTCATAAGATATAAATCACCTTGATTGTTAAACGTTCTTTAATAAATAGTCAAAGCTCATCAGGTTTCGCCCACAGGGACACAACAGGGACCGAATTCTGCTAACCAATTACGTCACTATGACAATGGTATCGTTAGGAGATTGACAAGGTCGTCCGGAGGGTCGTCGCAGACTCGTCCATAGTTAAAAGGAACTCTATACAGGCCCATTTAGATCGGTCATTAAGGGAAAGTCTGAAACTATAAAACATACGAAGATCTCTTCTTAGGAACCATGTCATCGATTTTAATAACCAACATGAACTGCATTCATACGTTTAAATAAAACTTGTAGGTACACAGCTCGGGAATGGAAGCCGGAGGTTTTGAAAAATAAAATTAACACTATAATATGATCGATTGTGTAGGCAGTAAATATTACCATGAAACATGATGTCTTAAATGAATAAACTGCATTGTTTTAATTGACTTTAATTTTTTTTGGTGAGTTTTCGATACCTATATCGTGAGTTACTAGCTCGAAGATATTGATAGAATGGTTTCAACCTCTGACAGTTTTGACGCGAGTCCTTCCATTTGTAGTTTATTTCATGCTGGAACACGACCATTGTTATACATAAGCAAATAAAAGATTAAGAACCGTGAACATGTTGTATTTGTCATTCTAAGACGATATTATAGATTTTAGACAAGGTAAAGCGATTAATTTAGTAGGATTGGGGCCCAGATAACATGGATATAGTCAGTATCTAAAATAAGACTTCGATCTTTTAACGGCGTTAAAAAGCTTGGAACTCTTATTTTAGGAACTCGAGCACCTAAAAACTAACACCCAGACTTGCAAAATTATTTGTAACAGACAAAGATCTTGCCGATGGAAGCAAACTAAACATACTCATAAATTTTCAAAATAGAGTATTTTTAGTAAAGCTTTTATGAAATTGCTGACAATCTTCATAAAACTTCATCCATAACTTACAAAATTGAGTCTTCCAATTGTATGGGCTATCCAACGTTTGTTATTTGGTTGTCTAGTCTATTCGTCCAATTACGTTTCCCGCCAATTTTCTGAATATTATAAAAATGAAAATTCTAGAATGTTATTATTACACCACCAAATTAGCTTCGTAGATAAACTTTTCTTATTCCCTTACTTCACTTACTTCTTACTTTTGTAAGGGAATAAGAAAAGTTTATCTACGAAGCTATTTTTCGCCACTTTATTTATTTCCGAATGGCCCTCTTGGTCATTCGAAAATAAATAAGGTATGTGAATATTATTTTGTTATTATAATAAATCAGGTATCTAAGAAACATTATCTTTTTAGGTACCTACTCATTTTGTGCTATAAAACTAAAATATTGATATTTCAAACTTCTCAAATCTAAATTTTATTGAATTTCATAAACAGAGCAATTTTATAGATATTGAAAGTTTATTTTATGACCACATTCCTTTATTTTATTCGTTGATAAAATGCGAAAGCTTGGAAACTGTCTCCAGTGCCAAGATGCAAAGAGAACAAGGTAGGTATCCCATTTTATTATGATTCAACCAAAAATCACAGACCATAATGTTGTATAAAGGCGGAGTCTGCTTAAACACGTAGCGACGTCATGTGGGTTGCTGTAATTTTGAGAATCAGTTCGGGGATTTTGTTCTATAGATTCCAATCCTAAAATGTATTTACAAATCTCCCGGTCCGCCGACAAGATGACAAAACACGTCATCGGCACTAACTACACTAAGGTAATTGTCCCACCGAGACGGCGGCGACCTCAACCTCAACCTCAACAGCCAGTATTGGTCTACTGCTGGACGCAGGTCTCCCCCGAAGAGCGCGGTGGTGGTATTGGCACCAGCACCACATAGCACCGCTGGCGAGTAAGCGACTAACCATCGGCTATTTCCGAAACGTACAGCCAGTGAGGCGTCCACTAGTTTATCGCTGAGCGATAAAAGCTGTCAAAACTGCCTTACCTGCCAGGTTCTGTCGTCAGATTCAGTAACTTAACTTATTTGACAGGAGTAAAAGAATGAATGAATAACAGGCACAAATGAATTAGATCAGTATTTTCTGCCATTTTAATTTTTCTTATGGTTTTGTATTATGTAAGGTTTTTTTCAGAGTATTGGTTAGCACACTCGAGCTATATTATTAATTTAATCAGGTAAATAATTTAACTACCAGTTTTGTTTTTCTCTTATACGAGTAAATTAACTGTATTTATGTTCTTTGAGAAATAACTTGAAATCACTTGAAACCCGTCGCGCATATTTTGATCTTTTATACTTATACAAAATAATTCATTTCATAGTCGATTCCCCGGATCTACTATTTCAGTTTTGCATTAATACAAAATTTAGTGCAAGAAGGTAGGAGCAATCTTTTGCGTTGCGCACTTATAAGAACAATATCTCATTACAATCCACTCACTAGAATGGCGCGTCAGTACAATGAGCAATCTATAAAACATGTTGAACTTGACATTTTCAATCCTAGAATCAACCACTTCATAAGAGGACTTAAGGCATCCTCCATTTCAACGATCCTCATAACGCTGGTCCTCCACCCCGGAGTATTCAACCTGGTGGTGGAAGTATAAAGGATACTGCCAGGTCTTAGGTATAGTATCCCTTAATATACTATGCCTTTACTCTGTGCATATGCACTAGGTGGAGACACTGCTGGCTGTAGAATTAGTTTTGTTGTAAATATTTAGTTTTATCTAACTACGTAATTATTAAACTTTAGTGTTTATTATTAGTCCATTTATTACGAATATTACTTACTATATTACTTATTATACTTAGCTGTACACATATATTTTTACGCTACAATGTAGATTACTACAATATTTTTGATATGTTCATTTTAGCTAACATTGTAATGTGTTTTTTGTGTTAAATAAATAAATAAATAAAAGAATCTGTAAACCGAAAAGTGTTACCTGATCAAATTTAGTCATGTCAAACTAATGTTATACTAATTTGTCAAAAAGTGTTTCAGACCCTTTCCCTAATATTTAGTGCTATCACTACTAAAAACTAATTTAGTTTTGGGGACATCAGTATTGACACCACTGCTTACTTTATGTGCTTTAGGTAAAGGTATCAAGAGACATATCCCAAATTGAAGTTTGGTTCCACAAACACAGCAATCCAATCCTAAACAAGCAGACTTTAAGTTCTTAATTGAGATGTCACAGTTTGCAACCTTCAGCAGTAGTACTTACAAATTATTTCTCCAGTAGGGAAACTCACGAAAAAGTTTCGATGAGTAGCACAGTAGTAGTTCACTCCGTTTTTAGGCAGTCGTAAAAAAGAGGGAAGCAGGGTTATTTTAATTTATTCGATTCGTTTCCGAAGCGAAAACGTCAGATTCGAATTTGGATTCTATTTCAAGGGAACTTTAGAACGATATTTTGGATTGTCAAAGTTTACGATATCGAATCCGACTGCCTTTCCGACAAATTAGAATACCCCTGATGGTGTTCAATTAAATAATATTCTCAGGGCAAATTCTAATTCTAATTCAAAGTGGGGGAACTAAGATCTGCACCGACGTCTCGCATAGAAGTGTATTGTGCATTATCCCCCTGCCTAAGCAGGCCCTAACCAGCCCAGCTCCTTGAAGTATCGGAACAGGGCTCCTCAGCGCTGTTTGAATGAAATATTTCGGAGCATGCTTGTTTACAGTATACCCGATAAAGAGGCAAAGGTACCAACACACAAAAGGTACTGGTAAAGATATCTATTTATTATTTATTTCGTACCTTATTAAAAAAATTACAATCAATTTGTTTATAATACTATTTAAGTTTAAAAAATCCCATTGGAATGGCACGTTCGCACGCACAAATAAGTTCAAATTGAAGTGGATGTCAATTGCACCTTATTTCTTATTTAATAGTAATTGCTATTTATCAAGCTGTTTATATGGTAAAAAAAATTTACTTGTCTAATTACTTGTTTTGTAAGTCTAAAGAAATAAACCATTTGACTCCGACTCTCGTTACATACCTAGTTTATTTTCCAAAACCCAGCCTTAAGCTTAATCAAATCTTGGCTCCAGTAGAGAAACAATTCTAACTTAAAAGCAGAGCACTAAAATATCCGATTGCGACTTGGACGCAAGATAAATTTATATCCAAACTTTTAGTTTTGTACCGAAGCAGGTCAATACAATCGAGTATCGGATAAAGTACTCTGATGCTGTTCTCGTGATTTAATTTCGAATCGGTTGTGTATGCGGTTGTTTTATAGGGTGTACTGGGATATGTGTGTTTTATTCTTCCACCATCGGCATCATCATCATCAGCCTATATAAATCTACGGCTGGACATAGGTAAGCCTTCCCTAATGAGTGCCATAGCGGTGTATTCAGCTTGAGGCATCCAGCATCTACCTGCAGTCTCTTGCAGATCGTCATCCCATCTGGTCGGAGAGCATCCTAAACTACTTTTGCCGAGACGCGGTCTAGTGTATTGGACTTTGATAAAAGGAGGAGGTTGAGGTGCGACGGTTTGTATAATAATATATTATGTTTATTTTTAGTTTTCTGGGAAACCCAATATAAGGTTATTATTTTAGGTACTTTTTATTCGGAAAACAGACGATGCAAAGTTAATTCAAGTACTTACTCCAAATATTGCAATATACTAAGTTTACGACCGGTGAATTGTTTACTA
Organism: Eupithecia tripunctaria; assembly: GCA_955876795.1. NCBI lineage: Eukaryota > Metazoa > Arthropoda > Insecta > Lepidoptera > Geometridae > Eupithecia > Eupithecia tripunctaria. Next base: position 6,962,133 of record OY041622.1, read on the forward strand.
TTCAATTATAATAAAACCGGCGAAGTGCGAGTCGGACTCGCGTACGAAGGGTTCCGTACCATTATCTATAAAAACCAATAAATACAAATCTTTCCTCGTAAAAAAGAAAAAGTCTACGTGACGCGATCACCCATCCAAGTACTTTTATTGTTATAGCGGCAACAAAACTACATCATCTGTGAAAATTTCAACCGTCTACCTATCACGGTTCATGAGATACAGCCTGGTGACAGATGGACAGACGGACGGACAGACAGCAGAGGCTTAGTAATAGGGTCCCGTTTTCCCTTTGGGTACGGAACCCTGAAAATTACCAACATATTATCTCCCTACATACCTACCTTTATTATGTTATTAATAAAGAAAGTAACAGTCAAATAAAATATTTCAATTTTAACTAGTATTTACAATTGAAGCTATTGAGCTCACTGCAGACTGTTTCAAATAATCTACAGGTAGCTGACTCCATATTAATACCAGTCACAAGTGTACCCAAGACGCTGCATTGCCCCACTGATTGGCAATGCTGATGCGCTGCGCCAGATACTCACCAGCTCTCAGGTACATAGTATATAGTACCTACCTACATATGCACAGAAATTATGAGAAGCATCAATTAAATCATACAAAGGTATAGTCAGCAAAAATTGCGCCTTACCAACACTAGGGTGATTTTTCTGTGAAATGAATAGTTGGCAACCCCGGCTTGCTCGATGTCTTTTGTTTTTAACGCAAAGCAAAATAGTTTCAAACTGAATAGGCATTACGTTTGGCGATGGTACTTATCTTATTTTTTTTATTGACTCTGAAAATACATCAAAGACAATTAGCAACGTAGGCCTTGCTTACGCGAGGCGTGCAGCGGCGCGGTCCGCACTGAATTCAAACATATGGCATTGGTATAGTGTGTTTACATAGAAGCAATTTTACACGCCATTGTTTGATTTGACGCGTCACACACGGCGTACACCGACACCCTGCACTTCCGCCTATCCATAAACATCACCGTACATTGCGATATGTTTGTGTTTACGAGTGCGATGACGGGACCGCTGCACGCGCCGCTACCCGCCCCGCGTCTCCGTAAACGAAGCCTTAAATATTGATCCAGTTTCGGCCATTTGATATTTTATCAGTAATTCAGTTAACTTTCAGTCAAGATGAAGATTTCTTGTGAAATTATTAGCGTACTGTCTGAAACTGACAATTAAAGGTCAAAGTTGATAAGGGTTTGGCAAACTTAGTACCCTATTTGTGATAAGTGGGTAGGCTTTCTATGGGTACTTACTTCTGCTCCTGATCAGTACAAAACTAAAATCTCGTCAGATTTTATATAATATTAGATGAGAACCAAGCCACGTGAATCACGAGAGACCGGCTGTGCATAAAAGGCGCGCTGGCTACGGCGCGCTCCCACTTCGCTCGAGTACTTTGCCCTGTGCGCATGTTATTTTTGTGTTCTACCTACCTAGTTGTTTTTTTTTGTTAATATAAATTGTTAATAAATCGAGTCGATTACTTTGATTTCTTTTTTTTTAAATAAATCCGCTTCTGCTTCCTAAAATCAGAAGTGGGATAAAGGGCTCATTTTTACCCACTAAATTCACCGTATCGGTTCATTTTACACAAAAAAATAACATTCGCAAAGTGCGCGTTACGTAACCTCACTTTTATTTTTTCCACGTGTTATTTTTGTTCGATTTCCGTTGTGTGTTTTTGTGTGTGTCTATCTTTGTGTTTGTCCTACGTGTTCAGGGATGGACAGGCCTTCTAGGTCACGATCACGTGAACAGCTTTGCCGGAGCCCACGTGGGCAACGCTCTCCACGCAGGCAATCACGAGGCCGGCGTTCGCGCAGCCTATCGCGAGTACGTACGCCACGTCGCAGCAGACGACGATCAATAATTAGTTCTGTTCGCAGCAGGTCACGACATGCACCGTGGTCTCGTGATCGTGGTTCAAGTTACGGCGATGGTGAGGGTAGGGTGCGTGATCCTGTACGCGACCATAGCCGTGACCGTGACGATTTCGATCATCATCACCGTCGTGGCTATCGCAGTCGCAGCCGCCATAGTCGCGATCGTGACAGCTACGATCGTTACCACCGTCGTAGCTATCGGAGTCGCAGCCGCCGCCGTGATCGCCACAGTCACGAGAGTTGGCACACCATGTTATCTCGTATACAGGCTTTAGAGACGCAGAACAGTGCACGGCTGCAGCCACCGCAGCCGCCGCCGCTGCCGCCGCCGCCGGTGGGCTCGGCCGCCCCGTCTTTTGGAAACGGTACTGAGCAGATAGTGGAAGCTATCCAGTCGCTAAAAACCGTAAGTAGTCGCAGTTGTTACGTTTCCAATTTCGACCCCAAAATACATGACGTCGACGCTTGGTTTAACGAGGTAGATAGGGCTAGGTTTAGCAATCGATGGGATGATTACGAATGCTTGTCTCGTATCGGAAATTGTTTGAAAGGTGACGCGAAGTCATGGCTAGACATGTGGGTTACAGACGATCGTTCATGGTCAAATTTTAAAAGTGATTTTAGATGTCTATGTATCAAAAAGATCGATGTAGCCAACATTTTGTACGAAGTGATGTCAACTGATTCAAACAAGTTCCGCACGTACGCTGAATACGCTCGTCAGTGTCTGCTACGTCTCCGAATCGTAAAGGGTCTTAGCGAGGAACTTATTACAGCCATAGTTTTACGCGGTATCAAAGACCCACATGTCAAGGCGGCCACGACCAACGCCAATCTCTCGCCAAAAGATTTGGTGAACTACCTTTCGACGTTTTCTAAGCCCGAGGAGACTGTTAAGGATGCAGGTATGCCACGTCGCCCAGCAGGTCGTAACAACGGCAATAACAAACCACCATCTAGGCATTTTAACCCACAGTCCGGTAAGTGTTTCGTGTGTGGTGAGACAGGACATCAGAAAGCTAGCTGTCCTAAGGTACCGAAGTCTTCCAATGCAGGTACCCCGGTTCAAACCAAGCCAACCACAAGCGATGTTTCAGCGGAAGTAACGTGCGCTTACTGTAAAAAGGTGGGTCATCACATCAGCAAGTGCCGCGCCCGGCAGCGCTCCGGTCAACGTAACAAGAGCAACGTTAACTTTTGCTCAAAGCCTGTAAGTACTCGTCAAGATATTGTGGTAGGCGTGATAGAGGGTATACCTGTAGATATCTTGATAGACAGTGGTGCTATAGATGTTTCGCTCATTTCGTCATCGATTGTGAACCACTTTTCTTGTCAACAAAAATTGACAAACCGACTAATAAAGGGCATAGGTAATTCCCTCACTAGAGTAGATAGCTATGTCACCCTCGTTATCGTATTAGAAGACATAACCTTAGAGGTTGATTTACTTGTAGTACCTAAGGAATGCATGTACACAGCCCCCATCATCATAGGTACGGACGTACTCAATCGTGAAGGTGTGACGTTCGTAAGAACAAAAGATTCACAGCGTATCATGCACGATCCTAAGTTCACAACAGTGTTTGCCGCGAACGCGTGCGAGCAGCCACCTATAAAGACGGCGGCAACCGGCCGTGACTTGGAGGAGCTGACAGGTATCTTGGACGAGTACGCTGACTTTATGATCACAGGTACAGCTACTTCCACCGTCACCACAGGTAAAATGCATATTCGAGTAAGTAGCGACAACCCGATATATTACCGCCCATATAAAATGTCGTATGATGAGAAGATCAAGGTACGTACGATTATTCAGGATCTTCTATCCAAAGGTATAATCCGTGAATCAGAGTCCCCTTATTCAAGTCCTATTCTTTTAGTAAAAAAGAAGGACGGGTCTGACCGTATGTGCGTCGATTTTCGTGCCCTTAATCGCATCACGGTCAAGGATCGATACCCGCTACCATTAATCGACGATCATATCGATCGCTTAGGGCAAAGTAAGTACTTTTCGACATTGGACATGGCGACTGGCTTTCATCAGATCTGCATAGATGAAGCCTCAATTCCTCTCACAGGATTTGTGACCCCAGAGTCTCACTATGAATGGCTCAAGATGCCGTATGGGCTGGCTAATGCGCCTATTGTATACCAGCGGATTATTAGTAAGACTTTACAGGATTTAATTTCGGACGGAAAGGTTTTGGTGTATATTGATGACTGTTTGATACTTACTTCCTCGGTTTCGGAAGGTCTAGAGACCCTACGTAAAGTACTTTCAACCTTAACTGAGGCAGGTTTTTCTATAAACCTAAAGAAATGCTCGTTTCTATGCACTGAAATCGAGTACCTAGGACGAGTGATCTCCAATGGTGAAGTAAGACCCGCTCCGGGTAAGATTCAGGCGTTAGTCGATTCAGCTATCCCGCAAAACATTAAACAGGTGAGGCAGTTCCTCGGCTTGGCGGGATACTTTCGTAAGTATATTCCCAGCTACTCGTCGAAAACGGCTTGTATTGCGCGATTAACAGCTAAGGGTGTAACATTTTGCTGGGGTAGTGAACAGGAGGGTGTACGACAGGACATAATTAAAACACTCACTAACGCACCTGTACTGGCTATATTTGATCCGAAGTTGCCTACTGAGGTACACACAGACGCCAGTAGTCTTGGTTATGGTGCTGTTTTACACCAGGTACATGGGGATGGTAGTCGGCGTGTAGTTGCCTACTATAGTCAGGTTACAAAAGGGGCGGAGCCAAAGTACCATTCCTATGAACTGGAAACTTTGGCAGTAGTGAAGGCTCTGAAACATTTCAGACACTACTTGATAGGCGTACAGTTTACAGTAGTTACCGATTGTAACGCCTTAAAGGCGACTCAAAACAAAAGAGACCTATTACCGCGTGTGGCAAGATGGTGGATCTTTTTACAAGATTACAATTTTCAGATTAATTACAGAAAGGGCGCCATGTTGTCACACGCAGACTATCTTAGTCGTAACCCTTGTCTTGTAAATAATATTGAACGCCCTAAGAACTGGGCACAAGTAGCACAAGCAGGCGACGAGGAGACTCAAACGATGATCCAGTCGTTGGAACAGGGCCAACTGGACCCTACAAGGTACGTAAAACAAAATGACATCCTTTATTACCGATACACACCAACAGGTGAGGGACCGCGACTATTGTGCTACATTCCAAAGGGGCATCGTTTGAGCCTCCTCCGAATCTTTCACGATGAACATAGCCATGTAAGTTCAGATAAGGTAACTGACTTAATATTAAGACATTTTTGGTTTCCTGGCCTTAGAACTTTCGTTGTAAAATATATTGCTCATTGTTTGACATGTATCGCACACAAGCGTGTACCTCGTGCCCCCTTGCAGCCCATAACATCTTGGGTAAAGCCCGACATACCTTTCGATACCCTTCATGTTGACGTACTGGGGCCTCTCCCCCTGTCAAAGGGCTATAAGTTCGTCATGCTTGTGGTCGATGCGTTCACGAAATATTGTCTGCTGTGTCCAATACATAATCAAGACGTGTACGAACTTAAACGTGTGTTTAAGCAGGTTATATCATTGTTTGGTACACCTAAGTTAGTCGTATCGGATAGGGGACGCATGTTCGAGTCGGCGAACTTCACTTCGTGGATGCAGCTGCTGGGAGTAGAAGTGCATCGTATCACACCCGAGATGCACCACGCTAATGGTCAGGTAGAACGCTACGTTCGCACAGTCTTAAATATGTTACGAATCGCAACCAATCACCGAAAAAGCGAGTGGGCGGATGAGCTTTGGCAACTTCAACTCATAATAAATCTCACTAAACAGAAAACCACTCAGACTTCAGCTCTTAACCTCTTAGTTGGCCACGAGAGTGCGACACCGGCAATACGCGCATTGGTAAAAGATGTTTCGATAAACTCTGATGGAGGTAATCGCGAGTCCAGGCGGGAGATGCTCAGGCAAAGGACAGCCGAACGGTTAACAAGGAATCAGATTCAGCAAGATGCTACGGTAAACAAGGACAGGCACGCTCCGCGAGTATTTCGTGAAAATGACATGGTCTTTGTCATCAAGTATTCACAGTCGAAGGGAAAGATGGATCCCGGTATGCGTGGCCCCTACCGTGTAACTAGGGTACTGAGTAACGGTCGTTACGAGTTAAAACTGATGGCTGGGTCGTATGGAAAGACGACAAATGCCGCTGCTCAGTTCATGGTACCCTGGAGGGGCGAGTGGACCCCTGAGACATGTGCAGCCTTCTTTGAAGGTGAGTTCAAAGCCACACTGTTCAAAGTACACTGTGAAATCTTTTCGGTATGCAATCTAAATTTGCCCTTCGGGATGAGCCACTGCCGAAGAGTCGCTGAGAGGTATTCACTTACCTGGGTGCTCAGTGTAAAATCTTTTCGGTACGCAACCTAAATTTACCCTTCGGGATGAGCCACTGCCGAAAAGTCACTGAAAGAGTTCAGTGTTCTTTAGTCGTTTTTGCATGCATGGGTCGACCCTATCGTTTTGAGTAATCAGTCTTTATTGGTTTGTGATCCTCAAGGATCAACCTAACTAACACGATCTAACTTTGTCGGGTCAGTTTAGTACCCAATATCACTTTTGTAATCAGATAATCAATTTACAGATAATGCCGATGATCCTGATTGCCCTAGTGATGATGATAACTCATCAGAGTTCGAAACAAACCAAGCAGAATCTCGACTGAGTGACGACACCAATGGACCTGTATCACACCCAAGATCCATGCCGCTCTTGGACACCGATGAACCTGCCCTATCTTCAAGATCTATGCCACTATTAGACGACGAAGAGGAACCTGGACGTGACTCCAGGGTATCAGGAGAAGCCGTATTAGATGAGAACCAAGCCAAGTGAATCACAAGAGACCGGCTGTGCATAAAAGGCGCGCTGGCTACGGCGCGCTCCCACTTCGCTCGAGTACTTTGCCCTGTGCGCATGTTATTTTTGTGTTCTACCTACCTAGTTGTTTTTTTTTGTTAATTTAAATTGTTAATAAATCGAGTCGATTACTTTGATTTCTTTTTTTTTAAATAAATCCGCTTCTGCTTCCTAAAAATAAAATGAAAAAAAAAAATTACAATAATATTATAGTATATTTTTTCTGCTATACTAGACAAAACCGAGGACATTTGGACAATTATTTTAGGGTAAAATAAGGAATGTCGCCTCAAAGGTCAGACGTACGTCTTACACACCAAAATTAACTATATTATTGACTATGAAAACAAGCTTGCAATATTCAGGTCCTAGGAAAATAATCTATCCTGGAGCGTCAATGCCGACTTCAGAAATTGAAAAGGTTTATAAAAAAATACAAAGATATTTAGGTACACCCTATCTGGTACTGTGCTTTCATCACCCAACACCTTACGCTGAAGCTTTTACCTTGTAGAAGCTCCTACCCGCTACATGTAATTTCAGAAAAGGGTTTACGGGACACTTGTCATTATTCTGAAGCCTCACCAATAAACATAATCAGCTTCAGAAAAATATGAGCAATGAATACATAAATAAACAAATACATGCACATAAATTGAATATCATTACAACATATTCAAAATAAAGTTTATGACTCATAAAGCACGGGTCACTTAACATTATGGAATGAAATTAATAAAGGCGCTGTCATATTGAGGATACTGTAACAGCTGGTCAATTCAGATGATTTCGTAAATTCCAGCAATTGTACTGGACGCCTTTAGATGATATAGATAAGAAGAGTATATATGATAAAAACTCTTAGGGCCTCTTTCACCACCCTCAAGTAAAGTCTTGAGTAGGCTAACCACTAGATAAAGTCACCCGTAACTTCACATGCCAATTTCACGATATTCGAGTAGCACTAATCATATGATTATCTGACCAGTAACTTACTCGTCACAACATCTGCCAATTAGCGTATTTACTTTACAGTTCAAAGCTGTAAGTTTTCATTTTGTGTCGATACTTATCAGATAATATCCAACGATTATTTAAAATATATTAATAAAATTATATTTTATTAATAATATACTTATATTAATAAAAAAGACGTGTGGCACTCGGGGACTGCCACGGTAAAGCTATTGCAATGCCATCTAGAGGCGAGTTGCTGAACTAAAGAGACAAACGTCAAGGTTTTTTCGTTACGGAATTTCTGGATTCGGTCCCCGCGCTCAAGGCCCGCGATAGAAGCTATGCAATAGCTTAAAAATGATTTATTTTACCTAATTGATCATCAATTGGATGAATTAGAACATTCTATGACGCAACGGGTACCTAGGATTCGTGTATTTAAATTCCGTGTTGATTATTTTACGGACCTAGATGAAACTGATTCTTTTGCTAGATTTCGCCTATCAAAATATGCAGTAAACAAAGTGCTTATCTTAATAAAACACAAAATAATCCCTAAATCGCAAAGGTGAGTGGTTTTTTGTCATTTATCAAATGATTTTATTAATACCTAACCTATAAAATCTACTGACATTCTCGTCGAAGCATCGCTTTGTTTATTTTCCAGCACATCTTAGTATTTCTGCACAAGATGCACTAAAATATCCCTTTCATTAATAAAAAAGTTTGCACTTCTTTCCCTTTTAACTTTATCCATGATAGAAAATAAAGAGAAATAATCATACGCACGACACAACGCTTTTCAAAAACTCCCTCCAAAACACCAAAACAAAACAAATGACAAGACATTTGACAACGGCCTATGACGTTTGACGTTTATTGAACGATGATTGAACGAATGGTAGGGTATGATTTTATACGTCATTCACTTAACCAGGAAGTTGTTAGTCGAGGCTCAATTTTCGTTTGTGAAATGGACAAAAGATACTCGTGACTTTTACTTGCCAATTAACGTTATCTAAGAAGTAACTACTCAACACTTTACTTGGAGATCGTGAACGAGGCCCTTATATTTATACTGTTATAATTTGATTGATATTTGAGCACGCGCCTACCATGATGAGGTGAAAACGTGAACTGATGCAATAACAAAGTGGAAGGCGCGTGTAACAATTGACCTTAATATTATCCATGATTTGACAATAATAGAATAAGCTGGCTTATACCTAAATGCACGGTTGCGCTGCACCGTACAGCAATCATACTATTTTCATAACTTATTGCCTGCATTTTGATAACGAATAAGCAGCTCTAAATAGAGAATATAATAATCATACTATAAAACTGCTGGAGTGTTCTTAAATGAAGACTACGACTCGGCAAATGCAGTGTAGGATACCCTCCAGCCAGGTGGGCTGACGATCTGCGAAAGACTGCAGGTGGATGTTGGATGCGTCAAGCTGATGATAGGGTGCAATGGCGCTCATTAGGGGAGGCCTATGTCCAGCAGTGGATTAATTGACCGAATGTAATGAGGTCTCCGGGTCAACATTCTCGCTTTTTTGTCAGTATGTCTGTACTCCTCTACAGGTCGTATTTTACAACCGATCGTTACGAAATCATCACAGATTCAACGATTTTATAGATTTTTTTTGTCGCCGGGGTTTTTTGATTAAAGGCGTACTTCCCCCAAAAAAGGCAGAAAGGGGAGCTTTTAAATATCTCCGCTTTCAGACATCTGTTTTTTTTTGATTATATTTTTAATTGAACGATAAAAATATTCATAATTCTCATAAAAAAATGGTAAAGATCTGATTACGGTTTTTGGCATGACAAGCAAAATAACTTCATAGAACCAAAAGAACCTGAAACAGCGCCATCTATTAGATAATATTTGTAACGCTTCGAGATCGAGTGGTCTACTATGTCATCGCCCACACCCGCTGACTTCGTGCCCATAGCCTTACAGTGCTATCTATTGTATCATCTACCTACATAATGTAACACTTCGAGAGTTCCATGACAGTGAAGTCTATTGAATAATTACATTTTAGAAATTAATTAGGTAACAAACTTTGTTAAAACATTGTTTTGTTAAACTAAAAAGATGTTTGCCATTTACAAACGACTCTCATTCATTTAGGTACCTACTTTGTTTTATCATGGAATAGGTACCCAGATGGATCAACGCACTATTAATAGATTAATAGGTAGGTAGGTAGGTACAGAATTTGCTTTTCATTGACCTTATTTAGTAGGTAGACTGAAGCTGGCGCGTTGTGTAATTATCGTATTATGTTAATATAATTATGTAATAGTATTATGTTAATTAGAAAAATATATCTACCTACAAAGATGAAATCTTTACCTACCTAGGTAGGTAGGTATTCTAACTAAACGAGCTGTGTTTAAGCACCATTTCGGTAAAATCGTACTTACCTCAAGTAATGTGTGTAATGTAATGTCGTAAGAGACGACTGTGATATCCACCGGGAGCGGGCAGCAGCACCCCCTGCAGAAAAATTATACCACCAAACTGCGATCCTCAACCCGCATGCCCAGCGTGGGGATTATAGGCACTACCGTCTATGACATAAACTCGAATAAAGCGCTTATCAGGGGCAGTCCTGCGTCCAGCAGTTGACCAATACTGTTGAGGTTGTGGTGCATCAAACTACCAATCCTACCTACAAACAGGAATAACAAAAAACATGGTAGGAGGTATTCAAACAACTAGGTACCTACTTAAAAATCCCGTTTAAATAACATCAATAATATGAAAACATAAGGAGGGCTAGGTGAGTACTATTTTTTCTGTGTGCATATCTACGTGTTACATAAGCAGTCCGTGTATAAGAGCCCTAGCTCTTATACACGGACTGCAAGTGTCAAATACAGCAAGGCCTCCGCCGACTTCAAGGCAACTACACCCACCAACTGCCGTCTACTGCCGTAGCCTGCAGTCGAGATGTACAGGTCCATGTATAAAAGAGGCTTATGAAATCGTGTGTAGTGTTTAATAAAATAATTATCTCATTTCTGCATTGTTAAAACAAAGTTAATGTTCATGAGGTCTACTGTTCGGAGAACTACTAGTATAATTATGTGGGTTGGTGATGATGAACTATGACAATTACTTACTTAAACTCCGCTTAACGACCCATAGCACCGAAAGTGTGTCTCATCCCAGAAGTCTCCTTATTGGTGTAACCTGTAAGTGTATAGTGCATTTTATTTTATTATTTTTATATTGCGCGATATTTTTTTCAATGTAAACCTATGACCAAAAATTTAGGAGTTGAGACGTTTGGTTTGAAATGCGACTAAATATTTTTTTTTTTTTTTTTTTTTTATTTAACAATCCATAAAATATAAAAAAAAAATATAGAAAATAAAAAAAATAAATATAGAAATTATTATAAATTAAAAAAAAAAAAATTATTAAAAGAAATTATTCCACTAAATATAGAAACAGAAAATTACAAAAGAATAATAGAAATAACAGACTGTTGCAAACAATCTACAGGTATCTCATTGATCCATATCTATACCAGTCGAAAGCGTAACCAAAACTTTAAATACCTGGGAGAACGCTGTTTGCGATCTTTTTAGTATCTTTTTATTTTCCAAAAGTCCCTATCCTATGCTAGAAATTTTCAAGAAATAGGTACGCTTCATGGTAAATCCGCCCTAACTATGTGGATTCCCTATTCCTTATTTTACGAGTATGTGATTTCACATGGAGATGAATTTTGATAGTAAGCTTTATGGGGCTTGAATCTTTGTGAAGGACGTCTATATGCCTACGTCATTTCATTACACTGACAGCTCGCACTGAAGCCATTATGTAAGTAAGCTTGATAGTTTCGTACAACGTTGCCCTTATTTTTGTAATTTTCTTGTATCTTTTTGATAAAAGAAGTTTATCGAAATAATTCACTTCGTTTATCTTTTTGATAAACATTTTATCGAAGAATTCACTTCGTTTATCTATCTTTATTATAGAACAACGTTGCTTATATTTTAATTTTACTCTAATATAATATTACGGACATTGGCGAAATTATGTCAACCCAGACGTAGACGCCATTAAAAGAAGAAAGGAAGGAAGGAATAGTTTCGTGTTTATACGAGATTGTTTTTCTGCGTGCAGAAATAGAAAATGATTCACGATTTGCATTTTTTTCAAATTACTTTTCGGGTAGTTTTATTTCTTGAAGAACGCACTTTATAACGACAAAAAATATTAATCTCGCGCCAAAACGAAATGATCGATCTTTAATAAATGCAATTTTAATAATGGCCCTACTCTTTTTAGAGACAAGTCAAAGATAGACTTCATTGGTACACACATTTAATAGACGTTTTGTATTTTTGTGAGTACTGAGACCTCAACCTCAAACTCAACAGCCTGTATTGGTCCACTGCTAGACGCAGGCCTCCTCCTGATAAGCGTTTTATTAACGTTTATCTAATGAGAGGGGGTAGTGCCCATAATTCCCACGCTGGGCATGCGGGTCATTGCAGGTTGGAGATCGCAGTTTTGTGGTATAATTGTTCTGCAGGGGGCGCTGCTGCCCGCCCCCCGGTGGATATTCCTTAGTCACCTCATACGACACCCGAGGGAAGACTTGGGGTGGTGCAAATTCTAAGCTATCACACCCAGGTATGCACAGCATTGTTACACGCATTTTTGAAAATAAACTATTTGTATTTGTACTGAGACCGTCTTACAAGAATTGATATATCTAGCTCAAAAAATAAACGACAAAGGTACACATTATATACACACGTTGGAGGTTCTCAATTCATTTGTATATTTTTTAATGTTTGTTACCTTAGAACTTTTGACTGGGTGATCTGATTTTATGATTCTGTTTTTTCAAAGCTAGTGCTTCCCGTGTGACCCTAATTTGAAAACGCTATACGCTTTGGGAGAAACCCTTAGGTACTTATTATCGAAAAGCAAAATACTATTTTATTAGCTGGTAGAACATTAATCGTGAATTTGATTTTACTTGAATAGATATGCGTTTCTTAGATAAGCAATTGTTATTGAACCACAATATCTTATTAATATTATAATATCTTATTATTAACGGTTAACACCAGAGTTTGCTTCGAGATTCTGATTTTTTCTCATCTCAGTCAATTTGACTGCAGGAAGTTCTTAGTTCTTAGTATTATTATTTATTTATTTATTGCATTCCTTTACAAGTGGTAAATATTTTTAAGTAGAATCGACATGAGCCTTGTAGGGCGTTGCGACATTTTGAGTATAAAAGTTTTCAATTGAAATGAATAAGAGTCACATTTTTCTTATTTGATATTAATAACTATTTATATAACTGTTTATATAGTAAAAAAAGTGACTTGTGCTTATTTTGCAAGTCTAAAGAAATAAACAATTTGACTCGAACTCAGACTCTAATTTTACTTTATTCTTTGAGATCTCATAATATTTTTTCTAGTTAACACCTTCATTGCCCAAGACGCAGGTGCCAGTCTCTATCTGCGTGGAGCTGCGGCGCGCCCCTGCGGGTCGCACCGCAGAGCTGGGCAGTGAATGCGTTATAAACTAACACCTTCATGGCCCAAGACGCAGGTGCCAGTCTCTATCTGCGTGGAGCTGCGGCGCGCCCCTGCGGGTCGCACCGCAGAGCTGGGCAGTGAATGCGTTAAGGCGCATACCCGAGCCAATCTGACAGCAATTCCTATTTTATCATATTTTTACGTTTATCATAGGAATTTTTAAAAATCCTACGTTCAGTTTGTGGTATCTATTATAAGCAATTTTTTAATACCTCTTTTATAATTTTATATCATATAGTTTAGGAGGAGATGCAAAAATAGAGTTTGGTGGCCAAAAAGCGCAACTTCGTATCTCTTCCTAAGCTTTACAAAATGAAACTATTACAGAGGCATTAATAAATAGCTTATAATAGATACCACAAACTGAACGTAGGATTTTTAAAAATTCCTGCCTTCAACGTAATAATAAGATATAATAGTTGGGGGCGCCACTTTCGCTGGTGTATGGGCCTTAACAGAATTTTATTACAAAACTTTCGTAGTTTGACGAATTCATTTTCACAATTCAATGGTATTACTCAAAAAGAGATATTGTTCGGTTTTTTGTTTTGTAATCATATATTTTTATGTTTTTTTCTCTACTAAAGTATAGGACTCTTTTGACATGGACACTGGTGTTAGGTAGATTCAATATCTCTATTAATACGTAGGTTGGGTAAGTACCTTGGTCTGAAGAAATGATGGATAGTAGGTTTCCTATAAACAAGAACAATGTTTTGTTCATCCACTTGTATTCGATTGGTTTGCTCAGATGAATAAAAAAGCAAGATAGAGTTTCGCCGGCCGACTCACCGATGGCGGCAAAACTAAGCCTAGCCGTGTACATACACAGTTACACGCACAGACATAAAACGAAACTAAGCCATACCTTGTCAGTCGAGCTATGCCGGCGCGCGGAGTGTCACGATATAATATTTCGTATTTTTTACAGAAACAATGTCAAATTGTGTTGTAAAATGGTGTAAAACCCAATCTTCAATACACAAGAAGTAGGATGGAATCACATTTCATACTTAAGTAAACTTAAAAACATATATTTTTAGTAAATCAACTTTATAAATTATCATGACAACTTGGAACACAAATCCGCCACAAGTGTTGCCAACACTAAGCGTCACAAAAGTTCCCGTTTGTTGAGGAAGTTATTAATGTGACGTGAAACGTAATGTTATGTATTAATTTACTTAGGTACCTATTTTTTTTTACCCGACTACCAACGGAGCATGGATAAATACTTTGGCTACTGGCTTCGTTTGTATGTTTGTAAGTAGCCGATTTTATTTTCTCACGTAGCGCTGAAACTATAAGTCCGATTTCAATAAATGAGGAGTCTAATGATTCGTCTTGATGTCCCGGTAGTTATAGGATAATTAATAACATCAGGCAAAATTGGGGTCTAACGAGATATCGTGGTCTAAGTGGGTCTAAAAGTTAAATGTTAGTAAATATACTCGACTAAGGGATATCATTAAGGACATGCAGAGACAAGGACATTTTTAGGAAAATGTATATCTCAGGCTTAAGGAAAATGCCGACTTTTTGAGATTTGCACCCCCATCCCCCCCCCTCGGAACAAATCTTGCCCACAGACTAATTTGGATAACAACATTTATGGCGTTGCGTTCATATAGAAAGGGATATTTTTTATTGCAAAAAAGGTATTACCTTATTACCTTGCCCCCAGCCCTCCTTCCCCTTTTGTAAGTGCTACTGAGGGTTTTCGATTGCAGGGAACTAGAGGCTTATTTTGCATCGAAATAAAAAAAAACCACTTTCCTCTCACCCCCTTTTGCTTAGCCTCCGTTGAGATCTCCCGAACGCAGTGACTTGAAAAATATTGCTATAGAGGAAAAATTATATTAAATTCAAAACAAAGGTTGCCTCCCTTACCGTCGTATACTCCTTTTATGTAAAAATACCAAAAATTGGCCTAAAAATTGTGAAACTGTTGTGCGTAAATAATGTAATGAAACCATAGTGATAGTTAGTGAAAAGCAATATAAATCAGTTGATAAAAAGATTTTAAAGCGATTTATTGGCAAAGACAACGTTTTCTCTAACTTGGAGACTGAGCACAGTTATGCTGGCCAAGAGCATAAAATAAGCGATGCATCATCGAAAAATATTTATGTACCTAATACGTTTCCACCATATTTCGAAATTGGAAACAATTTCCAGAACGGTGGACCGTAAATGACAGTTCTACAGAAAACTTACGCAATATAAAGGCCATTAAAACCAATGTTTGATATTACTGTTGTTTTATTGTCCCCCTTTCTAGTCGGAATAAACATACCTACTTTTATACTACCTCTAAGTGAGGTAAATATACAATTTGAAAAAATGACATCTTATCTACTATTTACTTATCCATTCATTCTGCTAATACAATAAAATATTAGGGGTAATTCGTTTTTACTACACGGCAACACTCATCAAACGCGCACATGTTTACGAAACCGGCATCAGTTTGTCGGCCGGCGTCACTCTGTCTTGTTTTTTTACTTCGTCTGAGTTGGTTTGTTTTATTTTCTGCCATTGTTTATTTTTCTTTTGTTTTTATACAAAGTAAGTAGATGTACGATTATGTTAATTAGTTAGCACACACGAGCTACAATATAAATGTAAGCAGGTAGATACTTAGATTTAAGTACAAGTTTTCTGTATATATGTTCTTTGAAAAAATAAAGAATCTTTAAACTGACACTGGCAGAATTGTGGCACTTGACAAAGACACAGCAAGCCATGAAATAAGAAGTTGAAGTTGAATTTATTTTGACAGAATTATACTAAATCCAAATAAGCACGTATTATAAATTCTACCACCAGCTTCTAAAGAAGCATCGCCACATTAAGTACAGCTTCACATAACTCTTAGCAATAAGATTTGCATTCGGCCGTATTTTTGCAACATTATAATGCTTGCCAAATGCCTCTACTCGGTTAATTGTAGTAAGAAATGGTCTTTAAACAGATAAATTGTTGCTGTTGTGGCTAAAAATACCGTTTACTTGTTAGCAGGAGCTTTTTTTTCTACGACAACGACCGAACTGGCTGAGATTTTAAAAAAGTTTAAGGTCTATTTGAAACGACTGCAACTAAGTTTTCTAAAAATGTTCAAAATAAACATGATATTTTATATTTTGGTGAGAGTGAGTTTATTTTTAGGTAGGTAATATAAAATATATTCACAGAATATTTTTTTTTTGTTTACTTGTTGAAAAATAAATTCACGGTAACGTTGGAAACATATACCCACCTAACTTTTTAACACGATAAAAAATTCAAATAAAATGTTAAACAAATCCTTTGTTCCTACAAAGGATTTGTTTGACAGTTTGTTTGTGTTTTTACGGCGTACTACAAATTATCAGATTATCTAACTACAGAGGATAAAAAAGCGACGGAGCAGTAAGGTAAGTACTCAAATCACTTTAAAATACTTAGGTTCTTGAAATAGCGGTGTGGACTATGTGTTGAAATTACATCGAAATTAAGTCGAATAGTTTGGACGCCGTGTGGTGTCGGCGGCTTAGAATTTGCACCACCCCACCTCTTCCCACGGGTGTCGTAAAAGGTGACAAAGGGATATTTACTAGAGGCGGGCGTAGCGCCTCCTGCTGAATAATTCTATCACTAAACTGCGATCAATAACCCGCATGCCCAGCGTGGGGATTATGGGCACTACCCCCATAAGATAGCAGTTAATAAAGGTGCTTATCAGGGTGAGGCCTACGTCCAGCAGTGGACCAATGCAGGCTGTTGAGGTTGAGGTTCAGGAAGTCGAATAATTTTCATACTATACCATACTAGGTAAGTAGGTCTACCTAGTAGCAATATTGTTCTCATTTATTTATAAGCGCGGATGTAAACAAAACAAATACAACACAAATTTTCAATTCACTTATAATCAAAACACTCCTAACACAGCAACCTAAGGTTGAAAATTGTATCATTTCTTTAGTTTTATTGGAAAAATCCATCTACCAAGGTAGGAAATAGGAAGTACGAACCACGCATGGTCCCAAGGAAATAGCTATGTTTTATTCTATTTGCTGAACGGTTGTCGGTTGATAGAACGAAGCGAAGGATTTCAGAACAGACGTAGCTAGAAATCTCTTGAGACTGCAGGATATCGAACTTATGATAACGTTTTACGGGAATGAAGTAAGCTTGGATTTTTTTCTTCAGAAAGTGATTGGGGCCTTTTTAAGGAGAAATGTTTCCCATAATGAATTACGTAGTGAATTTTATTCCATCCTACAAATATTATAAACGCGAAAGTTTGTAAACATGTATAGTTGTTGCTTTTTCACGCCAAAACTACTGAACGGATCGGGCTGAAGCTGCATACAGGTAGTTCTAGGCCTAGATGCTACTTTTTATCCCATAAATCAGTTCCCGTGGGATAGCGCGGGGCGCAGCTAGTACACTACAGTGTTCCCGTAACAAGTAGGTAAGTGAAGTACAGTCAAGGTGATCAGCCAATCATAAACTTAAAAACCTCAAATTTATTCAACTTCAACTTCTTGGCAGATGGCTTCTAAAGACTATCACCTAACGTGGAAACAGGTGGATTCTCATTTCTATTGTATGTTTTTGTTTTTTCTTGTGCTTTTATATATAGAGAATGATCCTCAGGACGTCCCATGAACGTTCAATTTCGGAAGTTAAATATGTATAAAAGTAATAAAAAAAAAGACGTGTGGCACTCGGGGACTGCCACGGTAAAGCTATTGCATATCATTTTGTATCAACTTATGCAATTATAATTTTATTTATCTATTTTATTCATGCAGTATTGCTTTTTCTTTGATATTAATTCAAGTTACACTTTTTGAGCGTGGTGACCCTATACACCTATATACTTTCTCATAAACAGCTGCTTATGTATTCGTCCAATTTTGGAGCTCGTCTCGATTCGTGCGAGTTTCGTAGAGTCGTACAATACGTCTAATCGCACGCACAAAACGCCGTGGCGAAGACTGCCGAACTGAAACGACGTTAGACGATGCATGGCCTTCAAGCCACACCTCCTTGCCCGGCGGAGTGGGGAGCGTGAGGTTTTTTCGTTACGGAATTTCTGGATTCGGTCCCCGCGCTCATGGCCCGCGATAGAAGCTATGCAATAGCTTAAAAATATGTTGGACAATTCACAAAGTATTATTTAGCCCCAAGTTAAGCAGAGCTTATGTTATGGGTACTACGGTTATGGGTAACTGATAAAATTAATATAATACAGAATTAGAAAACATCCAGAATGCCCTGAACAAATATCTGCAGATCCTACACACATTTGACACCGGACCAAAGAAGTCTTCAAAAAAAGTAGTAATTAAGAAATGAAATAAAATGCCAAACATTTTCGGCTTTGACGGTATTGGAACCCACGTTAGAAATTACCCGAAGTGTGAGGGCTTACGTGCTATAGTAAAAACTTTCAAGTTATAGTTATATAATAAATGTACCCAATAGCCAATATCACTCTACGCAAGTGCCTATGATGTTATATAACATAGGTAACTCTCAAGGTTTAACCGACTAAATTAATAATGTCATTAAAGGTGTACCGTTATGTGGGGAATTGATGTAATTTATTATAATGACACTATTCTCGCTTATTATGCCTATCTCAAAGTGAGGCTGCAAGGTCGTACAAATGAATAGCTGTTGGTCGGAGTTTCTAAAAGATTATGTGTATATATTATGTATCGCAATACCACAGCAAAATGTTAACGGCGAGCGGAGCGAGCCTTGAAAATATTGTGGGTTTACGTTAATTACATACGATAGCATAAAACACTAAGTAGAATAATGGAGTTACTACAAATATTACGTTTTTAGTGGACCTAATGGGTATAATCTGCGTAGTGGGGATGGCAATATAACAGGATTGGGATTGGGTGGATATTGATATGAAAAATGGAATGGGATTGAGATAAAAATATAGAAAATGGATTGAGAAATATCCTATAGAAAACCTATAACTACCGCAAAACGAATTGGAATTTTATTTATCCGACCTGTGCTAAATTGAGAAGGATTGAGAATGACGTCATCATGGGAGATGACGTTATTCTCAATCCCAATCTATAAGTATGCAGGTTATACTTATATGCAATTTATGACGCTCCGTATCAAGTGTTCACCTAAACCAGATAGCAACAACTTTTTTGGCCTTGACGAGCCCTTACGGAAATCATACGTGGCCCCACCTCAGATGAAAGAAAGTTTTCTTAGAGGGCCACATTTATTATTATGATTTCCAATTATGCCTGGACCTTCAAAGAATTAGATTAGCCCTAATATACCGAACCCCTTTGATAACCTAATGTGCCTTCAGAATCTGTGATGCTTGGCTTGGTGGAATGTGTCCGAAACGAAACCGAAAGAATAAACCTACTACAAATGGAAATTGATTTTTATGAGTTTGGCATATGTTAGCATTTCGGCCTATCCTCTCTCAAAGGAAGCCAAACTGTTAGATATATTAGTTAAATTATATATGAAACATGGAATGTAAGTCATTTAATTTTTGTATAATATGAGGGTGACATGATCACTCTTATCAAAAACTCATTATGAAATAACTAGCTGCGCCCCGCGGCTTCGCACGCGTTGTTAAAATGGAAACGTTTAAAGGTGATTTTCATCTCACGGAACTGGTTTATGGGATAAAAAGTAGCTTATGGTTGATTCTGGGATTAGAATTACTTGTGTGCAAAATTTCAGCAACAAACATCCATCCATCTATAAATCCATACAAACTTTCGCATTTTTAATTATTGTTGTG
Organism: Eupithecia tripunctaria; assembly: GCA_955876795.1. Taxonomy (NCBI): domain Eukaryota; kingdom Metazoa; phylum Arthropoda; class Insecta; order Lepidoptera; family Geometridae; genus Eupithecia; species Eupithecia tripunctaria. Next base: position 6,982,314 of record OY041622.1, read on the forward strand.
AAGATTATAAAAAAAATGCGTGTACCTACGTCGTATCTACCTATGTTTTGACTTAGCAATTATTTATTTGAAGTAGGTAATCTTTTTGTTTTATATTATGTATGTTATCCAATGTTATTGATTACCTAGTAATTCAATTAACTATTTTACTGTGACTACTTTGACTATTTTAACCGTGTGATAATATTTATGATTATATTTTATTTCAGTTTTATCATATTAACTAGCTGCTGCCGGCAAAATTTAGAATTCATCTGATTTGGACGAATGAGTTGATTAACGCCGCTTATTCCAGTTTTCCTCTTGAAAATTGGAGTTATTAAAAAAACCACATCTAAATACGTTGCGTAGTTTTAAAGATCTAAGCATCATAAATAATCATCATTAATAAGTTCTTTAATTGGTTATTTTTATCGTTTTAGTTGCACTATGTATAAATACTAATACAAAACTTGATTTCTAGGTGGACAAGTGTGCGCGTATTTCCGGCTATAGTTGTATTTCTGTAAACTTTCTACATAGTCTTCCTCCCGCAGACAATAGATTCTCGAGCTCATTATAAAAGCGATTAATTTCCGATTCTGTACAAACATTTTCGTTACATTTTGCAATCAACAAATTAAACTCGAATTTGTGAAGGGAAACATCGAGGGTAAACGCGTTGTTATTGTTTTGTTACTTCTTAAAACGTAACCGCGCATGGGTATTTCAGAAAATGGTCACTGGATAGAAAACATTGATGTCTTTTTAATTTTAATTTTTATCTTCAATTTTTCTAGTCCTGTAAATATTCACTTTGACCTGTTGTTATGTAAATGTTAGCTGTGTTGTACTGGCTTAGAATTTACACAACCCCAATTCTTCCCGTTAGTGTCGTAAGAGCTGACCAAGGGATATCCACTGGGGGCAGGTAGCAGCGCCCCTGCAGAACAAATCTTCCACCAATCTGAAACCGCATGCACAGCGTGAGGATTATGGGCATTACCCCCATGAGTTAAATGCCAATAAGGCGTTTATCAGGGGAGGCTTTCTTCCAGCAACAAAACAAGGTTCTTTTATTATTTATATTACATGCTGGTGAAAAAAATTATTAGCACCCAACTCCTGCTGAAAGGATGTTTTTACACGGGTTCCTCAATTGTAGTAATTAAATCTTTACTAAAATAAAATAAGCCTTTATTTCTTGATTACAAATTCATTTTAACTTTTATCCTTAACTCTATTTCTTCTTTTTTCCTTCAGTTTGTCCTTCGACATAGGCCTCCTCTAAGGTTTTCCTTTGATCTCTGTCCCCGTTTCCGACTCAAAACTGAAAACGGCCACAAGATATCAAATCTTTACTAAATAATAATAGATAAGTAACAAACTGCGGGCAGATGCTGGATGCGTCAAGCTGAAGACAGGGCGCTATGGCGCTCAGTGGACGCCTATATCCAGCTGTGGACTAGTATAGGCATATAATGATGAAGTAACAAATAATTTATTCAACATTTTCTAATTAATGCATAACATACGAAGAATAATATACCATAATTGGTGGTATCTTTTTTATGTTCGGCATTATTGTGGTTTATGAGAAATATATACATTTTATTTAAATTCATTTTAATAATTACTTTTTAAATATATGCGCTGTTTATGTAACTTGAATTGTACAAGTATAATTTGACAGATCTGTACTGCTCTCAATAAAAAATCAACAATTTGATATGTTCTCCATATATACAGGGTGGAGCAATTTTTTGGCCCCTTAAGGGTAGCTACCGTTTCTTTTGTAGTTAAAAGGTTTGTGATAATAAATAAAAAAATAACTTGTTTGATGAGTAAATAATTTGATTTTTAATAAATAAGTAAAAATATAATTTCTGAGATGTTCAAAGGCACCATCGTCGTTAGAGCGAACTTGGGTCGAGACATAAGCCTTAAAAAAGTAGTAACATACATAAAGTACGTTAATTCCGGAACCCCATTTATGTAAAATTTCAACCCGATCCGTTTAGTCTAAGCCTGAAGTGGTAACAAATATGTAACCTCTAAACTTTCGCTTTTGTGTATAAGTGTCATGGTGTGGTGATGCGATTGCTGTGAATTCACTGCCCAAAGTCGTCAATTGCACACCAGTTAATTTGAAGTTAATTGATGACTGAGCACAACCCTAGCATTCACTTAATATGCATGGTTTGTTAGGGTTGCCATCCTTATTATCTCGTCAAATTATGGACAGAGAACCCAATATATCGACAAAGCTCAAAGAATTAGCAAGGCTGTGTGGCTGTGGGCTGGCCATATCTCGCGAAGAATTGACGACCGACGGGGTAAACGAGTTCTTGAGTGGAGACCGAGACTCGACAAACGTACTGTAGGGCGCCCTCCAGCCAGGTGGGTTGGCAATCTGCGAAAGACTGCAGGTGCTGGATGCATCAAGATGAAGACAGGGTGCTACGGCGCTCATAAGGAGAGGCCTATATCCAGCAGTGGACTAATACATAATTATACAGGTTGATGATGATGATGATTATATTTTTGGCAATTTTTTTTATTCGTCATTGAGGTGGACAAAGAGACATGCTTCTTCGGCGCAATAAACTGAAAAGTTTTACTTTGCAGGTCTAGGCAGATTTCTTTTTGGAAAATCCCTCAAGATTTTTGGCCAAACAAAACTATACTAAAACTTGCCGATTATTTTTTAGTGTTTTACGACATTCGCAAAATGGTAGCATTCGATGGTATTAAAACAACAAATTAATTTGAATATCTACTTAAATATGACAACCCTGAATATTAAACAACGACATCAAGGAGTGCAAAGCCGTTCACCAATTAGCAGGAATTTATTCCGATCATTTGGATATCGAGTTATTGGTAAATAAATATGTACGTTAATTTTGTATTGCGGTGAAAAATCTCGTTAGGTGGTCGGATTTTTCTGAATATTTTTAAAGCTTTGTTTATACCTATCGTTTTAATAAAGAAGTTGCAAAAAACTAGGGAGACTTAAATATAAACCAATAAAACTTCAAAACTGTTCACCCAAGAAACGAAATCGACAAAACGAAAGTTTTCTAAACACAAACTACTAACAAATTGAATACAAGATTTAGTGAAAAATAAACTTTATTACGAAGAACTAAAAGTTTAACTGAATAGAGGTTTTTCACATACGAGTCGGGTTAAGACATTCTAGAACCTGTGCTGTTTTCTTTAAGTTGTACCGGAGTATGTACACTTGGGGACATTATCATGGTAGTTTAAATAATCATCATCACTAGCTGTCGGATTTTACCCAAAAACACACACTCGAGACTGCGGAGTGGACTACTTCGTAGGTAGGTACTGAGTAGCCCACTTTACAAGTAAAGGAGATGATTGTACTGGGGCACGTGTTAGTACCAAATTTTTCGTACTTAGTACTTACTAGTCTCATAATGTTTTAATATACCTCATTTTCTTTGTGTGTTGTGTTATGTCTAATAAATAAGTTTTAACCTCTTCATGCTGGGTATAAATAAGCCTTCCTATTTTTTCCGCACGATCCACCACAATGGTCCTGCCTGTACTAGCCACACACGATCCTTGCTGTCGTCGACATACCTCACCACAGCAGCGTCGTTAATGATGTGGTTAAATAAAATCTCGATATCCATCAATAATTTAAAGCCACTTTTGATCGGATTTGTGCGATAGATAAATTCAACGAATCCAACTAGGACCCCGATTCCTTACTGTATCACATGGTGGTGAAGATACCAGATACAGACAGATAAGTAGCGACGAACCTTATAGGAGTCCAGACGAGTATTTTTGCCTTCACATTTATTAAAATGACTAGCCTTTTTTTTCTTTTTTGACTTGAGCCGTTCAAAACCTAAGATCTTGATAAGGTTATAACCAGAACTACATAGCATAGAACCACTCGAAAAACATAAGCCGTTTCGCTGGGTAAAAAGTCAAATGTCACAAAATCACACTACACCTCAGCAAACAAAGATAATATATGCCTACTACACATTCTAACCGATACATACTTTGGTTTGCCGTCATTTCCTGTTTGGGTTAATCCCGACTAGGTACCTACATCATAATTAATACTCACCATTATTTTCCTAACCCGAAACCAAGCGTAACCGAGTATAGTACAAAATTGAGTAATGCAACGCATTAATAAATTATCTGTGAATTATGCCACTATTTGATTAAATCGTGCGGAATCGGATGACGGATTCACTAATTTTGTTGCTGCCGTGATTTGAGTTAATTCTGTGTTTATGGCCTATATTTCGAACGCTTTAGTTTCTGACATAATTGTATTGTGCCTCTATTTCTTGGACTCAATTTCTTGACGTTCTGGTTCTGGCTTAGATGAGTGAAATAATTGATAATTTAAACATGTCTGTTGATGGACTGAAAAAAAAATTGGTAACTTCTCAAAAACTTTGGGTCTCTGAACTTCTGTTTAGTTTTTTATGATTTTTGTTTTTTTTTCTGTTACTTAGTTGGAGCGACATAATCGCAATGTGATTAAGCTCTGTAAATAAAGATTAAAAAAAAAAAAAAACTTTTAGGAATACTACGTGTGATGTCATTTTATTTTGTGCCCAGTGTTAATAATTAATTTTGTTTAAAAAACTATAAAACGACTTAATTTTTTATAGTTCAAGGATTTTCATGGATCCCATTGTCAGAACTGGACTAAAATAAAATGGGATCACACGGAAAGCAGCTTTCATATAAAAAATAATCATGAAAATCGGACCACCCAGTAAAAAGTTCTGAGGTGACAAATATTTAAAAAAACAGTCGAATTGAGAACCTGCTCCTTTTTTTAAAATCGGTTAAAAATCAATCACACTTATTGAAATGAAAAGAAACCTTACTTTAAGTGATTTATTTCATTAAAATCTATTCGGTATTTTTCTGACAGTAAAGCATTTTTATCTCATAATATATTTCTGGATCATGCCTCACCCAGACCCAGGGCAAATAACCGCACGTTTTATGACAACCAGATACCAAAGCTGCAAAAATAAAACGCGCAAAATAAAACTCAGCTTTTATTTTGTCCGGCAGTGTACAATGGTTACCTATGTCCAAGTTTCTTCCGGCGGGTCAGATATGTTTTCCTTTCATAGCGGTAGGTACTTAGGTACTGGTTTTTATAAATTGTGGAATCGTTCTTTGAAGAGGGTATCTTCACGTGAATTTTCTCCGCTCGAAGACGGAAAAATATATATAAATGGATGTTTCGGAATTGTTTTAAGAGCAGAAAAGGTGATGAAGTCTTCCTAGCCGAATTTCGACGGTGCCGGAGACTAGCTAAGTGCGTAGGTCATAAATATTACAGTGCAAGTATTTGCGAAAACACAGATCTCCTCACTCTCACCTCAACAGACCGACATATCCGGGAAGAGGTCAGGCGCTGGACCAACAATTAATGTGCTTTCTAAGGCACTGGAATATAACACTGCCAACTTTCTGGTACAGGGTTGTCACTGTTAATAATCCCCATTAAGCATACAGATTGGGGATCGCAGTTCGGTGGTAGAATTGTTCTGAAGAAGGCGCTGCTGCCTGCCTCCCGGTGGGTACTATGTTATCTACGCATAATCAGAATCATTTATGACATATATATAATATATCATATATTATGTTGATAATCTTTGACTTTTTTATCCTTTTTTTATGTTAGTATTAACTATGTAAGACAATACGATAATACAAAGTAGGTACTCTATTGCATTGTATGTGCAGGACGTAAGGATGTATGTACAAGTTAATAAACAAATAAATTATGTTGGAAAATTCACAGCATTATCTAGCCCCAAGATAAGCAGAGCTTTTGTTATGGGTACGTGATAACGGATATACCTAATACACACATAGATAGATATTTTTTATTATACATACAAAACATAGAACGCCCCGATCAAATAATCGTATCACACGATCGATCTTACACACTTTTGTCTAAAGGCGGGAATCGAACACGCAACCTCCTGCGTTTCAGGCGGACCTTCGCCCACCGCGCCACAGAGGTCGTAAATAAATACACGGTACCAAATAAAATGGAGCAACTACGAGATATAAAAATGTAAACCAAGTATTTACTTAGTAAAGGATACCTAGTTCAAATTGACACTAAAAACCTAGCTAAAACATTCCTTTTAAAATAATCAGACCTAGATATGCCAGCAGTAAGCATTTTAGCTCTTAACATCCAAATAAATGTTGCTAAAAATTCTCGTGTCCAGTCCAAAATAGTGGAAATATCGCGTAAGAGTGCCTGAGCGTCCAAACGCATTTGCTGCTTCAAATAATTCTAGAGGACACACGGCTATAAGTGCTTTCTCACACGACTCAACTTGCAAACTAAAAAACTACAACTTTACTACAAAAACTTGCATGATACCAAATCGTATGCAACGACCTTTACAGCAGCGCAAAATTAAATCAAACCAACAACACTTTATGTCCATAAATATAATAAATGTAGGTACACTTAGAAAAGGGCAAACTATAAAATTAATAAACTGTACCTTTAAAGGCGATTTCGCAGTGCTCAAACCTCACTCAACCTGAAGATGTACCTCGTTTACGGATGAAACGGTGGTGGTTGGTGTTCGTTCAACACAAAGAAGGTTTGTTGTTCACCCACTCACATATTAAACATCAACTTCAAAGAGTATCAAGACTTTTTTTCAATTTTAATTTTGACTCATATTTGTGCGATTGTAAAACATTCCAAAATAGCATTACAAGACATATTCGTTACACATAACTTACGTCTTAAACAGTGCCAGTGTTTTTCAAATCATGTCATAATTCTGAGTCTTCAGAATTTACTTACTCTTTTTTTAGTCAATATGCCAACTTTTATGTACGTTATATGTAAGCAATTTGCATCGTGTGAGAATACGCTTACAGTTATATATTTTTCAGGGAGGATGTTTTAAAGAATACAGTTTATTTTAATTTCTTGGAACTAGGTTTCGGTGTTTTTTAATTAAAATGCTTTTTAAGCTAGCAATTTCTTTATAATTTTTTTTTGTCATGATGGTAACGTGATTTCAACGAAAGGTCGTAATAAAACCAAGCAATAAATTAGGGAATAAAGTCAAACAAACCATTTTTATCCGACTACCAAAAGAGGAGGGTTATGAGATTTGTTTGTTTGTGTGTTATGTACCCAATTTTAACACTGAAACTAATCACTCGATTTCAACAAATGAGGTATCGATCGACTCGTCTTAATACCCCGGTGCTTGTAGTATAGGTTGCATGACGTCAGACTTATTGGGAGTATAGCGAGATAACGGGGTCTAAGCATTGATTTATTAAAAAGGGAAGATGAGGTACTGGTTTCTCGAAAGTGGCAACCCCAAATTGTGTAAAATTGTGTGCTCCCTTCTCAGTCACCGTCTGACCGGCGGCATGGGCGGTCGTACTAGCAAGAAATATTGTTGTCTCGGTCTCACTTTGGTCTTAGGTACGTCATTCCGTCTTTGATGTTCTTTGTATTGCACAGGACTGGAAATATAATTGTGAGCGTATGTGTTTGCGTGTAGTTGTAACACATGCCAATTTTTGAGTAGGCGCTGGGAGAACGTAACCTATCTTCCCTTTTTAATAAATCAATGGTTCTAAGGTCGAAAATTTTATTGTTGGTAAAATATGCCCATTTGGGGCCGGCAGCATTGCCAAGACCTGTGTTTACTTTCCGACTGCTTTTTGAAGTTTAAAAGGTTTAATATCTCAAGCAATCAGCAAAACAGTGGAATGAAATATACTATGTACCTAACTAAGTAGCCAGGTTTTAGTTAATTTTATCTTTTTAACATACTTAAGGCCCGTATTATGAAAGCAAGCTCAATGTTTTCAGCTCGGTATTTTCTATGGCATAAACGTCACTGGACCATAGATCTCTGACTGAGCAAGCTTATTTATTTAGGTATGACAATATTTATTTAGATAGGTAATTCCCAATTTGAGGTTGAGATAGTATACACATTACTTAGCAGCATCATTTACTTAGTTGCATCTAGCGAAATTACCTTACCGCAAGAAATAATTGAAGAACATTGAGAAACCCCGAGGCATCAAGTTGCAAGCAACTTGCAATACAAAGGCAGCTTCTAGTCTCTACTTATACAGGGTGACATCCGATTCGAGCCGTCATCGCTCGTTTGGAGTAACAAACCATTACTGTAGCAAAACAGACGGCGCACCCTGTAGACATTGTAATTTATAAATGTGGGGCCATAAAAAGTATGAACAATGTATAGTCAGCAAAAATTGTGCCTTATCACCACTAGGGTGATTTTTCTGTGAAGTGAATAGCTTGCCAACCCCGACTTGCTCGATATCTTTTGTTTTTAAAGCAAAGCAAAATAGTTTCAAACTGAATAGGCATTACGTTTGGCGATGGGACCCACTAAATCAAATTCCACATACCTAATTATTTCGTTTAACATTATTGATAATTATAAAATTATAACAATATCTATTTTAAGCATTAAAAATTTAGTATTGTACTAAGTTAATTCATAGATTAATTCTAGAACTACACATCTACTTACAAATTACTTAAGAGTGTGCAATACCGCCGCTACGAGATGGATTTCGAGCGGTATGGCAATATATGGTTTTCTCGCGAGTGAAAAGTACAGAGCAGAGACGTGCACCGAATTTTCTATGCGCCAATTGTTTTTATCTAATTAGAGTTAATGAAACAATCTATATAAAAATTACAAGACATAGGCATCGATCAGGTATTTCGCGGCCTCCTCCGTAGATACCTAGAACCTTAAGAAAATGACACTAAAAATTGTCTACGACTTGTTTTGACGCAGACAGTTTGCGCAGAGCCTGACAAGGTTTCTGCATATGGAGCAAGAGATTAGTGGAGTCGAATTTATTTTATTTTGTAAGTAGGTAGGTAACTGAAAATCATTAAACTAACTAAAGCGTTTTTATAGGAACAATCTGTAAACGCGACCGAGCTGAGCGGGAGAAAAATATTATAATTATGGGAGTCAATGAAAAAAATGAAAGAGATTTCAAACTGAGACGTAATTATGATGATGCCGAGGTTTTAAAAATCATAACATCGATGTACAGTACATGCCCTAAACCAGCAAGATCTATACGTTTGGGTAAATACAACCCCAACAAAAGTCGTCCTATCAAGGTGTCTTTTAATGAATCAGTAACCCCGAGAGAACTACTACGAAATAAAATACAGCTACCAGAGAATATTAAAATGTACGCTGACCAAACTCCTACACAAAAACAATACTGGCTGTCTTTGAGGGATGAGCTTAACAAGCGTACTGACAATGGAGAGAAAGAACTTATTATCAGATACATTAACGGGACACCAAGAATAATAAAAAACAAAGACGTAAACAAACAAAAAAACTAATAAAAAACTACTTACAAAAAGATAATAATTCTGATAAAATTCAGAAAATATCTCACGCTGTAGTGGATAATTACAAGCATTTACAGTTACACGGCTCATCACTTCGTTTCTTCTATGCCAATTTGCGGAGTATTTGCACAACAGGAAAGTTCGATGAAATAATATGCATCCTAAACTCGATAGCAAAAACTACTCAAGTGCTCATCTTTACGGAGACCTGGATTAAATCAGAAAATGAAGCAAGATTATATCAAATCCCTAATTACTCGCAACTATCGGCCAACAGACACTGACAGGAAGAATAAAGACGGCAAGAAGGAAAAGAAGAAAGGAGGAGGTGTGTCCATATATGTTCACGAAAGCATTAAGTATGACATAACAGAGGACTTGTTTGAAGACGGCTGTCATTATTTATGGTTGAAGATAGACAAATTATCATTAAATATTGGAGCTATTTATAGACCTGGAGACAGTGACCTACATAATTTCTTAGATTTATTTTCACAACAGCTAGAGAAAAGGAAAAGGTCCATCATTTTTGGAGACTTTAATATAGATTTACTTAGTCAGGAACAAAAAACAAAACAGTATATAAATGAAATAAATGAAAATGGCTTAACAATAATTAATAAAATAAATGACGAGTATTGCACGCGTCAAACGAGTACTACAAATACAATAATTGACCATGTTTACTCAAACTTAGATAACCAGTCACTTAGTATGTCTCTAATAGATTCATCATTATCTGATCATAAGCAGATTTTCCTTGAAGTCAGCGGCTTACCCAAAATTTATTACAAAAGGATAATATATCAGGCACTCAATTATGAAAATCTCTATAATAATATCGGAGGAATAGAATATACAAACCTAAATGATGACTATGAAAAACTTGAAAATATCTTATTAGAACATATAAAAAATAATAAAATTAGCAAAATAAAAGTTCAAAATCCCCCCCAAAATGAATGGATAAGCAAAGAAATCATAGACTTAATAAATACTCGAAATAACTTATGGCAAGTAACTAAAACTAATCCTAACGATAAAAAGATTTACAGTGACTACATTAAAGAACGAAATAAAGTTAAAAACTTAATACATAAAGTAAAAAAAGATTATTATTATTCCTTGTTCCAAGACAGTTCCAATGACCCAAAGAAAATGTGGGAAACATTAAACAAACTATCATTAAATAAAGTTAAAGACAGCCAAACATTACCTAAACTTAAAACAGATGAAGGTTTAATCACTGACGGCCCCCAAATCTGCAACATATTTAATAAATTCTTTTCCTCAATAGGAGCCGATCTTGCAAGTAGGATACCAAATGAATATCACACTAATAATGGCAGCACCTTAACATACGACCCGGCTTACATACACGAAATAACTTTAAATGAGCTTGATCCCTGTGACTGCGATGAGGTGTCTAAATTAATAGATCAATTAGACAGTAACACTAGTACTGGCTTAGATGGCATTAGTACTAAGGCAATCAAATGCATTAAGAACTTAATTGCTGATAAACTAACGGGCTGTATTAACGCATGCCTGGCTAATGGAGTTTTTCCAGATTCTCTAAAGATAGCTAAAGTTAGTCCGATACACAAAGCAGGCAATAAAAACGATCCCAACAATTATAGGCCGGTATCAGTGTTACCTGTTATTTCAAAAATATTTGAAAGGATTATATACAAAAGACTAAATACGTATCTATCAGAAAAAACCTTTTTAATAGACGAACGATATGGATTTCGCGTTAAATCGAGCACCCTCACAGCGGCAATTGATCTTGTAACTAAAATTAAAACAAACATTGACGAGAAAAATCTAGCTTTAGGTATCTTCATTGATTTAAAGAAAGCTTTTGACACTGTGAGCCATCCTAAGCTTCTTCAAAAACTCCACAACATAGGCATTAGAGACAAGGCTCTGGGTATGTTTTCTTCATATCTGACTAATAGGCAACAAGTGGTTAAAATTGATACCTTCACTAGCAGCGTTGAAGGTGTTAATTATGGAATTCCCCAGGGTTCAATACTAGGTCCTTTAATGTTTCTCATATATATCAATAATATAAATTCAATAGGTCTACAAGGACACCTAACTCTATACGCCGATGACACTTGTCTTTTTTATTATGGGAAAAATATCCATGACTTAATAACTGTAGCTCAAACTGATTTAGATATTTTAAATGAATGGCTCAAGTATAATTTGCTCACAGTTAATACATCGAAGACTTCGTTCATGATTTTTAGTGCTAAAAATAAACAAATACCTTCTTTTCTTCCATGAGTCATAAATAATGATACAATTCAGCAATCACACGTAGAAAAATATTTAGGTTTGTGGATTGATGACAAGTTGACATGGAAAAACCATATTGAACACGTAAAATCAAAACTGAAATCCCTACTAGGAGCACTATACAAAGTTTCAAAATGTATACCAAAACCAGTAAGGGACATTATTTATAATTCCCTTGCTAAGTCACATATAGAGTATTTGGTAGAGATTTGGGGAACAGCTACTACTACAAATTTAATACCCCTTCAAAGAACCCAAAACAAAGTAATAAAAGTATTATACCATTATGACTATCTTACGCCGACTAAAGAATTATACAATAAAACTAATATTTTCAATATAGAGAAACTTTACATTTACAACACATGCATTTTAATAAAAAAAATTACTTCAAACTCCATTCAATCAAACATCAAATTAAATCTAAAAGAAAATAAATACAATCTCAGAAATAAAATAAAACTACAAGTAGCTAATACACGTACTAACTATGGTAAAAAAACAATATTATCAGAGGGAGCTACAATTTTTAACAATTTGCCACACTGCATAAAAGAATGTGTTAGTTTGAATGTCTTTAAAAATAAACTTAAATTACATGTACATACTCTGTAACAACCAGTCTTATATTTAGTAACGCCATATAAGCTTACCTATCTCATAATTATCTAAGTACCTTACCTACTAGCTGTTATAATTTTAGTATTTACACAAAATTATTACATAATAATTAGTGAACAATGTTAGTTAAGGATATTTTTGTGTTATAATTTATTTTAGGCACCAGAGGTTAGTTAAAATATTGTTAAACCTAGATTAATTTTCTTATGTATCTCATTATAAGTAAACCCTGTGTTTGTATGAGAATAAAGTTCTTTAAACCTAAATCATACCGTTACTTTGTACGTTTATCATATTTAAATTCATTTGGTTCCTCATTACTAATAAAATAAATAAAAATCTTTTATTACGGACAGCAAATAGTTAGGTATGTAGATGGTTAAGAGACGTTACAGAACTTTTACTGTTTAGTCATTAAATAACAAATATAGTGTTAGAAAAGAAAAAAATCTAAATCAAAATAATAATCTAATATTTTTTATAAATGTTTCAATCATTATTAAATGAAAACTAGTCTTTTCATAAAAAAATAACACAAGACCACATAAAATTAAAATATAGTTACATTAAAAAAAATTACCTTTCTACTCATGAATTTAGAACAAAGTTAAAATCGTAACTATGCAAACCAAGAAATAATTTTCAACGCCGATTTCTTGAGGTAAGGGCAATAATTGTACATTAAAGTGGTAATAAATGCATTAAACCTTTACTGAAAATAGAAAAACCGTCTTTTTTGTGTCTTGGATGTGTGATTTTTGTAATTTGCTAGGCATGATTTCTGTCCAAGCGCTCAAATGACACTAATTCAAATGCTTTCCATACATGCCACAAAGGAAATCTTTTGATACAGACGGTTTCAGAGCGCGCATTGTGAATCTAGGCCCCCCTAGATTCACAATGCGCGCTCTGGCCGGCGAAACTTTGATCGATGTACATAGGTAACTAAAGAAACACAAACACTAGGTTTCTTAGCAAAACAAAAACGGAGAAAAAAAAGTGTGCTGTTCCTGAGATTAACAGCAAAATACATTTTTGTTATTATATTATTTATGTGGATTACATTTTTTTTAAACTATCGACTTTTACCAATCGTGTTTTTAAAACACGTAATTCACGATAAAAGATCGAAGTAACATTTCCCTAAATATGAAGGTTTCACAGATTCAGAAATTAAAATGATTATGAGATATATTACATTTTATTTTATTTTCTATGTTGTAGTTTTGTATCTTGTTTGTAATTTTGTGTTATTTATGGACTTTTGATCGTCGGTTAATAAAGATTTTTGTATTGTATTGTAATACAATGTATATAATATAAATAAATTGCTTATAACGATGATTGCTACGGCTAACCTAGAGTGCTACTGCGACGCAGTAACAGATATTCGAGAGCATAAATTAAATGATATTGGTTGTTTTGAACGATTATTCGTTTTTTTTTTCGATTATATTAATAATAGAGATTGCAGTTTTATTTGTAAATCGTTTGCAACAGTCTGAAGTTAGCTTAAAGGTTTCAATTGTTAATACAATACATCAATAAAATGATATTGGTTTTTCGTGAACGATCATTCGTTTTTTTATCATTATTATTAATCGAGGTTGCACTTTTATTTGTAAATCGTTTGCAACTACATATATTGTTTTATTTTGTGCAGGAAAGAATAAAATGTATTTCTTTAATTTGATTGTTTCTTACTATTATTATAGAACTTACTATTTTTAAGTTATTCGAGTAGTAATTGCTATTTAATCAAGAAAACTATAATATATGTTCAGATTCAGATTAATTTATTCCATTAGTCACAGTACAGAATTAAATATAAAATTATATAATAAGTACATTTTCAATGAAGGCATTAAAGTGATCAGCAAGGGCATCGTCAAGTTTGTAATAAGATTTTTGTTCGCTATGTTAGTGGCTCCAATATTCGGCACCGAGCATTACGCTCTCAAGCTCAACTATCATAACTGGCTTCTTCAGAAGCACTGCGCCAACTTGCGAGCTAATTACTACCACGATATCCATTAACCACTTTGATAAGGGATTGTTCACTGGGTGAAAGAAAATGTGTGAGATCTGCAGGGGTATTTTAATTCGTCGGAAAGGCCGTCTGATTAGATATCGGAAACTTTTGACAAATCAAAATAGCGTCAACGAGTTCCTCAACCATAGCATTTAAATAAAACTATATTGACTTTATTTAACTTAAGTAAGCTCATTGAACAAGTGTAATTCTTTATAACTAAGAATTTGACATTATTCTCTTCACACTGCATGATATTTGGATGTACCTACTGTTCAAACACAATTTTATGGTTGTTTTTGAATAAATGATTTATGATTTATGCGTTTTAAGGTTTCGTTGGAATAGAATTAAAATTGATGATGGAATGAAATGATGTTTTTGCTTCGGAAACGAATCGAATGAATTAAAATACCCTTGCTCGGAATTATTTAAGTTAGTTTGGAGTTTTGGAAGGTCGATCCGAGTTTCGCATAAAGGGTTATCGTACCAATTGATTCTGCATTCGTTCCATTTTGTTTGGGCCAAAGTATGTATCTATTTGACAATTTCAAATCTAAAATGGCTGACATTTTTACATCCCAAAACTCACTCTTGGTTATCAATTTCGATCAAATAGAGGGTGTTGGTTAGGAAAATAGGAATTCGATTAAATAAAAAAAATATACACAGATGCCGCGATATGCCTGCAGCTCGCACACTTATAAAAACTAGTCCAAATGCGGAAAATCAACTGGGTAAAAGTTAGTGAAGAAATGAAGTGGGACGAATTCGAAAAGATTATGTCCAAATTGATTATTATTCGTGTCACTTTTTCAAGGCAGACTAAATAGCAAATTGCAATGAGAAGTGTGCGGTTTACAGTACTAACTGTAAACCGCACACTTCTCATTGCAATTTTGGTGAATTAGACCTCAGCCGAATCCTGAGTTTGGGCGCTAGGAGGTGCAACAATTTTTTTACTTATGCGCTTTCCAGTGTTTAACTACAATATGTACGTGTTAATTTTTATGAAATAAATATTAATAAATTTATGTAATGTCCTATAGCCAAGGAACTAATGTTCTTGTCCCTTGGCGCTTTGGGACGATCGATATGGGAATTGATAAGCTGTGAGTTATTTCGCACTGTGAATCAGATCGGGGAATATAATTTAAGTATTTTTAACTGAATATTATAAGAGCACTAGAATTTTTCTTTCATAATTTAGTTTTCTTTTCTTACGTAGTTTAAAAAAAAATATATAAAGATTAAGATATAATTCAGTAGGTATTTTAAATAACAAAGGCAATAAATAAATATATTTTATTTTAAGAAATATTTTATTTCAGTTCTAAAATACCATCTCACAATATACCGCAGTAATAAAACGTAATAAACCACATTGTTTTCTAACGGTCCGGTCGATGCAAACGGACCACTAAATTTAGCTTGTTTTCAGAAAATATAAGCACAGATAGTTGTTTGAATTTATTGACACGTAATATTCTTTTGTAAGATTCTGCAATTTATGTCCACTGCGGGGTATGTCTTAGCGATTCAAGGCTAGACTTTATGTAGTCACGCTTTAAAATACCTGTACATAGACTAAATCTTCTATAATCAACAAAATTTGTCACTCCTAACGAAAATAATGGTTGTAATAATAGTTGACATAACGCTGTCGACTGCCTACAAAAATATAAACTTTTGCACTTGCCCGCCGGTCTGTGTAGACTCTTTTAACATAACTTCAGGTTGAACCGCGATATTGTAGTCCAACTGTACACTACATTTGTACCTATACATTTTGCTCACTGTAACTCTTTCCGCAGGTGTCCTAAGAGGAATTATGCTGAATATTTTAGTGCGAAATTATACTTCGGTTGCCGGTCTACGATCGCCCCTGTATCGCGCGTTGAGTAAATTAAATAAACGTCTTGACAAAGTTTACCAGTTTCCTTACCTCGCTGCTTACCGACAAGCACGTTTTCCAATAACCTGAGATATAAGTTAACACGTTAACGTTGGGGTAAACGAGTTCTTGAGTGGAGACCGCGACTCGGCAAACGTAGTGTAGGACGCCCTCCGACCAGGTGGGATGACGATCTGCGAAAGACTGCAGGCAGATGCTGGATGCGTCAAGCTAAAGACAGGGCGCTAGGGTGCTCATTAGGGGAGGCCTATGTCCAGCAGTGGACTAGTATAGGCTGATGATGATAAGTTAACAACAAGATCTGTTTTAAAATTGATTTGCAGTGAATCAGGCGCTGTACCTACTAGCTGTGTGGTATTTATGAGCTTAGAATTTGCACCACCCGAATTCTTCCCGCGGGTGTCGTAGGAGGCGACTAAGGGTTATCCATCGGGGGGCGGGCAGCAGCGCCCCCTGCAGAACAAATCTTCCACCGAACAGCGATCCCCAACCCACATGCCCAGCGTGGGGATTATGGGCAGTACCCCCCTTGAGTTAAATGCCGATAAGGCGTTTATTAGGGGGAGGCCTCCGTCCAGCAGTGGACCGATACAGGCTATTGAGGTTGAGGTTGAGGTGCGGTAAGTTTAATGCCAGGTACTTGTAGGATTTTAGCTTGGAGGTTTACCTCCGGATTGGTCAATAAGGATTCGTTATCCACTGCCAAAAAACTCCAACTTCCGAAAATAGAAACCTCCCTATGTCCCAAGGTGGACTTCTTTTGGCTGAAACGACGACAAAGGCGATAATACAATATTAATTGTATTATCGCTTATTAATTGTTCATGTTAATTATTTCATATATTTTGATCGATACTAATACATTTGTTTGTATAGTTATGAGTACAAACCTATTTCATTTCATTTCATTTATTTATTCATAAAGTTTCAGGTTTATACATAGATCTTAAAATTATTCTTAAAGTAACTACTACCAAAACCTGCCTTTACAGGCGTATGAATATTATATAAGAATTTAAATTATTAAAGATTAAGTACATGTCAAAATACAAATTAAAAAAATTACAATAATAATAGCTACAATCAATATAATTCCAATTCCAATTCACAATTAATAATATTACAGTTTATATTCAAAAAAATCATTAATACTATAAAAACATTTTTCAGTCAGCCATTTTGTCAAGTTAAATTTAAATCTAGATAATAATATAATTTCTTTAAAAGTGTCAGGAATTTTATTGTATATTTTAATTGCCATTATAAAGCTGTTATTCGTAGATAACGTCAATCTTGCTATTTAATAAAGATAATAATTTACAAAAATAATAATTTAATATACCCGATGAATAAACGTTATTTATTAAGGAATAGTTTTTGTATTGTTTGGTGACTACATTTTTGCGACTGATTGACTATTTTGCTGACAAACATATTACTTGGTTGAAAAGATATCGGGATGTTATCAAACCATAATGTACATAATGTACATTTAATTTTATTTCTGACGTAATAATTATTATAGCCCTACTTAATGCTGACAACATAATATGTATTTCTTTTCCTTTGTATCGCAACTATAAAATTACTAACTTTTATACCTACATAAGAACTCTAACCCAGAATGTTGCAACACCCTTACAGGGTTCATGTAGATTCTACCTATAAAATTGTTAACAACTTATAATGGACATGTATGCAATAAATAAATAAATAAATAAATAAATACAACGCTGCCAATTTTGTGATTTTCTCATATCTTTTTGATTATCATTTTATTGAAGAATCCACTTCCTTTATCCATCTTTATTACCGAACAACGTTGCTTTTATTTTTATTTTAGTCTAATATTACAGACATGGCAAACTTATTGGGTTCGATTCCCGCCTCGGGACAAATGTGTGTACGATGTTCAGGGCGTTCTGGATGTTTGCTATGTATAATAAAAAATATCGGGCTGAAATTGCATACGGGTAGTTCCAGACCTGGAATAACACATCAATTACTTTCTTATTATTCCTTATTCCTTTCTTATCCCATAAATCAGTCCCCGTGGTATAGGCGTGCGTATACATACTTGATAAGTTATGAAGCTTGATTAGCTATGTAATAGCAACTTAAAATTTCCAAAACCCCAACTGTTAGAAGAAACTACTGACTTAGTAGGTATTTGTACTGGACTTAACTGACAGTATACGAGTATGTGCGATGATAGGATATTGTTGAATGTAATTTGAATTTCGTGCCCTATGTTCTTCTTTCTCACTCTAAAATATAGCCCTCGCACTCTACTCCGTGACATAATTGTAACCAAGTATTTCAAGAGTTTTCTTTTATAAAATAAACCAAATCTGTTATCAAAACCAGTGTTTAGTTAATTAATTCATCAGATAACTTAAAGCTTCTTATTAACATTCACGGAATTTCTATTTACTTTATTCAAAATGATTTGACAAGTTTCCTTTCAAGCCCCGATCGGATATTAGCCGAGTCAGAAAAAAAATATCAATTCTGCTTGTCAAAAGCTTGCATCGTATTTTTCTTTTGGATAAAATAGAATTTTCCAGGAAAGTTCCATCCCGTAATTACACTTATATATCTAAACACAAGGTAATAGATGTTATTATAGTCCACCTCATGATTCCTTCGGCCGCTCCAATTCAAGAAATATGAGGTACCTACTTAAATATTCTATCTCCATGCTGAAAGATATGTAGTAGCACAGGGTTGGGTGTAGGACTTATATTTATGGGCTGACCAAAACACTGACTGAACCAAACTCTACGTAGGTAGATATACCATTCTAAAATTGCACGCTGAGTGTATCACGTTTTGTGGAGGGTACGTGCCATTATTTCTATACCGTATCCATCCAGCATGGAGCATGTTAGTAAATAAACCACGATACAAATAACAAAAACTCACTTGCTTGGCGTCGAGTTTCAGATATAATTGTAAGCAATTTTTATTGAAGGGAGGATCTAAAATCGACAAGTAATGTAAATTACGTATAAAAGGACGCCAACAAAGTGAATTTTAGGTTAAGTATGGGCGGTTTGTATACGTTTATGCCTCATTCAAAATGGACACGGTATAGTGGAAACCTTCCTGAATTAAATCATATTTTGTGTAGTTTTTAAACAATCATTAAAATATAAATTCAGGGTTTTTATCAATCAAAATTTTAACAATCACTTTAACATCCGTTCAAAAATAGTTCAAAATATTTAAGAATTCATTACATGCCACACACCGTATATGATAATGAAACAGGTTGGTTAGAACCAGTAGAAGTATCATATGATATCAACTGTCTTATCCAACCTGATTATTTGAAATTGAAGACAACTTTGAGGACTACGGTTATCTGATTAAATACGTGTTTATGAGCACACGTATTTAATCAAATAACCGTTGTAAACAGTACATTTATCAATAAATGTTGGTATTATAAATATTCCACTATTAAATTATGTTCATTCCAATCCTTAACTAGTATCGTTGAACGGTAACTTCTTAACTTCTTATGTTGGAAAACAAAAATGGTGGAACAACGGTTTTGACCACACCGCGCACCTGTAGCCTTAATCCGCCCCTACCTCCTGAATTATTACTGAACGTGGCTCTTTGTGAGAAATACATTTCTGTGGTAATAGCCTCGGTTTGTCTACGTGAGGTGCACACACTAGTTATTACGGACTAAGTAGTTATTAGTACGGGTTACGGCTGTCGCATACTTATCCACTCAGGGGCAGATCATCACCACACATGTATCTTCCTGTATCTTTTGATGTGCAACAAAGTATATTTTGTATTGCGTTTTATCATTCGCGCGATATCAGTAGGTATACGATGGAACCATTATAAACTGACACAAAATTATAAACTGAGAACCATATAAACCAAACCATACCAGGAGATTTTTTTAAATACATATACATAGATTAGTTAAACATTTATTTGCTTCTGCAACACACAGTACTTAAGTGGTAATTATAATACACATTTGACAAAAATAAATATACAAAAAGCTAACAAAGAAAACGAATAATTGATGTAAGAAAAGGCATGGCTTATAAAAATAGCACATAATAAAAGAGAAAGGTACCTCTTTATGAAATGTGACGTCAAATAGCTTTTACAAGGTTTGTGGCTCTTAATCACCATGGTCTCCTTCCAGATGTATTGTTTATTTGAATCTTCCGTAATCTGCACCCTTGTTATAATAATTATTTATCTATCATTATTTATTTATTTGTTACATTATGTTTGAAGAAAATCGGTACTTCTTATGTTTAAATGACTAGCTGCGCCCCACGGTTTCACCGCCGCAGATTTTTTTTATGTCACGTTCCACGGTAATGTAATATTCTATGTCCGTCTCCTGGTTTTAAACTACCTCACCACCAATTTTTAGCCAAATCAGTTCAACCGTTCTTGAGTTATAAACAGTGTAACAAACACGGCTTTCTTTTATTTAAATAGCATATAAGCTTTTGCCAGCGGCTTCGCACGCTCTATCAAGTAGTCCGTTCCCGGGATACCGTTTACCGTTGCCAAATTTCATCAAGATTCTTTCAGCCGAGAACGAAATGAAAACTATCCTATGTCCGTTTCCTGGTTCTAAGCCCCACCAATTTTCAGCCAAATTGGTTCAGCCGTTCTTGAGTCATAAATAGTGTAACTAACACGACTTTCCTTTATATTTATATAAATATAGATACCTATAGATAGATATATATATATATATCTATCTATAGGTATCTATATTTATATAAATATAAAGGAAAGTCGTGTTAGTTACACTATTTATGACTATATATATATATAATAGATGTTGCTGCTATTATTCCATTCAGATGTCATCTACATTGTTGTGACTTGATTGGATACCTAGAAATAAATATATAATTTATTGATATCTTTTTATTCTAGCTTTATAGTCGAGAGAGAAGTCTTCATAGTCATCAGGATTTTCAAGTTTTTTGAGATTATTTGATACTTTGTCTAGATATTTGATCCGCTTTCGAGTTGACACATATGCGACAACCTTTATCCAGCCTTTTGATAGAATTTGATTAGGCGGGTGTCGGGTAAATACGACTGTAATCCAATAGTGGACAACTTTGGCCATCTTTGGTGAATTAGCAGGTTTTTGTAGTAGGGATTAGGTTGATTATGATTTAGGATTGGGTCATTATTCACTGGATAGATTAGAACAAATCGCGTAAAATGAATCGCCATTAATTTTGTTCGATAAGTTACGCGTCAAAATTTGGATACCTTGTATTTGTCAACCTTTTCGTTTCAAAACACTTTTTTATTTCACTTTTGAACACAAATAGCCATTTTAGAGCTTTACTGGACAACCCAGCAACCCTTTTTAAACAACTTACTTTACTGTTTTTATAAAGTTTTGTTTCTATGCATTCGGAAACCCTTTCAATTCAATAAACAGTGTCTCAAATCACAGTATCAAATGAATACCCTGTTCTATTATTATTAAATCAGAAGAGAAAATGCGAAGCCAGTAATAAACCATATGGATGTAATTTACTTCTACACGCTATAATTACGAAACAGATCATCATAAGGCTAAAATTTTGTATAGTTTTTTATAGGTTTATCATCCCGAAAAAGCGTGAAAACCCGCGGTTAAAAGCTAGTTCACATTAAATACCAAGTAATTGTCAAAACATAAACATTACATAAAAATCGTTTATTGGATACAATTACAATGTTTCAGTACGATATTGAATCACCTTAAACGTTTCCATAGTAATAAAGCGTGCGAAGCCGCGGGGCGCAGCTAGTACGAGTATAATATCGGTAAATATATATTATACTTTAAAAGATTCAGCCATTATTATTTTCAGTTAAGATGGAACTGTTTCAATAAATAAATATTATAGGGAACCAAAATAATTGCATTTTCTCCCAATAGGTGATCAAAATACGAGTACCTACATCACATGTATTCCTTTATCACACTAATACTATAAATGCGAAAGTTTGTATGGATATATGGATGGATGGATGGATGCATGAACGTTTGTTAACTCTCCACGACAAAACTACTGAACGGATCTGGCTGAATTTTTCTAATCCCGGAATCAAACAAAGGCTACTTTTTATCCCATACATCAGTTCCCGTGGGATAAAAATTACCTTTAAACGTTTCCATAGGAACAACGCGTGCGAAGCCGCGGGGTGCAGCTAGTTAAAAATAACCTTACTCAAGATCACGCTTAAACCACAATACCAAAAGACATCAACGTAAAATTATCGAATGAACATCACCCCTTAACCAAGACTCTAAACGAAGAAGGTTTTAACATCGTAAAAAGTAATCACCCTATGTAATAAGGAGCTCTTTGGAGACACGAAGTTTCATTTCGTTAATATTTAGTTCCTTGAGTTTCACGTGTTGGTGTACATTCAGTGAAGGAGATGAAACTTTTACAAGGTTAGTAATATCGGTAACTATACCGTATCCATTTTGAAAATAACAAAATCTCACTTGTTGGCGTCGAGTTTCAGTTATAATTGTGAGCATTTTTTATTGAAGGGAGGATCTAAAATCGACAAGTAATGTAAATTACGTATAAAAGGACGCGCCAACGAGGTGAATTTTAGGTTAAGTGTGGGTGGTTTGTTTACTAACATGCTTCATTCAAAATGGACACGGTATAGGTTGTAAGATGTGAATAGTAAATGTGTGATAAATAAGGCCTCTTGCCATCTTAACTCAACCTCAACAGCCTGTATCGGTCCACTGCTGGACGCAGGCCTCCCCCGGATAAGCGTCTTATTGGCCTCTATCTCATGGGGGTAATGCCCATAACCCCCACGCAGGGCATGCGGGTTGGGGATCGCAGTTCGCTGGTAGAATTGTCCTGCAGGGTGCGCTATTGCCCGCCCCCGATGGATATTCCTTAGTAGCTTCTTACGACACCCACCGGTCGGTGCAAATTCTAAGCCAGCACCACCCAGCTATCACACAGCCATCTGCAAAAATAAACTTTAGATACCTGCAGAGTGTTCACACCAAAACTTTGACTGACTTCTAGTTTTCTTAGCAAAACAAAAACCGAAACTAAAAGTGTATTGTTCCTGAGATAAATATCAAAATGTGTGCATAACATCTATTTACAAAAAAATAAACGATTGAAAAAACTTCCACCAATCGTGTTTTTAAAACACGTAATTCAAGATAAAAGATCGAAGTAACGTTTTCCTAAATATGAAGGTAGTACACAGATTCTGAGATAAATAACGATTTTGAAGTAAATTGCTTTAGGCACACTCTTAATACACCTTCGTTTGACCACAATCTCACCTGATGGTAAGTGACGATGTGGCCGAAGATAAGCAATCACCAAGGTCTAGAAGGCACTATATTATCCACAGCTATGCCAAGTGGAGGAAAAGAATCTTAAATATATAATTTTTGATAAAAAAAATCTAAAAAAAGACTTTATGTAACAATTTAAACTGCATTCAGAGATAAATGAAACATCACCAATCTAAACCGGAAATCGAACCCAGCATATAAAAAAACACCCGTAATTTTACGATACCAATCAAATGGATTTTTTTTCTTAATAACATAGCATCTTAAATAAAAGGAAGACCTTGAAATTTTATCTTAAAAAAAATACATTTTACTTACAATTAATTTATTGTAGCAAATCTTCAAAATGTGTCCATTGTAGTAGGTATAAAAATTCTCACTCTTTTTAACCCTTTTTGGTAAAAATTATCATTCTTTAACAATTTCGCTCCCTGCTGTTTGTCGTCCAGCAGTGGAAGGACGTATGTATGTGTGCTAGTGAAAGTTATTTCAATAGGACTTATATTTGTATTATTTTATTCAGACTTTGGCCGACGAAACTCATTCTTCTTTTACTTATTTATAATCTCTAAACTTACGTTAGGTACACAATGAGTCTTATTTTTGCTTGTAAAATGCCTGTTTATTTTGAAGTCTTTTTGGCATCCTCCTTAGCTCGTCGCTCTAGTTTAGCTTGTGGACTCCAAGAAGTTGATTCTAGGAATTATTTAATGTCTGCTGGAAATGCAACTCAACAACAAGAGTCATGGCCGTGGTCAGACTCTACTCTGAAACATTTCGAAATTTCAACGCAACTCAAATTTAAGCAGGTCTCCAGGTGACTACTTTTTTAACAAAACACTGCCAAAAACCACGTCTCTGTTTCGTTTGAGTAGGACAGTCAACGACTTAAAGCATTGAAAACAGTCGTCAAAAAGTAAAAGACGTATTAGTTTTTGAAAATTAGCAATACTCGTCAATGTTCCTCTATTTTTGCGTCACAAGCTTTTGAAGAAACTGGAGGTTGTGGGCAAAAACCACAATTTCAATCACTTAGATGTTTAGAGAAGTCAAGTTTCAATTGTAAATACTTGCTCTAATTTTATTATATCGTTAGTATCTAGCTAGGTACTTTTACATCAGTCTTGTGAAATTTGCTGTTACGTTTAATTCGCCAACGAAAATAATCATTTCCTCGTAGTTTCGCAGTAGCGACGACGTTTTGAATGCAGCATTGAAATAAGCAAAGTGCAAAGTTCGCCTGAGTCTAGTCTTGTTTGTGCTGCCGTGATTCCACTGGTTTATATTTCTTACTTTTGTTATAATGAATATAACGAGCTGTCTCGCGTTTTATGTTATACTAACTTCTGGCTTTGCTTGGTAATTTGTAGGTAAACAAAGAAAGAAGTTTTAGTTAGGAATAGTTATTATCATTTCAGTCAGATATTTATATGTTACTAGCTGCGCCCCGCGTTTTGCACGCCTATCCCACGGCAACTGATTTATCGGATAAAAAGCAACTTATGTGTTATTTGAGACTGAATTTCAGTCCGATCCGTTCAGAAGTTTTTGCGTGAAGGAGCAACAAACATACATACGTGTTTACAAAGATTGGCGTTTATAATATTAGTAGGATAGGTCTTAATTTACAGGAAAATATAGATAAGTCTGTAAGTTGAACAGTTTTCGATAATTATTATAAAGCTAGTATGCTACGAGATAGGAATATGTCGATAATTTTCAAAACGGGGAAGGTCTACTCCACCAAGTCGAATATCAAATGCGATACCTTGCATTTTGATAACTCGGTTTGTTCATTTTGTACAATTAACAAAACTATATAATATTTTTAGTTTTGTTACGCAATGGAAGAGATAATACTAAGAAAAATACCTCAACAACTTCATCATTATCATCAGCCTGTGTTAGTCATGGACAAGGACAATGGCCTCCTCCAATGAGCGCCATAATGCCCTGTCTTCAACTTGCCGCATCCAGCATCTGTAAAAGACTGCGAAAAACTGCTTCTTTCGCAGATCGCCATCCCACCTGGTCCGAGGGCGTCCTATTCTAGTTTTGTTAACTTTTTTTTTTTTTTACGGTAAATAGACCTTTGTTTGACCGCGATCTCACCTGATGGAAAGTGAAGATGCGGCCGACGGTGTATCACGAAGGTCTAGAAGATACCTATTCACCCTTGTCTTGAAGAGACCCAGGTTGTAATTGGCCGGAAAAACAGAGGCAGGGAGCGAGTTCCATTCATTTGCGGTGCGAATAATAAAGGTGGAGGAAAACCGCTTAGTGCGAGTGGAGGGTACGTCCACCAAGTATGGATGGTATTGCGCTGTGCGTCTGCTTGTCCTGGAGTGGAAGGGGGATGGTGGGATCAGGTCATGTAGTTCAAGTGAGCATTCTCCAAAATGTATCCTATAAAAGATCGAGAGACAAGCAACCTTGCGGCGGTGGACGAGACTTTGAACCTTAGTCTCTGCAAGGTACTGCTCGTCAATGAGTCTGAAAGCTCTTCGTTCGATCGATAACACGTTTACCACAGCGGTTTTTGGTTCGAGACATGGCAAGCCCACTTCAGCTCGCTAATTCTTTGAGCTATGTAGAAAACTTTGGTGCTCTACAACCTGTACTAAGACAAAATATCTAATAACAAAGTCAAGGTCAACTCCCAAGCCACAGAAGTATCCGCTATCAAAGCAGTTCGGGCTACTACTCATAATGACCACTTTTATGGCCCATTAACTGAACCATTACCATTCTCATGGAGGGTCTTCTGACCCTTACATAAAAAGTTAATAATGAGCCCTATTCGAAGAAATTCTTCTAGTCTCAAAACCTTCGTCATATTATTTTTGTTGCAATTTTACTTTTTTCGGTGACGGTAACAAAACTGCGTTTTATGACGGTTTACAGTTAGACACATCTTAGTTTAAAAAAACGAGAGTGAAACTCTTGTTAAACCCAGGTCTAATTGTTAGGACACTGTTTAACTAAACGCCTGTTAGACCAGTCTTTACGTTGTTTTTCGTAGTACCGCTGTGAATGCCTAGAGCTAGAATTTTATATCCTTACCTCAACCTGAACCTCAACAGCCTTATCTAATAGGGGAGTTATGTCCATAATCCCCACGCTGGGAAAGCGGGTTGGGAATCGCAGTTTAGTGGTAGAATCGTCCTCGCGTTGCTGCCCGCCCCCCAGTGGATATCCCTTAGTCGCCGCTTACGACACCCACGGTAAAAGCAAACTAAAGCAAAAATACGTGTCTAATATCTTCTCTTCTAGCTGACGGACTTATTAGAATGTTGTAATCGAGCTCACTGCAGACTGTTGAAAAGCTGTATGTGGGTGCCTTTTTACTACTATACACTATCGATGGTAATACGAAGGTATAGACTTACCAGGTAAGTATGAAACAATTTAACTTTAATGTTTACTTTGAACTAGCTAAGCGAGCTGTGTTTAAGTTTTGAAGTTAATCAAAATACCAGGTAATTTGAAGAGATAGACTCGTTGCTAGAATTATTCCTGTTAGGATATACCAACCTTAAGTTAATTTAATGATTATTTATCGGGTATTTATCGCGTAGAATGCACGTATCTTTATTTTTTTTTCTCCTACGTTTCTACCGCATTACAGCGATCGTGGTAACGGGGCGACTGGATGTTATTGGAAACCGAGAATTGACGGCAGTATCCGCGACTACCCTCAATTCGTCTTCAGAATCAGGAAAGTCCAAGTTGTGTCCGACTGCGGTACATTCGGATTACGACGCTCAGTCCAGTGGTTGCTTCCTGAGTCTAGCAGGTGTTCCGCTATCGCCGACTTGTTAATTTGCCTATTCCTGACTGCTGCTATGTGCTCTTTCACCCGTTCCGCAATGGTTCTTTTAGTTTGCCCTATGTATCATTAAATGTTATGTTAACAAATCGCAAAAGTTTAAAAAACAACCTTAAGTTCTTAAGAGCCTTATCAGCTTATCACTGGTCAAGCTCGCTGGGCTCAACTCAAAGTAGTGCCGCCAACTATTTTATCTTATTATGTTGAACAATCGAATGTTCAAAAAATGATAGGCCAGTTTGTGATACCTAACATAAGCTTTTTTAAACCGATATAATATTTTTATTTTTTTATTTTTTTTTTATTTTAGTTTTGTTACCTCAGAACTTTTGACTGGGTGGTCTGATCTTCATGATTCTTTTTTTATATGAAAGCTGGTTTCCGTGTAGTCCTACTTTAATTTTGTCCAGTTCTGACACTGGGATCCATGAAAATTCATGAAAAAACTATAAAAATTTAAGTCGGTTTATAGATTTTTAAAACAAAAATAATTATTATACCTCTGTAATGGTAATCCTGACTCAAGCTAGTGCCGCCAACTATTTTATCTTATTATTAGTTGAACAATCGAATTTTCAAAAAATTATAGGCCTGTTTGTGATACCTATCATAAGCTTTTTTAAATACCGACACCAACATTTGAAAATACCTTTTTTCAACGTAATAATAAGATAAAATAGGCCGCGGCTGTAGTGTACTTCGGGGTACCGCCTTAATTTGAAATCGCTCGTAAATCGCCAGTGAGTGCGCCGAGTACCGCTAAGGCTCTTAGGGCTTATATACACGGACTGGACTTGCCGACTGCATGCAGTCAACGGGTGCAACCTTACAGTCGGCTACTTGCACGTGTGTATATGAGCCCTAATTGACGGTTATCGTCTAAGCTTTACGTAATATAGGACAACTGAGCGAGGCGTCAACGGATTTTTCTGTTATTTTTTTTATTAGAAATAGACTTTTGTTGGACCGCATTCTCTCCTGATGGGAAGCGACGATGCGGCCGACGATTATCACGAAGGTCTAGAAGATGGCTACTCCGGACCACATTCCGAAACACAACAGAGTTGCTTCACGGACTGGCTTAGTCCGGAGGGTGGTGAGAAGCCACGGCCGAAGCTTACCACCAGAGGGTACCGCTCTTAGCACCACCCAGAGGACACGTGAAGGGTAACAGAGGGTCAACACCTACGGACGTGAGCGATACTGTCCCCCAATGCGATGCGGCTATGTATGAAACAAATTGTTCAGAACTTTTTCATATTACTAATAGGCTAAGGGTTTCTTCGTTATTTCTTTACTTTAGTAATTACCGAAGCGACTGAAATCAAAAATATCACTTTTTTTCCGTGTCAATGTAATTCTGTAATATAAATAGCTGCGCTCCGTGGCTTCGCCTCGTGGAAATGTTTATGTCACATCCCACGGGAACGGGATAAAAATTTATGGGGTTATTCTATGTCCGTCTTCTGGTTCTAAGCTACCTCCTCACAAATTTTCAGACAAATCGTTTCACCCGTTCTTGAGTTCGTGAGCCGTTCTTTGAGCCGTTCTAACACTTTCTTTTACATATACTATACTAGTGCATATAGATTTCACCCATGCTATTATGTGTATATTTATTGTATATATGGAAATAAAGTGTTTTTGACTTTGACTTGACGCTACTTTTCCGAGAGCTCCTTTCTTTTAACGTAATCGTTATCGCACACGCGATCAAAGCAACGGACAGTCGCTAGTAATCACCATATCCTTACAAATAAGGCGAATTACACATACCACGTCCTCTGTCTCCTCCGAGACGAATATTAAGCACCAGGGGGATATTTACAGAGAAATAAAAATGTTGTGTCGCCATTTTATTGTGCCCTTTGTACACAAGTTATTTGAGAACAGAAATAAAGGTATATAAAGTATAGAAAATATATTTTTTGTATTAGTGCTTACCTAGACTACATTATTGTCTGTCCACACATAGGGAACATTCTAAGAATTTAATTAATATCTCAAGAATTACCGACCTCGAAGAATCAAAAAAAACTTATTATAAAGGCAAACAAGTCGAAAAATCTACATTTTTTTAAAAAGGTATTTAAAAATAAATAGGAGTCAGGAAGAGGTTTGCTTACCTTTGCTTACTTTTAACAGACTTCAAATAATTATTTGAAGTCTGTTAAAAGTAAGCAAAGGAGTCAGGAAGAGGTTTCTTAAAGAAACGTTTTACACATATATTTTTTTAAATACCTTTTAAAAAAAATGTACATTTTTCGACTTGTTTGCCTATATATATCCATAAGAAAACTATATAATTGAAGTTTTTAAAATAAACTAAATTATAATTTGTTTCTTATGGATGCCATTGACAGAACTAGACCAAATTGAAATGGAACCAGTTAAAAGTTCCGAGGTAACAATATAAAAAAAATACACGACACACACCTCCTTTTTTTGAAGTCGATTAAACATAATATTTCCGTCAGATTAGTATAAGTCCCACCTAAATTAAAAAAAACAATGCAATATCCCGGACTTCGAATAACTTATCCCATCCACCACCCATCTTAAAGTCGGTTAAAAAAAGTTGCAATAAACCCTAAAGTTTTCCGATTTTAGAAGGTCCTTCACGAATGCTTTCTCTGTAAGTAAACTCTCTTGTGTCTAACGTGCGAATGTTAAAGTAGGTCTAAATAGCCCTGTGTGGTTGTGAATTGTGTAACAACGTTACAGTACATAACAACGTTACAATTCCCCTTTATTAGGTACGTCTACTTCGATGCGGAATGAATAAATATTTTGTTTGATGGAATAACAGTTGGTAAACTAATTCAGAGCTAACTATGGTAAAATCATTGTTGTAGATTCGTCAGGTTTTGTTTTAGGTTGTTAGTATTCTGAATTAAATAAATTAACATACATAACTTGTTTCTGAAAGAGTTTGGGGGAGACACTTTCCCAGCAGTAGGACAATAAATCTCAACCTCAACAGCCTATATTGGTTTACTAGTTGTCACAGGCCTCCCTCTGTTAAGCGCGTTAATAGATTTTTTCTCATGGGCGTAATGCCCATAATCTCCACGCTGGGCATTCGAGTCGGGGATCGCAATTAATTAGAATTGTTGCAGGGGGCGCTGCTGCCCGCTTCCGGTGGATATCCTTTAGTCGCCCCTTACGACATCCTCAGGAAGAGTTTAGTGGTGCAAATTCTGAGCCGGCACCAAACATCCTATGGGACAATATAGGTAAGATTAAATAATAACGTGTCGTAACCTACACAAGTAAGTAAGTATTTCGACTTACAATAAACTCTTACGTATTGTAAAAAGGTACCTTAATATAACACTAATAAGCACAAGAAATTAATAGCGACCTACTTAACTATGAATTGCGCCAAGGGGCGCGTTTCACTGTGTTTCTCTTCTCTGATCCTCCTTTATTTCTCTATCTCTCTCTCTTTTCCCTCCCTCTCTCTCTCTCTCGTCTGTGAGTACTATTTTTCAAATCACATATTGCTTTGGTACCAAGTTTTTGATAAATATCTTGGCCTTAGAAATTGCGAAAGTCTTTTGATGAATTTTTAAATTGCTCCTTACACGAATTTCACTGAAAATGTCCATGTTCCGACATAAACTACGAAAACCACATAAGGTAGCTTTCCCCGTTACGACGTACTCGATTTTATTGAATAACCTGGACCAAGACCAATCATCTATTTTAATAACCATATCTCTTATGGTTGGCTGGCGAACAGCTCAATTTATGTAGTACTTAAGCTTAGCGAGCTAGTGGTCTGAATTTAGTATTATACCTATCGTACCTGATAGCGTAAAAATATATTTTTGAGAAGAACGAAATAAGGCAATAGTCTGGCTTTCCTTTACTGGGATTTCATATTACCTCAAATTATGATATATTCGATCTCGTAGCGTAATACCTCGAAGCTATTTTTATTACATTAAAATTTTTCAAACAATCGTTCTCGTCTCATTGCAATCTGCCAAAGTGGAGTTTATCACAAATGTAGGTATCGTGGAATTTTTTTAAATTGATTTGATAGGGATTTATCTGGCATATATAAAATTGGAGTCCGACTTGTTTATTAAACTGGCTGTGCCACGCGGCTGCGCACGCCTATCCCACGGGAACTGAATTATGGGATAAAAGTACCCTAAGTGTTATTCCAGGCCTAGAACTACCTGTATGCAAAATTTCAGCCCGATCCGATTAGTAGTTTTTGCGTGAAAGAGAAACAAACATACATACATGTTTTCACACATACATATGTATGTATGTGCATATTTATAAACATTCGCGTTTATAATTATTATAAAGCGAATGCGAAAGTCTGTGTAAATAGTAGTAGAATAAAACAATTACAATTAGTATACTCACACATAAACTCGTATCTATTTCATAAATATCTAATAAAATTTCATAGATTATATTCGATTTTTACGTCGAAATATTCGTCAGAATTCCTTTTGTGTTCTTTTATACATTTTGTGGGCCATTACCGGGTACTGATGCTATCCGGCTTTTTTATCAGTGTCTCGTTGAAGCGACGCGTGACCCCAGAGCACTATCTGGTGTACCTAGAGATGGGTTTATGCCGGGCATTTACAGGGCGGATTGAGTAAATGCCTAATAAACGTCTTTTTATGCCTAATAAATGCCCGATGACAGGGCAGAAACTACGCTTCAGTCTTTAAACATTTTGAATTTTTATTCAAGAATTTTCGTCAGTTTAAAGTAACCTATACAAGTACCTTATAAGGTTTACTTCGTGGTGTCTGAGAGTCAATATTATATTATTATTATTAAGTATGAATAAGTGGTACCTTGAAGCAATAAAAACCATGTACCTACTTAACGTCTTAAAATAAAACATTAATACGTAAGTACGTACGTAGCGTAGCTTGTAATACTAAAGTAATATTAAAAAAATCAAAATGTTTAAAAACTACAAGCGTAGTTTCTGCCCTGTCATTTATTCAATCCGCCCTGTAAATGCCCGGCATAAACCCATCTCTACATGTACCGCAACAGAATTGCCCTAGGTATATCGGGGCAATGCAACAAACAACATCTTGGTGTCGGTGCTGATTGTTATTTGTTATTGATATGGATTCGTTGAGCTACCTATAGTCTTAGATCTTTTGCAGTTCTGATTTTGTTTCTGGCTCAAGCTATCGTTGTTCCTTACTCCATTAGCGTTACATCCTCGAATATAACGGTGTCTATTCAGATGTTCCCAAAACTAGACTAAACTAATCTGACAGAAATAAAAATAATGCCATCCTTATTATTTTGATCGTTATGACAGGGACAGCGACATTTTTAGTCTTGTCAAATTAGTTAGTTTAGTTTTGGCGACATCTGAATAGACACCTTATCTTTGTAATTTGGTTTTAAACACGCCAAATCGTCTTTTTACCCTGTTGAGTTCTAATTGAAGGCAAAGCAAGACCTCTTCGTCTACTCTACCTATATTATATTGTGTCGTTGGCTTTTTTTTTGAAAGTGATACTTGTATGGTTTTACTTAAAAGTAATATTGTCTTTGTTAATAAAACTGTTAGCTGTGTGCTGGCTTAGAATTTGCACTACCCCAACTCTTCCCGTGGGTGTCGTAAGAGGCGACTAAGGGTTATCTATCGGGGGGCGGTCCACCGAACTGCGATCCCCAACCCGCATGCCCAGCATATGGGCATTACCACCCATGAGACAAATGTCTATAAGTCGCTTATCAGGGGGAGGCCTGCGGCCAGCAGTGGAACAATAGTGACGACCTCTATGGCGCGTAGGGCGAAGGTCCGCCTGCGAAGCAGGAGGTTACGGGTTCGATTCCCGCCTTTGGACAAATATTTGTACGATCTGCAGATATTTGTTCAGGGCGTTCTGGATGTTTTCTATGTATAATAAAAAATATATATCTATGTACGTATAGTGTATTTGTATTATGTATATCAGTTATCTAGTACCCATAACACAAGCTCTGCTTATTTTGGGGCTAGATAATGCTGTGTAAATTGTCCAGCATTATTATTATTATTATACAGGATGTTGAGGTTGAGGTAACAAAACATTTCCTAAAGAACATAATCGCTATGTGTCGTAGCTACAGCCCTCAGTTTCACACCGACCCGAGTCGCAAAGACGTAAAACTTCAGTAAACTCCGACACTTTCCCGGCGTCAATTGGACTTCACACAAACTGCTATGGACTTTTCAACTTTTCGGCCTTCGATCCCTGATGGTCGAATGCTGGATGCATTTACACAGAAAACGGAATGTATTGTAATTACCTGCGTACCTACATAAAGGATGGGGTTGAAATTCGATTTGTTTTCGAAGCGAAAACGTCAGATTCGAATTTTAATTC
Organism: Eupithecia tripunctaria; assembly: GCA_955876795.1. Taxonomy (NCBI): domain Eukaryota; kingdom Metazoa; phylum Arthropoda; class Insecta; order Lepidoptera; family Geometridae; genus Eupithecia; species Eupithecia tripunctaria. The sequence continues at coordinate 7,016,173 of OY041622.1, forward strand.
TATTACGGCGGAACTTTAGACCGCTATTGTGCCACTGCTGGACGCAGGCCTTGATCTGATAAGCGCCTTATTGGCGTAAGTGCACTCTTATTTCCGCACTCAGACTCGGTATGGTCCATTGTGCGTGCCTTATTGGTGTTTATCTAATGGAAGGGGGGGGGAAGCCCATAATTCCCAGCTGGGCATGTGGGTTGGGGATCGCAGTTTGGTGGTAGAATCGTTCTCCAGGGGGCGCTGCTGCCCGCCCAGACACTCACCAGAACAGATGGGGTGGTGCAAATTTCTAAGCCACACAGCTAGATAGAATTATACCAAATTGTTGGCTTATAAACGAAGGATATTTGGCATCATATTGTAAATATCTACTGCCACTTTATCTGTCTGCTTTCTGCACAAATGCAGCCATAGGCCTGAAGCCCAAAAGTTCCTAAGCGTCCTCGCTATGCCATAAATTGCTCACAATGACAGTTGACGCCCTGACCGAGTAATTTACCTGCGTTTAGTTTCGCTTGAACCTCGACAGCCGGACGTTTTGTTAGGTAAGCTTTGGTTCTGAATTTCTAAAAGCATAGACAATGTAACGATCGATGTAGAAAAGTCCAAAAATGTATGGGTTTGTCATATGCCTTAGATATGTCACGTGATCTGAATATTTTCTACATCATCATTATCATCATCAGCCTATACTAATCCATTGCTGGACATAGGCCTCTCCTAATGAGCGCTATAGCGCCCTGCCTTGAGCATGACGCATCAAGCCTCACTCTCACTTTATCTCAACAGCCTATATTGGTCCACTGCTGGACGCAGGCCTGCCCCTGATAAGCGCCTTTATTGGCTGTTATCTCGTCAGGGGTAGTACCCATAATCCCCACGCATGCGGGTTGGGAATCGCAGTCTGGTGACATAATTGTCTGTCAGGTGGCGCTACTGCCCGCCTCCGGTAAATATCCCTTAGTCTTACAACACCTGCGGGAAGAGATGGGGTGGTACAAACGCAACTAGCATCTGCCGTCAAAAACTCGTTTACCCCAGCGGTGGTCGGTTCTTCGCGAGATATGGCCGGCCCACTACCAGCTGGTAGTGGGCCGGTACTATCCTCATCTCTTCATTTCTGTAGTTTGCTAATTCTTTGAGCTATGTGGGGCCAAACAAACGTGTTCTTGAGTGGAGACCACGACTCGGCAAATTTAGTGTAGGACGCCCTCCGGCCAGGTGGGATGGCAATCTCCAAAAGACTCTATCTAGATGCTGGATGCGGGGAACTGAAGGCAGGGCGCGGCGGTATGAGGCTCATTAGGGGAGGCCTATGTGCAGCTGTGGACTAATATAGGCTGATGTTGATGATGAATGATGGTTGAAATTATTTGATACCTATATTTAATGTTAATTAGTAAACAGCTAAATTAAAATAGGAGTAATTTAATCCAAATTTACAGGACACGCCCTGGGAAAAGACAGTTCAGCTTTTTTTCCACCTAATTTACTAAAGCTTATCCTTTTTGTAGGCACCAACTAAAAGTTTAAGCTTAGAGAATCCCTCAGAGAAGTTCCGAAATTTCAGGATGAACTGAGTCTTATCTGGGGTTTGACGTTAATCTTCTGTTGACAGCTTGTTTTCGAGTTTTTAGCCGTGGATACAAGTTTTTTTTAAAGATGTCTAGAATTATTTTTGAATAAAATGATGGATGACCGTTTTGATGTTGGGTGCATGGGTGACAAATGTGATTACAGGCTTTTTTTAAGTAGTTATTAATAATTATTACTTAATTAGTTATTAATGTGTCTAATTAATTCACGTACGATGAGAATGGGACAGACATTACCTTGGCAAATAAAATAAATAGGACAAATAAATAACGCCACACGTTTTTAACGTTTTTCATACGATACGCGTTTCTTCAAAGTGGATTACAACTTTGTCAAAGTATTGACCTGTCACTTTAGTAACATGGTTTAAAAAAATCCAAATCATTTTTAGGAATAGCCAGTTATAGCCAATCATGGCGTTGCAAGACAGGACGTAGGTACACGACTAGGAAATACGTTTGAAACGATCTCGAACAATAATTTAATATCTACTATAACCGAATGTGACCAAATTGTTTGCTAATCAGCGAAGGATATTTGGCATTTAGGTAAGAGTTTGTTTGCAATATTTCATGCTTCCTTGCGCATATTTTCCTCGAAGGGAGGCTTCAATTTTTTTTCCGTTCACTGAGAATAGGTACATATCCCACCAAAAAAAAATTACTTCTATGTATTTTCTGAAATACCTGTTATTCTAATACAAAGAATAAAAAGCTTGCAAAAACGCGTAACGAGAAAACGTACCTATTTATTCAAACCGTGGCTTGAGGTAAAATTGGGCCAATAAAATGTTACAGAATCAATAATTCATTTCTCATGACACGAATTCGAGATATTCTGAATTTATTCAAGCACCTGCGCCTTCCCAGCTGTGAGGATTCGTAAACGTTTACCTTACAGTTGAGAAACCTATGTAATTTGTGAAGGAATCAGAGGTTTACTGGTTGGCGCTCACACGTCCAACACCACTGCCATACATAAAATGAGCATTGAAATATTATTAAAACTCATGGGCCACACTCGTTAACACTTTCACTGCCAATGATACACATGCACGACTTCCACCAGCTCGACGCACATAGATTTTGGTGTTGATTCTATTGTTCTAGAATAAGATAAAATAAGCTAAAATTAGGATTTATGAGTGCGAATCATACGATAGCTTTTCAAATTGAATAGTTATCCTATTTGACATCAAAACTAGCTAAAATAAGGATTTAGGAATCGTTAGGAATCGATTAAGGAATCAAAACGTATGGTTTGACATTCCTAAATCCTAAATTCTAAAACAACAGAATCGACACCAACAGAATCGATATCTAATTCATCTGTTACGCGAAAAAAAGTCAGATTTCGAAACACAACAATCCGCAGCGGTTATGCTGTTATTCTGAAAAAATATTGAAAGAAACACCGCGCCACAGAGGTCGTCATACTTACCAATACCTCGGATTTTATGGGACCATCTCGGGATCATTATTTTTCTATTAGCGACAGAATTTTCAAAATCGGTCCATAATTGACGGATAAATCGACGACAACATAAAAAATATTTACCTTTAGGTACAGTCGAACATAAAAACTCCTTTCTCCGAAGTTGGGTAACATTAAGGCCCATACACCAGCGAAAGTGGCGCCCCCAACTATTATATCTTATTATTACGTTGAACGCAGGATTTTTTAAAAATCCTACGTTCAGTTTGTGGTATCTATTATAAGCTATTTATTAATGCCTCCGTAATAGTTTCATTTTGTAAAGCTTAGGAAGAGATACGAAGTTGCGCTTTTTGGCCACCAAACTCTATTTTCGCATCTCCTCCTAAACTATATAAGATAAAATTATAAAAGAGGTATTAAAAAATAGCTTATAATAGATACCACAAACTGAACGTAGGATTTTTAGAAATTCCTATGATAAACGTAAAAATATGATAAAATAGAAATTGCTGTCAGATTGGCTCGGGTATGCGCCTTAACCTACCTACATCTAAAAATCTTTGGCAGCGCGCAGATAGGTATATACATTTTATTATACAGTGTTGATAGAATGTCCAATAGATTCCTAAGAAAATCAAGTACTATTTTGAAAGTTCGCACGCTATCATACACACGACAAAGATAAGGTCAACAATATAGAGCGACAAGAATATTCTCGAAATGTTTGCATTTCCGGGTAGATTCGATTTGCGTATCGGAATCAACAGCCGTAGAACGTGCCGCGGCCGCATTACGCTTCGGTAGCTTCTCTAGATAGTTTAAAAGATTTTATATTGTAATATTTATATTATTTATTTATTTTATCAGGGAGAGGCCTGCCTCCAGCAGTGGCCCAATGTAGGCTGTTGAGGTTGAGGATATTGTAAAATACTTTATGCCTCTAGTGGACAAAAAAATGAAGTTAATTAGAGTCAATTGCATCCTTATTTCTTGTTTGATAGTAATAACTATTTATCAAGCTGTTTATATAGTAAAAATTTGACTTGTCTAAGTGCTTATTTTGTAAGTCTAAATAAATAAACGATTTGATTCTGACTCTGAGTAGGTACTGGAGGTATAAAATATTACAAAAAAAGTCTGAGGTTCTATGTTCACCTGATTGTTTTTTTGATTTAATCCGATTGATTTCTCCGTCAAATAAGGACCGCTTTTCAAAGTTCTTTCGCTATCAATTCATAAGTTTAAATTTTAATTTTAATCACACTACGCATTAGGGCACAATATCTAGACTAAGTTTAAGTTTTAAGTTCTCAGTAAGCGAACTTTTTAAATTCTTTTGAGAATAAAAATATCTAAAACCGTATTAATAATGATGCAGAGGTGGAGATCCATATAGGTGTCTTCCTATTTTGTCCCGCAAAACTTATAAACAGTGTAAATTTAAAGAATTCAAAGTAAGTATTTTAATTTTTAAACAATATATACATTATTATGTATTTAAATGCTAGTTAATTCATGCAAAATCCCCAACTGAAGCAGAGCTTCAGTTGGGGATTTTGTATCAGTTATTTGATATCAGTCAGTTAGTATCCAGATAGTACTAACATTTGTCCCGTGGCGGGAATTAATTGAAGAACAAGCAACCTTTTGCATTGCAGGCGGAAGTTCAGCAACTACCCCATTTATAAATAAAACTACCTGCACCCCGCGGCTTCGCACGCGTTGTTCCTGTGGAAATGTTAAAATGTGATTTCTATCCCACGGGAACTGATTTATGAAATAAAAAGTATAGCCTATGTTTGATTCCTAGATGAGAATTACCTGTATGCAAAATTTCAGCCCGATACGTCGAGTAGTTTTGGCGTAAAGAGGTAACAAACATCCATGCATCCATAAAAACTTTCGCATTTATAATATTACTGTGATACCAAATACCATTTTACTTATACAATAAAACATTTCCTAACTACTAAAAGTACAGCCCTAAAGCAGGTATAAACTACAACCTCCGGCTTGAGCTACCGACCCACTGCGTCTAAAGAACAGCAATGCATTAACTGAAGTGACGTGCGCTATTGTGTCCTCGCAGTTTCCATGTGACCTGTTTAGTAGGACGGACGCTGTCTTGGCCCCATGTCTTACGTGGAAGCGTTGCTTTAAAGTGCTACAATTTCATTCTATACTACTAACCCGCTGCGCCACCTCGCTGTGTCGCCTGCGCGCCAGCCGCAACAGCCTCCTCACAGCGGTGGCTGAGGATCTGAACGGCCGATTCCTGCGGCATTGGGCACTGAGTTCACACCTGCCGCTGTAAGCAAGCAATGTTATTTCTCATTTTCTAACTGTGTAATTTTTGTAAACGGTGTACCGATATGGACCATGCAGGTCTGAAATAAATGATTTTTATTATTTTATTATTATTACCACCAGTGCCTCGCGGTTTCACCCGCGTAGTTCCCGTTTCCGTGAGAATTCCGGGATAAAATAAAGCCTGTGTCACTCCCTGAAAAGTTAGCTTTTAATGATGATTTTTTTTTTAATCTGTCCAGTGATTTCGGATCCTATTCAATACAAACAAACAAACAATAAAATCTTTCCTCTTTATTAGATGAGATTATTCATGAAAGGAATGCATTTTTATTCTGAGTTTGGTTTGTAACTGTTTCCTAAATAAAATCACGAGAGGCAGTCTAACGTTCTCAATCTTAAACTATCGCTACGCTCTCGTATCTTTAATTCGCCTCGCTTCGCTCGCTAGAACCGCACACAACCTCACCGCGTGAAGAGACTACAGTTTTAATGAAGTTTCTTGTGTGGCATTGCTACTTGTATATGTATCTAAAGGAAGCCAATACTAAACCACACGCGTTGGGAGGTTTTTGTGTTGTTGCAACAGCAATTTGGGATTTATTTTGTACTTTTGTTCCGAAGAACAAGTTCAGTACTTTGTTTCTACTTTACACATTTATTTTATACTTTGTTCAGATGCAGAAAGTCAATCAGCGACGATTGAGAAGAATTACTTCCAAATGCCAAAATAAATATTATTTTAAGGTATAGGTGAAATAAAGGATTGGTTTATCGATAGATCCTTTACATTTCTTGTCACGAATTATGGAAAAAAAGAGAAAAAACGCAAAAATAAGTTGCTGAAATAACTTGGGGATAGTGTAAGTTATGACTATAGCCGTATTCTGCTAAGCTGATCAGCTTAGCAGAATACGGCTATAGTCATAACTGAAAAAAATTCTAATATATAATATAATATAAATGAAGTGATTACTTTACAGTGAAAATGGTATCATCAAAGACATTTTAGTCTTAGATGCTTATCTAAGTTCAGTGCATTTATTAAAAACCGCAGGAACACTCATTGGAACACTTGGTTACGTTAAATTTTCAATTAAAAACATACAAAATAAAGAACAGGCTATTTAAATAAACTAACACAAATAACTAACTTACAAAAATGGTCAAAATGGGAACCATATGATCAATATCTCTCTCTCTCTCTTTCTTGTGTAAATAGCCACACGCACTATCTATATAGTGAATGTGGCTATTCTAGAATTATTATTCGTCTAGAATTCTATATACATAATAGCATTCTAGAGGTTTTTTCATCAAAGAACGAATTTAGGACATTGTCATAGTAAAGCGATTGGTAAGCAAAATTGGCCCTCCGACTCTGAATATAATTTGCTTACATTATTATATTTTTTCCAGTAATATCTGAAATCTACTATGAATGGACAAATATCACCCGAAAAATTTACATATTTATTTATCTAGTATCATCATCATCATCATCATCATCAATGGCCTTTACATCCACGAAGGATGGTTTTACATAAACCATCCTTCGTGGATGTAAAGGCCACGTGTTCGATTTTTGGCACTTACGTAGATGATACGTACTTCTTATCTAGTATACTATTTCTTTAATACCAATATGACAAAGCCAGCTATTTTATCATAATATTGTAACGATTAAAACAAGAATTTTAAAAAATTCATCTTACAGTTTGTGGTATCTATTATAAGCTATTTTTTACTACCTCTGTGATAGTTTATCTTATATATTTTAGGAGGAGATGCGAAAATAGAGTTTGGTGGCCAAAAAGCGCAACTTCGTAATTCTGCCTAAGCTTTACAAAATGAAATTGTCACAGAGGCATAAATAAATAACTTATAATAGATGCCACAAACTGTACGATGGATTTTTAAAACTTCCTGTGTTTAACGCAATAATAAGACAAAATAAGTGGGGGCGCCACTTTCACTCGTGTATCGCCTTAAACAGATAAATTAAAGACTTAGCAGTACTTTTGTGTAAAAAAAGCGATTCCTGTAGTTGCTTCATTTAAAAGCATACGTATTCCTTTTGAAATAATTTCGAGTGTACTAAAGCGGGCGCGTAATAAATTCGACTTTTCACCTCCAAGAAATTGGATGTTATGTGAAAAATAGTGTAGCAGGGCTGGATTTAGGATTAAAATGGGAGTTAACGATCTGTTGAGATTAATGATGGTAGGAATTGAAAATGAAGAGTTTTTTGGTGGTTTAAGAGATACGAAATCACAAAGTTATACTTAAAATGTGTGACAAATTTATCAGTTTCTGACAAGACTAAGATATTTTAGGCCAATGCCAATTATGCTGTTTACTTATTTCGGTCTTGATAATGAGATTGCAGCATTTATAACACTTTAAGTACAATATATAAAGCAAAAAATCAGAAGGTAAGTATTGGTGTCAGTTCAGATTGCACAAAAACTAAACATATTTGGCAGCATTAAAAATTACTCCCTCATGTTTATCTCGATCGATAAGAAAGCAGCGGTATTCTTTTTAGTATCTATCCAAATTAGTTTATTTTTTGTATCATTTCAATTGAAACATCTAATATAACAGTCATCTTGTGCCGACGCTCTACTTAGTTTTTGACTGGAAGATAACGTGCTAATAATTTTTTTGTCCGTTATTGCGGCGATCATAATGTCGATAAGCTTCAACATAAACGCCAACTAATATGCCCCCGTATAGCACCTTACTCCCTCCCTGGACTATACTACGGAATAGGAAGAAATTGAAATGTCTGCAGTATTGGCGAATACATCTTAGGTTTGGGGTATTTGTACCGATCGACTCGCGTGAGGGATGGGGCTAAGATTGCCACTGTGTAGGTAGGTAGGTAGGGTGAGTGCTTTTTGTTATTTGGTAGAGTTTGGTAGATGATCTAATCTTGACTTCTCATATTGCTTATCAATCAATCCACATATTGACAGAATCATGGCTAGCCTGACTCTCAAAACACCTTGACTGCCTCTGACGCACACAGCCATTCACAATAACACCTTGCACAGGTCGTGTTTATTTGTAATTCATTTATTTCAGACTATAGAAAAGTCACAGATCTTATTTTACTTATTCTACGGTCCAAGTACCTACCTCAGAAATGTCATACTCGTAGGTACATAGAAAAACTAAATGAATACCGTGTTATTTAAGACTCGATCAACCGCGCTTTTCTTAAGTCTTACGAAATAAATAAAATAAATAAATAATGTTAGACAATTCACACAGTGTTATCTAGCCTCAAGCCAAGCAGAGCTTGCGCTATCGGTACTAGATAACTGATAGGTATACATTATACAATACACTACATATGTACATAGATATTTTTATATTATACATAGAAAACATCCAGAACGCCCTGAACAAATATCTGCAGATCGTACACACATTTGTCCCGAGGCGGGAATCGAACCCGAAATCTCCTGCGTCGCAGGCGGGCCTTAGCCCACCGCGCCACAGAGCTATCCAGTGCTGCGTTGGTTATGATGATAAGACGACCTACATCTAAGCATATAAAATATACACATAGGTGAATCGCCCCAAAGCCCTGCTGTCTCTTCCCCCTAATCTCTAGAGGCTTTCTTTTAAACGAAAAGATATTTATTTTCAAGTTGGTAACAAAATAAGCGAACAGAGCGTATTAAATCGACGCTTATGAAACTGTACTTAAGCTAGCAGTTTGTTTTATGAATTGTCGGACAAAATGGGTGTTCGGTTGTAGGGGAGTGAAAAATGTGTTTTCAAATACAATACAAAATTAATTAGTTACACGTTCGTTACACCAAAAACATTAAAAATAGTTATTTGTTACATATACAATACACTCCTATGCGAGATGTCCGTGCAGATCTTAGTTCCCCCACTCAGTTATTTGTTCAACAAGTGAGCAATATGGTTTTTTGTTGCACGTGCCGATTTTAAATCCCGAGCTAGCGTAGCAGTCTCGAGTAGAGTCACGAGCGTAGCTAGTGGCTCTAAAGTAGACTGCTGAGCTAGCGAGGATGCATTTGACCTTGAATGCAGTCGTCTGCAGTTGAGCCTTGCAGTCGGCAACTTGGAGTACATGTATAAGAGCCCTAAGTAGAAGTAACATAGACGGTCTTGTCTCTAAGGAGTCTTCTTTAAGCCCCGGTTTATCTTATGCAGAAGACCAGGAACATCTCGCATTGCGCAGGAAGCCGTCCTTCCCAACATCCAGGCGGTGCTTCTACCTAATAAGACACCAACAGTGTTGAGTGTTCGCCCGCAGTGGAGCAACGATACATAATGCATCCATGCAGATCCGATGCACTCGGTTCCGTAACTATTGCGATCGCGATTTCTATCGATAAAGGGCAAAGCACCGATCTGTACAGCTTCCGCACACCTCCGCCTCAAATCGTGCTGACTGTAAGATGTCAATGGTCAGACATTAATTGCATTTCTAACAGAGGTTTGTTTCAAGTTAAAGGCCCGTATTTTAAATTCTCATTATTGAGCTATGTGCAGGTAGCTTTCTTTTTTTTCATTTCATCTTACACAATACTAGGCTTAGTAAAAGTCGTTATACGTATGTAATGACAAAAACACGTCAGCAATCGATAGTGAATAAAGGGGCGGCAGCGAGATTAGTTATCAACGCGTCCAAATAACTATTTCGCACACACAAAACTCTGAAAAACTCTAGTTACAGATAAAAGTATTACCCTTTCCGGACCCTGCCTGATAAAACATCCTACAAAAACGACCAAATCCCCCATTTTTATTAGCAGAAAAGATATTACTTATTGAGCCGATCAGTAACGCACCTTTTTCCCATCGTTCCCTTAGAGACCTCATTATTTGCTGACCTATTGAGGGACAATCTCAAGACCCGTCGGTCCTTAACCTATTGAAGGTCTTGAATGTCCGCGTACAACGAAATAGAAATAACTTGTTGACGGTAAAAGTGGGATAACTCAGAGCAATCGGATTTGAATAGCATCCACTTAGAACTGATTGTATCATTGGGTCGGGATTCCTTTGCAAACCTTTTTGTACGGGATGTTTTATGTAAATGACACGTGGGCTTTGTAGAGTTAGGGACTGATACATCACGAATTCAGGATATGGAAACGTTACGGACAGCAGCAGGTCACGTGAGATATTGACAGATGGTTTCTGATGTACATAGATAGTGCAGCCAAAGTTGTCGCAACCGTTTGTAAGTGTCGTCGTCAGCCTACGCTGAAAAGTAAGCTTTTTATTATAAAAAAAAATATTAAGTCGATTTTGTAGTTTTTGAGCCATACAAACTAACAATCAAACAAAAAATCAAAACTTTCCTGTTTGTATACTACCTACGTAGATACTGTTAGCGCTTTAACTTTTTTTACAAACTGCCTGTATTTAAAGGCTTTTTGAAAAAGGACCGATCGTGTTTTGTTTTTTCAAAGCAATTACTACTACGAGTTGAAGCGCTAACAGTATCTATACAAACAGGAAAGTTTTGATTTTTTGTTTGATTGTTAGTTTGTATGGTTAGGCTCCAAAACTACAAAATCGATAAAAAAAAAATATTAATAAAAAGCTTACTTTTCAGGGAGTAACATAGACTATATTTTATCCCGGAATTCCCACGGGAACGGGTACTGCGCGGGTGAAACCTCGAGACGCTGCTGGTATGGTATAATTTAACAATCAATCAATCAAAATCTTTATGTTTTTACTACAAAGACTTTTGAAAATTTCATTATGAATGAATGTCGGCGCATATCAATGTCTTTATTTGCATTAAAGTATATACAATAGTTCCTAGTTTTAAATATAACCAGACTCAAACTACCTAACAAGGTATGCCAAATATTAGTTACATCAATTATCAAACTAGATAGAACCTTGTCAAAGTAAATTTTCGATCGCATCGTTTCAGTTCAAAATGGCTCAATACCATTCTGATCGTGCTCAGATTATCCTGACTCGTTTACCTTACTACTTTTATCCTGAGTTTAACACCTTCATGGCCCAAGACGCAGGTGCCAGTCTCTATCTGCGTGGAGCTGCGGCGCGCCCCTGCGGGTCGCACCGCAGAGCTGGGCAGTGAATGCGTTATACACTAACACCTTCATGGCCCAAGACGCAGGTGCCAGTCTCTATTTGCGTGGAGCTGCGGCGCGCCCCTGCGGGTCGCACCGCAGAGCTGGGCAGTGAATGCGTTAATAAACTGGTGTCCCTCTTATCGTATTTCCCAAGATGAAATCAATGTCAACTTGTTCGTAGAGTCCAGTCTTGAGTCGTGAGGCGATTACTCGAATAGTATTAGTTGTCCAATTAGAACAGCGCGCTCTGATTGGTCAACGGCGGTTTGACTCAGAGAGGAAGGTAAGACTAGTGTGGATATGGCTGTCTAAAGTATATTTGTAGGGTAGTAAACAAGTCCTCGGTAAAATAAATATTATTCTATTTAGTAGAAAATATATTGGACACATAATTTTTTTCTTTTGTCAATCTAACAAAAAATACGTATTTCTTAACGTAGTAATTTGTTTAATTGAATATATTTTTTACAAATTTTTTGTTTGATTGACTTCTTCGGACCGCAAGAAATTGAATCACGCGAGCTCTTTTGTCAGTGGGAATAACCCAAATAAAGCGCGTCAGAGTTTGGGGGCTAGTGACGTCACACCTTCCCAAAAGGTGTCGCAAGGTGTGATGTCACGCGGAACTTTAACTGGCTTTATCAACATATTTTTTGATTAATCGATAAAAGAAAAAATACGTATCCAATATCTTCTGACGGATTAACTGGATTTTAGACGATAAGGCATTATCCAGAAAACAATAGAGTCAGAGTCAAATCGTTTATTTCTTTAGACTAACAAAATAAGCACTTAGACATGTCAAATATTTACTAAATAAACAGCTTGATAAATATACTATCAAACAAGAAATAAGGTGCAATTGACTCTAATTCACTTCAATTTTTTGTTCACTAGCGGAAGAAGTGAAAAAGAAACCACTAGCAAGCTTATCGCTTATCAACTAATACAATCTTAGCATAACTAAGTCTAACTGTACTTACTACTATATATACTATTGTCGGTGTGGAACTGGGCGACATCCGGCCAAGCATAAACATCATTAACGTAATCATCTAAGAAGTAATAGGCTTTCTTGATAAGATAAAGCTAAGCTAAGCTTAAATAAAGCTTCTTAGCCCAAGAATTCAACAGATGGCACGTATATACTCGTTCCGTTGATTAACAAAATCAATTTGAGTGCTCACAACACTAGTCCGAATAACAGATGACATTTTTAGACGGCGGGGCATATTTATACATGAGGAAAGGGGTGCGTGAAATGTATACACGGAAGAATTGAGGTTGTCATTGTTATCCTATGGGCAGTACCCTCCATGATATCTGACAACCGTACGACTCAGCAAACGTACTGCACTGGAGGTACTGGGCACCCTCTGACCGGCTGGGACGATGACCATAGAAAAACTGCGGCCAGATACTGAATACAGAATACAGATCATTTATTTGCGCACATGGGTCACAATGGTCTTGGTTATAGAATAGGAGTACCGTACATGTATTAGCTTAAGCCTGAAGCGGCAATCTGAAGACATACAAGATATCTAGGAAGTCCAGCTGCGGTTATAGGCTAATGATGATAACAGTAAAGTAATTAAAAAAAATGGGTTGTTTTGCGAAAAGGACATTTATAAAAGGGACCTTTTGCGAATGGGAACTTATGCACCCAAACCAAACCAACGTAAACTTTATAAATCGTGGTACGTCCACACTAACTCTTCACATCTTAAGCCGACTACACACGATCCCTAGTGACAACCAATGCATTGTAATGCGCCATTACCCAATCGGACAGTTTTATCTGTTCGGCAGTGAGAACTACCCCTAAGAGATTTTAGGCCTAAACAAATGGAACTGCAGAAGGTAGAGTGTTGTGTCAATTCGAGTTACGGATTTGTTTAGATTCACTGAGTCATAGAAAAGGGTTTTTTGTGAAATATATTATTTCTTAGAAATTTCCAATAGACAAAGAAACTAACCTGTGCGTTAGTTTCTTTGTACACGTGATTCAATTAGAAATGAGAAAATAAACCATGTACTTACTGCGAAAATAAATAAGCATACTTATTTACTGCTGTTAGTGTTAGACATAGACCATTTCTCTCTATCCCACAATCTTTGTCGTTCATTTTATCAATGTTTTTGTGTATTCTTACGATTTAGCTGTCCATAAATAAATAAAACCTTAATCATTTTTATATATGAATTACATTAACACTTAACATATTTTTGTATGACACATAATGTATTTTACATGGGAGAAGCCGCTGACTCCTGAAATACAGTTTATACTAGTTCGGGACTCTATGGATTAATTAATTTAAACTAGTGTATGTTTATTTGCGTCAAAATAAATAAATACTTAAATCTACTGATCTAACTCGTTCTGCAAGTGGAAAGATGGAGTGAATATTTTATTCACACAGAAACCTAAAAAGAGCTCAAGCTTTTCGTTATCTTATGAGTATCTGTTGAGACTAACCGCCGTTGTTGATAAAGTTGATAAACAGACTAAACTTTAGTTGACACTTAATAATTTCATGTTTTTCATGTTTATCTTAAAACATAATTAAAAATAAAATATTTTTAACATATGCACCTACATTGTGTTCAAACAATAGTAGACTGTATACCGAGTTGAGGAAGTGGCCAATTCCTATCGAGTGTGTCATTGAGCCACGAGGGATTATAGTTCCTTTCTTTCTTCATTTAAAATTTTCGATAAACTTTTGGCTTTGATTTAATTGAGATGATTTGAGTAATAGCTATCGAAAAATTCTCGTAATTCAAGAGGAGTTTATTGATCACAAGTGAATTTGGGTCAGAAACACGAAATAAAAGATCACTTTACAGATTTTCAGCAAAAAGTCTTGGAATTTATAAATTCCTAACTAAACCCGAATTCATTTCCAAAGAAAAATATTGCGACCTAAAATGTTAAATGAAATTACAAAGAAAAATATTATTATTAGAAACTTCGTCTTTTCCGCAATTTTTCTAGTAAAATGTTTTACGTTAAGTTACGATATAATTCTAATCTAAAGGTTTCGTTGGATAAATCTATTGGATGAAGGTTATACGTTATTTGTCAGTAAATAGAGAAGATTATATTCCGTGATCATGGCGCATGAAACTGAGCCGAAATATTGGAAAGCTCAAACTCAAATCATAGTAAGTATCCCCTTGTAAATGAATTTAGTAGTTTACTATTCGTCGAATACCTGTATAAATAATAAATTTTGTATATTTTTATAAAGACCAAGTAGTTGTCATTAGGGCTGGCATGTTGATGATTTAGATAGGGCCTACCTCCACTGTCGGTCAAGCAGAAACCAAAAAATGACATATAGCTGCAGATTAAAGCTACCAAGATAAACTATACCTATTTTAGAAATGATAAAATCATTCTAGAGCCTGTTTATATTGGATTTACATAATCCTATTCTGTATCTACATAAGGGCTTCTGTTCATAACAGATTTTTTATTGTTATCGTATGTGATAGGACCTCCGATAATTTACATTTTGCTATTCTCTCAATAGGAACAAGTTTTAGGTACAACGAGGTCGTTGTACCTAAAACTGGTTCCTATTGAGAGAATAGCCACAGAGGTCTGTGGTGCAATGGACGAAGGATGGCCCCCTTCAAGGCGCATATAGAAGAACTGCATGTAGCTGACTGCAATCGACGACTGCAGTTCACTGCATCCGGATTGCAATCGACTGCAGTCAAAGGGTGCAGTTGCCTTGAAGTCGGGAACTTGCAATTCGTTTATATGAACCCGACAGCTGATTTGAATCCTTTCCGAAAGTTTCATACAGTTTGCGAGCTCTGTCTCTTTAATCACATTAAAGAGACCCGACGCGACGAAATTTTGCATGTTTATATAATGTGATATATACTCGTATACATAAATCTCTTTGTATAACACTTAAAAACAGGAAACAGTGTACGTACAAGTAGTAAAATAATTCTAGGTCTATAGACAGAAATGCTTAGAATGGAGTGATTTTTAGGGTCATAGAAAATTAATACGAATTGAGTCAATTCTGTCTTCCTCTATAATTATGCTGATGCTTGACATCACTTTAATTAGAGTTACTCTAAGCTAGTTTTAGTGTAGGTACAATGTGTTGGCCTTCAATAAAGAAATAAATTCAACACACGTCGCGTTTTATCGTCCCGAGTGGTATTTCAAAAATGTGTGGAGCCCGTTATTATTTTCATACTATCATCTGCATATTATATGGCTAAGTGCCATGCCACTCTGAGTGGCTGTGAGCGCGACAATGCCATTATTGGAAGTAGATACTCACAATTAATTTAATTACTCTCTGACGAGCACCGATACTGAATCTATTTATATGCTACATACTGACAAACAACACATCCTTGCTTAGGGTAACAGTTCTTGACGTATGACTAGGGTGGCCATAATAAGTTTATTGTAAACAGATTGTAGGATTCACTTAGATGTTTTTATGAAGGTGTTAAACTGATTAAACTGATTTTCTTTTGCTTGCACAATATTAACTAACTGTTAAAATGAGTCGGGATATCCATTTGTCCTTTATTTATGAAATTTAGCAACGACAAACTTGGTTTTAGTATTGTCATAAGAATTATACAAAACTGGGTTTATTTATACAGGATCAGTAAGTACGGTACCTATACTAATAGGAATTTATTTAGGAAAAACGCATACATTGTAGGCAAAATGTAAAATTTTGTTAAGGGCACAAAATAAATGCCAGAATCAGGTACAATCTCTGTCTGTCTTTACTATTACATGGCTAAACAGCTCAACAGATCTCATAAATTTGCAAAAAGATTTTTTAACCTGATATACTGTACTATTGAGTCAGAAAAACCAGCGCACTAGGGTCAGACGTTTATAAATTCAAATTGTACCTCGCACGTCGATTTCCAGAACAAAGATTCTTGTAAAGACGACCGCGCCTGAATTTTCCTCATGACGATCTCGCTTTGTTTGCGGTGTACAGTCGCCTGCGGCGTAGAGTAAATGAATATAAACTTTAATTTTTCTATGGTGGATAAAAATCCATTAGCTACCGTCAATAATAAAAATTATGTTATAAATTACCATGCGGGTGTCGTATATACAGGCGACTAAGGGATATAAACACAGGGAGGCGGGCAGCAGCGCCCTCTCCAGAACAAATATGCCACTAAACTGCGATTTCATCAACCCTAGCGTGGGGATTATAGGCATGACCCATGAGATAAACACCAATAAGGCGCTTATCAGGGGAGGTCTGCGTCCAGCTGTGGACCAGTACAGGCTGTTGAGGTATGTTATAATTTATTAAACTTGGTTTAATAATTTTCTTATTTATTCTCAGTTACAATTACAACAATCATGGCCGCCCTAACCCCAATGCCTGTACCAGCCTACTTGCCACTGCCACTAACATCTCTCGGATAATTGGCGTCAGACCCGTCCACTTACAGAGCTGTCAGACTCAACGGTAATCTTCGGAGGGTCTTCATCCGCATCTCTAAGTTGGCACTCGAGTACCGGGTGTTAATACAATGTACTATTACGTAAGTAGATTAGGGTAAAGTCAAAACAGACGCTTAAAGACAATGGTGTCTACTCAGATATCGCCAAAACTAAACTAATTTGACTGAACTAAAAATCGTCGTCACGGTCAAAACTATCAAAATATTAAGGATGGCATAATTTTTAGTCCTGTCAAACTAGTTTAGTTTAGTTTTAGCGTTATCAGAATAGACACCAATGACATCACGATTTAGTCTAGTTAGTAACGCCGAATAGACTCATTCCTATGACTTAACCTGACTCAGTAAGCTATCCGAAAATTACCTTATGACTCTCAAACTGCACTTTATTTAAAAATAATGTTAAAAACAATAATATCCCGTCAAAGCTGAAATTTTTTGGGATTTTATTTCTTTTCTCTGAAATTACTTAGAGTGTGAGGGATTTTACGCAATATAATAACAAAAACCCAATAAATCCCATTGTAACGAAGAACAATCATAGTGACATTTATTAGTAAGAATAATTTATTCAAGAAAAAATAACAGAATAAAACAATTACAACTAGTACCTACATCTTTATGTAGTGTGAATTGTTTTCAACATTATTTATTTAATTAAATGATTATTTTTCGCGTGCCTTTATTTTTATTTCCCCTACGTTTCTACCGCATTACAGCGATCGTAGTCACGGGGCGACTAAGTCGCCTAAGGCCGTCCGCACATGGAGCTACTCAAAAATGACGGAACTAATCAGTAATTGTAAAAGTAAGTTTAAAAAGTTTCATTATTTATTTATTTACACTAAGTAAATAATATGGGTATTTTATATAACATCTTAAAACATAAGCTAGTTCCTACAGTACCAAAACAAACACAACAAAGGAAGAGAAGCTTCGCCGAGCTCCTATAAATCAAGTCCGCAATAAGCTGACGATAAATAAAAAAACAAAAGTGTATCGCAACAGGTCGAATAAATTAAAGAACAAAGGCCGCACTCAAAATTAAATTTATTTGATTCAACCGCGAAGTGAAAAAACCCCGAAATTGGTTCACTGGAATCCGTAGAATTCAGCATCGTTGATCGATGGCAGGTGAAAATTAAAATAGTTGGGTCTTTACACCTTTTTATATTATTTATTTATATTTATTGTTGTCCCACTGCTGGGCCTTCCACCTCGCCTCTTAGCGCTGCACGTAGCTGAAAGGATCAAAAAAAAATTGCTGGACAATCTACACAGCCTTAGTAAGCAATGCTCTCAATAATCTTAGTCTTGGGTACTAAATAACTGAAATACTTATTAGATTACATATGAAATATTTTTATATATCACACTCCGCATCTTCTAGCGGAGTGTGAGCGGAGCGAGTCTATGAGACTAGAGTTAAGCAACCTGCACAATGTCAACCTTTTAATACTGGTATTACCCAAATAATTTTAACCGCTCCACTGAGTGAGGTGGCGATTAAATTATTTTGGTTAGTTTTAGATATAATTTAATTTTAAGTAGGTTTAAGTAGTTAATTTGTTAAATACGGGACTGACATAGTCAGCAATGACTCAATTTCCCTTATAAATAAGAATAAAAAAAAACATAGAAAACACCCAGAAATAATTTTAATAAAACGACGGAAAGGCTGACTTTGCGATATGCTATCCGTAAATTACCATAGTTGTCTATAGTAGGGTCCAATTCTGCTAATCAGTCGCCTCACTTTGTCTTGGGTACTAAATAACTGATATAAGTATATATTATATACACCCAGTACAGTTATATATTACCCAAGACAAGCTTTGCCAATAAGTATTAGATTAAATTTGAATATATTTTATATACTTACAAACCCAGTCAGTCAGTCAGTTTCAAAGGTACCGTCGAAGAATCGTCACGTATAATCCGTAAACTGAATCTCTTCATAGTGCTTCATATTTGCATGGATAATTGGAGAGGTTGATAGAACGGTTTTAAACTAAACAATTTTGACGTGCGCCCATCCCGTGTCATGTGTCTTTCTGTGACTACCATTGTCATAGTGAAGCGATTATTTCAGTGGAATTTGACACTTGGAGCCCTAATCCACTGAACATCAACTTCAACCTCAACATCCGGTATTTGTCCACTGCTGGACGCAGGCCTCCCATAAGGCAAAGCATAAGCGCCGCATTGGCGTTTATCTCATGGAAGGTAATGCGCATAATCCCCACGCTGTTGGGCTGCCCCAACCCACATGGGGTTTGGTGGTATAATTTATCCGCAGGGGACGCTGCTACTCGTCCCCGATGGATATCCCTTAGTCGCCTCTTACGACGCCCGTGGGAAGAGTTCGGGTGGGGCAAATTATAAGCCAGTACCACACAGCTGTCCACCGAACACTGAACTAAATTAATAGCCATGATAGGATTTGCTAAAATAATTACTTATTGGTGTTACCTAACAATTTCAAGTACCATACAAATATTTTGAGAACAAGCAGAGAAATAAGCAAAAAAAAAACAACTAATCGCAGGAAGTAGGTATCTAACAAAAATATTTCACTATAATTTCTCACTAAAATAATAAGAAACGCAAATGATTGGATATTTAGATATTTGTTACCTCCTCACGCTAAAGAATAAAAGATTTAAGAATAAAATTTATTTATTTGTACCAACAACAGACCCTTTTACACTTTCGAACAATATAATTCCTATTTAAAAAAAAATCCGGCGGCACAAAATGGTCTCTGCATGGGTTGGTAGCAGCCAACGCTGGTCTTCCGTCATATCTATTTTGTTGGAGTTACGGATAATCTATCTAGTTGTTGCGATTAGAATAACAAAGATTTTTATTTTCATAAATTTAGAATACAAATAAATAGGTCATAACAGCAGTACTTAACTAATATAATTAATAACTACGATAAACAAGGTGAGGACGAAGAAAAGTGTTACACTGATAACACCATGGAGTTACAAAAGTGAGTACATTAATTATATACACAAGGACTTGTTAGTGTCACAAAATAAATGTATAAACTACCTATTTCTATTTTAGCTATTTCGTTTACTACTAAAATTTGCCTGAAATTTTCTTTTTATCCCAGAAAATCATTGGCAGAGCTGCGAGCAAAGGCTAGTTTTGGTTTTAGATATTGAATAGTTTTATAGTTTATAGATAATAGAAGAGTGACCGACCATGATCAGATCGTTCAAGCTTTTCTGTTCTACCTGTGACAACTAGTGTTTAATTAAAAACATCGAATCCTCCGTATCGCGTAAACAAGGCAAAGTAGGACTCAAATGTTAGAAGAAATAGGTTCCATTTCCTTTGATTAATATCGAACTGGTGTAACGGGGCAAAGCGTTACGTGCTACGCTTGTCGCCGTCCCTGTCATAACGATCAAGATAATAAGGATGGCATCATTTTTAGTCCTGTCAAATTAGTTTAGTCTAGTTTTGGCAACATCTGAATAGACACCATTGTCACCTTTTGGTGTTCTATTACAGACAGGTACTGAAAACACGAGTACTGTACCGTGCGGGTCCGTGAAGCCCTGGTGACCTGTAATACAGGTTTTTTTAAACCTTCCTCAGGCACCAGTCTTCACAATACAGGTTCACACTATTATACCTATTAAATTAGACGGCTATATTTTGTATGAGAACCTATGTGAAGAAAAATAAATTATTTTTATTATGAACACGATCTTTTTTTGTTTATGCCATAGCTATGACTATTACAATTATGACAACCGTTTGACAATTTGACCTTTCAATAGGTGGGGCAAGAGTGGCCATAGTTCTCATAAAATAAATTATTATACGAAATGTTTGGTACAACGTTTGCTATATGGAAACTGGATAGATGGAACCAAATGCAACAGCCTGGCGGCTTTTTTAACCATCAAATGCCTCCCGCCTATTTTTAAGAAGTTTCGTACCGTAACCGTTTTATTTAGTAAAAATCATATATTTACTTCACAGAAAAGGGTACACTAGCTTATACGTTACTACTATCTGATGTTTTAATAAAGAAATTTTGAAATTGAAGAATTTCTTACATACGGACTGCCCGTCTCAAATACGCGGCCAGCCCGTCTTACTTTTCATACAAACGCTCTTACGTGATTATGGCGTCGTAACAACTTTCTTTGAAACTTTAACTAAGTAGGAATCTTGTGTACTACATATATCTAGGTTTCTATCGCAACAAAAATCCTTGATTTTTTGCTATAATTTTACCTGAACTTTGGGCGTTCATAATGTACTTACTCATAAATTGTAAAAGTAAAGAGTTTGGATAGAAAACTTGCACGTAATGGATACTCTAAACAACAAAGTTTTACTTCACAAACTTTAAGGCTTACGGAAAAACACGTAGGTATCTCCTGAAACAAGTTTTTTGAAACTTTCTCACACTATTCTTCCTATAGCCGACTACCCGCGAGTGAGCGGCGAAAGTAACCGAATGCCAACAGAGCGATCATTCACTTTCTCTCTCTTTTCGCTTTGTCTCTTTTTCTAACATTGCTGGATAAAACAATAAGTAATTTTCAATCACGCTCGCGTTGCCGATAGTAGGACCGGGAAGGGCGGCCTTAACTGCAGGCGAGGGCAGTTAACTGCTGACATCGGCTATCGACTGCAGACAACTGCGGTCGACGGCTGCCGTCGTCACTTGCAGTTAAGCCTTGCAGTTCGTGTATATCAACCCATAAGGCTCGTAACCCCGGTCAATACCGGGCCATAGACGAACTCCTTTTAATAAAACATTCTTCAAGTGAAAATGTTGATGATATTGTGTGCAAAGACAACAAACCTTCGACAAACAGAAGCGCGAAACGAGTTTTCTGATAAGAGTGGAACTGAATCGAGGTCGATAGGCATAGATACCTTTGACCTTTGGGGGATTTCTGATTCTGAGAAGATGTGTTGGTATCTCAACGATCGAGGTAAATTAATTATGATAGATCATTCCAAGGAATTATTCAATATTGTAGTATCATAACTCAAGCTTTGCTTAGTTTGGTGCTAGATTTATACCATCATCTTTATGCTACCAAAGTCCTTAGTAACTAAATATGAAAAAGTAAATAAATAATACTGGACAATCCACACATCATCATCTAGCCCCAAGCTAAGCAGAGCTTATGTTAGATCACTTAGCGTTGCATAGTTGTTGTTGCATTGTATTGCAGCCATAATGGCATGACGGATGCTAAGAGCAACTACATTTGGTTGTATAGCAGCAATCTTAACCAAATCCAATAAATTTATCAATCCCAATAGGCAGTCTAGATTTTCAACGAAAGAAATTCTTGAAAATTTCAAAAACTTTTTGAAATGTACCAACCGTACATAGTAGGGGGAACGCAGCTGCCTATATTACAGACTTCTCAGTCTAGTTTAGGCAACTGAGGCTACATAATTATTTGATCAGGAATTTCAATAAGTACTTAAATTATTTATAATGTCAGACAAATTAATTATGTTAATTTATGTTTTGAAATGATTTATTTTTGCAATAAAATTTAGTATTATTATTTAATAATAATATTTCATTTGATACTTTACAAGCTCCTTGAAAAGGCTCTTTGAAAATCGCGACTTCTAAATTTATACAGAAAATTTACAATTTCTTTTAATTTTCTTGAAAACTGGACAGGCGTACGAAAAAAAACTGGTTGTAATGGTTTTATTCAATTATTATATTTGCAGGCGCACGAAATGTATTATCATTTAAAATTCCAACTCCATTAGTAGGTTAGGTGCGCATGTTGCTGCGATAATAAAGTACAGACAAAGTGCGACCGTTAGGTTTTCGAAACCAAGGGAAAATACTCCTAAATATTTTGCTCACAACAACACCCCAACTGCTCAACTCAGAGAGGCTTTGCGATTTTCAAAAACTTTCTAATATACTGATTTAGATTATTTCTATACATTCATATCACCTATCTCCTAGGTATTTGTTTCTTCCCAAATGCATGTTATCTGAATGTAAATACCCAAATATCCCTAGTGCAAATTGCAATCTATCATGGGAGCTTACGAATATCTCGCCTAAGCAGAGAGCGGGTGCGAACATCGGCAAATCCTCTTCTGCTAAGCGCAGCAATTAACGTCAAACTTACACTGAGCTCTTGATCACCTACTGCGCTGCTATCGTCTGTAGCAAAAGAGTTGAGAGCTTTTGTTAGGCTTATTTAGAAAATCCATTTCCGTACCTAATTTTGTAAGATTACATGAAGTGATACTTCGTCGCAGCATCCTCGAGTTTTCTCATATATTCGTAATCGTAGTAGACTTTAATGAAAACTTGACAACTACAACACAAAAAAGCAAAGACTCTTCTTACACTGAACTCTTGATTATTAACTGTGCTGCCATCGGCACTATTGACCGTAGCTGATGAGTTGAGCATTTTGTTAGGCTTATTTATAAACTACAAGGAATAATACCAGGTCGACCCACTTTGAGAGATAGATATACATGCATTATTAATTGAAATGAATATAATAGAAAATCTATATTTCGATATTGGTGTCGATTCTGTTGTTTTAGGATTAGCTAAAATTAGGATTCTGATTTCTGAATTTCAAATAGATGAAAACCATTCTATGGTCGAAAAATTTGCCTGACACGTTTAAAATAACAGCTTAGAGCTGTTTAAAATAACAGCTTAGAATAACAGCTTATAGAGTAAATAACAGCTTAGAGCTGTTATTTTAATCGTGTCAGTCAAATTCTTAAGTAAGCTGACAGACCTAAAACAACTCAATCTAGTTAAAATGGCTATAACCCTATTCCTTGCATAACATTTTAGTTGTTTGAAAAATTAAACTAATGCGTTTAAAATTAGGATGACAGCTTTAAAATTAGATTTATAGATCTAAAGAACTCAAGTTAGTTAATAGTAGCTTTAACCCTATTCTTTGCATTACATTTTAGCTGTTAGAAACGTCTGCCTAATTTTAGCAGGCATCTAATTAGGTCAATTTAAAATTTATCGATTTTAAACTAGTATCGATTTGAATTGCTAAACGATTTCTCATACAAATGGATGAACTGTTTGAAATGTAAGGGAAGTATTTCGAAAGAACATTTTAGAAATAAACATATTTTGCTCACAGCAACATCCAACAACACAACTCAGAGAGGTTTTGCGATTTTGAAAAACGTTCTAATATAGGTATTCTTAGGACCTGTATAGAGAATACCATAATTTTTAGGTCAACCTAGCAAAAAAAAATTTGAAATCTTAAAACAGCAGAATCGACACCATTGGTATATTATGCCACAATGAATATAATTACAAACGAAAAACAAAGAGGTAATCCGAGTATAACGAGACGTCATCGTGACGTCTCCTTTTTCCATACAATTTGGCACAGCCAGCAGCGCCTCTATTGTGAAGACAGGGAACTACACAAATTGGTATTCCATGAAAATATTCGGGTACCTATAACAGTGTGTTTACCATGAGTTGTCACAGTTAAGGCCCATTCACCAGTGAAAGTAGCGCCCCCAACAATTTGATATTATTATTGTTACGATAAACGCAGCAAGTTTTAAAAATCCATCGTTCAGTTTGCGGTATCTATAATAAGTTATTTATTAATATTCTTCTGTAATAGTTTCGTTTTGTAAAGCTTAGGCAGAGATACGAAGTTGCGCTTTTTGGCCACCAAACTCTATTTTCGCATCTCCTCCTAAACTATATGAGATAAAGTTATTGCAGAGGTATTAAAAATAGCTTATAATTGATACCACAAACTGTACGATGGATTTTAAAAATTCCTATGATAAACGTAAAAATATGATAAAATAGCATTGATGAATTAAAAAGGGAAGATAGGTTACGTTCTCCCAGCGCTTACTCAAAAATTGGCATTTAGACATTTAGACATTTAGACATTTATTTATTAAAAATTGATAGAAGCTCACAGTTTACACCAAAATGCTTACTATCTAGATTACAAACTAATTAAAACTAAGAAACAATCTAAGAGACACATAAATAGAAAATGCATGTGTTACAACTACACGCAAACACATTACGCCCACAGTTATATTTCCAGTCCTGTGCAATACAAAGAAGAACAAAGACAGAAAGACGTATCTAAGACCGAAGTGAGACCGAGGCAACAATATTTCACGCGAATCACGACCGCCCGTGCCGCCGCGCCGGTCCGACGGTGACTGAGGTGGGAGCACACAATTTTACACAATATGAGCTTGCCATTTTCAAGAAACTAGTACCTCATCTTCCCTTTTTATTTAATCAATGTAAAATAGGTATCGCTTTCAGTAAACGGTCCACTCGCCTTAAATCGCCTAACGTTACTACAGTACCGTAAATACGCATATCCACAGCGCAATTCAGTACCCAACTATCCGCTAGAGGCGCTTTAGAAGTTTCCATACATTTTTTTAACTACAGCCGCTAGCGAGTATAGATTGTCAAAACTCATGGTAGACACACAGCTCTGCTACACCCTGTAAACACACCTCTGCTTACGTGACTGTGTGTTCGCTTGATGATAACACACAGTCACGTAAGCAGAGGCTAAAAAAATTCCTGACGGAATCAGTGTTTTATTAATTAGAGGAATACTTAGAGCTGCCGCTCTTATAATGTATATTTTATATACATCTTATAAATTATTAATTAATATTAATACGGTATTTTTTTTGTAAATGACATGTTACATTATGGTGTAATAAATAAATTCTGTATTCTGATGAAAGACACCTGTCCTTTGTCATCAAGCTTAAGTACAGTGTCTAGCAATACCACAGTGTCTATTTGTAGATCACTTTCATTGTCGATGATGATGGATGATCGAAGACCACCATCATCTTCTTCAACAGCCTATAATGGTTCATTGCTGGATGCAGGCCAACCCTGATAAACGCCTTTATTGGCTATTATCATGGGGGGTAATGCCCATAATCCAAACGCTGGGCATGCGGGTTGGGGATCGCAGTTTGGTGACAGAATTGATCGGCAGGAGGCGCTGCTGCCCGCCCCCGGTAAATATATCTTAGTCGCCTCTTACGGCACCCACGGGAAGAGTAGAAGTAGTGCAAATTCTATGCCGCCGGCACCACACGGTGATCATCATCATCAACCTATATTAGTCGACAGCTGGATGTAGGCCCTAATAAACGCCATAGCGCCCTGTCTTCAACTTGCCGCATCCAGCATCTACCTGCAGTCTTTCCCAGGTCATCATTTTCTTAACAAACACTGAAATAATGGAACCTCCATTTTCGTTTTAGTTATTTAATCCTATTTCGTGTGGTTGTCATAAATTACATCGCGCCGCAACACGCCCGCGTTTCTACCGCTACAACAACGCTCTGTTTGCGAGCTATTAAATATCAATTTTGAGGAAATTAATCATTTAATATAATTGTTCTAATGGAAGGTAGAGTATTCATTAGTTTCCAAGGTTATTGTTTGCTGTCTTGTTGTTTTAGGACAGAAATTCCTTACGATCTTAAGTGAACTAGGTAGGTTTCATTTTACTTTTATTTTATAGTTTTTCTTATAAAACGATCTATCTTTACAAAACTAGAATGATCTATATAAAACCATATGTATAGTTATTATTTCGTAATACGACACCAAATTTTGAATTAATAATATATAAATAAATAATGTTGGACAATTCACACAGCATTATGCATTGCAACATTTGCAACATTATTAAGCATTATCTAGCCCCAAGCTAAGCAGAGCTTGTGTTATGATGGGTACTAGATATACTAGATAACTGATATACATAATACAATACACTAACTACATAGATAGTTATTTTTTATTTGACATACACACATAATTCGATTTAAGTAATCGAAATTATCCCACACTTGTCCTCGTTTAGTCACAAGTTGTTTTTCGCTGTCTTGTAATATGAGGACAGATGTTTAGTGATCTTTATACTTTATCGGACGTTGTAACTGTACCTACCGCTTTTCTTGAAAAATTATCTGTTTAAAACTAGTCTAGTAAAACAATAAGTATAGTTATATTTCAACGATCTAAATTTTAGAATGCCACATTTACGCGCGTTGAGTCAGAAGAATCGTGAGTTTTTGTTTTAAATCAGAAATAGACCATCGTTTGACCGCAAGCTCACCTGATGGAAAGCGAAGATGCGGCCAACGATCTATCACGAAGGTCTAGAAGATGGCTACTCCGGACCACATACGAAACACAACAGAGTTGCTTCACGGACAGGCCCAGTCTGGAGGGTGGTGACAAGCCACGGCCGAAGCCTACCACCAGAGGGTACCGCTTTTTCTTCGATGCCATTAAAATTAATTTTCTTTAACTTCCTGAAAAAAAAACAATAATAGACCTAATAATAGACATGCAAATTAACGTAGATATACGTATCTACGTTAACCTATTGGCATAGTAGTTTCCACCGTAATATGTAATATCTACGGTCGGTAGTCAGTTATCTATGAACCTTCGAAACTACCTCGACTAGAATTACCCTACCTGCCTGTAAAATCAAACCTTTATTAGCAAATAACAATGCCATCAATTCTCCGGCCCATGGAAGGTATGTCAATCCTTCTAATTGACGGTACACCAAAGGGTTCATACTAACCAGTCCCGTGTTATGCGGGGTACAAGGATTACTAATAGGACAAGCTGATATTACCATGAAATGCTAATGATAACAGGGCTAAAGGATTCGATCAGTGCGTTTCTCATGATGTTAACAAGATAAAATAAACTAAAATCCGACTACGACGTTCAACGATTGCGCTTATTATTTTAAAAATGAAATTTTCAACCCCCAACTCCCACTATAAATCACCATCGGGGTATTGAGACGAATCAATCGATACCTCATTTGTTGAAATCGAACGAGTAGTTTCTGCGCTAC
Source organism: Eupithecia tripunctaria (assembly GCA_955876795.1). Classification (NCBI taxonomy): domain Eukaryota; kingdom Metazoa; phylum Arthropoda; class Insecta; order Lepidoptera; family Geometridae; genus Eupithecia; species Eupithecia tripunctaria. The sequence goes on from OY041622.1 coordinate 7,044,029, forward strand.
GTGGGAACATAAAAATTGGCTACATACTTCCATTGAAAAATAGGACAATATTATTACTAAATATACTACTGTTGTTAGTCAGGTAAAAAAATAGGTAGCTAGAGTCTGTTCAAAAAGAGAAAAGTCGTGGCATTTGGTGAACTCACACTTTTAGTCATAATGACACATCAGTGTTGTCAACGCAACAAAAGTTGTCAAATTGGCACACGAACCTGCTCACTTCCCACGACTCATGTCTTTTTAAACAGACTTTAGTGGGCTTACCCTCAGAGGCGAACTGTAAAACAACGTCTCAGTTCTCACGGAATCCCCGAGTGAATAGCTCAAACATAAACATCAACATTTTTTTTTGGTCCCTTATATGTAATCACAATAAGGAAAGAAAATTTAGAAAAAAAACATGAAAGTGGACCGTTTTACTGAACAATAATTTGATCCTTGTCTTGGACTCGACTCGACGCCGCATCTACCGGTTACTTTTATCACAGAAACAATGCCTACAAAGCCGCGCACAGAAACAAGTGATTTATTTAAAAAAGACATCCTTCTTGGATGTCTTGTCTTGTCTGTTTCTAAACATGGTTTATAGTAATCATATTATGCTTTGGCTATCGTTTGCTCGCGACAAAACAATAGCATCTCGAGATAAAGGCTCGGATTGCAAATGATCTTGCCAATGCAAATTATACGGTGCTAACGTACTTCGTTCGCTACGTTCAACGTTCACGGTTGAAGACGTTTACATCTTCAGATCTCAATAATACAATTTTCAATATTTTTATTCATCATTCTTTATAAAGTTAGTTCTTATAATGTACCAGAGTACATTATTTTATTTTTCCGTAGCTTCATCCGACTATTATTACGATAAAAAACATTTGAAAAATAATCGCAATTTTGGCTTTGTATGCCTATGTAATTATTGACAGGGTACAATATTCGACACTGATGGATGTGGACTTGACTTAAGTACTTTTCGTTGTGTACTGAAAAACAGTGATACACATTACAATTAAGAATTGTTACCTTCATGGTCATCATATCTGACTTCACCCACTTCTAGGTGTCTGGGATGTTGAGAATGTCAATGGATGCGGATGCGGCGATATTTTTTTTTCGTATTCTTCATTGCTGAAGGTCGTGTCCGTCCTGAAAAGCTTTCACAGAGACGCTGATGAGCCAAATAATAATTAATTAAATAATTAATTTACATAGACATATCAAAAAATATCAGACAAAAATATCAAAATATCTTTACTATTGTTATTATTTAATCTATATAATACAAATAGTTAAAATAAAAAATGAGACTATTATATTGTCGTTGTAATGTATGTCTGGTCGACGGCTGCCGCTTAAAGTTGAGCCTTCCAGTCGGCAAATTACTCAATACTCAATCACTTATTGTATTCCATAGGTGTACAGAGTATTAACATTTTATTAATTAAGTTTCACTATAGACCCTGCTGGGCACACAATATGTATGGAGAGAGAGGAGGACGTCGTTAACTGGTTATGATTTTTTTACTCGTTTACATAGTTTTATTTTTCGTTCAAATATTCGTCATTACCATCCGTGTAATATGAGTCTGATTGCCAATTACAATATATTTAGCAATTAGTATTTTATTTATTCAGTCGAAAATAAATAGAGTAAGTATTTATATTTAGATGCAAAACCGCCAGTTGTAAAGACACCTTCAGACTGCAATTTGGAATTCAATCAGCTTTTTCTCCGCGGTGTCTTCTCCCGGTAAAAAATGGAGGAATTTATGTTAGCACTTGGTAATTCAGTTTCATTTTGGTGTAATTTTTATTTTGTGTGCACAGCTAAACAATTTGTTGCACGGATATATAAGAGGGTTTTAGTGTATGGCAAATGCTTGTTATTTTTTTATATTTTTTGATTCGATTTTTTTGTGAGTTTTTTAAGCTCTATGTACCTGAACTCTACTTTTTCACCTGTCCTTGTAAGGTCGGCTATAGATATTAATTTGCTACCTATTAGAGCCTTTTATCTTATTTTCGCGAATAACTCAAAACAAAGCAATAACAAAAAACTAGACGACCTAATATTAAGGCGCATATACCAGTGAAAGTGGCGCCCCCCCATATTTTATCTTATTATTACGTTAAACACAGGAAATTTTAAAAAATCTATCGAACAGTTTGTGGTTTCTATTATAAGTTATTCAATAATGCCTCCATAATAGTTTCATTTTGTAAAGCTTAGGTAGAGATACGAAGTTGCGCTTTTTTGCCACCAAACTCTATCTCTATCGCATCTCTTCCTACATAAGACAAAACTATTACAGGGGTAACAAAAATTTGCTTAAAATAGGTATCACAAACTGTACGATGGAGTTGTAAGACTTCCTATGTAAAACGTAATAATATGATAAAATAGATGGCGCTGTTATATTGGCTCGGGTATGCGCCTTAAAATACTAGTTTCTGCTCGCGACTTCCTATAAGTACGATGTTTATATAGAAACGTTTGAAGGTTATTTCGTTCCCATAGAAAAATAGCCTATTGTGGGTTAAAACGTAGCCTATGTTTTATTCCAGACCTAGAACTAATCTCTACAAAATGTAATCCTGATCCATTCAGTGGTTTTGGCTTGAAGAAGTTACAAATATCAATCTATCCATTTAAACATCCAAACTTTCGCATGTATAATCTGATTCTGTAGCTATACGCAATAGAAGCAAAAGCGTTCATCAAAATGGTAAAAATAACTAAACAAAGTGGTAAAAATAAAGTAATTTTATGGTTATATCATAAAGCATTGAACTTATCACATCCGCTGATAATTTCAGCTTCCTTTTTGAATGTTATAATGCATTATAAATTCATTTATTACGGGAAGTTTGTCTGTTATGTGTTAGTCAGTTACTTTATTATATTCTGAGGAATTTATGCATCAACGTTTATTTAATAGGATTTTGGTAAACCAATGATGGAAAGAGTTACCTATTTTGACAAATATTCGTATACAGCGTGGATATTTTTAACAGGATAGGAAGGGGGAGGTATCTTAACCGGTGTTGCTACAAAATTATTGTCTTAGAATATTTTTCATATTTTTCAGACGAAAACTCGTACACATTCTGTGTGGATTTTCCAACATTATTTATTTATTCACAGATTTACAAAAACTTGCATTTCCCAAAAGAATACATAACTTTTTTGTCAATCTCTTTCTTATGTGCTTGTGTAATTTGTCTAACATTATTTAGGACAAAAAAAAATGGATTGGAGTCAATTGCACCTTATTTCTTGTTTGATATTAATAACTATTTATCAAGCTGTTTATGTAGTAAAAATTTGACTTGTCTAAGTGCTTATTTTGTAAGTCTAAAGAAATAAACGATTTGACTCTGACTCTGACTCTATTTAGTATTTATTTGTACTAATAAAAACTTTCGTTCGTTTTATTGTTGTTCAAAATTAAAATTTAATCACGCGAACAAAACCGAATGCGACCGCTATTTTTGCCATAATCTTCTATAGCATTCATTCTATGAACTGTGTTGTCACTAAATGTGCTTATTTGTGCTAAATACTTATCTGAAGTGTATGTAAATTAATTGAAAAATGATTGTGAGAGTGGATTTATTATTGGTGTGTTTTGTTATAGGGGCAATAGGCTCAACTACAGCTAAAAATGATAATTACACGTTTACATATGCCAGTAAGTACGAGTTATCTATTTATATTGAATTTTAGCAGGTAGTCTTTTTTACCGGCTTCAAAAAAAGAGGAGTTTCTCAATTTGACTTTTTTTTATGTTACCTTTGAACTTTTGACAGGGTGGATCCATTTGATGATTTTTTTTTATTTGAAAAATGATACGTCCCGAGTCCAATGGCATCCATAAGAAAACTAAATAATTGAAGTCGGTTTATAGTTTTTTAAAACAAACTCAATTATCTCTTTGCAACAATTATGTCGTGATTTACGCCGTCACAGTTTGAAATTAAATTATTTGAAGAAAACTCGTATGTTGCTGTCACCCTAGCCGAATCTTCGACCATGGTGGCCAGTCTCAATGGAGACCTCAACAGGTCTATATTAGTCCACTGCTGAACGCAAGCCTCCCCCTAATAGCGCCTTATTGGCTATTATCTCATGGGGTAGTGCGCATAATACCCACGCTGGGCATGCGGGTTGGGGAACACAGTTAAGTGTTAGAATTTTTATTAGAAGCGCTGCCGATTGCCGATTGATAGTTATTTTGAGCCGACTTCAAGAAGATTTTTTATGTAATTTTAACTATAGTAGATGCAAATGATTTTGCAATCGTACCGAAAGAGAAAATATTTCTAAGCGATTTCATAAAAAAAATTGGAAAATATACACAAATAGTATTTGTCCCGCAAAACGGAAGAGTACAAAAATAAGAAATTTGAAGTCGGTTTATAGATATTTCAATACAATCAAATTATCAAGTTTTCATAATGATACCAAAAATATCTGAGAAACGCCATTGTTTTTCTATATGTTTCTGACCTACTTGCTGATTTATTTAACCCCACCCCCGAATACCTACTGAAACGTCTCATAATAAATTATCTTAAAGTATTCTAATTTTTTTATGATTCTTACCTCAAAACTTTTGAATGCTCAGATTTTCGTGATTCTTTTTTTATTCGTAAGCTGGTGCGTCCCGTCTAGTCCCATTTTAGTTTGTTCCAGTTCTGACAAAGTGGTATGTAATACAATCGAATTGAGAACGTCCTCCTTTTTTGAAGTCGCTTAAAAACTATCGTAGTTTGGCGAATTAATTACGAAGGTAAGCGGGTTAACTACAAACCTTATGTGTGTTGGAAGAACACCATCATTTTCCCATCCCCGGCGTTCACGACGAAGGCTCAACGCTCGTGCGCAGTGCTCAGAGGGATCCGGTACACGTCTATATCCCTGAAGATGTCCCTCGTTAAGGCGTGAAACGTAGCCGTTCTTCAAATAAAATCGCCCTATCCTATATTTCAGTGGCAATGCAGTGCAGCGAGCATATCTGTCAGCACGGCTACAACTATGAAACCTTCTACAGAATTGACGAGACCCTGCTTCAGCATGCCAAGGTACCTGGTATACTTTCTCCAGGGGTCGCTGCCGCCCGCTCCCCGGAGAAAAATTCAAACACCGAACTGCTATCCCCAGCTCGCATGCGGTGGGGATTATGGACATTACCCCCATATAGATAGACGCTAATAAGGTGGTCATCAGGGGGAGGCCTGCGTCCAGCAGTGGACCAATACAGGCTGTTGAGGTTGAGGTTGAGACATTCAAAATCCGTTTTGCAAGCGGTCCTAAGTCTCTTACAGAATTTTTATTACATTACCTACGGCATTTGTAAGACGTAGTGAAGATATAGAAAGACAATTTATAAAATTAGTTAGAGAATAGCAATAGCTTTACTTAGCGCGGGGCTCGAAGTGGCAACATCTCTGGTGGGACTCTGCCGTTGTTGCTTGGCGCTCTCAGTGTCAAGATCGAGTGGTGTGGTGTCCTGATGATGTCTCGTGGAGAGACGAAACTAGTTGGCGACTTACTTTTATCATTTTGTATAAATGTATAATTTGTTAGATTTTATCGCAGAATGTTTTTTTGCGGAATTGTTTCCAAATATTTTCATTCTTATATTTACAATGGATTTCCGCAAAGTAACGCCTGAATCTATTATTTATATGCAATTAACAAATTTTGTTTCAGGTGAAAATAGAAGGTGACACGTCCCGCCCATACTTTGAGATGCATATCGCTATACAAGCAGCCAGCAATGGACATATACTGCTCTCGCCTATCGAAAACCCTGGGCCTACTGATCCAGTCTACGAAATAGGTATCAGGCCTAATTCTAATTCTAATTCTGAGTAGAGGATCTAAGAAAAATAAAAAAAGACGTGTGGCACTCGGGGACTGCCGCGGTAAAGCTATTGCATAGCATTTTTCAATTTTATTCATTTATTTTATTCATGCAGTATTACTTTTTCTTTGATATTAATTCAAGTTACACTTTTTGAGCGTGGTGACCGATAAGAATTTTACAAGTACAGCTATTCACTGTTGTACATAAATACCTATACACCTATATACTTTCTCATAAACAGCTGCTTATGTATTCGTCCGATTTCGGAGCAGCTCGTCTCGATTCGTGCGAGTTTCGTAGAGTCGTACAATACGTCTAATCGCACGCACACAACGCCGTGTCGAAGACTGCCGAACTGAAACGACGTTAGACGATGCACGGCCTTCAAGCCACACCTCCTTGCCCGGCGGAGTGGGGAGCGTGAGGTTTTTTCGTTACGGAATTTCTGGATTCGGTCCCCGCGCTCAAGGCCCGCAATAGAAGCTATGCAATAGCTTAATAAATAATGCTGGACATTTCACACAGCATTATCTAGCCCCAAGCTAAGCAGAGATTGTGTTATGGGTACTAGATAACTGATACAATACAATACACTCCATGGATATATTTATTTTTATTATACATAGAAAACATCCAGAACGCCCTGAACAAATATCTGCAGATCGTACACACATTTGTCTCGAGGCGGAAATCGAACCCTCAACAGACCAATATAGGCTGTTGAGGTTAAGTTATAGCAAGATAGTCCATTGAGGGTATTAAATAAGGTATCACAAATATGGAGATCAAACAAAATTACAAGAAATCATGCAATTTGCTATCAACATAGAATTTTATTATGGTGCTGTCTCCATTTTTAACTCTATTTTTGACTCTCTATTTTCATCTGAATCTGCCTCGACTATAAATTGTAGGTGTACTTGATTGTTAGAAAAAGTTTGAGTTAGATGAGTATGTATGAGATTGAGAATGTGGCGTGTGTTAATGCGAGACCCACACCTGGTAGTATGGGATGACAGAAATAACCATCTAGGCACAGCAGTCGACATTCGCATGCAACTGTGTAAGTCCCGTCAGTGTCACAATAAATATAACAGGGGAGAAAAGGTGACGAAATAATGGTGTCGGCGAGTGTGTGGAACGGTGGGCTTGCCGGCCATGTATGGGAGAAAGAGGGGACGCCATTCGGATCGCGGTAGGTCTAAATGTTCCCGTGGTTCAATGAAAATGGCGAAAGAGGGACATCGGTGAGAGGTTTTTAGAGAGTATTACGTCCTTCTCAGGGCGTCGAGTCCCACATAATTCTGGTCACCCCATGACCAGTCTATGCGTGAATTTACCTCGCCAAATGAAAACAAAATAAAAAGGTGGGCTTTGTTGTTATAAAAGTTTAATTTCCAGTTGTTGGGGGCGGAGGAAACAAGTTCACAGAGCTACGTCTGAACTTGAAGAAGAATGCAAAGAGCTCAGCGAAGACACCGAAAATCTTGTCGCCTATTGACTTCACTGCTTTCTACATCAAGATATTTGAAGGTAAAAACGCTGATCTATAAAATTTCAGGAAATCGGAAGGAATTTTTTGGTCCAGTTACGAAAAAGATATATGTTGTAGAAAAAGTATTTTGTGTATCAGTTTCAAACACAATTGTAAATTTGATATTTGATTTGAATTTAGTTTGCTTCAAACCAAGGTGCCAAAGTTTCGGACGAAGGCTGAATGTTATGCAGCTTGAACTTTGACTTAATTTGTTCTGTTGTGATAATTTGTTTTCTCAGTATCAACCCAACTGTCGTCCAAGCAAATTTCAACTGTAAATACAATTAGTTTAGGGTGTATAGTTTCTTCCCGTTGCTGATAGTGCTTTCCCTGATAGATTACAACCTAGTTTATTACTAAATGTACGAGGGGTAGGTCAAATCACTACCAACGTATTTATGCGTGAAAGAAAGAAAAAAAGCAAGAAAATATTTATTGCGTGAAGGGACATAATATCGTTTAACCAAAATCATGACGAAAAAAAATAACGGGGGAGTGGAAATCACTTTTAGAAATGGTTTAAAAATGGTCCCCGGCTGATTGGCGTTGAGTAAGCTGGTAGACTAATGGTCTCCTGAGACGATACGTCCACCAGCTTATAGTTCATCTAGCTCCTCACGTTTATCTATTGGTTTTCGTATGGTATAAGTTAATTAATTCATAAATATAAATTTCCAGGCGGTCTAGTTGAGTTCGGGAAGGAAGGAGACAGTCTAGCTCTCTTAAGTTATTACGATCTTGACACGCTTCCCATCAAGTACTTCAGCTTTGCATCCTGGACCGGCGTGGAAGCCAAGTTCCTGTACGATTGTCCTGGGCCTGATGAATTTAATGGTAACTCCTGCTTTAGCATTCAAACCTGAAACTTAAATTCAAAAATGCTTTATTTCCATAAATACAATAAATGTACCTACACTTAGAAAAGGTCAAATCATATTAAGAAAATACACAGAAGAAGCTAAAATAAACCAGTCTAGATGTGTCTACATCTGTAAGATCACGGATTTTTTGACTGCATATGATGCAGCTCAGCTAGAAATTGTATAAAAAAAACTGAAAAATGAGATTATTGCGTGAATTATATAATACTAGCAATAAAAGCTATGTTACCCAACTTAATATTATAAAAGCCCAAGTTTGTATATATGAATGTTTTTTTTACTGCTTAACGCAAATACTGCTGAACAGATCAGGCTGAAATCTTGCATACAGGTAATTCTAATCCTGGAATCCAACTACTATACGTGCGTGCAAAGTCGCGAGCAGAAACTAGTTTGAAATATTTGACTTGTTGACAAGTCCTGCAAGGTCTAAAAGAAATAAAGCATTTTAATTTTTAAATCAATTACATTCGTAGTCGTATCTATTGGTATAAATTCGTAAATCATAATATAGGTATTTACTATATTATATTATCACCATCATCAGCCTATATAAGTCCACTGGTGGACATAGGCTAATGAGCGCCATAGCGTCCTGTCTTCAGCTTGACACATCCAGCATCTGCCTACAGTCTTTCGCAGATCGTCATCCCACCTGGTCCAAGGGTGCCCCACACTACATTTGCCGCATCGAAGTCTCCACTCAAGAACTCGTTAAACCCATTGGTTGTCGATTCTTCGCGAGATATGGCCGGCCCACTGCCACTTCAACTTGCTAATTCATATATTACTTTTTATATACGATTTTTCGTATATTTTCTTTTCATTTACTCAGGTAGTTCTGAGCAAAGGCAATAAAATTATCAGACACCTATTTCTTTCAGAAACGAAACCACACTCCCAAGCTGTTGAACCAAAGCTGTCCAACTCAGATGAGCTAAAGCGAAGCCTGCTCATGATGCGTCTACCTTCCGTTGCGCCGGCACAAACCGTGAATGTCAAACTAGGCATCGTGGTCTCGCATGTTACATTCGACGCTAGGAGTACAAAAATGACTACTTATTTGGGTGTTGCGATGGTAAGAGAAGAAAACTTATCGACATAGCTTTAAGAATTATCACGCTGAAGTGGCCATAAGTCGGTACTAGCTGCTCCCTGATTGCACACGTGTTTTACCTGAAAAGTTACCTATATTTAAGTCTGGTAAATGTTTTAACCGGGCAAATCTATTCAGAAGTTATACTAGTTCTGGCGTGAGGAAAATAGTTTTATAATATAGGCATAAGGATAATGTTTAAAGTCAAAAAATGTTTTCTGGTTAGTAGATTTACATAATCTATACAGTAGGAAGGACATGTACCTAGTTAATTGTATCCAGGTTGTTTGTTGTGTCTGTCCAGGTTGTTGTTGTCATGTCCAGGTTGTTGTTGTCATGTCCAGGTTGTTGTTGTCATGTCCAGGTTGTTGTTGTCATGTCCAGGTTGTTGTTGTATCCAGGTCAACTTTATCATTTCAATTTCTACCTATCTTATAAAATATCTTGTTACATTTACAGAGTTGGACTGATGACAGCATGGCATGGAACCCCAGCAAATTCAACGGGACAACGAGTCTGAAGTTTAGACAAGGACAGATATGGAGACCCATGTTCTTTGTCATGAAGTACGTTTTGATTTTCGTAAAAAAAACTTTTTTGAGCTCTGGAGGTCGAGGCCTATGACTCATCTCCAATTCAGCCCGTGGAGTAAGAACTGACTAGGTAAAGCTGCAGAGGCAGCAGCTTCTTTTTGCTATTTTAATACCTCTACTGTGATAACAAATCCACCTGCCAAGCGTGACATCCTCAACCTCCTCAACAGCCTGTATCGGTCTACTGCTGTACGCAGGCCTCTCCCAGGTAAACGCCTTATTGGCGTTTAACTTTTGGGGGGTAATGCCCATACCTAATCCCCACGCTGGGCATGCGGGTCGGGGATCGCTGTTTGGTGGAAGATTTGTTTTGCAGGGGGCGCTGCTGCCCGCCCCCCGATGGATGTCCCTTAATCGCCTCCTACGATACCCACGGGAAGAATAGGGGTGGTGCAAATCTAAGCCACAAAGCTAAGCGTGACAACCAACCCAAGCAAACCATCCTCAAATGGAGCAGGAGGTGAACGATGCTGCGGGTATAATGCATACATAATAAATTGCATTTATTTCCAGTTCAGACAGCTCCGACACTCTCGATACGCATAATGCCGACCTCATCTCGATGGTATACAGTGGAGAATGCACCTTCCACTTCCAAGCTGAAGTTAGCAGCCACTGCACTGCAGATCCTGAGGAATTGATCAGGTAAAGCATTTCTAAGGTTACATTCTGGAACGGAAAGAGATTAATTTCCCCGCGTCTACGGGGTGTCACCTTGTGACAACACCCGACGTAGGGTGCAACAGTGCATTGTCACAATGTGACAACAAATCGTGTTGTTAGCTAAACAAAGGATTTGTATGAAATCTATAATTTTTGGTGGTTTAGATCTTTCTAGTTATTAGATTACGATGTAAAATAATTTTTTAGATTTTTGTAAATTTGAAATCAAATAGGGCCTTCTTTTTACGTTTAAAAAAAATTACAGGCTAAAAGTGTTTTATTTTGCGGTGAAATGAATAATGACACATATATCTTTCATTAATTTACACCTTTGATCAACATAGTTTTCATGAGAAGATATGCAATTGAACTTCGGTTAGTAATATAAAAGTACACCGAAAATAGTACTCCGATTTTGTTTTATCTACAGAAGTTAATCTATTTAATATCTTTCCATGCAATTCATCCAATTAAATAGATTATTTGATCAGTTTCAAAGCAAACCAATAAAACAGGGCTTCTCATACAAAAAATCAAGATTTTTAGGGGCAACAGGGGATCACACTGGGAATACAGGGGGTGTGAGTGGCTTGTCACATTGTGGCGCGTCAGACGTGCACCCTCGACCACGATCACGTCCACGCCCTAGACACTGACAAGGGGTGGGACCATAGGTCATAGTATGGTATCCATTTGGTTACTTTACTTCATTGTTAATATCCCGTTATAAGTGATTTGAGTGCAAAAACTTTAACCGTAACCGTATTGTCTTTAAACGTGTTCTGTAGGGCCCTCATACGGCTTGGTCGGTCACAGACAGTCAATTTTTAATTTCATATGTATACGTCATTTATTTACAACGGGATATTTACCATGATTTGAGTTTTGACTTTTGAGCTTTCAAATATTTCAGCACAGTTTCATGCGCCATGATCACGGAATAACTGGATATCTTGCGAGTGAATTTTTACTGGCAGATATATCTACCCTCATTTTTAGTCTTTTGTAAATATTGAAAAGCTCAAAACTCAAATCATAGAATCATAGAAATGACTTTAGTATTAATAACCATGATGGACTTAAAAGTAGTAAGTTGCTTAAAATCCATGTTATGTTGTTAATTCATATTGTTGAATTGAACATTAGTGTTAGATATATATTTTTTTCTAACTACCTTTCTCACCAGTATGACTGAGCACCTGGCTAATTCTAAAGTAAGCTAGCTATATTAGTCCACTGCTGGGACATAGACCACCCCTCATGAGCGCCATAGTACCCTGTCTTCCGCTTGCGCATCCAGTATCTGCCTACAGTCTAGTTGTACAATTCACAAACTTTAACTGGTTACTTTTCAGATGGCCACACGATGAGTACACCTGCTTTTTGGCCATAGAACCATGGGAAGTCCATGAAAGGATCGTCATTCAAGAAATGGGTGAAGAAGACAGTAAATTGCAGTTGGTAGGTGTTGGTCCTATTTCTTAAATGTACCCACATACATATGTACATGTTTCTACGTATATATCAGACGACAGAATCTAGTATTCTTCTTTCTGTTAAAAGTCTCTTGTTATCACCATCACTTTCTACTAACATGAGTATCTTTAAAGCTAAAGATTTCTCTCACATAACTCCACTATGCCAGTAATGTCGCATTTTAACCTTTTTCTCTGCGCTTGTAATTTCTTACTGTTTTCAGATATTATTAGTGTTTGTATAGCTATTATTCATAAATACTTTTTGTCATAAAATATCTTGAGTGCTCGCTTTTCTAGCAATTTCTTAATCATAACAAATACTACTTCTTTCACAACAGATCAAACATCTCGACCAAATAGTACCGTCCGGAACTTGGGATATGTCTTACGAAACTCACTCCTTCAACGCGGATGTATGGAACAGCGCGTTGAACAATGAGCAAGACAACATCACACACCAGAGCCACACATTCACCATCACCATTGAACTCAAAAGGAAAGCTACCACTCATAACATTGCGTTTTATACGCCACTTTTAGGTGAGAGAGAACTAATCTGACCACACATCCTTTTTATTGATATGAAAAGATATTGAAAAGACTAAGCACTCTTAATTCTTATACACGGGCTGTATCTACGTTTGAAATACACGGACGGCAAGTGCCGATTGCAGTCGACAATTGCCGTAGGCCTTTGCAGGTATATGAGCCCTAAGGGTTTTTTTCGATTCGGGTTTATTGAACTAAGTTTATTACAGACACAGTACATTATTAAATTTAAGGGTCGTGGGTATATATAACTTGCTCGTGTATCTCTCTCGCCATGTTTTATGGAGGAATATTTGGCTGTGGGGTGTGGCAACGGAATAAGCGAAGGGCCACTTTAGTTTACATATTGTTGTTTATTAATTAACCTTTAATTCTTCAGTTACATTTTGGCCCTAGGTTCCAAATACTTGCATTAAGGCTTAGGAGCTGTGTGGTGCTGGCTTAGAATTTACACCACCTCATCTCTTCACGTGGGTGTCGTAAGAGTCGACTAAGGGATATCCACCGGAGGCGGGCAGCAGAGCCCCTGCAGAACAATTCTAACACGGAACTGCGATCCCCAACCCGCATGCCAATTGAGGATTATAAGCATTACCCTCCACTAGATAAACGCCAACAAGGCGCGTATCAGGGGGAGGCCTGCGACCAGCAGTGGACCAATACAGGCTGTTGAGTTTGAAGAGGTTGAGGTGCGTTTGTGACTCTTCCAAATTCCTCAAAATAATTTTATGTTATTGCCTTATAATAATGTTATGTTACCCATGTTTTCAGTACTAATGACATTCATCCTGCTGTCGTTCTGTGGTGAACCGCTGGATCCGACCAGAGAGTCCTTGTACGCATCCTGCGTGGTCGTCATCTGTGTCTTCTTCAGCTTCATTGACAATCTGGTGCCTACGCATAACATTCCTACCATACGTGAGTGATTTTTACACCTATTGTGTGTCTACCATGAGTTGTCACAGTTAAATCGCCTGACGTTACTACAGTAGTTACGGAAATACGCATATAGTTCTCCACAGCGCATTTTAGTATCCAACTATCCGCTAGAGGCGCTTTGAAGCTTTTAAGTTTTCATAAATTTTTTAACTACAGTCGTTAGCGATTATAGATTGTCAAAACTCATGGTAGACACACTGATCCACAAAACGTCCGCTTATGGAGTATTTGTCTAAATCATAAATTATAGCTGAAACGATAGTTTATTAAGCTGTGTGGTGGGTGCTGGCTTAATGCACATCACATTCCTTTATACATGTTAAAATATACACTACTAGCTGCGCCCCGCGGCTTCGCACGCGTTTTTCCTATAGAAAAGTAAAATGTGATTTACATCCCATGAGAACTGATTTATGGGATAAAAAGTATATAGTATAGCCTATCTTTGATTCCAGGATTATAATTACCTGTATGCAAAATTTCAGCCAGATCCGTCCAGTAGTTTTGGCGTGAAGAAGTAACAAACATCCATCCATCCACCCATCCATCCATACATCCATGCATTCATACATCCATACAAACTTTCGCATTTAAAATATAAGTGTAATAGTGTCCTAGAATGTTGTCACCTATCACACTGCTGCATTCCTGGTAGACTAGACATGTCATCATAGAGCTGTGTGGTGCTCGCCTAGAACGTGCACCACCCCAATTCTTCCCATGGGTGTCGTAAGAGGTGACTAAGGGATATCCACCGGGGGACGGGCAGTAGCGCCCCTGCAGAACAATTCTAGCACCGAACTGCGATTCCCAACCCGCATGCATATTGGCGTTTATCGCATGGTGTCCATGAGATAAACGCCAATAAAGCGCTTATCAGAGGGAGGCCTGCGTCCGGCAGTGGACCAATATAGGCTGTCGAGGTCGAGGAGACATGTCACACTCTTCATCACTTTTGTGCAATTCATCTTAGATATAACAAAATGGAAATGTCAGAAAAGAGAAGCAATTAACTCGGCCTCCTGAACCGATTGCGCCGATTAGTTGAACACGATACCTTTCAAGTTCGTAATCGTTTCAGGAAAACTTTTTATTTCACCCTCATTTGCCCTTATCCGGCGTGCTAGTCGGAATTTCGATGTTTTAAGCTCTTTCATTTTATTAACCGACTTCAAAAAAGGAGGAGGTTCTCTTTTAGACTGTACTTTACTTTTTTGACTGTACTTTTTTACCTCAGAACTTTTGGCTGGGTGGTCCTTTTTAGGTGTTCCCGATTTTCATGATTCTTTTTTTATATAAGAGCTGGTGCTTCCCGTGTGGTCCCATTTTAATTTTGTTCATTTTTAACAGTGGCATCCATGAAAATTCATGAAAAAACTTTAAAAATTGAAGTCGGTTTATAGTTTTATTTAAACAAAATTAATTATATGGAAATTTCAAAGTTATATACCTAAACTTCTCGCTTGGAGCTTATCACACTTCCATAGATAACGAGTAACGCAAACTTTTTAAACATATCGCAATGTACGTTGATGTTTATAGATGCGCTGCGCTGCGGTAATCGCGGCGTGCGATACGTCAAATCAGACAAACGCTTATAAAAGTGACGCAATGACTAAATTCAGCACTGTGTGATATGGACAGATCAGCCACAGGCTGCTCGTCCATTATCAATAAATCTGAAGCTGAATCTGAATCTAAATACATAAATAAATAAAATCACTTCTCCGTAAACACACTCACTAACACCATATGCTTGAATTCAGCGCGGGCTGTAAACAAGGCCGTGTATCCGTAAACAAGGCATAAGGGATGCGATGTTGGTTTTTTAAACAATTAAAATCATATTTAAGGCTCATATCCGAGCCAATATGACAGCGCCACTTATTTTATCATATTATTACGTCTAACGTAGGGCATTATAAAATCTATTTTTTAATACAACAGTTTTATCTTATAAATAGTTTAGGAAGACGTGCGAAAATAGAATTAGGTGGCCAAAAAGCGCAACTTCGTATGTCTGCCTAAGCATTACAAAATGAAACGATTACAGAGGTATTAATAAATACATATACTAGATACCATAAACTCTACGATGGATTTTAAAACTTCCTGAGTTTAACGTAATAATAAGGTCAAATAGATGGGGGCGCCACTTTTACTCGTTTATTTGTTTCAGTGATTTTCTACCTGACAGTCATGTATGGAGTGATAATAGCTCTCTTCGTCCATGTTTTCCTGACCTCTTCATATGCTGAGAAGCTTTGCAAAACTAGCTGCATGCAAGGGATCTTCACATTCTCGCTATTCAGAATTGTATTCAGATTGCCACCTATCAAGGTATAACCAAAGAAGAAATATATAAGACTACGTAATATAAAAGTTAACAGTGTTTTTAACCGAAATCAAAAAAGGAGGAGGTTTTCAATTCGACTGTATTGTTTTTTTATGTTTGTTACCTCAGAAGTTTTGACTGGGTGGTCCGATTTTCATGATTCTTTCTTTATATGAAAGCTGGCGTGGTCCCATAATTATAGTTGAGTTTTGACAGTGAGGTCCATTAAAAAATTATAAAAATTCGGTCAATTCCAAAAGTCGGATTATAGTTTTTTAAACAAAATTAATTATTAATCCTAAAAGACAAGCTTACAATCACGCAAGTTTATTTCATAACTTCACTTCATAAATTCATTTATTTGACACAAATAAACATACACCATACAAATGAATCCATAGACTCCCGAAAAACTGTATTTCAGGAGTCAGTGGCTTCTCCCATGTAAAATACATTTTGTGTCCTACTAAAATGTTACATTTATGTCCTTCTTATGACAACTAAACAATAATAATTAATTTTGTTTTTAAAAACTACAAACCGACTTCAATTTTTACAGTTTTTTTCATGAATTTTCATGGATCCAATTGTCAGAACTGAACAAAATTAAAATGGGACCACACGGGAAGCACCAGCTTTCATATAAAAAAAGAATCATGCAAATCGGACCACCTAGTCAAACTTCTGAGGTAACTAACATTAGAAAAAAAAAACAAAAAAAAAATACAAACGAATTGAGTCGGTTAAAAAGAATAAGGTACCTACGTATGAATACACAAAAATATCGATACACAAAGTCGTCGAAATCGATACAGCGAGGGTTGAGAGAAATGATCTCTCTACCACTCACTTCCGTGACAATTCCGTTTAGATGCAAAAGTTTGGATGAATTAAAATATTTGGATATTTGTTACCTCTACATGCCAAAACTAAACTGAACGAGGTGAAAATTTACTTGGATGTAGTTTCTGATTTGGATAAACATACTTTTGACTAAGAATGATTTACTGGTGCTGGCTTAGAATTTGTATCACCCCAACTCTTTGCGTGGGTGTCGTAAGAGCCGACTAAGGGATATCCACCGGGAGGCGGGCAGTACCACCCCCTGCAGAATAATTATACCACCAAACTGCGATCCCCAACCCGCATGCCCAGCGTAGTGATTATGGACATTACCGTCCATGAGATAAACGCGAATAAGGCGCTTGTTAGGTTGTCTGGCAGGAATCGCTCTTGAGCGATAAGACCGCCAATTGTCATTTAGTATTAATTATTTCATTTATAAATTGTTTCTTAGTTTTAAATGTGCAATACAAGTATTTTCTATCTATATATCTTATCTAGGGGCCTGCGTCCAGCAGTGGACAGGCTGTTAAGGAACAATGATTTGACTAACAATGTATCTATATCCATCAATTTGGAACATAACCGGACATTGTGAAACAGACGCTCAATCTAAATTTAATTGTAATATATTTTATATGAATATAACCAGGGCGCTGATAGAAATATATCAGAAAGTTCACAATCGGATTAGTAAATTTAAGACTTAGTTCATAAGCGTGTCATAATCATTTAAAACAATGTATAAACATTAATAAAAGATTTAAAAATACATATATATTTTTCAGATATCGTTAAGCGAGTACCAGCGTCAAGATGATGATGATGAAGAAGCAACCACCTCCAGCCACTTCGAAGAGATGGAGAGTGATGAGAAGACTTATGGGGATGCGAGAGAACTTGGGGAGGTGCTGGATAAACTGATGTTTGTTCTGTATTCTATCACCTTCGCGTCTATGTTAGCAAATCACTATTAGAAAACATTCAAAATCTAAAGTGTACGATATGCTAAATGAAAACTTTCAAAAATTCGTGTTAAGTAGGTTCTTAGAAATAGACTCACTCCTCAGTTTTGGTTTTATAATACTACTATTGCGGTTTTTTCTTGTTTGTTTTTATATAGAACGGCTTGCTATTTTAATTTTACCGAAGATTCTAGTTTTATAATAGATCTGTTTTAATAGAAATTGAATTCAGTATACTGAGTGTGTACAGCCATTACTGTTTACTAAAATGTTTTTAGTTTGATACGAAATCGAATAGATGAAAAAAAATACAAAATAAAAATAACAAAAAGACGTGTGGAACTCGGGGACTGCCGCGGTAAAGCTATTTCATAGCATTTTTTATCAACTTATGCAATTATAGTTCTGCTATTCATCGATAGATGGCAAAACTAAAAAGTATCACCGCTGTGCCGGTCGGAGTGGGGGATGTTAGGTTATGTTTCTATTCTGTAAACGAATTACTGGAACATTAGTTATAATAATAATATAACCGAATCCAGAAATTCGGTAAAGAAAATAATCTTTACCGAATTTCTGGATTCGGTCTCCACGCTCAAGGCCCGCGATAGCAGCTATGCAATAGCTTAAAATTAATAACAATTATAATTATTGTTCCAGTAATTCGTTTACAGAATAGAAATTCTGTTCGACAAGTCATCGCCTAACGCATGACAGTGTACATTTCTAAACAATTAGTATGACGAATTGTAGCTCCAGATTTTTCCGACGATAAGTTGACAAACAAAACACTGTAAGCTTACACGCATCGATTACGCCGGTCAAACCCGCCGGATTTTGTCGGCGGATTTAATGTGTAGTGTTCAATGGTAACTTCATTGTTTTTGGAAAATAAAAACGTTTAAAAAATCATGTTTTTATAACACACATCCCATACATATTAAATAAGTCTCTTCTACCTAGGGAAACGCGTTTGCGCCGCGTACTATAAGCTAAATATATCACTACAATCATCATCAGCCTGTCAACATAAGCCGCTAATGAGCGCCATATTATAGTGTTTTGTCTTCAGCTTGCATTTTGAATTTGAGGTCTTCGCTAAACCTCAACTTTTGTTCCCTTTTCAAAACTCTTATATTAGGTATCTGTTTGTATTATTAGCAAGCTGAAGTGCCAGTAGGGCGATGATATCTCGCGAATAACCGACAAACGCTGGGGTAAACGTGTTCTTGAGTGGAAACTGCGACTTGCAGTGACCCCCCGGGCAGCTGATGACAATCGGCGAAAGACTGCTGGCAATGCTGACCGGGGGGTCAACGAATTTTGCATATTTAGATAAACATTAAACCTACCTGAGTACATGAGAAACTTCATTGTCACTTCACTTTAGAAAATACATAATTTTAATAACTTAAGATAGTTTACTATACTTATTCCAAACCCAACCCATTGCAATTAGCTTGAAATATTATGTTCATATTTTAGAACATACTTTTAGATCATTTTGTCATTTTGAGTGTTTGAATTAATGCGTATTTGACCTCTAACGTATGATCCCTTCTAACTTATACGTAGGAATAAGTACGGAGTGGATGGTTCTCAAAGGATCATGAAAGCATAGATAGATAGCTGCTCAGACCAAGTAAAAAATCAAGACAGAGTCACCGGCCGACAAACTGATGCCGGTTTCGTAAACATGTGCGCGTTTGATGAGTAGGTATTGCCGTGTAGTAAAAACTAATTACCCCTAATATTTTATTATATTAGCAGAATGAATGGATAAGTAAATAGATAAGAAAACAAAAAAACTAGTCTTAAGACTTAAGTTTAGAGAAAATAAAAGTAATCTTAAAATAAATTAAAAACTTATACCTAATATACCTAGGTACTCTTAGTTGGAGTGTCAGTGTTGCCGAGGTGAGCCAAAACGGATCATTCTCAGCTTTATGCTGTTTTGCACCAGATATGATGACTTCGATTTAGAACAGCAGATGAAAACAATTCGTTTTTATATTGGAAACGCAATCAAAGCTCGTCGCCCATCTACATCGAATTCGACTGGTCGTCAAAAAACGGACACAGTTCACACAAATTCCAATACCCACTCGTTAGCAATCGTCCGATCCTAAATAATTTTAACGTGCGTGGCAACCTTACTAATGATTCTCGGCAGGAATCCGAAAAAACAGGCAATGAAGTCACACTACAAGTCAAACGGAAAGCTTATAAGAACAACTTATCGAACGCGATTCACATCGCGCGTCTTACAAAAAAATCGAGACGAGAGAACACTTAATTAAATTAATCGTTTCACCTTAACAATGGAGTATATAACTAACATTTCCGAACGTTAGATGTGATACAGGATACAGGGCTTGAAGGCTGATGAGGACCACGCCGAGACAGACCTTGGAGAAGATCTAAGTATATCGGATGGGTCAAATACTATTAACCAGCAGTAAGATGGTATTGTGATGGTATAGCTGTGTGTTGCTGGCTTAGAGTTTGCAGCAGGGTGTCTTGGGTATATCTGCCGGGGGACGGGCAGCAGCGCCCTACAGAACAATTCTTCGACCGAACTGCGATCCCCAACCCGCATGCTCAGCGTGGGGATTATGGGCACTATCCCCCATTAGATGAAGTCAGAAATTGTCAGGGGGAGGCCTGCGTCCAGCCTATGGACCAATACCTACAGGCTGTTGTGGAGATGGTATTAATATGAAAGTAAAGAAATAAAACTATTTGTTTTCTGTGAATTGCATTTTTCAAAACAATAGGGTATATGCATGTGATTTCAAAATGGCTAAAAAAATATATACGTATTCTCTATTGGTATAGAAACATATCTACATATTTATTTTAGAATTTTGAGATGTTTTTATCGTAGAATTTTACCATTGAAAAATTGATATTATAAATCTCAATCACGAAATTTCAAAACGCTACGCCATTGACTAGAGCGGACGTGACATCGCTGTTCACATTTCTTCTTTTTTTATTCTGCTTGCTGCACCATGATTTGACACTATTCTGCTCACTTCACATTTCGTATTGTCGGTTATTTTCAGATTTTTCGGAACCCTCTTTCCTGAGATGATCACTACTACTGAGGTCGTCACAAAAGGATTTAATCGAGTGTGAACGTGGACGTCAAATAAACATGGCGCTAATATGGCAGCGTTTTTATCACCCGAAAATGATTGTAGTTTTGATTTGTTTTTTTTACCTTATTATTGCGAAATTCAGTGAGTGTCTTATCATTTTTCGGTTAAATAATGACCTTAAGAATCGATTAAAACAATAAAAAAAATCGATGCATATACCCTATTCAGAACTCACTAACACTTGCAACATACTTACTATCGAGAACTATTAGTAATTCCGCAGTTTGTTAGCATACATTGAGGTGCAGCAAGCTTGAAATATCAAACGATTTTTCACAACTCGTCGAAGCATTGTCGCTTTATTTCTTTTTCTGCTTCAATTCATGCAATTTCGCAAATGTTGAAATTGCAACAAATGCAGATATGAGGAATGTGGGAAGGAAAGAGATATGTGGAACTTCATAAAACTTAGAACTAGAAATTTTAGTATTTTGGTAATTTTAGATACTTTGGTAGATACTGCATTTCCCAAATACTGTTTTGCTTGAAGAACCTCATTTAATAAGAACAAGGAATTTTGATACTTTGTTAAGTAGGTAGTATTTCGAAAATCCTGTTTTGGTTGAGCAACTTTATATTATACTAGAAATTTTGACACTTAGGTACGTAGGTACTCCATTTCCAAAATTATGTTTATAGAACCATATTTTTCCTACAGTAGGACATGTGAGCGCCATAATATCACATCATTTGCATGCACATTCCATTCTTATATGTTTCTTCTACGAATCATTAAGTTTGGTTGGATGAATGGATGTAGGTACTCATGTATGTTTGTTACTTCTTCACGCCAAAACTACTAAACGAACGAATCGGACTGAATTTTTTAATACAGGTAGTTCTAGGCCTGGAATAAAACATAGGCATGAGAACTGATTTATGGGATAAAATATATCCCATAAATCAGTTCTCATGGGATAGAAATAATCGTAATCGTATCTTAAAACGTTTCCATAGAAACAACGTGTGTGAAGCAGTGGGCAGAAACTAGTTAGCAATAAATATAGATTACTCACATTGTTGACAACGCGTACTAGACATTAAGATAGATTTAGGGATAACATGTAAGCTTCGATTTAAGTAGGTAATGTTTACGCGATAATTTGGTGTATATTGTTGCTATATTCCCATAACTTTAGAATTGCCTAACTGTTTACGATGTTAAAAGATAGCAAAGAGAAAACAGGCATTGTTTATAGATTAACAAAGAACGTTGCATTTGGCAAATAATGCAGGGTAGGCAATAAACGCGCGGGAATAGGCGGCCACCCTTTGTACCGAAATATTTAGTTGTAAACCGTTATGCGTTGCTATCCGTTAGGTCGTGAGAAAACGACGATATTACTCTGTTAATAGTAGTATATATAGCATTGTTTTAAAGATAAGGTGTGCAGTGTCAGACAGACAGTCGTAGGGTGTAGTTCAAGATTGATTGTAAGATTGTAACTTAACTGGTGAATAATAAACAGTCAAAAAGGAACGGTCTTTCTCTGAAGAAACCTCGAAGGCCGACAGGAAGGCAAGAACCAGCGGGCTACCCAGCCAGCTTATCCCCACAACAATTTGGTCCATCGAGCACGGATAAGAAGATGCCAAACCTCAGGTCAAGGTCGCAACGCTCCCGTCCCGAAAGGGAGGAGGAGGACTCGGAGGAGACTGGAATTCCAGGTACCAGCACAGTTACAGATTTTGAGACAACGCCCGCACCACCCACGGCCTCCGCGAACTCTGCGCCCGGCATACCTCTGGGCCAGACGACTCGCACCTTGTTAGCGGATGCGAACTCTGCGCCCGGCATATCTCTGGGACAGACGACTCGCACCGCACCCCTCGCCGTGTTGAGCGCAGCCGCGCTAGGAAGAACTAGAGCCACCACCGCTGCTGCAACCGCAGCGGCCGCTGTAACATCGATGACGTCCACTACGAGTACGACGCGCCCCGTACCCCCCGCGGCACCCGCGAACTCTGCGCCCGGCTTACTTCTGGGCCAGACGACTCGCGCACCCGCTGCCATGACACCGAGTTCACCGAGCGCACCGACTGAGTACTCCGCCCAGCCCGCCGCCGCCACCGCCAATGCTCGCGCACCTACTGCGCGCACCATGACCGCGACGACGACGGCTGCGTCCGCGACGCTTGACACACCGCGTTCCTTTGTTGCGAGGACACAGTCAAGGAGGACAGAGAGGATGGCGCTTATCGAGTTGCAGAGAAGGAAGCTTGAAGAAGCTCAACTCGCGACTGCACTGGCGCAGTCGGAGTACGAGTTTGCCTTGGAGTGCGCCTCTGAGGCGGCCTCAAAAGACATTGATAATTCTATTGAGTTTCAGCGCTGGGTAGAAGAGACGACCAAGATAGAAACCCCACGCCCACCTGTCGAGGAGGAGGTCCAGCAACCATCACAACCCGAGGGATACCTACCGCAGCCGCTCCGATTCGAGAAGAAGGAAGAGAGTTCCCTGAATCTTATTAGAGAGCTAGCCGACGCCATCACGCTACGTAAAAGTGAGTCTTCGCGTAACTTTTGGCCTCTTCCAGATTTTGACGGCACTGCGGAGGAGTGGCTACCCTTTGTTAAGACTTACAAGGAGAGTGCAGCAGCCCACACCGATAATCAGAACACGGCGCGCCTGAGGAAGGCGCTGAAAGGAACCGCCAAGGAGTCGGTTCGGAGCCTTCTCTTCGCATCGGACGATCCTGCTGTCATCATGAAGACGCTCGAAAGAAGGTTTGGCCGCCCAGATGACATCGTGGACATGGAACTGCAGAAACTGAAGGCGCTCCCGAAGCCTGGCGACAACCCGAGAGACGTGATCATATTCGCCAGCCGGCTGAGCAATGCAGTCGCCACGATAAAGGCGCTTAAGAAACCGTTTCTACTGCACTCTCCGGAAGTGGGTAAGACTGTTATAGATAAATTGTCCGCTCTTATGCGATATAGGTGGTATGATTACAGCACTGCTGCCACCGAAGAAGAACCGATTCTGGAGAAGCTGGAGAGGTTTCTAAACAGAGAGGCTGACATCTGCGGATCTGCAGCGCTGCCTGAGAAGCTTCAGAGGAAGGGCAGGCAGACCGTCAGCGCAAGCCAAGAGGAAGATGAGCAAGCTGCCAACGCTACCACCGTGCCAAGCTGTCGTATGTGTGAGGGAACGCACTACATCAAGGACTGCGCAAGTTTCAAGAAAGCGACGGTCGACGCGCGCTGGGAGATAGCAAGAGATAGGAAGTTGTGCTTCAAATGTCTGAGAGGTAAGCACAGTGGCTTTAGCTGCAGAACACGTCCGTGCGTCAAGTGCAAGCGGCCACACCATCTTCTTTTACACAACGAGAGGCCAGTCGCGCCACAGCAGCAGAAAAAGGAAGAGGCCGCAGATAAAACAGAGCCCACAGAGAGGAAAGATTTTGTAACCAACGTCTACGCAGCCACCGTGGGAGCGAGAGCCTACTTGAAGATGCTACCGGTCGATTTATATGGACCGCAAGGATCGATCAGGGTCATCGCCCTACTAGACGAAGGGTCAACGGTGACTCTCCTGGAAGCCAGAATTGCTGAGAAAATTGGAGCTACAGGTGAGAAAGAAAAGCTAGTTCTGCAGACGGTAGGAGGTAAGGTTAACTGCGATTCACAGAGAATGGACCTACTACTGAAGGGAGCTCACCGACGAGACAGACACACTCTGCGCGGCGCACGTACGGTGGAAGATTTGAGGCCGTCACCGCAGCACATTGACGAAGACACCCTCGAGAGCTACAGTCACCTGAGGGAAATTAAGGAGGAGCTGCTCTACAGCAGCGAACGCCCGGCTCTACTCATCGGTCAAGACAACTGGGACCTGATCGTCTCAAGAAAGGTGTTGAAGGGTAAGCCCAATGAACCTGTCGCTTCTCTTACTAGCCTAGGGTGGGTTCTCCACGGTCGAGCCTCACGGGCAGCCGAGGCGGTAAACTTCCTTTACCATTGCCGGCTCGCCGAAGAAGAGAATATGGAAGAGATGCTGAAGCGGCACTTTGACCTCGAGGCGATCGGTATCCAGCCTCGACGACCGAGCAACGACGCTGATGGTAGAGCCCTGGAAGTGTTGGAGAAGACAACGAAGCGACTACCAGAGGGACGTTTTGAAACTGGACTCCTGTGGAAAAGTGATGATTTATGCCGCCGCAAAATCTCGAGGGAAGTCGGCACGAAAGATAACAAACCATCTCTGCTGCCCATCAACGAAGACCACCTCCAGAGAGCCCAGCGCGCCCTGGTTCAACAGAGTCAGCAAGAGGCCTTCGCAAGCGAGATCAACAACCTGAAAAAGAAAGAGCCAATACAAAAGTCGAGCCGCCTGAATAAAATAGAAGTGGAGCTCGACGAAAACGATATTCTGCGATTAAGTGTAAGAACGTCGAAGCTAACCGGAGAAGATCGGAAACCGCCGGTCCTCGATGGTAAAGGTAGATTAGCTTCACTCTTAATAGACCACTACCATCGGCAGCTTCATCACGGGAGCAGCGCGACGGTAGTCAACGAGATGCGGCAGAAATTCTGGGTCGTGTCCCTCAGAGACGCGGTAAGGAAAGTTGTCCGCCAATGCCAGTGGTGCATCGTGAAGCGGGCGAAGCCAGAGGTACCACCACAAGGAGACCTGCCTGCAGAACGGTTGGCACATCATCAACCACCGTTTACCTGTACCGGGGTCGACTACTTTGGTCCCATGCAGGTAACTATAGGGCGCCGCCGAGAAAAGCGCTGGGGAGCGCTCTTCACCTGCTTAACGACGAGGGCGGTTCATTTGGAGCTGGCAAACTCGTTAAGCACCAGCTCCATGATCATGGCACTGAGAAGAATGGCTGCGCGTCGTGGCAGCCCAAAGGTTATCTTTAGCGATAACGGAACCAACTTCGTCGGAGCCAACCGAGAGCTGAGAGACGAGTTAAAGAGAATCAGTCCGAACGAGTACATGGATGCAGCAGAAAAGGAGGGAATCACATGGAAGTTCATTCCTCCAGGGGCACCACACATGGGAGGAGCATGGGAGCGCTTGGTGAGGTCCGTGAAAACCGCGCTCATCGCCGTCCTAGGAGAGAGAAGCCTGTCAGAAGAAGTTCTACACACATATCTGGCGGAGATAGAACACACCGTGAACTCCCGACCGCTAACCCATCTTAGCGCCGACCCGGGAGATGAAGAGAGCCTCACGCCTAATCATTTTTTAATTGGCAGATCTTGTGGGGCCGCCATTCTGGGAGCGTTCGACGGGCGAACGCTTGTGGGCACGCCAAGCTGGAGGACAGCGCAACACCTGGCGGACCACTTCTGGGCTCGTTGGCTAAAGGAGTACCTACCCACCCTTATGCCGCGAGCCATGAGATCGAGACAAACAGCGCTAGAACTGAAGCAAGGCGACGTCGTCATCATCGCCGACTCTACCTTTCCACGAAACACCTGGCCACGCGGGGTCGTCGAGACAACCTACCCAGGACGGGACGGAAGGCTGAGGATCGTCGATGTCAGAACGAGAGGCGGCGTCGTCCGGCGCCCTGTGTCAAGATTGATCCCGATAGCGTTGTCTTCAAATAATGGAGTACCTGGCGCACCAGGCACTCGGGGGGAGACTGTTGACAACGCGTACTAGACATTAAGATAGATTTAGGGATAACATGTAAGCTTCGATTTAAGTAGGTAATGTTTACGCGATAATTTGGTGTATATTGTTGCTATATTCCCATAACTTTAGAATTGCCTAACTGTTTACGATGTTAAAAGATAGCAAAGAGAAAACAGGCATTGTTTATAGATTAACAAAGAACGTTGCATTTGGCAAATAATGCAGGGTAGGCAATAAACGCGCGGGAATAGGCGGCCACCCTTTGTACCGAAATATTTAGTTGTAAACCGTTATGCGTTGCTATCCGTTAGGTCGTGAGAAAACGACGATATTACTCTGTTAATAGTAGTATATATAGCATTGTTTTAAAGATAAGGTGTGCAGTGTCAGACAGACAGTCGTAGGGTGTAGTTCAAGATTGATTGTAAGATTGTAACTTAACTGGTGAATAATAAACAGTCAAAAAGGAACGGTCTTTCTCTGAAGAAACCTCGAAGGCCGACAGGAAGGCAAGAACCAGCGGGCTACCCAGCCAGCTTATCCCCACAACACACATGATACAAATGTCACAGGTTTTTTTTAGCGTTTCTTATGATTTTCAAGTGTCTAATCATGAATCATATATAGCATAATAGATCATATGCTTTCCCAGTTGATCGTAAATAATTGACGATGTTGATGTTAACAAGACCTAGATAACAAAATTTGGGTTTATCACAGAGTATCATAACTTTCCTTTCACAAACAGACGAGCAATTAGCGCCGAACAAACTGTCTCCTTCAACGAAAAACGTTAAACTCTCCAAAGTCAATACGCGAACAAAGAACTTTTGAAATCCACACGAAATCCATTTACCAGTTGCCTCGGACGTTCCTCGATGAAAAAACTACGGACACCAGCTTCGTATTTACGTAGCTACGAATGGCGTAAATATACGTCGTGTAGCGGGGTGGCGTAGTAGGCCCGAAAAAGCGCATGTGGTGTGTGAGACATTTTTTCGACTTTTATTTGAGCGTACGCCCGTCGGCCTCGCTAAATTATTACTGCAATGTTTTCCCAAATAAAACTAGGACCATGGCCCGACATAAAAGCCCGCATATGGGTTTAAAAATTCAATTTTCGCTCGCTATTTGCAAAGTACGAGCTGGACTGGATTTTCGTAATCAATTCCGGGCTCAAAACACTTGTAAACAATAAACTTTCGAGTCTGTATCGCTGAAAGCTTCATAGGCTCCAAGTCGGCGATGTAATGAGAATTTAAAAATGTAGCTGCGACTTTTATTTTTGGCGAGTGAGCATCGAAAAATATCGGACGGTTTCTGGCGAGCGATGACGATTTGTTCGCTTTGTCTGCGGATGGCTCATCGCAGGGTACTAGGTACCTATTCCTTTTACTATGTGTTCAGCTATTTGTCTTTTTGTGATGACAAGGAACTTGGCTTGCCGGTTTACGAAATTTGTACGTAGGTTAAAGACCTTTTAGGTAATTTGAAGATAAGATAGGTAGGAAGGAAGTGGTTAATATTTTATATAACTTTGATTTTTAAGGAGATAAGAAATATGTAATTTTCAATGAATAGTTTTTGATTAACGCAAATAATATCTAAGCGATTCATAATTAATCAATAGATAACAATCACTTGAGATAGTGATTGTGATTATAAATAGTGAATTATTTCACTATTTATAATATCGTCAATGTTCTTACCATCAATGTTCTTGTGAAAATGAGAGTTTGAGTGAAAATGTTTGATTTAAAGATTTGTGTTTGTTTTGTGATCGTTTTCAGTTCATATGCGGCTTGTGAAAGTAAGTCAAACACTTTAATTTTTATTTTACCTGTTTAAATGCATTATTAAACTAAAGAACACAAGAACAAAGTGTCTTCCTATAAATTTTACATAGAGACAATAAGAAAAGATGTTATTGAACACATTCTTAGTTTAAGCTCTGCTAGCAATTTAAGTTAAATTTAAATTACTCATTAGCCCACATCATACTAGGGCTCATTCTTTAGAAATAACTAATTAATGTGCACTGTACTAATAAAAAAAATGCATTATTATATATTTTTATCCTACTAGTATTATAAAGCCGAAAGTTTGTCAAATGTGATTATAATTTTAACTAACACTACAGAACTAACAACTACAGTACATATCAAACGAAATTTGGCATACGTTTAGAACTTAGATTTTAAATAATAAGTAGTGACAGACAGACAGTACGAGTCAATAGGCTCCTGAACTTGTTTAAAAATTGATTTTCAGGAAATAATTTAATTTTAATATATATAGAGTATAGAGGAAACAATTATAAAAGAAAACTTATAGAGCAATTTCGAGCTTGTTCTATTATTTTGATTTTTTTACCTTTACATTGTTCGGTACATTGCATTGTACACGTCCATTATTATCCTGTGTAACTTGTGTAAAAATTATTTAATTTGCTACAAATATCTAATATTCAATTACGTTAAATGATTTTACTGTAAAAACTTTCATAGTTTGACGAATTCATTATGAATGTAAGCGGGTTAACTACGAACCTAGTTTGTATTGGAAGAACACCAACGTTTCATCCATTCTTCAGGGCGAATATGGGTGTCGTGTTTACTCGCACGTATCGCATCGCATCCCTTCGAGCACAACGTTGCAATAACGAACGTTAGCATTCTTCCAACACAAACTATGTTCGTAGTTAACGCTTACATTCATAATGAATAATATGTTAAATGATGATCATTTACATTCATGAATGTAAGCGTTAACTACGAACATAGTTAACATAGTATAAAATTACCCGAAAAATATGTTCTATTTTTTCACTTGCGTTTACAAAATGAATTCAAATCAATTGAATTATACTGAACTGATTTGGTCTCTTCAAAGACAAGGGTGAATAGGTGTCTTCTAGACCTTTGTGATACACCGTCGGCCGCATCTTCGCTTTCCATCAGGTGACTGGCGGTGAAAAGAAGGTACGTAAAAAAACTGTTTGTTTTTAGAAAATGTCATCTGCTACTACAGTTCCTGGGCGACCTACAGAACGTCTTGGGGCAAGTTCGACGTCTCTAACATCAACACAGATCTGTGTACGCATGTGATATATGCCTTCGCCGGACTCCAGAGTGGAAGAATGGTTCCTTTGGACACTTGGCTTGATCTGCCAAATAATGGGGGAAGAAGTGAGTAGCAAAATCTTCGAAAGCTCCAAGGCACTGAGAGGCTTCATCTATAAGCTTTACATACCAGATTATTATAGTTTTATGTCTAGTTTTTGTTTTAAGTCTTTACCTTGGTTGTCGTGTTTGGGCATACCTGAATTCTGACAAATTAAAACATATTTTTAAAACCTGAGAAAAAAAACCATTAAAGGTTGCATAAAATACTACCTTGGTGAAGGTTGTGGGTTCAAACTCCGTCAAGTTGTTTTATTGGATATTTTTTAATTTTTTTGAATCACCCTGAGTGTAAGTAATTACTTACTTGCTATAAAAACAAAAACTTTATTTTTAGTATTGTTCGTTTGTAGTTTTATGGAATTTTTAAAAAAATTTACAGCTTCATAAAAATATAAATAGGGCACTTAAATAAATGCTTACATGAAAATTAGGTAGGTACATGTAGGCTTTATAAAAGTTCTGTTGGTAGACCACTTACGGGTAAATTTCATGTAATTTGTTAAGTATCTGTATAAACATAAACACTACAAATTATCAGGTACTATAGATAATCGTTGTACTAGGAGGATCGGACGGAATAAACGAAAAGTAGGTACCTAATCAGATTATATCAAAGGTGTTAATAACACCTTGTAGTAGAAATGTGGACACTTGATGAAGCTACGATACGATGATGGGTTACTAACTTCTCATCAGTACGTGAACAAATCACATCACATCACACTAATATTACAAATGCGAAAGTATGGATGAATGTTTGTTACCTTTCACGCCAGAACTACTGAACTGATCGGGCTGAATAGTCTAAATGCGATCTAGTCGTTACGAACCTCACCCGAAATTTTGCATTCAGGTAATTCCAATCCTTGAATCAAACTTGACTTTTGAAAAAAACTTTTTATCCTATAAATACGCGTTTGAAGCCGTTATGCACTCCGCTAATACTTACATAGAATATTGCAAAAGTTAGCAAAGTACGAAAGTCGGCACTCGGCGCCGACATCGGCAGAAACTAGTCTAACCTACCGTCTAAACTACCTACACTATTATTCAATAGTTTCTGTTTAAAGAGGGACCCTGTTAGTAAACGGTGCCCCTTCCACACAATTAATAGCTTCACCATAATAATGGATTCGTCTCAGAATGACAAATCATATTGAATGGACGCGTGTCAACATTATACCCCTGTACGACTGTCCTGTTACTCCTAACGCCCCCAGCCCCCCAGAACCCCCTCCCCCATCCAAGAATTTGATATGGGTATTTATATAAATAAATAAATAAAAATTCGAATCTAGAGTTTAATTCTAGTTTTCCCCCTTGACATGTGCCCCGATTTTTTTCCGTTTAATTCCAGTTATCCCCTTTTTGGAGAATGAGACCAAATAGAAACAATAAACCACCGTATTTTTCAGTTGAAACAATTTTTCTTTTGTCGCTGCAGTAGTAGCTACAATCATAATGCGACGACCGATACCATTGTCAGTAAAGCAGTTGGTTAGCAGAATTCATCCCTCAACTTCGTTTTTGCTGGTTTAAAACTGCTTGCATTTACACATGCAAAATTTCAGTTTGATGTTGATTGTAAACACGAAGCTCTGACTTTCGTGAGACATTGGAAATACTTTTCGTGAGACGTTGGAATTAACTCTTACCTATGAACATGTTATATAAAAATGCCTGTAAAGGAGACATTAATTTGTTATTTGGATTGTAGTAAGTTCACAGTCATTCTACTCACTCATGCTGAGTCAGAACCAATTTTGTAAACGAACCTACACTTTTTTCTTATTTTCTTTTAAATTAAGTTTGATGTATTAAGTAGTACCTCGTTCTGTTCATATAATAAAGACATTTTAGTATTTATTATTCATTAATACTTTTTCAGATAACTATGGAGCATTTACAGCGCTTAAAAGCAAAAATCCAAAGCTGAAAACTATTTTAGCAGTTGGGGGTTGGAATGAGGGCTCCGGCAAATATTCCGTTGTACGTATTTGGAACTCTACTAACCTGAGTTTTTACATTTAGTAGGTAAACAATAGTACATAGAATGTAAACGAATAACCAGTCTATAAAAATAATATACAGAGCGTCCCACCGCCACGGCTTAAGATGGTAAGAAGCATCTTATATGCATGTATGAAAGTAAGACAAAAAGAGAGCATTAAATGACATGAAATTTTAGCTTACATATTATTTGGGGGCTTACTGACTAAGCACAAATGGTACTTGCTAGGTATTATAAGGTTATCTGTCGTTCGTTTATTATACCTTAGATTGTCTTCGCTTTTGAACTTGAAAAAAACTTTTTGCCATTAGGTATAATGCAAATTATTGCAAATACAAGGTAATAATTAATGTCTTCATAACCCTAAAATACGGTCTACAACTTTGTCTTTGTTCTATGTTTTACGTAATAATTTATTTTGTTTAATTTATTAAAGTGGAGTGTAGCGACCTGTTTATAAACAGTTCGCCAAACTCCACGCTATCTCCATAGATAACAATTGCATACATAAATCAGGGATATGCGTTTGCGTAATATGCTGATAGTGTGATGCATAATTATTTATTTTTATGACAGTAAGTGCGTATGTAAATTTAACTAGTTTTTCTTTAGAATTTCTATGTGACTTATCTAGATAAGGTACCTTCTATCAAAATTTAAATTCAGATTTATCGTAATAGGGTAAAATGTTACCTTACCTTTGCAATTCCAGATGGCATCCACCGCTGCTAACCGTAAAGTCTTCATTGACAGTGCAGTTTCCCTCATCAGCACCCATGGTTTTGATGGCCTAGACCTCGACTGGGAGTACCCCAACCGTAGAGACACTGTGCATGGCCGGGCTGACGTACTGAACTTCAGTCTTCTAGTGAAGGAGCTCAGAGAGGCATTTGACCAGTATGGATGGTTCTTGAGCTCAGCGGTATCGTCCGTTGAAGCTATGGCAGCCCTGTCTTATGATATTCCGGAGATTTCTAAGTAAGACTTAAAAAGTTTATAAACTTTTGTAACGCTCGCTGTGGCCAGGTAAGGTCTTTGAAAGCTGTGCTTTGTTCACCCAGGTGCACGAAGTCTGCCCTGCGTAGCACTTAATGCACCCAGGTGATTGACTTCAGGTGAATTTAGTCTACCGAGTGGTGTTTTCGGATATCAAGAACTGAACGCACTGCACTCTATTAGTAGATAAATAGAAAAGGTTTTTTGAAAGAAAAAAGAAAGAAAGAATTAACGAAAGAAAAAAATCTTAATTCATAGCTACATACACTATTACATACATAGAGAGTCAGAGTCAGAGTCAAATCGTTTATTTCTTTATACTTACAAAATAAGTACTTAGACAAGTCAAAATACAGTGAGTCATAGAAACAGTGTTTCAGACTCAACTGTTTTCCTAGGGTTACATATTGATTCCTCTCTTCAATGGAGACCGCAAATTGATGCTCTCGCAAACAGACTTAGTTCAGCAGCGTATGCGGTTCGAACAATTAGATACATTACCGATGAAGATACAGCTAGGTTAGTTTACTTCAGTTACTTGTCTTATGGTATTTTGCTTTGGGGACAGGCAGCTGACATCCAGACTATCTTTGTTCTTCAGAAAAGGGCGGTACGCGCTATTTATAAATTAAATCCACGTGACTCGTTGAGGGAATTATTTAAAGAAATAAATATTTTAACAGTAATATCGCAATACATCTATGAAAATCTAATGTATACACACAAAAACAGAGATTACTTTATGAAAAGGTGTGATGTTCACAATAAAAATACAAGAAACAAGAAGAAATTACACATCCCATCATATAGATTACGAAAGGTAGGGAAATCATTTGTGGGCAATTGCGTAAGATTCTATAATAAGCTTCCATCTGAAGCAACTGAGCTCCCTATTCGTAAATTTAAACTGTACATAAAACGAAATCTTATCAAGAAAGCCTATTACTCCGTAGATGACTACGTAAATGATGTTAATGCTTGGCCGGATGTCGCCCAGTTCCATACAAACAATAGTATGTAAGACCAGTTAGACTTAGTTATCCTAAGATTGTATTAGTTGATAAGCGATGGACTTGCTAGTGGTTTCTTTTTCACTTCTTCCGCTAGTGGACAAAAAATTGAAGTGAATTAAAGTCAATTGCACCTTATTTCTTGTTGATAGTAATAACTATTTATCAAGCTGTTTATATAGTAAAAATTTGACTTGTCTGAGTACTTATTTTGTAAGTCTAAAGAAATAAACGATTTGACTTTGACTTTGACTTTGACTTTAGTGAGTTGCTTAGTAGAGTTATCCTACATCGTAAAAACTACAAATAAAACTTAAAAAAAATAGAAAACAATGTTTATTGCTATGAATGCAATAACCATTGAATTTAAATGAAATCTCGCGATGTCTCTTAATAAGATATTTTTAAATAACCTGCCATGATCAATTGAGCAATTTAGCTGTATCGAGCTGGCTTAGAATTTGCACCACCCCAACTCTTCCCATGGCTGTCGTAAGAGGCGACTATAAGGCAAATCTATCGGGGGACAGGCAGTAGCGCCCCCTGCAGAACAATTCTACCACCGAACTGCGATCCCCAACCCGCATGCCTAGCGTGGGGATTATGGGTTATTACCCTCGTGAGGCAAATGCCAATAAGTCGTGTATCAGGGGGAGGTTGAGGTTGACCAATACAGGCTGTTGAGGTTGACTTTGAGGAGCAATTTAGCTAACAACTAGCTAACAATAGCTAATAAGTCTTAGCAAAACATAGGTCGACATAGGTACGCTACAATACCTATGTCGACCTATGTTTTGCTAAGACTTGCCGACTTTGCTATCACAAGGAGAGAACTGGCCGGTGTTACGGGTACGTACGTAATGTTACGTTACGTAATACACAGCGAGCGTTTGCGCAGTCAGTGCTGAGGAAAGAAGGAGGTCGCAACGATCCAACGAGGCGGATTTTAGTAGACGGCGGGGTTTACCGGGAATCGTACAGTACGCTCCGTAACACGGCCTGTCAGTACTCAGGGTCAGAGTCAGAGTCAAATCGTTTATTTCTTTAGACTTACAAAATAAACACTTACCCCTTATTCATAATGGTCTGCTAACATAAAACGGCTGCTAAGTAGTGTTATTTCTCAGTCTGACTTATGTCAGTAGAAGAAGACAGAGCGAGATTTAGCAGTGAGTGTGCAGCTAAGTTAGCAGACTATTTGTTATGAATAAGGGTGTTAGACAAGTATTTTTTTTTTACGTTTTAAACAGCTTGATAAAAAATGATTACTACCACATAAGAAATAAGGTGCGTGACTCTAATTCACTTCATTTTTTTGTAAACTAGCGAAATAAGTGAAAAAGAAACCACTAGCAAGTTTATCGCTTATCAAATAATACAATCTTTGCTTATCTAATACAACTAATTTATGTTCTTGCATACTATTGTCGGTGTGGACCTGGGTGACATCCGGCCAAGCATTAACATCATTAATGTAATCTGAAATGACGTTCTTTAGGCAAAATAAACATTCATCTGCGTGCCTAGAGCTCAAACCAATCACCTCAACTGATATATCTAAAATAATATTGTCAACCAAGTCAAATGCAACCGGTAATGACGATATTAGTAGAGACATGATACTATTTTCCCTTCCTTGCACCTTAGACGTAATTACAGAGATTATTAATAGATCAATTTTGACAGGTGTAGTGCCTAGCCAATGGAAGAGAGCTCTTGTCACTCCCATACCTAAAATCAACAGCCCCACTGAATATAAAGATCTGCGACCGATAAGCATTTTACCATTTCTCTCAAAGCTGCTTGAGAAGGCAGTCTGTAGCCAGTTAACTAAATTTGTCGAAACTAACAGTATATTGCCTTCTTTTCAATCAGGATTTCGGAAAGGTCGTGGTACGGCAACGGCTCTCCTGGATGTCACTGACAATGTGTTGGCGGAGCAGGATAGAGGTCATAGTACAGTCCTGACTTTGTTAGACTATTCACGTGCTTTCGACTGTCTTAACATCTCTCTTCTCCTTGCCAAGCTGTCATACTATGGTTTAAGTGAGAGGTCAGTCAGGTGTTTCGAAGGTTACCTAGGTGGTCGCACACAGTCCGTGAAACTGGTCAAAAATGACGGTTCCGTTTTGTGCTCACGTGCTACGCTTATTGATCGGGGTGTCCCGCAGGGATCTATTCTGGGACCTCTCCTTTTTATCATCTACAGCGCGGATCTCTCTAAAGTCATAAAAAATTGTAAGTTCCACTGTTACGCGGATGATGTCCAGGTATATGTCTCTGATTCACCACATCGCTTAGCGCTTGCTGTTTCTTTGTTAAATGAGGACTTGAATGCAATAGCGGACTGGTCCATGCGCAACGCTCTCGTACTAAACCCCGTGAAATCAAAGTATATGGTTTTGGGTACTAAGAAACAAATTGGTAAAATGCGTTGTAACCCCGATGTAAAGATCCAAGGAGTCTCAGTAGATAGGGTAGATGAGGCACGGAACTTGGGTGTTATCTTCGATAGCCAGGTTCGAGAATCACGTACTTAGCTTAGTAAAGAACTGTTTTTACCGTCTCAAAGTACTTTACAACATTCGCAATCAGCTCTCAGAGGCGTCTCGCGTAGCTCTCTGCGAAGCATTGATCCTGTCGAGGTTGAATTATGGTGACGTGGTGTATGGTTCACGATTACTGGTTCG
This sequence comes from Eupithecia tripunctaria, assembly GCA_955876795.1. Lineage (NCBI taxonomy): Eukaryota > Metazoa > Arthropoda > Insecta > Lepidoptera > Geometridae > Eupithecia > Eupithecia tripunctaria. Next base: position 7,080,437 of record OY041622.1, read on the forward strand.
GACTCGGCAAGTGGTACAGCGTGTGCAGAACGCATGTTGCCGATTTTGTTTGACTATCCCGCCTCGGTGTCACATTCACATCACTCCTTACTTAAACAAAATGTCTATGCTCAATATGGAATCGCGCAGAGAGTTGCACCTTGGGGGTATAATTTTTGACGTTATCAAATTCAAAAAACCTGAGTATCTGCGTTCTAAGCTAAAATTTGTAGATACCACTCGAAACATAAGGTCAATCAGATCTGCACTACTTTATCATAGCCACAAAACAACAGCATTCAAAGGTAGCTTTCGATATCTGGCAACGAAGTGTTGGAACAATATACCTCCACCCTTACATAATCTCAACACTAAATTCACTTTTAAAACTCATTTTAAATCCTTGCTGTTACAGAAACAGAAAGAGGGAATTCCTACACGCTTCGTTTGCCAGAAGTAGGAAGCACTGGGGTTGCTACTGCTACTTCTACATAACCAAGGTTTTCTAGCTGATTATAGTACCTACCTACGACAAAATTGTACCGACACAAACACATAACCATATCTTTCTCATGTGCTATTATTTTATATATTTGAATACTATAAATGAACATGCAAGCACACATTATTTGTTTGTTGGTGTCTCGTTTTTCTGGTCGCCTCAGAGGGTAATACTGAAAATCAGTGTTTGCTCTTTGAGCAAAGTTTTGTGATGAGTATTGCCTTTTTGTCAGGCTGCAGCACACACATACTGTATTCGTACTTGATTGTCTGAATGTTAAAGGAAATTATGTACCGATATATTGTCGTCATGCATCGTTCCTCATTTATTTCCCAATTTACTTTTATGTTCTTTGTACCTCCCTTTTATTGTGTTTTTTTGTATTGTGTGTTGCAGTTGCAAATAAATGTTTTATCTATCTATCTAATCATCTACTCTGTTTGATAATCCGCCTAAGGGTCAAGTACCATTATGCATAGTATCCGTATAGTACCGTTATCATTATCCTATGTTATTATTGTGTTTTTGATTGTTTCGTGTCGTATGTGTTATCTTCCGTGAACCGCAGTTACACCTTAAGGCGCTGTTGGAAGACCAACGTTGGTTGTAACGAGTTTACAACCACCTCATGGTGAGAAATACCGTTTTGTGATTGTGATCGACAGAAGCTTTGTCTTTCATTTTAGGTCACGTTTGATTTTGTTAATAAAGTTACAAATAAAATTCTCTTCTATTCTATTCTTTCCTCAACCTCAACCTCAACAGCCTGTATCGGTCCACTGCTGGACGCAGGCCTCCCCCAGACAAACGCCTTATTGGCGTTTAATTCATGGGGGTAATGCCCATAATCCCCACGATAGGCATGCGGGTTGGAGATCACAGTTTGGTAGAAGATTTGTTCTGCAGGGGGCGCTGCTGCCCGCCCCCTGATAGATATCCACCATGCCTCTTACGACACCCACGGAAAGAATTGGGGTGGTGAAAATTGTAAGCCACAGTAGGTTAAGTTTTACACACAGTAGTTAAGTACCACTACCACAGTTTCGTTAAGTACCACTCAGCTTTTAATAATTACAAACTCGCTCCAAACTCAAAACTAACAGACACCTGGACATGATAAACATCATGGCGTATGACATGTACGGCGCCTGGGACCCCGTGACTGGCCACAACGCTCCACTCCACAGGGGCACAGGCGATGTTGGGGATTCGGCTAATCTATTCACAGTGGATATGGCGCTGCAGTACTGGATAAGACAAGGTAATTTCATCTATACTGGATCCTGATTCCACTAACACAATCGCCTCTCTATGACAATTATTATCGCTTCATTTTCGCGTATCAATCACCGCCATTGACACCTTTTGGTATTCTACTAACACTATCTTTTTTTGTTTCTGCCATAGCTATGATATCACGATTATGACAACCAATGACCATTGACAATTTGACCGTTCAATGGTGTGGTGGGGCAAGTGTGGCCATAGACATCATTAAATAAATTATTATACAGGGCGTTTGGTACAAAGTTTGCCATATAAAAACTGGGGGTAGATGGTGATTGATGATTGATGATCAAATACAATAGCTTAGCTTAGCGGCTAAATAGTTCAACTAAATAGGCAAACATTGTATTAAACGCTCTGTATACAGGGTGTGGCAAATTTTTGGCCCCCTAAGGGTAGCTACCGTTTCTTTTGTAGTTAGAAGGTTTTGTTCTTAGGAACTTTCTGTTTTATTTTGAGAAAAAAAAATATTGTCATTTTTAGTTTTTAGTTTTTTTTACATCTTTCTCATCCAGATTCAGCCAGCTACGTTCATAATCTACAGACGAAACTGGTTCACAGCTGAAAGCAGCAATACACGCCTTATAAAAGGGGTTACGTTAGTTATGTCTTTAATCCTCAAGCTGATGAAGGGATCGCAGTTCGGTGGTAGGATTGTTCTGCCTTATGACATAGCATCCTATGACACCAGCGGGAAGAGTCGGAGTGGTGTAAATTCTAAGCCCCACACGAGTTCGCAATATCGTCTGCCCATCTCACCCTCACCACACGGGACGCTCGAAGATTTCGTTAGAAAAATTTCATAAAGGGAAAAGAGTGCTAAAACCTACGTTTTCGGCGAGAGAGTGAAAAGACAGATTAAGACCGTGGTTCCATAACTAGCATTGCTAGTTTATTATGACTTGATTTTTCTACAGGAGCACCGTTGGAAAAGCTGGCGCTAGGAGTGCCGTTCTACGGACGGACCTTCACACTGACCAGTCCCAGCTCAACATCCGTCCGGGATCCGGCATCAGGAGCTGGCATCAATGGACCGTATACCCAGACAGCTGGATTCATTGGGTTTAATGAGGTAAACAAGAAGAGCTCTTAATCGAATTATCACCGTGATATCGAATGCAATCGAAGTGAAATCTTCTCATCTGTTCGGAGTACTTATCTAAGAACGTGGCCGAGCCTTCGCAGGTATTTTTTTTTATTTTTTTTTTTATCAGAAATAGTCCTTTGTTTGACCGCAATCTCACAATTCTCACATGATGGAAAGCGAAGATGCGGCCGACGATGTATCACGAAGGTCTAGAAGATGGCTACTCCGGACCACATTCCGAAACACAACTGAGTTGCTTCACGGACTGGCCCAGTCCGGAGGGTGGTGACAAGCCACGGCCGAAGCCTACCACCAGAGGGTATCGCTCTTAGCACCACCCAGAGGACACGTGTAGGGTATCAGAGGGTCAACACCTACGGACGTGAGCGATACTGTCCCCCAAAAGGTAGACATTATATACACGGACTATTCCAATTGCTTTGATCGTATTGATCACGTAGTCCTATCGAGAAAGCTCTAACAAATAGGTATTAGAGGCAACCTTTTCAGATGGTTCAAATCTTTTGTTTTAAATAGATGCCAGACAGTTGTTCTGAGCGGTTATTCTTCATCTCCCATGTTTATTCCATCAGGAGTCCGCAGGGGTCCTTATAAGGCCCTTTACTTTTGCTATTTAATTAACGATATCTCGTCCTGCTTCTACACTCAAAAATAATACTTTATGCCGACGACATGAAAATCACATCACATCACACTAAAATTATAAATGCGAAAGTTTGTATGGATGTATGGATGGATGGAGGGATGGATGGATGTTTGTTACTTCTTCACGCCAAAACTACTGAATGGATCTGGCTGAAATTTTGCATACAGGTAATTCTAATCCTGGAATCAAACATAGGCTACTGTTTATCCCATAAATCAGTTCCCGTGATATGAAAATCACCTTTAACGTTTCCATAGGAACAACGCGTGCGAAGCCGCGGGGCGCAGCTAGTCCTTCATAAAATACAGTCTCTCACCGATGCACATCTTTTGCGAGATGACCTGACAAGATTTCAAGACTACTGTACTCAAAATAATCTAGGTATTAATGTCTCTCTAATGTCCAAGTGCTTTGTTCGCTCTTTTACCCGTTAACTCAACACTATCAAATTTTACTACACTCAACATGGCACGCATCTTTTACGAGTAGATACCATCCGAGACTTAGGTGTGTCTTAGCCTGTAATGCTCACTGCTGGGCAAAAGTCTCGCCCTAGTACCTCCTCGCACATCACGGTTCTGAACCAGCTGGACCCAAGATTCGTCAATGGTGTCCAGTTCAGCACGGCATCGCTTCCTCAGTCTGACTCTACTGGGTGGGGCAAACTTTACTTCATAAATTCCAGTTATCTCCATAAAGAGGAATTTGTCAGGGGGCCCACGTGACGGGTCTTCAAGCCAGCGACAGCGTTGAATTTTTTTTAGATAGGTACATTAGTGTTTGGGAGTGAAGTGTGTACTACGCTCCGTAATAAAAGAAAATTAAGTAGGTAGTAATTTAATAAAAAATGCTAAACTTTATGCATTGGTTGCCAAGTATTTTTAGATTATTTTTTATTGATTTTGCTGGTTGGGCTGAGATGATAATGGTGCAAAAATGCAGTCCCGAGTTAAAACACTAGTACAGTACTCGTAGGTAAGGTTTTATTTACCCCGTTATCGTTATTGCTCTCCCGATTCCGGATTAACCTAACTATCAATAACTATCGAAAGCTTAGAAAACTACACACCTACATAGTAAAGTAAAGATTAAGAAACTCAGTCAGGTTTGTTTAAGTACATCGAGGGAAGATCGAACCCACAGCGAATCAAATATCAGGACCAAACTAGGCCACTCTCGTCTCCCAAATCAAACACCAAACTCAAACTCACATCAAACGCTCAGGAATCTACTTATAAACTCATCCAAAGCCACAAAATTACCCCAAATAAGCCACTTCGTTCAAAAGCGCCACACGTGCCCCTTATTCCATGTAACTCGATTCCAAATACAAGAAAATCCACTGTTATTGAACAAAGACGAAAGTTGAAATATACAGTAGCTACGTAGAAACATTTAACTAAGAGCAACTGACTCCCAAACTTTGGAACTTCGCCTTGGAGTTGAAAATTTTCAGATGTCTTATATTAAATTGTGAAAGGAATGATACTTCAGTACTTCTAAATACATTGTCAACATTTGTGTATATTTTAACACTTGTCACAGCTTTCAGGATATCTTAGCTTTGTGTTTTAATTGTCTGACGGTGAATTTAAACTGGCTTTGAACTTTATGATGCTAAGGATAACTTTTGGGTTTTCTTCGAGTCCAGAAGGAAAAAGAGGGGTGTTGTCGTTTATATTTGTTTTGTAACTTCCTTCATATCTAGCTATGTCTTCGGTTGATAGCGGAAGCGAAAGCATAACATGTCTATGTTATTATTTGTTGTTGTTGTATTTATATTACTATTTATTAGATTAGATTATTAGATTATTATCTGACGAATATAATAACATTTTTATGAAACCTTTGACCGATTGCGTTCATCGAAAAAATAATCTTCAATAATAATTATAGCATTTGCCACCAGTTCTAATTATTTTCTAAACAAAAATCCTTTTTTGCAGTTTTGTCTCAAGCTGCAATCAGAACCATGGACCCAACAATACGATTCCTTGGCTATGGTTCCTTTCGCCCACAGTGGAAGCAACTGGGTATCTTACGATGACGTCAACTCGATCACGAATAAAGTCGAATACGCTAAAAGTTTGGGGATAAACAACATCATGATTTGGAGTATCGAAACTGATGACTTTCATGGCAATTGTGGATATGGCGATTGGCCATTACTTCGAGCTATCAACAACGCTTTGGACTCGACGATTACTGTTGCCCCTACTTCGACCACTACTCAAGCTCCTACTTCTACCGTTCCTTCTACTACTCCTACTACTCAAGAGCCTATTTCTACTACTCCTACTACTCAAGAGCCTATTTCTACTACTACTCAAGAGTCTATTTCTACTCTTTCTACTACTCAAGAGCCTATTTCTACCACTCCTACTACTCAAGAGCCTATTTCTACTAATCCTACTACTCAAGCTCCGACTTCTACAACTCCCATAACAACTCAAGCTCCTACTACTACAGTATGCCCACCGACATTGCCGACTACTACTCAAAAAGGTAATTTCCTTTCTTTACTGCATTAGAGAAACGGTTTCTTAAGTGCTTAGTTATTTATTCAGAGGTTATTCTAATCCTGGAATCAAACATAGGCTACTTTTTATCACATAAATCAGTTCCCGTGGGATAGAAATCCCCTATAATCGTTTCGAACAAAATTAATTATATTTATGAATAAATTAATAATTGTCCGTAGGAAGTCCCAAGAAGAGATTTTCGACTCCTACGTGACTTAACCTCGTTGGTTACCACATTCCCGTTCTGGGAAAAGGATGCGGGTTCAAACCCGTAAAAATCAAAATTTTGGGCGGACGCAAGTAAAATAATATTGTTTTACAGAGTCTTCCACACTACCAACATGTACGAAACAAGGCACCATCAGCAACCCATCAGACTGCGGGTCATTCTACATCTGTGTTACCACCATAGATGGAGGTTTGGAGCCAATGAGGCTGGACTGCCCTGCTTCGCTACATTACGACAGCGTTCTCATGGCTTGCAATTATCCTGAGTTAGCGAATTGCACTGAAGAGTGATGCTAACTATATAAAATGTTTATAGCCATTCCATGCTAAGTATATAAAAACTAACCAGTATTTCAGTATTTCTGTATTTATTTATTCACCATTTCGTTACACTAAATAACATTGGCAAGTCAATTTATACATTCATGTGTAAGATAATTCTAAACATTACTTAATTAATTATTCCACGTTGACATTATTATTACAATAATGGCATAATAAAGTATGCAGTATTAAAGAAAATAATAGTGTCAATGTGTGTGTAACCATGTGTGTGATTGTCAATAATCAGCCTATGTTTATGTCTTACTGTGTGGTTTTAAGCTCTTTCGCTCAATAAATTAATGTCAGTTGATAAATTAAATTGGAATCCGATATTGATCAAAAATCGAATATTTTGTTAAGTAGATAAAATTGATTATTTAAAAAACTATCTTATTAGTTCAAATCCTTTCCTCGACAAGACATTTCCCACCCACACTTATGAGACCTCTAATGGTTTCAGAAAAAAACAAAAACACAATTTTTAGAAGCTTATTAAAACGCATCACGTAGAGCCAATTTGTCTCTCAGTTCAGTTTCCTTAAAAGCTTTGGTAGGTAATAAAACAAGCATTTTCTAAGTTTGGAAGTCCGTACGTGTTTAGCCATGAATCAGTACAATTTTATGGAGGAAATGTTTTTTTTTAGGTTCCGACTTGAAAACAAAATACATAATTATCTTATTTCCTTGCTTATCTACTCATAAAAGTTGAAAGTTGAGCATAAGCGGTTTTTTGTCAATTTGACAGGGAGGTTAACAAAATCAGAGGGTGGCTAGTTTACCTGGGGTGAGTCTATTTAATGTTAGTAACGAGACGATCGTGACGTCACTTTTTTCCAACAATTTGCTACAAAGCGCCTCTATCATGTGGACATGGAGTTAAGCAAATCCCCATACAAAAAGGAGACCTAGAACTTTTCACTTTTTCTTTCACTTTTCCGAAAAAGCAAAGATAAGTAAAAGATATAAAAAAACGAGAAAGACCACGGAACTGCGATCTCAAACTCGCATGCCCAGCGTAAGGATTATGGGCATTACCCTCATGACATCCAAGAAGCGCAGCCAAGAAAGCGCTTATCAGGGGGATGCCTGCGTCCAGCAGTGGACCTATAATAGGTTGTTGATGTGATGTGAAATGAGACAAAAGGGTATTTTTTTAATATTCTCATTTTTTTATTCCTAAAAGTAAATGCAAACACTTCCGCAGGTTTTAATAAAGAATATTGCACCGAGGCTAGGATCAAAGGGGCTGAGCTAATAAAAAAAATTGATCCTTTTAAACCAAGCAATTCACATTCATGAATGAAAAAACTTTTTGAGGGAATAAAATTACTGGTTTGCTTGGAAATAAAGAGGAAAGGTAAGATTCTCTTTAGAAATTGAACGACGGTGCCTATACCGTTTGTATACTGTAGTACAGTATACAGTGTGTTCCCCGTATCACTGCAATCCGTTACACCGGTGAAAGAAAACTAAACTTACTCGCAGTGTCCTCAATTAATGACAAATGTGTAGGGTGTTAGTATATTAAAATTATCGACGACCTTAATGCACTCATATCATTAGTGGGGAAAAGCATATCCCAATATTAGGTATGTGTTATCTTACCTAGGTATTTATTCAATAATCTCCCTTAAATCTGCAAACGGAAATTGCCTGGACAGAAAAAAAATTGTACCCGAACAAAACCAGTCAGAAAGGAAAAAATACAACGGAGAATTACTCACCCGTTCGCTTCACAAAAGTTTTAATGAAATCCTCTGTCAAAGTCAACTTCTTAAAATCTTTGAGCTGATATAAGAAAACAAATATTTTATTCATGTTTCTTTTTTTGAAGGTTGATGAATCGTCTTGACACGTCTATTAATATTAAGGTGGATCGTTTCATGTTGGCGCGATATTGCGATTTCATTGGAATTATTTGTGGTTTTAATTTTTTTGTATTCTACAAGGGATAATAGGTACAACTAGCGGAAAAGTAATTTCCCGCAAAACGTAAACTATTTTCTATTACGAAAAAATGCTAGTAGTTATAGTATTTTGGTATCATTATGAAAAAAAAGATATTTTTGAGCTTTATTCAAAATTTTCCCAAATTCCATTATAAGCGAAAAAAAAGAAATTTTTGAGCATTATTCAAAATTTTCCCAAATTCCCTTATAAGCCGACTGCTGGACTAGGCCTCCCCTAATGAGCGCCATAACGCCCTATCTTCATTTAACGCATCCAGTATCTGCCTGCAGTCTTCCGCATCATCTTATCTGGCCGAAGGGCGTCCTACACTACGTTTGCCAAGTCCCGGTCTCCACTCAAGAACTCGTTTACGCCGGCAGCAGTTGTCGGATCTTCGCGAGGTACGGCCGGCCCACTGCCACTCCAACTTGCCAATTTTTTGAGCTATGTCAATAACTTTGGTTCTCTCCATACTCAAAGGTACCTATAGCATATTGGCAACGAATAAATGCAATGAAATGAAATAACGGAATTTAAACATCTATTTTTGATTTTCACGGGTTTCAAGACTCTTACATTCCTCTTTAACACCTCCCGCCTGACAATGACATACGGGCCTGATTGGCTCAACTCTTAACCCCTCTTTACTCTTCCAAGCCATTCAACACATCGGCTCATCGGCTCATCGGGTCAAAGCAATAATGTCAATAGGCGATATAATCGGACGTGAAGTATTTACAGTAAGTGCACTCGAGTTTATCTCTACTTCCGGGTGGCTGCCTGTGACCGTTGATTCGTAGGCATGTGTGACTGTTCGTATAGTCACGCACAAAGGAACGGGAAATGTACTAGTAGGTACTTTCTACTTTTTAACCGACTTCAAAAAAAGGAGGAGGTTATCAATTCGAATGTTTTTTTTTTTTATTATGTTTGTTACCTCATGACTTTTGATTGGGTGGTCCGATCTTCTTGATTCTTTTTTTAAAGCTGGTGCTTTTCGTGTGGTCTCATTTTAATTTTGTTTAGTTCTGACAATGGGATCCATGAAAATTTATGAAAAAACTATAAAAATTGAAGTCAGTTTATAGTTTTTTTTTAAAACAAAATTATAATGCTCATTTTAATCAAAATCTCACAGGATAATATTTTTTTCCATGAAAACTTGGTTACTTCTATACCATGGAAACTGATTTGTGGGATAAAACTTAGGTATGTTCGTCTATACGAACATACCTAAGTTTTATCGTTTTACCCATTACCGTTCGTTTGTGCGTGACTATTCACGCACAAACGAACGGTAAATGTATATACATAGGTATACTTTTAATGCTTATTTGAATCAAAATATCACAGGATAATTTTTTTTACTAAATTCTGCGGAAGAAATTCGGTGTTGTTTCCATAGAAACGTTTTAATGTTATTTCTTTCCCATGAGAACTGATTTAAGGGTTAAAAAGTCTATGTTTTATTCGAGAATTACATCTAGGGTAAGGGGATATATGTTGGTGATAAAAATGACAAAAACTAATTTTATAGGATTTGGTAACTAAGAAATAAGTCATTTTTGTTTTATTGTATTAATTAATATTTAAAGTAAGTACTGAGATTAGTTTACACATCTAAAATCTAAAAATATTGTGAATAAATGTCTTGCATAGGTAACTTTGTAGTAGTCTGTTAAAAAACTATCACCAAATTGCTTGTATCACTAAAATATATACCTTTACCCTATGCAAACAGCCTGACCCATTACGTAGTTTCGGCGTGAAGGATAAATGTCTTGTAGGTACCTACTGGCTGATGATAATAGAAATAAAAGCGAGTCGGACTCGCAAACGAAGGGTTCCCTACCATTACCTATATAAATCAAAATAATATATACAAATACTTCCTCGTAAAAAAACAAAAAGTCAACGTGACGCGGTCGCCCATCCAAATACTGACCGCGCCCGAATTGCTTAACTTCGGTGATCGGTTCTCAAGGTGATAAGGACGTAGCCCCCCTTAATTATTCAAATTCTTTAACTTGTAACCTACCTATCGTTGTTATAACGGCAACAGAAATGCATCATCTGTGAAAATTTCAACTGTCTAGCTATCACGGTTCTTGTGATACAGCCTGGTGACAGACGGACAGACGGGCAGATGGACATGCGGACAGACCGACAGTGGAAGCTTAGTAATCGGGTACCGTTTTATTTATTAATTTATTTATTTATTGTGCTTACATGTACATGGTATACAGCTTAGGTCTTAAAGTATGCTTAGGTCAATAGTAAATGTACTCTGTAGGGCACTGCAAAAGAATTTATACATTTAAAATGGCAGAATAAAATTAGATAGGATTATGTAGATATTAGATAATTATTTCACACAGAAGGTCAAGTAATTTAAATTAGAAAGCTAAGGTGGTTATTATCACATAGGTAAGGTATCGAGGTCATTGATCTTATTTTATGTTTTCTTATATTTTCGTATTTACGAATTCCTATCCGACAAACTACTGCATAGTAGTTTAGGAATTCGTCAACTGAGTAATAGCATTTTGTAGCAAGTAGGTTTTTAAGTTTTCTAGCGAAAGCTATGTTTACCCTTTGGGTACGGAACCCTAAAAAGAAAAAGTACCTGATTTGAAGCCCTAAGATTCAAAGATTCAAAGATTCAAAGATTCAAATATTTATTTGCGTCAAACATGGTATACAGGCCCTAGGATTCAAATCGAATTTTACACACTTTTGCAGCAAGAGAAGTGAAAACGTTTTTCAATCGATTGTACCGTTACTATGACGTGTGGCGTGGCGTAGCATAGGGGATATTACTTTATCGGCGACGGCGGCGTTACAAGTGGCTACCTGCCTACCAGCTTTTCCCGACTTCAAAAGAAAGTAGGTAATTACCCAGTGTTATCAAGTTATCATATGAAGTTGAAGATACGACAAGCGTTACTGAAGGAAAACATTAGGTATCTACGTAGAGAACTACGTAGGTATACATTTAACTATCCTGCTAATTTTATAAATGCGAAAGTTCGTGTGAATGTTTGTTACGTATCTCCATAATTACATAACCGATATAAGTACCTATACATAAGTAGTTTTTTTTACTGACTTAAAAAAAGGAGGTGGTTCTCAATTCGTCTGTACTTTTTTTACTTAACCTGTATTAGCCTGTAAAGGCTATCTCGACTCACTTGCTAGTTTTCATACTTGAAAACTATGAAAACTAGCTATATCAATAGAGAATACGGATTTTTTTTTGCTTTTTTGAAGTCACTTGCATAATAAATACCTAATACATATGTATTAATGCAAGTGACTTCAAAAAAGCTAAAAATAATCAGATACCATAGAAATATATCTGTATTTTTATTATGAAGTTTTTATTGTGAAATTAAATCATTGTAAAGTATCTTAAATCAAAAAATATTTTAAATCTCAACCGCAATTTTTAAACGCAATGCTATTGGCACCGAACCGAGACGTCATACCTACTTGAACATTTTTGTATGGGTATGAAGTTTTGACTTTGAGTTGACATAGGGGATCCGATGAACCGTGACGTCACAATATGCAAGGGCTAACACGGCAGCGTTTTTATCACCCGAAACTGAGTGTTGTTTTATTTTTGTTTTTTTCCACATGGTTAAAAAAATCCCTTGATAATTTTGAAATTTTTGTTTATGTATTAAGCTAAATAACCTATGAAAGAAAAAACAAAAACAGATCCATGCATTCATCCATGCCTATTGTAGTGTAGTAATTTTTGGAAGGATGATTTGAAACTTTTAAAATAACGGCCTACCTACCTGATATTTTAATGTTCAGGTCATTACAACGCTGTCTGCTCATTTGTGCAATGGAATTGCAAAAAATCTTCCCTGTTTCTGTAGACCAATGAAATTGTTTAAAATCCCCTCTCCCCTGACTCACTCCGCGTCAATGAACCGGCAGCCTAGAAGTTGTTATAGGCAGATTCATCACGGATGTAAGCGGGTTCACTACAAACCTTATTTTGTGGTGCCACCCCTGTCCCCGGCGCCTACGACACGTGCACTGCACGCTTTAGCCCATAGTACGTGTAAGGACGCAGTGCAGCCGCGACGCGAACCGTACTCACCCTGATTCGTGTTGAATGTTTATAAAGTAAACCTAGCTGCGCCCCGCGGCTTCGCACGCGTTGTTCCTATGGAAACGTTTAAAGGTGACTTTTATCACACGGGAACAGATTTATGGTATAAGAAGTAGCCATGTTTGATTTCAGGATTAGAATTACCTATATGCAAAATTTCATCCAGATCTGTTCAGTAGTTTTGGCGTGAAGAGGTAACAAACATCCATCTATCCATCCATCCATACAAACTTTCGCATTTATAATATTAGTGTGATAGTTCTAGGCAGATTAATTGAATAAAAACCACAAAATGATACTAAGTAAATTTATTCATCGTCTATTCTAAATACAAGGCAGGTAGACCCCGCTTACTCACAGATCAAGTTTATATTCAATAAAAATAATTATAATATGTTTTAATACATTGAAACATAATTCAATTAAGTACAAGGGTAAATGAGCATAATTTTGAGCAATACACATGTATTGTCGTTAATATAAAAAAATATGAATTGGAGGGAAATAACTTATAAGTACACAATAATTAAGTACACAATTAAAGCTTAAAAATAGGTATTGCTAACTTTTAATACTTACATAATAACAAAACTCAATAGGGCAGAAAAATACTGTGATACGACGAATATAGGTTTCTTAGTGATCCTAGATTTGAATAAACTTTTAGAAATTCTTGAAAGTATAGTTTAAGAATCAACACAGGATTTTAAATCAACACGATAGATTTTATGATCTTATTTTGTTTGAAAATACAGTAACCGTCGTCAAGAACTCATTTTAAATAAATTGAGATAAATTTCTAGTCAAGAAGGCACGAACGTGCTAATTTTTATAAACATTGAAATTTGTTAAACTTTAAATAGACATTATGTATTTCAGTGTAAATATAACAGAACACAGTTAAAAGGTACCGTTTTTAAAGAAACTTCTTAGGGCTATAGTAAATTACTTAGTATGAATATAAAGGAACAATTGAAATATAAATGCATTTTTTTCCATTGTTAAGAATGTTTTAAATGTACTATAACGGCTTACGCCATTACTGGCGTTATGAGGCGTAATGTAACATGTTACAAGACGAACGTTCGTGCATACGGGGGAAAAGGCGCTCGCAATGAGACGGATTTTTACACACGGTGTAACGTTTTATGCTCGCTGCGAATGTTACGCCCCGTAACATCGATCAGTACCCATTTTTATAGTTCCAGGAATAATGGTATACCTAAAGTTTTATAAATTTCCGAGCTCTTAAGTTGACTGGAATATAAGTTTTAAACTTTTTAATAAAATATTTTAGATTGTTAACTCTTGTATAGATGAAACATTTGATACTTCTATTAAATCTTCTATAAGAAGTCATTCAATAAAAGATAACATGTGGAGTCCAGAAAAATAGAAATTTTATTTATTGTCATATCATTGTCATGATATTTGAAGTCAAAATGACCATTTGATCGATCGAAGTAAAATAAGCATATTAATATTATCTACTTTATAAACACCACTTTATTTATATGTAGTTAAATATAAGTTTCAGTGAGATAAACGACTTAAAAAATATTTATTTGTGAAGTTATTGCGAAATTTTGAAGATTTCATAACAGACATTTTATTTAATAACTTTAGTATAATTTTTAAAGATATCTTACAATAATTATAACATCAACATCATATTATATACACAGTATGAAAAGATCCTAAACAAGAAAATAGTTTTTTATATATCACTTTCTAAAGACTACACAGTAAAAAGGATTACAGTAAATGCACGAAAAATAGATTACATAGTCTTATAATGAGTTATTTTTGCAACAATAGCATTATGTGGAAGATAAACTAAATTAATTTTGCGTGCAGATGTGTGTTTATGAAACTTCAATTTGTTTTATCAGGCAACATTTACTTTAGGTACCACATTTTCGTGAGTATAAAGTACAGTGCCTAATTTTTCCATATCAAATAAAACGCGCGCGTTTTACTTTCAAACCGTGACTTTAAAATCAGGGCTTTTAAATTTGGCACTTAAAATGTTACCAAAGTAAAATCTTTTCAAACTGTCATGGTTAACCTTAAAGAACTACATACCACGGTAATACAATATGGAAATTTACAAATATATAACATTCACACTTAACTTATTAATCTTATCACACGATCTGCACCAAAATCTTATATATACATACAAATTAAACCAAATTCTTCTATAGCTCTAGGTTATACTTTCATTCATATAAGGTCATATAAATGCTGGAATCGGAATGCTAGCTTCTATTTCGGTCAACGAATTAAGCACTTTACACATGGCCGCCATAATGTATTTTAATGTACATTACATCCCTTCATATTCCATACATATACATAACAGCTGCCGTGTGTGACGATTTTTATGGTAGATGAGATGTATCGTCTTATTATATGTATACATATTTACATATAGCTGCCTTGTGTTAAGCATTGCCATTCAACGTAGCAATGATGCCACTGGGCGTTTCTTAATTTAACTTCCCGGCCCAGCAACTTCACTGAAACCAACATCCTTAGTCGCAAATATCTGAAAAGCCAGGCCGGCCACTTAAAAAACGCCCATTCACTCGAGCTTCTATTGACGAATTAGATTTTAAGGAAATAGATATTATTATGTGTAAATACTATTTCTTACTGTTTTTTCTATAAATCAACGTTTTTTACGAGGTTTATAAGATCATACATACACTTAAACGAGTATATGTATAGATGTAGTATAGCTCTAAAGATTATTATGTAGATAATTTAACAGACTACTAAATATTCAACGTTTACTTTAAATCTTAATTATAGTTGCGTGAATGTAATGTGCTTAAAATTTAGTAATACCATAGATATGCTACAAATAGTAGTATCTATAATAACTCTTGAGTAGGACGTTTTAATAAATAATAAAAGAGAGATAAATCCGGGTTTTTGGAAGTAGGTAGGTGTATAAAAATATATTCAGTAATATGCATTGTACTATAAGTTAACTGAAAGCTTTATATATATCTACGGTAGTACTAACGTATAATCCATTGACACATTTATCCAACGGTACTTAATGAACGATGAATTATAGTTCGAGTAGCATTAAGAAGAGTATTTTATATTAAAAATACTGTAAATACTAGCTTTCTCCAAATCATTTCTCACTTTTTTTATCACAATCCATGCCAAACATGCAATTTGACCAAACTTTTCTAACAGTTTAAAGATTTTAAAATGTATACAAGATGTTATAATAAATTCATTCATGAAATACGTTATTTTATGAGTACATAGTTTTTATTGTTTTTCGCATGAATTTAACCGAATACTCTACAAGATTTTACGATTTCACTAATAAATATTTCAACATATTTACATTTCTATAATATAATATAACGTGTATATAACCGGATTTTATAGATACAATACTTAGGTAAGTTTCAACAATCAAGAAATGCAGTAAAATATCCGACTATTTATTCAAAATAGATTCCATTGAAGGTTATTTAGGTTTCACTTTGAAAGCCTTGTTGAAGAAGTTCTAGTTGATATATTATACTAAATTTCGCGAATAAATACAATCGAATAACAAGTCTTATTAGACATTATTTATATTATAATTCAACAACAGTTTACATTTTAAAACGGTTACAGTATGAGCACTCGAGAATTATTAAATTTGAGTGATAACAAGTTTTAAGTATTGAGCATTGAAAATTTCAAGTTACGAATAGTTGCTCTCAACATTTAGCCAAATTTTATGTTAATTCAACAACAAGATTCAATTTAACCGCAAAAACATCTATATATAACAATATCTATATTTTCCATAGACATCTACGAGTAACATCTTGATTTTTCTACGGATACAGCGCAGATAATTTCACGACCAGAACTTTATTAGTCTAATTGTATATTGTAAGTATTTTAAAGTTTGTATTAAAAGTGACTATTCTAATAATAATATTCTACGTAAAACCACTTTTCACTTTATTTTCAGCAATCCCACAACTTTTCGGTACCAAACTGTCTTATTCCAATCGCAAAAGTTCAAATTGTCTATTTAACTTCTATAATACTAATTTAGGTCTCTCCAAGACCTTCCCTTTTTTAAGCTAAGGAACTTTTGGTTCAAGCTTTAAGCTGCAAAAAATACTGGTTTACACAAATACATACTGTATTGCTATGAGAACAGCGATCATTTTAATGGAATGTAAGCTGTCTAAATACTGGAAATCCAATATAATGATTTAAATAATTATAGTTCTATATTTTTCAGTGATTTTGGCCTCAAAAATATGTCAAGCGAAAAAGATGATACTAGGATATTTAAATGCATTGATTACAATTGAACACAACAAAATGCGAGAAAATGCTTTGAAGCAAAAGTCTTTGTGTTGGTGAATAATAAAAAAATACAAACTAAGAATTCTGACTAAAAAGCTTAAAATCAATACTCAATAAAGAAATAAAATACCTGAGTGAATATAACTAATTTTTAAAATATCCTCAATATTTTTTTTCGGATTTAATTAGCCGCAAAATTTACACAGCAACGACTCAAATACCTGGGGTAAGTACTTATATTGAACATTTTAAATGTACAAAACAACGTAATATGTGTGTGGGTGATATTTTTCAACATAATATGTGTGTAGGTGATATTTTTCAGCAACAAAAATAGTTACAGTAATTAATATCTCAAAAATAAACCTGTTTTTTATGTTATTTACTGTAAAATGCACCAAAAATAATCAAATAGTGCACTGACGAATATTTACAAATATGATTTGCTATACAGATAATTATTGCTCTTTTGCAAAAAAAAAACATCGTAACGATTCGAAATACTAGGCGTACAGGCAAAAATTAGCTACATAAATAGCACAAAATCTCAAAATAATTACAAAAAAATGCTATTTGGGTGAAAATCATCATAAAAGTGACTCATAAATACCAGGCGCACATAAGAGTAAGATCACAGAAAATGACACTTTTTCGTGATAAATAATCATAATAGCGGCGGCTCAAAGTACCAGGCGCACATAACCAGGGAAGGTCTAAGAGACCGCGCAGTCTCATCTAGCCTGCGCGTCGGGTCGTGACCGTCAGAAGAATATTACCTCCTCCTCGTTGGAAGGAGGGGGGGTAGGTTCAGGGGAACGCACGCGGAATTTGTCTGGCAGCTTTGGGTAGGTGTTTGTTCTGTAAAAGAGGTCAAAAGTTAAAAAAAATCATATTGGAAGCTTCAAATTAGCTGAAAATTATTATATGAGATATTATCACAAGATAATAACTTGCTAATTCTTATCATGCAAATTATCGTCACATTGGAAGTAGATGAATTTATAAAAATATTCTCAACCAAGCTGTGTATTTTGCTATCATCGCTTATTACTTTCGATATATCATCATCATCATCATCATCAGCCTATATTAGTCTACTGCTGGACATAGGCCTCCCCTAATTTCGATATATAGCACCTACCATTATTTTGTTACCATAATCTAGAAAATATAAAACCTCGGTAGTGCAATGTGCAGAACTACCGAGGAAGTGCTTTGAAACTAAAACTACTCCGGCAGTAAATTTATGTAAGCGACCACTTCTGGTCTAGGAGTGGTCGCTTTTAACACAACGTACGTTATGCGATGTATGACTTACAATATAATTCGAGAATAGCGAGCGAAGCGAGCTGTGCTTTTTGCATTGACATGCTGCGCCAGTGCGGTTAAAACAGCGCGCCGTACGCCTTCAAACAGCGTGGCACTCTGTGAACTCCACTGCACTGCGCACTCACATCATCCTGCTGTGCGATTACGCAAAATCTACCCAATCTTGGAATGATTACCCAAAGATTAAAAGCCATTTCAATAACCTTGAAATCCAGTCGCCATACAGTTGCAAATTACGAAGGCCGTTTTAAGGGCTTTCAATTACCTATAGAATGGGTGGTCTTTCCGTAATCGAGCAGCTAAGATACACTTTACTCGATTGTTCGCTGTAAGTTTAAAATGGACTTTATACATAGTTAAGTTTAACCTACATTGTGGTTACTGGTTACTTACCTAGTGGCTTTATTGGTAGGCGGCGGCTGCGTCGGCAGCGGTGCTGGTGAACTGCCGGTCCGAGTGTGGTGGATCACTAGACCACCTTGTGGTTGTTGTTGCTGGAACTATTAAATATACAGGTTTATCTTATTAATACATTAATAATACATTAATAATGCTGGACAATTCACACAGCATTATCTAGCCCCAAGCTAAGCAGAGCTTGTGTTATGGGTACTAGATAACTGATATACGTAATACACTACATAGATAGATATTTTTATTATACATTATACATTTTAGAAAACATCCAGAACGCCCTGAACAAATATCTGCAGATCATACACATATTTGTACATTTCATATGAACTGGCTATGTCCAGCAGTGGATGTTTATGGGCTGAAAGGATGTAGAAGGACTGCGGCTGAGGCTCCTTAGTAATTTTTTTTTTAAATATCCCGAATCGCTTAATTTTGTTGCAATTTTTTTATTATAAAGGGAAAAGGGGAAAATATCTCCTATTCTTTCAAAACTATTTTGAAATTACAACACATATTTCAATTGTTCTTCTAGGCTGGTTCTTGCTTTCAACTTAGCACTTGGAGGGCATCAATTGGGAGAGGATATTGATGCCCTCGCGTAGATGATTTTAACTAAACCAATATTGGTCGGTTTGAAGATGGTAATCTGCGGTAGACATAATGAGCAGCACCTACCACGACTTTTGGCATGTCATCAGCGACTGTAGGCCTGTTCAAACCTAAGTGTAATAACTAAACGGAAAAAAAAACAGAGTAGGCATAAAAGAGCGTTTCTGTCTTAACCAAAAGACTAAAAGTGGTGACCCCTCGAGTTGAAGCCGGGGTAAAGAGGCCAAGCCTCGAGGCCCCCCTCCGTGCCCCCACAAGGGCCGGAAAGAAGTTCAGTGTGTGGTTACCCGGAGCGGTAACGGTAAATTTCGCTTGGATACCCGAGCGGGTGGCGCGACCAACGGTATTCTGGATTTAGCTGCCGCTCTGAGTTTGAGTAGCGGGTATAGCTTAGGTCAGAACTAAAAGTCGATTCGCTCGCTTATAAGCCGCGACAGGCATCATTTTTAGTGCTGCCAAATTGGATTGGCTCAGTTTTGCCGATGTCTGAATTGACACCAAATGTCGCGATTTAAGGTCGTGACAAATCGTTAATCGGAGCAATATAACGGGGTAGTCCTGAAAAATAAGTAAAGGTAGAACCACACTATTGTGGTGTGGTGTGCTCTGGGTGGTCGAAAGCATATCGGTTTTATACATTTAGTATGTTTAGAGATACATATACAACGACACCACACTTCTTGTGTTTGCGCACTATAATATGTCCTGAACACATGTCCGAGTTGAGACTGGCCGCCATGCCCGAAATTCAGTTAGGAGGACATCATCATCAAATGTTATGACATGCCGCAATAGTGTGGTTCTAGCTTCAGAAGTTTTAGTCCTTAATAATGATCATGCTCTAACAACGAAAGCCGAACAGACAAAATGGTTGTACACATCGATATATCTACAAGAGAAGAGATCGTAAGCCTGCCTAACAGTTGTTTGACATTGAAGCTTATTGCGGTGCATTAAGATTGCCAATTGTATGTTGTAATTTTGAAACGTTTTTGGTATATCATGTTATTGTTTTTTACTTGTAAAAAAAGGGTAAGTAAATGCAACATTAATTTTTTCCAAGAACAGAACACGTCATATTCTCGAAATCTTTTTTTACAGTCTTGTCTCATTTCTATAGGCAGAGGAAACAAATTAACTTTTAACTTTTGGGTATAGACAAAAGAGGTTTCTGAATAGGAACCCTCCTATTCAGAAACCTTCTTGAAAGAGGAAAACAAGAATTAATTATTCTTTAGATAGTTTTTGTTAGGATATAAACCACCAGGGGTAAGTAACAATGTGTTTGTTAAATGTTGTTCAAATGGCTACCAAATTAAGTTAAGATAAATAACTGTCTACAATAAAGGTTTGAAGTAAGATACATTACAGAAAGGGACAGAAAATTCTAAATACAACGTCACAGTTTTTAACCACGTATCAAAAATTACAACACTTTGAAGACACAACAGCTAATTTGGAAACAAACTACTGCCAATTTAACTTATAAATCTTATAATTTACTTACTAAAAATATTTTTGCTGTCTAAAATACGTTCGGATACTCGATGTCCTGAAAAGTAACCAACCATTCGATCTGTTTCAGAACTATGATGCTTTACGTGTTGAAAATAAAGTTGATAATACAATGACAGCACACTTCGAGGAGTCTTGTTAGTTAAAAGATGGAGCTACTGGTAGAATATTTGATATCAAAACGTAGCGTGGATGATTTTAACTAGATTTGCTATAGATATAGTTTAACGTTAATAGCAAAAAGCGCGATAAAATTCAGTAGATAATGAAATTATCTATCCAAAAAGTTTATACCGAAGCTTCCATGATTTAGTGAACCATACAAAGATTCATTATGAATGTAAGCGGGTTAACTACGAACCTCGTTTCTGTTGGAAGAACACCAACGTTTCATCCCTTAACGAGGGACATCTTCAGGGCGAGTGCGGTTCTAGACGCGCGCGTTCCGCATCCCTTCGAGCACTTCGAATGGAAGGTAGCTGTTGTTCTTCCAACACAAACAAGGTTCGTAGTTAACCCGCTTACATTCATAATTAATTCGTCAAACTACGAAAGTTTCATACAAAGATTTCCCAAATTAATTATAAATGTAAGCGGGTTAACTACGAATTTACTATGCGTTGGAAGAACACCAACGTTGCGGTTCGCGATAAACCTGCACTGCGTCCTTAAGCGCTCTACAAACTACCAACACAAACTAGGCTCGTAGTTAACCCGAACGAATTCAAATCAAATGTAATTCACAATGAATTCGTCAAGTCAAACTACGAAAATTCATATACTAGTAAAATTTCCCAAACTCTTTGCTACACTGGTCCTTTTAGCATCCTACCCATTTTTGTCTTACCACTCATCTATGCTAGAAAACGAACTACATTTCTAAATCATTATGTACTCTAGTATAGTATAAATAAAGTTCAACTTACATCACTGGGCGATTCATGCAGCCTGTGGTAACCGGGCGGCGGTTGTTGGCCCTTCCCACTCGCTAGTTTCAAAGGTAGCTGTTGTTTTACCATCTGCTAAAGAAAATATATTAGGATAAATTCAGAGTATCAATTAAACAGTCTGCTAACAAAAGAGTTTTGGTACCGACTTTAGGAGTACAGACCAATACCCCTGTATTTAATTCATCCGATTCGTTTCCGAAGTTAAAACGTCAGATTCAAATTTGTATTATATTCCGATGGAACATTATAATGCTATTTTGATTTGTCAAAAGTTTCCGATATCTAATCCGACGGCCTTTCCGACGAAGAAAAATATCCCTGCTGCTCAATTTGAATCTGAGAGAGATGACAAAATCATTCTATAAGTTGGTAAGCAGGTTATAAGTATTATATTGGCAATTCTATTACAGAATCAATCTGTAATATAATTGCCAAAATAATATTTTATTATTGTATAGATTCTTCTTTTTTTTACTTAAGTCATTTACAACCAGATACTTAATTTTAAGAGATTTGAGCTTTGCAACACGCAACTTCTTGCGCAAGAAATCATGGCAAATATTTAAAAAAAAAAAAAAAAACTGGACAATTCACACAGCATTATCTGGCCCCAAGCTAAGCAGAGCTTGTGTTATGGGTACTAGATAACTGATATACATAATACAATACACTACATAGATACATATTTTTTATTATACATAGAAAACATCCAGAACGCCCAGAACAAATATCTGCAGATCGTACAAATATTTGTCCCGAGGCGGGAATCGAACCCGCAACCTCCTGCGTTGCAGGCGGACCTTCGCGCACCGCGCTACAGAGGTCGTCAGTAGTCGTCGTCGTAGTTATTTGAAAATAACTAGTGTTATTTTCATTAAAGTTTTTTTTAATATACTGTAGTGTTAAGAACCATGATGGATTTAAAAACCCGATTTCAATGAAAGTGTTATGTTGTATGAACATGACTAACAGGTAGATATTTAATGTTAAGAGATTTGAGCTTTGCAACAAAGCTTTTTGCGCAACAAATCATAGCAAATATTTGAAAATAACTAGTGTTATTTTCATTAAAGTTTTTTTTAAGCTATTGCATAGCTTCTATCGCGGGCCTTGAGCGCGGGGACCGAATCCAGAAATTCCGTAACGAAAAAACCTCACGCTCCCCACTCCGACCGGAACAGCGGTGATATGATGTCTCTTTAGTTCAGCAACTCGCCTCTAGATGGCATTGCAATGGCTTTACCGCGGCAGTCCCCGAGTGCCACACGTCTTTTTTAATTTACCGTAGTGTTAATAACCATGATGGATTTAAAAACCCGATTTCAATGTGAAAGTGTTATGTGGTAACAGACTAACAGGTATGGGCGCGTGGTGTGCGCGCGTCTCGTTCTGCGCAGAGAGCAGTTGCGGCGGCAGCACGGCGCCTCGCACGCTGCACGCTGACGCCGACGACTCGGACCCGGTGGAGCCTCGGTTATCTACAACATAGAAAAATTAAGGTTCCAGAAATTATACATCATCATCATAACATAACATAACATAAAAATCGTTTATTATAACTAAGAATCATCGCCACCAAATTTCGAACCCGAAACTGAAAACCGCACCGTAATCGGTCAAGCCGTTTGGGAGATAATTGGGAACATTGCAAATTGCACATACATAAATACATACATACATACATACATACAAACAACATCACACCCTAAACGCATATACCGTCTGAGATATTGAATCCGTAGGATCATCCTCAGCCTATTCTTTTAATTCATTTATACAAAAAAAAAATGATTTTTAACGTTTAATATTAAACATCTATTGATTTTAATTTTAATTTGTTAGTTAATTATAATTTTGGTGTTTTAATCGTAAGTAAGTAACTAATGTAATTGGTTTGCTAAAAATCGTGTCAGTTACTTAATAATCAATAAACAATATTAGTCCACTGCTGGACATAGGCCTCCCCTAATGAGCGCTATAGCGCCCTGTCTTCAGCTTCACGTATCCAGCATCTGCCTGCAGTCTTTCGCAGATCGTCATCCCACCTGGCCGGCGGGCGTCCAACACTAAATCATACATGTATGGCAAACCTGTGACGATGTTCCTAGTAAAATGTACTCTTTAGTAAGTTCATCTTTAGTTTAAAGGCACGATACCTATCAGTCTTAAATCACAACACTTTAAGTGGGTACATACTGTAATCGTAACTTAAACTAACCTAGTCGCTTCTCAGAGATTAAAGTATAAAGTATAAAAGTATTTTTAAACTCTTCCTCTCTTTTTATTTTTGTATAACTTACACAATTTTCTTTAAATTTTTTTTTGTTTAGAAACTTTTAAATACATTTTAACTTCATTAATTAATTAGATAACAAACTTAAAAATCTATTGTTAACTTATAATTATACAGAAGTGCCTACAGTTCGTGGAACTCTGACTCTAATACCGGAGGTGGGCGTTGCGATCTGCGACACAGTATTTATACTTCTGCAGGTCGTATCGTTGCCTATTTCTGTCATTTTACCTGAATTATGTTCCTAAATAAAGACTTTTTACTTTTTTTACTTTAATTTATTATTACTATCGATCCTTATCCTAAAGTAACATTTACATTAGGTTAGTTAAAGTTACGATCACAGGTGTTGCGAAGACTATACGAACTACTCTGGTTTTGCAGGGACGAAGTGATACGAAGTGATTGACTACCTAATAGGTTGTAGACCTGTGAGGTAGTACATGACTCCATGGAAGGATATTAGTGAACACGCCGACGGAATCCTTCCCTTTTCCGACATTATAACAAGCTTCTATCAGCAATTTCGCACGCGTTAATCCGTTATAGTAGCCTATTAACTTGTTCGACTTTTAGACTAGGATACAACTTATTTAACGTAACAAACATACAATCAAACTATCGAATTTGTATATAAGAAAACTAAAAGCTGTATGGTCTTCCCGTGGGTAAGAGGCGGCTAAGGGATATCCACCGTGGGGCGGGCAGCAGCGCCCCCTGCAGAACAATTCTACCACCGAACTGCGATCCACAACCCGCATGCCCAGCGTGGGAATTATGGGCACTTCCCCCCCATTAGATAAACGGCAACAAGGCGCTTATCAGGGGGCGGCCTGCGTCCAGCAGTGGACCAATATAGGCTGTTGAGGTTGAGTTTGAGGTAATATAAAATACTCACTCCGCCACTTGGGTTCTTTCCGCCGCGTCGTATCGCTGACGCTAGAATCCGGTGACAGCGTACCGACACTCGCTATTTCTTCCTGAGAACCGCCTGTGAAACACAATCATTACTTCATGGCCAAGTTAGCTTTAAGTCGAAACAAAGTTTAGTTAGTATACTGGGCAGAAGCCTCTGGAATACTAAAATAGTTTAATAAACTGAGTAGAAGCCACTGGAAGACTAAAATATTCATAAGTAGTACGTGTAAGTAACGGTACGAAGCAGTAGTAATGGAAAGTAGAATTTAGATCAATTAGCAAGTCTTTCACGACTTCAGGCATTGAAACTGTATTTTTAAGGTCATATTAAACATTGGTGCCGATTTAGACAATTTCTGTAGACAGTAGACGAACCACTATAGACGGAGTCATTAGTGAAAAGGCGTGTGACGTGTAAATTGGATGAATTATGACGATGATAACTGTGGGATCCCGGCTTAGAATTAACAGCAACCCAATAGGGTATATGCATGTGACTTCAAAAAAGCTAATAAATAGTAATTTATTTACGTATTCTCTATTGATATAGAAATATATCTGTAGATTTATTTTTGTATTTTATGATGTTTTTATTGTGAAATTTAATCATTGAAAGTACCTAGATATTTTAAGTCTCAACAGCAAAATGTTAAAACGCAACGCTATTGGCGTGAAGCGTGACGTCATGCTTGAACATTTTTGTATGGGCATGAAGTTTTGACTTTGAGTTTATATAGGACTCGATGATCCGTGACGTCATAAAATGCAATGGCTAACATGGCAGCTAAATAATAGATTCAGGCGTTACTTTGCGGAAATCCATTGTAATTATAAGAATGAAAAATATTTAGTAACAATTCCGCGACAAAACCTTCTGTGATAAAATCTAACAAATTATACAAAATTATACATTTATACAAAATGAAAGAACATTTATCAAAGCAAGTCGTCAACTAGTTTCGTCTCTCCATGAGACATCATCAGGACACCACACCACTCGATCTTGACACTGAGAGCGCCAAACAACAACGCAGATAATGGTGATGCGTCACTGTGACTGTATATAAGGGGCGGTTTTGCGAGCGATGCCTCACTTGGCGCGTGGAGCTCGAAGTGGCAACATCTCTGGTGGGACTCTGCCGTTGTTGTTTGGCGCTCTCAGTGTCAAGATCGAGTGGTGTGGTGTCCTGATGATGTCTCGTGGAGAGACGAAACTAGTTGACGACTTGCTTTGATAAATTTTCTTTCATTTTGTATAAATGTATAATTTTGTTAAATATTTTTCATTCTTATATTTAACATGGCAGCGTTTTTATCACCCGAAACTGAGTGTAGTTTTACTTTTAGTTTTTTACCTCAATTTTTTGTGGGTGTTATTGTTTTTCGTTTATGTATTAACCTAAAAATTCGATAAAAAAATCAATGCATATTCCCTATTCTTCCCGTGGGTTTTGTAAATAGCTACTACGGAATATCCAGGCGGGCAGCAGCGGCCCCTATAGAACAATTCTACCCGCGAACTGCTATTCCTAACCTGCATACCAAGCGTTGGGATTATGTGAATCACGTCTATAAAAAACTTTACTGTGCAAAAAGGCTTACTATAAAATATCAGATTATTTAGAGGAAAGGCTTGGGACGGATTTAGCTCAGACTCGAAAAATAACAACTAACAGGTTAAAGGTTTCATCGTCGTTTCTTTACTTAAGTCTACATACTGAAGCGGCCGAAAAAAAAATACCACTTTATTTCCGTGTCAGTTTTTATATATCAGTTGACCTTTTCCAAGTGAACATTTATTGAAATAAAGCATTTTTGAATTTTGAATTCGAATTATAAGGTAAAAGCCAATAAGGCGTTTATCGGGGAGACCTGCGTCCAGCTGTGAACAATATAGGCTGCTGGGCTGAGGTGAGGATGGCGATGATTGTTAAAGATGTCAAAAAAATTCCGACTTGATTCGTCTTAAATATTTCAGATTTCAAATAACATCGTTTTCGTTTCAGAAATATCAAAATTACATACGAAAAACTAAAAAATAAACTCAGACATTGCTGGTTTTTTTGTTAAATAAAAAAAAACTGTTTGCTAAGTGTGTACTGCTTACTGTTTACTACTAAGTTTGCGTTACTTTATTTTCTATAGAAATGTAACAGCGCTCCAAGCTACAGTTTACATAACTTTCATATTTCTATGGATGTTCTGTATTTATTTAAAACTGCTTTATTATTAATATTTTTTATTAGAAATTTGTTATTTTGTTGAGTTATTTGTACTATTTAATTTTAATTAGTTAGTGTAAGTGGTTTTATGTGACCATTCTAATCAAATAAATAACTTAAAAATTGAAATTGAAATAGAAAATAAAGTAATGCAAACTTAGATAGATAGATAGATAGAAAATTCTTTATTGCACACTTATTAAAAGAAACAATACAATAGAACAGCTTAAAAACGAAGTGACAAGTGGCGGTCTTATCGCTCAAGAGCGATCTCTACCAGACAACCGTGGATGGATGGGATAATTGTATAGTACTAGGGGATCTGTGTGCTCGTGAAGGTTATATAAAGAAAATACTTTATATATATATATATTACATTAACTTAAACAATACGGCATTACACACTCAGCATGATGATGTATAACGTACCATGTTGCTGCAGTCTTTCGAGCCGTCTGTAAAGCCTCTCCCGTTGTTGCTCCACGTCTTTCTGTTGCTCGATCAACTCTTGTCGCGCCACTTGTAGTTGCCGCTTTTCTGTAATAGAGATCAAACATAATGTATGACCTAGTAGATTTCAAAAGTAACAAGGTTTTCTGGGCGAGTTTTATTGTGTACATTAAAGTTACATCCGGAATACGCTAGGCCTATTTCTAGGGGAACTGAGTGTATAAGGTAACAGATTTATTTATTTCATTAGAAGATATTGTCTTATCATTATAAGATTTACAGGTCCTTTATTAAATCGATTGAAGATTCTTTATTTGCTATTGGTTAAAAATAATAATATTGAACAAACCACACAGCATCATTTAGCCGCAAGACAAGCAGAGCTTGTATTATGGGTACCAGATGACAAATACACAAGGTAACAAACAAGGTAATTTCTCGGGAAACGTGTTTAAGGCAACAGATTTATTTATTTCATTATTATTTGCTATTTATTAAATACATAATATATATACTATTTTTCAGGGACACAATATGATGACCAGAAGGGCATGTGACCTGGAGGCTAAGCTGAAGCTCGCTACAGCTCAGTTAAAGGAAGTCAAAGAGGACCGAGACAGGCTGCTTCAAGAGCAGGAGGATAGCGAAGCTGAGTTCCTGGCTAACCTAGGCAGGATCCAATCACTGAAGGGACAACTCGCTGAACTCCATGCTCACCATGAAGATGCACTGTCAGAAGTGGACCGCTTGAATGCATGCCTTCGTTCCGTGGACAATTGCCATGAATCTTATGAACTGGTGTTGCAGCATAATAAAGACTTACAGCAAGAGCTTTCAGAATGCAGAATAAAACTTGATAGGCTAGAGGCTAAGCCGTTGACTCCAGCGACAAGTGTTTGTAGTTTAGATCTACGAACAGAGCTTCGAACAGAGCTTATGACTACAAATCTTAACATGTTGAATGTAGATCTCAGTACACCATGTCGCCATGGTCATAGCCAAACACCCGTCATGAAAGGGACTAATAAAATTAAAAAATATGTTAAACTGAGTAACTTCATTAAAAAATCAGAACATAAAATTAAGCGACAAAAACAACTTCTCAATAATGCAAAATTGAGCAAGGAAAAGTCTAAATCTAACTTACAAGAAGAATTGGACTCTTGTTATACTTTATTAGGACGGAACTCTAAGGATTTAAACTATTTGGCGGAGGAAATAGTTAAATTAGAAAGGGCACTTCATGATGTAACCTGTAAATATAAACAAGCCCAAAAGGATGCCAATGACCACTGCCAGAAAATGCTGGAAAGCGCATATGTTGAAGTACGGCATAGCTACACTCAAACTGATCTCAAGACAACTACTACACATAGTAACACTTTAACTGGAGATGGTTCTGTGGAGGTAGTGTCCCAGTCACCGCTGGTGTTACCATCTGCAGTGAAAACTATAATGTACTCCGATGAAATTGGCATAAACATGGGTCAGTTCTTAAGTATGAGTATGAAACATCCTGTAATAAATAATTGTTTTCCAAATTCAAACCTGCATACTATTATGAAAAAAATTAATAATGAAACTTTTAGTAATTCAAACTTAATAATATGCCTGGGTAATAGGGGTAATGTGAACAAATCGGACTTGATTAAGTATGTGGGCAAACTGTGCACACTAGACTTAAAACAAATTGTGATGTTCACATTCCCCTATAGCGACAGCTTGCCACAATCAGAAAACAACCTTAGATATAAGCTTAATATGATGTTGCACACTATCTCGTGCAACAACAATATACATGTGATTGACATTAACAGTATTGTTAGTAAAAAATACTATTTGACTCAAGGTAATTACTACCTTTCCAATTTTTATAAAAGACAGATAGCAATTTCGCTATCTTTTTATTTTAATATAACAGCCAAAAACTTGGCTATAAAAAATGCTTCTTTTGAGCATTGCAATGATTTAAAAAACAAGACCTTGAAAGTTGTTCCAAGCCATTTAAATTAGAAATAATGACAATAGAGGAAGTCTCTAGCCCTAAACAGTCAAATATTATTATTTACAATAAAAAACAAAGAAAACCAGATTGTAAAATCAAGGCAAAGTTTACTAACCTGGTGCACCAAAATATTCAAGGATTGAGATGTAAATTACTAGAATTAGAATTGTACATGAACTCATTTGATATTGACATCATCTGCTTAACAGAACACTGGCTGAAAAGCTATGAGCTCATGTTTAACTTCAGTAACCACCAGGTTGGTAGTTCTTTTTGCAGATCACATGCTATTCGTGGAGGCTCTCTAATATTACTAAATAAACTCATAAAGTTCAAAGAACGTAAAGACATAATAAACTTATCCGTTGAAAGCCACATCGAAGTAGCATGTGTTGAGCTGGAGCAAAGTATTGTAGTAAGCGTATACAGCCCACCATCCGCCTCCTTTGAAATATTTGAAAGAATCATGGATGATATCTTGTATAAAATATCAAAATCACATAAAAATGTCTTGGTATGTGGAGACTTTAATATTGATCTTTTAGAAGTCTACTCCCTCAGTAGTAGATTAACTAATTTATTTAATTGTTATAATTTAAGGCCAATATTTATGGAACCAACTAGAATAACTGAAACCTCAGCAAAATGTATAGATAATATATTTGTTTGTCAAAATGAAAAAGTATTAAGTAAAAAAATTATAAGCAATTTAAAATCAGACCACTTGGGTCAACTAATTAAACTAGAAATACAAGTTAAAAACTATAATTGTAAACAAAAAATTAAACATACACCTGTGACCACAAGTCGATTTGAACGGTTGAAATTGGATTGGGATTCTAAACCATCACCTGATTACTCACTTAACAACCCAAATGAGTCGTATTGTAGTTTTTTTAATAAATTCACCAATGCGTTCAATTCAATATTCACACCCAAATCGAGGATGGTCTCAGAAAAACTTAACTTTAGTGAGTGGGCAACAGTGGGTATACATAAAAGTAGAGTAACTTTGTATGAACTATATAGTGAAAAACAATATAATTTTAACAAGGACTTCAAAGAAAAAGTAAAAAATTACTCAAAAATGTTTAGAAAAGTTTGTCAAATAGCAAAATCAAATTATATTAGCTCCAAAATTAAAAACAGTGAAAATGTAATAAAATCAACATGGAAAATAATAAATAGTGAGACTGGAAAGGTCAGTACCTACGATAATGATTACAATTTAAAGATTAACAGTTGCACAATCAAAAATGACATTGAAGTAGCCCAAGCTTTTGAAAACTTTTTTACTGACATTCCAATCTCTACCACAAAGTCCCTAAATTCTTCTCAAGCAATTGCCGAGTCTTTACTGATAGAAAATGTACCTAAATGCGAAAATAAATTTAATTTCAACCACGTTAATGAAAAAGATATTATAAAAGTCTTCAAACTTTTAAATATAAAGAAAACTGCAGATCTCTGGGGCATTTCCGTTAGAATTATTAAACCTTTGATTGATACCATTGCACCAGATCTAGCTTTTATATTTAATGAGTCTATTGATTGTGGTGTATTTCCTGATCTAATGAAATGTAGCAAAATAATCCCACTGTTTAAATCAGGTAGTAGGTCTGACCCCACTAACTTTAGACCAATATCAGTACTGCCAACATTCAGCAAAGTTTTTGAAAAACTTATTTTACATCAATTGCTCAGTTATTTCAATTGCAATGACCTGCTTCATAGTAAGCAATTCGGGTTTACTCGCGGCAGGTCAACTACTGATGCCGGTATAGAGTTAGTATCGCATATTTTTGATGCTTGGGAGAAGTCGCAAGATGCCTTAGGCATTTTTTGCGACTTGTCGAAAGCATTCGATTGCGTACACCATGAAACATTAATCAGGAAACTACATCACTATGGAATAAGGAACACCTCCTTGGATCTTCTCACATCTTATTTGAGTGATAGGATACAAAGAGTTGACATAAATGGGAAACGGTCTTCGGGGTCTGTAGTTACAATGGGTGTACCGCAGGGATCTATCCTCGGTCCTTTCCTATTTTTAGTTTATATTAACGACCTGCCTCATCTTGTCAAGAATAGTCACGAGATTGTATTGTTTGCTGATGATACTTCATTAATTTTTAAAATGAAACGACAAAACACTAATTTCGACGATGTAAACAATGCAATCTCAAAGGTAGTTCATTGGTTTAGTGTCAACAATCTTTTGCTTAACGGAACCAAAACGAAATGTATTAGATTTACTCTACCTAATGTAAAACAAGTTAAGGCTGATGTAAACGTAAATGGAGAAACGTTAGAAATTATAGAAAGTACCGTATTCTTAGGAATCACCTTAGATAATAAACTTCAATGGGGCCCACACATAGATAAGCTATCGAAGAGACTTAGTTCTGCAGCATATGCAGTCAAAAAAATCCGTGATCTCACAGACGTGGACACATCTAGACTAGTTTATTTCAGCTACTTCCATAGTATTATGTCTTATGGTATACTGCTTTGGGGGAACGCTGCAGATATTAACACCATATTTGTGCTGCAGAAGCGGGCTGTTCGTGCCATCTATAAAATGGGTCCCAGAGAATCCCTACGTGATAAATTCAAAGAAATAAATATAATGACAGTACCAAGTCAATATATTTATGAAAACTTGTTGTATACTCATAAAAATATCAATAGTTTCCCAAAAAATTGCGATATACATAATGTAAATACTAGAAATAAACATAAACTCGCTGTACCCACAACTAGGCTGCATAAAATTAATGTATCTTTTAAAGGGCAATGTATACGCTTCTACAACAAAACCCCTACTGAGCTGCAAAAATTATCAGTAAATAAATTCAAACAAATTGTCAAAACTTTATTATGCAAAAAGGCTTACTATAAAATATCAGATTATCTAGATGATAAAAAAGCTTGGGACGGATTTTGCTCCAACTCGAAAAATAACAACTAACAGGCTAAAGGTTTCTTCGTCGTTTCTTTACTTTAGTCTACATACCGAAGCGATCGAAATCAAAAATACCACTTTATTTCCGTGTCAGTGTATTTTTTACTATGATTTGACCTTTTCTAAGTGTACATTTATTGTATTTATGGAAATAAAGCATTTTTGAGTTTGAGTTTTTGAGTTTGAGTTCCCAATTTGCCCTCTCAGCTGTTAACCTCGCTTGAGCGTGTCTTAGTTCTTATAGAGACCTAAACTGAACTTTATTACTGAGCTGTTAGGTATACAAACCGGCGGCTATGGCAGAGTAGTCAGCGTTCTTCTGAGCCTCCCAATTTGCCCTCTCAGCTGTTAACCTCGCTTGAGCGTGTCTTAGTTCTTCTAATTGAGCGTCATGACTTCTTGAGAGAGCGCCGCCGCTGGATCGCCAAGCACAGACTTGAGCTTCGAGACTGAAATGATGATATTTTTATTTATGTTAGTGTAAAAAACAATATTTAGAGGCGCAAATATGCAGGTCTCAACGGAACTACACATTTCCCCTTGGAGTCGAGACGCTAGGTTTATTTAACAGCTATGATTTATGCCATTTTTATAGATAATAAACATACCTATGTATAGTTGTAAGCTGCTGCCACACGATACAAGTGAGGGTGTATACAGCGTGTTGCAACTTCAACGCGGCATCGTCGTTTAGCGGTTCTGCGACTGCGCCAATAATTATATTTTCTGCATCACCCTCTGTAACCTCGGTGGGGGTGTCGGTTGATAGGCGAGGTATTACTCCTGTGAAACCAACGATGTTAAAATGTACCGTTTATTACGAGAATGGATGAGTGGAGAGGGTAAAAAAGTACCGTTTATTATGAAAATGGATGAGTGGTATGGTTTTTAGAGGGCAAACGTGCAGGGGGCAAGAGACGGATCGGGGGGGGGATGTTCCCGAGCTGCATACATCACCAACTTAGGTGCCTGGACTAAGGAAAACATCTGATGCCTCTCTGAGGGGGCATTCAGAAGAGACACGAGTCTATCACCAAGAAAATATTGTTGAGATCTGACCGTGTGTGATCAGTGCCGTGCGCCTGCGCTATCAGAAAAGGTTTATGCACAGCTAAATGTTGGAAGTAACCAACAACGCACGTCATGTTATAAAATTTTAACAACCCATCGAAGTAAGTACAATTTGAGGGATTGGGTTCTTCGCGAAAGTGAAACGCTCAAAGCCGGTCCATTTAGGTCCACCCATAGGTATCTTCTAGACCTTCGTGATTCACCGTCGGCCGCATCTTCGCTTTCCATCAGGTGAGATTCCGGTCAAACAAAGATCTATTTACCGTAAAAAAAAAACCCCCACTTCAGTCATAGTCTGACCGGCGCGGCGCTACCGGCGTTCGTGGTTCATGAGCATATTTTTGTCTTCGTCGCACTTCGGTTTAGATGTTGCCTTAGTAACTCAGTAGCGTCCCTTGTATCTTGCCCCCTTGTCAAAACGCCTCGTCGAACGACTGTATGTGTATAGGTCGACTATGGGTTAACAATATGAACATAATGCTTCTTAGATCTCAATTTTAGCTAATTAAAGAATAAAAAAAAAATATATTTTTGTTATGTAGTAGTTTATTAATGTTTCTTAAGTTTACCAATATCTTCTATTACTTATATTAATAATGTTTAACTTCGATCTCATTTATTACTTTAGTATAATTTAAATAATTTTGTGAAAGTATTGTGTAACAATGTTGTGTCCGCCTATTATAAGCTTATATATTAGAACCTGCCTAGATTGTGAGTTAAAACAAAATGCTTTATGTATACGCTGTTGGCTTTTTAATAAATAAATGGGTTACTTCTAGTTAGTACCTCTATGTCGGCTAGCGTCGAATCCCGCGAAAGTGTCAGCACGGCGCGGTAACGCAGGGCTTTCGTATGTGGAGGAGTGGCGCTCGCCTGCCGAACTGGTACTGCGGCCTAGGGCTCCGCCACCGCCCCAGGTGCTGTGGGTTACTTCTAGTGCTTCCTGTGGGTAAATGCTCAGTGTGAAGGTTGGTAGCCTTATAGCTAGGCTAGGGTAAGATTGCTGCTGGCTCGATGACCAATCGTAAATCTCTATGACATTTATTTGGATTTATTATTGTTTTATTATTTGACAAGAAATCAATCGCATTTTACCGACTAGGTAATGTTTGTATTAATGCTGTTCTTTTTTAATAAAGCATTTCATTTCTTTTAGATTGAGAAAAGAAAAACAGAATTATGTAACAAAAGCTCACCTTGACAACCTTGCAGACTTCTTGCCAAAGCGCGTGCGTGTCTTGATTCGGCGCTGCCAATCGCATATAGTCAGGGAACACCAGTCCTCCGGGAAACACGGTGTTTATTCCTAACAAGCAAATAAACTGATTGTAAGTAAATATTTGACAAGCGTGAATCCAACCGACTAAAGATCTGTGGAAGCTTTTGCCCAATGGGACATTCCAGACTAATTGTAATTGATTCAATATAAATGATACTGGACATTTTCACTCAAAACAGCTGCCCCCAGAATAAGGAAAGCTTGTGTTATGGGTACCAGGTGGATGACTGATTTAATATAATGTGATATACAAACATACGAGTCGAATATTTATACTTACATACACCCAAAACGGTTTGGATTTCGTCATTTTAATAAAAAAGCTTATCAGAGAGTCAAACCATAGATTTTCTTCAAGGAAATGGCATAATACGTTTAATATATTATAGTAACTAACGCATAACGCAGAAAACAACGTGATTTGTTGTCATTCATCTGTTTTGAGCAACCCGAATTAAACGTTAAAAACCAAGATGTGATAATTACCCTGTGACCTACCTAGTTCGTACCAATAACACAAGCTCTGCATAAATTGGGGCCAGTAAGATGAAAACTATAAAAAGTATAAAAAACATTATTACGTTTTTGAATCAAAGTTTAGTTTCACATCGTCTCATGGTTGGCACACCAAGCGAGCGGGAAGCTAGCGAATGCAAACGAGTGAGATTTGACATCGGTGCGTTCGTTCCATTCTTCTTTGATGTAGCGGAGGCGAACCAATGCCTTCGTTTGGGCTCGCTTGATTTCGCAATGACGTCCACACTAGCATGTTAGTAAACAAACCGTCCATACTTATACTAAAATTCAGTTTGTTGGCGCGTCCTTTTATACGTAATTTACATTACTTGTCGATTTTAGATCCTGCCTTCAATAAAAATTACTTGTGCAAGTGAGATTTTGTTATTTGTGTCGTAGTTTGTTTACTAACATGCTACATTGAAAATGGATACGGTATAGATCTTTTAATATGATAGTATGTATAGATCTTAATGTGATAAACCTAACATAGGCTTAAGACTACTAACCAAAATGTAACATTGTTTTCTTTACCTAAATAAATTATTCTATTCTATTCTATTTTGCGTTCGTTTGTCGCTTGCTCTCGCTCGCCGGGTCTGTACCCGGCTTTACTCTCAATCAATAACCATAGTTACCTGTATTAGGTATATCCAGCATAGAAGTACCCGTATGTCCGGCCAATTTCATATGTAGCGCCATTTTCTCCTCCAGTAACGCCGCATACTCCCTGTCCTTGACTCGCAACGCCTCTGTAAGAACGAGTTGGTTTAGTTGTAGGACAGAAATAGATTGGTTCAGGATCTGGGTTGCTGATGGATTCTAGTTTTGTGTCTAGGGGGAAATGTTCTAGAGACGAGATTGTATTTTACGAAATTAAAATTTCTTAATTTTCATGTTAATGATTGTGATGACTTGGGAAACACTTTCAAGTTTGGCTTTACTTGGTTTTAAAAAACACTAAAAAAGAAAAACACGCCAAACAAAACCGAAAACAGTATTCGTCTTCGTTCGATTTGAGATCATTTCTTCAATAAAAGATAATTCTTTTTTTGTATTTATTAAAAATAAGATTATTTTAAATCGGTACAGTAGTTTCGAAGCCAATTCAATACAAACAATCAAATCTTTCCTCTTTATAAGTAATATTGGAAGAAAACTCTTTATAATTATCAGGCTTAAGCTCGCCTTTGTACATATCTTTTTAAAATAAGTTCATTCTATGTATTATTTGTGTACATTAAAGAATTACAGAATTACAGAATTAATATTAGTATAGATTACATCTCAATCTCAACTATAAGTTAAAGTTAAGGTTTAAGTTTGATTGTTGTCATGTTTGTCAGTGTTCCATAAAATCGAGTAAGTATGAATATATATTTAATTTTGAATAATAAATAAATCATTATTTATCTGGAGTAATTGTGAAGACCCGCTTCCCATACAAGGAAAAAATAAACTCGTCATTAGAAACAGTATTATCTAAAGAATGTTCGGTCAAAGACAGAATTTCCTGAACGTCTTTGAAAATATTTATTTGTATACGTTCAGTAAATTTTGGCGTCGACTGTACACACATAATGCACATACATGCAAAGATTATTCAATGACATCCATACCCATTTTCGAAAATGATTTCTTATTAAGATTTTATGATTTTTTTCTTTATAAACACATTAATACCGAATACCAGTATTCAAAAGATGATAAGAAAATTAAGATATTCAAGCTATTTCCACCCCTTTGCTACTGCAAATAAGGAAAATATATAAAAATATCATAAAATACATTCTATACATCCATGCTAACATTTATATATTGAAATTCACCTTCAATATGACACCACGGCGTCTCATCTGTTTAATCAGAAAATTTGTTATGTAGTACTAAATTTATGTAATTGATTTTAGTATACCACTAAATTTTATAATACCACTATTTTGGCTTATACCACTATTTTGGCTTAGTTATATTATTTACACCTGATGGAAATAGAAGGCAATGAGTTTAAAACTGCCCTGTGTTGGCGGCTTAGAATTTGCACTACCCCAATTGGGGATTGTGGACGTAACAGAGGTCTATACACCAGGACAAGTAGCTGCGCGGCGCAGCTACTTGGCATCAACAAACATCTCTGATGCAACGACTTGTTGTTCTCTGTGTCAAATGTTGGATAACACCCACAACCCTTTGATAAGACCCTGTCGTTAAAAAGTTTAGGGCGCAAAGCACCAGAAAAAAAGGAAATTTAAACAATGTTATTGCAGGTAGGTAGCAGGTCCATAGGTATTTTATCAAATTCATTACCTACTCAACCAAAAATATTTCTTAGACACCACTATTTTCAGAGATATCTCTAGAGATCCTTTTAATGACGTCGAAGACCGCAACTCACGACAAAGCTTTTTAAATAAGGCTTTGCTGAGTCTAAAGTGCTCTATAAATAGTGTTTCTGGCATTTAGGTGGTAAAATTGATCCGCAGGGGGCGCAGCCTACGCCCCCTGCGGATCAATTCTACCACCAATCTGCGGTCCCCAACGCGCAGCGTGGGGATTATAGGTACCTATTACCTCTCATGAGATAAAGGCCAAAGGCGCTTATCAGAGGGAGGCCTGAGTCTAGCCGTGGAACAATATATGCTGTTGGAGAGTTATTCGTTAATTGTAATTTTATTTGTTAATAAAATAAAGATCAATTGCTGCTATTCTAGAGGTACAGAATAAATATAGCGTGAAATCATTTGCTATAAACTGTGCTCGAAACAAATAATGTGTATAGTAAAACGAAACAAATTTTATTCGTGTATTTAGTGCAAAACTACCTACTTTACTAAAATAAGCTTTTTAATTTGCGACTGTATTGACATTGGGTTGCAAGTACTACATAATTCTATTTAATAGGAAAGATCTTTGAATTTATCGCTATATCTCGAATAATCATGGTCTGTGAAGAGAAAAACCGCCATCCAAAGGGGTATACAGGGTGTGGCAAATTTTTGGCCCCTTAAGGGTAGCTACCGTTTCTTTTGTACTGAGAAGGTTTTGTTCTTAGGAACTTTCTGTTTTATTTTGAAAAAAAAAAATTGCCATTTTCATTAAAAACACAACATTCAAAGTGCGGGTCGCCCAATAAATGACATTTGTCAAAAAAAAACAAGTTGGTCTTAATCGACTCTATTTCCAACCAGAAACACTTTTCCCAAAGTAACATACCAAATCAAATCGTAAGATTTGGCAATAATTAAAAAAACAATTCCCATACATTTTCTATGAAAAACCGAGCAAGTGAAATCAAAAATGTCACTCATTAAATGGTTCTTAATTTAAAATCGTATGTCTACGGCGCTCATTCAGAGTCAGAGTCAAATCGTTTATTTCTTTAGACTTACAAAATAAGCACTCAACAACATAAATTTTAACTATATAATCAGCTCGATAAATTACTATCAAATAAGAAATAAGGTGCAATTGACTCTAATTCACATAAATTTTCCACTGCTGGAAGAAGTGAAAAAGAAACCACTAGCAAGTTTATCGCTTATCAACTAATACAATCTTTGCATAACTAAGGCTAACTGTTCTTACTTACATCTATTGTCGGTGTGGTCATTATGACTAGCGGTCCCCCCGGCTTGGCACGGGTCTAATGCTGATGTATTATACACATAAATTTTCCTCTTGAATAGCTCTAACTAATGAATAAAACCGCATCCAAATCCGTTGCGTATATTTAAAGATCTAAGCATACATAGGGACAGACAGACAGTGGGAAGCGACTTTGTTTTATACTAAGTACTGATGTTAGATTCTATGGCGTCGAGATATGCGGAAATGATTCGTTGAATAGCGAATTTTGAGAGGTATCAATAAAAATGTTACGTTTTGACAGGAAAGTACTTGCAACCACGTATTTTGTCTATGTCGCAGCCGGATCGTAAAATCAGCCCGCTCGTAGAATGGCTAGCCGGTTGGCCACGCCGTTTTGTAAACCGACCGGTTTACAAAACGGCGTGGCGTCATTCAGTTGATAGGGTGGGTAGTCTACTGATCTATAATTTTTACGTATGTCGTGTTATGTGTGTGTTATGTTAAATAAATGTATAAATATGGTTCAAATAAATGTATTTTCTTACTTCTTTCTTTCTAGTTGTCCTTGGTAAAAAAATATTATTCATTTTAGTCCGTCAGGTTCTCTTCATCTTCATTATCTTTTGTATAATCGACAAATGTATCTCATATCTTCTGATAATCTAACTGACGATTAATAATAATAATAATAATGTGGGTAACGTAACATTAACATACATAAATATGGGCTATAAAACTAAGTACCTACTTTACTTTACTTTAAGGCTGCTGTGTTGCATGTCTCGTACCTTCCGTGCTAGTTATAAACTGTATTACGGCAAGGTAGAGCTCAATTACCTCACATTGGCTTGACAAATAATGTGGGACAAATCACACAGCATTATCTAGCCCCAAATTAGATTTTTTTTAGGACGATAGCCTATTGTCGTTGATCTTACAACAACATGCCTAAACGCCACTTAGCCATCTCGTCGAATAAAATTATTTAGATGGGTATTCCCAAACACTCTCCGTTCGTCGGCCTTATTCTACAAACGGGCTGATTCTACAATCCAGCGGCGACATCTATATCCCTATAGCTACTCCACAACTACACTATACAAAAAAGCCATAGACTCACCAGTAATCAGTCTTATGTTTTCATGCCTCGCGTCGAGTTGTCTCTGTCTCTCCTCGGCAGATGTCGCTAGAGCGCCAGCTTCGTTCTCTTCTTCTTCTTCAGGACAGTTCTGAACTGCGGCCCTGAAAAAGGATTGCTTTGTCTATTCACCTTCGAACATAAAGGGAAAGAAATTCTATACCAGCTAGCTTATCGTCAGCAAGATAGCATACAAACGTTCCGCGCAGTGATTTGTGTGGGTTTGTAGAAACACATTTTTTTTAACAAAAAAAGTGTGTTTCTGAGGCGGAATTTAACGCCTTTCCTCTGTGAGCTATCCATGTTTACCTCACCTCCCTCAAACCTCAACCTCAACAGCGTATATTGGTCGACTGCTTGAGGCAGGCCTCCCCATGACTCTCGGGCAGCAGCGCTTCCTGCAGAACAATTCTACCACCATACTGCGTACCCAACTTGCATGCCCAGCGTGGGGATTATTGGCATTAACAGCCAATAAGGCGCTTATGAGGCGGAGGCCTGCATCCAGCAGTGGACCAATATTGGCTAATCAGAGTCAGAGTCAAATCGTTTATTTCTTTAGACTTACAAAATAAGCACTTAGACAAGAAATTTTTATTTTACAATATAAACAGCCTGATAAATAGTAATTAATATCAAGTAAGAAATAAGGTGCAATTGACTATAATTTACTTAATTTTTTTGTCTACTAGCTGAAGAAGAAGGTTATTGAGGTGAGGGTGAAAACTGTAAAAAAATCGCAATACGTGCTTATATTTGAGTTGCGCTTGAGTATTTGGGATTTCATTTCGTAAAATCTATCCGGAGTTTGAGGGCTAACTCACTATACCTCTAATACCAAAACTTCATCAACTTTTGATTATAATAACCTGATATTCGTAATCCAGTTATGTATATCCTTAGGTCTGTGTACCCGTAGCTCGAACATCTCCGGCTCGTGCGGTCCGCTGCAGATGAGATATAATCCTCGACCTTCTGCGCCTGCCTTCTCTCGGACTAGCAACTTCACTAGTGATACTACGCCGGTCTGGGGACGATAGAGTTCAAAGTTGAATGGCAAAGACAGAATAAGCGGGTTGTTAAAACATGGGTTCAAAGAAAATGGTTTACGATTTAATTAGCAACAAAGATTTTTCCGTTATTAACACACCTAAACAAGTTGAATGTTGTATTGAACAAAATGGTCATTTCAAAAACTTGCATATGGATATGAAAACAATGCATTTTATTCATTTTAGAAATCATGTTTCATGATAACATTTACTGCTTAAGACCTACACAATCGATATCTAAATATAAATAGTGTTAGTTTTAGTTTTCAAAACGTCCGGGTTGAAAAAGGGTAAATTATAATAGTAAAATATCAGCACAAATGAAAAACATCATATAATAAAACATAGTTATCATTGTTTATGATGTGTAATGTGTCTTGATCATAAACAATAATGTGTCATTTTTCAAAGACGAACCTGACAATAAAACTTTATATTACGGAAGAGCGGAACCCTCTAACACAGGTATCTCTATACTTAAAAGAGGGTCCCAAACCCATACATTGTAAATTAATTTAAGTTGCCTTAATAAATATTTGTATTGTATTGTATTGTCTTGTGGATACTACGCCGGTCTGTGGACGATAGAATTTATATTTGTAAGGCATTGTTTACGTAGACGCGGCGCGTGCAGCGGCCCCGTCATCGCACACGTAAACACAAACATATCGCAATGTACGGGGATGTTTAGGAATAGGCAGGGGGGGGAAGCTATGTGGTCTGGCCTTAAAGTTTGCACCACCCCATTTTTCCCGTGGGTGTTTTATGAGGCGTCAAATCAAACAAACGCTTCTCCGTAAACACAATCTACCAACGCCATATGTTTGAATTTAGTGCGGGCCAGACCAATGAAGGCACCGCTGCACGCGCCGCGGTCTCCGAAAAAATTAAGGAAACTAGCGATCTTCACTTGTTTCGCTCGCTACCTGTATACTACTAGCTAATAGTACTCACGGATAATGAAGCATCAACATGACCTCTTGTAGTTGAGGAATTTCTTCGATGCTATCACACTAATATTATAAATGCGAAAGTTTGTATGTATGGATGGATAGATGGATGTTTGTTACCTCTTCACGCCAAAACTAAGAACGGATCGGGCTGAAATTTTGCATACGGGTAGTTCTAATTCTGGATTCAAACATACTTTGCTACTTTTTATCCCATAAATCAGTTCCCGTGGGATAAAAATCACCTTAAGCGTTTCCATAGGAACAACGCTTGCGAAGCCGCGGGCGCAGCTAGTAAAAACTATTGTAGTTAGACGAATTTATTACGGATGTAAGCGAGTTAACTACGAACTTTATTTGTGTTGGAAATACACTAACGTTAGTGTTCTTCCAACACAAATAAGGTTCGTTAGTAGAATGAATTCTTCGATGCATTTCATACCTTATTGTCAGGCGTGAAGAACGTATATTTGTTGTTGTTATCATGCAGAAAGAATAGTACATCGGTTAGAACTATCACTAATAACGTCTGCATTTTGCTGCGCCCTTGCATTAGGGTTGCCACGCCTTCGAATCTGTGAACAAATGGTCAACATTATTATGAAATTAGACAGTTTGCTCATTAAAATAGCAAATGACACTATAATATTTTAAGTCGACACTAAACCAACATGGTGTACATCAAAAACAGTACAGTTCCTTAGTTAGTTGTATAGTTTCTTGACATGTTCATGCATTATATTGACACTTTCTTTACAGCATTAAACAGAGTATAATCTTACATACAAGTAAGCGTAATGTCAGTAATGTAAGTTGTATGAAAATATATTTTATGCTTAGGAAGGACTGAGGCTAATTTTCTTCTCTATAAATTCACTTGAAGGAGGTAAAATTGGGATCACAAGTTTAGACTTTGTTCCCTGTGTGAAAAAAGCGACTTGATTTTTTGGGTCCGCCACAAAAGTGTGATCAAATTTGCCAACGAGATAATTATAATTCTCTGAGCGGGGAGATCATGTTTTTTACAATTATAATGGTCTGGAGCAGGGAGAAGATGTGTTTTTTTTACTAAAAAAAGTGCGGGCAAAGCCACGGGCAGAAAATAAGCAGTACTTATACTTAAAGTAATAATTTAAATGTCAAAAAAGTATCCGTACATCAAACTCCGGTTTCCTTGCAGAATATTACTCTTCTTGAACTTATCCGACCGGAAGTTGGTAAACGACTTCGGATCTATTCTGTGGTATATCTCTAGTTTACGGTCCTCTCTTTCCTTCGCTGCTACTTGATTGTCCACGTCGACTAGGATTTCCTGTTAAAAGACGAAAACAAATATTATTATTTTGTCTTATTTTTAGTGATCAAGCTATAGCGACGAGAAAGTTAATAAAAATATACTAGCAGCCTAAAAAACAAGCGCCATTGAGTGTGCATACATTTTTTGTAAGGCTACAAAAACTGCCAGTCTTTTCTTTTCATAGTTGACCAATCCGTTTGTACACTTTAGGCGTAGAATGGGATAAGCTATGTTAATAACCCGCGTTCAAACTAATAAATGAAGAATAGAAAGTAACTTATACTTCAATTACTTACTTATTATAATAGCTTAAATAATGACTTACTAATTATTAGCTTAAATACTTACAAGCTGTCGCGTCATCGTAGATTTAACGGTTACCAAAATAAATAGACAT
Source organism: Eupithecia tripunctaria (assembly GCA_955876795.1). Classification (NCBI taxonomy): domain Eukaryota; kingdom Metazoa; phylum Arthropoda; class Insecta; order Lepidoptera; family Geometridae; genus Eupithecia; species Eupithecia tripunctaria. The sequence continues at coordinate 7,124,423 of OY041622.1, forward strand.
TTGGTTCAATATTGGTTTGAACAGGAACAAAACTTCAATCGAATATGTATAATCTACCTTCACTAAAACTTTGACAGTGTAAATCAGACCTTACCTTGACACCACAAAGTGCTTTTTGCAATAGCTCTCGTTCATGCATATCATCGCCAGCCGTTTTCAGTAGTGGCTCTAGTAGAAGAGGGTATTTTGTCAGCCTCTGTGCTACAAATAAGACGCATTCTGGCACGCCCTGTAACAAAATAAAAAGAAATACGTTTTATGAGTGTCACATGTTGACTTATATATCAGTCAGCTTGGCTGTTAATGATTACAAATGTCTTTTAAAACTATCATTACCTATACTCGAGCCATTCTCAAGATTAATGTTTGTAAACTCTTACAAAAATTAAATCAACAATCCAAGTTTTGGTGTCTAGATTAGAATATAACTGTCAATCTAAGCATGGTAGCTAGAAGGTTTTAGGTTAAATATGGGGGCAAATTTTACAAACACTGCATCTTCATTAAAGTCATATCCAACGAGATATTTACTGAGTTCCAATCATGGTGTTTTGATTTGAACCATGATAGATTTAAAACTATGCTAACTACTATAAATGATTTAGAGCTGTGTGATGCTGGCATAGAATGTGCACCACCCCAATTCTTCCCGTGGGTTTCGTAAGAGGCGACTAAGGGATATCCATCGGAGGGCGAGCAACAGCGCCCCCTGCAGAACAAATCTTCCTGAGCATGCGGATTATGGGCCCTTTATGAGTTAAACGTTAATAAGGCGTTTATCAGGAGGAGGCCTACGCCCAGCAGTGGACCGATACAGGCTGTTGAAGTTGAGATTGAGATTTAAAAGCTTTATTGCATGTTTTGCCTGAGTATAGATTTTTGTTTAGTGTATGTCGGTTCTGTGAGGGATAATGGCCGGCTCAATTCCACTTCAGCTAGCTAATTCTTGATGAATCTTCTTAATTAAAACTCTAACAAAAAAACGACATCAACTGGACTGGTCGACTGGTTTTCTCATGAATGCCATTGTCAGAACTGGACCAAATTGAAATGGGACCCAAACGGAAAACTAGCTTTCAAATAAAAAAAGAAACATCAAAATCGGTTTACCCAGTCGAAGTTCTGCGGTAATAAAAAAACAGTGTAATTGAGGACCTCCTTTTGTGAAGTGGATTAAAAAGAGTTTGTTCTTGATGTTAAAAAGACTTACCTTCTTCCTAAGCAGAGGGTTGCTTTGGCACTTGCGAATAAACCTTGCGAGTCTGGGTTCCCGCACGCAGCATTCTTTGAATACATCCACTGCGTCGCGATGCCGCGAACAGAATTCACCTGCAAAGATATTTTAGGGATTTTTGTTAACTTTACGTGTACATACGATCAGCAAAAATTGCGCCTTACCACTACACTACTAGGGTGATTTTTCTGTTAAGTGACTAGTTTAAGTGCCAATTTATTTTGTTTTTAATGCAAAGCAAAACAGTTTTAAACTGGATAGGCATTCCGTTTGGCGAGTATATGTTTTTATAGTGTTTTTATTAACAGGGCCAGTATTGAGGCACCTATATCCGATATAGAGGAGGTACGGTTGCACTTCTTTTGAAATAGCAGTTCTTTTTTGAGTACATTTCGGATAAAACAATATGTTAAAATTATTTTCATAGGAAAGACTTAAATGAAATAGTATTTGCATAAATATAGGTTGACAATGATGGTATTAACAAGAGTAGATATATTATATTATTAGGTACTATATTTGACTGGTTAGCCGTAAAGGTCGGTTGACATGCAATTTTTCCTTTATTTATTATAAGTTGTCATTTTATTATAACTTGTCCTTGATTAACTTTCAGTTCGCTGTTCAGTTTTTCCCCCCGAAAAAATCACGCTTGTCAAAAAATAACAACTTATATTCACTTATGGTAGGCAGCTATCAACTCAGCGTTACTCCATGCAGTGTTCTGTGTGGAGAATGCCCCTTTATGCTAAGCCAAAAGCAGCTTTATAAAACTCACCGTAAGCAGCTTTCAGCTTGTGGTGTTTGGTAGGAGCGAACGTCTCAGCTAGTATATCCGCTATGATGGTAATAGAGGGCGCTAGACGTTGCCTCGCTCTAAGTCGACTGAGTAACGCTGCGTGGAGAGACCATAGCCCCTCTATTCGTGGGAACATTTGCGCGATTTATACTGAAGTTTCGACTAGCTAAAAGCAGCTTTATTACACTCATCGTAAGCAGCTTTCAGCTTGTGATGTTTGGTAGGAGCGAACGTCTCAGCTAGTATATCCGCTATGGTGGTAATAGAGGGCGCTAGACGTTGCCTCGCTCTAAGTCGACTGAGTAACGCTGCGTGGAGAGACCAAAGCTCCTCTATTCGCGGGAACATTTGCGCGATTTATACTGAAGTTTCGACTAGCTAAAAGCAGCTTTATTACACTCACCGTAAGCTGCTTTCAGCTTGTGATGTTTGGTAGGAGCGAATGTCTCAGCCAGTATATCGGCTATGGTGGTAATAGAGGGCGCTAGACGTTGCCTCGCTCTAAGTCGACTGAGTAACGCTGCGTGGAGAGACCATAGCTCCTCTATTCGCGGGAACATTCGCGCGATTTGTGCTGAAGTTACGCCTTGGAAGCGGCTCATGCCTTCTGCGAACATCTAGAAATATAATTGAATGGGTTATCGCATGAATATTAAAAAGTTTGGATACTTAGTTACCTGGATGTTTTGTACTCACCTTCTGCATAAGCCTTATTGTAAGGCAGTGATGTTTTTCTGTGAGTATTAGCTCGTATATGTGTTCTTGTCTTTTCGTCTCTCTGTCACCTAGTTGCCTGTAAAAAATGAACCTTTAAGTTTTTTTTTATTTTATTATCTAGAATTATTAAGTTTAATAAATAAATAATGTTACACAATTCAAACACCATTATCTAGCCGAGCTTCTTTAATGGGTACTACATAACTGATATACAATACATTACATAGATAGATATTTTATTATAAGTACATAGAAAACATCCTGAACAAAAATCTTTTAGGGTTAAGCTCGCCTTTGTACATGTTGTTGTTATTTATATCGAAATAGTTGGTCTATGGTATAATATTTGTTTATGATTATCTTGTCTATGCAATACTCTTTTGTCTGTACTTCTTCTTGTTCCAATAAAGCTGTCAGTAAGCACACATCGTTTTTCCTTTAATAATAGGTTATGGGCCCAGCCCAGCGTGTCAATTTAGCTAGTAATTAGGGACAGTCGTAATTTTCAGTTTTAGCTCAGTTTTTTAGCGTAGGTCGCGAGTGATAACCTAAAATATCATGTCGACGAACTATCTGGTAAATGTACCGAAGCTGAAAGGGCGGGAAAATTACACGGAATGGTGCTTCGCCGCGGAGAATTTTCTGATCTTGGAAAACATGGAGCATTGTATAAAACCTGTTACCGGGAAGACCACAGAAGCCGCTGATGATGCGAGGACTAAGGCTAAATTGATTCTCACTATCGACTCGAGCTTGTATGTACACATAAAGGAGGTTAAAACGTCGTTGGAGCTGTGGAACAAGCTGAAGGCTTTATTCGACGACTCCGGTTTCACTAGACGCATCAGTTTATTGAGAAATCTTATTTCGATTCGTCTCGAAAATTGTAGTTCTATGACCAGTTATGTGACACAGCTAGTGGAAACAGGACAAAAGCTAAGTGGAACGGGATTCCAAATTAGTGATGAGTGGATCGGCTGTCTTTTGCTGGCTGGTTTAACCGAAAAATATGCACCGATGATAATGGCGATTGAGCATTCGGGGATCGCCATCACCACCGACGCCATTAAATCTAAGTTGATGGATTTGGATGAAAACAATGGCGGCGACGACGCTAACGGGGCATTTGCAAGCTTTAGAAAAAACAAGGTTGGCAGCACTGGTCATGGCGGAAATAAAGACAATGGATATTCGGAAACGTCAAAGTCAAAGAAAATACCGCGTTGTTACAGATGTAAACAAATCGGACACTATCGGAATCAATGTACTGCTGACAAAGATTCTTCAAATACTAAATCGAGTAAACGTAAACAGACAAACGCATTCAATGCAGTTTTCTTGAATGGCAGTTTTTCGAAAAATGATTGGTATGTTGACTCAGGAGCGAGCGCCCACTTAACCTCAAACGAAAATTGGATTAAAAATATCTCGACCGAATATTCTATTAAAGAAATTGTTGTTGCTAACGAAGAAAAGCTCAGCGTGAAGTGCTCGGGTGATGTGCAAATTGCTACGGTTACTGACGACAGTGAATACGACGTGATTGTCAAAGGAGTGTTGTGTGTGCCAAAGTTAACCACAAACTTATTATCTGTCAGTCAATTGGTTAAAAATGGTAACCAAGTTGTGTTTACTACCAGTGGATGTAACATTTATAACAAAAATGAGCAGTTGGTGGCCATAGCGTCATTGACAAATGGTGTTTACAAATTGAGAACTTCTGAAAGCACACTGGCTACAATGTTTGTATCTGTGGATACATGGCATCGCAGATTAGGCCATGTAAACAGCATGTACTTAAACAAGATGCCTGATGCAGTGAGTGGCATGGAACTGGAGAAGAAAAGTGACATTTCCCAGTCGTCATGTATTGTTTGTTGTGAAGGCAAACAGTCACGCCTTCCTTTTGGACATGCTGGTTCAAGAAGTAGTGAATTATTGGGTGTAATTCACAGCGATGTATGTGGTCCTATGGAAAATGCTTCGATTGGTGGTTCCAGGTATTTCATTTTGTTTATTGATGATTACAGTCGGATGACCTACATATATTTCATGAAGCAGAAAAGTGAAGCATTTCAATGTTTCCAGGATTATAAGGCCAAAGTAGAGAACCAGTTGAACAAGAAAATTAAAATACTTCGTAGTGACAATGGAAAGGAATTTTGCTGCAGAAGTTTTGATGATTATTTGAAGAAAAATGGCATTTTGCACCAGAAGTCGAATCCTTACACGCCAGAACAAAATGGATTGGCGGAGCGTTACAATCGTACAATTGTCGAGAAGGCAAAATGTTTATTATTTGATGCCAAGCTGAGCAAAGCATTTTGGGCTGAAGCATCAAATACAGCTGTCTACCTGCATAATCTTACTGTTCTTCCAGTGCTAAATGATAAAACTCCTTATGAGATTTGGTCAGGACGTAAGCCAGACATAGGTCATTTAAGAATTTTTGGCAGTCGTGTGATGGTGCATATGGCCAAGGAAAAGCGCCTAAAATGGGACAAAAAGTCAGAGAAAAAGATACTTGTGGGCTACCCAGAAGACATAAAAGGGTATAGAGTTTATTGTCCCATCACTAAAAAGGTCAGTACCAGTAGAGACATTATTATAATGGAAGAAGTATCTATACCTGTGACAGAAAACAAAGAATGTAATGAAGAGAGTCTTGGTTCAGTGGGGGACATATCTTCAGGAGACTTGGAAGATAATATAGATGAAACTTATACTGACAAGTCTGATGTGACATATATACCTAGTGAGTATGAAAGTGTTTCATCATCTGAATCAGGAGAATCGGAGCATGATGAAAAACCTGTCAGGTTGCGGCAGAAACCAGAGCGATATGGATATTTAAACATGTGTGCTGATTCTAATGTGGAGGCATGGGACGATGCTAACGATGCTGGTGATCTGACAGTACAGGAAGCATTGGTAGGGCCGGAGAAAGAGCTGTGGTTAAGTGCAATTAGGGAAGAACTAAAGTGTTTTAGTGAAAATGATGCATGGGAGTTGGTAGATGCTCCAAGTGCAGGTACGGTAGTGAAGTGCAAGTGGGTACTTAAAAAGAAATACTGTGACGAACAAGTTAGATATCGTGCTCGATTAGTTGCGAAGGGATTTACACAAAGACCTGGTGTGGATTATTATGAGACTTTTTCTCCTGTTATAAGACATTCAACTTTGCGTTATCTATTTGCATTGAGTGTACAGTTAAATATGGACATAACTCATCTGGATGTTACTACAGCATTTCTCAATGGTCATTTAAAAGAAACCATATTTATGCAGTTACCTGAATGTTTTCCTAATGTTAATTGTAACAAGGTTCTTAAATTAAAAAAGGCTATTTATGGCCTAAAACAGGCTTCTCTTGCCTGGTATGATAGAGTAAATGAAACTTTATGTAATTTAGGTTATGTCAAGAGTAAAGTTGAGCCTTGTGTATTATTAAAGGATTGTCAAAATAATAGAAAGGTAATAGTTGGTCTTTATGTTGACGATTTCCTTATTTTTTCAAATGTGAAGTCTGAAACTGATAAGTTAATTGAAGCTTTAAATGCTAAATTTAAAATCAAAAATCTTGGTGATGTCAAACAGTACCTAGGCATGCGAGTTAATGTTGATAGAAAAAACTGTGTTGTTACTCTTGATCAGGAACAGTATATAGAGCAATTGATGCACAAGTTTAACATGTCAGACTGTCACACAGCAGAAACACCCATAGAATGTAAATTGAATATTGAAAAATCTAGTTTGTGTAAAGATAATATTCCATATCAACGGTTAATAGGGTGTTTAATGTACCTTGCAGTGTTGACTAGGCCAGACATAGCATATTCTGTCAGTTACTTATCTCAGTTCAATAATTACTATTCAGATGTTCATTTTTCTTATGCTAAAAGAGTGCTAAGATACCTGTATAAGACTAAACATTATTGTTTGAAGTACTCCCAAGGAACAGCAGATTTGGTCGGTTATGTAGATGCCGATTGGGCAAGTGACACATCCGATAGACGGTCATATACTGGTTTCTGTTTTCTTAAAAGTGGGTCTGCTATTTCATGGGAGAGCAGAAAACAACGCACAGTGGCGTTGAGCAGCTGTGAAGCAGAATACATGGCTTTATCGGAAGCGTGTCGAGAGGCCATACATTTGCGTAGACTAGAAATAGAAATAGTTGGATTTTGTAATAAAGTAATATTGTTTAATGATAGCCAAAGTGCTTTAAAACTTGCCAATAGTCATCAGTCATACAAGAGGTCCAAACACATAGATGTACGTTACAATTTTATAAAAGAAGTCATTGATAATGAGATTGTTGAAACTAAATATGTAGGGACTTCTGAGATGCCTGCTGATTTATTGACAAAAGGTTTGCCCAGAGCAAAACATTATAAATTCATGGAGATTTTGGGACTCCTTAAAATTTAGTTTTGTTTTTATACCTATATATATTTTTCTGGTTATGTATTTCGATATAGGTGTTGTTATTTATATCGAAATAGTTGGTCTATGGTATAATATTTGTTTATGATTATCTTGTCTATGCAATACTCTTTTGTCTGTACTTCTTCTTGTTCCAATAAAGCTGTCAGTAAGCACACATCGTTTTTCCTTTAATAATACATGTCCTGTATTTGTTAACTTTTATGTATGTTATTTTGTGTGCAATAAAGAATTTATTTATTTATGAATTTATGAAAATCTGCAGATCGTACATTTGTCCCGAGGTGGGAATACCCGCAACGTCCTGTGTCGGTAAGGTTAAATATAAACAAAACGAAAAAAACCCTGTAACCCTCATACTATTTGGGATGTCATTTAAGATCGGCCAATGAACATTTCATCAAGTAAAAAAAAACCTACAAATCAGCCATATTCAGCATATAAATTTTGAGTTATGTCGTTAGCTTTTGTTCTATGTAGGATATATGCGTTTCGAACCTGGCTTTATTCCTACAAATCTAAGGTTCAAACTCACTTAGCCAATCCTTTAGGAGCGCCAGCGGCCCAAGTGTCAGCCTCCAAAGCTCCAAGTCCCAACGCTATAGCCTCGTCTCCGAGCTGATCTGGTGTGAGGAAGATCTCAGGCCATTCCGTCACTCCGTCGTCTGATGCACTGCAAAATGATTTACCATAGTTAGTGGTACCGCAAAATAGTTAAAAATTTATATGTAAGTACGTCATGATTGTTTCCAGTGAAGCACTTGTTCACGCGCTAGTGTTTGGGAATTAATTTTAGATTAATAAGCCTCTATTTTTTCAAATGTCACAGAGATTAGGATAAGGGAAGAAAAATGAGAGAACCCTGTAGTCATCAAAGTCCAATTTTGGAGCGCTGCTTCTGGCTGGATACCATTCACAAATTCACAATTAATTAGTTACACTTGTTTTTTTTTTTACGGTAAATAAACCTTCCTTTGACCGCAATCTCACCTGATGGAAAGCGAAGATGCGGCCGACGGTGTATCACAAAGGTCTAGAAGATACCTATTCACCCTTGTCTTGTATTTGGATAGTCCCTGTCCAGGTTGGAACCCCTTTTTATAGTTTTAGCAGTTTTTATTAACAAATCACACGGAGACGTTGTTGCTTGGTTCAATTGAAAATCGCCATCTTCCTTTTTCTTCTTGGTAGGTAATTAATAGGTGGGGGAAAGATACAGACATTAAAGGATCGAACACTAGTGCAAAATGTCTCACCTGTTGATAAGGCGAGTGCACTGTTAGGTAGTGCCTATTAGCACTTGGTTTTGTTTGTTTTTCACTTTCGTTTTTTTTTACCTCATTACCTATTTATGTATGCCTTTGACGTTTGTTGCTGTTCTTTATTGTTATTTTCCTGTGCTGTTTGTGTGTGTACCCAATAAAGAGTCTATCTATCTATCAAAAGGGATGGGAATAATCTCTGTGGCGTTATCAAATTATGCTAAACTAATCATTGCATTTTGGCCGTTACAGTACTTTTGATTGACGTCCTATGAGCGCCTTATGTTAACAGAAGGTTCTCGAGTTGCGACCACGTACAGCATGGCGTAACGTGGTCTTGATATAATAATAATAATAATAAATAATGCTGGACTATTCACACAGCATTATCTAGCCCCAAGCTAAGCAGAGCTTGTGTTATGGGTACTAGATAACTGATATACATAATACAATACACTACATAGATAGATATTTTTTTATTATATATAGAAAACATCCAGAACGCCCTGAACAAATACCTGCAGATCGTACAAATATTTGTCCCGAGGCGAGAATCGAACCCGCAACCTCCTGCGTCGCAGGCGGACCTTCGCCCACCGCGCCACAGAGGATATAATAGTAACGCATACATCTAGCCGCATACGGCTCTATTTTCAGTAAGTAATAAAGAAATAAAAAGTCCCGTCTTAAAAAGGTATTATTAAACCAAATTGTTGGTTATTATAGTTTAACACTATTAGTAATTTCTAGGAAATCAAATAAAATCCCAATAAAAATTCGGCTTCGACAGGAATCGAACCCACGTCCTCCAGGTACAGGGCTGTCATAACCTCTAGACCACGAAGTCGGACGACCTATCGATCCGAAAATCCCTGGGATTTTTTTACGGCTCGATTCCCGAAAAAAGCCGAAAAAAAAATTGGGATTTTATTTGATTTATTATTAAACCATTTAGTAAAATAGTATTAAGAATTGGGTTAATAGTTCGCTTTACCTATTAATAAAGGAAAATACTCACTTGCTTTGATCATGTTTATGATCAGAATCCTTGTCGTCATTATAAATATGACCGGTGCTGGAATGACAAAGAAATCGTTAGAAAAAACTAAAATTGTAAACCGTTGTTGGCAACACTGAAAAACATTCGAAAATCGATAATGATCAAAATCAGAGAAATGTTATGGTACTAAGTGAATATTTTCAGAGTTGCCATCTTGAAATAAGCAAAAATAGGGTCAAAATTCATTCGACAAAACAAATGATTGTGTGAACGAACAGTAGGTTTTCTTAACTACAGAATGTTCTAGAACTATTGAGGTTTATTGGTTTTATAAGTCAGCGAAGCCTAAAAAAATATAAGAAGAAGCATTTAAGAAAAGCTGATCGGCCACTGTAATAGATTCATGCACAAATACTTATAACTTATAAATAGAAAATATATTGTCTATTCAAGGTAAACCTACATAATTAAACTAATATTTACTAAAACTTAAATATTTAAAAACCTATGTCTAACAGTAAAGAAAAACTCGTTGCTATATTTTCATCTAAAACTTACGAATTTGTTCTTTGCTACAATAAGAAAACAGTGACAATTTAATTATGTTCCATTTTTACATCTACAAATTCACAGTAAATTATATAAACGTAATTTTTATTATTGAATAAATCTGAAAATCTAAACAGAAGAAGTAAGTCGAACCTTGAAAAGACAACCTGAAATAAAAACAGCACAGACGAAAAACAACCTAAATCTCAACGAAGTAAAGTACATTCTACAACGGCGTTCTCAAGAATTCAAACTACCTTCAAGATAGAAAGATACACAAGTAAGGCGTCGTGGATGATTCGAAAATCTAGAAGAGAATCAGATAATGGTTGCCACTGGAAATACGTACTTAACTGCAAACAAATAAGAGTCATGGTTCGATGATGTCGTAGTTTACAAATATATCTCTATGACGTGTATGAGAAAATAGTGGAAAAAACGAGATAGGCATCCGAGATTCTAAACATTTTAAAATGTATGAAAGAGTGAGTAAATGATAAATAAGTACTATTTTGAGGGTGAAGTTGAAAATTCACCCAAATTGTTAAACCCTTTTTTTCCTAAAGGGAAGTAAAATAAATATGGGTAGCAAACGATCATACATTTCAGTAGAAAACTTTACAAATCAGGGCGTGTATGAAAGAGAGAGAACGGTATGGAAATGGAGTATAATAGATAGAACATGGATGTAACAACATGAGTGAAAGAGAAAGGTATCGCTCCGCACTTACTGATCAACCATCTTAAAAATTTTAACGTATGGAGAGAACAATGGATGTAACAATGTGAGTGAAAGAGAGAGGCATCTCTCCGTACTTACTACACCAAATTTTAAATTTTGGAACGTATGAAAGAGAGAGAACAATGAATATAACAATGTGGATGAAAGACAAAGGAATCGCTCCACATTTGGTACACCAAGTAGTAAATTTTCGAAACGTATGAATGAGAGAGAACAATGGATGTTACAATGTGAGTGAAAGAGAAAGGCATTGCTCCGCACTTTACATGTTCGGAACGTATGAAAGAGAGAGAACAATGGATGTAACAATAACAATGTGAGTTAAAGAGAGGCAGGCATCGCTCCACACTTACTACGCCAACTTTTAAATTTTCGGAACGTATGAAAGAGAGAGAACAATGGATGTAACAATGTGAGTGAAAGAGAGACAGGCATCGCTCCACACTTACTGTACGCCCAGCTTTGTCGCGACCCGGCGCCACGGCGAGTAGCATCCAGATGAAATCTTCTTGCTGTGTGTACAACACACGTGTATATTTGTGTGCGTGGGTGACGAACGCGTTTGTGTGAGTATTGAGGAATATAAATAAAATTAACATTAATTGCCAGGGCAGAAAAGAATTCTTAGACCAGTGGAACAGTATAATGGCAGAAAAAACAACAAATTATAGTATTTTTGGTGGTTACTATTGTATGTATTAATTAAAATTTAACCGAAAATCAGAAGTCCAGAGCCAAAATTAATGTTTTTATGTAATTTATAGTTATCCATCAAACTTAATGTTTTGACAAGGTGAATTCTTGATTTGAGTCGATATACATATTTTTGTCATTGGTTGACTAAAAGAAGTACTCGAATGATACAATTCATCAATTTACACATTAAATCCGCAGACACTCCTAAACTTATTTTAATAACAACCACTTCAATACCCACACAAAATAATGACGTAAAACAGAACGAAAAAAAAAACAACTTACCGGAACCAAAACAGCATAAATCACGAAGAACACAATCAAGGAGTAAACATAACGAAAACCAGCAAAATTTAACAAAGCCACGTTTATCAACGAAAAACTAAAATAAGATAAGTCATTATCATACTTGTGTATCCTTATAAACAAACCTAATTATTTTACTATAAAAACTATCGAAGTTTGAAGAAGACATTATGAATGTAAGCGGGTTAACTACGAACCTCGTTGTGTGAAGAACACCAACGTTTGACCCTTTATGATGGAACGCACAATTGGATCCATACTCACCCAGGTGCCGAATTCTAGTAAATTAATCACTTCTACATTACAATGCATCGTCGTCTCAGAACGACAATTTTGGCATGAATTATCACATTACGATCGAGAGCGTGTGTTAAACGTGTCAAGGTTGAAACTAATTTTCATCTACGATTCAGTGATATTTTCAGTGAAATTCGGCCCCGATTAAACATTGGGTGTTCTTCCAACCCATACAGGGTTCGTAGTTAACCCGCTTGCATTCATAATTAAATCTATTTATATTTTTTCATTCTTACATAATTATAACCGCTTGCAAACGAAACACAAATGCAACAGCTGTCTTAATTTGGCATTATAAAACCCTTTGCCAAGTTGCAATAAAAAATAAGCAGCAAAATATGTAATGCCAAAAATGATCTTCTACTAGACCAGTTTAAAATCTTCTTTTAAGTTCTGCTCTATAATTTAATTTTAAAAAATTTAACTGGCAAAGTACTTACCTATTCGAGCTTTGTGATTGGCCAGAAACTGAGCTGCGTTTACTGCTTTTTCCGCTGGCGGCGCTAAGGGACTTGCCAACTGAAGTCTGAAATTATCGAAAATCAAACTTATTATTTTAAAATAACGTTCAATTTGATAAAAGGCAAGATGAAAAAAAAGGCAGATGCTGAATACGGCTATCTGAAGAAATGGCGCTTTTGTTTTGTTATGTGTATACTACACATACTACAGTGTCTCTACCATGAGTTGTCACAGTTAAATTGCCTGACGTTACTACAGTAGTTACGTAAATACGCTTATAGTTATCCACAGCGCATTTTAGTACCCAACTATCCGCCAGAGGCGCTTTAGAAGTTTCCATACATTTTTTTAACTACAGTCGCTAGCGAGTATATATTGTCAAAACTCATGGTAGACACACAGGACTCATTTAGTATGAGAGAATGATGATGACAGAATAATTTTCAATAACGTAGGTACCTCCGGTGCAAAGTATATTTTCTGACACCATAATCGATAAATTTGAACATTTGGAGAAAATAAAGAGTTTATAAAAACATACCTTAGAAGTTTTTGGTTTGTTACATTCCACTATGTAATCTTTGCACAAGTTTTGATGCACCGTCATTGTACAGTCTGAAAAGTAAAATTCAAATTGTAACATATTTTTACACTATATATCAAACGAATCACACTTCACACTAATATTATAAATGCGAAAGTTTGTATGGATGTATGTATGGATGGATGTTGTTACTTCTTGAAGCCAAAACTACTGGACGGATCTGGGTGAAATTTTGCATACAGGTAATTCTAATCCTGGAATCAAACATAGGCTTTTTATCCCAGAAATCAGTTCCCGTGGGATGAAACCACCTTTTAACGTTTCCATAGGAATAACGCGTGCGAAGCCGCGGGGCGCAGCCAGTAAAATATAAATGCGAAAGGTTGTATGCATGGATGGATAGATGATGTTTGTTACCTCTTCACGCCAAAACTACTGATCGGATCGAGCTGAAATTTTGCATATATGTAATTCTTATCCTAGAATATAAATAAATAATAATAAATAATGCTGGACTATTCACACAGCATTATCTAGCCCCAAGCTAAGCAGAGCTTGTGTTATGGGTACTAGATAACTGATATACATAATACAATACACTACATAGATAGATTTTTTTTTATTATATAACAGAAAACATCCAGAACGCCCTGAACAAATACCTGCAGATCGTACAAATATTTGTCCCGAGGCGGGAATTGAACCCGCAACCTTCGCCCACCGCGCCACAGAGGTCGTCAGTAGAATCAATAAAAGTCAATATTGTTTAAGAAAGTCGTCGTAGAATCAAACATAGGCTACTTTTTATCCCATAAATAAGTTCCCGTGGGATGAAAATCCCCTTTTTCGTTTCCATAGGAACAACACGTGCGAAGCCGCGGGCGCAGCTAGTGAGTTATAAAGCCTTCTCTCTGTGTATTTTTAGCACCTTTAAAGCAATCACCAATCAGCCAAGACAGCCAAGAGTGGTGATTGTAGCTAATCCCTCCTTTGGTCCCCCACGTTCAGCAGAGGACGTATGTGTGCTAATAAAGGTATTTAAGGGTATACTCACTGTCACAATACAGTGACGGTTTGTCAGTTAAGGGCCGGCCGCACCAGTCGCAATCGCCTCCACTGCCCGCCGCTTGCCACGCGTGCGACACCTTACGAGATTTGTCCTGAAACAAAACATAGGGTGCACTTTAAATCAAGTCGTTATAGGAAAAACAGCATAGATTGAGACAACCTGAACCTCAACAGCCTGCATTGGTCCACTGCTGGACGCAGGCCTCCCCCTGATCAACGCATTAGCGTTTATCTCATGGGGGGGATGACCATAATCTCCACATTGAGACAGTCAATTGACCAGATTGAGACAGTCAATTGACCAGATTGAGACATTCAATTGACCAGATTGAGACAGTCAATTGACCAGAATGAGACAGTCAATTATCAATTCATCACATTGACAGTTGAAAAGGTGGACGAACGATGATATCGAATTCTGATTTGGCACAACGAGACGTTTAGAAAATTTCCATCATCGATAGACGATCATTAGATAGGTGTGTGGTGCTGGCTTTGAACTTTCTCCACTATCCCATGGATGTCGTAAGAGGCGACTAAGGGATATCCACCGGGGGCGGATAGCAGTGCCCAGTATTATGGGCATCACGAAAAACATAAGACAGTCGTGCTAACTTTGGTTAGACCAAGAAATTTGTAATACTAACGTTGATATACAATACCTTGGGTTACACCTTTAGTGCGAGAGGAAGAGGTCTTATGGTTTGCTACTAGAACTTACTTTTGAGCGAAAGTTACATCGGACTGTGAATTTGTAAATTCATCAATTGAAAGATATGGAAAAGATTATATTAGGGTTCTATTTACCTTTTTCTTCCTGAAGAAAAGACTTCCTCTCTTCCGTCTCTTTTCAGCGTGGTGATCGAACGCCGCTCTGTACAAAACACATAACTATAAAACTTGAGAATTTAAGATAACTTAAATTTTTTAAGTAAAGCTGTATGGCTTTTTCCATATAAAGAAAACATGCAAAACTGTAAGCGAAAACAAATTGACAAAATCGAACACAAGCAAAGCATTGTGTAGCATGCCGTGTTAAAACATTAGTGCCTTATTTCAATTTAAAATGATGATATAACTTAGTTTTCATCATCATCACACGGTAAGACCTCTGCTGGGCATAAACCCCCTTCAAAAATCATATATACTACTATAGAGGCCATAGAGACCCATAGAGGCTTTCTTCTGGACAACGCCATAACATTAAATTATCCGAGTGGCAATTCAGACGATACAAAAACTAAAATAAACTAATTTGGCAGCACTAAATTTGTAGCCGCCCTCTTTCTTATCGATCGATATAAAAAGGACAGCGTGATTTTTAGTGCTATCAAATAAGTTAAGTTTTTGCACCAATTGAATTGCCAACTCGGTATTTTATTAGTCTCGGTATTGGAGGCTAACTACGAATACAGATCATGAAAATTGCTTCTAACATGGTCCTTATGCCTGTGGTAATAAAACTTACTGTTCCAAAAACGCAAGCCGATGCAAGCCCAAATGCTCCTGATGCGCGTTGTTTCGTCTCCCCTGCTGATTGGTCGGGACAGTCGCAGCCGAGGCGTCTTCGTCACTTTCCGTCTCGCTCGCACCCCCGGATCGGCTAACCGAGCGAGATACTGATATAGCTTATGCGTGCGAAACTGAGCCTTTGGTGGTTGACCGTTGGTACAATTTGTATTGCTTCACGAATTGATTTTCTGGTTGGAGTTTCGTACGCATGTGCTTTTCAGTTTGTAGAACTACTGTGATTGTGTTTTGTTTCTCTCTATTTGAACTATGGTTGCTAATAAAGTAAATATAGAAAAGACATTGCATCGAAACTATTTTCCTCTTCTATTATATGCATATACATATTTATATGCATACATGTATTTGCTTGTCTACTTTATTTCTTTGTAAGAGGCTACTGTTACAAAATCCGATAGCCTTTTTGCGTTTTTAGAATATCTACGACATTTTAATAAATGTATTACATAGTAGCAGGATATTATATACATAAAAGATTTTTTATTAAAATGCCAAAATAAAAAATGCGACTGCAATCACAATACTTCTACAAAATCAGTGCGAAAAATGCAAATTAAAACCATCAGTTCCTATTAAAACTGACTTGTGCTATAATTAAAAAATATTGAGCGAAGCAAACAGTGAGCACACAGTCAAACATTGAATAAAAAACATGCACATAATATCTTGAAAAAATAAAATCAACAGTAATTTAAAAGTTAAAGCTTCATAGAAAAATAGAAATGTATCCGTTTTGTTTCTTTACCACATATGATTTACTTATCTTATCTAAGCCAGATGCTCCGTAATCTCTCATGACCCTCTCATCACAACGATCTCTTCTAAATAAGCACCCAAAGCTAACATGCTAATAATTCTCCTAGAACAAGATCCCAAAGTTATATCATGAAGTTTTTATTCCAAAGCATTTTTTTCGTATGGACTATAATGCTGTTTACCCCAGATGGGCATGACACCGGACCTACATTACATTACCTATTGGTACCTCCTTTTAAATACACCCTGATTAGATTATCTAATCTATTTCGTTGCGGTTGTGGCGACCTCCTAATCCCACTTTTCTTTTACCTACACTCTACCGAATGAGACTCTTTACACACTTTATCTCAGCATTGAACTACCTGCTAACTCAATTTAAATCTTATCCCCCCAAATAAAGCTACTACTCACATATTAACATCGTCGACACAGACTTCTGCAGAGGTAGACGCACCATCAACCGAACGCCCTATGTGATTTCTACTCCCCATAATATAACCTCTTTCCTTCTATGCTCAAAAATAATGTCTTTCTATCCCCTTCTCTATCTTCTAGTCTTAGCTAACCTACTAACCGACGCAAGGTCTTTCAAAGCAGTATATGAGATCTTGTCTGCCTGTCTATTTTACCTAACCTAAACCCACTCATGCTAGAACCTTCTCTTATTTTGACCGTATTCCCCAAACAATCCCCTCTTATAAATTGAAGGCTAAGCCCATACATATTAATCGGTTGCTCACGTTCCCTTCACTTTTTAACCTACAATCCATCAAATGAGACACAAATTTACACACTATCTCAGCATTAAACACTCTCAACCTGCTAACTCAATTTAAACCTTATCCCCCGAAAATAAAACCCTAACTCACATATTAATCGGCTGCGGCGGTTGTGGTGGTTGTACAGCAGCCACAATGCTGGGTGTCGATACAGACTTCTGCAACGGTAGACGCGGCATCAAACGAGCGCCCTCGGTAAGACACGCCGCGCCCGTAACTGCGCCGGCTCGAAGCGCCGCAGTTACTTTCTCGAAGTCTTTCTGTAATGATATAAAAAATATGCTGAACAATTCACACATCATTATTTAACCCCGAGCGAAAAGGATCAGGCTGTCATTTTGCATGAATGTAGTTCCAGGCCTGGAATAACGTTTATCCCATTACCAATCAGAAACCGAAACAAGAAATTTCATACATTTTTGTATCCCCTCATGATTGCTGCGAAACAGTGCACTTTCATGGTTTTTTTTATCCTATATTCATATTCATAATTTTTGATCGTGTCTTGCACGTACCTACACTTAAGGAACCTAAGAAAACAAATAGAATTTTATATAATTTGAGTTTTTTACCACACCTGTGAGTATTGAGATCTAGGCCTAGTTTAAAAACCAAACCCGCAAGGTTCGCCCCTTAAGAAGGCTACGAACCTCTCCCAAATCTCAGCGGCCGGCCCGAGCGAATTTGTTGTTGTTTCACGTAGAATCGCATCGTGTTGGCCATTCCGCGGCATTCGGTTGCAGAAATTTGAAGGAATTTCTCAATTTTTTATATTTTTTCGTACTTTGCAATTCATTTTGAATAAACGACTGATTTCAGAAATTTTTGTTTAGTTCTAATGGTGAATATATTTAGGATGTTTGCAGTGTGACAGATTTTCGAATAAAGGTGTCTAACATGCATAAAACATAGCTTGAAAATGACTCGATTTGATGGTCAAAATATGGCAAATTAGTTTCACTCTCATTCAAAGATCATAATGTTTTTTAAAAAACGAAAACACTACAAACATAGCTATTTGTCATCCGATTATGTATGGAAAAATTGAATAAGATCGGAAACGTAGTTTCCAAATGAAGCGGAAAGTACGTTTGTATGGGAGCTAATATATTCGTTCCGTTCTTAATGCTAAGTAATAGATATTTGTAAATAGGCAACTTACAGCGAGATCATTATCGTTCAGCGAATGCGTAGAATGCCGAACTGGTCTCGGCACTTCGCCCTCCGACTCCATAGACGACAGCGACGCACTATGTCCATTGAGGTTGCTGAAAACGTTTAGAAACGAGTCAATTTATAAAGGAGGTTTCTTTTACTAGAGCCTTTGACTAACCCTGGGCTATTCTGGCTGCGACATTTTATAATATTGTAGAGAGAACGCACTTAATCATTAGTGATTAAATAATATGCCATCCTTCCCTCAGTACGGAAATGTCATAACCAACTACACCATGAGATCAAGTGGCGCAGGAGTCGAAAATCTCTGGGACTACATACCTACGGACTCTAGCGATGTTAGCTTGCTTTGGGACATTATTTGATTTATTAGAAATTACCCATAGTGTGAGTGAAGGCTTACGCACTATAATAATAATAAAACACCTTAGATCCGTGATCGTGTCGAAAAGTTCCTTAAACTAGATTTATTTCAATAGCTTCATGTCCAGACGGGATTAGATCCCACACCGTTTATACCGGATGCTTAAAGAGAAGGATTGACTGCTCTATAGACCCCACGATCGTGATTCATAAAGTTAAAGGGATTGTACATTAACTCTGAATATCAAGACAACATACTTCCTCTGCCGGTGTGCGTCAGGCCTGGTGCCGAAATCCAGAGCAGCCCACGACCTACGTCGGCCTTAGTCGCGTCCCTCCCATAGACCCAACGATCGTGATTAATAAGTTGTTGAAGAGATTGCACATTAACTCTGAATATCAAGACAACATACTTCCTCTGCCGGTGTGCGTCAGGCCTGGTGCCGGGTTCCAGAGCGGCCCACGAGCTTCGTCGGCCTTCATCGCGCCTCTCCCATAGACCCCACGATCGTGATTCACCTGGAAAGTGAAAAGAAATCTTTATCATACGCAATTAAAATTCAATGAAACATAGCAAAATTTCATGTTTTGTAAAGCTGGTGGCCCTGAACCCAGAAAGATTACCGATAAACCCGTAGGTTGAGGTTTTACTCACCACTGCCCTTCCGGCTCTGAGGATAGAAGTCTAGATGGGTCGGAGACGAACAATCTGGCTCTACAACGCCATCCTTGCATAGGGATGGACAAGATGTGCTGAGACGGCTGCTGCCTGTTGCCTGGAAAAAAGCATAACTATAAAACAAACATTTCTTTGCAAAATATTGTCTTGGGGTATGTTTGTTTAGCAAAAACATGTATGATTTTCTGAAGCCATTTTTGCACGCTCGGCAGTTGGATTGGTGAAAGTAGTAAAAGATTTTGATACACAATGCCCATGTTGTCTGTCGTCCAGTACTCCAGGACTGTGAGGAGTCGCACTGATGGTAGACACCTGGGCCCTTGCGGCAGCCATTTCTGGTTGCATGGAGCCGGCTACAAAGTCTTTACTTTTGGATCCAGCAACGTTGTTGATACTGAGGCTTACAACTACACAGACTAAGTTGGCGGATTCTTTAACTTACGATCACACAGGCAATAGAGCTGTTAAGCACCCCAGGATCGTGAGGTCACGCTGATGATAGGCACCTAGCCCTTGTGGCGGTCATTCCTGCTGCTGACGTGGAGTAGGTTACAAGCTCTTTGCTAATTACTCCTTCTTCCTTGTCGATGACCTACATCTATAGAATTAGTTCCTAATCGTTCAACTTACGATTAAAGGCAAAGGAGCCGCTCTCATCCGCTGCACAGCCGCATGCAGCCTCCTCAGCTGCTGGAGGCTGTCGTCCAGCACTCCAGGACTGTGAGGGGTCACGCTGATGGTAGGCACCTGAGCCCTTGCGGCGGCCATTTCTGCTGGCGTAGAGCGGGTCACGTGCTCTGTGACTTCGTCCTCGCTGCTGTCGGAATGAGGGTCTGAGCTGCCGCCGCCCTCGTCTGGAAAGGAGAGACGAATAGATTTATCATAGGTGCACAGATTTTAAAAGAGAAATGGACCTATGGAACCCATGAAAAGTATCAGTGGTAGGTCATGCAAAAGCACTACTTACAGCCATACTATCTATGGCTTATACAAGTCTTATTTCTTCTGGAAGTTTCAAAAGAAAATATCTAGTAGTAGTCCGGCAACTCGTAGTAACCTTGATAATAATGATGGATTATCTATTTCTAAACCGTTAGTTCAAGTCATACTAATCCCACAAAATACCGGAACGTTTACCTAATCCAATAATAGACTAAGAATTAAACGTCAAAGTTCTTTTGTTGTGAAAACAATTTCCTGAGCAACTAGATTGCTTCCCATCGATTGTCGTAATGATTTAGCTTCAGATTTAGATGTACGCTCTGGCTGTTAAGTAAAAGACTACCTGGTGATTTAGGATTGTTCCAGCTACGGCGCCCGTCGGAGGTAGTGTTTTTTTTATTGTTGATGGTTGGGCACCAACTCACTTTAAAAAAGTGAAGATGTGGCCTTAGATGGAGCACGCTTTTTCAGAAGGAATTTATATACTTTGGATTTGAAGACTCCAAGATTGCAATTGATTTAGCTTCAAATTAAGATTTACGCCCTGGCTGTTATGTAAAAGGCTACCTGGTGATTTAGGATAGTTCCAGCTAAGGCGCCCGTCGGAGGTAGTGTTTTTTTATTGTTGATGGTTGGCCGCCTACTCACTTCAATCACTCAAAAAAGTGAAGATGTGGCCTTAGATGGAGCACGCTTTTTCAGAACTAATTTATATACCTTGGATTTGAAAGATTGCAAGATAGTACTCTAATGGTAAAACAGACGCAGAAAGCTCATTCCACTCCAAAATACACAACAAATCTATGATAACTAGCCCTAGCGCGAGGACTAAAGGTTGGCTTTTGCTCATCAACCTGCCAAGCCAAAAATAGCGAACCAACCATTCAATTACAACAATCATCTATACAACTCCAGCCTTTCCTAACAAAGCCTTTCTGCGCTGCTCAACCCGTCAACTTTGTTCCTACCGTTCCTGAGATAACTTCGTACAATGGACTGAGGCAACGTTTATAGAACTATTGTTTGAATTGGGTACTGTTTCAACCATTTCAATGCATTTACTTCGGTTCTCAGGTTTGTTTTCCTTTCGAACATCGAAACGGAGCATACGAACGAAGTCGAGGTTTCCGATAAAATAAACAGGAATCAGTTATTGAACCAAAGTTTCAGACAGAGAGGTCAGCAAAGTGTTAGTGTATTATTATGTGTGTATGACCGCTACCTTGTGCATCGCGTAGATAACTAGGGGTATTTATATGGTATCTACATTTGGTTCTACCATAGCAGTCGTGCTGAGTGGTCACTGATTTGTCAGTGTTCTTCTTAATATACCTACATAGATCTAAGTATAATCTACAAATTATGGTACATTCTTCCAGTAGCGCTTTTTCAACAACTGGCATGTAAATATAAGGATGAAAATATTTAGTAACAACTGGCCTCAGTGTTCAAATTTTGTTGATGAACGACACACTAAGGCATTGCTGTTAGTTTCTAAGGATGATCCCGAGAAAAAATGATTCCCGAGATATCAGTATTTATCATAAAAAAAACTATTTAAAACTAAGAGATTTGAATTCCGTTTAGATTTGAAAAAAAAAACAATTTATTCATAATCATAATCTTGGTTTTTTGAACCTGTATAGAATAAACACAATTTTAATTCAACACAACTCCACACGACTACCGACCGGATGTAACCGCCATTCAGAACTCACAGTTTATGCAAATGCCGCTAATAAATCACTTGGAACAATAAATCCATGCCGAGTTTGAAGTTGGTCGGCAGAACGGATAACGGAACGGGATATTGGCTTTCATTCAGAGATGATGCGGGTTCTAAGTCGCCATTTCCCTTCACGGTTGACAAAGGTCGACCAGCCTGACTTATTTATAGTGAGCTACTTAGAAAGCTGTAGCTTGATAGACGGGTTGGTAAAATAATAGATTTTATGTTTCGGATCTAGGCGTTCGATGTGCGGGATTTAATTCATTAGGCTGAAACTGAAACGAAGAGTTTCGAAAATTAAAAATTACTCTAAGCGTATTCGATCATTCTAACTCTAGGTTCACCTCGTGGACCTGTTACCAGGTGGACACTTTTAATATAAGTAGGTAAATAAAGGTAGGTAGGTATAAGTCGTGTAGATTTACAGGGTGGACGGGATGATGATTCCGCGCAGATAATTTATTATTTTTATTTTCAATTCCATTCTTAATCATTATCTTCAAGACCTTACCTAAATAATGTACTTACTTTATATTAAAGGAGTAACTGGTCTAATTTTACACATTAAAGTTTTTAGCAGTGTTTCTTAATATGAGAGAAACTGAATAATTAGTCTGCAGGTAAGCAATCACGAACAAAGTCGCGGGGTACAGCGAGTTTGAAATAAAAACTGAATTTCCGCTTTATACTAAGATATCAAATACACCAATTCTGAAAACAGTAAAAGTTACACTTCAGAAACAAAGAACACGTCTTCAAAATTCTTCTGAACAAAAAAAACATCCACATTACTGTATAGCTACCAAACCTGTAAAAGGACCAAAAACGCTTTCATCTTCCTTTAATCTAGGTTAAAGCCACTATAACTATATCCACTAACGATCAAAAACAACTTCTCGTAAAAGGAAATCCCAGCGTATCCAACGGATATTGGTTCCTATCGGAAATCCCGTGGTAGGGGACTTTGCATCAGGCGAGATGAAGTTTCGTATCGATTTGCTTCAAAGGTAATATGTGCGGATTACAGGTAGCCTAGATTCTGAATATTTGGAAAGGTTTAGGTAGGAGGGGAGATACTATCTTAAATTCGAAAAAATATTTATACCTACATACCTAATACATACTACTCTACCGAACTATTCGTCAACGAGTGGTAGGTATAAATTTGAGGTGGAATTAGGTACGAGTATATTTCAGTTCTCGATACAAATACGGTACAAACACAATCGTTAGTAGATACAGTTGATATAGTTATCTACAGACGATTCTCGTAAAAGGTAAGCTGTGTGTAACCAACGGATATTGGTTCCAATAGGATATTCCGTGGTAGGAGGGAGGTAATCTCTTGCCCCAACCACAACAGCCTGTATTGGTTCACTGCTGGACGCAGTCTTTCCCCTCATAAGTGTCGTATAGGTTTCAATCTCGTCGTATAGGTAATGCCCATAATACCCACGTTGGGCATGGAGATCACAGTTCGATGAAATTGTTCTGCAGGAGGCGCTGCTGCCCGCCTCCTCTAGATTTCCCTTCCAAATCGCTTTTATGCTGGCATCGGACGATTCAAGTCTTGAATTGAAAAAAAATATCTGTACTTATTACGATTTCACCGAACTTTGTTTCGTCTACGAACGGTAGGCATAAATTTTAAATACGAATATATTTCACACAAATACGGCAAGGTCCAACCCAGGTTCCTAAATAAATAGGGTTTAAACAAGCAAAAAAGGTCAAGGTACGTCAGCGATGGTGGAGCTGCAAAAAGCTCCAATTTTACCCAAAACAAGGGCACTCTCATATCAGTTATAAAACTCATCCACGAAAACGACCTCAATACAAACGAAAGAGCGACTATAAAGACTCCATTTGCAAAACTCCCGATTAGCAGCATACAAAATGCATAATCATTTCTCTCCGAACACGACCTACATTCGCTGGGTCAAGGTTCCGTACAACCCTGCTGAGAACCATCATAAAAAGACCTTACAGCGCCGCGGACACCTGAACAAAGGCGACGGGTTGACAGGAAATGGGATGCGTGAAACAGATCGCGGAAAGTTGGTCGGCTGACATGGAGTTGTCGGTGTGATCATGTGATGAGCGTATGTTTTGTGGTTACAATGGCGCCGTAACAATAGCACAAGTCTTGTTTTTGCAAACGCTACAGAACTATTTCATAAAGAATGAAAATAACAATCAAATAATAGATACTATGGTTTATCCATTTTGAATGAAGCATGTTAGTAAACAAAGTACGACACAAATAACAAAATCTCACTTGCTTGGCGTCAAGTTTCAGAAGTAATTGTAAGCAATTTTTATTGAAGGGAGGATCTAAAATCGACAAGTTATGTAAATTATGTATAAAAGGACGTGCCAACAAAGTAAATTTTAGGTTAAGTTTGGGCGGTTTGTTCACGTTTATGCTCCATTCAAAATGGATACGATATAATTGGAACAATTATTTACAATTAATCTAACTATAGATCCATAAAATATTGTCGGAAGCGCAAGACGCTGGCTGCATTGCCGCGCTGTATGGCAATGCTGATGCGCTGCGCCAGATACTCACCAGCTCTCGGGTCACGGGTCTCACTTCGACCAGACGCGCAGATTTTTTTAACAGACTTCAAAAAAGAGGAGGTTCACAATTCGACTGTATTTTATGTTTGTTACCTCCGAACCTTTTTACTGGGAGGTCCGATTTACGAGATTATTTTTTTATATGAAAGCTGGTGCTTCTCGTGTCGTCCCATTTTAATTTGGTCCAGTTCTGACAAGGGGATCTACGAAAATTCATAAAAAATCTATAAAAATTGAAGTCGGTTTATAGTTTTTTAAAACAAAATTAATTATTATTTAAGCTCGGGGAGCCCCGGTACAGCAAGGACCTAGGGTCTCAACTCGAAGGAGCGTCATTTCGTAAAAAAATATGCAAATATTGCTAATAACCGCTTAGATAATCTGTTGTACGGCTCGGCAAGTTTAAGCTACGGTTATTTGACCTACTTTAACTAATTAATTCTTGCTGCCTCTATTGGGATGGCTAAATGCTTTGTTATCAATTTAATTTTGTTTCGCGTGCCTCATTACCATAAGAGCCAAGTTTAATTGTCTTTGGGGGCTATAAATGAGGTGATAAATGTGTTATGTTTTATATTAACCTTTAGGACTTTCTAACTGTTAATTTGTTTTTGTTTTAATTTTAGGTTACCTTACCTTAAATTCAGTCAGTATGTTCATAAAATTAAACATGGGGTCTGTTCCCTCATAATGTCAGGCTATATGATCTGTTTGTCATATAGCTGCAATAACATAAACTAAAATTCACTTCTTTGAAGTCGAGATGAACAATATTTGTAATTGAACAATATTGATTGGAGAAAGGATCTCAAATCCAACAAGTACTTTCCATTAGGTAGGTATGTTTAAAAATAGCCAACAAGAAAGTGAATTTGAGGTTAAGTATTGCAGGTATGTTTTATCTTTTGTGCAGGAATTAAAAAAATCGAATATAGTCTACTAGGTATATTTCGTCCCTGCATTTTTTTACTTAATTAATTAAATAATAAAAAAAAATCAAAGACAGATCAGTCACCCGATAAATATTGTTAGTCCGATATTTTTCGAACCGATAGATTCACATTCTTATAAAAGCTATTCATGAAGAAAAGTGTTCTATGAAATATTGCATTCTTTAAAAAGGCTTAAGAAAATAAATGGCTGGATAAATCCAATTGTGAAGCCAATTCGGTCAAAATTTGCAATGTCTGCTGTTCAGGGTAGGCATTATAAACACGACCCAGCCGGGGCACACAGACCCTATTTCCAATTAAGGATCTTGTTTCAACAGCTGCTCGGACCGTAAAAAACAGAAGGCACACGGCGAATAAAACAAAACTAAATTAGAATCAGGATTCTTAAAGCGACCAGACTGTTCCTATTTTAGGGGTCACCGAAACCTGCAAATAGCCAAACGGGTTAAAAATAAACGAGGGCATAAATAAACCAGAACTTCCCAGGCTTTTTATCATATCAGATAAGATTATACGTAATTGATAACCATGTGAGTTTTCTGATCTGATTACAGCTAGACTATGTCTGATTTTGTTCTGGCATAGCTCTAGATTTTGTAGCTCTTAA
Source organism: Eupithecia tripunctaria (assembly GCA_955876795.1). Classification (NCBI taxonomy): domain Eukaryota; kingdom Metazoa; phylum Arthropoda; class Insecta; order Lepidoptera; family Geometridae; genus Eupithecia; species Eupithecia tripunctaria. The sequence continues at coordinate 7,150,645 of OY041622.1, forward strand.
AAGATCAACTCGTTTTTTTTTTCAAAAAGAGGTTATCGAATGTCAAGCTGCTCCGTTGCACGACATGTCATAAATGCTTCCTTTTCTTTAACACCCTCTCTACCGAGTGACAATTTTATGATGTGAATGTGCCTTCATTTTTGCAAATGGCGTCGAAAGTCACTCACTGTGCTTTGACTGAGAATCAGTTGTCAACAAGCCACACACCAAAATAACTCCTAAAGAAAACTTTTCAGCCAGCAGCCTTTGGTTTTTGTGTGGATTGGCTACCATTTCTTACATGGCATCATTCACATTACGACATTGCTTTTGCGACACCTTGTATAAACTTTTTACTCGGTCTAGGTGCATTTTCTACGAGACAAGATTTTCTTCATTTAATATCGATTTATCATCCTTCAATCACGCTTTGCTAACTGTAAAGTTATATCTTGCGTTATCTAATACCCCATTTGCTTTCCCACAAGAAATGGATTAGTTTTATGTTGTGAACATTCCATTCTATTCAGAGATTATTAAAATTTTATGGGTTTATAGAAAAGGTCTTTAAGTTATCGTGAAGGCATTTAACAACCGGAAAGAGGTGACATGGCGACTCCCATGGTGTAGTATAGGATTTCTAGAACACAAGAAAATTTTAAATAGATTTTTTATTTGTGGTCTTTTTAGTTAATTAGTCAATTTTCAGGATGTTGGACTGTCATCTGGTTGTCTAGTTGTTGTGAGTTTTGGAGAAGGCTTGCTTTATTTCGTTTTGTGCGTCTTTTTTCTACTATATTACTGAGTTAAGTAGTTAGAAGATCGCCATTATCAGAACAATACCTTGCAGAGCAAACGCGCTTGGACTACTAGTACCTAATCCAAGCCTAGGAGTGCCTAAAACTAAATATGACTAAATATTAGGTCCTTACATATGAAATTGGCGTTTTTCGTACTGGCCACTTTAATCACAAATTTCTCCTCTTTGGTAAGGAATTCCAAATTCAAATTTGTACAGCTATAGACTCATGTATTTGTGCTTCGATGATCGTCATTCATTTGTTTTTTTCTTCTGTTTTTTTCTGTTTGCGTCACTCATTTTACAAAATGGAAAACTTAAAATATCGCATTATTTACGAGTACGAGTTCCGCCGTGGCACTAGTGCTGCGGAAACAACTCGAAGGGTGAATGATGTGTATGGCGGTCGTGTTGCAAAAGAAAACACAGTTCGTTTTTGGTTCCAACGTTTTCGTTCTGGAAATTTCGACCTGCAGAACAAGCCCCGTGGACGGCCTGAGACTCAAGTTGATAATGAAGAGTTGAAGGCTATTGTGGAAGCGGATCCATCGCAAACCACGTCCGAGTTAGCTGCAGGCTGCGATGTTAGTGATAAAACTGTTTTAATTCACTTGAAGCAAATTGGGAAGATTAAAAAGCTTGAAAGGTGGGTACCTCACGAATTGACTGAAGCAAACCGGCAAACGCGCGTCGACTGCTGCGTTACATTACTAAACCGGCACAATAATGAAGGTATTTTAAACCGAATCATTACCTGTGATGAAAAATGGGTTCTTTACGATAATCGGAAGCGCTCAGCGCAATGGTTGGATCCTGGCCAGCCAGCCAAATCCTGCCCCAAGCGAAAATTAACCCCAAAAAAGTTACTTGTAAGCGTTTGGTGGACTAGTGCCGGTATTGTTCATTACAGTTTTCTCAAATCTGGCCAGACTATTACGGCTGATGTCTATTGTCAGCAATTGCAAACCATGATGGAAAAGCTAGCGGCTAAACAACCTAGTCTGGTCAATCGCTCCACGCCACTGCTGCTTCACGACAACGCTAGACCACACACTGCGCAACAGACGGCTACTAAATTAGAAGAGCTTCAATTGGAAAGTCTAAGACATCCTCCGTACTCCCCGGACCTTGCTCCAACAGATTACCATTTTTTTCGAAATTTGGATAACTTCTTGCAAGGGAAAAAATTCAACTCCGATGGGGCAGTCCAAATCGCCTTCAAAGATTTTATTGATTCCCGTCCGACTGGTTTTTTTAGTAAAGGGATCAATGAACTACCTATAAGATGGCAAAAGTGCATAGAAAATAATGGTTCATACTTTGATTAATTAAATATATTATATTAAAAAATATTCGACTTTTTGTTCCTCCCATACAAAACGCCAATTTCATATGTAAGGACCTAATATAACCGGAGTTCTGATATCACGCCAATCTGATTGGTTGTGTTGTGTTGGCTCAAATTTCTTCTTAATTAAATACGGATTAGGAGTTTTTACATGTCATAAGTTAATTACGATTCTGTTCTGTTTAGGTAAGGTAATGGCACTTTAACAAAATTAAAGCAACCACAGTCATTACAATTAACACGGTAGTTAAACATAATATTACACATCCTACGTGCCAGTATGAGATAACTGGCCACACTTATGTTCATGTTACGCTTGCGACCTTGAATTGGATTTGTTTACTAATATTCCGTGATTTAAGTTATGTTTACTTTAAAAAAAACGTAGGTTGGCATCATTTATTGCCACAAGCCAGTGCCTGTCAGGTCTTTCTTTAATCTGAACGCGCACATTTCCGCGCCTCACGCCCTAAAGTCATCGCATTTTCAAATCTTTGAATGAAATAGTTGCAAATAGTTTGCACACCCATCCGCGCCGCATTTGACTAAAATCCTCAAAAAATCCTCTAGGTATAATGATTTTATGAAAGGGATAGGCATAGGTTACGCGTTTATAAGGCAAGTAATAGGCAGGCGGTGCCGTAAGCGCAAAAAGATTTTTGTTCCGTATTTTCAAGAAAACTACCTACTTAAAAGATACTGGTTCAAGGAACCAAATAATTAGTACCAATCAATGGGCAGAAGCCTCTTTTTTCCTATTCCACTCTTCGGGATTCAACACAGTTAACATCTTAATTAAATTTTACTAGGTTCTCTTCCCTTATAACAGTTATTATATTCTTGAGCAATGTGATGTGACGTGGCATACGTTATACGAAACATTATACCTTTTTTTTGCCACCCCAGGGCCCCAGCTATAAGCGGATAATGACAACCGCTACAAGAGGTTTACTAGGTACTTGTGTCAAGTGAGGTTGGCTTCAGAAACAGATGCTTGATCGCACTCTATAATGTTAACAGTTGGTAGAGAGGCCATTGTGTAGAGAACAGTAGAGTTTATAGATACAAGAGACAGATGGGTGTATCAAGAAGACTTGCACTGTTACGTAGGATAAGTACTTGAGCCTGTAAGAATCGTTTGTTTTCTTCGGTTGACATAGGTAAAATGTGAGAAAAAACACTACAAAGGCTACAACGTAATGCACAGGTGCCGAATCCTGCTAACCAGTCGATTTAATAGTCTTTCATTTATAGATAATTCTACGAAGATACTGCTGTCAAAGGACAAAGGTTTCTTCGTAGAATCGTCTATAACTGAAAGAAACTCTAAATAATGCGCGCGATGCAATTTGCATGGAGAGATTGTTAGAATAATTTCAACCCTTGACACTTTAGCACGCGCCTCCTCAATCTGTAGTACGTTTCATCTACCTTTGATTACAAAATGTATCATTCATAGACGCCCTACCATTGTTATAATAGCAAAGCGATTAATATAGTAGATTTAGCTTTCAGTACCAAAATGATCTACCTATATCGATCAAGATATACACCAGTTATAACCATTGATTTATTAAAAACGAAGATGAGGTACTGGTTGCTCGAAAGTGGCAACCTCAAATTGTGTAAAATTGTGTTCTCCCACATCAGTCACCGTCTGACCGGCGGCACGGGCGGTCGTGATTCGCGTGAAATATTGTTGTCTCAGTCTCACTTCGGTCCTAGATACGTCTTTCCGTCTATGTTCTTCTTTGTATTGCACAGGACTGGAAATATAACTGTGAGCGTATGTGTTTGCGTGTAGTTGTAACACATGCCAATTTTTGAGTAAGCGCTGGGAGAACGTAACCTATCTTCCCTTTTTAAATCAATGGTTATAACCAACTGATTTTATAAGGGTGGTACGAGTAAAGGGACAAAATTACCCCTTTAAGCTTCTCATAAGCAGCGGGCATTAAAACCACGCCTTTTCTGGACTAAACCAAAGTATTTGATATTAGACCACCACAGGTTGACCGACCCTAAGTTACCTAAAACCACCTGCGTATTTGATATGTAGGCTACCAATGTCCTCTAACCAAAATTCAGTTGTAAATGTTAAACTATCAGGCTTGATATTCAACTCAAAACTAGCCTTTGTGTCTGCAATTCTATTCTTGATATTATGTTACACAACAAATAAATCGTGTCGACAACCATTTACCGATATTCAAAAGGTTGATAAATGAGTGTAAGAAACAGTTCTGGCACTACAGACCAGACGTACAAAACCGACCATAACAGATCGCGATATGGACCATGAAGCATAATACCAACCGTTTCTAATCGCCAAAGATGTTTATTCCATTTAATGAAGTTGCTTTGAACCGTTTCGCCAAACTATAGTTAACTTGTTCACCTCGATGTTAAACTACAATGGGAATAGTCCTTGATGAATTTCGCTTGCTATCAGTCTTCCAAAACAGAAAATGAATTGACGAAAACAAATTGACGTTATAAAATAGTAAAGTAATTTACTAAGCATTATTTGTCAAAACACATCTGCAATTGTAAAAGGAGCTTCATAATCAAGCTTGTAGAATTGTAAAATTAATTATTAGCAAAAATCGCACTTTCTCCCGAGTGACAGGTACTCTTGTTTACTTTGTTTTATTTTTTCGTATAATATCTAAATAAATTTATTCAAGTGCAACAGTCTATATTGTTCATTAAATGACCACTCTGCCCTAAGGTTGCCTCAATACTTCCTATTTTCTTTCTCCCTTTTAATGGAGAGTAGATAGATAGATATAGAAAATACTCTATTGCACACTTTAAACTAAAAGCAATTTACAAATGAAATGATTAAAACTAAGTGACAATTGGCGGTCTTATCGCTCAAGAGCGATCTCTGCCAGACAACCTGGAGTATCCTATTATGGAGGTATAGCAGTGGACGTATTTGTGCCGATGAGGGTAAAAGGTATGTGATTGAAACTATGTAACCTTAGGGTAAACTAAATATAACTTTTAAGAGGCTATAAAGGATCCGCAGATTTAATATCGTAAATGTTAAAGCTTTTACTAGTCCAATGAAAATGTTAGTAGGGTTTAATAGTTACCGTGACGTGACGGTAAAGTCGTGAGACTTATTTCATTGTCCTTCATAGGTAGAGTATTATTTTATTTTGAATTTCATTTTATTTTCCTTATAGAAACTACAATAAATAATAAATTTATTAGAAAGTATTTACAATTAAAACAATGAGCTAACTGCAGACAATTACAAACAATATACAGGTAGCTATTACAAACAATATACAGGTAGCTTAACTGATCCATATCAATACCAGTCGGGATTGTCCCCAAGACGCTGGATGCATTGCCCCGCTGTATGGCAAATTGGCAATGCTGATGCCAAAGATATAAGTCGGAAGGTAGGATCCTAGGAACTTTGACTGAATGCTGCGCCAGTTACTCACTAGCTCTTGAGTTAAAAATGAATAGCAATAAGTGTATTAAACAACAAGTAAAGAAACATTAAAACTGGATTCGAGTTAAATGGCAAGGCAAAACAAATAAACTCGTAGCTCTCACAAAGATCTTAAGAACAAAGAATCAGAACTGACCACTAGCGAGCATCATGAGGCGATGTGATTGCGTGAATCAAGTATACATATAATTTTGACAAATAAAAAGTATCTTGCATATCACAAGCTCTGTTTATTTCGGTGCTAGATGATGCAGCAAGAAAAGTCCAAGCACAATAACACAAATGACCTTAAAAGCGACATGACAGCTGGAGTCTAGAAACCATTAAAATTTATGAGCTGTTACGTAATAGCTTAAAATCTGAACGCAACAAGTAAAAGAAAGCTACAAGTAAGACCTGGCTCTTACCTTCAATCCAAGCTGCTACATCTTTAGATCTTCACGGGGTAATTCAATTACTCAACACAAAACACATGATAAAGAAAATTATGAAAAAAAAACCGGAGTCTGATCGATCACTGGGAAATATAACGCGTGAGAATTATATACATTAGGTTCGAATGGATGGTTTAAAATGTTATGGGATGTTTTTATGGTGTTTGAAGGAGAATTCGCGAGAACCGTGTGTTATTTTGACAGGCTCAGCTACGAAGGGAGCTGGCTAGCTTTGTACGGGGCTGGGGCGTGGGGCGCAGGCGCGTCATCGATCCCCCAGAAGCCTTTTATAGGAAGTCTGTACCACTGTTACTCGAACGCGTTTCACCGAAAGTTTGGAAAAATTTGGTTGGAATTTGAGAGATTCTTCTGATGCTGATATTTCGTTTTGTGCAATTTGCGTGGTTTGATTTATATTACGGAACGATGAGGTCTTGGGATAATTGCGCGAAATATGGGATTTTGATGTTACGGAATCTCATTACCGTTAACTAACTTTGAAAATGCCGAGAATAACTAAAATTTTTCTTTTTCTTATTTTTGTTAGCGTTCAATTAGCTTATGAGTAATATTTACCCTATATCTGAGAGGACACACATTTTAAGACAATTCTTGGTTTTAGTTCGTAAAAGTTGGAGTTCTATTTAATGAATAAATCTAAAAAAATCAAAAACCTATATGACCGTGTCCATTTTGAATGAGGCATAAACGTATACAAACCGCCCATACTTTCACTTTGTTGGCGCGTAATTTTATACGTAATTTACATTACTTGTCGATTTTAGATCCTCCCTTCAATAAAAATTGCTTACAATTATATCTGAAACTCGACGCCAAGCAAGTGAGTTTTTGTTATTTGTATCGTGGTTTATTTACTAACATGCTCCATGCTGGATGGATAAACCATAGGTATTTAAGCCTGACATATTCTAATAAGTTTCTACTTTTTAGGGTAACTTACGACTAAGTAAGACATCTAGCGCAGCGCATCAGCATTGCCATACAGCGGAGCAATGAGCCAGAGATTGTTCTAGATTGTTTTCAACAGTCTGCTCAATTGTTAATACGAAAGAATATAAAAAAATGGAACTACCATTTTTTTATATTCTTTGAGTATGACAAATTTTGTTCTACCTACCATATTGCTGTGTGGTGCTGGCTTAGAATTTGCACCTCCCCATCTTTTCCCGTGTGGGTGTCGTTATAGTAATATCCAGGGAGCGGGCAGTAGCGCCCCCTGCATAATAATTCTACCAACTGCGATCCCCAAACCGCATGCCCAGCGTGCGGATTATGGGCATGACCCACCATAAGATAAAAGCCAACAAGGCGCTTATCAGGGGGAGGCCTGCGTCCAGCAGTATCTACCATAGAACGATATTAACATTTTCAAATCGCAACTCTTCAACAGATCTTTTGTATGTTTTGAAGTTATAAGATGTCTGAAAAAAGCCAGTTCAAAGTTAGTAAAAGTAGGGGGAGTAAACGGGTTCCACTGAAGTCGTGTCAACAGCACTACTCAAAGTACTCAAGTCTAGATGACTATGTTTCTTTTTCACTTCTTCCGCTAGTGGACAAAAAATTTAAGTGAATCAGAGTCAATTGCACCTTATTTCTTGTTTGATAGTAATAACTATTTATCAAGCTGTTTATTATAGTAAAAATTTGACTTGTCTAAGTACTTATTTTGTAAGATATGCTCTCGACACAGCGCTACCCTTTAACCTCGAGGGAACCACGGATAAATGTGCAAACTGTTGCATAAGATTTCTTGAGGATAGAGTAGAGTTTCTGCGTTAAGTGAAAGGACTTTATTTGCCATCTACAAAAAGCTTTCTGATAAGACTTGGTTCAAAACTTTCAAATAAAAAAAATATAATGAAAATCGGACCACCCAGTTAAAAGTTCAGAGGTAACAAACGTAAAAAAGAAGAAAAAGACAGTCGAATTGAGGACTCTTCCTATTTTTGAAGTCGGTTAAAAAACTAGAATTATTTCGTTATCGTTAACTAGCTGCGCCCCGCGACTTAGCATGCGTTGTTCCTATGGAAACGGTTAAATAAATAAATTAATAAATAAATAAAATAAATAAAATCCGTTTATTTCAGGCACAAGTAAAGACCCATATACAAATCTTAAAGTTAACACAATATACAAAATAATAAAAATAAAAAGGAAAATACACAATGTAGATAATTAAGTAGTTAGTCCCCCAGAGCAAAATGCTGTTGGGCCGTTATTTTCTATTACCGTCCATGTGGACGGATATCCAATACTAGTAAATTGGGTTGTTGTACACCGTGGCAGAGACAGCCCTCAGTATACTATTACCTGAGCGATTGAGCCTATTCCAGAAAGACGCCACTCGAGATCGGATGATGGCAAAGAAGTCCGAAATTCCCGCGTCGGAGAACATGCTCGACGCACTGCAGTACCTCGGTAGCCTCATAAGAGTCCGGTAAGCGTCATTGTACTGGACTCTTATGGTATTAATAGCTTTTCTGGTAAAGCTAGTCCACAGTTGGCACGTGTACATACCCAGACAATATGCACGGAACAAGGTGTTTTTAACGTCGGTACTGCAGTTCGTGAAGCGGCGCGCGAGCATATTACTCCTCACGGCGAGGGCTCTCCGTTCACGTTCTATGTCATCATCGTCTCTCAGCGTTTCTGTGAGCCAATGTCCCAAGTATTTGAATCCCTTGACCATTTTAATGGTGTCGCCGTTAATATGAACATCGGGTACATTATCTGGACCTCGTCCCGACCTGAACACCATCATTTCCGTTTTAGTTACATTATATTTCAGCCCATGAGAAAGGGCATATTTCTCACAGACCAAAAGTAATTTCTGTAGACCTTTGATTGAGGGACTAAGAAGCACCATATCATCGGCGTAGCTTAGGTTGTTAACGCATACACTGCCCAGGTAACAACCAACCTTGGTGCTTCTAAAAAGTAACCTATGTTTGATTTCAGGATTAGAATGAATTGTATTCAACATTTCAGTCCGATCCGTTCAGTAGTTTTGGTGTGAAGAGGTTACAAACATCCATCCATCCATACAAACTTTCGCATATAAACTTTACATACAAACTTTCGTGATGTGATTAGTTTGATGTGCCCGAGATTTAAACCCGAAAAACTGTACACTTAAGACTCGACCTCCGCGCTACGCCGTGAGCGTTAACAATGAATGTCCACTAAACTATGGAAAAATAAACTCTACGCTCCCCACAAAGCTATGAAAACAGCTTGCAGTAGAAAAGCAATTAAGGACAATACTGATAAAGAAAAGGAATAATTGCTCAAATATTGTCTTTACTACGAGTTTGTAAGAAATCCATTGTTATCATACAACCTAGACTTCAACAGTTCTAATTCCCATAGGTTTTTTAATCAAGCTTAACATTTCAGAATGTGATCTGTTTGTTAAGTTTATTGCTTACAATTATGACTTCATTTAGCTTAATTCTATCTCGATGAGCTTGAGGTAACAGACAAAATGTAAAATATTCTTAGATAACAATTTTTAAGTATGGTTTGGCACCCGTAGATCTACCGAAATTTACCGTACATAGTTTTAGATACTAATGTATACATAACTAGCTGCGCCCCGCGGTTTCGCAGGCCTATCTCACGGGAACATAACAATCCCCGTGACAAAAATCCCCATCCTAGGCCGCAAATTTGTATGAATGCAATAAACACTGAATACTAGATGTCAAAAACTTACCAGAAGACAATAGAGCAGCATTCTCTTGAGAAGGAACATTCATCATAGATCTTCCAACCTGAAACCAAAGCATTTATTATACTGTTTTGTATTTTTAAAATTATTTTTAAACAGCACTTAGAAGATTTGCATTGAGCTTGAGTGGACTGTTAAATTTGATCTTTATGTCAATAGCTTCTCATTTAGACCAGATTTCGTGATGGATGCGGAGCGGGGAGCAAAGGTCTGCGTGCGACACAGGATGGTGCGGCTTCGATTCTGAGGGACAAATATGTGTACACTCTACAAATATTCGAACCGGGTGTTTTGAGTATTTCTATGTTTAATAAAAAATATATCTATGTATGTAATGTATTGTATTAAGTATATCAGTCATCTAGTAACTATAACACAACTCTGCTTAGCTTGCAGCTAGCATAAAGCATAGAGGGTCCAGCGTTATTTATTTTCTGAAAATGAGAAGGCTGATTCCAGATGGATCACAAAAAAAATGTTTAAGTCTTCACACTAGACTGGATGAAGGCAAGGCAGGAGATTATGTTGGCAAGCTCTTGTATGGAAGCCAAAATTCACTTCATTTAGGATAGTTCTTCACCAGGACATTAAGGCCCCTTTTATGCAAGCTTCCCCAAGCATAACTTAGCAGTCTATGGCCCATATTATGAAAGCTTGCTCAGTCATAGCTATGCCTGAGTGATGTTTATACCATAGAAAACCGTTGCTCAAGCATAGATGGATGACTGAGCAATCTTTCATAATACGGGCCTAAATGTATCTTATCTATAAATAAAATAAAAACAATAAAATTTGAAAGTTTCATGATAACTTGATAAGGTAAATAAGGATTAAAACCCAGTTGAATCAGATCAACAACCTTGCTGATATAACTATACTCGGCTTCGTAATGTATATTTTGTGGTTGTGGAAACTTTGTTGTGGATTCAATGTCATTGAATTGAATTACCTTGGCATCTGTATAAACAACTGTGCGAATGGAACTGAATTTTGATATGTTTGAAGTATTATGCTGTAAAATTTAAAGAGTATGACCCACGGGCTGAATTCTGCTGTGTTAATGACATGGCCGGAAGTGCATGGTAGTGCTGGCTTACGGTAACTCTTTGCCGGAGTCTTAAGAAGGGACTAAGGGATATCCATTGGGGGTGGGCAGCAGCACCCCCTGCAGAACTATTCTACCAGACAGCGATCCCCAACTTGCATACCCAGCGTAGGAATTATCAGTATTACCGCCATGAGATAAAAGCCAATAAGGCGCTTATCGGGGACAACTTCATTGAGTCCAGTAGTGGTCCATATTAGGCTGTTGAGGATAGATATTTCACCATAACAATGGTCGTCCCAGAGAACATGTTTAGGCTTTTTACCTTCGATGATAAAATATAGATGGACTTTTTGTGATGACTTTAAATTTTCAACTCATTCATGTCAAAACTTTAACTCAAGGTTGAAATCATTCTATAAATGTCTCCAAGCATGACACTCACTATTAAGTTTTGCCAACTTAAATTCTTCAAAAATACCATCACCCTAGTAGTGTGTATTAAAAAGTATGAAGTCCTAGTACACAATTTAGTTTCATATTTTTGTTGATATGTTTCTAGCTATACTCCTGAATATTAAGAAAGCAGAAAACAGGATTTTAATAACAAAGATGTTGATTTTTATTTTAGCCTAAATTTAGTAATTAGCTTATGCTTCTATATCAGTTGGTAGGGAAGGACATGGATTTTTTATGGTACCAGGCAAATCCTTCCATCAAAACAAAGGGGTCAGACAAGTTTAACAAAACTTTTTAATAAATAACAGGTGGCAAAACTTACCAAAGTAATCCACTCAGCACTCGTTTATTTCACACACACATTACTTGTCAAAAACAGTTACGAAAGTGCAGTATTTCCCAGGATACCAGGAAAAAGAACAATAGGCTTGAATTTAGTGCACAAACACTTTCACATTACCTCCGCAGATTGGGACACGGTGAACTCGGCAAAGCCACCTACACGAAACTCAAAACTACAGTTACAGTTTTCCCACACAACGTATACACTTAAAAAGTTGTTGAACACATAGCAGACCACATTTTTATTAATTATCAGCAGTAAAATGCTTTTTATCGACTTCCAAAAGTTACTTTTCTAGATTCCAAAACTTTTTAAAAAGTTGGGATGACGAGGTTCAACTTTACGAATTTTTGACTGATTCGAAAGAAAGAGATAGCAACAAAAACGCAACTTGGGTTGCGTCTAATAACATAATAGAAGCATTTTGATACGATGTGATATTCCTATTGCTTTAGTCATTTAGAGCCAAATCTAATTTGTTATGTTCAAATTAAGTATAAAATAAATAAATTTTAAAACGTAACAAAGAAAGTTATCTTAAAATTAAGCATCTGAAAGTTTTTGACAAACACTCGGACAATTTCATTGTAGAGCAAAAAAATTAAGATCTACGTCACTGAACTAGGTACTGAACGCAACTTCCATCCGTAAAATAAAGTATCTGTCAATGTCAAACTCATGAAGTTGGTAGCGGGATATTTGATTTTGGGAGGGATAAGCATGAGATTATTGTTTGTCTAATGTACTACGGTTTTTGTAAAACCAATAAAATTATCAAAACACCTGCTACCTATATAATTTCCCAGTACCTAATAGATAGGCGCCTATCTAATGTTATGTTATTCTACGAAAGTATTATTAGCAGTTTGTCAAATAAAAATATAGACACATAGATGAACTGTTTCAATAGGTATTACGTAGGTACCTACCTTGTTTTTTAAAGAATATTACCTTTTATTTATTGACAACTGACAATAGAGAGATTTCTACAAAAAGTGTCTCAGTCTTCCCTGAGAATTAGTGTTCCTTTCTGAGTATTTCTTTATCGTACGAGGTTCCTAGATAATTTAATGTTTTACCTGCGTAAAAGAAATCGTTTAATAAAATAAAACAACGTAGGTATAGGTTACCATTAATAAATCATTAATAACTTATATAATTTTCAATTTTTCAACAGTACTGAGTCTTAAAAATTCACAATCGTAGTATTTACAGCTTTGGTTAGTTAGGTAACTAGACTACCTATAATAAATCACAATAATTTTGAAAATAAAAGTAATAAGTACCTACCTACGTCTCATGTAGATACCTAGCTAACTGTAGGCCTAGCACGGGTATTGTTGTCTAGAGTAGAATAGAAAATATTTACGTCACCTTGTCATCGAATGCGTAAAATGTTGGAAATTAATTCCTTCAACTTCAATAATATACGCAATGTATGACGATGCGATGTCCTTTTTATCTATTCTACCTTAAGGCGCATACCCGAGCCAATATGACAGCGATACCTATTTTATCATATTTTTACGTTTATTATAGGAATTTTTAAAAATCCTACGTTCAGTTTGTGGTATCTATTATAAGCTATTTTTTAATACCTCTTTTATAATTTTATCTCATATAGTTTAGGAGGAGATACAAAAATAGAGTTTGGTGGCCAAAAAGCGCAACTTCGTATCTCTTCCTAAGCTTTACAAAATGAAACTATTACAGAGGCATTATTAAATAACTTATAATAGATACCACAAACTGAACGTAGGATTTTTAAAACTTGCTGCGTTTAACGTAATAATAAGATAAAATAGTTGGGGGCGCCACTTTCGCTGGTGAATGGACCAACAACAGGTACTATTGTGGTTTTATGCGAATTGAGTCGTTAGAGGCTATAGAAGTCCATTCTTAAAATATCTAGCCTAGCTTAAAACCACAATATTGCTAGCTACTCAACATGGATACATAATTATCTAAAATATACAAGTTAGTTAGAATCGAAAAGTCGAATGTCTGATATATAACTACACACCTACCTACAGGTAAGATACAATACATTCATTCATTATAAGTATCTACCTATGTATTTAGGTATATAAAGTTTTAGAGCACCGATATCACAACACAGTTTACCTAACAACAAAATCTTTGCATTCATCAGAACGATTATCCATAAAAGTTAATATAAACTTGGATTATTATTCTTACATATCTATCATCAATTATTACAAACACGATTATAATGCGACATCTTTATACTTAGTCAGATCATCAGATTCGTACCCTACAGAATTATGACTGTTTCCTAAACTATAAAACACTCTATCCCTTGACCCACCATGGTAAGGCTCATGCCGTAGTAGGTTCACACCATACGCTGCTTCTTCACGCTTAAACTCCGGGTAAAACCTGGGATCGTAATCAAACACCCTTGGATCGTGAAACTGTCTCTCCATTCTGTAGTTATACGGGTATGCCATCTCGCTTTTACAGTCCATTCGGTCTTCAAAGTCGTATTTAGGGTATTCGTCAAAAGTGCCCACTATGGAATGCCTTCGTTTGTATGGGTTCTCGTAGGGTCCGGTTCTAGGTCCGACCCATGTGCCGAATGTTTGTGGTTGCTGGTAGGCTTTGGGGAAGCCTCTGAGGCTGGCTGCGTACTGGCGATCGGCTAGATGCTGCCAATAGGCTGGCGGAGGCTGCATTTGAGGATAGTGGTTCATTGATTGACGAGCGGCTAGGTGTCGTCTGAGATCAGGCATTGAGCCTGCCTTACCTGAAATTATAAAAGCATTAGCAAGCTATTTTATCTGGGAAAAGGTTAACAATAAGAAACAGTAGATTAACTTGTATTATTTTGGAAAGTTAGAACTATTCTTTGACAACCATTTTGACACGGCCATTAATTTGTCATCACCCGGATGTGGGAGTAACGTAGGTCATTAGAAAAGATAAGTAAAGAAACATGTGCTACATTTCCTGCCGTGAACAAAGGTTGTTACCATTATCGCCAAGGAATCCGTCGTTTGTGAAAGCACTGGGTGCTTCTGGAACGTAATGGCTAGCATCGAACTCGCTGCCGCTAACAGGTGGCCCATTTCCGAAGCCAGCGTTCCTGAAAAAGATAAGAAAATGCACTCATGTACCTAGTTATCACTGTTATAATCTCTCATTGTAATCACTATTATCATCACTTTCATCACAAGCAGCATAAAAATGATCATCATAAAGTCAGTAATTAATGATGGGTCATCAGATGACTTATGGCTTGGCACACGCTAATTTTAATCATAACCAGCAATAGGTGCCAAAGATATGGTAACTATAAGGATTACAAACATCATTTTTTGAAAATTCGATTGTCTAACGTTAATAATAAGATAAAAAATTTTACGGGGCGGCGGCGCGGCGTTAGTTTGAGTTGGGGTACCCAATTTGGGGCCGATGATGCTGTCCAGTATTATTTATTTGCTGTCCATATTGAATTGGGCTGGAGGCCGTTGCCGTGAGACAAGATAGGAAGGATGAACAGTAAATACATAGGTATTCTCACCTGTTATCTCGTATCGCATACGCTGACTGCACTAGCACCACTCCACACACGATGGCAGGCAGTCTGGCTACATAGCACGCCAGCTCAGCTCCACCGTAGACTCCTTGCAGACCCTGGAATAAAAAAATAGAGAGGGTTTTGACAGTTTATTTACTGCTTGTTTATGATAAAAACATTTATGTTCATTAAAGTATTATAGTACCATACTAATATAATAGATAAGGTATGGAAGTATTCTAGGTAGTTCTTAGTATTAATAAAAATGTGAAAGTCCTTAACTCTCTGTATGTTATGTTTTTTTCTGAGGGAAATGAGCACTCATTGCGTACTGCCACGGGGAGACAGTCCGATTGTGTGGGAGTGCTACTTAAACACCACTAAAACCCTCAGGGTGCTTTCACCTCTGCCGGTTGTGGTAGGAACATGGTAACGCTTTCGCACACTTCCACGAACCCACCGCGGCTGCCTGATAACAGGCACCCCACTGGGGAGTGAAAAGCACGCACCTTCGCGACGCGCCATAAACACATGACGCGCCGCGACCACTCGGGAACCTAACCTGCCAACTGGGCGCCGGACAACCCCGTTTCTATGCGATAATCAAAAATTGTTGCTATGTATATATATTATATACATATAGGTTATTTTGACCTCTGTGGCGCGATAGGCGAAGGTCCACCTGCGATTCGATTTCTGCGGTTGCGGGTTCGATTCCTGCCTCGGGAACGGCACAAATGTGTGTACGATCTGCTGATATTTGTTCAGGGCGTTCTGGAGGTATTAAGTATATCGTGATTCGTGTAACTTATCTAGAACCCATTACACAAGCTCTGCTTAGTTTGGGGCTAGTTAATTTAATACTGTGTGAACTGTCAAGCAATCTATATTTATCATTATTTTTCTATTATAGTTAGTTTGAATATACCGGTCTAAAAATCTTTTAAACAGATGTCATTCCATTTCTATTCCAAACGAATAAGGGCCAATAGAAATTTTAGATTCACTAGATTTATGTATATCGTTGTATGTTTCTTTAGTAGTAAAGTAACACCCAGTGTCATAAATATTTATCTAAATTTAAAAGATCTTACCCAATGACTAATGGACATGTAGAAGACTAGAGCACACTCCGGTATCAGCACCAATATAACTGCTATGAGCCACGTCATAAGATAGCGGTTGTTTTTCTGAAACCAAAGAATTTCCGTTACACACAATAACAATAATAATCTAGAACGGCAATATGATCTATCTTAGTAAAATAGGTAGGTATACCTGATACACACTAGGTATAGGTAGGTATCTAATATGTACCTACACTCGATCGTAGAATTTCGAATTTCTTTATTTTAAATCTTTTCTAATATCTTTCGAGGTTTTCGTAACAAGAATAAATAAACGTTTGTAACAGGTCTCCCTAAGCCGCAACAAATAATGCGAGGCTACATCTTCGCTTTCGGTAGCCATCACGCCATCATCAATTTAAAAAAAAAACATTGTGACTTCATAGAGGCCTATGTCCAACTGTGGGATTATGTTGTGTGGGCTCATTAAGATGATGAATAAGTACCGTCATATAATTTTCAAACTAAGAACTTAGAACTTTTTTACTCACAGAAATAAGGCCATGAACCAGTGTAATAGTAGCGGCTATGACGATGGTATAGCACGCCATCAGTAACGCCGAAGCAACCGGCAACCCGGCTTGTGACTCCACCACCCATACTATCTCGTAGATTAAAGCTATAGCGTAAGCCACCTGAAAATAACAATACAAAAAATATAAATTCGGCACATGAGTTTGGTTGCAGTAGTAAAACGCTGCTCTGGGAGGGTAAATAAAAACTCATGCTAAGGCAGCCTAGCGCATTTTATTTTTGGAACGAAAATATTTGAATATGGCGGCTTGATTTGTGTGCCTAAGTTGGCAGCGCTGTATTATGTCGTAGATAGGTAGTATATAGCCGAGTACCTAGCGTTGTATTCTCTTTGGTAGTACTTCGGTATTATTTTGAAATTAATAAAATTCTGTATGTACCTAGAATTTTTTAATTTCAAAATAATACAGAATAAATATTTTTGTCTATTCTTATGATAATACCTCGGATAATACCTACCGTATACTTGATCTTAGGCTAGAAAGGTACCTACCCTACCTTACCCACCTGACCATTGCAGTATTATTAATATATTCTCTGCAATTGAATTGGAAGTTTATTTGCTTTGCTAGGAAAGAGGTTCCGTTCTAACATACCTTTGTCTAAAGACAAAATAACTTGATCTTTAATCAACCTCAATAAATCTGTCGCGAACTATTTTACAACCTACTAGATTTATGTCCATTCTAACTTGAACCCTAGTTAGTAAGTTTTACTTAACATGCCCACAAACGGGTTCAATCTCAGAGACCTGTTGAACTGGTCATCTCGAGGCCTTGTGTTGGTGTTGAAACTAGGTGCACAAGTGAGAGTGGATGGTGTAGGTAATATGGGCTCTATCTTTGCTTTACATAAATGTCTTATTTATCTGCGAACTTAGCATCTACTTAAAGCCAGGTAGGTACCTACCTACGTAACTTAGGTACCTGATAACCTACCTCATCATCATCATTAGCCTATAACAGTCCACAGCTGGGCATAGGCTTCTACTTTTTTTTTCTACGGACTTATAGTGCTATAGAGCCCTGTCGCGTCCAGCATCTTGCAGTTTGTCTCAGATCTTCATCCCACTTGGCCGGAGGGCGTATAACACTAAGGCCCGTATTATGAAAGCTTGCTCAGTCATCAATCTATGCTTGAGCAACGCTTTTCTGTGTCATAAACGTCACTCAAGCATGGCTCTATGACTGCGTAACCTTTCATAATACGGGCCTAAGTTTTCCGAGTCGTTGTCTCTACTCAAGAACACGTTTATCCCCGCTCTACCTAACTGGCTTACTAACGAAAATAGATAATCGAAAACGATACTAAACTAGAAAATCTTTAGTATCTATCGAGCTTTTTCTTCTAAAAATGTTTTCTCAATTTCGCATTAGTAGATTAATTACTTATCTCTATATAAATACGTATTTGCGGCGAGTTATTTGCAAACAGAAAATTTGTACCCTAGGTATTATTGAGTCATATAAAAAAACCGCCGTATGTGTTTGCGATTCTGGTATCGTTACTATTTTTTCTCACTCAGGTAGTAGGCATTTTCAGTTTCTACTAGATAAATATCAGAATAACCAACCATAGGTACGACAAGTCGTGATATAGTGTGCATGACTAGCGGCAAGACATTATGTAGAGTAGCTTTTTGCGAATTCGTGACTTGTCGTTGGTTGTTCGTATCACGCCGACACACGCAGAAAGGTAACTAAGTACCTACGCTAAGCTTGATTACTGCATCTACTCAGATAACATATGGAAACTATAAGAACCTACTCCTAGTATCTATATTTTACGCAACAAATATAAATAATCAGTTTCATCCGTAGGTATTGAACCACATGTAACCATTGACGGGGTCGTTGAAAAACTATTTTTGTTATATGCTGTCACTGCTGGCTGTATATAATAACAGTCTCATCATCAGCCCATTGACACCCACTGCTGGGTATAAGCCTCCTCTTTTACACGCCAGCTTACACGGTCCTGTGCGAGCCTCATCCACAGTCTTCCGGCTACCCCAACGATGTCATCCGACCATCTGGCAGGTGGTCTGCCTCGAGAGCGCTTCGCCCCTACCGGATACCACTCTGTAACCGCCTTGGTCCATCGACCGTCATCCCGCCTTGCAACTAGGGTTGCCAGGTGAGTCGCGAAAAAATACCGGACGACCCCTGACGGGGGGGGGGGGGGGGGGGGGATGTTGTACTGTACTTACGTACTTATAGGTAGTACCTACTTACTTATTTTTAACATATATTGCATTTGACGCAACCGCGTAGTATTTTATTTGATATTTGATACAACACGTTCTTTAAAATACACAGTTCACTTTTCAGTCTCTATCGCAACCCAAGGCGGTTTCGTTCATTGGTCCATATATTCCCCATCACACTGAAAATGCACTCGATTAAGGCGTTCGATACGCGCGCGAGTTTTGCGTTTCAGGGATATCATATGCCTACTTTTGTAGGCGGTTCTCACCAGTAGTACCGACTTTCCTCAAAATACCGGACATTGTTCTGTCCGGTATGACCATTAATTTTTTACCGGACAGGCCTAGAAAATACCGGACTGTACGCTTAAATACCGGACATCTGGCAACCCTACTTGCAACGTGTCCTGCCAATCTCCACGGCTCGCAATACGGACACCTACGTCTACGACTTTAGTGCAAAAAAATAATAGTCTATCGAGACAAAATAAGGTTTATACTATAATGAATCAAAGTATACAGGGTTACGGGTTAAGTCGACCTAGATCCTTGACGAGGTTGTAGTTTCCATAATAATAAGTATAGTATAAGCGAATTTTTACAAACGACTGGCAGATGGGAGAAACTTTTTACTTACAGTACAAAAGTGTGTGAGAAAGTAAAGGAAACCATATCTTGTAAATAAATGTCGCTCAATGTTATGCTTGCTACAACTTAACGAACCTAGTAGGAAGGTACCGGTGTTAGGAAATTTACCACTACATTCTGAACTGAGATCGCAATGAAATCACAAAATTATTTTCTAGGTCTGTACTCGAAAATCAAAGTTTCTCATTCGTTTTCGTACAAACGCTGTCTTATTAAAGCGACATAAGAGTTGGTTCTGCACAAAAACTTCGATTTACGCTTTCCTAGGAGGTCCCCAATAGTCAGTCTTGCTTACGTTCATGGTTATTCCGTGTGATTAGCTTTACAAGAACCTGACTCATTTGATCACATTTCAGTAATTTGTGACGTACAATAACACTGTTAAAAAGCTTACCAAAGCATAAGCAGCGATGAATCCACTCGCAGCAGTGACGCTGCAACAGAACAGCCTGCTGACTGCCGGCCGCATCCTAGTTTTCTGCACCTCCACACCTTCGCCCGCCATCTTGCTTTCGTTCATGGTTCCCTCCGTGTGATTCGCATTACTAGATCCTGAGTCTTTCGATCACATTTCGTTTCTATGAGACATTTGGCATAACTTTTAGGCACGTTTTAGCAAGGGTTTTACAATAAATTCCTTATTTTCAATTGATTTCGAGACTTTTAATGAAGAAACTTTTCCGTTTTTAGGTTTGGATGTTTCAAAATGTCATTGTTTTCAGAGCTCGAAAGACTTTTCATCAGATATCTTCTGTTCCACTTGTCTACTAAATGTAATAGTCAAAGTTTCTTTATTATTTTGTCGTCACATCAAATTCGTTGACACCATGATGGTTGTTGCCTTCAGGATCCTGAAATAAATAAATAATATTACACACATATACAGGGTAACCTATTGGTAATACACCGACACTGCGTAAACTGCAGGTTCTGCTCATCATCACGAATATGTTTATGAAGATGCCAGGTATTTTACTAGAGTACCGACAAAGGAGGGTTAGCACCCTATGTAATATTTACCTATATAACCCACCCTATATAATTTGTTTATATGTATTACTAGCTGCGCCCCGCGGCTTCACACGTTGTTCCTATGGAAACGTTCAAAAGTGATTGTTATCCCATGAGAACTGATTTATATGATAATCATTTCGCTTCCAGGATTAGAATTACCTGTATGCAAAATATCAGTCCGATTCGATCAGTAGTTTTGGCGCGAAGAGGTAACAAACATCCATCCATCCATACAAACTTTCGCATTTGTAATATTAGTGTGATTTATATATGTATAGTGTGATGTACGTGCCTAGCCAATTTTTATGATCCCGAAGCGTAAAACTACGCCCTCGATTGCAACAAATGAGGTATCGATTGATTCGTCTCAAAATGCTCTCATCTATTTGCTTATCATATGTTTCTCCATTTTATTTTACCTGTTTTATTATTATATGTGTGTCTGTGTACTGTATTCTTAATTAATTATAGTTCTAATATTTGTATGTAGCATAGTTAGTGCTTTGGTGTAAACTGTTAGCTAACAACTGTTTTCTAAAATAAATAAATAAAACCTCGGTAGTTATGGGGTATAATTATGACGTCAAACGATATTGGGGATCTAGGTAGCGGAGTATAAAATAAAAAAGACGTGTGGCACTTGGGGACTGCCGCGGTAAAGCTATTGCAATGCGATCTAGAGGCGAGTTGCTGAACTAAAGAGACAAACGTCATATTTGAAAAAGTCATTAAAATTTCTACTATTCATCGATAGATGGCAAAACTAAAAAGCATCACCGCTGTTCCGGTCGGAGTGGGGAGCGTGAGGTTTTTTCGTTACGGAATCTCTGGATTCGTTCCCCGCGCTCAAGGCCCGCGATAGAAGCTATGCAATAGCTTAAAAATTATAAAATAATAATAATAATGCTGGACAATTCACACAGCATTATCTAGCCCCAAGCTAAGCAGAGAGAGCTTGTGTTATGGGTACTAGATGACTGATATACATAATACAAATACACTACATAGATAGATATTTTTTAGTATACATAGAAAACATCCAGATCGCCCTGAACAAATATCTGCAAATCGTACAAATATTTGTCCCGAGGCGGGAATCGAACCCGCAACCTCCTGCGTCGCAGGCGGACCTTAGCCCACCGCGCCACAGAGGTCGTCGTATAGGTCGTAGTATAGACCCGTATTATGAAAGCTTGTCAGTCACCATAAAGCTATGCTTGAGTGACATTTATGCCATAGAAAAGCGTTGCTCAAGCATAGATCGATGACTGAGTAAGCTTCATAATACAGGCCTAAGTAAGGGTCGTAAATTTTATTGTTAAAATAATAAGAACAAACGGTAAACACCGTAGTCGGGTTTTAGTTTATTTTTAACCGACTTCAAGAAAGGACTTCCTCCTTTTTTGAAGTCGGTTAAAAATAAACTCAATTCGACTGTTACCGATATAATCG
Source organism: Eupithecia tripunctaria (assembly GCA_955876795.1). Classification (NCBI taxonomy): domain Eukaryota; kingdom Metazoa; phylum Arthropoda; class Insecta; order Lepidoptera; family Geometridae; genus Eupithecia; species Eupithecia tripunctaria. Next base: position 7,172,797 of record OY041622.1, read on the forward strand.
ATGAAATATCGAGTGATACGCAGAACAGGCCTCCAGGAAATACAAAGGTAATGAATGACTAAGCTAGAAGCATTCATTCGTCGATAAACAATGCAAGAACATTAGGTAGGATGCACTGCATTTCCTATTTGAAAAGTTCACAAGAAATTGTGCATAATATTCGCATAATAGAATAGGCAATTATCTACTAGAGGACTACCTTACTACCTACATTATCTTAGTTCATAATGTAAGGTTCTGCATACGATTATGATTTATGAGGGAATGAGAATGGTTTGTATTTTGCATTGTTTAGAATCGTAAAGACGATACTGATTATCATCATCAACCTATTTAGGCTATTAGGTAGCTACTAGAGGACTACCTTACTATCTATACCGTGTCCATTTTGAATGAGGCATAAACGTATACAAACCGCCCATACTTAACCTAAAATTCACTTTGTTGGCGCGTCCTTTTATACGTTATTTACATTAAGTACTTGTCGATTTTAGATCCTCCCTTCAATAAAAATTGCTTACAATTATATCTGAAACTCGACGCCAAGCAAGTGAGATTTTGTAATTTGTGTCGTACTTTGTTTACTAACATACTTCATGCAAAATGGATAAACCATAGGTATATTATCTTAGTTCTTAATGTTAGGTTCTGCAATCTGCATACGATTCTGAGGGAATGAGAATCATTCTTTGAATATGGAATTTTGCATTTGTTTAGAATCGTAAATATGATACTGATTATCATCATCAAACAATTTAGGCTACATATTAGGTAGCTACTAGAGGACTACCTTACCACCTATATCGTATCCATTTTGAATGGAGCATAAACGTAAACAAACCGCCCATACTTAACCTAAAATTCACTTTGTTGGCACGTCCTTTTATACGTTATTTACATTACTTGTCGATTTTAGATCCACCCTTCAATAAAAATTGCTTACAATTATATCTGAAACTCGACGCCAAGCAAGTGAGTTTTTGTTATTTGTATCGTGGTTTATTTACTAACATGCTCCATGCTGGATGGATAAACCATAGGTATATTATCTTAGTTCATAATGTTAGGTTTGCATACGATTATGAGGGAATGAGAATCATTCTTTGAATAGTTTGTGTTTTGCATTGTTTAGAATCGTAAAGACGATACTGATCATCATCATCAAACAATTTAGGCTATTAGGTAGCTACTAGAGGACTACCTTACTACCTAGGTATATTATCTTAGTTCATAATATTAGGTTCTGCATACGATTCTGAGGGAATGAGAATCATTCTTTGAATGGTTTGTCTTTTGTTAACCGACTTCAAAAAAAGGAGGAGGTTCTCCGGTCTGTATTTATTTTTTCTATTTGTTTTTGTTATTAGCTTTATCTGGCTTTCGTGTCACTACTCTAGAAGATGGAGAGGCGATTCCTCCACCTCCTTACAGAATCTGCAGGTTGGTGTGCTTGTTGAGGCGATAGTGTCCAGTTTGGACTTTTGTCATGAATCATTCACCTATACAGTGGACAAAACATTGACCTCAAAAAAAAGTACCCAAAAATTTACAAAACCGGCCAAGTGCGAGTCGGACTCGCACGAAGAGTTCCGTACCATTATCTATAAAAACAGAAAAAAAACATGTGTGTTATGTATTTATAGCCTGGTGACAAACGGACAGACGGACGGACGGACGGAGTCTTAGGAATCGGAAGGAATAGAGTCCCGTTTTACCCTTTGGATACAGAACCCTAAAAATGAACGAACCTAAAAAAGAGAATTTTTAGAATCGGTTAACACTGTTTTAGTTACATTAATTTTGTAGTTTTTTTGTAGTACATATATGACTCCTATGAATTGTATTTTCTGGCATAAAATAAAATGCAAGAAAATACAGTCGTAGCAAATCAGCTTTCTAACTAAACACTCGTTATAAATCACACAAAAACTAATCAACTATAAATCAAATAATAAATGATTATATATATTTTATTCTTACAAAATTACCCCTACGGTACATATATATTTCAGATTTATTATGATTTCTGCGCAGGCAAAGCCGTGGGCACAGTTTATGTCTTATGAATAAATAGACAGACAACATTGATCCCATGAGAACCGCGACCTTTCAAACACAATACTGAGAACAACTTGTAAATAGGTGCTAACCATGTGCTAACCTGGCTAGTGTGGTGTTGTATGTAAATATCGAGCATTGACCTCTACTCTACAATAGAGACATCGTTGTAAGCATAGAGAAAAAATCACACTAATAATATATAGAAGGTGGCCAAAAAGGGCAACTTCGTATCTCTGCCTAAGCTTTACAAAATAAAACTATTACACAGGCATTTAATAACTTATTATAATAGATACCACAAACTGTACGATGGATTATTTTTTCCTGTTTTCAACATAATAAAAGATAAAATAAATGGCAGCGTCACTTCCACTCGTGTATGCGCCTTAAAGATACCATCAGGGTAAGTTCAAGAAAAGCTTGTAAAAACCTCTGCTGTGGCTTTTGGAGTCCAAAAGATAATCATGTTAGGTACTTATAAGGTTTTTCTCTATATTTAATAAGATTATTATTTTCTGCAAAATATAGCCAAGTAAAGTTATTTATTGGAAATGAAATGGTTAAGAAAAGTAAGTAGGCGCGAGATGTTTTACGGTCTGAGATTGTAAGCTTACACTTTAAGGTAGGTAGAGAAATTAGAACAAGATACGTCAAGTGCTAGTTTGTCTCTCGCGCCGAGGGTTTCTTTGTTTCATAGGGTTCACTTTGCAATCTGAGGAGATTAGGCGGATATAGTACCTTTTTCGACTCCTTTCAATTTAGGTACTATACTGTATCCATCAAGCATGTAGAATGTTAGTAAACAAACCGCTCATACTTAACCGAAAACTCACTTTGTTGGCGTGTCCTTTTATACGTAATTTATACTTGTCAATTTGAAATAATTCCTTCAATAAATATAGCTCACAATAGCATCTGAAACTCGATGCCAAGCAAGCGAGTTTTTGTCATTTGTATCGTGGTTTGTTTACCAACATTCTACATGCTCGATGGATACATGTGTAGGTAACAAAATTTCAAAACATATTTTAAAATGAAATAGGTACCAATAAAAAGGATTGTATCTTGACCTTTGAAACCCGTAGAGGTATGTATGTAATAGAAATCTTTATATCCCCGTTGCCACCGTTAGTTACAAACGGAACTGACCTTGGCCTAGTGCCGTCTAGTCGTAGGTTTGTTTTATTGTTTTAGCGTTAAATAACACCTTCTCTTCATTCATACACATGTTAGGACTGATGAATGGAAGCTCTGTTTTAGTAGGTATTATTCAGAGTTAGAGTCAAATCGTTCATTTCTTTAGATTTACAAAATAAGCACTTAGACAAATCAAATTTTGACTAAGTATATAAACAGCTCGATAAATAGTAATTACTATCAAATAAGAAATAAGGTGCAATTGACTCAAATTCACTTCAATTTTTTGTCGGTAGTATTTATTAGTAGTAGTATTAGCTGTGTGGTGCTTTCTTAGAATTTGCTCCAACCCATATCTTCCTGTTATCCATGATATCCTTTTGTTTTTCTGTGATTTCAATACGTAAAACTGATATTAATTTCGTTTATAAAATACACTATGATATCCATTTGTTTTTCTGTGATTTCAATACGTAAAACTGATATTAATTTCGTTATAAAATACACTTGCGGCAACAGTAAACAAATGAATGAGCGCGTCACATTAAACTTACACTAGCCCCATAGGACTATTTTTTAAGGTTGTCCTTTGATTTTATTTCCATCCTTGTTGTTCATTTTACTCTTTGTTTACGTATTTAATATACTTATCCTGCTCTTACTTTATAAGAGCAGGATAAGTATATTAAATACGTCATAAAAACCATTATTAGAAGGCACGGGACTAAGCGCCTCTAAAAGGAGGCGCGACAGATATGATTAAATGAGACCGACCTTTTAAAGGTGGCCTGACTGTGGCTATCTGTGTGGTGCTTTCTTAGAATTTGCACCAACCCATATCTTCCTGTGGGTGTCGTGTCGTAAGAGGCGACTAAGGGATATCCAGGGGGATTGCAGCAGCGCCCCTGTAAAACAATTCTACCACCGAACTGCGATCCCCAACCCGCTGGCCCAGCGTGGGAATTATGGGCATTACCCCCTACTAGATAAACGCCAACAAGGCGCGTATCGGGGGGAGGCCTGCGTTTAGCAGTGGACCAATACAGGCTGTTGAGAAGATAGTATTGCTTACATTAAATAGTAAAGTCTAATACAGTTTAAAAAGAGACAAAAAATAGAAATGCCCCTTTTAAGTAGCCTCTATCATTAGGGATGCTGTAGTATTTTAAAGATCCAAATATGTCTAGACGTTATTAAGTTAAGTGGAATAAAGAAACTTGCATAGTAAGTACATAGATGGATGAGTCCTAAAAAAATTACACGTCTTGTTCCGGCAGTTATTTTATGATAATAATATTACGCATAACACAGGAAATTTTAAGAATCCATCGTACAGTTGGTGGTATCTATTATAACAAGTTACTATTAATATATATAAGTATAGTAAGTAACATATAATATATTAACTATTATAAGCTATTTTTAATATTATACTTTGTACGTAAGATAATATCTTACAAAAAGTTATTCGTTTAACATTATTCAGATCGAAAAGAGGCCGATGCTAGCATAGTAAGTAGTACTTAGTTATATTCTTTAGGTTGCTTTTAGAGTTGACTGTACCTGTCAGACTGTACTAGTGCGCTTATTGTTTCCTAAAAGGTGAAGCAAAATGGCGTCTTTGAACAAAACTAATGGTGCCAAGACAAAGCAAGGACGTGGGATGTTTGGAGGAGAAGAACACATTATTTATTTATGTAACAATTTAGCTAAATGATTGCTAAAATGGTTGGTACTTGGTAAGCTAGTACTTTATTTTAGATGTCCTCGTCTTTTATCTTTGGCTAGTTTTCCTGATCAATTTAATCTACAAACTGTCCACCTACAACGTTTATTTACATTGTCAATAAAGTCGATACAAAGTGGTTTACAACCGAAGCACGTAGTAAACTGGCGAGCAAAATCAATTTGCTTCGCTTTCCTCGGTAAAAGTGGACTTAATTTTATTCTGTGGAAAGTTCTTATCGGCCATTCAACTTGTGAAAACGAGAGCAACATGAATTTTACGAAATAAATTCCTTCGCTATTGCTCTAAGTTGAAAGCTTGTCATAAATTCGTACTTAGCAAAAACTAATACTTAGTACTGTTATCATTACATTTACAATAACTTGGGTTCGCTATGCTAATATTTCACTACTGCCAATAAAGAGTGCTGCGTTTTCAGGATTTATGTAGGCAAAGCGTGGCAGTCGTGTGTTTTTGTGTTAAATTTTAGTATAAGCCTACGAGTATAACAATTGTTTTTTGTATAAGCCTAATAAGCCCTAAAATGGTTTTATGTAGACTGTACTAAACTTCGTTATCTATACAGGGATATTTTGATAAAACCCTGACAAAAATAAAGTGACAGCCTAGCCTAATTTCACAGTAGGGATTAATAGAGCTAAGATCCAATCAGCGATAGAATAAAAAATATTATCATAGTATGATAAGTATTTAAGCTTTAGTGATAAAGACTCTCTGGTCTAAAAGAACAGCTCGGTTGAGTATTCTATCGTCTCATTGCACCAACTAATTAAAAACTTCTGTAAAAGCCTCCATACGCGGAAGGCTATGTTAAATAACCACGGTATGTTCTTGCAATAGTGCGATGCGTTGCTATTGTTTGCAATAAGTACTTACCACGAGCGAAGCTAAAACTCTATGGTACCGCCTATTTATGCACCTACCTTCTTTTGTTTTGTCGGGTTGAACGAACATGGGAATCTTTAAATGGATTGTGTGACCTCTCTGTATGTTTAAAAGAACATAGAGGTTAACAGATTTTTTTTACACAAAGTGGGTATGGCTTTTCTTTTCCTGGCGGAGGCCTAAACCTAGATGTGGTCGGTAAGGTTTTTGGAGAGCTCCGCAAATATGAACCAGGTTAACTTTCATTTTTATTTTAAACATTTATTTTTTATTTTGGTGTCAAACTAGACTTTTTTAACAGACTTCAAAAAATGGAGGAGGTTCTCACTTCGACTGTTTTTTTTAATGTTTGTTACCTCAGAACTTTTGACAGGGTGGTCCGATATTCATGATTCTTTTTTTATATGATTGCTGGTGCTTCCCGTGTGATCCCATTTTACTATAAAAATTAAAGTCGGTTATAGTTTTTACAACAAAATTAAATATTTGAATTGTGTCTCTGTTTGATTTTTCAGTAACATAAAGAAACCTTATTTAATGTACGGTACCTATACCTACCTACCGCTCGTGAGCGACAAGATATAAGATATTTATATAAATAATATACCTATACAATATTTTTTATACATAAATCATACCTAATACCTATACAGGGTTTTTAGTAATTTACCGACTAGGTTACCGAATAAGTTTGAACAAATTTCACATTTGACCTCTATCAACAACTTCCAGTGACCTCGATATTCAACCTACATGCCCCTATGTAGGGTTCATTTTGTCGTAAAAGAGCAGCAACAGTTAGGACTTCCGCTGGGGCTGACGACGTGATGCGACTCGAGTTCATCGCTCGATCGTTCGTGAAGAGAATGCAAATTTCAAATCGATAGTTCCATTTTTAGTGTCATTTGATTATGTTCGTGGAGCTGTGTGGTGCTGGCTTAGAAATGCCCCACCACCCCAAATTCCTCCCGTGGGTGTCGTAAGCCCCCTTGCGAAACAATTCTACCACCAAACTGCAATCCCCAACCCGCATGCCCAGCATGGGGATTAAAGGCATGACCCCCCATGATATAAACGCCAATAAGGAGCTTATGGGGGGAGGCCTGCGTCCAGCAGTGGACCAATACAAGCTGTAGAGGTTGAGGTGGCGATGGTTATTGGAGTCACCCCTAAAAACTGCTTTGGTCGATGACGACGGAACCATTTTTGAATGTATTGTTGGGCATTTGAAAGATTTAAATTAGAACTAGCCCTTGTAGGTGGACGGGGCAGTAAGGAGCGGTCGGTAGTCTCCTTACTGCCCCTTCCTAAAAATCCACTACTAATGTTAATTTAGGATATCCGGGTGTATTAGCTACAGGATAAAGTTCTTACGAGTCTCCTAAGACCATTTTTCTGTCCATAATTTTAAGAGATTATGTTTATTATGCTGATTCACAGATTTTCAATAAAATTACATAAAAAAAACTATTTTCCTGTAGCCCCTTACTGCCCTGTCCAAAAAATCCACTCTGTTTATTATTATACTAGCAGCGCACCTCGCTGTTTTACCCGCGTAGTTCCCGTCCCCGTGGATATAGCCTATTTCACTGGCTGAAAAGTCAACTTTTTAATGATGAAAGATATTTTTAAATCGTTTTACTACTACCGGAGCCTGTTCAATACAAACAAACAAACAATCAAGTCTTTCCTCTTTATAATATTAGTAATAGATACTTATGTCATAGTTTATAGGAATATCATATAGGAAATGCGCAAGGTTTTCCTATGATTCTGATTCATTTTCGTGCAAACCTAACGTGCTAACTACCTATGAGTTGGTTTTGTGCGACAAAAAAAACTAAACTTTGATTTTCCTTCTCCGAGTAGGCCAGTACCTAGTGCACCCTGTATGCACTAAACTTAACGAATGCAAACGCGAGAATACTCAATAAACAATGCTGGACAATCCACCCAATATCATCTAGCCCCAAACTAAGCAGAGCTTGTGTTATGGGTACTAGATGACTGGTACCTATTACAATACATTACATAGATACATTGATATTTTACTGGCATTTTTTTAACATTTAAAGTTTTTACTACGGTTTGATAAACCCACAAATTTTAATGTCCGCTACGTATGACTGACACGACAAATGCATGATGCGTGTTGCAATAAAAAGTTTCTGAAACCACAACTAATGTAGGTAAGTAAAAACATTAAAATCCACATTTTTGTGATTTAGCTTTCACTTGCGTGTTTTATTTTTTATGCCTATCAATAAAACTAAGACAGCGTTCTTGCGTTTTTATAACATCATTGCAAATTCGAGATCACATCACACTAATAACTGCGAAAGATTGGATGTTTGGACGGATGTTTGTCACCTCTTCACGCCAAAACTACTGAACAGATCGGGCTCAAATTTTTCAGGTATAATTCTAATACTAGAATCACAATCATATGCTCCTTTTTATCCCATAAATCACTTCCCATAGAACATAATATTAATCATCTTTAAACGTGTGAATAAAAAAACGTGTGCGAAGCTGCGAGCAGAAATTAGTACTCTAATAAAGACTTTTATCTCATGGGAGGGAAATGCCCATAATCCCCACTCTGGGCCTGCAGTTGGGATCGCAGTTCAGTGGTAAATATATCTACAGAGGTTACTGCCCGCCCTCGGTTGCTATACACACATGCTATATATATACCTTAGTCGCCTCATATGACACCCGTAGGAAGAATTGGGGTGGTGTAATTTATAATCCACATAGCTATTTATTACAATAAAAAATACCAAGACAGGTAGATACCTATTTACAAGGCTGCAAGTAATCAGCATGTAACAACAATCACAAGATTCGTCTGTCCGTTTGTAGGTAATGATTATAAAAACGTTGAGTCATAATTAAAATAATCAGTGAATCACCGACGTTGAGTTACAATGTGGAATGATGCCACAGGTGTTTCCACTCTATTGTTGTTTTGAGTAGCACGATGAGTGTCTCGTCTTGTCTTTTAAAAGTAGGATTTTAAACTTTAACAAGGCACCTACTTTGCATCACAGAAACAGAAAAAGTTTATTCCTAAAAAGTTTATAAAAACATCTATAATTTCAACACAAGGTTTACATTGATAATGGTGATGGTTCAAGCGTTTGACAACCAACTCACTTTAAGTAGCTAAGTGAAGAGGTGGCCTAAAAAAGCACGCTTTCCCAGAAGGAACTTATTTATGTACTTATTTATCCTAGATTTGAAGACTCCAAGATTATACTTAATTACATAGGTTAGAGACTTGTGTAGTGACAAACTCAGGTGGATATTATGATCCAAACAAATTAGTCATTCATCATTGGGGGTCAAAATTTGTCATTATTTACCCTTCGCTAGATTAAGCCAGACATAAAAGATACATCTAGTTTGAAGAACAGAACAGAGTTCTTAGAAAATAGTTTTAGAACTATTTTATGTTATATCGAGATCTCTCGTTATACCTGTTGTATCAATGTTAAGGAACATGATTCAGTCCTCGATGTCATATAAAAAAATGCGAAACCAAATATTACTAACGAAGTACCGTCGCTACTCTAATCATCATTCAGAAAAAGGTTTTTGGAAAAACTGTTTCGGTACCTTAGTTCATACGGTCTCTACCACGAAGTAGAGTCATTATTTACCAGAAACTTAATATGTGCATTCAAAATAAGGCCTTAATCTGAATAATGTCCATTATGTTCTACCATTATAAAGTTGGCATGCAAAATTTTACTACCTACATAACATACATTAAAAAGAAAAAACGAGTAAGACGAAATTTAATATAAAAATGTCATATCTTAGCAGGTTCATAATTTTAGGTTATTACTAGATGCATTATAAATCTACTTCCTTCTTGATTTTAACAAACCATCTCCTGAAAACTATTAGTAGAGACTCCTGAACAAACTATCCCTGAAAACTATCAAAGACTCCTGAACAAACAACCTCAAAAACAAAATAAAAACGCTGAACAATACACACAATCATCGGCTACAACTACTTTCTTTCTGCACTTCTATGCATTAAGATCATAAAGGTTGTCATGGGTATTGTACTGACTAGTGTTACGGGGCGTAACGTTTTACACGGCAAGCGTTCATGCAGTCAGTACAAAGAAAAAATACGCTCGCAACGCAACGAGCAACGAGACGTCGACATCGAGAAGTCGTCGCCATCGAGTTTTTAGCACAGGGCGTAACTTATCAATCTTATCATCATTCTTCAACTTCAACAGCCTATATTGGTCCACAGCTGGACGCAGTCTTCCCTTGATAAGCGCCTTTGTTGGCTGTTATATCATGGGAAGTAATGCCCATAATCTCCACGCTGGGCATGCGGGTTGGGGATCGCAGTATGGTGGCAGAATGGTTCGGCAGAAGGCGCTACTGGCCGCCATCGGTAAATATCCCTTAGTCGCCTCTTACGACACCCGCGGGTAGAGTAGAGGTGGTGCAAATTCTATGCCACCGGCACCATAGACGAATCTTATCATGCTCTCTGTGAATTGCACATTACGCCCATGGCAGTCATCGGCTTTACAATTTCAAACAATTCCAACTACCTACTCACCAACAATAAGGAAGCTGTACCCAATAATTTCGCTTACAAACTATTTTCTATAAAAACAGCTGTTTACCGTTGCGTAAGTGAGATAGCGTGATCGATGGACGCTTCCGAGCGCGTAACTAACTTATATCATTATCGGAAGCTGCAAAACACCCGTTTTTTTACGTTCTAGCGCACGCGACTTTACTTACTTACATCTATACCATAAAAAGTTAGTACCTATGTCCCCTATCGTAATACCTGTGTGATGCCTTATTAGAATTTGCAAAATCCCAAGTTTTTCCTGCGGGTGTCGTAAGAGGCGACTAAGGGATGTTCATCGAGGGCAGACAGCAGCGCCTCCTGCCGAAACTATTCTGCCACCGAACTGCGATCCCCAACCCGCATGTTCAGTGTGGGGATTATGAGCAGTACCCTCCAAGCCCCATATGTTAAAAGCCAATAAGGCGTAGTGAACCAGGAAAGATTGTGGATGAGAGGTTAATCATGATAATCTTATAACAACCAACCTCAACCTCAACAGCCTGTATTGGTCAACTGCTGGCCGCAGGCCCTCTGATGACCACTTTATTAGCGTTTATCCCATGGGGGTATGCCCATAATCCCCACGCTGGGCATGCGGGTCGGGGATCGCAATTCCGTGGTAGAATTATTTAACAGGGGGCGCTACTGCCCGCCCTCAATGGACGAGTTGGGGTGGTGCAAATTCTAAGCCAGCATCACACAGCAGTGTTGAGACAGATAACAATTTTTATTAGCTAATAACAACACAGCTGTGGGCAACTTAAGTAATATTGCGTACCTAGTACCGTATAATTATTTTGTGGTGATACCCTGGCTGGAAAAAACAAGAAGCATGCAACTCCAGCCAGGTGGGATGACAATCTGCGAAAGACTACACGCAGATCCTGGATGCGTCAAGCTGAAGACAGGGCGCCATGGCGCTCGTTAGGGGAGGCCTATGTCCAGTAGACTAGCATGGCCTGATGATGATGATAAATAGTAACCTAACTACGGTTAAATAAAACTAAACAATAATTTCTAGCCGACCCATTTCCTCGAAGGCTCAAAACATGCATTGAATCGGAGCGCGTTGATGTCTTTTCTATGAAAACATAGTGCTACGCTTATGTGCTACGAAATACGACACAATTATGTTTTGTTTGTCGAATAGTTTAATTTTTAATGTAGGAAGACGAATATTAATTTGTATTTATCTTTGTGTAGATGTACCTTCCTACTTTTTTTGCTCATTGGCGATGAGTAGGTAACACTTATTTCCTTTTAAAAAAGGTAGAAGACAGAATCGTTTGGCCTAAACTGTGGGATATTGCATGCCAAAATGGTTTTTCGAATTTTTAGGAGTATATTTGAAGCAATTTCATGATGTTTTTTTATTGGGTAGGTAAAAGGAGATGTATTATTTAACTAGAGTTACTAAAGTAAATTTATGTAGTCAATTCTCATCCAGAATTATAAATTGTTTTACCTAAGTAGGTACATATTTGTTCTAAATGAGTTTTTGAAACATATATAAATATTTTTTTGATATAAGTATCCATAAGGAAAAATTAGGATAAGCTTTTAAATACATTATATTAGGTCCTTACATATGAAATTGGCGTTTTGTATGGGAGGAACAAAAAGTCGAATATTTTTTAATATAATATATTTAATTAATCAAAGTATGAACCATTATTTTCTATGCACTTTTGCCATCTTATAGGTAGTTTATTGATCCCTTTACTAAAAAAACCAGTCGGACGGGAATCAATAAAATCTTTGAAGGCGATTTGGACTGCCCCATCGGAGTTGAATTTTTTCCCTTGCAAGAAGTTATCCAAATTTCGAAAAAAATGGCAATCTGTTGGAGCAAGGTCCGGGGAGTACGGAGGATGTCTTAGACTTTCCAATTGAAGCTCTTCTAATTTAGTAGCCGTCTGTTGCGCAGTGTGTGGTCTAGCGTTGTCGTGAAGCAGCAGTGGCGTGGAGCGATTGACCAGCCTAGGTTGTTTAGCCGCTAGCTTTTCCATCATGGTTTGCAATTGCTGACAATAGACATCAGCCGTAATAATCTGGCCAGATTTGAGAAAACTGTAATGAACAATACCGGCACTAGTCCACCAAACGCTTACAAGTAACTTTTTTGGGGTTAATTTTCGCTTGGGGCAGGATTTGGCTGGCTGGCCAGGATCCAACCATTGCGCTGAGCGCTTCCGATTATCGTAAAGAACCCATTTTTCATCACAGGTAATGATTCGGTTTAAAATACCTTCATTATTGTGCCGGTTTAGTAATGTAACGCAGCAGTCGACGCGCGTTTGCCGGTTTGCTTCAGTCACCTTTCAAGCTTTTTAATCTTCCCAATTTGCTTCAAGTGAATTAAAACAGCGCGCGTTAGCGCAGCCAGCAGCTAACTCGGACGTGGTTTGCGATGGATCCGCTTCCACAATAGCCTTCAACTCTTCATTATCAACTTGAGTCTCAGGCCGTCCACGGGGCTTGTTCTGCAGGTCGAAATTTCCAGAACGAAAACGTTGGAACCAAAAACGAACTGTGTTTTCTTTTGCAACACGACCGCCATACACATCATTCACCCTTCGAGTTGTTTCCGCAGCACTAGTGCCACGGCGGAACTCGTACTCGTAAATAATGCGATATTTTAAGTTTTCCATTTTGTAAAATGAGTGACGCAAACAGAAAAAAACAGAAGAAAAAAAACAAATGAATGACGATCATCGAAGCACAAATACATGAGTCTATAGCTGTACAAATTTGAATTTGGAATTCCTTACCAAAGAGGAGAAATTTGTGATTAAAGTGGCCAGTACGAAAAACGCCAATTTCATATGTAAGGACCTAATAATAACATCTAGAACCAAAGTGCTTGGGAAAAAAAATCACTTGTCCAATGTAACAAACTCGACGGGTTAAGTCGTTGCGTTTAAGAAATCCTATGGCCACCTTCTGTCTCTATCATCAGACCAGCTCGATGGTACCATGACATTGCATTGACACCGAATTTACATAAGTATACCTTTTAGCTCAATCGTTTGAGGATAACGGCTCTAAAATTCATTTGCAAGATTTGTCCCACACATACTTACTAAACTAACTAACATAACAGGGCAAGTTAAATAAAAGCTTGTAAAAACGGGCATATCCATCATTCTTGGCACACTCTGTATTCTTTGTGACACGCTGGCCTAGATACAGTTTTGCATAAAAACACCGGTATGTCGTTACGTTACCTATGAACTGGTAGGTAGGTACTGGATATTCAAGTCTTGGTGTTAGTTAGTTGTTATTATGCCAATTATGAGTGTAACGACAAGATTGTCTGCGCGAATATTTAACTAGTACCTCATCAAAGAACGAAATAAAAACATCAAACAAACCTGAACACAAATTATTCAACACTTGGGTATACAATCCTCCTTTGTAAACAAGAGCACATAACTATTTGGTCACTGAATAAAAAAATAAACACCTCGAACAGCTGTTTTTAAATTCGAAATTTCAAACTCAGAACGCGCGCCCGCGAAGGCTGTCTGCGCGATACTGCCTCGCGATTGGCGGTCGGAACGCGGGAACGAATGTGTCAAAGTGACGTTTCACCAAACAGGTTTTAAGGCTAAAAGTAATAAGGTAATACTACTACATATTAGTTATACCGTAGTAATGGCGTAACTTTGTAAGTTAGTAATATAATAATTTATGACCTGACGCAATTGGACCGTTTCCTTTGAACGAAATTGAATGATCAGTATTATAAAACTACATATTTATTGCTAATTTTGCAACGTTCTAATGGTACCTACCTATCGCCGTGTCGTGCCATCTTGGAATTTGAACCACCCCAACTATTCCCGCGGGTTTCGTAGGAGGTGACTAAGGGATATCCATCGGGGGTTTTGGTCCACTGCTTATCTTATGGGGGGGCAATAATCAAGGACATAAAGTGATGTTTTTTATTTCTGTCGTTTTGGTTTGTAGGCTAAAGTAAAGCGACGAAGAAACCTTTAGCCTGTTAGTTATTATTTTTCGAGTTGGAGCAAAATCCGTCCCAAGCTTTTTTATCCTAGAATCTAGAGCATAGAAAGCTAGATTATCTGATATTTTATAGTAAGCCTTTTTGCTCAGTAGGTATATTAATAATTTTCAAAACTCACTGGGAGTTTTTTGTAGAAGCGTAGGTATTCATTGCCCTGAAAGATACATTAGGTACAACTAGAACTCCAAGAACGTTTTTGGGATGACCCCAAAACTAGAACTCATAAAAACTTGGGTCAGGAACCGTACGACCCAAGTGACTCATCATAGGCCTTTAGAATTTTAATGAAGTGTCTACGTGCCTGAGCTATAGACCCACCTACTTTGAAACAGTTGCACAAACCTACCTAAATGTAGGTAGGTCTAAACAGATATATCTGTATCTATGCAGGTACGTATTCATATTGACCTCATACCTTACACGCCTTTACTTTACGACTGACACATTATGACTTAAAAGACTAGTCTACCCAGCAGTAATGTTATGTTAACACAAATGAGCTATCTTTGTAACTTTAAATGATTAGTTACTTACCTAAGTACTTAGTTACATTTTGTGAGATTTTTTTTTGACGACCTGCGACGAAGGAGTTGCGGGTTCGATTCCCGACCGATGGAACCGGATGGACCGGACAAATGTGTGTACGATCTGCAAATATTTTTTCAGGGCGTTTTCATTTTGTTTGAATTTTGAAATTGATTGATAAAGTTTGCAATTTCAATAATTTAAGCCATAGGTTACTAAAACTAACACATTCATCTCCATTCCCGTGTCCCCTCCGGAGGCTGGGCAGTGAATGCGTTAATTTGAAAAAATAGGCACTTAATAACCTTCACACTAATACATATTATAAATGCGAAAGTCTGGATGGATGTTTGTAACCTCTTTACGCCAAAACCACCACCGTACGGATCGGGCTGAAATTTTGCATAGTTAGTTCTAGGCTATAACGTATTATAAATGTTCATAGATCCGGTCCCATGGGACACAATAAGTTTACAAAGAAACAAAGCGCGCAAAACCACGGGCAAAAACTAGTTACCTTAGGTTTAAACTCTGCATAGTTGACCAGTAAAAAAACCTTTGGTTATTTTACCTATATAGACTACTTAGGTTTACCACCGCAGGTGTCCCGCGCTATTTCCTTCGCTATAGTAAGAAACGGTGAAGGTCTGTGCTGGTAGACGTCTTAGAATTTGCACCACCCCATCTTATTTATATTATTATGGTAAAAATTGTTTAGACATAAGGGCTTTTGATTTTGTTAAATAATAAAATAAAAAAATAAAATAAATCTCTTCTCGTGGGTGTCGTAAATTGCAGCCCGATCCGTTCAAAAGTTTTGGCAAGAAGGGAACTTTCCCATTTTTTTAATATTGGTCTGATGACATCGGCTCTCTCCTTGTTCTTACCTATAAATATAACTTCTTTTTTAAACCTTCCTCGTCATTCCCAGTTTAATAGGAAAAGTTAGTTACTCATCTCTTGTAGGTAGGTACTGTAGGTTGTATTGAAGGAGCATTGTATTACCTTCATGTCATATTTGGCTGCACCTTGGTTTTAATGTTTATGTTCTATCATTGTCTTAGTTCGTGGGATTGCTCTGAGTTACGTGGGCAGCTTAGGTTCGAGGTTGCGTTCGTGTTGCGCGAAGTTTTTATTGTGGTTTGTGTATAAGTTTTTTGTTTTTCTGCAATAAATTAAACTAATGGAACAAGTGTCTTATAAAGGAGTAAAAGCGATGCGAGAGACGAGGAAAGAGAAAACTGGAGGACATTTATCATTGCACCGAAAAGAGCTCTATAAGTAGAGCTCTTTTCGGTGCAATGATGGAATATCCTCCAGTTTTCTGCGTCACACTAATATTACCTATATACCTATGCAAGTTTGGATGTTGTTACCTACCTCTTCACGCCAAAACTACTGATCGGATCGGGCTCAAAATTTTGCATACAGGTAATTCTAATCTTGGAATCAAACATAGGCTGTAAAAATATACTAAACGTTTCCATACAAACAATGCGTGTGAAGCCGCGGGGCGCAGCTAGTAGTTTATAATAAAGATGGATGGATGGGAAAGATGGAGCTAATAGCAGTTATTATATCTCAGTTAATCGTATAGACAGTGATTACAAGAATTAAAAGGAACTATAGGTACATTTAAAAGCGAAGGGCACCTAAAATTCTCTTCTAAAAATGGATGTGCCAGCGATTTATGTAATATACTAAACTTAGATACTTACAATATTCGCCAGTTCCACATATCCCTTCCAATATTTACCAATAGGTAGGTACGTACACAACATTTTAAAATTCTCTCCTTGACGTTGGGTGTGAGCAATAGGAAAATATAGACAGATTCTGCGCGCCGATTTATTTAAAAAAATCAAAAATAAGTAATTTAAGCCGTTTCATTTCTTTTATACCTGTTTCAATTCATTATACTTACCTACAGGTGTATTCCACCCTGTATCATTGGATATTAACACGGAGGATATTAATGTACCTCTATATATAGGTACTATCTGCGCCCACGCATTTTATTTTATTTCTATGGAAACGTTTAAAGGTGATTTATGGGATAAAAAGCCCATGTTTGCTTGCAGGATTAGAATTACCTGTATGCGAAATTTCAGCCAGATCCGTTCAGTGGTTTTGGCGTGAAGAGGTAACAAACTTCCATCCATCCATACGAACTTTCGCATTTATAATATTAGTGAGAAGTATATATTTGTTTCCCTTCCTACTATTCAGTCCACTTTTCTTGCGGACCAAACTTCGTTTTTGTGTGATATATAAATAAAACTCATTATTACTACACATAATACGAACAAATTTATTTATCGTGAAAGTCATAACAACAAGATTCGGAAAAACATTGTGATTTTTCTAGTAAATTCAACTTAAAGTTTTTTGATACATATTTGACATATTTTCATTTTGTTTGAACTTAAAAACTGATTGATCAATTTTGGTTCATATCAAAGCGCAGATTTTTAAGATTGTAAACAGGTACTAAGAAAATCAAATAATATCCCAAAAATACGGGACTCGAACCCGCGTCCCCCCTCAGTACGAGGATGTGATAACCAATACACCACGAAGTCGTTTACCGTGGAAGTCGAAAATCTCTGGGACATTTTGTTGGTAGACAACTGTACTATCAAAACTATTTTCGATACTATGGATACTTTTTGTAGACATAACTTAAAATAAAATTTATATCAAATATGCATCAACCAACATATTTAACTTATGTGTTTAATGTCACTATAGGTCGAGTAAATTTTAACTACTTTTAAAAAAAAGCAGTTAAAAGCAAAGGGTTGTACATAAGGTTACATTTCATAATGATTAATATGATAAAGCTCACTGTCTACTAAAGCATTACGTACGCATCGCGTGCGGATCATGATTTTATTATATGATGATATGTTTTTTTTTTCAATTCTTTTTTGCAATTTACATAAGTGTTATTTGTGACTAAGCGGAGCTGTTTGATACCTACCCAGAAATAAATAATGTTTTAGTGTGAATATTTCGGAAGGAATGATTTGTCAACGCTAAAATAGACAGTAAGCTTCGCTACAATAAATTGCAAAAGCTTTTGCAATTACAATGGATCAAACAGATCGAAAAATTAAATAACACTAATATTTTAAACATTAATCTACAACATCAAAAACACAATTTAAACAATCAGATCTTATACTTAGAAGAAATAAATCGTCAAATATATAACAATTAAAGTCCACTTACAATAGAGTTTTGATTAAACGAAAATGGTGGACCTTTACAATGTTGTTAATTATCACTCTTTGTTCTTCGTTCCCTACATTCCCTTTAATATCACTATTTGTTGGATAAGTATAAGTACACGAGTTTATAAATCTAGGCGATTCGGTTTGGCAAAGATGGTAACATCGCAAACCGCAACTTTTTGCGGCGATACAATGGCGATGCAGTCACAAATATTATCGATATAATCATTCAAAAATTTAAATTTTTGAGATGACCCTTAGAAAAAATCTCTGCTTAGACAGAATGTTTTTTTGACAGATTTTTCAGTCACAGTTGGAAGACACAATGGTCTGTGCTTTTCATAAACTAGATATTTACAGATTTTGCAGTCATACAGAAGCAATCCTAATAATTTTATCAAAACTTTTCAATAAGCTTTTGAAGAATGAGGTAGATAATTTGTTTGTCCGATTTCAGTTCAATAATCGGTAGATCTTAAAATCACGGGTAAATCACGGGTACAATGAATTGCTTACTTTGTTCCATATTCATTTCAATAAATTGCCAAACCGAAAGATTTAGTTCTTTCACAGCCTTTTTGTGTCTTGATATAAAACATGATGTTCACTTCTGTCCTACTAAAGTACAGTCAGCTGCAAAGGTTGTTTGTCATCTTGTTGCAAGACGAAAACTATCACAGTTTTTGGCATGGAATGCTGCTGAGTGTACGAAAATGCAATTATGAGCAATACTTTTGTATAAGTCTTTATGAGTTGTTTTCAGTACGTTTTTGATAGTAGGACAGAGCAACTCTTTGATATTAATGACTTAGAGGCAGGTAAAAGATGTTACTTAAAATAGATGTCTATAACACATTACTACATTGTTGTCTAGTAGCTAAACAATTTACGATGCTGTTTATAGCCTCATAGAACATCAGTCTCGGGAATGCGTGTTGTTAGTCTCTTCGTTGCCTTAGAAAATATTATTCACTCCCTGCATAAAGTCTCTCATAAAAATATTGAATGAACTAATTTAAATGTTTGATAAAACTTCTAAGTATCTAATAATAAGACTTATTTCTAATACTAACAAGCAACAGTAACAATTGGCTATCGATTTTTAGGATAAATACTCTTTTGTTTTACACACAATTGTTTATAGATTTATAAGGTATGTAGTTTTGTATTACACTTTTGGATCACATTATTGTTGTGCGTTAATACACTACTTTTGAGATTAGCATACAAATAGATACATAAAATATTTTATATGACATCTGATAATAATTAGGTTATTGATTATTTAATAAAATTAGTTATAGTTTTAATTCAGATTTACTTAGGTTTGATAATATGTATATTAAACTATCAGAAATCGGGTTTCCCGTTTTCTTCTGTTTTAACTACTTAAGCACGAATCCCACTAGACCATGACTCTATTGCTGTTCTTCAAGAAATATCTTAAATTCCGAGCAAAGACTATGGTTGATGTGATTTGGTACGATCCGGTCTAGTGAGCTATGGCCTTTACTGTCACGAATATACTAACTTTCGTATGCTGCAAAAATTGTATGGACCCCTCTAATAGGTATGAAAAATGTCAAATTTTTATTATAAATGTAAGCGGGTTAACTACGAACCTTGTTTGTATTGGAAGAACACCAACGTTCAACATTCATAACGAATTCGTCGAACTACGAAAGTTTCTTTAGTAAAATGTATATTTTTGTTGCATGGAACGGCAGAAGGCAATACTTTAGCTAGCGTTTATCGTTGTAGTAAAGTTTTTCAATTTCATTTCTATTGTTGAATATTATTCTACGGAAAATTTACAATTTATTTCTTAAATTTTTACTGAATGTATTTGTTACGTAATATATATTTTTGCGTCACTAACTCGTTAGTTTTTAAGCATTTTTCCTACAAAAGTACAATCAAATAAAAAAAATTATGGCTATATTATCAGGATTTGTTAGAACAATCCAAATTGACCTTAATACTCTTAAAATACTTGAATGCAGCTGTGAGAGTTAAAGCTATTGGTCGCTCCATTTGAAGCCTTCACATCTATAGGTTGTATTTTTGTGGCACCTTTATTCGCTGTATTTGATTTGCGATTCTTAAAGCTATCATTATGATATATTTTGTTTGTTTGTTAAAAAGTTATCGAAAAAGAGGTGTTAAAAAGCAACTAAACCCCTTTTTACGCATTATATGCTGTAAAATGAACTTCATTTCAACCAAATTTAAAGTAGTTTTTGAGGGCACACGGCTATGTTTAATACCTATAAATAAATCAGTTTTAATTCACTATGCAATGTAGATGTTATCGTTTTGTTTTCATAAATCATGCCACGGCTTTGACTAGATTAGATGTATCGATTTCGTCACACGAAAACACATTGGTTGTCGAAACTTTATCTATGCAGGGCCTTTACTCTTAAAAACAAAATCGAAGTTTCTGATTTGTATTCGTGCAAACGCTAATCTTATGTAAGCGACATAAGCGTTGGTTTTGCACGACAACGAAAACGAAACTTCGATTTTTCTTTTCCGAGTAGGCCTCCAGTTTTTCAGGTACTTCGTTCAGGTTTAGTATAGGAGGTTGAAAAGCCCAGAATTTTACCAAGAACTAGATAAATCGTGTATATTAATCGTTCAAGTAGTTTCTTAATGTAACGCAAAAGACGGGACAAATACGCGGAATCCAATTATTAGGCCTTGTTCACGGTGACGCGGTGCGTACAGCGGCGCGTGCGGCGTCGCGTCTGGCGACCCGTTGGCCGTTGAGTAAGAATAAGTATAAATACACTCACAAATACATAAGAATAGACCAACTGATATTTTTATTCCATTTTACGGATCGCTATTTTATACTAAAGTAAAGAAGGATGGCAATACCCGCCCCTGCACGAATAAAAATAAACAAGGGCTGTGCAGACATGTAATAACTAATGACGGATAAATAATATTTTAAAAGATTTTTCTAACTATCATTTACATTTTTAGCTGTTGGGAGTCAAAATATATTTTTATTTTTATTTTGTGCGGCAAAGAAACGCTAGGTAGCCGACATAAAGCTTAGAACGTGACTTCTTTTGTGACTGTCAATGTCATCGTAAATCAAGTAACACAACTTGAAACAACGACATTGATGTCTGTCTATTCAGGGGTACGTTCCGATTCACGCTTAATGAGCTGACGCGCGTGATAGTATATGATACAAATATAATGTATAGCTGTGTATATGCTCCTGAAGAAAATAAAGAATTAATACTGTGAAACATTAACCTACCTTAGGTTGTATTGTTTAGTTTTATATTTTAGCCTTGTTTTGCAGATAAAACTGTATTGTTTACACTGTTTTGTCTGCAAAGTAATGTATTGATTCGAAGTTAATACTATCTATATAATTGATTGAGACAAGGCAGCTCGTGCGTTCCTTCAACTTCTTTGTGAGTGCCACCTGGTCCTGAGCGTTTCGTTTCAAAAATCGCGCCAACGCGCACCAACGCGATCACATGAATCGGAACGGGGCTTCGTGCGCGCATAGCTCGTGCAGTGCGTCAGCGCTTTATGCATGAATCGGAACGTACCCCAGATGTCGCCAAAACTAAACTAAACTAATTTGACAGTTCTAAAAATGTCGATGTCCCTGTCATAACGATAAAAATAATACGGATGGCATCAACCAAAAAAATTAAAATATGAAGCCAAAAAAAAATATATATATAATATAATAATATTATAATAATATTTTTGCCTCAACCCAAGGACCGAGGGGTCGTCACCCATCGAGTTGAAGCCGGGGTAAAGAGGCCAAGCCTCGAGGCCTCCCTCCGTGCACCCACAAGGGCCGGAAAGAAGAAGTTGTTTAAGGATGGCATCATTTTTAGTCCTGTCAGATTAGTCTGAATAGACACCAATGTCTCCTGGCGAGTAGATAGATTTGACCTACATACGACGAAAATCTTTCAAATTGATACCACGGTATTCTCCCGGATAAATTGATTACCTAGATTACGTTACGATTGGACTGACTGAAGATCTGAAGATGTCTTTGTGATGTATTAATTGTCGGCTTCGGGTATCTCGTGTTAGAAGGCATTCTTTGGCGGATGAAAATGCAGCCTAACAGTCATGTAACCTAAAATAACTTTTTTCTCCCAACTTGTAAAATGTTTATTCTATTGATTTCTGAATCCTTAAGGTACGTATTGTTTATTTTATAAGGCCGGGGTGATGCTCGTCGCCAAAAAAGTTGGGTCAGCAGATGTATGGAACCTTGCCATCCTTCTTTATCTAGCCTGTATACTTCTTACATATTTATGAATAAAAATTTCATAGATTTCTAAAACTGATAGCAAACCTTCAGGTGGTATAACCATCTAAAGGTTTACTCATGGCGTTTTTGATATATCAAAAAGATTCTAGCGAGTATCAAGACGTAAAATTTTTCTATGAGATTTGGTTTAGCAGCGTCTCTAGCGGAAGGTATGAAACTAGGCAAAAATTGTACGAAATGTGTCAAAATTTTCTTATTTTCGACGAAAGACCAAAATAAACTATTGGCAATTAATGCCTCCACTTTGATCTAAGATCGTGGCGAGTTTAAAAAAAATAATATGAATTGATACGAAAGTTTCAACAGCCAATGTTTCAAATATGTAAAACACATTGAGCATTTTCATTGTAAAAGATGTTACTAATCTTCAGGTACTTATATATGAACGTAAAAAATTAAATTGACAGGGCGCTCAAAATGCGTTGTCTAATCAAAAAATATAAAGATTATTGTCCGTTTACATCTGCAGAATGGAATGCAAGTATTGTTTTAAATCCCATGGATGGGATGTTTATTTATTAATTTATAATGTTTATAGGTACTATGCATGAATTTTTCCGCAAGTTATTTTAACCAGTTTAGTAACACCTTTGTTATAATGATGTTAAACATTGCAATATTACATGATAATAAAATCCGCGATAATAATATTGAGATGTTGCCAGTAACATATAATTCGGCCTTCCTCAGTATTTCTTTACGCTGTTCTATTACCAAAGAATGCATTAGGCTCGTTTAGACTGAGACAGTTGCTGGATCCAGTGCACTTAGCCTATAAGCTATATTTGACAGCTGTCGTTTGGAATTATGGACATTGGACTAGATTTTATGAAGTTTATTTTTTTGCAGACTCAGTAGCTTGCTCAGTGTAAAGATGCCTGAATGCAAAATTTTACATTACATTTTGTTTTTACCAAACAACGTGGTGGGTTTTATATTGATATACATACACAAATTTTAGACAGTTATCGGATCATTGCTTATTCCATAATCGTAGCTATTTACAGCAGGTGATTCAGTAACATTTATTTATAAGTGCACAAATGCTAAGTATTAATAATTTTAAGTACCTAATAAAAATGGTTGAGGAACTTTTTAAGATAGGTATATAGTAGTAGAGTTCCGGGCAAATATTTATTTTTATTATTTTGTATTGTGACAATAAATAATTAGCCGGGATATGAGACCTGTCAAGGCCAAGGTAGATTGTATATTTATTTATATAGTACATTTTCTTAAGGACACTAATAAATTTATATAATACCAAAACCAATACATGTTACTATAATTTAGCCTAATATTAGTAGAATTGAATACATATGAATGGAATGTGACATATTTATATAACACGAGATATAATAATAAAGGTCAATGTGTTATGTTATGTCACTTTTAAGCTTAACAAAAATAAAAATATAGAAAACTTAATTTACTAAATAAGATCTTAAGCACAAAATAATGCACGCAAACATGCTTACTTCGTCAAAAATGTTAACAGATTAATAATTTTCAAACAAAACTTTCGTCGAGCCTCAAATTGAAATACCTTTCTGAATTTTTAATTTTAATCATGTTTTTAACATGATACTCGACTTAAAAATATCATTCCAGTTACAAGCGCGTTTTCGTAATACATCAAGTAACTGGCATAGTGCAAACAGACCATGAGATTTTTTTTATAGTCAGCTCACATAGACTTTTTCGACGAGTCTTTTTAGCTCTAAAAGAGCATGATCTTATTTGATGGTGGGATTTTATCATTGGATAAGCGTTTCTTTTTAAATATCGCACTATGTTAAACCTAGACAAAGTATTATACGTTTTTCTCCATCTTATGAGTAAGCAAAGTTCTTAGGGCCAATACGGATTGGGTATCGAAAAAAAAATTATAGTAGCCAATCATAAATATTTTTAAACAACTTCAGAGTATTTAGGTCTGGGTACAAATTAATCGAGATAACTGCGAAAGAATGCGTCACAACTCCCTCACGCGCCGTCGCGCGCGCACGCGTGGCGAGGTCCGCCAGACGTCGCCCATGCCGCCGCCGCGCGAACCCCGCCAGCAGAGAGGTTAACACGGTACCAAAAAAACTGTTCTATGCCGAAGATACAACTGTTGTAATTACATACAACTTATTACAATATGAAATTTATACAGGGTGAAACAAATCAAGACCAAACTTTAAAGGAGGGTTCATATTCGATCACAGAACACGAGAAAAAATTACTTATTCTTTTCAAAAAAATAAATACAGAACTATTCTACCACTGAATTGCGATCCCAACCATGAGACAAATGGCAATAAGTCGCGTACCAGGGGGAGGCCTGCGTCCAGCAGTGGACCAATACAGGCTGTTGAGGCCCAATACAGGCAAATACTTTATCTAGTTCAACATGTTGCGACTTATAATTGTCCTGTCTTCGGCGAAGAGATTTGATTTATACTTGTAAGTAGCCCTGCTACGCTGCATTCCACTCGCACATAGTATAGGTCCATAAGAAAGAAAGAGATAGCTCTATATCCCTGGGACGTGTCACAGCCTGACCATAGCTTTGGGTTTAGAGTAAAACATTAAGGACTCCAACATTGATATGGGTACCTATAAAAGCTGGGTAGGGAGGGACTTTAAATCTCTTTGCCGAAAACAGGACAATCAAGATCGAACTTCACTTGGTAAGTTCGTTGATCATTGAATAAACCCCTACTTACGAACTCACCAATGGGTTCATAATCTCATTCGTGATATACTCAGCGCGTATCTGCGGCGAGGCACGGTGCTTCAAAGCCTCGGGTAGGAGTTCCCAGGTCCTGTATTTGATTGAACCGTCACTATTGCGGTGGAGCCGCACCTGTAAATACACAATACAATACACCTTAGCATCATATTTTATAACATTCGACATTTGACATTATACAACCAGTCGACGGCAGCCGTCGATCGCCGTCGCCTGCAGTCGACGCCCGTGTATATGAAACGTGCAGTCCGTGTATAAGAGCCCTTAGATGGTGGCGTGTTAATTAATTAAATACATAATAATACAAACTATAAAATACATATATACTTGATTAATAATACATACTAAGTTAAATAAAGAAATCACCCGAAACTTAGTGCAGTTTTACATTTTGTTTTTTACCCTAGTAATTGAAACCTTTTGTGGGTGTTCTTTTTTATTCGGTTATGCATATTTGCCCCGATCTCGCTCCGCTCGCGAGTCGTATACTGACCTTGTATTCTGTATGGTATCCGGGCGGTGCAACCCGGTGCATAGTGACGTTGTTTCGCTGCTCTCGCGAGTCGTACACTGCACTCACATCTATGTCTATGTCTTCGCGAAGACGAGTTATGCCGACAAGATCGTATTCGCACAGCCAATAACCTGCAATATCAAATATTTCATTGATCCTACTAATATTATAAACGCGAAAGTTTGTATGGATGTTTGTTACTGTTTCACGCGAAAATAGTCCTAAACACTCCCGAAGGCTGACAATTTGTATACAGGTACCTTATCCATCGAGCTTGTAGAATGTTAGTAAACAAACCTTCATCATCATCATCATCATCAGCCTATATTAGTCCACTGCTGGACATAGGCCTCCCCTAATGAGCGCCATAGCGCCTAAACAAACCTTACTTAACCTAAAATTCACTTTGTTGTCAGATCAGAATTACCTGTATGCAAAATTTCAGCCGATCTGTTCAGTAGTTTTGATGTAAAGAGGTAACAAACACCAATCCATCCATCCATCCATACAAACTTTCGCATTTATAATATTAGTGTGATTACTAAAACAGTCAGTATAAAAAAAAAACTTTTAAAGTTTCAACACCCGGCTTCGCACGCGTTGTTCCTGTGGAAATGTTTAAAGGTTATTTCTATCTCACGGGAACTGATTTATGAATAAAAAGTAGCCTACGTTTGATTCCAGGATAAGAATTGCAAATTTAGCCCGATCCGTTCAGTAGTTTTGGCGCGAAGAGGTAACAAACATCCATCAAAACTTTCGCATTTATATTATTAATTTGATGTGATTTGATGTTAACTATTCGTTTCCCTAATTTTGATGTTTCGTTCAAAAATAGATCTTACCGTGAATAGTCAGTTTCCGAAGTTCCTTGCACTGCCAAGCGAGGTATATAAATGGATTCACGTAGTTGAACGATTCATAACAATTCTGAAAAAAAAAAACGTAAATATATTGCGAAGGTCCGCTTGCGACGCAGGATTCCCGCCTCGGGACAAATGTGTGTACGATTTGCAGACATTTGTTCAGGGCGTTCTGGGCGTTTTCCTTGTTTAATAAAAAATATACAGGGTGGGGCACATTTTTGGCCCCTTGAGGGGCTACCGTTTCTTTTGTTTATATACAATGTGTCTGGTTACCGGTGTCGGAGACTTTGGGGGGGCGAAGTATGGTAATAATAATTTTATCGACAAATCACTATCCCTATTTATTTTCGCGTTCCATGATAATATGGCAGTCATTTTTCTTTTGCCTCGAAGTACGGGTGCTTGTATTGTTTAAGCTGACCCATTATTTAACCCATGCAGAGGTCCTAGGTAGACGATAGATTTTATTTGATAGCCAATAATGTAGGCAGTAAAGCAATGATAACATTGTTTCATTTTATATTTTATAATAGAGGAAAAGATAATTTAGAACACAAAAAAAAGCTTTTATTGAAAAAAATATTGATTATTAGCTATTTCATCAAATCTCCTGAATAAGATAGTTTAGAAGTTAGGACGATTTGAATATGAACATGACCCTAGAAAGCTTAAATATCCCGCTAATAAGCAACTAGACTCGTGGTTTCGAGGAATTACGTATCCATAGACAATGCTGTGCTTTGTTGTACCGCTTGAGCCTAGCTTTGACCACCGTTTTGATACATTTTTTAAGGCTTCTAATATTTTATTTTCTATATTAGAAAACGTATTTTTTTATCTTATACCTTTAAACGAGCAATTCTTGCAAATTTATAATCCGGATCTCGGAAACGGCTCCAACGATTTTCATGACATTTAGTATACAGGGGGTTTCGCGGGCGATAAATCGATCAAACTAGGATTCATTTTCAGAAAATGTCGTTTTATTTTTTTAATTATGTTTTCAAAAATAAGATTTATCGTAATCAATAGACTCTTCCGGACATCTATTAGCGAATAGTAATACTATTTTATTCGTGTTTTCAATAATCAACTTTATCCCAATCAACTTAAGAATTAAACTGAAAAATATGACTCTTCCTGCCATATATTGGAAAATAGTACTACTATAATTTCTAATAAGCACAATTTACCAAAAGAACCTAGCGAAGCTCGGTCACCCAGGTACTAAGATTTATTAATAAATGAGTGTATAATAATAATAGTAATATAAAGTGTATAACCGCTAAGTATAACGCTATACTAACCGAATTCAATCTTGACATACGTTTCAGCCGGTCACGCCGCGATGGTATATCCACCCAACAGAGCTCCTCCAACGTCTTGTTGTACATCGTCGTTATATGGTGGACCAGCGTTACGTAGAACTGAAACATTTTATTTTATTTTGTTAAATCACACTGATATTATAAAGGCGGATGGATGGATGGATGGATGGATGGATGGATGTTTGTTACTTCTTCACGCCAAAACTACTGGACGGATCTGGCTGAAATTTTGCATACAGGTAATTCTAATCCTGGAATCAAACATAGGCTTTTTATACTTTTTATCCCATAAATCAGTTCCCGTGGGATGAAAATCACCTTTTAATGTTTCCATAGGAACAACGCGTGCGAAGCCGAGGGGCGCAGCTAGTCGTTTATAATATTACTAGCGCCCCGCCACGCCTTCGCACGGGTGCAATGTTGAAGAATACATAATAATATAAACGTTTATCTTGAAACACTCTATGTATTTTAAAAAACCGCATCAAAATCCGTTGCGTAGTTTTAAAGATCTAAGCATACATAGAGACCGCAGATAGCGGGGCGGTTTTGTATAATTCTATGACATAAGAATTCTTTTTCACAGTGGGCCAACTACTGCAATAATACACCAATTATAAAAAAAAAAATATTTATTGCTTGAAAAATGGTATTATAAAGGTCTTAAGCTTAAAATAAGTTCACGTAATTCACCGGTAAATTCGGCATGCAAAATATAAAAAGATATAAACTTTAATTGAGCAGGATATATAATAAATGGAAATAAAATTTAAAAAAATATAAAATTAGTCTATTTTAAGATGTCATTGAATTAATATAATGTCAATTTTATGTGAAATTCAGATACAGTACTCGTATAGAACGATTTGTCAATAAGCCACTTTTTTAACTTAAATGCACAAGCTCTGCTCAGCTTGGGACGTGGGAGGTACCGAGAGATCGGACCCCCTGACCACAACTATGGGTGTGGCACAGGGGTCCTCAGTCTCGAACATTCTGTTCTCGCTGCTCTTATTGGCTTTTATCTCATGAGGGTCATGTCCCTCATGAGATAAAAGCCAATAAGGCGGTTACCACGGAGAGGCCTGCTTCCAGCAGTAAATAAATAATAAATAAAATTTATTAAAAAAACTCTCGTAAAAAGACAAAACATAGAGAACATTAAACTATTAAATATAGCTAAGTATAACAATTTAGCCTGAACTAGGTATTCCTGTGTTTCAGGCAATATGTGTGCTAATTATTAAATACAATAATCACTTACTATTACGCAGTGGACCAATATAGGCTGTTTAGGATTGAGGATACTAACATGGCAAGTTAAATAAAAGCTTTTAAAAACTATTAAGCGAGGATGTCAATAAAACTCAAAAAAGTTACTTACAACTTTACAGAACATAACTTTGAGCGATGAAAGCGGCATCCCTGGGCCAAAGGCGTCGATCACGTTTTTCACCCTATAATGTGGTAAGGCGACCTGAAAACCAAAAAAAATAAAAGTTAAACTTAAAATTAGTCATTTAGTCTGAGTTTCTCATAGTCTACGTAATAAGATAATTGTATATTTTCCTTTAATTTTAGATTATTAATTTTAGTATTGTGTAGTGTTGCTATTAGGATGTGATTTATTGTTTATTTCTCAATTTAATTTAGAAACCATGTGTCCACCACCACTTCTTTTAATGTTAAATTTTGAAATAAATGGTTCACCACCTGAAGGAGACTAATATAGTATGGTGATGATGTTTTGATTGTAAAAGGTTGAAGTATTTTTTGCAAATTTACAATATTGACAGCAACTTGCAAGCCCTTCCTGAATAGCGGAGTGACAATAACCCAATCGAGTTGTGAAACACATATGGGCCTTTATGACATAATATTTAACGACAAGGATGTTTTAAGGGTGTTCACGTACAAGAAAGATGAGTTCCTCAACCGTAGCAATTAAATAAAACTATATTGACCTTATATAACTTAAGTTAGCTCATTGGACAAGTGTAATTTGTTATAACTAAGAATTTGACATAATTATTCTCCTCAATAAAACAGTATAATATAAATATATTATAAAATCATTAATCATTTTATTCAGAAACAACCATACAATTGTGTTGAAAAACAGTAGGTACCCCAAAATATCATGCAGTGTGCATATTTTGGGGTACCTACTGTTTTTCAATGTATGGTTGTTTCTGAATAAAATGATTTATGATGTTATGACAGTGCTTCTCTTTATGAAATTTCTTTCTTAGGTTGGTACCCAATCGTGTTGCCAGCTCGAAAGCTTATTTGCCATTGCGCGCGGCCGATTCAAGTCAGTTGGTTGAATGGACGCCGTAATTTTTGTTTTATTTCATTTTGTTTCTGCCTTGTCCCATTTTAGCGATAGTTTTTATTTTATATAGTAATCGCTGTGTTTGTGTTATTTTGCCTTGTGATGTTTTTTGTTTGTATTAATTATCCTATCTGTATTATATTTTGTCTATGGTATGTAGCTGTACCTATATTGTATTGTCGTCACTCATAGGGACCCTAACTGAAAACCAGCGCAGTATAGGCCAAATGCTTTATACTGCAAAATGCTGAGCTAGGGTCCCTTTTTACCCAATGTACCTATTGTTAGATTTTTTTATATATATGACCTGTTAATTTATGTACCACTCTTTTTGTCATGTAACTATTGGGTAAAATAAACA
Source organism: Eupithecia tripunctaria (assembly GCA_955876795.1). NCBI lineage: Eukaryota > Metazoa > Arthropoda > Insecta > Lepidoptera > Geometridae > Eupithecia > Eupithecia tripunctaria. Next base: position 7,203,503 of record OY041622.1, read on the forward strand.
AATTTTTATCTTTTATCTTTATCTTTATCTTCTCAAAACCAATTCTTATCGTCTCATGAAAAGAAGAGAGAGTAAATACATGCTTACAATATTGACAGCAACTTGCAAGCCCTGCCTGAATAGCGGAGTGACAGCCCTGGAAGTCAACTTGAGGAAGACACATGGCCTTTATACATTATATTCAATGAGAGTGCTTGTTGACGACCTCTGTGGCGCGGTGGGCGAAGGTCCGCCAGCGATGCAGGAGGTTGCGGGTTCGATTCCCGCCTCGGGACAAATGTGTGTGTATATGATCTGCAGATATTTATTTAGGGCTTTCTAGATGTTTTCTATGTATAATAAAAAATATCTAAGTATCAATGTTATATATTGTATTATGTATACCAGTTATCTGGCACCCATAACACAAGCACTGCTTAGCTTTGGGCTAGATAATGCTGTGTGAATTGTGCAACATTACATTATATTATATTATATAGTGCTTTCTCAAAAGAAGCTCCTATCCTCTCACAGATACCTAGAATAGAACGTAAATACTTACAATATTGACAGCAACTTGCAATCGCTTTTTGAATAGCGGAGTGACAATCTCCCAATCGAGTTCCGGAAGACTCATGCCCTCTTTTGACATTATATTCAGGGATAGTATCTGTAGGTTAGTTAACTCTGACAGAATTATCAGGTTCTCGGTTGACGTTAGCTCGAAATCGAAAACGATGTGCTGAAAGAAAAAAATTACTAGATTTTCACGAGCTTTTCTGCGGAGCAATCACAGTAATATTATAAATGCATAGTTTGTATGGATGGACTCTCTTTTTGAACAGACTCTAGGCATTTTAAACTGATAGATAACATAAACTGTTGTTGTATAAGATTAAGATGTAAAAACTTTTTATTATTTTAAGCTATTGCATAGCTTCTATCGCGAGCCTTGAGCGCGGGGACCGAATCCAGAAATTCCGTAACGAAAAAACCTTGACGTTTGTCTCTTTAGTTCAGCAACTCGCCTCTAGATGGCATTGCAATAGCTTTACCGCGGCAGTCCCCGAGTGCCACACGTCTTTTTTTTTTCATGCTCGATGGATAGTTACAATAACAACATACTAAATACCTAAATATACAAATACTTACATGAATACTGGAATATCGCATAAAATTTACTGTATCACTCGAGAGAATGGAAGGCGTAGGATAGAAAGTCAACGGCTTTGAATAATAGGCCATGTGTTTACTCTGAAACAATAAATGGAAGTAAGAAAGAGGAGAAAATAATATTTATATGATTATAATAATCACACTAATGTTTTAAATGCGAAAGTTTGTATGGATGGAAGTTTGTTACCTCTTCACGCTAAAACTACTGAACGGATGGCGTTGAAATTTTGCATACAGGTAAATCTAATCCTGGAATCAAAATTGGCTACTCTTTATCCCATAAATCAGTTCCCGTTGGAAAAAAATCACCTTTAAACGTTTCTTCCCTTAGTAATATAAATATTACTGGACAATACACACATCATCATCTAGGGGCTAGGCTAGATCAACAATCAAACGTAGACAAGTACGTGGGTATACAGGATGACTAAAACTCAACCCGCTATAACGAATACGCAAATAGAGGTAATTTGCTTATTATTGGACCTTACTTTCCCTAAACTTATATTTAGTTACCTCATTGCGCGTGATAGTATATGATACAAATATAATGTATAGCTGTGTATATGCTCCTGAATAAAATAAAGTAATAATACTGTGAAACATTAACCTACCTTTGGTTGTATTGTTTAGTTTTATATTTTAGCCTTGTTTTGCAGATAAAACTGTATTGTTTACACTGTTTTGTCTGCAAAGTAATGTATTCATTCGAAGTTAATACTATTTATATAATTTAAGTGAAATTATAAGCAGAAAACCACATTTTGTTGTATTTTAGCCTTGTTTTGCAGATAAAACTGTATTGTTTACACTGTTTTGTCTGCAAAGTAATGTATTCATTCGAAGTTAATACTATCTATATAATTTTAAGTGAAATTATAAGCAAAAAACCACATTTTGTTAGATTTTGTTGTCGAATACCGCTGATGACGTAACGATCACCCGAGGCGCAGGTGTTGTTTGCTCACTGGTATAAAAGGCTGTCGAACGGTCGACTAAGGGACAGTTATCGAGCAGCAGTCGGACCGAGCGGAGCTCCCCCCTTGTTGCAAAGTTAAGTAATTTAATTATTGTTTTACTGCTAGTTGGTTTTTGACATTGAAATTGTCAGTCAAGATTATAATGTTTTATGTTTGTCTCTTCATAGAGATAGATAATGTATAAATTGTGGTTATATAGATAATGGATAATGCTGTGTGGATTGTCCACTATTATTTATTATTATTTGTTTTATGTTTTATTCTAAAAATAACATGTACTAGACACCTAAGAGATTAAGTAAAATTGCTAGTGGTTTCTTGTTCACTTCTTCCACTAGTGGACAAAAGATTGAAGTGAACAGAATCTCAATAACACCTTATTTCTTATTTTTATAATAGTTTTTCGGTACCTAAGTCTAAAGAAATAAAGTTATTGACTTCTGACTTCCGATTTCATTATTTACAATTCCCAAAATGTTAGGATGCATTGTAAGGTAGGTAGTTCCTTAATCCTATCAAAATTATATAATTCGACTAGGTACTTATAGGTCGAAAATCTCTTATCAGAAGTGGGGATAGCCCGGAACTGTTTCAAAGTTCTAATATGTTCTTTCACAAGTTTCAGGTTGGATCCCGCAGCAGACCTTCGTGGACGAAGGTCTTGCTCAAGCCGATTTCTGACTGATGCTTCCAATCCACGACGAGATGGTGGACGTGATGCTACCAATGCCCGATCCTACGACATACTTGCTATTTGTTGCAACTACATTGAGGTGCTGAGCAACGAAATTCGGACGAAGTCACGAAGGATCGGAAGGGTTCGTAAACTAGGTACGACGACGTAAAAACGTGACGCAAGACGGTCTTACACGATTTTGTTTTGGTAGCTATAAACTTGAACTGTATCATAATAAGAAACTTCAGGAATAAGTAGGCTTGCAATTCATAAAAACCTACAAAATTCTCAAGAATTACGATACAAAATTTGCAACTTCTAGTATTGCTCGATCGATGTTTTCATATTGTTCTGAAATTGTAGTGGTTGACATAGCATTGTCAATGCGAACTTATTTTTAACTACTGGCAGTTTATCATTTTGACAGCGTTTACTACTTTGGTTCAATTAGTGCCAACATTTTTTTTTTACTATTAGTTTCTTATGTTAATTCACTTATAAAAAAAAAAAATTGGCCAAATACAAATGCTAGTGAAACAAAAAAAAAAGAAAAAAAGAACAGAATAATATACCGGTATTGACTTTTATCGATCTTGATATAATTATATATCTGTTATATGGATGTTATAAGGAAATTGCATTGGATGGTACATGTTCATAAATTTGACGACGTTGAGATCTAAGTGATGTGCTTTGTTTATTGCCCAAGAGTTTAAGATTGTTGGTTTGAGGCCACCAGTCTAAAGATGGGGCTTGGTTATTTTGGTGACTTGAAGTCTGTTGGCTTGGTCCGCTATTAAATAAAAATAGTTATGTATGGTCATATCTTATGTACATGTACATCAGCAAAAGTTTTGTCAAACAACAAAATATATATATATATATATATATATATATGTACAAGATTAGGTACATATTAAACAGAAAAAAAAACGAATAAGGTCTGGTATAAAACATTTTTTTTATTAAATTCACATGTAAACAAAGTGGCTTTTATGGCCATTGTCAAATAAACGAAAACAAAATAATAAAGTGAAATAATAACAGAATCAGTATTAACTAAATGAATGGTAAATAAACACACAGTTTGTCACTTTTATACAGCACACAAAATTTTAAACAAAATAAAACACCCAACAAAATTAGAAACACAGGGTTGGTTAAAAGAAAAAGTGCTTAACAATTATTTCAAATGAATAAAATAGAAAAAAAACGCATAATATGACATAGTTCCATGAATTTATAGTATTTTAAATATTTTCGATAAATTATAACATCAAATATGATAAACAAGACAGGTATTGGTAGAAGTCTCCCCCATTTCTCTCCATGGTTTTTCTGTCTCTGGCTTGTCTCATTCATTTTGGTCCGATTTATTTTTTCTAAATACGCTTCCGTGGTCGCCCTTTGCTTCCTTTATTTTCTCGTGGTATCAATTCCGTCACTTTTTAACCGACTTCAAAAAAAGGAGGAAGGTGTCAATTTGACTGCATTTTTTATGTTTGTTATATTAGGACTTTTGACTGAGTGATCCGACTTTCATAGTTTTTTATATTTTATTTTTGGAAGCTGGTACTTCTTTTATGATTCTATGTCAATGTTGCCCAGTTCGGACTTTGTCTATCTTGTATCGTCCATCTTACTGACATGTTCTGCCCAGTTCCACCCAGCTCCACTTGAATGACCGTGTTCTAGTTAGGTCAAATCGTTTTTGTTTTGACTCTAAGGAAGTGTTTGTTAAGGAATTTAGAAGAGTAAAAAAAATTGGTAAATTGCATTTTATACCATGCTCAATTATAGGGTAGTAAAACCAAACTCCTTAAAAAAAAAAAAAAAAATCTTTTGTCAATTCAATACATTAGTGACAGCTTAATATTTTTATAGGAATAGTTTTCCTTTTATGTTGTCAGCTTAGCCGAGCGATTAGTCGAAGGTTCAGTAATCAGTAAATATAATAATGTAAAAAGATTCTTTTGGCAATTCAATACATTAGTGAGAGCTTAATATTTTAATCTTATCGTTATAGTTTTCCTTTTATGTAGTCAGCTTAGCCGAGCGATTAGTGAAAGGTTCAGTAATCAGTAAATATATTACACCCAATATATTATTTAGAATCTGATGGAGATAAACTAAGCAACAGCTTAGAATAGAATAGAATAGGATAAAAAAAAAACATTTATTTGGACACAGGTACATAAACGAGTTTCAAAAATAAACAATCGACAAACAAAAACAGTATAACATGGAGGTAAAAGTGTCATGAAAGGGTGATGGTAGTTTACATTAAATATATGGGTCTGCCTCCACGTCCCTTTTGATTTTTATCAATAAAGAGCTCTGTATCAACAGATAAATTGATTAATAAATATAGGGATCAAAGTTTGAAAAAGGTTATAATATAATAAATAATTATATGATTGTGTTTGCTGCAAATATGTTTGAATGTTAATGTTATACAAAATAGTAAGAAAATAGATGAAACAAAAATTAGGCGCTTTATTAGTTTGTTATTCATCGATCGTGAGGTAGTAAGTGTGTATGCTGTGAAATTTTAGTACTGTACAAAGATAAAGAATACTGTTGGAGTGAGCTTCCCGATACGCTTCAAAAACTAACTATGTAAACAAAAAAAAAAAGAATGAGTGATGTTCCCATAAAAATGCATAGCTTAGAGCTTAGAGATAGTGCTGATCGTTAAAGTTAAAATAACTTGCACAATATAACAAAAGATCAAGAAAAAAATTGCTGAGATGGCCAAGTGAATGGCTTAAACAGAATAATGACTTTGAAGAATCACTTTGATCAGTACCGTAATAGATTATTGTATTACAAAGTAAAATAAATAATATATTATTAAGATATTGGTTCTGTTACAATAAAATTATTACACAAAAACATTTTACTGTATAAAGCTAATTGCTTTAGTTTTTCCATGAATCTATGATTGAACATCTCTGGTTTTAAATAAATTGTTTAATTAGTAACTGTATAAAGGTAAATTTAGTATGTTTGATTTTCTATGGATTTATGATTGAGAACCCATTCTTTGAATTAATTAGTTAATGTTTGGTATGTTTATATGGATATAATTGCCAGGAGCATACACATAGATGGGCTGGGATGACTAGGACACTGGTCTATTCTTTGCCTGATGTTGACCTGAATGTCATTTGCAGTGGTGACAGGGTCTTCATGTCAAGGCACTGAATATTAGACCAACTCATGAATGTGTTGGACACTGATCGATTCTTTGCTTTATGGTTATCTGAATGTCATGTGCAGGGGTGACAGGATCCTTAAAACGAGGCACTGAATTAAAATTAAAACTGTGCATCCATGGGTTGGTACTGCTGGTCGATTTCTGCCCTGATACTTCACTGGTATTCATGCTGCAGATGATAGGCGTTGTATGTCAAGGGCTACTTCACTGGTATTCATGCTGCGGATGATAGGTGTTGTATGTCAAGGGCAGGGACAGCAGGCTAATTTGGGGGTCAATTGTAGTTGGTACTTTGAGAACAAAGTACTTGTCAGTATGGCCGTGATAGTATATGATACAAATATAATGTATAGCTGTGTATATGCTCCTGAATAAAATAAAGTAATAATACTGTGAAACATTAACCTACCTTTGGTTGTATTGTTTAGTTTTATATTTTAGCCTTGTTTTGCAGATAAAACTGTATTGTTTACACTGTTTTGTCTGCAAAGTAATGTATTCATTCGAAGTTAATACTATTTATATAATTTAAGTGAAATTATAAGCAGAAAACCACATTTTGTTGTATTTTAGCCTTGTTTTGCAGATAAAACTGTATTGTTTACACTGTTTTGTCTGCAAAGTAATGTATTCATTCGAAGTTAATACTATCTATATAATTTTAAGTGAAATTATAAGCAAAAAACCACATTTTGTTAGATTTTGTTGTCGAATACCGCTGATGACGTAACGATCACCCGAGGCGCAGGTGTTGTTTGCTCACTGGTATAAAAGGCTGTCGAACGGTCGACTAAGGGACAGTTATCGAGCAGCAGTCGGACCGAGCGGAGCTCCCCCCTTGTTGCAAAGTTAAGTAATTTAATTATTGTTTTACTGCTAGTTGGTTTTTGACATTGAAATTGTCAGTCAAGATTATAATGTTTTATGTTTGTCTCTTCATAGAGATAGATAATGTATAAATTGTGGTTATATAGATAATGGATAATGCTGTGTGGATTGTCCACTATTATTTATTATTATTTGTTTTATGTTTTATTCTAAAAATAACATGTACTAGACACCTAAGAGATTAAGTAAAATTGCTAGTGGTTTCTTGTTCACTTCTTCCACTAGTGGACAAAAGATTGAAGTGAACAGAATCTCAATAACACCTTATTTCTTATTTTTATAATAGTTTTTCGGTACCTAAGTCTAAAGAAATAAAGTTATTGACTTCTGACTTCCGATTTCATTATTTACAATTCCCAAAATGTTAGGATGCATTGTAAGGTAGGTAGTTCCTTAATCCTATCAAAATTATATAATTCGACTAGGTACTTATAGGTCGAAAATCTCTTACGCGCAAGCTCTAACACCATCCTAAGCTCATAGTCCGATAAATGAGACAGTCTAATGTTAAAACACTGTATTCGAACAATGCTGCGATAGCTTTCGAACAGCAGTATATAAACCTACCTACCTATAATATGCCGAAATAACTTATAACAGGTATTACTAACTGTACAACGGATTTGTGTTAAACGTAATCCACATCCACAGCCTGTATCGGTCCACTGCTGAACGCAGGCCTGCCCCTGATAAACGCCTTATTGGCGTTTAACTCATGGGGGGTAATGCCCATAATCCCCACGCTGGGCATGCGGGTTGGAGATCGCAGTTTGGTGGAAGATTTGTTCTGCAGGGGGCGCTGCTGCCCGCCCCCCAGAAGATATCCCTTAGTCGCCTCTTATGACACCCACGGGAAGAATTGGGGTGGTGCTAATTCTATGCCGCCGTACGTAATAATAAGGTAAAATAGGTGGCGACGCCACTTTCGCTCGTGTATGCTCCTTAATCATAAAATCCATACCGAGTATCTGTCGTTTTCATCCACAAAGTTGGTCTCGCATCCGAGCACGGCCACCTTCTGTAGGGCCTGTGCGTGTTTGTGGACAAGTGTTTCGAATATCACCCTGAAAGTAACAAGTTATTTTTACATATTATTAATTTATTCAAAACTATAAACATAATCTCACCTCAACTTCAACAGCCTGTATTAGTCCACTGCTGGACGCAGGCCTCCCCCTGATTCGACTGTATTTTTTTTACCCCAGAACTTTTGACTGGGTGGTCCGGTTTTCATGATTCTATTTGTACCTATATGAAAGCTGGTGCTTCCCGTGTGGTCTCATTTTAATTTTGTTCAGTTCTGACAACGGCATCCATAAAAATTCATGAAAAAACTATGGTAATTGAAGTCGGTTTATAGTTTTTTAAAACAAAATTAATTCTTCCAACTACATATTCTCGTAATAAGATAAAAAAACTAAAACCCGGCGTTCACAGATTGTGCTTATTATTTCTTAGACCCCCAACGTCGTCTGGCATCCCTATACCCTGTAACCACGGGGGTATTGAGACGAATCAATCGACACCAATCGAAATTGAATTTGCACCACCCCAACTCTTCCCGCGGGTGTCGTAAGAAGCGACTAAGGGATATCTACCGGGGGCGGGCAGCAGCGCCTCCTGCAGGATAATTCTATTACCAAACTGCGATTCCCAACCCGCATGCCCAGCGTGGGGATTATAGGCATTACCCCCCCGATATCAGCCAATAAAGTCGCTTATTAGGGGGAGGCCTGCGTCCAGCAGTGGACCAATATAGGCTGTTGAGGTTGAGGTTGAGGTATCAATTCAAGATCCCCAACGGCGACTGCAGACGACGGCAGTTGGCTCGACGGCATTCGGCAACTGCTGTCGTGTGTCCTGCAGTCGAGCCTTGCAGTTAGCAACTTGCCGTCCGTGTATTTGAGAAGTGCAGTCCGTGTATAAAAGCGCTAAGTTAAGTTACCTTCTCAATTGAGCGTATGGCGTTGCCTTGTTCTGGCTCATATACATTGGCCCGATGAAGATCACTTCTCGCAAAGTTATCGAATCCAAAAACCTGTAACAAGCATACAGTTATAGTAGTTATAGCAGTAAGTAGTTAGTATATAGTGTTCAATTAGTATATTATATCGCATTCACTGCCCAGTTTTCGCGCTGGTGCGACCCGCAGTCGCTAAACGGGGACGGAGACTGGCACCTGCGTCATGGGCCATGAAGGTGTTAGTTTAGTATATTATATGTACCTACCTATATCAGTCGTACAGTAGGTACCTACGAAGAAGTACTACTTCTTCTTTATGATTATGTCCAGCATTATTTATGTTTCTTTACTACCTATAGTTATTAGTACCTAAGTATTGTCCTATATCTTATTTTAACCGATTGTGAACAAGATAAAATAAACTAAAACCAGTATACGGCGTTCACCGATTGTGCTTATTAATTTAACAATGAATTTTTCCCCTTACTTAGACCCTGCTATCTTGTTAGACCCCTCTATCTCGATGACGTCCACATATACCCTATATCTAACCACCGGGGATATTGAGACGAATCAATCGCTAGGTATCGATATAATTAAAAACTCATTCGTTGAAATCGAAAGCCGGAAGCAATTAATGTTATCGGGGAGCGGAGCGAGGGGAATATGTGATTTTTCTGGAAATATTTTGTGGTTGACAAAACAATATTTTACCGAAGTGGTACCTAAACTCCCGTGGGAATAGCATTTATAAAATTGTGATTTTGTTTGCTAAAATTTAGCATACCGGTAATTTAGAACCTCGAATATAACTTGGGCTACTTTTGTTCCCATAAATCAGTTCCCATGGGATAGAAATAACCTTTAATCGTTGCTATAGAACAACACGTACGAAGCTGCGGCCTGTGGGTAAAGGTAATAAAGAAATAAGTTATTTTTCATTTGCTCTTGACTTTAATCACAATAATTAATTTTGTTTTAAAAAACCATAAACCGACTTACATGTTCATAGTTTTTTCATGAATTTTCATGGATCCCAGTGTCAGAACTGAACAAAATTAAAATGGGACCACAAGGGAAGCACCAGCTTTCATATAAAAAATTAATCATGAAAATCGGACCACCCAGTCAGAAGTTCTTCAGTAACAAACATAACCATTTTACGCTCTCTATTGATACATTTTATAACTCCAAACATCCATATTCATTTCACATTATACCGATCATGGAATTCGGAACGAGTTTCACCCAATAAAATGAATAATGTATTTTGTACATTGCACAATACATAATGAATTAATTCGTAAACTGTAGGTAAGTGGGGTAAGTTAAATGAGTCATTTGAATAAAAGAAAAAAGTTAAACATTTCCGATTGTACTCTAAATGAGTTTTAAATATTGATTGGCACTGATTTAGGATACTATGCGAGTCTCGAGTCACGTTGTCCAAAAATAAGTAAACTGTTTTCTCTTTTAAATTAGAGCATTTGGTTCATAAAGAAATTATAGATAGATACATAACTTTATGATCTTACTTTATTGTATCCCAAACATTAAATACAATACAGAAGGAAATGTGAATGGAAATGTGTAAAGAAGCGATCATAGAAATTATATGGGTTAAAATTAACATATTTTAGCAGGAATAGAACTAGGTACATGTTCATCAATACAAATATTACTTAATGTTCCTAAAACACAATTTGATCGAAACGTTTAGGTTATATAAAACAATGTATAGTCAGTTTCATAATAAAGTTTTAATTAGTATTTTGTTGTTCAGAACTCTGTTCTGAGAATCTGTTTTGAGAATTTCGAAATAGACAAAACACGCTATAGAGTTACGAACGGAAATTAAATGTAGACCTAAGCAGAATTGCGTATCGTATGCCGCCAAAACGATAACCGCCACTAAGTTCTAAGAACTACATAGAGCGTTCCACTGTGGCTACCACAGCCTGATTAAATTAAATAAATAAAGCATACTGAGCAATCCTCACCAAATGAGTAGAGGATTTACTTATGTAGGTACTTTGAACAGCACCGGGGGCGAGTAGCATCGCCTCCTGCGGAACAAACAATTCTACCATCGAACTGAGATCCCCTACTTAATTATACAGATTAGGGCATTACATGAGATAAAACCCTATAAGGCGCTATTCAGGGTAATATATAATTTATTTTAGTTTAAAAAACTATAAGCCGACTTCAATTTCGATAGTTTTTTCATGAATTTTCATGGATCCCATTTTAGAACTGAACAAAATTAAAATGGGACAACCCAGTCAAAAGTAAAAAAAAAATACAGTCGAATTGAGAACCTACCCCTTTTTAAGCTATTGCATAGCTTCTATCGCGGGCCTTGAGCGCGGGGACCGAATCCAGAAATTCCGTAACGAAAAAACCTCACGCTCCCCACTCCGACCGGCACAGCGGTGATACTTTTTAGTTTTGCAATCTATCGATGAATAGCAGAACTTTTAATTACTTTTTGAAATATCACGCTTGTCTCTTTAGTCCAGCAACTCGCCTCTAGGTGGCATTGCAATAGCTTTACCGCGGCAGTCCCCGAGTGCCACACGACTTTTTTTGAAGTCGGTTAAAAAAGGATCGAAAAAATAATAGCTTCCACTCAAAATTAATAGTGCAGCTGTATAAAACCTAGGTTTTCATAAACAATAGCTGTATTATTGTATTGTTACGTATTGTCTAATCCATGCGGCCGGTAGACTGTGGTAATATGTGATGTAACTTAGTAGGTAATAGGTTTATCAGAATACGTAGGCATTATGCAAGTAAAACGTGCCCAGGCGTGACAAAATGGAATTTAATCTTAGATAGGTAATGTACAGTCAAATGGAACAGCTAATGGCTATTGTACTGTCAATAACTCGTTCCATATTGACTTTGACTAGTGTATATAATGAGTACTGCCATTTAAAGCATAAAAAAGAGCACTCCATTAATCATCATCATCATCCGCAGCCCGGCTTCACCCACTACTGGGTATAGGCCTCCAAACTTTAGTGCCACGCCACACGGTCCATTCGGAACCCCATTCAGGGCACCTATTTTATTACCAGTTAGAGCACAAATCACACTAATGTTATAAATTCGAAAGTTTGTATGGATGGATGGATGTTTGTTACCTCTTCACGCCAAAACTACTAAACAGATCGGGCTGAAATTTTGCATACAGGTAATTCTAATCCTGGAATCAAACATAGGCTACTTTTTATTCCATAAATCAGTTTCCGTGGGATAAAAATCACCTTTAAACGTTTCCATAGGAATAACGCGTGCGAAGCCGCGGGGCGCAGCTTGTAAGTAGATAATACAAGAAAATTATTCAGAGAACAGGGGTAAATAACTTTGGCATTTCCTTAGAAAATAAAGTTAATGCATTCTTTGTAGGAAAGAGTATGGCAGTAGACACCGAGCATATAGATTGACAGGCAGAGTTACTTTCGTATTTATAATTTATGTACGGACGGACTCCAATGTGTTGTCATATAAATTGCTTTTCATTCTTTTTATTATCTTTGTTTACTTACACATGATATTGCAAATAAAATTATTAATAAGGCAGTATTAAAGTAAATACAAGAATGAAAAATATTTAGTAACAATTCGGCGAAAAAACCTGGCAGAAGGTTTTTTCGTAATTGTTACTAAATATTTTTCATTCTTGTATTTATAATGGATTTCCGCAAATCTATTATTTAGTATTAAAGTACTTAACTAAAGTGTAATTTAAACTTAAATATAATTGTCTTTAAGCTTGGCTTGAGGATGTTGAGGTTGAAGATGTTGCGGTTGAAGAGATTGAGGTTGAGGATGTTGAGGTTGAGAATGATTAGGTTGAGGAGGTTGAAAATGTTGAGGTTGAGGAGGTTCAGGATGTTAAGGTTAAGGTTGAGGTTGCTGAGGTTAAGGCGGTTGAAGAGGTTGAGGATGTTGAGGTTGAGGAGGTTGAGCAAGTTCAGGAGGTTGAGCAAGTTGAGGAGGTTGCGCAAGTTGAGGATGTTGAGGTTGCGGATGTTGCGGTTGAGGAGGTTGAAAATGTTGAGGTTGAGGAGGTTCAGGATGTTAAGGTTAAGGTTGAGGTTGCTGAGGTTAAGGCGGTTGAAGAGGTTGAGGAGGTTGAGCAAGTTCAGGAGGTTGAGCAAGTTGAGGAGGTTGCGCAAGTTGAGGATGTTGAGGTTGCGGATGTTGCGGTTGAGGAGGTTGAAAATGTTGAGGTTGAGGAGGTTCAGGATGTTAAGGTTGAGGTTGCTGATGTTAAGACGGTTGAAGAGGTTGAGGATGTTGAGGTTGAGGAGGTTGAGCAAGTTGAGGAGGTTGAGCAAGTTGAGGATGTTGAGGATGTTGAGGTTGCGGATGTTGAGGTATGCCTGTTTAATAAAAGAAAAGTTGATGTTACTTACTGTGGGATAATAAGTCGCATGAAGTTGTTCAGAGTTTCTTCATTCGCCTCGGAGCTGATGTAAACATGAAGCCTTTTCAGATGCTTCTTGAAGATACTCGTCAACATCTGATGCTTGTTGGTTTCATCAGGAATTTTAAGTTTTAGGCTGAAGCTGTAATGTGATTATATTTTAATATGATGGTTAAATTGATTGATTGAGGAAAATAAAATGAGATATTGAAGCTAAAATTCTGCCAATGTCCGTAATGCTGTCCATCAAACAGACTTCAATTATCAGAAGACATTGGATATTGGATGAATGATGAAAATCTCTGTTAAAGTTCTGCGTGACATCAATTGCCAGCTCCCAAACTTTGATGTGCTTTATTATATGTAATTTTGTGTATGATTTACGAAAGATTTTTTTTTCAGAGGTTTTAAAAAAATTCTATGAGTGTCTGGTCAAAGTGACGCGTGACCGAGAGCTGGACAATCTGGCGCAGCGCATCAGCATTGCCGTCTTAGGGTCTTGAGCTAACTGTAGATTGATTGGAACAGTCAGCAGTAAGCTTAATTGTTTCAATTGTAAATACTAGTTTAAATGTTATTTCTATAATTTGATTTTCTTTTTCAATAAGAACTACCCATGTGTTCTCCGAGCATGCCAAGCCTAAGTAATTAAAACTGACCTGACTCCATCATACATCAGCAGTGCACTGCGCCAGTGCTGGCAGGTGGTTGACGCTGACAACACATCCCGAATCTCCAGGTGCTCAAATACAGATTTTAGCGCTAGCACAGGAAGGCTGTCCCAAGTTGACTGGGACTGGACTGGTTGAGACATCTGTGAAGTACAATACAATTTAAAAATACCTTATTTTACGCATAAAAGACAAATATAAGGATGAAAATATTTCGGGTTCGATTCCCACCTCAGGCCAAAATGTTTGTACGATCTACAAAAATTTGTTCAGGGCGTTCTGGATGTTTTCTATGTACTTATAATTAAAAATATTTATCATGTATAGTGTATTGTATTAAGTATATCAGTTATCTACTACCCATAACACAAGCTCAGCTTAGCTTGGGAATAGATAATGTGTTAATTGTTGAACATTATTTATTATTTTGAACTGAGCCTACATTAAATAAATAATGCTGGATGAATAACACAGCATTTTTTAGCATGAAGTGTAAGGTCTTTTATCCTGAATGATAAATAGTATTGAAAGAAAAATGATCAAAATTATGAAGGTAGGTACTATAGAATTTTTAAGTTCAAATTTAAATCTACCCCTCTTCATGAAAATATCCTAAAACCCGATGTTAAAGGCAGAGTAGGTATTTTATTGATAATTGCCTTGTGCTAGGTAGGTATAAGAAACAAGTGGTAAACTTTCAGTAAATAAAACAAAAGAATACCTCTCAAGGAAAAGAAAATAATGGAAGAACTAAACCTAGATAAATAAACACAGCTGTTAGCTAAAGGTGTGCGACGACAGAAACAGCTGTTTTAGAAAGTAGGTGACTCAAAAACATAACTTATAAATCTACCTATCTACCTCCTAAGGTACTGGGCCATCTAGACATCAAAAGAAATTGATTGTATTTTACTAAATATAATAATGGTCTACCAAAAAGCATTCTACATTGTAAATTGCGACGAAAGAGATGAAGTACAAAGAAAGGTCAAAACAAATTCAGATTTTGTGTACTTACGTTCAAATGTTCCCTTTGGGTCCTGAAACCTTGCTTTTTTGGTCGTCCGTTTATATAGTCATTCGATCAGCACTAATTTAAAATTAAATTAGAGAAAGTCAAATCATTTAATTTCACAAACGCACATCTTGTAATGTCGATCAACAACTCGCGCAAAAGAAAGATAAGTACTGAAATGGAATGGAATGATGGAAGTTAGCTATTTGTCAAGTTGTCACTTTTCTTGTTCTTGGAATGTGACAGCTGACAAAACGAAACGCAAAATCAAGGGAAGTTTTTTTATGTTTCCAACAATCTACAGGGTTTTCCTTTAAAGCCACAGAACAGAAACCCGCAGGCCGAGCGCCTTTGCCTGTCCGGCCCGGCTACTGTGTGTGGCGGGTGGTGTGGTGGCTTTTAGACATAATCTGGTGCAATCAGACCATGCAAAAATCGCTATATAATTATAATACAGATCAACGTCCTTTTTAGGGGACCCTATTACGAACTAATTTTTTACCAGGTACATAACCATAGAGCTTATATAGTACTAGCCATAGAGAGACTCTATGGCCTGTTCCTCCCAATGCCCAGCGGAGACAGGAGAACCAAATTGACAACTGCAATGGATAGGGATGGGCAATTATGCTCGCTATTAGGCGTAAAATATGACGATGAAAATTCAATTCTTGTAAAATCGAGCACGTACATGGTAACTATGGTACCTAAGTCTTAAAAAACTATGATTGGTCTCAATAGTTTATCACTTCAGACTTTCAGACATAGACTAACTATCAAATCATAAAAAAAAACTTAGTTAGCCAAGCTAGATCAAAGGAAAATCTAAATTAAAGTCAAGATAAGGGTAACATAATATCTTTATTTCTATGAATAGCTACAATATATGAACACAAAACAAAATAAAATTCTATAAACATGGAATTAATGTTTTATTTCTTACTTCTGTGGCTTCAACATGTAGACTAATGTAGGACGAATAAATTTTTAGCCTTTTAGTTTTTGTTATTTTACAAAATATTAACCTTACTTAGGAAACATGTCAAAACATAACGACAAAAATATCGACAACATCCCATAACTAGTAAAATCGGCAGGTTGCGGTACAGTGGGAGGGGTTCATGTGTTCCCACGTCCCACCCCTGTTTCACCCCCGTGAAACGACACGAATTTTTATTATAATTATTTTAGGGTAAAACATTTACTGGTAGTACGTGATGCGATAATTTAATTAAGTCCTCGTCCCGCTATCATTTTCACATTGATTTATGGCGCTTTTAACCATTTTTCAGCCCCAAAAAATAAATCTGACTGTTCATACAGCTGGTTCTCACATGAATAATTGACAAATCGATGATGTTCCCACTTTGTTCACACTTGTGTCCGTGCGATCAAAGGGTGAACTATCGTAATATAAAACTCTAATCTATAAAAACGTGCTCTAGTACAATAAAAACTCGATGTACATTCCCATAGTACAACACTACAAAAACATAACTATACTGCCCTCGTAAGACAAAAAGCGGTAACGCGATCGAAATATGTGTCGAGAAAGGGGCTATTATCCCCTCGTATTGCGAAATTCCATTATAGGCAGGTTCAGATTTTCGAGTTGGCAATACAACTTAATATGTCAACAATGCCTGTGCGCGAAAATGGTGGCCAAAAATCAATTTTGAATTCACACAACAGACGATGTGGGCCTGTCTGTATTATCTTTATAAATAAATTAAACACAAGTTTTTAGATTTTCCTTGCCTGCTCGTAAAAAACTTTGAACGTCAAGGTATTCCATAACTAATATTCAT
This sequence comes from Eupithecia tripunctaria, assembly GCA_955876795.1. Lineage (NCBI taxonomy): Eukaryota > Metazoa > Arthropoda > Insecta > Lepidoptera > Geometridae > Eupithecia > Eupithecia tripunctaria. The sequence goes on from OY041622.1 coordinate 7,220,317, forward strand.
TACCACGTTCATTTCGGTCGCTGTAAATAATTATTATTCTACGTTATTGTAGTCGATGATGTAAGAAATTGAAGGTCTGTGTTAGAATTGCGCGCATTGTTTTATTGTTGTTTTGTAGTTCTTGTTCTGTGTTAGTACGCGATGGATAGCGATGAAAATGCCGGGAACTCCGAAAAAGATGATTACAGTGGAAGCACCCACTCAACTCCTCAAGAACACAAATCGTTTGCCGAGTTCGCTAAAGATAAGTTGGATAGCGGTAAGAAAACTTTTTATTTATTTATATGTATACAATACAACCAGCAGCTTCGCACGCGTTTTAATTAAAAAGTTTAAATGCTGTTTCTGTGATGTATAAGAGAAAGAGAAGAAATTGTATATATAGAATTAGAAGATATTATAGTACACGTATTTATGCGATAAAAAATTCTGCGGAGCCTGCCTTATTGGCGGTCTAATTTTCCATAGGATAGATAGAAAAAAAATAAGTTGTATAAGTAAAAAAAATCTTAGCTTTTGCTCACCAGAAAAAAGGCTTAATTGTCTGCCCTTCCTCAAATATGAATTGAAACTTTATCATGTATTTTTGAAACTTCATTCTTAGCGGGCCGGGAGCTACGTAGACGCCTGCCCATGGCAGGTCAGATCGGAGCCCATCTGATGCACCACCCTCGCCGCTTGCTTCTTCACTCCACTCCAACTCAGCAGACTGATGTTGTGTTGATCTTTCCCAAAGGTATGTAACTGGAATGAATTTAAAGTACCTAAGATTTGGTACATTGTTCATTAAAAGAGACTGAACCAGTCCTCAAATATCTAAGAAAGAAGAAATGTGTTTCTATGATTATAAATCTCTAATTTTATTCTGCCTAAAGTAAATTTTAAACACTTTTTAGAATAATTAATGATTTTATTGGGTTATTTAACAGAAGGTATGCAATAAGCATACCTTCTGTTAATATTTCCCATGTGTCTACCACATTACAGTAATCATGGGCACACGGAAACTGTGTTTAGTAGTCATCGTTCTTTTAAAAGAAATAGGTACAACACTAAACTTGTTGTATTTATACATGTATACCTATTTAGGTCTACTACTCATTATTTTATTTGATCTGGAGAAACTGTAAAATTAAATTTTAAAATTTAAATATTTTTCGTTCGAAACCACAGGCAATTCATTTTCTTCCATAGATTTTACCCACTGCTGGGTAAATAATATGCCTTCTGAAGTTAAAAGAAGCTATGACTAGATATAATTATTTATCCGTGGCAACCAAAAGCATGTAGAGTAACAGATTTTTGCTTTTGAAACAGACCATATAGCAAAAGGAAATCAAATTAATCCTATTTATTTCCACAACAAAGTGCAGTGACCTTTGATTTCGCTACCTAAACTACCAGTCTAGCTTACAGTTTGTTCAATAACTATCTTGGCAACGCTCCAATGTAGGTACCTTATGCATGGTGCTTGAAACTGAATTGCTTTACTATTCTGAGCTATATTTTAATGGGGATATGTGTGGTAGACAATTTACAGCCAACATTGGCTAGTCACTGGGTGTATTTTTGTAAATTCCCAAATTCGTACTCTGTTTTTCAGCTGCAATATCAGTGGCGTATTTTTGTAAAATTCCGAATTTGGACACTTTCAGATGCTCTAGCAATAAGGAAATTTGTAGTGGACAATTTACAAAACAGTAATTACTAATTAGTTAGTTACAGGGTTTATTTTAATTTTTCCTTGTTTATGTAACTGATTGGATAAGTGTACCAGCCAGATTTTCCTGGCTACTTTAATAATAGTTAATAGGTAGATTCAGAACTAGGTACTTAAAAACCTAATAAGACATGTTATTTAAGGAAGCATGCAAACTTTTTCCTTTATTTTTATAAAGCATATGGGTAAGCTATAAAAATCGGGTCCAAATTAGGATGCAGACAAAGCAAACATAAAAGCGTAAAACCTAAATAGATACAATCCTTCCGATCTCCGTGACTTGGCAGAAAACTGGCTTTGGCAAGCAATGCTGTAAGTTTTCTTTGCTCTAGATAGGAAGGATGCTTTCTTAGTTTGCCAAAAAGGGTTTTCTTTGCTAATTATAATTAAGGTTTCGAACATTGAGCTACATTAAGCTACAATTATTATGTACCTACCTAGCACATTGGTTTTGAAGATCGTTATCACGATTTCTAAGAATTTTCACGTATCACAAGCTAGTCAGTGACGAACTTGTAGTATTTGAAAAGAATGTAACACCCAGTTAACGCGTTAATATTTATTTTATTGGGTCCCCTAAGTCAGAAATTTTTTATTTTATTTATGTCAAACATTCAATCCATCCCGATATTTTTTTATAAGGCGACTAAGTGATCCTTAGGTAGATTCAGTAGCTTTCTCCAGAATACAAAACCCTTTAGATTTACGAGATCTCGCAACCTTAAAGAACGATCCATGTCTCACACGGACGGACGGACGGACGGTATAAATTTGCATGACGCTCAGAGAAACACAGCTAGCAGTTGAGGCAAGGCAACCTAAGCTAAAGACATGGTTCTTTTCCGCTCTTGTGGAGGCCTATTAAAAAGCAGAAGTGCCTCTGAGTCCTCTGAAGGCATCTGAATCCTCAATTCTAGCAAAGGCTAAGTCCCCTAAGGCCTGGCTGGAGCGAAGAAGTTAAGAAAGACCTACAGACCTGCAGTGGAATTACGCAACACCACCTATACTTTATAGATACTTGAAAGCCCGTTAAATGGCCTTCATATTTTGCAATTGTATGGCGGAAGCTATTGAAATGGCTTTCAAGGCCATCAAAAGGGCTTTCCAATGTCAAAATATATTGGATGGGAGATTTTACCGTAATCAGTCTGCTGTCGTGTGGCTGTCGTCGACCGAACTTAAATGGGACGGGAGCGAGATAACAGCAGGGGTATTTTAATTCATTCGATTCAATTCAGATTTTGATTCGAATGTCATGTTTTCGAATAATTTAAAATAGCGTAAGTTTAGCTCTTCGTCAAAACTTTCCGATATCGAATCGACGATTTAAAATACTCCTGCAGATCGCAATCGAACGGATGGAAACGAATCGAATGAAATAAAATAGATATTTTTTTTTTATATATATTTTTTAATTATTGCCAAAGCTTACGATTTGATTTGGTATGTTACTTAGGGAAAAGTGTTGGTTGGAAATAGAGTCGATTAAAACCAACTTGTTTTTTTTTTGACAAATATTATTTTTCGGACAAACCGTAGTAATTTTTATTTCTTTATTCTATTTTCTTAGGTTCCTAAAAACTAAACCTTCTAACTACAAAAGAAACGGTAGTTACCCTTAAGGGGCCAAAAATTTGCCCTACCCTGTATAATAAAAAATCCATGCATAGGTATACCCTATTACAAGATACAAGATTTTATTAGTAATTTTAAATTTACATGTCAAATCACCAGGTCTGCCAGACAGCATGCTGCTGTGGCTGCTGCAGAAGCTGCGCGGCAGTCGGCCGCGACTGCGCGTCTGCGTACGCCAGCACGCCACCTCGCAGTGTTCGGCGTTCTACATCACTGCTGATGATGATGTGTGAGTAGATTTATACTAAGTAGATTTATACCGTATCCATTTTGAATGTAGCATGTTAGTAAACAAACTACGACACAAATAACGAAATCTCACTTGCTTGTAATCGATAAGTAATGTAAATTACGTATAAAAAGACGCGGCTACAAAGTGAATTTTAGGTTAAGTATGGGCGATTCGTTTACCAACATGCTACATAAAAAAATGGACACGTTATAGTTTCAGTTATTTGAGGGACACTATATACCGTCGTGTGGTGCCGGCGGCATAGAATTTGCACCACCCCAATTCTTCCCGTGGGTGTCGTAAGAGGCGACTAAGGGATATCTTCTGGAGGGCGGGCAGCAGCGCCCACTGTAGAGCAAATCTTCCACCAGGCTGCGATCCCCAACCCGCATGCCCAGCGTGGGGATTATGGGCATTACCCCCCATGTGTTAAACACCCAAAAGGCGTTTATCAGGGGGAGGCCTGCGTCCAGCAGTGGACCGATACAGGCTGTGGATGGATATACCAAGAGCACAAACCTGAGAGGACACTCGCTGAAGCTGCAACGGGGGCCAAGTACCAGCAAACCCAGAGAGCACATACTGACGAATCGCATCGTGAAAACTTGGAACCGGTCACCAGAATCAGTGATCAGTGCTCCCTCGGTGAACTCTTTCAAAAAAAAAGACTGGACAAATATCTAAAGTGCATTGACAAAGTCTCAGATGTACACCTATCAGCTTAAGAGCTGCCTGTGTATCACAAATAATAATAATATCTATACTTCTATACTATAATCACATCACACTTCTTATCACACGTCACATCACACATTTTGTATGGATGAATGTTTGTTACGTCTTCACGCCAAAACTACTGAACGGATCGGGCTGAAATTCGGCATTCAGGTATTTCTAATCCTGGAATCAAACATATACGTTTCCATTGGAACAACGCGTGCGAAGCCGCGGGGCGCACCTAGTAATATTATAAACAGGAAAGATTTGATTGTTTGTATGTAATAGGTTCCAAAACTACTGGACGGATTTAAATATTTTTTTTATATATAACCATTGGACTTCTACAATACAAAATTTGCCAAATCGGTCCAAGATCTCGAAAGGTTTGCGCAATTATGGCATATCCTGTCATTCGTTTTTGTTTTAGCTTCACATGTTTTGGGTATTCCAGATATCTATGTATATTTATAAAAGAAAGTCGTGTTAGTTACACTATTTATAACTCAAGAACTGCTGAACCGATTTGGCTGAAAATTTGCGGGAGGTAGCTTAAAACCAGAAGACTGACATAAGATACTTTTTATCCCGTTCCCGTGGGATGTGAGATAAATTCCACGGGGGCGAAGCCGCGGGGTGCAGCTAGTATATTTATAAAAGAAACTCGTGTTAGTTACACTATTTATAACTCAAGAACGGCTGAACCGATTTGGCTGAAAATTAGCGGGGAGGTAGCTTAGAACCAGGAGACGGACATAGGATACTTTTTATCCCGTAGGTTTTGACATTAACATGTCCACGGGGGCGAAGCCGCGGGGCGCAGCTAGTTTATTATAAGGTTTATATAATAAAGCACTTATCAAAAGGTCTTCTTCTTACAACATTTTTCTGACCTTACTCTCTTTACCCAGGTTACTGCAAACGGCTGAGGAAGTTCACCTACCCAAGCAGCTAAAACCCGAGTTCGGAGGTGGCTACAAGGAATTTACTGTACGGGATATGCACTGCTTTCAGAGGGTAAGTTTACAACCAAAACCGATGAATAAGAAGTACCTACTACTACGTCACGAAACGGCTCAGTCGGAAGACCAGCGTTGGTTGTACGCAAATACAACCAACTCATGCTGAGACTGGGACCGTTTTGTAACTCTAACAAATTGTATTAGTTTTAAGTTCCTTTTATCTTAAATTGTATGTCTTTGAGTTACAAATAAACGTTTCTATTTCTATTTATTTATTACTATGAACTTGGTAGTATGTTTTTTTTACGGTTTGTTTGACCGCAATCTCACCTGATGGGAAGCGAAGATGCGGCCGACGGTGTATCACGAAGGTCTAGAAGATACCTATTCACCCTTGTCTTGAAGAGACCCAGGTTGTAATTGGCCGGAAAAACAGAGGCAGCGCGAGTTCCATTCCTTTGCGGTGCGAATAATAAAGGTGGAATGTATGTATGTATGTAGGTAAATTTTTAGGGTGCCGTACCCAAACGGTAAATCGGGACCAGGGTTGGAAAAAAAACAGTTTTCTTATATTTTATAAAACAAACTGTTTAAAACACTTTACCAATTTCTAATCGATTATGTATAGCGAATAATAAAACAATAAATATTTACTATTTGTTGCGTATCTCAGTATCTTTAATCTAACTATCAAAAAATATTATAATTATTAATCAATACAAAACACTTTACATACACCTCATACATTGTATGTACTGTAGGTAGGTAGAGAACTAGTGAGAGAAGGGGTGCATGCAGTGTACAGTGTATAAAACGGCCAACAAAGAGACTTTTCATTTGTAAATTTATTTAAAGCTACTTAGTTCTACATATTTATTCGTTTAGATTTATTTCCATTGATTTGCAATAAACGGTAGTTTTAAACCATGTTTTTATCGTCATGTCACGTCATACTGTGTTTTTAAACACTTAATAAAAAACATAGTTTTATTTCAAACTGTTTTAAACACTGTTTAAAACACGTGTTTTAAAACAACTTGTTTTAAACATGCCAACCCTGATCGGGACCCTATTACTAAGCTGTCCGTCTGTCCGTCTGTCATCAGGCTGTACCGATCTCATCAAGCGTAATAGTTAGACAGCTGAATGAATTTTTACAAATGATGTATTTCTGTTGCTTTATAGCTAATACTAAAAACCAGAATAAAATAAATATTTAAGGGGGCTCCCCATACAATAGACATGATTTTTTGCCGTTTCTATAGATTCACAGGTTTTTGTTATCATAGTGCGCTTACGCACTCTCTCCTCATATTCTGTGTAATTTTTAAGAAATGAAATAAAATATACACAAATTTTGACATTGACGGGAATTGAACCCGCGTTCAGTACGGGGATGTCATAACCGCTAGACCACATAGTCGGATACCGCCACGGCCGAAATTATCTGATGAACAACGTTGATTGGAACATGGTTACAACTAGCTCATGCTGAGACAGAGACCTTGATGTGACTATATTCGACAAAAGCTTTGATTCGTATCTTCTTTTATTTGTAACACATGTTTGTCTTTGTTGATTGAGTTACAAATTAAATATTCTCATTATCAAGAATAAGTCATGAGAATTGACTGTCAAAATATGTGTCTTTAAAGTGTTATTAGTTGGTTTAAAATGGTAATTTGGTCCATCCAGATCTACAATCTTCAACAATTAACTTCGTAGCTACGCAAAACATTAATAATGATCGCTAAATTAATAAACTTTGCCCGTTAATATAATAATAACCTTATAAATAAGCACCCTAGCTGTAATAACTTAAATAAATTGGGGTCACGACTCCCGCCCCTACATATTCAGAATTTTCAAACAAAGCACGCAATGAATTGCCGAAAATACAATAGAATAACCTTCATCGATTATTAATATGCCTTCGGCTATATGAACTATTGCAATATGGTAGTGTCATGGGTGCAAAAAAAAACTTATAAATAAAGATGGAATGAACTTCCTGTGTCTATTTTTAACTACTTCAAAAAAGTAGGAAGTTCTCAATTCGACTGTTTTTTTATGTTTTTTACCTCAGAACTTTTGACTGGGTGCTCCGATTTTCATGATTCTTAATTGAAAGCTGATGCTTCCCGTGTGGTCCCATTTTAATTTGGTCCAGTTTTGAAATGACAAAAAAAAAAAATACAGTCGAATTGAGAACCTCCTCCTTTTTTTGAAGACAGTTAAAAATCAATTATCCTATTAGAGTACCCTCTTGGGGTGTCTTCAAATCTAGGGTAAATAAGTTCCTTCTGGAAAAACGTGCACCATCCTTCCATCATCTTCGCTTTCCAAACGCTAATAATCGAACTGCCGACGGATTAATTCGATTTTTTTAGGAGAATAGCCTATTGTGCTGTATTAAATGCCGTTATGTACCGAATTTGTTCAAATTATAATAAACGTTTTTCCGATGTAGATATCTTTTATCTAAGCAAGCATAAATTTAGAAAGGGTATTACTGACTTAATATTATCCGATTACCAGTAAAGCATTACGAATCAAATATTGATTCGTATCTCTTTATTTTAATTATCAAAACTAAACTATTTAGTTAAACAATTGTAATAAGAACTTTGTATTGTATTATTTAATACTAAGCAGATTTCTCAATTTTGTTAAAAGTCAAATGTTATTATTAATAATAAGCAGTTTTCTCAATTTTGTTAAACGTCAAATGTACATGTAAAGGATTTTTGTTGCACTTAAATTTCTTTGAGTTTTGTATTAATTGTTAGGAACATAATCACGTAACTAATATATTTTGAAAGACCTGTAGGCTGTTAAAATGTAATACACAATAATAATGTAAACCTTAAATATATTGTACTGTTGGTCTTTAATAAATAAATAAGTAAATAAATAAATAATTTATAGTCACAGATATGATACATCTAGTAGACGTAGATTTAAATAGTGGCAACATCTCTGGACTGTGCCGTTGTTGCTTGACGCTCTCGCTCAGTGTCAAGATCAAGTGGTGTGGTGTCCGAATGATGTATCGTGGGGAGATGAAACTAGGAATTGGATTATGGAATAAAAAGTAGCCTATGTGTTATTCTAGGCCTAGAACTACCTGTATGCAAAATGTCAGCCCGATCCGTTCAGTAGTTTTTGCGTGAAAGAGCAACAAACACACATACAGACATGTTTACAAACTTTCGCGTTTATAATATTAGTAGGATGTACCTTCTTGTGTAATTATCATTTAGACACGGTGTATCGTAAGAATCCTTAAATCATTGCGGGCACGGGCTTTTCTGAAAAATCAGTCGGTCATGTTCTTTTTCATTAAATGTTAAGTTTAATTTCGCTAAACCTATACCTAACCATTTACAAATCAGTGTATAGAAAGAAATTGTTAGGTCAAATTCCCAAGTACTTACATACCCAAGTCATAGGCCTTTGAAAAAACAACTCTATAGTTCAAGCAGATCCAAATCAATATCCCATGAATACTTTACAAGTGCTTCTCACGGAAGGGTGATTTGCGTGGCAAGTTATAAGCAGTTATCGATGCGGTATTTCCCATTCGTATCTGTATACCCCTCGATTACGCTTTATAAGCTGTTTTATTTACCTACTACTCTATATTTTGTGTTCGATAACGGTTATAAGGCCGGCTACTCACTGGTGACCTGTAACTGTCTGAAACCGATGCATATGACTATTATCTAATACCAGTGACTAATAAGAATAGGGTATTTTACTCCAACCCAGAAAAAATCTAATGATGTATTACTGAGATAGCTTCCGCAAAAAGGAGTTGGAAAATATAAGTATCAATTCTAACACGAAATAAACGTTACAATCAGATTCAAACTGTTTTTTTTAATCTGGTTTCCAATATTATGAAATAGTAGCCGCCATGTTATTACGCCATACGGCTGTGTAAACAACTTTGAACCAAGTTTTTTTCATATTTAAATCAGTTGGCACTTGAATCCACAACATGTCCGGCGTTTTTTACATCAGTATTCTTATTCTTACACACAGAAACAGCACACCAACGATAACAATATGTGGAATAATAACTCATTTTTAGATTTGTAAATAAATATCAAACTTACATAACAGGCAGCGTATTTGTTCACACAGCCAACTGACGTCATGACCACAGAGTAATAATGGTGTCCACTGCGTCTAGCGTTTTCGTCAAATTACGCGCGGAAAATGTAAAACATAAATGCATTTTAAGACCCTGTTAAAAAATTCGAGAGACTACACACACACCGCCCGGAGGTATATGTGTAGTCTCTCATATAAAATCCTCATAGGTCGGGTCATAGGCCGCTACCCGCAACCCAGCCGCCACACACAGAAACCGTGGCCGGGCTGGAGGCGAAGGCGTGCGGGTTGTAATGCGTATATTTAAATAAGAGACTACACACACACCGCCCGGAGGTGTACAATAAAATCCTACGATACAACCATTTAGTAGAGAATAGTGCATAAATTAGCACAATATTTTATTCATTTTGTTTGTGTTACAGTGCATTTATGATTTACTATATAATATGGATAAGAACTACGCATCACACTTACAAAATGATCGATACCTAGTATCGAGTAACAGATAAAGATATTTATTTGCAAAAACATGTGTACAAAAAGGTGACCAATAATAATAGAGAAACAACAGGCTTGACCGTTTGCGGCATGCATAAATTATGTTGAGATGACATGCAGCATTAAAAACTATACAATTTAACATTAAAAATTTTGTCTAGGTTGTTACTATAGCAGCAACCAGACATCGCAATAAACAATTTTGCTAACTCAAACGATAGTGTCCTCTCATCGACGACGAGAGTTTACATTTGCATTTGCATAGTTTTATATTGGCACAGTGAAAAAGCTGTCTTGAGCTCAGGGCTCTGGTTACAGTTATCTACTTGTGAGTAACCAGCCTGTTATACTTATTCAACTCGATTATTCTGTACTCGATTATGCCAGTTTACAAGATAAGGGTACTTTAGATGCAGATGAGTAAGCTAAGTGAATTGAGTCACGTTTTGGGATAACCTGCGAACGGCGTGATTACTTATTCAGAGTTATGAGTGGATAACACGCAGAGTAAAAATTGGAATAAGGCTTGTAATGTTGTAAGGAAGATAATTTTCGCTAGGGAGATGTTATATCGTTTTATTACTTACTCGTATTAGCAGCCCGTTCCGACGTCGCATGGCTGAATATTTACTGATTAAACATAGCCTATGTTACTCAGGCATAACGTAGCTTTCTAATGGTGAAAGATTTTTTGAAATCGGTGCAGTAATTTTTGAGTTTATTCGAAACAAACATACAAAACTTTAGTATTTTGGAGCAAACACTACATAATTAATTTTGTTTTAAAAAACTATAAACCGTGTTTTATAGTTTTTTTATGAATTTTCATGGATCCCACTGTCAGAACTAAACAAAATTAAAATGAAACCACACGGGATGCACCAGCTTTCATATAAAAAAGAATCATGAAAATCGAACCACCCAGTCGAAAGTTCTGAGGTAGGTAACAAACATTACCTATGCACTAAAACGCGATTCATGTCTTAGAAATGGGTGCTTTGGCGCTTACCATCGAATTGGTAAGATGTGGCATCCTGATTTTGAAAGTCCATTTTGTAGTATTTGGCACTTGTTGACTTCCTGTGCTGTTTGTGGTGTACTCAATAAAAACTCTTTCAATCTATTTTTAAAGGGTTCATCAGCAGCAGAACTCCTCAGCTCCCAAGAACGCGGTGCGCTGGTCAAGCATGTGTTGGAGTCAGCGAGGGCGGAACGCGGGGACGAGCATGCTTTGGAACCAGCACTTACTCTGCGTCCCGGCCAGAGCATTGGTAAGGACTTCCTCAACAGCCTGTATTGGTCCACTGCTGGACGCAGGCCTGCCCCTGATGAACGCCTTGTTGGCGTCATCTCATTTCATTTAATTTATTGCAGGAAATATGGTCTAAATACAAGGTCTTAAACATTAAAATAGTGTCACATACTTCACCAAAACACATTGGCATGCGAAATTTCTTAAAAGTAGGTTCCTATATAAATTGAATTTCAATGATCTTCACTAACAATAAAAATTGTAAATATTTCAACAAAAATTTATATAGATTAGTGTTTCAATTTTAGCTTGATGAGTTCCTTTATATTATAGAAAGCTTTTTCAGTAAGCCATAATTTTAACTTTTTTATGAATAGTGTTAAAGTTAACTCTTTAAAGTCATTAGGGATTAAATTATAAATATAGAGCCACACATGGCATAACAGTTCTAACCATTATAAGGCTGTCTTAGGAGTCCTAGATAGAACAATTATTTCTAGGTCACATACACAGCTTTAGTAAATATATTCGAATGTTCTTTCATCTCATGGAGGGTTTTGCCTAAGGACATACTTAGTTATCTTTCGTTTCCTCAATTTCTTCACAACTAAAAGACCAGGGGTCGCTGTATCCTTCCGCGCAGTAAGTATTCCAGGATTAACCCTTTACCACCTACCAACTATTTTTATCACACAAGAATCTACCATCCGCCTCTCGGACTGTCTGTAAGATGGATGGTAGGTGGTTAAGGGTTAAGGACGACCGGTATACTAAGTAGTCCAGGATTAAGGAGTCTAGTTGCTGCCTTTCACGTGTTGTTTCTTTGAAAACGTTTTAAGGTTATTTCTATCCCAAATATACTGATTTATGAGACAAAAAGTAGCCTATGTATTATTCCAGGCCTAAAACTACCTGTATGCAAAATTCAGCCTGATCCGTTCAGTAGTTTTTGCGTGAAAGAGTAACAAACATACATACAAACTTTCGCGTTTATAATATTAGCAGGAAGTAAGGGATAGTGAATAGGATAGACTATTTTCGTTCGAACGAAGTTTCGTAACAAAATGAAACCGGAGTAGCAATTACGCAAACTTTCGAACGAATCTTCGTTATTCGTTGAAAAAGAGTAGATCTCCTGGTATTGTAACGAACGTTAAAAAACGAAAAAGAACTAATCTGATAAATTCTTTGTTACAGTGCCAGCCTGTGTTAGCAGAGGGGTTGTAGCGAGTATGTTTCCACTGCATGAAAGAAACGCTTTGGAAAACCTCCGCAAGAAATGGGTTAAGACTGTGTTTTCGCCTCAACCTTTAGGTAAGATTCTTTTTCAAATTTTCCTATTTTAATTGTTTCTGCGTTTAACAAGGAATAAAACTATCGGGAAAGTAACTTGCGTTACGAACGGTACGTAAACTTGTATACTTCTAATTGAAGTACGCATCAAACAAAAGACAGCACAGAAAAAAAACCCCAAAAAAATTAAGTCCCGCACCTACACGAAAAGAACAACCTTAAAGTAGAATAATTTTACCGTAAACGTTCAAGATGTACATACTAGAATTTTATTTCATGAAGATAAAATTCAATCTTAAATGTAAATGAAGTAGAAAATGAGAGCGGTAATATATTTTAAGTGCCTATTCTAAAATATTTGACCTCTATACCGCGATGGGCGAAGGTCCGCCTTCGACGCAGGAGGTCGTGGGTTCGATTCCCGCCTCGGGACAAATATGTGTACGATCTGCAGATTTGTTCAGGGCGTTCTGGAGGTTACCGATATATATTATAAAAATATCTATCTATGTAGTGTATTGTTTAATGTGTATCAGTTATCTAGTATCCATAACACAAGCTCTGCTTAGCTTGGAGCTAGATAATGCTGTGTGAATTGTCCATTATTTATTTATTTAAAGGTCTTTGTGATTTCAGATGAAATAAGCGAGTATTTCGGTGTGAAAATAGCTATGTACTTCGCTTGGCTCGGGCACTATACCCAATCTCTCACTGTACCAGCTGTCGTAGGATTTATATTTTGGGTAAGAAGCTTATAAATAAACCCATACCTGCGGTGCGATTACGCAAAAACAACCCATCTATAAGATGGGTGAGTGACATTTGAAAGCCATTTCAATGGCCTTGATATTAGCCCTGAAATTTTTGACATATTCCGACACCATGGAACAAAGCATAATTTATTTGTTGCCTCAGTTGTCGGATTTTCATGATTCTTTTTTGATATGAAAGCTGGTGCTTCCCTTGTGGTCCCAGTTGATTCAGTTCTGATTTGGTTTAGTTCCGACAATGGGATCCATGAAAATCATATAAAAATCGGTTCAGTAGTCGGTTCATAGTTTTTTTAAACAAAATTAATTATTCTTGGTTCATATTTAACTTTATTAATACTCTATGAACCCGAACAGAGTTTTGTCTTAAATTTCGTTGCATAACATGTTAACATAACAAAATGTTTCTTTGCAGATATGGCTGGGCACAGCGAATGAAAACTGGAAAGACATAGCTTATGTTCTTTTCTCACTATTCAACGTATTGTGGGCTTGTATCTATCTTGAAACTTGGAAAAGGTACTACCTACATAGAGTCTTTCAAAACGAGAAGAGTCGTGGGTATTGAGGGCGCTCGTGTGCCAATTGACAACATTTTGTTGCGTCGACAGCACTACTCAGTCATTGCGTACGACTTCTCTTTTTGAACAGACTCTAGTTATAATATTCGTCAAACTTCTTATCCTTTGGAAAACAAAAGTGGTACAAAAATGTTATTGGACAAGTAGGTTAAAGTCAACAGATCTGTATTGCTCACAGGTATTGCTCTTAAAAATTAATATCTAACATGTTCTCCTTATTTCTATTGCATCATATGTACCAGTTTCAAACACATAGGTTAAGGGTGTTTTTATTTATAATCAAATGAGCTAACTGAAGACTTGCAAAAATTGTATATTGTTTGTCAAAAAATGATTATTTAATTAAACCACGTGACAAAGATGCGTAGAACGCAATTCTTAGGCCAAATTGGTAAGCGCTTATCTTTTGGGCAGTCGCATCGAAAGAGCGAGACATAGTTATACGAACCTATGAAAGAGCAAAACAATGAAAGAGCGAGACATAGTTATACGAACCTATGAAAGAGCAAAACAATGAAAGAGCGAGACATAGTTATACGAAGCTGTGAGATATGAATCTCTCGCTGTGAATTATATGCGTGATTGAACCTGCGTAAACTTCCTATTCTCGTTGCCGGTCACCGGACATGTTGTTTTTCAAATCAAATCAAATCAATACTTTATTTGCTCAAATGTAGGTGCAGTAGGTCTTATGTCTATAGTTGGCTCTACTACATTCTGCCACAAAGTGCGTGCAAATATCACAAAAGTAGGTAAAATGAATATAGAAAAAGGTTTCACATATTTAACACAGGCTTACACATAACATTCGATATACAACAGAACAGTTTACGAGCAACAAAAACCAAGCAAACACCGGAGTTCACACAAAAATAAACAAATTAGAGATGGCTATTTCGCCGTATAATATAATGTCATTGGAATAATTTCAACTTCTTATTTTATTGGTCATATCATCGTTGTTTGGCGGATACAATACATACATTTTGAATTAATTGTGAATGTTTCTGTACAAATATCTAATTTATTTTCATAAAATGTACCTACCTCGTTGTTTTCAGATACTCAAACGCTTTAGCGTATAAATGGGGAACTATCGATCAAAGAGACGAACTCTTGGTTGAGCCAAGGCCTTTATTTCAGGTAAGTAATCCTAATCATATTCCATACCGATCGATTCTGCCCATAGACACCAGAGGGCGTAGCCAACCGGCATTCGCTATGAAGCGAATCGAAAACAATTGAAAGATTCGTAGGGAAAAATTCCTAACAGATCACGTGACATATCTAAGACATTTGTCAAACCCATACTTTTTAGACTTTTCTACTATCGCTTTCGACATCAATTGTTACATTGTCTAGGCCCTCAGTCATAAACCCAGGTTTCACAGATTGGTATCTGTGAAACCTGGGTTTATGTTTCACAGATTAGTATCTGTGAAACCTGGGTTTATGTTTCACAGATTGGTATCTGTGAAACCTGGTTTTGTTTCACAGATTGCTATCTGTGAAACCGGGGTTTATGTTTCACAGATTGGTATCTGTGAAACCTGGGTTTATGTTTCCCAGATTGGTATCTGTGAAACCTGGGTTTATGTTTCACAGATTGGTATCTGTGAAACCTGGGTTTATGTTTCACAGATTGGTATCTGTGAAACCTGGGTTTATGTTTCACAGATTGGTATCTGTGAAACCTGGGCTTATGTTTCACAGATTGGTATCTGTGAAACTTGGGTTTATGGCGTCGGAATCTATAACATCGGTATTAACCATAGTAATGAAATAATAGGCCGCGTCCTGATAAGCGCCATAATGGTTTTTATCTCATAGGGGGTAATCATTCACGCTGGGTTGGCGATCGCAGTTCATTGGTAGAATAGTTCTGTAGGGGGCGCTACTGCTCGCCCCCCGGTGGATATGCCTTAGTCGCCTCTTACGGCACCCGCGGGAAAAGTTGTGGTGGTGCAATTTTTAAGCCACACAGTTACAAAACACAAACACCAGTCTTTTTAACCGACTTAAAAAAAGGAAGTGGTTCTCAATTCAACTGTTTTTTTATGTTTGTTACTCCAGAACTTTTGACTGGGTTGTCCGATTTTCATGATTCCAATTTTACATAAAAGCTGGTGCTTCCCGTGTGGTCTCATTTTAACTTTGTTCAGTTCTGACAATGAGATCCATGAAAATCCATGAAAAAACTCTAAAAATTGCAGTCGGTTTATAGTTTTTTAAAACAACATTAATTATTTTAAATATCTTTGTGTTTTCAGGGTGAGATGGGCATAAGCGAAGTGACGGGTCGTCCCGAGCCTAAGTACAATCCGTGGCGGCGTCGCATCTGGCGGCATTTCATCTCGTATCCGCTAACTGTCATCTGTCTCTCTCTCGCCTCCGTGGCTACGTTTGCGTTCTTACGGGCACAGGTAAACACTTACCCCCTTATTCATAAGTCTGCTAACTTAGCACACTGCTAAATCTCGCTCCGGCCAAAAAGAAGGTGGGCTGACGACACAGGAAACAGCAGGAAAGGACTGGGAGTCTGTGGGACAGGATAGAGAAGCGTGGAAGAAACTGGAGGAGGCCTTCATCCGTAGGGGCCCTTAACCAACAAAACTAACAATAGGAAATAAGTTAAAATATAGAAACAAATACAAACAATTGTTTTAAAAATGTAATAGAAATAGGTTATGGGAAAATAAAGGATTTTTTATTTTTTTATTTTATTTTTATTATTTATTATCTCGTTCCACATTGACGCTCTAACTCAAGAAGACCATGGCAGCCATCCGGCTACCGAACAGCTTTTGAGAAGCCAGCAAGGTTCTCTGAGCGACAGCGCATGACTTGAGGAAAGTCTGCCTCAATGTAGAAATCGGAAGAAAGAACTTTAGTTCGCTTCCTGCCTGCATTAGACAACGTAGAGCAACGTAGAGTCAAGTTGCTCTATGGTAGAGTCGAATTTTGAAGAACTCTGAAGAAAAGAAAACTCGCTCTGTCTTCTTATATTGACATAAGTCAGACTGAGAAAAACCACTAATTAGCAGCTGTTTTATGTTAGCAGACCACTATGAATACGGGGGTTAACCTTATCAAAGGTCAAAAGTCTTCAAAGTTTTCCTGTTCATTAAGGTATTTTTTCTTTTATTTGATGTCAAAATAAATATCTTTTTACTTTAGAAACCAGTCCGTCAATGCTCATTGATAAAATCTAATAAAGGACAAAACTATCGAGGGTATTTTGCAAACTTTTTGTCCTACACTAATGAAATGATGATATATGGATGATATTGTTTTTCCAGGACTGGTGGGAAACCAACCTAGTGTATTTCACATGGATACCCCGAGCATTTCTGGCTATAATAATCGCCATCGAAGAAGAGGTTTATGCCAGAATAGCGAGATGGCTGAATGATAGAGGTATGCTTTGAGCCGTAGTTTTTTAGTTTAGTTTAGTTTTTGATTGGAACTTGAGTCTATGGTTCTGTAAAAATGTCGTTATTTTTTCATCTTATCCGTGATTGCCACTTTAATGATATAAAAAAGTCAACAGTGAAATAACTTTTGTATAGTGGTATTTCATATTTGAATGACTTTATTTGTTTCTCTAGGCTTACAAAATAAGCTCTTAGACGTAGGTACCTACGATTAAGCTTTAAATGAGTGTGATAGATTAGATTAATTAAAAGTTGATTAGATGTTTCACTGATTTAGACTAGATAAGTTTAAAGAAATGTTACCAACAGTTTATGAAATAATTTTTCTTCATTTTTTTCTAGACTAACGCGAAAATGAATTTTATCCTTGTATATTCTCCTTGTTTTTTACTTCTCTTATTTATCTCTAATAGTAGAGTTTTTATTACAACATTTTTACAACAAATTGACTCAAGTTCCATAGATCACCTTTGTTAAGTTTTTGCGTGTGGATTTTTTAGTTCTAACACTTAAATTACATAACTAAACAGTTTATCTGCCGATTCTAAAGGCTAAAGTTTTAAATTGGGATATGCATGCCACAATAGATTTCCTTTAGAGAACCCCTATTAGACTCCTATTTTCAAAGGTTTTATAGAATTGTTGAAGAACCTAAATAGATAAATTTTAATACACCAAGATAGATGCCTTGTTTTAATGGTCTTGAAACGCGTTTTTTAACTAATTCAATTAGTTTTAATATAACGAATAAGAATTCATAGACTTATAGTACTCTCTATCGAGATTTTAAAATCACTGTCATATAAAGACAGCTATTGAACGATTTCCACCATGAACAATAGACAATAATTATGTAGACTATAAATTAATCTGGGGACATTAAAACTACGGTAGTCTATGGTGAAAACTAGTATCAATAGAATTAACTAGCAACACTGTAGCTTTACAAGACTATAGTGCATATTTTTTGTCTCTTTTCTGCTTACCAAATGGACTGGACCACAATAAAAAACAAATTTAAAAACGGCAACACTGAATCCAAATTTCTTTACAACAGAGAACTACAGATTGGAGACAAAATATGAGAACCATCTCATTGTGAAAATAGCGTTGGTTTGTATTTGGAATAAAAAATAAACGCTGCGACTAAGCTCTTATCACGCTTCGCTTACCATAGACTAAAGATGGCCTAGGATTTAACAGAACTTACACACACTACCTTATAGGTCAAACCTAAAAAGGTTTCGTAAATGAAGTCTTACACGGATTTAACAGAACTTACACTACACAAATAAAACTGTTAGACAATTTAACCCGCAAAGAAAATACTAAATATTACCTTAATTAGAGGTTTACCCCAAATATTCACCATTGATAAGACATTACAGTACCAATGTGGTATATATTTCTACAAGTGACAAAATGATACAAACAAAAAGCTCACCATTGCACGCACAAAATTAGCTCGCTTGCATGCTAGCAACTTTAAATCTTGCATGATTGTCTTTGTCCATTCGCACATACCCTGTTCTAATCTTCTTAAACCTTGAAATACTCTCTTAGTCATAACCTAATTTAAATAAGTAAAAACGCGCTAAAGCATCGCATACATTCATTCATTTAAAACTTCCAAAATTCCAGTGAACTATAAAACTC
This sequence comes from Eupithecia tripunctaria, assembly GCA_955876795.1. Classification (NCBI taxonomy): domain Eukaryota; kingdom Metazoa; phylum Arthropoda; class Insecta; order Lepidoptera; family Geometridae; genus Eupithecia; species Eupithecia tripunctaria. The sequence goes on from OY041622.1 coordinate 7,239,189, forward strand.
CATAAATAAGAAAAATCCAAAAAAAAAAACATTCATTACTATTATATTTATACTATTTCAATGTCTTTCAGCTATTCCTTATTCAATAGTTCTTTCCTTTTCGTATTTTCTAAACCATCCTTTATAAAAACCCTATAATATACCCAGAAAATCCTGAGTACAGTGAGTACAGTAAAATATAAGTCGCGTGGATAAAAATCGGGATTGAAATGGAGCGCCTTCATGCTGTACCGCTTAAATCACGTTATATCAAATATGATAGCAGGACAAATGAGAGAGGCTAGTATTTTTAATCCCAATCTTTATCTATATGACTCATTCCAACCAATACGTCATCACCGTTAACGGAAATTCAGCCCTCTTCTAAACACTATAAAGCATCAATTTCAAAGCTGTAAATCGCTTTAGATGTAGCAGTCATGAGTGACATTGTAATAACGTGATTGTAATTGTGTTTTTCTACAGTTTCAGTTCATCAACTCCTTCATAAGTTTGTTCTACATCGCGTTTTATCTTCAGGATATGGATAAGTTGAAAGAAGTAAGTATATAATATTGTAAAAAGTGTTTTCATATTGTAAAAAGTTGTTAAACATTTTAGTCTGTCGTCTTTAAAAAAATATCCAACTAAGTAGTTGATATTTATTTAGCTCCCAGATTTTTTTGAAGATTCCTATTGAGTCTTACCACCCCTGGTAAGCATGGTTAGCAGCGTCTTTGAAATTTACTTTTTACAACCGCCATATTGGATTTATTTTACATTTTGTTACTTCTGTGATTTAAACAAGTCCACACATCATTTGTCAAAATCGGTCTAGCCGTTTGTTTTACAGCTAAATGAACCAAATACCAACTCACCTAACTAAATACACACCATGAATAATTACATTGGTGTTGATTCTTTGGCAACACCAATGACGAAGAAACCTAAATTAAATAGTCTAAAAATGACGCCGTCCCTGCTTTACGAATTACGTTTAATAAAACGGACGAGAACATTTTTCGTTAGGTTTTTTACCAAAAGAATCAACACCATTGTCATTCTTAAAATCTGTTACTATTCATTTATCCAAACTATCCATATTATATAATTTTGCATTTATATATATATACATATTATAAATGCAAAATTTTGAATAGATGTATGTTTGTTACTTCTTTACGCCTAAACTACTGGACGTAATGGTCTGAAACTCTGCATGTATGTAGTTCTTAGGCTGCAATAAAACATATACTTACCTTCAAACGTATCCATAGAGAAAACGCGTGCAAGCCGCGGGCATAAACTCGTAATATTTTAATTCGAATGTAACTCTGTATCTCTGTCTGTCTTTTACCTTTTTACGCCATAAAGGCTGAACGGAACTCTATCAAATTTGGCAGGGAGGGATGGGAGGGGATGGGAGTCCCAGGGATGGACAAAACTACTTTAAAAGCGCTTGAGAAGCCGTGGGCAGCAGCCAGTGTCTCATAGTTATAACAGTTATAACGTTTGTATTTTCTAGCAACTAGCAGTTCTGCTTATAACGCGACAAGTGATTGGAAACCTCAAGGAATCTGCGTTGCCTTATTTAATAGAGAACCTGAGGCTGGCCCGTATCTGTGTGGATGTCTTCGGCGCTATGAGCCCTACAAAAAGTAAGTTTTATCGCAGTTCCAGTTTTTGTATAACGTTTTTAACTTAATTTTATTAGATTTTTGGCCTTCGACCGCGGACGATGACGGAGGTTCGTAATTAGATGCGGTAGAAGAAAAATCTTCTTTTTACGATACTAGTTACTTACTAAACAATAGGTTTTTTTACAAATATAACGGTGCTTTAATATTCACAAAGGTACTTGATTGGAAAGTCAAGGATACCTTACCGTTCTATAAGCAAGCAGTCTGTCCGAACCAAAAAATCACCTCAAGCTTAAAACTAGAACCCGTGCGTTCTCGTCAGCGCGATCCAGGAATGGTCATTTTAGCAGCGCCATCTAGCGGTGTGACAATGGTACTCAATAGAATAAAACCATCGATGTTTCACAAAAATCGCCTAAACAGAAATGAAAGAGATACCATGATAACTTTTTCAATATATGATGGGAAACTAACAAATTGGCCGTTATTTCAGTACCAACCTCTACCCAAATAACTGAGCCATACGTGAAACGTACGAAAACTTTTCAACATTATGATGGTAAACTAACAAATAGGCCGTTATTTCAGCACCAACCTCGACCCAAATAACCGAGCTATTCAAGAAACGTACCAAAACTTTTCAACATCATGATGGCAAACTAACAAATTGGCCGATATTTCAGCACCAACCTGAACCCATATAACCGACCTATACGTGAAATGTACGAAAACTTTTTAACATATGATAGCAAACTAACAAATTGGCCGTTATTTCAGCACCAACCTCAACCCAAATAACCGAGCTATTCGATAAACGTTAGAAAACTTTTCAGCATTATGGTAGCAAACTAACAAATTGGCCGTTATTTCAGCACCAACCTCAACCCAAATAACGGAGCTATTCGATAAACGTACCAGTTCGTCCGGATCACCGCCGAATAGTCTAGTCAACGGCGACGACAGACGCGATTCGGACTCTTCGACCGGCCAGAAGTTATTGCACCAGGCAGAGCTCGAGTCTCAGCTGTTTAAGGTAAATACAACTCTATTGTGATTGGTATAAGATCTAGAAACGCAGGAGTATTACATACAGAAGACGACAGAAATAAAATTAATAATATCCTAAAGTAAGCATTAATTAACTTTACACAAAAAAATATCGCTATATAAGCAAATAATGAATGTAAGCGGGTTAACTACGAACCTTGTTTGTGTTGGAAGAAAGAACACAAACAAGGTTCGTAATTAACCCGCTTACATTCATTACGAATTCGTCAAACTGCGAAAATTTATGTGGCAAAATATCTAGCTTTTATGTGGATTCCCATAATAATTCGTCATAAAGCAAGAAAAAAAAATCTACTTATATATTTTTTATGTAATGTTATGTAGGTATGTAGTATATATAAAGTGTAATATATATATATATATATATAAAGTATTTTATTTATATAACCTTCATGAGCACACAGATCCCTAGTACTATCCAATGACCCTATCCGTCCACGGTTGTCTGGTAGAGATCGCTGTTGAGCGATAAGATCGCCACTTGTCACTTAGTTTTTAAGCTGTTCTATTGTATTGTTCCTTTCAATAAGTGTGCAATAAAGAATTTTCTATCTATCTATAATTTTTTTCCCTTTTTACAGTACGACGGTACATTCGCGGAGTACCTAGAGATGCTGACTCAGCTAGGTCACGTGGTTCTATTCTCGTCCGCCTTCCCACTTTGCGGCGTCTGTGCGTTACTCAACAACGCGCTGGAAGTACGCGCGGACGCGTTCAAACTGTGCCATGTCGCGCAACGGCCGTTTGGGGAGCGGGTGAATAGCATCGGCAGCTGGCAGGTAACTAGGACCATAGGGGACGCAGCTGCAGTGGACGCTATGTGACTTGTAGTGCGTAGTACAGAGCACACAGTGTAGCGAACGAAGTAAGCCCAGGTAGGGCTTGCTTGCGGCTCGCTTCGCCCGCACTGGCACAGCATGTTGATGCACACGAACACCGGCTCGCTTAGCTATTCACTCAACCTATATGAAAGACTGCAGGCAGATGCTGGATGCGTCAAGTTGAAGACAGGGCGCTATGACGCTCATTAGGGGAGGCCTATGTCCAGCAGTGGACTAATATAGGCTGATGATGATGATATGAATGAGTGCGGCAACCGAAGCAATATATCTATCCCGCTCGAATTAATACATTTTATAAGACTTGAGAGCAAATGTTTTTAGTTTCGCACCTTTTAAATCATTGTCGATGATAGGTCTACTCGCTTCGCTCGTGACGTGACTAAATTTTTCGGTTCGGGATTCAAGCATATAAAGCTAGCTGCGCCCCGCGGCTTCGCATGCGTTTTTTCTATGGAAACGTTTAAAGGTGATTTCTATCCCACGGGAACAAATTTATGGGATAAATCGTAGCCTATGTTTGATTCCAGGGATAGAACTACCTGTAACCAAAATTTCAGCCCGATCTGTTCAGTAGTTTTAGCGTGTAGAGGTAACAAACATCTATCCATACATCCATACATCCATCTAAACTTTCGCATTTATAATATTAGTGTGATATTTACTTAAAAAACTTTGATATCATGTTGAACAAATATCTTCTCAACAGCACGCGATGGAAGCAATGGTGGCAGTAGCAGTCCTCGTAAACTGCGCTCTGATTGGTCTATCCGGGCCCGTGCATCGACTGCTGCCTGAAGCCACGCCAGCGCAGACGATACTCGTCATTGTTGCTTTGGAGGTAGGTACATATTCGAATGACAAGCAATTGCGGTTACATTACGGATGTAAGCGGTTTAACAACGAACCTTATTTCTGCTGGAAGGACACCATACCCACCACATGGGTGTATATAAGGTATCACTAATAAGTTTTGCAGTTAACCTTCTTACATTTTAATGAATTCGTCAAACTGTGATAGTTTTTATAGCACAATAGCTAGTACATTGCCCTGGTAAGTATATAATAGGTTGCATCGCGGTGTTAGAATCGACACCTCCAACTCAGCCCGTAGAGTCCGCGCCACGACTCAAGTCTTCGGCAAAAGGGGTTCAACTACATAATTCCCGATCACGTTAGTGAAATAATAGATACCTACGACCGATTTTGACTGTGAAATATCCGGGATAAGGCCTCTCAGGCCAGAAGAGCATAACTTATTGTATATAAATACGAAATATTTGTTTTATTTACTATAGTTCTGCGATAGCAGCGCCGCGTCTTAAGGACTTTGAGTCGTGGCGCGAACTCTAGGGCCCGTATTATAAAAGCTTGCTCAGTCAACGTTCTATGTTGGGTAACGGTTTTCTATGGCAAAAGCGTTACTCAAGCATAGATGGATAACTAAGCATAGTTTCATAATACGGGCCTAGATGTCCTAAAATGCGACTCTCAGTACAATTACCACCTGGGTCTCTGCAAATCAAGGTGTCTTCTAGACCTTAGTGATACACCGTCGGCCGCATCTTCGCTTTTCACCAGGTTATATTGTGGACAAACGAAGGTCTACTCACCAATAGCCTGTTGTGTGAATGAATCCCAACAATAAATAAAATACTGTACATTTCAATGTCAAATTTATTTGAAAGAAACACCATTTTCATAACCTACGAAAGACTCGACTCAATTAACCAAGACAGAGAGAAATTCAATATTACAACCACACTAAACCACTAGCTGATAGGGGATGCCTATGTCCAACAGTGGACCAATGTAGGCTGGTGATAATGAACCACACTACGGTACTTAACCAACGATACTAGTACTAGCACTAGCACTTGTAGCTCCTGTTGCCCGGACTCTCAAGAGACCGGTGTCCTCAGGAGCTTCACAAGCACTCAAAGGAACACACACACACACACCGTGTGTGTGTGTGTGTGTGTTCAACAGGCACAAACAAACACACACATACACACTTATACGAAACATTTTGTTTATTATTGATTTAAATGTAATTAGACTTAATTTATGCATTGTTTTATTTCGGTTTTTATTCTGTGATTTTGTAATTGAATTTTTTTTTTCTATGTAATTTGCTTCCCGTGTGATTGGTGTAGCGCGTAGCGCTGCGTTTAGCTCCCTGGCACCGCTGAAAACCAGCGCTGCTATGATACAATTAGTACCATAGCAGCATTATGCTGAGCCGGTGACCTTTTTGTGTTAGACATAATTTAATTTTAGTTGTAATTAAGTTATGCTAATTTTATCCATGTGACACAAATAAAGATATTCTATTCTATTCTATTCTATACCACAAGCACTCGAGGGTGCACGTCCGTACAGCACGACGACTCGCAGCGAAATCATTCCGCTACCTTTGGCTTTTATAGTAGCGACTACTATCCGATACCTCAAATAAAACCACATCAAGATACAAGATTTTATTGATAAATTTTAAATTTACGTGTCAAATCAAATACATTATATATAACATTTTTACTCTTTATTTAATACATTACATTATTGTTATATAATACTAGCTGCGCCCCGCGGCTTCGCGCACGTTGTTCCTATTTTCTTAGGTTAATAAAACCGTGGAAATCGGTTCGTGCGTTCTGGAGTTATAGCGTCAGGAAGGAAAACCCGACATTTTTATATTATAGAAGATAAACTTATTTTCGAATTACATTATTTCATCACACTATCACACTAATCACACTAATATTATAAAGGCGAAAGTTTGTATGGATGGATGTTTGTTACCTCTTCACGCCAAAGCTACTGAACGGATCTGGCTGAAATTTTGCATACAGGTAATTCTAATCCTGGAATAAAACATAGGCTACTTTTTATCCCATAAATCTGTTCCCGTGGGATGAAAATCACCTTTTAATGTTTCCATAGGAACAACGCGTGCGAAGCCGCGGGGCGCAGCTAGTTTCAAATAATATTATTATTTCATTTTACTGATATAGGGTTCGATTCCCGCCTCGGGACAAATATTTGTACGATCTGCAGATATTTGTTCTGGATGTTTTCTATGTATAATAAAAAATATCTATCTATGTAGTGTATTGTTTTATGTATATCAGTTATCTAGTACCCATAACACAAGCTCTGCTAAGCTTGGGGCTAGATAATGCTGTGTGGATTGTCCAGCATTATTTATTTATTTATTTATTTAAATATATTATTATTATTTTGCCTTATTTAATCTAATCCGGCTATAGCCCTACCCATGTTTTCTTGTCTTTTGTCATCTATCAGTACTATATTTTCAGCACGTGGTCCTAGCAATAGTGCTAGCGCTCCGGCTAGCTATTCCCGAGACCCCGGCCTGGCTCGCCACTGAGATGGCTAAAGTCGAGTTCCAGAGGCGAGAGGCCATTAAAAACGCACACGCGCCGCTGTTGGTATGTATATTTTATCACTTACATGACATAGCATAATGATACTTATCTAATCGGTTACCCAGAGTGGGTTTTATTTGCGATCGGCAAAATAAGCATCATTTTACTTTCCAACCCCTCGCGGTCCTACTATCGTCAACGCGAGCGTGATTGAACGTCTTGTTGTTTCATCCAGCGCAATGTTAGAAAAGAGGCAAAGCGAAAAGAGAGAGAGAAAGTGCCTGATCGCTCGGTTAACATTCGGTTACTTTCGCCGCTCACTCGCGGTTAGTCAGCCCTAGGCAGAATAGTGTGCGGAAATTTCATAAAATTTGATCTAGGAAACACGTGTTGTTCAGTAAACCTTAGGTACAAATTTGTGAAATAAAACTAGAAGGATTTCAAAAGGGAAAATTGGATTCTAAATGACAAAGTTTAAGTTGAATTTGTCTATACAAATTTTGATTTCTTGTTGTGATAGAAACCTAGATTATAGTGCACAAGATACCTATAAGTTAAAATTTTCAAAGAAAGTTCTGTTACAACGCTATAATTACGCAAGTGCGTTTGTTTAAAAAGTAAGACGGGTTAGACTATCTCAAACCAAAAAGTGGAAATCTACTAATTTTGCCGAATTTGATTTTAATGAATGATTTGTAAAATTCCAGTCCGAACACTCAAGCCAAGACGACATTCGCACAACGCGAATCAACACACCCCGCACAGTTACACCAACGACGCCAAAACAACATGACAAGCCTGAGAAGGAAAGGAAGAAGATTTCTATTGGGATGATACCCGAGATACCGCCGTTTAGGTGAGTAGATGGATGGATATTGGGTGTTGCATGATTTAAGTAGTTAAGCAAATTGTTATTGGTAGCTAAGCAAATTGGATAGAGTCCGCGCCATGACTCAAGTCCTATAGACACGGCGCTGCTATCTTAGAACTATCTATATATAGATAAAAATGAATTGCTGTTCGTAAGTCTCGCTAAAACTGGAGAATAGCTGAACGGATTTATCTGATCTTGGTCTTGAAATGTCGTGGAGGTCTATGGAAGGTTTAAAAGGTGAGAAAAATTTGTATAACTGCCGGGAAAACCTTATTTATTTATAAATGTCCACAATGCGAAGCTGGGACGGGCTGCTAGAATTAAATAAAACAAAATATTCGTTTATTTACAATAATTATGCTCTTCTGGTCTAAGAAATCTTATTCCAGAAATTTCGGGATCAAAATCGCTCGTGGGTAGGTATCCATTATTACACGATCGTGATCGGAATTATGTTGTTGTTCTCTTTTGCCGTAAGACTTGAGTCGTGGCGTGGACTCTACGTTGAAATTAATCAGAGTAAATAGTCTAGGATGTCTTTTTACGAGGTACCTTTAGGTAAGGGTGTCAATTCGCTTGGAATTCACCCTTTTTATTTCGATTAATGCAAAAGAGGCTGCATTATTTTTAATGCTATCAAATCAAGTCTAGTTTATGGTCCATTGATATACTTTATTTGTGGCTTAATAAAAAGGGTGGAAATGGCCAAGTCCGAAACCACGAGAGTTCGAGAAACGTCGTGTAAGGAGTCATGCCCTCGATTTATAAGAAAACAATAACTGCATTTCTTTAGCTTTATTTTTAACCATTTACTTTTCACGGAAATTGACACGAATGATAATTCAAAAAAAATTACACCCTGGATTTGTAAATCAATGGATTTTGTTGCTAATACGGACCTATCTTTATTATATGAAAGCTGGTCATATGGTCCCGTTTTAATTTGGTTTAGTTCTGACCATGGGAAAATTGAAGTCGGTTTATAGTTTTTTAAAACAAAATTAATTGTCTTATGTTTCGAGGGCATGACTTCTTTGACGACGTTTCTTTAACTCGTGTGGTTTCGGACTTGTCCATCATCGTCCTTTAAAAAAAAACACCCTGTATAGTTCATAATATAATTTGACCATGATACAGCACCTTTATCGTGCGGACTTGGAACTATACTCAAATCCCATACAGAAATAGAACGTCTCGAAATTTCGATAGTTTTGAAGTGCCTGCACTATCCGCTAGAGGCGCTTTCGTTTTCATTGATACTTCTATTTCAAAATTCATCAAATAATTTCGATAGTATTAGAAGTTTAGATTATAATTTTGTTCTCATTGTTTGTTTTCAGTTAATTTGACAAAGTATACCAGGATCGGTGTGTAGATTGAAGTGTTTATTTTAACTTTTCTATTCCTTTAATTCAGTATTAAATGCTTAATAATGTTACTTTTTTTCTGTTGTAATAAATGCTAATAATTTTTATGTTTGTGTATTATTTACATTTCTTAAACTCTGAGTAAAACAGACATCTTATCATCGCAAGAAGGTAATTTTTTTAACTACTTTTGTATGTAACTATTTTTAATCACAATAATACCGCCATACTGCACCGACCTTGTAAATTAACTTCATTTTCCATAACATGCTAATTTCTAATCCAGAATGAAAAAAAAACATCCATACCAGTTACTTAACCCATTTACTTAACATTGTCCTAAAACCTACCGCCGCCTACAGTACTATCTACACATACTAAAAACCAGATCATCGATATAAGTAAAAACGTAACAAGGTACCAGCCTCCAAAGACTCAGATTAGGTGCAATTAGGTCCATCCACTTCAGTCATAGTCAGACAAGCACCCTCGGTCACACTTTTCATCTCTGTTGTTCATAATAAATTAAGATAAAAGATTGGAAATGTAACTGTGAGCGTGTGTTTAAAAAGCTTATAATGAATGATGTTACGTAAGCTCTGAGAGAACGTAACATATCTACAGATTTTACTTATATCCATGATCCACATACCATTTTTAACAATATAATATAATCCTGAAAGCCCAGTAAATAACCTGTCTATGTGTGCCCAAGTTTTTTTATAATTTTATTATTTCACCTAATAATCATTATAATATTTCAGAGCTAAAGTGGCGTCTACAACGGAACCTATGGTCACCACCACTGTGACAGGTTCGCTACAAATGTTGCAGGACGTTAGCCCTACAAAGCCTTTGCGACGGAAGGTATGTTACTAAATATTTGCTATAGGTAGATATTCCATTTTAAAGGGTAATATATTGGGTTTTGTTAAAAGCTATACGAGTACTTTTATACTAGATTCCGCCCGCATCATTCCCGAGTTTTTTTTCAAGGTAAAAAGTAGCCTTTATGTTACTCCATGTCTAGAAATACATGTATGAATGCCTATGTTTGATTCTAGGATTAGAATGACTTGTATGCAAAATATCAATACGATCGGTTCTGTCGTTTTGGTGCGAAGAGGTAACAAAATCATCCATCCAAACTTTCGCATTTATAATATTAGTGTGATGAAAAAGTTTAAATATTACTTACCTCTTCACACCCAAAATACTGAACGGATCGAGCTGAAATTTTGCATAGATGTATGTAGTTATAGACCTGGAGTGAGATATGAAGAGGCTCAGCAAATTTGCATCGGTTTGATCAGAGAGGGCAGCATATCTTGTGTGCTCTGTTATCGGTGATGTTGACTTGATCAAGTATTTTGAAACAACTGTCGCCAACGTCCATACCACGTTGAATACACCGGTTCTCGTCCGATCACCGAAGTTAAGCAACGTCGGGCGCGGTCAGTACTTGGATGGGTGACCGCCTGGGAACACCGCGTGATGTTGGCTTTTTGCTACTTTTTGCCAAAAAAAACCCGAATACTCAAACGCAAATCAGGATTTAAACACGTTTCAAGTGATGAATTTTTGACAGGTTTTATTGAAAACTGTAAAAAAACCACGACTCAAGACTTCCTTAAATCTGGTGTACGTTACTGGGCGGCGACATGCGGCACGTCGTCGAATCGAATCAAGATGAATAGGTAAAATTAGAAAAATTAAAGCCCTATGCCATTTTCATGAGTCCCACTAGAGGACTAGTGCGCCCTATGGTTTCGTTTGTGTATTCGTGGGTAAGATAAATAATAATAATAATAAAAATAACTGAATATAAATATGGATACACCTAAATTACGCCACTAATTATCTGGGACATGTAATCAGTTTATAAAACATGATTAGGTGCAAGGAAACCATATTTTAGAAAACCTCTAAAAAAAAAAATCTATTTACTTAACCTTACCTACTATTTGGTACCAATTGTTTCGTTTGTTTGTTTGCGATTATAGATTTGAAAAATTTGCTTTTTGCTAGATCGCCGTGCAATTTATCCCGCTTTATTATTTTATTGTATGTTGTTTCTAGGAAGCGACGCCAGGGGCGCCACTGTCGCTGCTAGGGGTCCGCGGGCTGAGAGACGAACCCCTACACAGATCCGCGCACTGCATACCGCATCCCACTCAGCATAGACCGCTCGTCAATCCTACCTTACAGGTGAGAAAATACTCTAGAACTTTTAATTATCTTAACACGTTGACTGTCCGTGCATTACATGTAATGCATTTTTGGTCTGGCTGTGACGTCCGTGCACTACAAAGTCAAAGTCAAATCGTTTATTTCTTTAGACTTACAAAATAAGTACTTAGACAAGTCAAATTTTTACTACATGTAATGCATTGGCAACTAAACCGCGTTTCCTGGGCTGGACATGTGAGCTTTGATTTTCTAGGGACGTATGAACATTGAATTGAATGCTGAAATTTTACTTTGTATAATTACGCAGTAATCAATATATCAGCCCTTCTTAGGAACATAAAATAAAGCAGTTTATAAAAAAAACCATTGGACGTACCTAGTAATTCCCCAAATATAGGCGGGACAGTTAACGTGTTAAGTAACACCAGGGGCGACACTGTCTGCTGTTTCAACTGTGTCTGTCCTGTCTGTGTCCCAAATGAGGGGGTCAAACTCTTGTCCACGTTGATAGTCGTAACTATTCAAGTGTTTTTCAAAATTTAATCGCTCAGGATAATAAGAGTAACCAAGCCTCCATGCCACCGTGTATGAAATTCTATGTACCGGACACTGGCAGAAAAGTAGAAAATAAAGAGAAGTCAAGTCAAGTATTTAATGAACCAGATGCAGAAGCCATCAGACAAGAAGTTGAAGTATTCAACTAGTCAATAGACGTTAGCTATAAGATATCCTGCGTCCCAGAACCAGCTGAAAATATTTATAACTAGCTGCGCCCCGCGGCTTCGCACGCGTTGTGTTGTGCTTATGAAAACGATTAAAGGTGGATTTTTATCACACAGGAACTTATTTATGGGATAGAAGAAGTCTATGTTTGATTCCAGGATTAGAATTTTACCTAAATGCAAAATTTTTGCCCGATCCGTTCAGTAATTTGATATAAGATAAGCAGATATTTGTTCAGGGCGTTCTGGATGTTTTCTATGTATAATGAAAAATATCTATCTCTGGGTACTAGATAACTGATATACATAATAAAATACACTACTTACAGTGTATTGTATTATGTATATCAGTTATCTAGTACCCATAACACAAGCTCTGCTTATCTTGGGGCTAGATAATGCGGTGTGAATTGTCCTGCATTATTATTATTATATTATTATTATTATTAATTTTGGCGTTTGATGTATTTTGCAGGAGCTATCGGGCAGTGTAAGCGCAGGCGGTTCCGAACCAGATCTAAACGCAGTACCCTCAACCGCGGTATCTATCGACGCCAGCGCGACATCTAGCGAAGACGACAAACCTAAGGATAAGAGCAGTAAGTTTTGTAGTACTGGTATAAGAATATATAAAAACAGTAAAGGGAAACTTCCGCTCCGGGCTCAATATTCGGCCAGGTCACGATATTAGCTTACACGTTAAACGGGATACTCAGTCGGGCTGTTACTGGGTACTGGGAACAAGTTAACAATAATCTCACCTCAACCGTCTTTACTGGTCCACTGCTGGACTCAGGCCTCTCTCGGTTATGCGCGTAATCCCCACTTTTTTCTCGATACTTGAGTGCTGACGACGTATATGTTGAAGCCGTCTTAGAAGGTCTGGTGAGTCGTTAAAGCTTTTTCCTGTCGTGTCGGATTATGACAAAAAGATGGATTAGAGAGCGCACCACACTAATGCACCTGGATAGACTCCGTTACGACTGACCGCCGCCCGTCACCGAATTTTTAGAAGGGCATCATCATCATCTGTTTGCACACACACTTGTGCCCTATAATGTCCTGTGCACTTAAATAGTCAAACTGGCCGATGTGGTCTATTGATATTTTTAAGCTATTGCATAGCTTCTATCGCGGGCCTTGAGCGCGGGGACCGAATCCAGAAATTCCGTAACGCAAAAACCTGAGGTCCCCCCACTCCGCCGGGCAAGGAGGTGTGGCTTGAAGGCGTCGTTTCAGTTCGGCATTCTTCGACACGGCGGCGTTGTGTGCGACGTGTGCGTGCGATTAGACGTATTGTAGGTACGACTCTACGAAACTCGCACGAATTCTTTGAATATGAATGAACAAAGTGCATTTATTATTAATGAAGAAACAATAGTGAAAGAAAATGAGTGAGTACTCTATATACATACATTTTATTATTATCACAAATGCAGTAGGTATTAATTTTGAATTGAAAATATAAGTACTTAATACTGCTATAAAGATAACCTAAATTTTTGATATTAAAATGAGGTCCAAGACCCGTTCTTGCACCTGAACTCCTACCTCTCTGCCACCCCCGCGCCTTTGAGGAGTAATCCGTTCATCACTCAGAACCCTCTGATAGGCCGCCGTGATGTTGCCGGTTTGGGTACCTATCCCGGTAAATTCGCAAGGCTTGTGACGCATTTCCTCTAGCTTCACCGTAGCACATAAGCATTTGTCCATACCTACTCCCTCGCACTAAACATAATGTAGGTAGGTAGGTAGGTACCTTCCTAACAATAATAAATAAAAATAACACTTACTCAATAAAATACTGAAAACTTAATAAACTAAACTGCTTCTAATAATTATCAAAAAATTCACGAAACGGTCAGTAGGTACGTTAACACCACGCGCGACTATTCAGACCAGTTGGTGATCACGTACTAAAACAAAATAAAATAATAAAAACATTCGTGAAATTAGGTAAAATTATATCCCTTTATAAAAGCCGAATATTTCTTTGAGTAGCCGCCGACCGAAATCGCGCTGTCATATCTCCTATGAGTTCTAAAGTAATAATCATAAGACTCAAGTTTCCTTTTTTAAAATTTTGTCGGTAAAAATCAAAGAAGCGCGCGCGTACGGCCATCGGGTAGCCCCGCCGCCCGCGCCCGCGCCGCGCCCGCGCCGTGCGGCACGAGCACGCGGCATGGGCCGGGGCCCGTGCCGGGTAGTGCAGTCGACTGCAGCCAATGGAAGCCGTCGACCGCAGTCGATGCGTGTACAACTTGCAGTCCGTGTCAACTTGTAGTCCGTGTAAATGCCCTAGAACTCCCGAGACGAGACTACAAACTTATCTTTTCATAAATAACTAGCTGCGCCCCGCGGCTTTACACGCGTTGTTCCTGTGGAAACGTTAAAAGGTGATTTTTATCCCACGGGACTGATTTATGGAATAAAAAGTAGACCATGTTTGATTCCAGGATTAGAATTATCTGTATGCAAAATTTCAGTCAGATCCGTCCAGTAGTTTTGGCTTGAAGAAGTAACATACATACATACATAGAAACTTTCGCATTTATAAATTAGTGTGATTTGTACCTACCTATACCGTGTCCATTTTGAATGGAGCATAAACGTAAACATACCGCCCATACTTGACCTAAAATTCACTTTGTTGGCGCGTCCTTTTATACGTAATTTACATTACTTGTCGATTTTAGATCCTCCCTTCAATAAAATTGCTTACAATTATATCTGAAACTCGACGCCAAGCAAGTGAGATTTTGTTATTTGTGTCGTACCTATTTTGTTTACTAACATGCTTCATTCAATATGGATAAACTATACGTACTTTAATTTGCAGCCATGACCTTGAAGCATGCTAATAATTCATTAGAAACAAAACATTAACATTTTAAACCATTGATTAATTAAAAAGGGAAGATGAGGTACTAGTTTCTTATGTTGACTTAACGACTGTGGTTTCCGCGACATTTCACGACAAGAAGACAAGAATGCATTTTTCGTTTTTTACTTTGTTTACAACGCTGTACATCTGTTGACGTCTAAAGCCGTAATGGCTGGCAGTCGATGGACAGACTATGATGTCAATGTGTGAGTGTGTTCGTGTACGTACTGAGGGTGGACAGCATATCGAGTGCTTCATTTTATTTCTTACTGAGATTCCGTCCGTGAATTTTGCTAGGTCCATGATTTTAAACACATTTTACTTTGTCTACAATAAGTAACTACCTACGTTTGTACATACACACATACCTATAACCTACGTTTGTACGTTTGGGGCATGGCGTGGCGCGGCGGGGCGGGCGGGCTAAGCAAAGGCCGCATACCTACGCCCGTGTAAACTCTTTCACTTTTACCGAAAAAAAAAAAAAAAAAAGGAAACCGAGTCTTTTTCATGATTATTACTTTAGATCATGATTACATTATATTTAGTGCGATGGAGTAGGTATGGACAAATGCTTACCTAGGTAGCTATCGATAAACTGCGGGCATCAAGTGAGATGATTGGTAAACATCTGGGTAGGTAGGGATCCATCAGAGGACTATCGTAGGGCCTGTGTTTCTGCCCCCCAGAATTAACGGAAAGGCACACAGATGCACATAGGTCGGCCTCCCTAATGAGCGCCATAGCGCTCTGTCTTCAGCTTGATGTATCCAGCATGCAGACGATCTTCTAAAGATTGCAGGCAGCTGCAGTCTTTATCTGATCATCATCCCACCTGGCCGAACGGTCGTTGGCTGTCGACGCTTGCAGTCGGCTGCCGTCACCTGCAGTCGGCTGTTGTCGCCGACTGCTGTTAAAGCGCATCAGGGCGCATCCTTCCGAGCCGCTTCCGCCGGAATCCGTGAGTCTAAAGGATTTGAGTAAAATGCGCCGGTGCGGATATTTGCGCGGGGTTGCCTATGTAGGTACCTACCTATTATTTTATGATGAATGATTTGAAAATGCGATGACTTCGGCGCGTGCGGCCGCAGGGCAGCGCGAACATAATTATTATTATTATTATTTTTTAGAGTTGTAGGAAAACTTACAGCTATTTCTTAAGAATAGTTGTTTACTTAATACATGCCGGTACAGACCAGCGCATGTGTGCTGAGGGCCAATTATAAGTTTCCACAGATATTTACTTAAATAGGATAATAAATTACACAGTGAAAGTAGACGACTTGAGGAAAAGTATATAAAAGGAAAAAAGCAACACAAAGTGAAATTTAAAATTAGTTATCTTAAAAAGAATTCATCGCTAAGTAAGCGTTTCAGCTTACTTGCAGATGTGTTAAATAAATCGACATCAATGTTTTTGCCCAATGAGTTGAACGATTTGCTAGCTCGTATTAAGAATGCGTTTTGTCTATAATTCGTTTTTACTGTAGGAACGTAGAGAATACTCGGCTCTCTCAATGCAGCAGTATTTGTACGGAAACGGAACCCTAATTGCTCCAGCAGCTCAGGACAGTTTACGTTGCCATTGCAGATGTTTATGAGGTATGCTAGGTCAGCAGCTTGCCTCCGATTAGAGAGTGGAAGGAAATGAAATGAAACTTGCGTATAATAATAAACGCTCGCTCATCTTTACGTGTCGGGCGGGTGAATGACCGCAGAATTCAGCTGTGGCTGTGGGTGTACGAGTGGGTACTAGTGGGTAGGTACTTATTTAAGGCAAAATGTGAATGTGAATAAAATGTGTTTTACATTTTTAAGTTATCATCAATTATGGGCATGCTTTTAAGGCCATGGCCGCTGATTAAATAGTAGGTTAGGTACCTACCTACCTACTAGGTAATTATTTATGCAAAGATAAGTTTGTAGGTACCTTGTTTCGCTCGGGCGGGAGTTTTACGTGTCGGGCGGGAGAACAACCGCGGATTTCAGCTGTGCTGTTGTGGCTGTGGCCCTACCAAAAAAACACATTTAATTTTGTCTAAAATACTCTCGTACACACCATAGCCTGCGGGTGTCCGAGGTTATTTTAGACATAATTAAATGTGTTTCTTTTATTTCTAATCAATGATAGGCATGCTCAATGCCATGGCCGGAAATTTAATCGTAGGTAGGTTAGGTAGTAGGTAGGTCAATTTATGGAATGATAAGTTTGTAGGTAGGTAGGTACCTAGTCTCGCACGGGCGCGGGCGGCGGCGGGAAATTTACGTGTCGGGCGGGTGAACGACCGCGGCGGATTACAGCTGTAGACAGCGAGTGCACGTGTAGGTAGGTACCTACTAGCTGTCGAGTGAGAGGTTGGCAGTGTTTTTTTTAAATACATTGCTGATTTTTTTTTTTATATGTTTTTTGCTTATTTACATTAGATAATTAGGTAGATATGTTCTTATAGTATTGTACTATGGATAGGTATGTACTTACCTAGAAAAAAAAAATTAAAATGGAAGTTGATGGGTCATCATATTTTTGCGGTTTTTTTAAGCTATTGCATAGCTTCTATCGCGGGCCTTGAGCGCGGGGGCCGAATCCAGAAATTCCGTAACGAAAAAACCTTGACGTTTGTCTCTTTAGTTCAGCAACTCGCCTCTAGATGGCATTGCAATAGCTTTACCGCGGCAGTCCCCGAGTGCCACACGTCTTTTTTACTCGACTACCAACGGTTATGAGGTTGGCACCCTATCTTTGTTTGTGTTGTTATTGTCGACGATTTTTATGTTTTCACATAGCGCTGAAACACTCCTCCTTCGGAGGTATCGATTGATTCGTCTCAATACCCCGATGATTATATCGTATATGACGTCAGAAGATATGAGGTCTAACGAGCCAGCGGGAACGATTGATTCGTCTCAATACCCCGATGATTATATCGCATATGACGTCAGAAGATATGAGGTCTAACGAGCCAGCGGGAACGATTGATTCGTCTCAATACCCCGATGATTATATCGTATATGACGTCAGAAGATATGAGGTCTAACGAGCCAGCGGGAACAAAGCAAGCGCCGAATATTTATTAATAAGCACAATCGTTGAACGCCGTAGTCGAGTTTTAGTTTATTTTATCTTGTTTGTCTACAGGTAGGTCTCGAGCGCGTGCAGCGTTGGTAAAACGCGTTCGCACAGTTGCAGTGTTCTCTCTAGGGCTTCGGAAGGCGCGCGAGGCGGCCGCTAAAGAAAAGGACAAAGTACACACACCGCATACACCTGAAAATGTAAGTTTAGCTTATTTATTTATCTACTAGCTGCGCCCCGCGGCTTCGCACGCGTTGTTCCTATGGAAACATTAAAAGGTGATTTTCTTCCCACGGGAACAGATTTATGGGATAAAAAGTAGCCTATGTTTTATTTCAAGATTAGAATTACCTGTATTCAAAATCCGTCCAGTAGTTTTGGCGTGAAGAAGTAACAAACATCCATCCATACATCCATAGAAACTTTCGCCTTTATAATGTTAGTGTGATGTGATTACCAGGAAAACTATGGTTTATCCATTTTGAATGAAGCATGTTAGTAAACAAAGTACGACACAAATAACAAAATCTCACTTGCTTAGCGTCAAGTTTCAGATATAATTGTAAGCAATTTTATTGAAGGGAGGATCTAAAATCGACAAGTACTTAATGTAAATTACGTATAAAAGGACGCATCAACAAAGTGAATTTTAGGTTAAGTATGGGCAGTTTGTTTACGTTTATGCTTCATTCAAAATGGACACGGTATAGATGCTGTTACCTTTATATACAGAGTAACAAATTGCTGTAAGCTTATTGAAGGTTTTCACGGGTCGTTATCAGAATAGTGTAACAAAATAAGACTGAACAACTAGCTGCGCCGGAAACGTTTAGTGTGAAGTGATTTCTATTCCACGGGAAATGATTTATGGGATAAAAAGTAGCCTATGTTTGATTCCGGGATGAGAATTGCCTGTTATGCAAAATTTCAGTCCGATCCGTTGCGTAGTTTTGGCTTGAAGAGGTATCAAACATACAAACTTTCGCATTTATAATATTAGTGTGATATAAAAAAATATCTATCTATGTACTGTATTAAGTATATCAGTTACCTATCTAGTACCTATAGCACAAGCTCTGCTTACCTTGGGGCTAGATAATGCTGTGTGAATTGTCCTATTTATTATTATCATTACTATCATTAGTAACGACCACTGTAGATTTGTAATTTCAGTAAATAAACAACTAATAACAAATTTCAGGCATTGCCCGCACCGATGTTGGGTGGTGAACTATCCCTAATTCCTATCGAGCAACTGATCCAAGTCGACGACGTGAAACCAAGGAATTCGTAAGCTTTTATACCTACCTAGTACTATTAGCTAGCAACACTGAACCATAGATAGCGCCTGTTATAGACCATAGACTAAATAGTTTGTAATGTGAGTATTAAGTAAGGTTTAAATTGTTGGAGAGTTCCATTTAGTGCCGCCAGGGGCTATTAGGCCAGTTATTGTAATTTACTTAAGCATTTAGGCCCGTATTATGAAAGCATGCTCAGTCATCGATTTATGCTTGAGGGATGCTTATGTATAGTGTTAAGTAAAGACTAATTTTAAAACAATGGTTGGGAACTAATGTCAAAATCTACACTCACTCGTGCAACCCTCAAGTAACGATGCGTTCTTACCACGTTGTTACGCATTATTAAAAGGTCACCAAGCATTACTTGAGTAATATCCTGTTTTAGAACGATTTCAAACTTTCATACGCTTGAGTAAGGCATAGAAAGGATTTGTACGCGCCAAAGCTTTTTTTTTAAATAAAGCGCCAAAAACAATTGAAATCGATGCGTTTCGTTTCACAAAAACCATCAAATCAACAAAAAAGTTCTAAAATATAAATGGTGATAGTCAGGTTGATGAGGCAAAGTTAAGTTTTTTGCTTAAATCAATGTGTAGACCATAGACAAAACCCTACTCATTCTAATAGAAACTTTGCCAGTGCAACTAGATAAGTAGGGCGAGAGTTATGTTCTTTAATAAAGATTTACTTGAGCAGAGATTCACTGACTGCATAATTAATGCTTGGAAAGCTTTCATAATACGGGCCTTAGTTTTTCTAGTACTTACAATAAGTTTGAACCAACGACCTTTTAATGCAAAGGTATGGGTACTGTTGTGTGTAATCCAATTATAATCTAATTGATTAAATTTAGCACTTTACCACTTGGAGTAGGAAGAATTTCTCGTGTTCACCCTGATTTTCCAAAATATAACAAAATCATAGCAAAATATGGTACTGCTTAGTATATCTGACCTCTGTGGCGTGGTGGGCGAAAGTCTGCCTGCGACTCAGGAGGTTGCGGGTTCGATTCCCGCCTCGGGACAAATGTGTGTACGATCTGCAGACATTTGTTCAGGGCGTTCTGGATGTTTTTCTATATATAATAAAAAATATCTATCTATGTAGTGTATTGTATTATGTATATCAGTTATCTAGTACCCATAACACAAGCTCTGCTTAGCTTGGGGCTAGATAATGCTGTGTGAATTGTCCAGCATTATTTTTTTATTTTTTTTATATCTGATGGACATGCAAATATAAACTTATCACTGATTCATGTTATTATAATTTACTCAAGTGTTTAGTTTTTCAAGTAAATAAGTTTGAGTGCCTTTCTAACAGCCTTTTGTTGCAAAGAGATGGGTCGTGTCTTGTCAAATCTGAATATTTTTACCTACTAGTGAAGTACTATTTCTGGTAAAAATCACCCTGATTTTTCGTGGTAGAACATAAAACATTGTCAAAGAAATACTGCTTTGTATTCCTGATGGAAATAGATGCAAATATAAACCTATAACTGATGTCAAAATACATCATAGTATCATTTAGTTCTTTTTGAAATAATGCATTGGTAAGTAAATGGAACTATCCTCACCTAGTATTAGATTGTTGCAATAATGTTTAGTATATTCCATGTATTAAAAAAAATAAGATGTTACTCGACAAGTTGATTTAGACTTCTGTTGAAAATTACAAAAAAGTAGATAGGAATGAAAATGTAAGGTCAAAATGTGACCATAACAAAAAGAACTTGATTTAACTAGCCGAGTTTGCGCAATGTTTTTATTTAAAGCCATATGAACATCATAAGAACATCTATGAGCTAAACGAAAAGATATAAATGGCCCAATTAAGATTATGAGTTATAGTTCTGTGGCCAGTGTTTTTTGAATGATATTGATGAATATTGGTTTTGAACGTAAGTATCATTAGTAAGTACTCCAATCATATCGCAAAATGTAAAGTTAAAGAGAAATGCACAGTTTTGTATGTGATATCGGAATGATCTTGTATGAAGACTTTGGTTGAATAATATAATGTCAGGTTAATCAGTTTTAAAATGTTCTGATAAGAATTTGATGTTATACTTTAGCCAAAGTGTGGTTTTTTGAGCAATTTTTGATGCATTTTGAAGGATTTTCAAAGTTGATACCTACTTAAGTTTACTGTTGTTGATTGTTATGTTTTTTCTAGAAATATTCAAAAGCAATAATTGACAATATTTTCCTGAATTTATTTATTTGTAATTAAATTCATTTTCGCTAGGTATTACTGTAATCATTACAGTTATACTTTGACTATTACTGTTATTTTTAAAATTTTCGTATATACTCATTCAGATTGTATACTTACCGTACTTAGGAATAATGTCCAAATTAAAACTCTTATCCTGTAAGCCGCTAGAAAACATCCTTCCTTTACTATTCTAAGTATTATTAGGTAAGTAAAAATAGATTTTTATAGTTATTTGCGATTTTATGAAAATTTTAGGCAGTGTCTTCCATTAATTTGTCGAAATTTTGTTGGTGCTTTGATATACAATTTAAGTAGCAATACAAATACTTAATTTTAGATACCTACATAATAAAATTTCAGTTTGTTTTTTATTTGTTAAGTCATAGTTCAATATTGATTTAGTCTTGCCAATGCATTTATTGATCTACAAGTGGTTATGAGTCAATTATTAAATAAGCTATTCTTTATCATTATTTTATATACTTCCTTACAGATAGGAAAAAAAATAGATTAATTTATCTAAAGATAAATTCATCGATTCAAAAGATTAATTTATCAAACGATGAAAAAATTATAACAAGATTGATTATATTATCATATTTAATTTATCATTCATCATAGTAGGTAATAATGAAATGATTATTTATCGCGTACCTTTGTTTTTATTTCCCCTACGTTTCTACCGCATTAAAGCGATCGTGGACACAATACCCGATAAATAATAATTTAATTATGTTAACAAATCGCGAAGGTTAAAAAGTTTCATCATAGTAATGCGTTGTGGATTTCCTAGCATTATTTATTTCAATACATTGTAATCTATGTAAATGCCGGATATAAAAATAAATAACTTTGCGGCTAAAAGTATGCTCGATTAAGTTAAGACTTTGGTTAAAGTTAAGCAGAGTAAAAAATTACAAAACATTGAACATGCCCATTTCACGATTTTCGTGAAATTTGTAAAAAACTTTATGTAACATAAACTTAGGTTAGTTTATGTTACATAAAGTTTTTTACAAATACTAACCTACTTATATCGTTTAATAAAAAAAACTTAAAAGAATGTTTATGTACGTCCAATGAGGATTATGTACTTACCTACTTTCTTTTATTCAATAATTAACTGATTAGAATCTTTTCAATAAAGTATTTATTCAATAAACTATTAAATTGACGTTTCTTCGATTTTGAGCTTCCATTCGTAGGCATTATTTTATTTAGATCTTAAGACTAGTTACTATTAGGATTCTCGATTATTTTAATTTGAATGATGGGCATTAAGGTAATGATTATTTAAAAGCTTCTTGTAGCAAAATTTGTTGTAATTTATTTTTATACGGTTATACTTAAAATGTTGCATTTATGTAGAACATAATAAATTAAGTTTGCAAAATGACCTCGTGTTTTAATGCTAAATATTTATATCTATTAAATATTTAAATCAGTTTTATCAATAGGATATCTAAAAAATAAAACAACTATTATATTAAGCTTTATATTAACATTTCAGAGAATATGGAACTAAACTTAACAAGCTATTACAACATCATAATTTATATTTCTTAGAAGTAGAATGTACATTACACGTACCTACCACCGTTACAAAAATGGGTGAACACCTTTTTTCATGTGGTTTTCAAGAGTGTATTTTTGTAATAAAACATAGTTGCTGCGAATATTATTCATATCAAGAACTGAGTTAGAAACATAATTTAAACACAATCTTAGTAACTACAAATCATTAAATCATAAAAATGTATCCACAAAACGGCGTGATTTACGCAAGCGATTTTTTTGAAACTTTAAAACTGTAAAGCACAAACATTAAACCAATTTAAAATACATACAATAATGAATATTCCTTTTCTACTGAATAGGATAACCCAAGACAAATTTTTCATTAAAAAAATGTCGAATTTCCTCATTATTAACGTTTTTTAATTGCTCTATCACCACTTGATAGTCTTTTAGACACGGACCAGAGTTATTATAATCGACGGGTAATATTCTTAATACAATCATATGCATTTCATGCAAATCAAATTTCAAAAGACTAACACATGCTGCGACAATCAGATCATCATTATTCCAATTGAAAGAAGTATAGTAGAATATAGTACTATAAACTCTTTGAATTTCTTCAAGAATATAGCAGTCGATCTGACTATATAATGAAGGAAAGTACTTACCGTTGTCGATGTACCCTTTTAGCAATGAATGAAGACTTTCAGAGAATTTATCTACGCATCCTCTGAAAGCGACATACTCATCTCCTACTTCTGCGCTCCTGTTTAATTCCCGTGACTCGGAAATTATAATATTTCTGCTTATTTCACTCAAGCGTAACTTAATCGATATAGAGAAAATCTCATGGCTTTTTAGTTGAGAATTCTGCAATTGACGATATATGCTACTATTTAATATATTCATGAAACCATAACTCCCTTGTTTATGATAATCGTAACTGTGGCTCTGCAAATCTATGATGAAATCACGACAAAACTTATAACTTTTGACATATTCTTCGCATCGCATGTTATTATAACTTATGGCAAATTCTTCAGGTCGCGTCTCTAGCATAATTTCTATACATCTTTCGATTATGTGTTTTACTTTATCAGTTCTCTTGTTTAGTTGCTCTTCGTCATAAATGTTTGTAAGGTGGGTGAGAGTAAGATCCCATTTAGCTTTGTTTAGCTCATTTAATTCATAATTTTGTATCTCTGTGCTTAATAATAGCCTATTGTCAAGCATATAAGAAATGTGTTCATCTATAATGATCTCTATCTCAACATCGGGAACGAAATGGACGTATAATTTCATTGCATTTACAATCTTCGTCCTTCTTTCAAAATTCGCGCATCGGTCTGGTAGTTTCTTTACAGTCGTCCAGGCGGCGACAAGAAGCTGGACGCGGAACATGCGAGGCAAGTCCTTATTTACGAATAATTCAAATATCTCATCATCGTCATCCTGATGAATATCTAGTGTTAATCTCTTTAGCTCCTCAAACAATTCTTGTTGTGATTGAGCATTAGCACTTTCTTTTATCACTTTCTCGAAAAGCGATTTATACAGGATTTTCCTTATAGAAATATTCTTGTTTCGCTTCCATATATCTTTTATCAGCATCTTCAAATTGTCTGTACTGAAACATTTGAATGCTAGAGACAATCCGTGTTTTTGGATGGAGACAGGCTTGTCGATTAATGACTCAACAAACGAAACGCACGCAGGTAAGGGTAAATTCATCAAATAGGAGTTGAATATAGGGAGGCAACTGTGGACGTAATCTCCGGTGATATATTGATGGATACTTGACAGTGGCAATGGAGGCCGTGATACGGAAACATACGCGCATATCGCTTGCTGAATAAGTAACAGTCCTCGAGGCGTATTTTTGTGATCTATCTTAGGATTGGAAGGGACATATTTTTGGAGGAAATCAATTTTGAATGACTCGTCTGCCAAAATAAGTATCCCATATACTGCTGCTTGAGCCATGCGATAATGCATACCTTCGGTAGACAAACAATCGATCAGCAATTGCAAGTATTTTTGGGCGATATCATGTTGGAAATAAAGTCTCAATTTTCGGATCAGCCAGTTGGTTCTACCGAAACTATAAATATATTGTTTGATCAACGGAAATTCATTGATTACCAGTGTTGCATCTTTTTTCATTATGCGCACAATATTCCTTTCTGAGAATTTTTCATGCTTAGACTGCATAAGGCGATGGTATTTGAACTTATCCCAATCCATTTGTATAAACTTGTCAATTAAATCAGGAATTTTGTCTGTAGTTTTAGACTGACACAGTAATATATCCAAGTATGCCTGAATCCAAGCAATTACAGGATCATTTATGTCTCTATTTACTTTGCTCTCTGAAGCTTCAACTGATGATTGATAAAAGTTCAGCATGAATTGAAAAACTTTTTCCAACTGTTTCGGTTCCAAATCAGAACTGCACCTTTTTATTTTATCAACGATTTGATTTTCTCCAAGGAAATCGTTCAGTACTTCAGGTACAGTTTTACCTTGTACAATGTAATATATCAAAGTCATCGCCCTATAGTTATATTCATTGTACCTGGAGTGTGTTATATCAAACACATCTAAACTATACAGTAATTTCTCGAATGGTATCCAGCATTCCTCTTCAAAATCGAATACCTTGTGCTTTACAGTTAGTTTTTCTAAAAACCTAAATTTCAGATGTTTTTCTTCATTCATGTGTCTATCATGAAAGTATTTTATTAAAATTTCCATTTGTTTTTGAGATTTTGCCGAATCAATAAGTACATTTACAATATCCATTCGTTTATCAGCATCCGAAGTGATTAGGACATACTTTTTAATTTCCTCAAAAGCTTTGTCAAACTGTACAAACTTATACCAGTTATAGTCATTTCCATTTCCAAGAATTTCAGAGGTGCTTTTAATGTGGTTTAAAGCCCAGATTTCTTTCTCTTCATTGGTCATCATATTGTACATATTCTGAGAGTAAAACTCTTTGCTCATTTCAAAACTTTTGCCTGGGTATTTCTCTAAGAAAATTCTCATAATAAAAGTGAACTTTTCAGTTGTTGGTATAATGTCTAAAATGAACTGGTATTTTTGGTAGAAGTTCACATACCAAAAGGTCTCTGCATCATCTGGTAGTAAAGCTACAGCATAGATTTTAACATCGCTAACTGTGCTGTTACTGCTCACTTTGGATTTGTGAAGAAGGTTCACATACAAATGTGGATTCTTTAAAACCCTCACTTTATGTTTTTTGATAATATCCTTCGATATTCTACGCCCTAAACGAGATATTTCTCTTCTGTTTTCAATCTTATTGTATTTTTCCAGCAGATCTAAATACTGTTCATTGGATATAGAGTACATGTTATGCAACAACATGAGCAATGATCCTCTACTCCATTCATTGTCCATGAGTTCCAAGATGGTCTGAGCCAATAAAAACGAGTTGCCAACAAAATTCGCCACAACTTCCTCCAAATTTGCCAGTAAAAACTCAAGGGCTTCTGACTTTTGAAGAATTACTTTCTGTTTATATTTTTCTGGTGCATTGTAAAGAAATTTAATAGCTATATTGATCAGCTTTTCCTTCATACAGTATTCATAAAAGTCTATACAGCGATTTTCAGTCATCATTACAATAGAAAGAACTGACAAAACTTTCTTTTTCATTTTTATTGACATCAATGGAAATATAATGAGATGTAGATTGTCTACATTGATATGATTTGCATAATCATCTTCTCCTATCCATGTAGATTTGTTAAGAGCTCGAGTGATGTGAACAATATCACCAGATTTAAGTATCTCCAATATAAAATCTATGTTTTTCCCCTTCGCTGCTAAGTCAATCAAGAACATTTTGTCTACATCGTTTGCTGCAGCCTCTGCCTTGTAATTATTAAAATCAACTACAGATGCTCTAATTACCTTTTCGTTAAGTTGTTTCTGCCGTTCTCCCAAAGTATTTCCAGATAGTAATATCATCTTGATTTCTTGTGTTATCTGCAAATAAAAGATATTTCAGAATATGTATTGTACAGTTTCTGTGATTATGCAAACTTTACTATCCCAATATGCTTTGCAAGGTGGTTTATTTGAGGCAATCATTAGGAATACTACTCTTAGGACTTAACCTATTAGGAGAAATGTACAATCTGGTAAAGGCGTGAAAGTGTTTTGATTCTAGACCTTGTTTTAGAAAATCTAAATAATATAAAAAAAAAATGTTAATGTTGTCGATAACACATTTTGAAATCTAGGATAATTGAGCCCACGTTTATCAGAATATGCCAGTCCATTGTGGTGGACTTTTTTTTTCAGTGTAAAGACACAAATTCGCCTACTAAAAATGATTGATGTTAATATAGAACTTAACTAGGTACCTGTACATATCTGCCTACTTTTAGAGAATGAAAGACCATTGCGGTAGATTTTGTAAGAGGACCTAACTAGTATAGTAAGAGGAAGAGGAGAGAAATTAATACAATCGAAAACGCTGTATTGAGCCGACGTTACAGGTCAGACCGTACAGACATACAGATTTATCCAGTTGGCTTACCATTACCTAGGGATAGTTATAGATAGAGCCGCCACCTGCTAATGCCGCCGCCCCGCGCCGGGTGACGGTATCGTCGGTGCGATACGCTAGCGCTTTCGTCGTAAATTGTTGTAGCCGTCTTCGTTTCGTCGCTGGTATTTTCGAGGGAACTTAAATACTTGCAAACATTTTTGATATTTTTGATTTGTTTGTTTTGTGTACTGTAGCCCATTCATTCACATCCTCTTCACATCAAAGCCAAAGAGAATACAATAACTTCGTAAGAAGAGACGGTACCTCCATACAGCAAAATGAGTACCATACCAAATGGCATTGTCTATGACTTTGTATAGTGTATAGTGTATACATAGTCATCAACTACATTTTGGACACGCGCATACGACACATGTCACAAAGACATTCATGGCTACCAACAAAAAATAATATTGACGTAGACGCCATTAAAAGAAGAAAGTAAGTAAGTAAGTAAAAATAATATTGCTGCTGCGATGATTCATCGATATCGATAGTTATAGTTAAATAAATAGTTAATTCCGGTGCTAACTTGAGAAAAATAAGATTTGGTTTCAAAAGTTGGCTAAATTTACGTGCCTCGTCGCCAAAGTAAAATTTTGGACAAGGGTGTTGCATTAGACTGTACATAGTTAAAGTATACACATACGTGCCGGCGCCGCCGCCGCCCCGCCCCGCGCCGCCGCGCCGTGCCGTGCCGGTGAGCAAGACCAAGTATACGATGTGGTGGGGGGAGAAGGTGTTGCGATGCTATTTTCTTACCCCGATTTTAGGTTCCTTATTTCACGTGTAATTGGATTGCACTCACTGGTAGGAATAATTATATCCTTCTACACTGGTAGGAATAATTATATTAATGCCTTAATTTTTGGTTTTAGGTAAGTACTTACTTTTTGTTACAGCCTGTAAGCATAAATTACTTGGTCTAGTAGGATAGGACCTATTTCATGAATTCATCGAGTTAGAATCCTGTAGTCCCAAACACAGAAAAAAGACGTGTGGCACTCGGGGACTGCCGCGGTAAAGCTATTGCAATGCCATCTAGAGGCGAGTTGCTGAACTAAAGAGACAAACGTCAAGGTTTTTTCGTTACGGAATTTCTTCGTGTGTTGTGTTGGTGCCCTTATAGGTACATACGGAACTAACAGTATCTACACACGGCTCTATACCAATACCGCTATTCGACTTTCCATTGAGACACAGTTTTCGGGCAGGCGGGTGGTAGGTTAGGATCCAACTACAACCTCTATCTCTGTAAAAGTTGGGTGTATCGTTCTATCTTTTGTACTAAGGTACCTTTACTTATATAGGTATATATGGCTCTATCTCTATCGCCTCGCTTATCTTGCGGGGAACGAAGATTTTTTTCCCTAGACAAGACACGAGCTTTATCGAAACGTACGTAATGCGATGGTCCTTCCTCAATACAGTGTTCCACCACCGTCGAGCTATTGGTGTCAACATTCTTTACGGCGCGTATGTATTCCGCACAGAAATCGTAATATTATTACGATTTCGATGCTGTTCAGAGCAGAGCCTAGTACCTAGATAATGTATGTTCATGTTCCTCTTCGTTTCACGTAGCTATGTCACATTAGCCGCAGTCACATGGGATCACGTGTAGGTATACTTGGGACGTTCAGCAGCTGCTTATCCTTGGGAGAGCGAAGTACCTAAGCACCGTAGCTATGTATGAGGCCGAAATTCATCCATAACTATTCCGCTCTAGTAAGTATGTACGTACCTCCTTCTCTTTGACATGATATTATAGTTCCCTGTCTATATACAGCGAGTCGCATTACGGTGTGCCATAGGCTATATTTTATCCCGTAATTCCCACGGGAACGAGAACTACACAAGTGAAACCGTGAGGCGCTGCTAGTTATTCATCATTTAACAACAAAATTATCAATTTTAACTCGAAAACTACGAACAATCGGGGAACACACATGGGGTATTTTTGGGTAACCCCCGGAGTGGGGTTTTTTTACGACGTCACTTTTTGGTCCTTCTGTATTAATAGAGCATCTTGCATAGCACAGTCCGGGAACCGAGTCTTTTATTTGACTCCACACTGGTGTCAGTCAGCCGTCCCATCGGTTTAGGATTGTGTGGTAAAAATGAGTTTACGCACACTTATTGTGGACTAGTCTCTGTTGATGGAGACCAAAACCGCACTATTTTTAGCATGATCAGTAGATACTAGTATTAAAACAACACCCACCCAAAGAACGTATATAAAATGTTATATTATATAATAAGATAAAAGTTAAAATTAGCCCCTTATATAAGGGCAAAGACAAAAGATCCGATCCAAAATCATAATATTATCGACCTATCTCGTTAGTACCTGCTATCAGCAAGGTACTCGAAGTAGGCCTTTATAACAGGCTCTTAAAGTTTGTTACCGATCGTAACATCCTTTCGGAGCGGCAATTTGCGTACAGAGCGGGCCGCGCCACGACGGACCTGGTGCGGGAGGTGGTCTGGCGCGTGCTGAGCGCGCGCGAGGCGGGCCAGAGCGTAGCTCTGCTATGCTGCGACCTCTCGCGCGCGTTCGACACCGCAGATCGCCTTATAGTCAACAAACTCCAGTTCCATGGCATACGTGGCCCCGCCCTATCCCTCTTAACCTCTTTTATGTCAAAAAGAACGCAAGTAGTGGTAAGGGACGGGGGCCGAGTCGTCTCGTCTGAGCTGGAGAATGTTATGGGCGTGCCCCATCGATCCTGCTTGTCGAACACCTTGTTCAGCCTGCTCCTCAACGACCTACCCGGCACCATAGATAACGCAGAGATATACCGCACCTACAGAAGAGGAGTTGGAGCAGGTTGAACATGGTCATCTGTCAACTGGAGTCGTGGTTTATATCGAACGGTCTCGCTCTAAACAGAGAGAAAACCTGAATAATCAGCTTCAACCTAAACGGAAAGGCATCCCCTCTTAATGTAGCAGCTGGAAACACGGCGCTGGAACAAGTTCACACTATAAAATTACTCGGCTTCCACCTGGACAGTTCCCTCGTATGGGACAAGCATAAAGACAAACTTTGACTATATGCTTGTCCCAGTAACTGATTGGATTAGATTTTCCAGTTCATAAATTTGGAGATACAAATTCAGAACAGGGAATTCAGCCATTCTTTCTAGGTACCCTAGAAAGCTACCTTTCTATGCTAGTAGGAAAAAAATATGTTATTGGTTTGATTGGTGGTTTAGGTACTTACTTTTTGTTACAGCCTGTAAACATAAATTACTTGGTCTACTACTAACGACCTATTTGATCCTGTTTTTAATAAGCAAATCGCTCTCTAAGTGTTTGGTTAAGTTCAATCGTTCTAGCTAGTGTACCTAGTCGTTTTCAAGCACTAACAAGAACTGGAAAATCGCAAATAGAATCCAATCAGGCGTGAAATAAGAAACCCAAAGTTGGGGAAAGAAATAGCACGGCAACACCTTTCCTCATTACTCTGTCTTGCTCACCGGCCACGCGGGGCCTACGCCACGCTAGCCAACAAAAGGTACAAGTATCAAGCAGTTTCGGACAAAGGAAATCACTGAGCGTATCAAATTTATTGCTTGATGTGATGATCATAGCGTCTTGCTTGATAAAAATGAACGGAAGAGCGACCGAGAAAACCCAGAAAACAGATTATAAATAAAAAAAACTATCAGAAAGAAAATGGCGGCACAGTTGTTGTTTTCGTAAAGAAAATCAAGACAGAAGTAAGATTGAGCATTGTTGAATTTTGAAGCAATTCATTGCGTAAAAGTTAAACACGAAACTAATATATTTCCCAAACTTTTTCTTTACTGGGCTTTTCATAATGGAATTATCGACATCCGCAAATCGGTAACAACGCCGCCGCCGCGCCGCCCGCGTTTATTTTCGTGAACGATCAACTAACCTTATTTTCCGAGTGCATTTAAGCAGCACTTTTCTGTACATTATAATAATATTAACATGGACGAAGACAGTGTTGCTAATTAAAAGCATAAAGTGATTTGTAAACATGGGTGACGCAGAAGACTTCAACCCACTTATATTTGAGAAAAGACTGGCAAATCTGAAGGATACCCAAGAATGTATCCAAGGGTTGTCTTCATGGTGTCTGAAACAGAGATCTCATCATAAGAAGATTGTAGCTAGCTGGCTAAATGTGCTAAAACGTGTAAAGATTGAGCAGAGACTCATTCTCTTCTATTTGGCTAATGATGTTATTCAGTACAGTAAGCGGAAGAACTATGAGTTTGTTGAGAGTTGGGGGCTCAATTTACAGAAGGCAACACCTTTAGTCAGGTAAAATTCTATTCTTATTGTTTGTGTTGTTTTTTTGTGGTATTTACTAAACCAATCATTTTATTTTATTGATATTACATACTTATTACAGATTCATAAGATGTTGAGTTGATAGTTACCATGCCTATAGCCAGGGTGTTTTTGTTGAGCAATTAATAATAAGCTCATCAAATTTTATCTATATGATGCGGGCAGGCATTTTTGTGCCACCCCACTACCAGGGGCTGTGATCCCCAACCCGCTTGCCTAGTGTGGAGATTATGGGCAGTTATCCCCCCTGAGTTAACAGCCAATAAGGTACCTATCAGGGGGATGCCTGCATCTAGCAGTGAAATAAAGGCTGTTGAGTTGTTGAGGACATAAAAATCAATAGGATGCATGGGTTCTCATTAAATGATTTCTTATTGCAGAGATGAAAAAGTCAGACCGAAAATTCTGAGAATATTCAAGATCTGGGAGCAAAGATCAGTTTATGATGACGAGTTCTTGTCTGACCTGACTGGTTTGCTGAGCGCTGGAGCTGTTAAGAAGACTGATGATGATCCCTTAGATTTTCAAGTAAGTTCTGTTTATTTTGAAGCTTGGCAACATACATCTTAAAAATACTCTAACAAATGCTGTGCTAAGGACTTCTTGCCATGTGTTGCAACATGATTAGTCCTAAAATTATTATCGAAGAAGAGTCTTGGACATTCTTGATTCTGAAGATGAATTGAGGGCAGTTGTTGATACTACCTGTAACTCTAAGTTCATCGAGTCACCCCCTGACCATAATCACTGTATCTTGGTACAAATGCAGGGGAAATAATAACAAAAGCTATGCGATAAATAAATAACCAAATAGGTTATTAAGTTAACTTAAAAAGTTTTATTTTAAAATGGTCCTGTGGCCTGGTCATGTATGTCATTTAACCTCAAGATATGTGAGCAATATGTGAATTATATCCAGTTCTAGAATCCTAGTATTTTTTGTAAACAAAGGAGCTTCAAAACCAAATAAATATCCATACAAATATTATAAATTCGAAGTAAGTGTCTGTCTAATACCTGTTCATGCCTAAATGGGTGATTGGATCTTAATGAAATTTTAGCAGGGTGATAATGGTTACCTGGGAATGGACATAGGCCACTTGATATTTATTTATTTATTTATTAGTTCACAAAACAGAGAAAGATCCTTAGGAAAATACAATAGATACAATGTTGTTGTTACGAACTAGATTTTACCCAAATATGCAAACATAACAAGTGATGAAAAAATGTTGAAAGCTAAAATTTAAGATTTACCAATAAATATAAACACAAATGACTTAATAAACAAGGAAAAATTTAAATAATAGGATATGTAAAATTATTTAACATGTTATTGAACACCATATAGCAACCTGATTACGCGTTGTTTAAATTTATAAATATTTGTATCGAAAATGTCCATGTTGGTGTTTTTGGAAGCCAATTCGTTGTAAGGACGACACACTCTAAATAAGATGATAGCTCATGCAAAGCCATGGGCAGCAACCAGTTGGTTAATGTCTTTGTTATAAGAAATATCTTTGATTCCAGAACTCTGCTAATGCTATCCTTGAGTACTATAGAATAAGATATGACACTAATGTATAAGATCATAATAAACATATAACTATTGAGATATAACTTGTTACAGCCTCAACAACTAGTGAATAAAATAAAGCAATGCCAAGACTTGGAAACGGACACGGACCTAAAACTAAAGGACATACATGAGTGTTCATTAAAGCTGAATGATACTGAAGCATTATGTACTTATCTTAAAGGTATGTATTACTCAAAGGCATGAGCCAATTACTTATATTGTCACCTTCACGGATAACTTACGAATCTGCTGTTTTTGTGACGGCAGATTCGTAAGTTTTCCGTGGAGCTGACGATCATCCCAATCCATTGCTTGACATGGTCATCCCCCAAGAGAAATTTGTTTTCACAGCACACACAACTGCAGTTGGTGTTGTTAATGAAATGAAATGAAATGAAAATATATTTATTCTGATAGGTAGGTACTACTAACTTAGATTACATAGATAGACTGACATAAATGTCACACTAATATATATATAAGATTAGACAACAAATTTCTTAAGAACTAACATGCTTAATATAATAATATTGTTGTGGTCGTGTGTGATCATCAGTGCTGTGCGCCTGCGCTATCAGAATAGGTTCATGCTCAGCTGGTGTTGTGAGTAACCCCACAACGCTGATTTTCAGCATGTACCATAGTAATAATGACGAAATGTAATATATGTAGCTTATATAGGGTGATGGCAACTTGTCTATAAAAAGGTGGAATCAACTTATTAGGTTCAAAATA
The DNA here is from genome assembly GCA_955876795.1 of Eupithecia tripunctaria. Classification (NCBI taxonomy): domain Eukaryota; kingdom Metazoa; phylum Arthropoda; class Insecta; order Lepidoptera; family Geometridae; genus Eupithecia; species Eupithecia tripunctaria. The sequence continues at coordinate 7,273,481 of OY041622.1, forward strand.
AACCAAACAAGTTGTTATTTTGTATGTTTGGACACCAAAACGAAAGGATAACAATGTTTTTAAAATATCAATAAAAATCGTATATACATACATACATACCTATCCGCGTAATGCATGAAACCAATACTGCAATGGGCTTTTTATAAATATTTTAATATTTACTAACACTCAAAAGCATTTCATTGGCCCTAATGAGTGCTTTATAGCCAACTACAAAAAAAGGAGATTCACATTTTTTTTTTATTAATATTTTGTAGCATACATAGTAAAGACAATCTAGCCATATGTTTGGCTAATGAGTAATTTTGTTTCAACTTAATTTTATAAAAACATATCACTAAGAATGTGTCCATCGGCACTTTTCTCATTGTCTCTATTTATGGGGAAGACACTTGGATCATGTGTTCTTTAAAATTATTTTCAATTTGACTGTATTTTTTTTATGTTTCTTCAGAACTTTTGACTGGGTGATCTGATTTTGATGAATCTTTTTGTAATTGAAAGCTGGTGCCTTCCATGTGGTCCCATTTTAATTTGCTCCAGTTCTGATAGTGGCATCCATGAGAAAACCATATAATTGAAGTGGATTTATAGTTTTTTTTAAAGAAACTTACTACAACAACTATTGTTTACAACTGTTATTTATTAATCATGCCCTAACTAAAGTTTCGACCCAGCACGTCTAGTTTCGCATTGTTATCAGCGCGTGTCCCGTATGTATGATGACGCGTAGGTTTCCTTCCTTCCTTTCTTCTTTTAATGGCGTCTACGTCTGGGTTGACATAATTTCGCCAATGTCCGTAATATTAGAGTAAAATTAAAATATAAGCAACGTTGTTCGGTAATAAAGATAGTTAAACGAAGTGAATTCTTCGATAAAATGTTTATCAAAAAGATATAAGAAAATTACAAAATTATGGGCAACGTTGTACGGTAAGGTTTGATCATTGTTCGACGCGTAGGTTTGGCAGATGCTTAAAACTTCCGCGTCAAACACGCGGGACGATGCAATGGCGCCTCTATGACAGTTTACAGTGGAAAGGTTTCGCGCTGTTGAAGCTCCCATTTATAATTTAATCCCTGGATAATAAAGCAGGGATTGCACCAGCTATCTCTTTTTTTTACTGCTATAAATTACCTGTAAATGTGGACAAAATTAACAAAAATACATTTTGTATTTTTGGTGGTAATGGAACATACCCATACCGGCCATATTGCCTACTCTAATATTTGGGTAACCCAAATATTAAGTTTTAGTTCTAAAAGAGGTTTGGCTAACGAGAATGTAGTTTTGCGACCAGCCGTTTACTATGTACCTATGCTAAAAAAACTTATTTTGACAGTTAAGAGATTTATTATTAAAATTAACATATCATATTCGAAGTTTGTTGTAGCGTTGGATGTAGCCACGTCTGGTTACATTACAATACACTAAACTACTAGACAACTAGCTAAACTGCTTATAGAATCTTAGTTATTACTATAAAATCCATTCAGAATAGGGTATATGCATGGATTTTTTAAAAATTTTAATCGATTATTTAGGTTAATACATAAACGAAAAAATATAACACCCAAAAAAAAATTTTGTGGTAAAAAACTAAAAATTTCGGGTGATAAAAACGCTGCCAAGTTAGCCATTGCATTTTATGACGTCACGGATCATCGAGTTCCATATGTAACTCAAAGTCAAAACTTCATGCCCATACAAAAATGTTCAAGTATGACGTCACGCTTCACGTGTCAATGTCTTATGGAATTATTATGTACGGTAACTCGACGGATTGCGAAAGACTATTAAAACTGCAAAAACGAGCAATCAGAACCCTAGTAAAAGCAAAATATAGAGACACTTGTAGGGAGCACGAGCGCAAATCACAAGGTATTCTTACATCAGCTGCTGTATACATTTATGAAGTCCTTAAGGCGAGCCAGGAGAGGATGGCCGCACTTTTGTGATTTTTAAAACCATCTGAGACATAGAATATAGTCCTTATAATTCCGAAAAAAATATATGTATTACTTGAGGATCTATTCTAGTCAAAGTCGCAGTCAGTTACATGATCGAATGAACTTCACTCGATAGAAAAAAATCCCAAAGTTACCTCTTTTCGTCATGTTTTTTCAATATTATGACTAAACTACTGATAATTTTAATATTTTTTTTGTACTAACCTAACGACACTTAACATTTCTAAACATAGTCGCAGAGTTTGACTTGATAAAATGATTAACTTAATGACTATGCTTAAATACCTACAAAATCCACGAGTCCGGCAACTTGGCGGACGTGATCAGTCGCGCGCTGGCGCTCACGGACGACGGACCTGTGTCAATTTTTTCCGCGGCAATTTAATTTTGTCGAGGTTTCGTGAAGAATTTATAATTGTTGCAAGTTATCCATAATGGGTAATTGACCTTTCATTCTTAGAATCTTCAATTTCTGATCGATAAATTCCTAAAGATAATACTCGTATTATCATGCTTCGAAACTTACGGTCATAGTGCCGACCAGAATATCAGTAGGTATAACTACTAATCTCGCTATGTATGATTTATAACCGACTTCGAAAAAAGGAGTAGGTTCTCTGTTCGGCTGTCTGTATTAGGGTTTGGTCTCGGGAATTCCCGGTTCCGAAATTCCCGGGAATTCCCGGAACTTTTGGCCCATTTAAGAACCGGGAAATCCAAATTCATTTCCCGGGAAATTTCGGGAAATTTATATACTAATACCGAAACGACATAACTTAATATATTTCGTTTCGTCTTATAGCATTTCAAATATATCGGGTACCTCCGCGGTACTGGGCAGGGTTGAGATGATTTATATCACTTAATTTCAATCAGTAATTATTTTTCCTGCAATCAAACAGTAAACAGCATTCACCAAAATGACTCTGAGAAGTTCGGCTAGTGTTGTCAGGGTGCAGAATGATATACCAGAGCCCTTCCGAAATTTCGGTGGTCCTTGTCAAGGACATTCTTTCATTCCTACTCTTCAATATAGACTTGACAAGTGCAGAAAAACTCAAAAATTTAAATGAACGATGCCATTCCTTTGAAATCAGTTCAAGTTCTGGGTTATACCGATAATTTGGATCTGATAGGGCGAAATTAAATGCCATGAAACATGCTCAACACACCGCGCCTTGTAATAAGAATCAAGAAAGGCAGGAAAAAGCAAAATTAAATGTAGCCGTAACCTTCTGTCTCAAAATTGGTGTTACCAATAGTTATACAAGCTTCTCATTTTCATTTCTTTTTTTATAACTATTGGTATAGTTCGACCGAAACCGCTGTACCGCTCCTTAGGAAAGTGCAGCGAGGTGGGGACCGGGGAAAAAAAGAGCAAGAGTACACATGAGATCGATATTGTCGGATAGCTCTTAGGATATCGTAGGTAAACGAAATGTTTATATTATGTAACGATTATATTTTTCTATAACTAAATTTTCTACAGATATTCTGACATAGATTCTACTTCAATTTCATCTTCAGTTTCGCCATTAGCAGTTGAATTGGAGTCGTTCTGCAAATTTGTTATTAATGGATCGATAATAATATTAAATCTACTATCGCGATCACTTTTACATTCAAAGCTTTCTTTGATGGTCTTGACATCACGAGATAGCGCTCCTCCATCTTTTTATATTTATCTCGTGTGCATCTGACATACATTACGGTACAAAAGCTACCTATCGCCGTGAGCGTTGACGGCATACTGATGGATCGGAGCGACCGACGACGAGGGCCTATATTTCCCCCCCGTCTCGCCGCGCGCATATCTCAGGAGCGGTACAGCGGTTTCGGTCAAACTATAACAGCGTTTATCTTCTTGGCTCATGGTAGCCTATACAAACAAGGTGGCACGGAAATCAATAGAACAATTCAAGCCGCTAATAGATTCTTTTACAACCTTTTCAAATATTTACGCTTTAGGTTGATCTAGAAGATCTAAACTACTCATTTACAAAATGCTACAACGTCCAGTTCTTACGTAAGCCTCGAAAATTACTTATGGGTTCTAACCAAGAAAACCGAAAGACTCGTGTTAGAAAGAAAAATACAAAGATGAATCTTCGACGCTGTACCTGGATGGTTTCGTGTTTGAAAGAAAAATACAAAGATGAATCTTCGACGCTGTACCTGGATGGTGACTACTGGTGGCAAACCTGATGGCCGACGACCCCCTGGAAGACTGATACCCAGGTGGGTCGATGGAGTCCAACAAGACCTAAAGGCAATTGCAGTGTCCGGCTGGCAGTAAAAAAAGCCAAGAATAGGAGAGAATGGCGCATTTTACCAGATCTAAGCCCACCCGCGGCTGTAGAGTCAGGCGGTAAAGATGAATGGAAACAGTCCAAAATGTATAAGAGAGTGCCCAAATCAAGCTTCCGTGTGCATGCATAATGTACCTCAATTTTGAAGAAAAAAACTTACGTACTTTGAGTGATTGAACCTTAAATTGAATCAACCTTTCGTAATAAACCTTTGAACTGGATAGACCAAAGCTTGTTTTGATTGTAATAAAAATAACAATTTGAAACCGATTAATTTGATTTAAAATAGCTTTTTTGTAACAATTAATTCATATATTCGGCGATTTTTCACACAAAGATACTTTCTGTTTATCAAGATCAAGTCCAGCCTCATGGAGTTTTGCTGCCTTGAGTGTTGTTGTAGGTAGTGCAGTAAATGAAGGTGCTGGATTCAGTCACGACACGACGCTTTAGAATGAAAAGTTTTAAGGCTTGTTGTCAAACGAGGGAACAAAACACATCGACCACATTGAATTAGAACTTGATATTCATTTTAACAGATGTATAGAAATACAGCTCGTATATACCTTAAATCGTATACCTATGCAATATAAGGTATGTTATATCAGTTGATATAAGCGACATGGCTTAAGAGGCAGTTAAATTATCTAATTTCAGTAAAAATACAAAATAAATATATTTCCCGGGAATTCCCGGGATTTCCCGGTTCCGACTTCAACATTTCCCGGGATTGTGGGTTCCTCGAAGAACCGGGAATTTGCAATCCCTAGTCTGTATGTTTATTTTTCTATGTATGTTCACCGATTACTCCGTCATTTATGGACCGATTTGGATGATTCTTTTTAGTTGTATAGAGGATGCTTCCGACGTGGTCATAAAAAAATTATTACCGAAAGATTCGTATTTATCCCATCTGTTTTTAAATTTTTAAAAGAAATCAAATTATGATATTTAAATTTTGTCTAGACCGGAACTGCGTGCCGTTTGCTAACGAAAAATAAATGTGTGTGTATAGAAATGAACATATAGAAATGAAACCTGTGCAATAGGTGCTATAGCTGATGATGATTATAGGTGGTGGTGCAATAGGTGGCCTACTTTATTTACTTTTTATCGTAGGACAATGGGGCAGCCCAGCAACACCCGCACAATAAATAAAAACTAAAAATTGGTTCTATCAAATACAGGGACTTTACGTTACTGAAAGACGACTCTGTGCTCGGAATCTGGTCTGGAGAAAATCAACCCTTACTTACAAAACGTCCTCTCATCTCCTGAGCCACAATCAGATTTGCAACCACGTACACAACAAAATGAATTTTAGAGAATTTTGAGATAATATCTATTCAATTTAATAAATTTGTAGTTTTTTTGTTTATGCCAAACGGAATTTGAAATCAATAACTAAATAAGGACGTAGTTATGCAAACAGGGACCAACCCATAAAATGTTACTTTCGAGATGATAGGGTATATGCATGTGACTTTAAAAAGGTAATATTTTTTTTACGTAATTGCTATTGATAAATAAATATACCTGTATATTTATTTTTGTATTTTATGATGTTTTTATTGTGAAATTTTAACGCAACGCTTTTGGCTCCCAAACCATGACGTCATACTTAAACATTTTTGTTCGGGCATGAAGTTTTGACTTTGAGTTAACATAGGGGATCCCATGAACTGTGATGTCACGAAATGCAAGGGCTAACATAACAGCGTTTTTATCATCCAAAACAGAGTGTAGTTTTACTTTTTGTTTTTTTACCTAATCATTTAAAATTTTTTGGCTGTTATATTTTTTTTTCGATTAACCTTAATAAACGATTTAAAAAAATATCCATGCATATACCCTATTTAGTTTAAAGAAAAAAACTTGTGAAGATGTCGAGGTAGCTCATATGTGTTCAATTAATTTACAGTCTTGTGCGGGGGTGTTAAGGGCTTTATAGAGAGCCTAAATTGTTTAGATTTTTTTTATGGTCAAACAAGTAGTATTATTTTTGTGGGTTGTTTCCCCGTACCAAAAGGTTTGTCAGGTTCCTTTGTGTAAAAATAAAAGTAAATCATTAAGTTTATTTATGTTTTACTAAAAAAAACTTACAAACTAAATATTTAACACAGGTAAGTTAAGTGGTTCAAACAATCATCAAAAATTATCATTATGACTCGGATACAAGCTAAAATTAGTGTGTTTTTAATCCATTATTCCAAGTTGTAATACTATTCGTATATGATTATTTAAATGTCTATGTAAATCTGGGTTCTGACCAGCGCGTAAATAGTGCTGATACCCATACTGATTTTGTTATATATAATATAACAATATCAGTATGGGTATCAGCACTATTTTAATGAAGTGTACTTATTGTCTTGTTTTATGTTACAATGTTAAACAACAAGTAGTAGTTATATTAATTAATGATTTTATTGGTATTATCGCGCCTTCTGTTATTACCCGATAAAATCATGAATTATGTTAACAAATAGCGATTTTTTAATAAGTTTTATTAGTTATATTACATGTTAATAGATTTCTAAATTTCCAATGCTAGGTTGATCAAAAAATTATGGTATTGTCTATACAGATCTTAAAAATACCATTATTAGAATGTTTTTGAAAATCTAAAAACCTCTCTGTGTTGAGTAGTTGGGTGTTGCTGTGAGCAAAACATGTTTTTTTTTCGAAAATGTTATTTTAAAATACTTCAGTTCATCCATTTGTATGAGAAATCGTTTAGAAATTCAAATCGATACCAGTTTAAAAGCGATAAATTTTAATCATGACCTAATTAGATGCCTGCTAAAATTAGGTAGACGTTGAAAATATAATGAAAAAAAGAGTTAAAGCTACTTTCACCTAAATTGAGTGGTTTTAGATCTATCGATCTTTTTTTAGAGATGTTATCCTAATTTTAAATGTGTCAGTCTAATTTTTAAACCATAGAATAGTAGCTTTTATTTATTCGAAATTCCTAAATCCGAATTTTAGCTAATCCTAAAACAACAGAATCGGCTCCATTGTCGTCTTCTTCTAAAATCTATTTATGATTAGATTTGTGTCCAGCCTGTTTATCTCCCCCCCCCCCCCCCAGTCAAGGAGGAGCGTTTTTTTAATAGAGTTGTATTTACCCTCTTTTTCGTTGAAGATACCTTAAGAGTTTTTAAAAACATGAACTTATCACACACAAAATTATCTGTTAGCTAATACTCTCGAGAAAACGTTCTAGGCCTGTTTATCTTTGAAACATCATTATTGAGAAGGTACCGTTCACAGGTTTTTCTTTTACGCAAGTTACTAGACATAGGTTCTAGGCTAAATATGAACCAATTTCATAGAATTTTATAAATTTCGATTATTTTTCCTGTTTTGAAACTTTACCGTTGCTTTACTTTGGACAGTCACAGCGATAATCTAAAAATGCTGGTTATCGTTTTCTTCCTTGAATTAACATAGGATCATCATCATCATCATCATCATCAGCCTATATTAGTCCACTGCTGGACATAGGCCTCCCCTAATGAGCGCCATAGCGCCCTGTCTTCAGCTTGACGCATCCAGCATCTGCCTGCAGTCTTTCGCAGATCGTCATCCCACCTGGCCGGAGGGCGTCCTACACTACGTTTGCCGAGTCGCGGTCTTCACTCAAGAACTCGTTTACCCCAGCGGTTATCGGTTCTTCGCGAGATATGGCCGGCCCACTGCCACTTCAGTTTGCTAATTCTTTGAGCTATGTCGATAACTTTGGTTCTCTGTCGGATGTATTCGTTACGAATCCTATCCTTCAGAGAGACTCCGAGCATAGCTCTTTCCATAGCTCGCTGAGCGACTTTAAAGTGGTGGACCAGCCCTATCGTGAGTGTCCACGTCTCAGCTCCGTAGGTCATGACGGGTAGGACGCACTGATTGAAAACTTTCGTTTTCAAGCATTGCGGTATGGATGACGATTTTATTTATTATTTTTATTTATAAATAATAATAACATAGGATAAATTGAGATAATTCCCCTTTTTCTCGATTATATTGACCGTTTTTCAGTTTTTTGCCCTGTTTTGGTCTTCCTAGACACGATCCAGTGGTTTCCTTGTGGTTTGGTTCTAGTTTGTATTATTGAAATGTCAAAGTTTTATGGGTACCATATGCTATGTTTCCATTTAAAATATTAAATCGGCTGATTATTGTAAAACACGCAGCATGGTTCTAAAAATGCTGGTTTGTAGCTAGTTTAATGCTAGTTTGTAAAATATGAAATTACCAAATTTGGGTTAGTTCCCGTGTGACCTACTCATATCTTTGCTGCTTTCTTTGCTAGAGTCGTTAGATAGCCAGGATCTTATTTGAGCACATAGAATACATGACTTGGAACCTCCCTGTGCACATAACTCCATTTCGACCAAGTTGTGGGTTGGTCCCTGTTTGTATAACTACGTCCTAAAGAAGATCAATAACCAATTAGAGAATATAACAAACGTAGTTAGACTTACTACTTTTTATTAAAGGTTGCACTAAAAATCATTAACATAAATAAATAATGTTGGATAATCCACACAGCATCATCTAGCCCCAAGCTAATCAAAGATTGTGTTATAGGTACTTGATGACTGATAGGAACCTATCTATACTAGAACACATTACATAGATAGTTAAATTTACCATACATAGAAAATACCTAAAACACCCGGAACAAATATTTGCAGATCGTACAAACATTTTCCCAATGCGGGAATCGATCCCACAACCTTCTGCGTCGCAGGCGGACCTTCGCCGCTGCGCCACTAATATCGTCTAACAGACAATAACCGTAATCATACCAATAACTCTTTCCCTCTCCATGTTGTAGGTATATAAATAAAAACTTTTTTTATCATCCTCCATTATAATACATATACAGGTTACTTTTTTTATTTACGAAACTTATAAAATCTAAAAAAAAATATCATAAAAAATGCATAAAATTATCCTACTGCATTCTATACATACTGTGACGCTGGCGGAGTTACGCAAGTTCACCGGCGCTGCGTCCGCGCGATGTATTTTACGCGCGGCCCTGGACAGCGCTAAATGCCTACTAATGCAAGTCTACGCGGCCTTAAATATGTGAGGCATAATATGAACCAATTCAAATTAAGTGGAATCGATAATAAACGTAGTAATCGACATCAAATTAAATTAAAACCCAATAATCACCAACTACATTTCTCGAAAAAACTTCCCACTATCATAGGATCCCACTTCATTATTTAACAAATTGCCACCTTGCATAAGATTGACAGAAAATAATAATTCATTTTTAAATAAAGTAAAGACTCTGCTACTGGAAAAAACCATTTATAGTGTTAGCGAATATCTTAATAATGACTATAGCCTTTTCACTGATAAGTTAGTAATAAATTCATGACCATGCTTGCAGCTTGTCCGAGTTTTAGTTTTAGTTTTAGACATACGTAGGTATTTTATTTTACTGTGATTTTTACTGTCAGAATTCTCTATGACATTTATTTGTACTTATTAATTTATGAATATTTATTATTTGACAAGAAATCGATCGCATTTTACCGACTGGGTAATGTTTGTATTAATGCTGTTCCTTTTTAATAAAGCATTTCATTAATTTCATTTCATTTCGTGCTAATAGCGTTGCGTTTAGAGATTTTGCTGTTGAGACTTAAAATATCTACTTTTCAATGATTAAATTTTACAATAAAAACATCATAAAATACCAAAATAAATATACAGATATACATATTTCTATATCACTAGAGAATATGTAAAAAAAAAATTGCTTTTTTGAAGTCACATGCATATACCCTATTACGCGCGTGACGTAAGGTATACACTTTTCTTAGTTTATTGCTTAACACTTCAAGTATTTTTTTTCTGTTACAACAGATAAAAGCCACAAAGAAGACACACACAAGGATCTTAACGATGGAATTCTACGAGTGGAAAAGTACACGCAAGCGCTACAAAGGGAAATTGTTGCCAGAGAAGCGTTACTTGCTTTACTTACATCAGCCAATCAGTACTATTCAACACAGAGAGGGGAGGTCAAAGTGGTTGCTTATGTGAGTATCTAGCTAGTGTTATCATTCTACCTGGGTGTATCAAAAATAACATTCTTATGGTGGGTACACACGTACGTACTTGCTCGATAAACTTGCTCGATCTCGACCAAGTACGAACGTGTGTATAATGCAAGTCTCAAGACAAATGCTCGAAGCCAACAAAAATGTTCAATTCGAACAAGATTCAAACGATTGCTCGAAGAGTTTCAAAGTTTCAACGCACATTAAACATGTTCTTCGAGCAAGCTTTTGCGTGTAGACGTAGGGCCGAGCATGTCTGTAGATAGCCATGCTCGGATGAAACATGCTCATCGCGCATGTACGTACGTGTGTACCCACCATTAAAGACAAGGTTCTGTTACCAAGGTTCGCTTCTAACGATCTCTGTAGTGTAGCCGACGAAGGTTGGCCTGCGATGCTGGAGATCGCGGGTTCGATTCCTGCCTCGGGACAAATGTTTGTATGATCTGTAGATATTTGTTCAGGGTGTTTTGCATGTTATAAATGTATAGTAATAAATATCTATGTATGTAGTGTATTGTATTAAGTATATCAGTTATATATTACCCATAACACAAGCTCTGCTTAGCTTGGGGCTAATAATGCTATGTGTAATGTCCAGCATTATTGTTTTATTTATATCTATTTATAAAGCCGGCTATCCATCGCGAAAGGGTAGGTTATAACCAGGAAATGGTAGGCGGGATGGACTCCTTTTACATAAAAGAGGTTTTACATTTCCACAAGAGGTAATTTTCACAGCAAAAGAAAGATGAAAGAGATGAGTGGAGCGACATTTCAACGCTTTCTGCTCGCACAGTCCTTTCCGCTCGACTTTTAGTTGGTGGAAATAAAAGTATGCAGTATAAAAGTATGCAGCAGGTAAATGGAGTCCCCGGGTTTAGGAAGAGTAGAGAAATTCAATTTTTCAGCTCTCTATCCTTTGGTTATGTTTGCACCTTTGATTTGCCCCATTACTGGTGCAGACGTAACTGATTAGTTATGTTTGCACCATTCAAATTGGTACAAACACTCTTCAATCTTTGATTTCATCGTCGTCATCGATCAAGTATTTCGCGGCCTCCCGTAGATACCTAGAACCTTACGAAAATTACACTCAAATTGTCTACGTCTTGTTTTGACGCAGACAGTTCGCGCAGAGCCTGACAAGTTTTTTGCATATGGAACAAGAGATTAGTGGAATCGTATTTATTTTATTTTGTAAGTAGGTAAAAAAAACTGCGCATTAACAGGAACAATCTGTAACTCATACCAAATGAATATCATACCAAAGTACAAGCGTTACCTTGTACTTATCATAAATAAATTCATCTTTCATCAAATCTTTTATTTCACACATCAAACAGTTAGGTATGAAGATGGTTAAGAGAAGTTACAGAACTGTTTCTGTGTAGCCAATACATAACAAATAGTGCAACTTTTAGTTGTTGTAGAAAAAAAAATCAAAATCAAAATAATCTAATATTTTTTTAAAATGTTTGAATCAGTATAAGATGAAAGCTAGTCTTTTTAGATTAAAAAAATAAATACAAGAAAACATTAAATTGCCCCTCTATTCATGAATTTAGAACAAAGTTAAAATCGTAACTTATGCAAACCAACAAACAATTTTCAACGCCGATTTCTTGAGGTAAGGGCAGTAATTGTACATTAAAGTGGTAAAAAATGCATTCAACCTTTCCTGAAAATAGGAAACCCCGTCTTTTTGTGTCTTGGACGTGTGATTTTTGTAATATTGCTAGGCATGCCTTCTGTCCAAGCGCTCAAATGACACTAATTTAAATACTTTCCATACATGCCAAAAAGGAAATCTTTTGATACAGACGGTTTCAGGGCGCGCATTGTGTATCTATGGGGGGCCGGCGAAAACTTTGATCGATGATCGTCGGAGATAATTATCATTATCTAAGAAATAATTTGGCGTGTTTTAAAAAACTATAAACCGACTTCAAATAATGATATTAGACAACATTAATATATACCACATAAAATTATTTTTTATTTTCTTTTTTTTATTTAAATAATTTTCAGGCATACAAAAACTTCGGCTCACGAGTGAGAGCGTTAAAAAGAAAGCTAGACGAGTTAATACCCACACTGCCGAACGCAGCGCAGTCTCCCCCCCCGCGGGACGAGGACGTGCCCTCCCCTGGACCCGACGAAGATCTGGAGTTGCCTCCACCAACTGAGGCGGAAGACGACAGTGAGTATTACATTTGTATAGCTGTAGAATGAAATATACAATGTGTCTGGTCTAGAGATGGGTTTATGCCGGGCATTTACAGGGCGGATTGAGTAAATGCCTAATAAACGTCTTTTTATGCCTTATAAATGACAGGGCAGAAACTACGCTTCTAGTCTTTAAACATTTATTTTTGAATTTTCTTCAATTTAAAGTATTATAAGGTTTACTTCGTGATGTCTGGGAGTCAATATTATACTAATATTAAGTAAGTATGAATAGTGGTACCTTGAAGCAATAAAAACCATGTACCTACTTAACGTCTTAAGAATAAAACATTAATACGTAAGTACGTACGTAGCGTAGCTTGTAATACTTTAAATTGAAAAAAAAATCAAAATGTTTAAAAACTACAAGCGTAGTTTCTGCCCTGTCATTTACTCAATCCGCCCTGTAAATGCCCGGCATAAACCCATCTCTAGTCTGGTCTGGTTACCTGTGAGAAAATGCAACAGTGTTATCATTGCTTTATTACCTATATTATTGGCTATCAAATGAGTCCTCTATCGTCTTCCTAGGACCTCTGCAGGGGTAGCTATAGCTTAAACAATACAAGCACCCGTGCTTCGAGGCAATAGATAACAAAATGGCTATCCATTTTATCATGGAAAACGCCATTTTATCATGGAGCGACAAAATAAATAGGGATAGTGATTTGTCGATCAAATTTACCGTAATTCACCCCCCCCCCCCCCCCCCCCCCCCGAAGTTTCCAACACCGGTAACCACACACATTGTATGATTGATTCAGTGTTACATTTTGTGTAGCTGAAAATTGCTTCGAGAAAAGGGTTCCAGGTCGCGGCCGTTAACATGATAGGCCAAGACCGGCCAGTAAATTTTCCAGATGAGCGGCAACGCCGGGCCACCACAAAATAATATAAACAAACCCTTTATTATGAATATGGTAGCAATATTCATAAGGAAATCATAATAATTGTAAATAACATGAAATAACACTATATTTTTTTTTAAATGTGAGCTGTGAAGAGGTTTTCCTGATAGTATTTTGTCGATATTTGGTTTTAAATCTGATGTTTAAAGTATAATCAAATCAGAAATGTGGTGCAGTGAGGGATCTGCGTTATATATTTTTAATGTATGATTGAGTTAAAAAAAATATTCTAAAGAAAAAAATAAAATTTCGTTTAAAGAAAACTTGAGAGGGATATAGCGTTACAAATCACAAAGTACTGACGTCAGTGTGACGACATTGACCGAATTATCAACACATCGCTAGCGCGGACCGTTCACTATAGAATCCGGAACTACCGTCGTTCCTATCGACTGACAAACCCTTGACAATGTTCAATAGAACTGATTTTGTTAGCGTTTCTACTAAACCACACCTCTTCGCAGTATCATACAACATTGACCGAACGTTCAACACATCGCTAGCAGCGGATGGTTCGCTGTACAATCTGGGGCTATCTTCGTTCCTATCTACTGACAACCCCTTGGCAATGTTCAATGAAGCTGATGTTACCATCAGTGGTAAGTAGCATTTCTATCTCAGTTTACACGGAGCTAGCCGTGGCGGTTGCAGCGAAAGCATTGAGCCCTTCAACTCGGGCCATAGATATCGTAAAGTCGACTACCAGAGGAAGGGCTGCAACTTCCTTCTGTGTTATTTCAACACCCCCACTGCTATCGCCAATCCACCTGCGTAGCCTTTTTCAAAACCGCCTTTTCCATATTCAACCGAGAATTTTAATAAATATGTTTTAGAATAAAAAGTGAACACAGAAACCGATTTAAACCAATTAATGCATATGTGTTTGAAATCCTGATAAAACTGCCCCTATAATTGCTGTATCTGACGATCCGACGAGTTGAATTTTGATGGAGATAATGATATCTATGTTTTTATCTTGTTAATATAGAACCTAAACTAAAAGTCATTTATTTATTTCAGCCAGTAATAAAATTGAAGTACTAAACACAAGGCCGAATGAAAAACAGGACTTCAACATAAACGACTTTCTCAAAACTTTTGTACCGAACGAAAGTAATATGGTCTCAACAACAGAAAAAAATTTAGGTCAGTTCATAAATAAAAAAGTCGTTTTAGCCAAAACAATTTATTTAATTCAATCTTCTGAAGTCACAGCACAAAATATATAAATGTATGATGTTTCAGTAGCCAGCGCTACGCTGTCTCAAAAGTCGCAGGACGCATTACCCGGGCTGGACCTTTTGACTCCTGAGAGTACTAGCAACCCGGCGCCACCTACCTCCTTCTACGGCAGCATAGACCTTGTGAATGGTGAGTATAATGGTTCTACCTTGGATCTCACCGTCTCAGAAGTCGCAAAACGCATTAACCGGGCTGGAACTTTTGACTCCTGAGAGTACTGGCAACCCGGCGCCACCTACCTCCTTCTACGGCAGCATAGACCTTGTGAATGGTGAGTATAATGGTTCTACCTTGGATCTCACCGTCTCAGAAGTCGCAAGACGCATTAACCGGGCTGGACCTTTTGACTCCTGAGAGTACTAGCAACCCGGCGCCACCTACCTCCTTCTACGGCAGCATAGACCTTGTGAATGGTGAGTATAATGGTTCTACCTTGGATCTCACTGTCTCAGAAGTCGCAGGACGCACTACCCGGGCTTGACTCCTGAGAGTACTAGCAACCCGGCGCCACCTACCTCCTTCTACGGCAGCATAGACCTTGTGAATGGTGAGTATAATGGTTCTACCTTGGATCTCACTGTCTCAGAAGTCGCAGGACGCACTACCCGGGCTTGACTCCTGAGAGTACTAGCAACCCGGCGCCACCTACCTCCTACGGGAGCATAGATCTTATCAATGGTGAGTATAATGGTTCTACCTTGGATCTCACTGTCTCAGAAGTCGCAGGACGCATTAACCGGGCTGGACCTTTGGACCCCTGAGAGTACTGGCAACCCGGCGCCACCTACCTCCTACGGCAGCATAGATCTTATCAATGGTGAGTATAATGGTTCTACCTTGGATTTCACCGTCTCAGAAGTCGCAAGACGCATTAACCGGGCTGGAACTTTGGACCCCTGAGAGTACTGGCAACCCGGCGCCAACTACCTCCTACGGCAGCATAGATCTTATCAATGGTGAGTATAATGTTTCTACCTGGGGTCTCACTGTCTCAAAAGTTACAGGACGCAGTACCCGGGCAGGATCTTTTGACTCCTGAGAGTACTGGTAACCCGGCGCCACATACCTTCTTCTACGGCAGCATAGACCTTATCAATGGTTAGTATAATGTTCCTACCTTGGGTCTTATTGTCTTAAAAGTCGCAGGACGCACTACCCGGGCTGGACTCCTGAGAGTACTGGCAACCCGGCGCCACCTACCTCCTACGGCAGCATAGATCTTATCAATGGTGAGTATAATGGTTCTACCTTGGATTTCACCGTCTCAGAAGTCGCAAGACGCATTAACCGGGCTGGAACTTTGGACCCCTGAGAGTACTGGCAACCCGGCGCCAACTACCTCCTACGGCAGCATAGATCTTATCAATGGTGAGTATAATGTTTCTACCTGGGGTCTCACTGTCTCAAAAGTTACAGGACGCAGTACCCGGGCAGGATCTTTTGACTCCTGAGAGTACTGGTAACCCGGCGCCACATACCTTCTTCTACGGCAGCATAGACCTTATCAATGGTTAGTATAATGTTCCTACCTTGGGTCTTATTGTCTTAAAAGTCGCAGGACGCACTACCCGGGCTGGACTCCTGAGAGTACTGGCAACCCGGCGCCACCTACCTCCTTCGGCAACATAGATCTTATCAATGGTGAGTATAATGTTTCTACCTGGGGTCTCACTGTCTCAAAAGTCACAGGATGCCGTACCCGGATACCTTTTGACGCCTGACAGCTCTGGCAACATTACTGTAGTAATAACCAGCGCTGTAGCGCAGAAATTACAAATAGCATGGAACGTTTCCCTGGTGGGAAAAGCCTCTACCATTCGGAGCTAGTTGGATCCACGTTTTCCACCAGAGAAATATTATGGTACGGTAGAAAATAGTCTGGTATTATCGGAGTCATTTGCAACAATTTTTGAATTTGTCAGCTTTTGACATTCGTTGTCTTTGCATTCGTTTATCGAAAGGTTTCGCATTGGAATGTGCTGAATTTTTGCTGTGATGAAAAAATCCTTTTATGAAAAAATGTAATTCCTTCATGGTTATTAACACTTATGTCATTTATGTACCATGATTTGAGTTTTGTGCTTTCCAATATTTCGGCCCAGTTTCATGCGCCATGATCACGGAAATGCGCCATGATCACGGAATAACTGAAATCATATAAATATATTTAGAGTTCCCTTCTTATTTTGATGGTTTCCATGAATTTAGTGTAATAGGCCTGCACCGCAGCCATTTCAGTTATAGCCTCAAGCATGCAAATTCACTCTAAAAAATTACACCTTTTGTGAATTTACAGGAAGGTATAATTGAAAAATTATAAAACTTGTATTTTCTTTATTTTTGCTACCAAGGAGTCGACACACTTGCAAATGGTATGTATTGTTAGCTTCTCTAAACAATATTAGTGAAATACAAGGATTAGTTTTATGTCATACGCAGACATTTGCAACAATTTTTGGTTTTGTCAGCTTTTGCCATTCGTTGTCTTTGCATTCGTGTATCGAAAGGCTTCGCACTAGAATGTGCTCCATTTTTGCTGAGACGAAAAAAATCCTCTATGAAAATGTTTCATTCCTTCATGATTATTAACACTTAAAACATTTACAACGAGATATTTTACCATGATTTGAGTTTTGTGCTTTCCAATATTTCGGCCCAGTTTCATGCGCCATGATCACGGAATAACTGAAATCATGTCTTTAGAATTCCCTTCCTATTTTGATGGTTTCATCTATGGATTTTGTGTAATAGGCCTGCATGCACCGCAGCCATTTCCCTTATAGCCTCAAGCGTGTAAATTCACCCTAAAAAAGTACACCTTTTGTGAATTTACAGGAAGGTATCATTGAAAAATTATAAAACTTGTTTTTTCTTTATTTGTGCTACCAAGGAGTCGACACTCCTGCAAATGGTATGTTTTTTTATAGTTTCTCTAAACAATATTAGTGAAATACTAAGATACGTGCATTGTATGAGTGAATATACTTCACGTTTTCGAATAAGGATGTGGGTACTCCTTTTTCACTGAGACGTAACTTGCCGACTAATTTGATGGAAACGAAATTATCCATTAACTATGGATTTAATGGTTCGATCCCATCCATGAATTTAGTGCCAGACCTATTAAGGTCTGCACCGCAGCCATTTCACTTATAGCCTTAAGCATGCAAGTTCACTCTACAAGTAAACTTTGTATGACTTTGCAGGTTCATTGAAAAATTATAAATCTTTGCTTTAGCATGGATTTAGTGTAATGTGCAGCACCGTAGCCATTTTACTAATCAAGCATGCAAATGTACTCCAGAAAACTCTACACATTGTGTGAGTTTGTAGAAATGTATCATTTAGGTTATTATTAGTAAATAGGTTTTCGTTAGCTGTTCTACCTGTCTCATAGATGTTAATCAAATTTGTACTTAAATCCCTCAAGAGGACGCAGGTATGAGCCCTCCCTTCTA
Organism: Eupithecia tripunctaria; assembly: GCA_955876795.1. Classification (NCBI taxonomy): domain Eukaryota; kingdom Metazoa; phylum Arthropoda; class Insecta; order Lepidoptera; family Geometridae; genus Eupithecia; species Eupithecia tripunctaria. The sequence goes on from OY041622.1 coordinate 7,291,684, forward strand.
AACACAAGTGCAAACTTAGTTGAATCGAGGAGTCATTTTGACGTTGAAAGGTTAGGTTCAAGTACAACTTAATTTTAGAACATTTATCCATACCAATGGATTTGGATTAAAATCGCTGACTAAAAAGAGAGCCGTTTTTATTAGTTTAAGACAAGTCCTCAGTGTATTTGTCTTTTGACGTAGAACCGAATGTTAGGCATAGATTTCGATGCTATATTTATTGTATGACAATGATTCTATGAAAATTGGTCCGGTCGTTTGTTATGATGGTATTTGTTAAATCTGTAGCCAAGTGGGTGGAATAATGATGTCCTCAACTCTCTCCATACATACAGTGTGCCCAGCAGGGTCTATAGTGATATTTAATTATATAGATCGCAACAAACATACATACATGTTTACACACAGATATTTACAAACTTAAGCGTTTATAATATTAGTAGGCAAGTAGTTTATCATATTAACACCACCTATGGAATACAATAATTGATTCAGTCAATAGGTGTTGCGTATCTACAGGGTATATGCAAGTGACTTCAATAAATCTAGTTATTTTTTTACGTATTCTCTATTGATATAGAAATATAGCTGTATATTTATTTTTTTAATTAAAAATAATAATATATATATAAAAAAAGAAAATTAGACATTTTGAAATCTCAATCGTAAAATTTCAAAACGCAACGCTATTGGCAGTCGAACTGTGACGTCACATTTGTACATTTTTGTATTGTCATGAAGCTTTGACTTTGAGTTGACAATGGTGATCCGGTGATCCGGTGATCCGGTGATCCATCATATAACAATTTCATACAATATTGTAGAGCTGAAAGATATATTTTCTAATGTTTTTTTTTGTTTAGATGAACCAGAGCCCTACCTTCCCGAGAGAACGAATTGGAACAACAATTCTTGGAGTATACCAGTATGTATATTTTTATTTTGTATTTATGTCTTAACTCAAAAGAAGCAAAATGAAAAGTTGTTATGTGACAAATGGATTAACTTAATTAGATTATCTATCGATCTATCAGTAGATATTTTTAACCGACTTCAAAAAAACAAGGAGGTTCTCAATTCGTCTGTTTTTTTTAACTGACTCATCTGGGAGCCTACTCGAAAAAAGATAATCGGAGTCTCGTTTTTTTTGCAAAACCAACTCTTATGTCACTTGTATATGATTAGCGTCTGTACGAAACGGAATCCGAAACTTCGATTTCTTTTTTAAGAGTACCACTGAATTAACGACTTATCTGAAACAAATAAAAGAAACCTCAACCCCCTTAACAGCCTGTATCGGTCCACTGCTGGACGCAGGCCTCCTTCTGATAAGCCTTATTGGCGATTATCTCATGGTGGGTAATGCCCATAATCCCCACGCTGGGCTGGGTATGTGGGTTGGGGATCGCAGTTTGGTGGTAGGTATAATTGTTCTGCAGGGGGCGAATAATAAAAGAAACAGCAGCATTTCGTTTAAAAACACTACAAAAGAGAGCTCTATAGCGTCTAGCGTCTATGCCTTTAACGCATTCACTGCCCAGCCACTCGCTGGTGCAGACGGACATTATTGCTGGACAATCCACACATCATCTAGCCCCAAGCTAAGCAGAGCTTATGTTATGGGTAGTAGATGACTGATATATTGAAGTGAATTAGAGTCAATTGCACCTTATTTCTTGTTCGATAGTAATAACTATTTATCAAGCTGTTTACCTATATAGTAAAATATTGACTTGTCTAAGTACTTATTTTGTAAGTCAAAAGAAATAAACGATTTGACTCTGACTCTGACTCATATACATAATACAATACATTAGATAGAGAATCAGATATCTTTTATTATAAGTAGAATATAACTGAACACCCGGAACAAACATTTGCAGATCGTACAAACAACGTCCCAAAGCGGGAATCAAAACCGCAACCTCCTGCGCAAGAGGGCGCTGTATCGTGGCGACACTGCTATAACTCTATCTGCCCGGTCCGTATTATGAAAGCTTGCTCAGTCATCGATTTATGCTTGAGCAATGCTTTTCTATGGCATAAACGTCACTCAAGCATAGCTCTATGACTGAGCAAGCTTTCATAATACGGGTCTAAGACGGCCTAGAGGTCCGGGTTTTTCTTTTGGAAAACATCTCATTAGTAATGACATATTTTCCAAAAGAAAATGAGTCATTACTGATAGTTGAGAGAGGTTAATGTATATTTTTCGAAAGGACTAAATGCTATTTTACTATGAAAACTATATCCTATAGTAGTAACGTCGTAGTTTGACGAATTGATTATGGAAAAGGGATAAAACGTTGGTGTTCTTCCAACCCAAATAAGGTCTCAAATCGACTAGTAATGTCTGGCAATATTTATTGAATAAAGAATCTTAAATCGACTGCAAATTACAAATTACGGATACCTAAAAGGACACGCCGATTTTTTTCTTTTTTTTTAAATGCTGGACAATTCACACAGCATTATCTAGCCCCAAGCTTAGCAGAGCTTGTGTTATGGGTACTAGATAATTAATATACTTAATACAATACACTACATAGATAGATATTTTTTTATTATACATAGAAAACATCCAGAACGCCCTGACCAAATATCTGCAGATCGTACACACATTTGTCCCGAGGCGGGAATCGAACCCGCAACCTCCTGCGTCGCAGGCGGACCTTCGCCCACCGCGCCACAGAGGTCGTCGATGTATTTATAGATATATATTTTAAATATAAGCGTATAAAGTCCATTATCAATTGTTGCAGGCCCCGCCGGCGTTGCCAGTGGGTCTCGGAATGCACGTAACTGATACCCCCGAGTCGCCGCCACTTCTGCCGGCACCCGTTCCACCGCCTAGCAGGATATACACGCCTTCACAGGTACAAATTAAGATTCAAGATGTTTTATTGACCGACTTCAAATACAAATACAAATACAAATATTTATTAAGGAAACTTAAATAATTTACAATGTATTGGTTTGGGACCCTCTTTTAAGTATAGAGATACCTGTGCTAGAGGGTTCCACTCTTCCGTAATATAAAGTTTTATTGTCAGGTGCGTCTTTGAAAAATTTAAGAGTTCAGAAAAGGATCGATTCTCAATTGGACTGTTTTTTTGTTTGTTACCTCAGAACTTTTGACTAGGCTGTCCGATTTTCATGATTCGTTTTTATATGAAAGCTTCTCGCAGGGTTCTCTTTTAATTTGGTCCAGTTCTGACAATCATATCCATGAAAATCCATGAAAAAACGATCAAAATTGAAGTCGGTTTATAGTTTTTTATAACAAAATTAATGAAGGTGGAACTAGTCGCTCATTTTTTCATACAAACGTGGAAGGGTAACTACAAGGCTGTTTGATGTTGACCATCCAAAACTAAAGATGAAATAAATTTATACCGTCATAAACTATGTTCGTATACATAATAAAAAAAATACGTTTGAAAAATACAATCGTCTAAACTTTCGTATTTCAACACGAATTTTAGCTTAACTTTGGGCGAAAATAAATAACACACGCGGAAAGAACTGTCATTCTTTGAGAAGCAAGCTTTTTAATGATGCTTTTATTAAATCGGTCCATTAGTTTCGGAGCCTATTCAATACAAACAAACAAACAAACAATACATTTTTTCCTCTTTATAATATTAGTATAGATTGTTTCGGAGATAGAAGAGCATTCGATTGCCATTAGCTTAGCTACCTCAACCTCAACAGCCTATAGCCTTTATTGGTCCACTGCTGGACGCAGGCCTCCGGATAAGCGATTATTATCCCATGTTGGGGTTAGTAGTTTGATGGTAGAATTGACTTATTGGTTGTTATCTCATGTTGGGGTTAGTAGTTTGATGGTAGAATTGACTTATTGGTTGTTATCTCATGTTGGGGTTAGTAGTTTGATGGTAGAATTGACTTATTGGTTGTTATCTCATGTTGGGGTATAGTAGTTTGATGGTAGAATTGACCTATTGGTTGTTATCTCATGTTGGGGTTAGTACTTTGGTGGTAGAATTAGTCTGCTGAATGCGCTGCTGCCCGCACCCGGTAGATATCCCTTGGTCATCTCTTACGACAGCCGCGGGTAGAGTTGATGTGGTGCAAATTCTATACCGGCACCACACGGCAGCTTAACTAATTACAATAGAACTTTAGTCACAAAAGCTATTATAAAATTTAAAGTTATTATAACAATTTAAGGAGAAGACACTTAGTTCATGTGTTCTTTAAAATTACCACTTACACTTATAACTGTCACTACACTAACTCGAAAGGTTTTAGGTGGTTCTTTTGACCAATCGCTACTTTAAACCTGGTATTTCCTGCTGAAAGAAGTCTGCTTCGACGCAAATAGTTGCGCGTTTGGGTCCCCCATCCCCCAAGGAATATTTTAGTTTAAGTTTCAGCTATTTATTAATAATAAACTTTTCTTAGACCTGAAACACTTTTAAACTTGTAATAATGTTGGACAATCCACACACAGCATTATCTAGTCCTAAACTAAGCAAAAGAGCTTGTGTTATGGGTACTTAATAACTGATATACTTAATATAATACACTACTTAGATATGTATATATTTTTTATTTTACATAGAAAACAGAACACCCTGAACATAAATATCTGCAGATCGTACACATATTTGTCCCCAGGCAGTAAACATGTCTACAAACTATAAATGTCTGTATGTTTGTTTGTTACTTTTTCACGTAAAAACTACTGAACGGATCGGGCTGAAATTTTGCATACAGGTAGTTCTAGGCCTGTAACTTTTATCCCATAAATCAGTTCCCGTGGGATAGGCGTGCGAAGCCGCTAAGCGCAGCTAGTAATGTAATAGTTTGAATCGACACCCCTAATACTCCAGCATAAACTACGTTAGTAGTTTACTCACTTACATTTATAATACGAAGGAAGGACGACCTTTGTGGCGCGGTGGGCGAAGGTCTGCCTGCGACGCAGGAGGTTGCGGGTTCGATTCCTCGGGACAAATTTGTGTACGATCTGCAGAAATTTGTTCAGGGCGTTCTGGATGTTTTTTATGTATAATAAAAAATATCTATCTATGTAGTGTATTGTATTATGTATGTCAGTTATCTAGTACCCATAACATATGCTCTGCTTAGCTTAGGGCTATATAATGCTGTGTGAATTGTCCAGCATTATTATTATTTTTTTATAATGAATAAGGTAACTAATAAAATGTTTTTTCAGGATTTGCCGTCCTCAGATATCGACCACAGAGGAGTTTTACCACCACCGCCGCCGCCTCCCGTCTTACCTATGCTAGGACGTGAGTATAACCATCATTGTACCCATCCTTACTCAAGACAACTCGGCAAACGTATTGTAGGATCCCCTTTTGCTAGGTGGAATGACGATCTGCGAGAGACTGCAGGCTGCAGGCCGATGCTGGATGCGGCACTTACCATGTGCGCAGAATATTACAGTGCGCAAGTGTGCAAACATATGTGCACTTTCTATTATCATTCTCATCACACTATCATACTAAGATAATAAATGCGAAAGTTTGGATGGATGTATAGATGGTGGTGATGTTTGTTACCTCTTCACGCCGAATCTACTGAACGGATCAGGCTGAAGTTTTGCATACAGGTAATTCTAATCCTGGAATCAAACATAGTCTACTTTTTATCCCATAAATCAGTTCCCTTGGGATATAAAAATAACTTTAAACGTTTCCAACACGTGTGCTAAACAACGCGTGCCAAGCCGCGGGCAGCAACTAGTAATCTCATATTTGTTATAGTAATGCATGCGGAAGACGAGTTTATGTCACTGCTTGACAAATGCCCTTCCATTCCTCTTGAGAAGATAGAAAAGCCATGGCACGGTAATAAAACTTGTATTTCATAACACAACAACGCAATTCCAACTACCGATTTATTCCTCAAAAATGGACCGACTCACAATTACAACCTGGGTCTCTTCAAGACAAGTTCAAGACGTTTTTGAGTGAATAGGTATCTGCTAGTTACATCGTCGGCCACATCGTCACTTTTTAACCGACTTAAAAAAAGGAGGAGGTTCTCAATTCGTATGTATTTTTTTATTTTTATGTTTGTTACCTCAGAACTTTTGACTGGGTGGTCCGATTTGCTTGATTCTTTTTTTATATGAAAGCTGGTGCTTTTCGTGTGGTCCCATTTTAATTTTGTTCAGTTCTGACAATGGGATCCATGAAAATTCATGAAAAAACTGTAAAAATTTAAGTCGGTTTATAGTTTTTTAAAACAAAATTAATTATTATCTAGTGAGATTGTCGTCAAATAAAGAACTATCAACAATAAAAAAAAACCGATTAATTATTCGCTCTGTGATAACAGAATGATCCCCAGGTGGTAACATAATTTATTCCCTAGGTTTTATTATTTGTCGTGTGAAACTAAAAAATCCTCTGGTAATATTCAGGAATTGGAGTTATATTCATGATAAAAACATTCACTTTTACTACAATAAAGTTAGTCATCTGTTAAGCGCGAGTTCGTTACGAGTTTACAGTTAGACATAGTTTAAACGGGAGTAAAACTCATGTTAAAACCATGTCTAATTGTTAAGACACTGTTAAGCTAAACGCTTGTTCGACCAGTGCTTACGTTTGTTTTTATAGTACCTCTGATTAAGTTTCTGACAAAAATATAGAATTACTTAGCTTATTTATTAATTGCAACTGTTCCACAGATATAGAAGACGTCGACCATAGATTATTACCGTCCGTGGCGCCGCCCGTCACAGCTCAGAATAGACACCCGGTTGCACATCAAGGTATGTATAACCTATATTCTACTATAAGCGAGTAATAAATATATATATGTATATTATATACGTCATTATGAATAAACGACTTATTTCAGAACTATTTTTGTTTATTTCTAATAGTGAATATATTTAGGATGTTTGCAGCGCGACAGATTTTCGAATATAGGTATCTATCATGCATAAAAAATTGCTTGAAATTGACTCGATTTGGTGGTCAAAATCTGGCAAATTAAAATCTCGATCACTTTAAAACAAAAGCATGCGTATGTAAACTTTCTTACGTATTCTCAAATATTTTTCATTAATTATTAACATAATAATAACTGTGCAGGGTTGGTAATGATGGCAACATTTTCAAGTCAAATTGACCGACCGAGCGTCAGTATTCTAAAGATGTAGTCAGTAAATGGTATTTTTAGCCATGGAATCAGTTCCCACCCCTGTGTGGTGTAGCTACGTTAGAATAAAGATAAAGATAATGATAAAGATAGATAAATCATTTATTGTCAATAGGTACACAAATAATAAATATACAAATGCTACTTAATTAAATGTATAAGCTATGACATGTCAATAAATATACAATTTTGCTGTAGAGAGGCAATAGTCGAGATAAAAAATTAAAATTAAAATTAATAATATTATGGTCCTCATTCAATGGTTCTTAATTTAAACTCGTATGTAACTAAACTAAAGAAAAAAATATTGCCATTTTAGTTTTTTGAAAAAATTAACGGGTCGTCCAAAAAATGACATTTGTCATAAAAAACAAGTTGGTCACTACAAAAGAAACGGTAGCTACCCTTAAGGGGCCAAGAATTTGCCCCACTATAAGTTAGTGAGTAAAGTTAATCCAATTTTTTTATAGTTTTCTCTAACAGTGAATTTTAATTTTCAGATGTGGACCACCGGAATCTAATACCTTTAACGCATCAACCGCCCGTGCCTTTGAACATTAATCTACCACCGCCTCCCGTGCCTAGAGCTATCATTAATTTGGATCAGGTATTATTTATTTACGACCTCTGTGGCGCAGCGAGCGAAGGTCCGCCTGCAACGCTGGAGGTTGCTGGTTTGATTCTCGCCTAGGGACAAATAATTATTATTGTTATTAAATACTTTATTGCACAAAATTATATAAAAATTATATAAAGTACACAAAAGGTGGGCATAATGCCGATGGTATTTGCTGCCTGCAAATAACAAATGTATGTACGATCCGCAGATATTTGTTCAGGATGTTCTGGATGTTTTCAATGTATATTAAAGTGTATATATTTATGTAGTGTATTGTATTAAGTATATCAGTGATTTAGTACCCATAATACAAGCTCTGCTTAGCTTGCGGCTAGATGATGCTGTGTGATTTAGCTATCGTTATTTAAATATATTATTTTCTCAAGCCTAATTGCATTGATTGCATGCATGGAGGATATTTATATTGGGGGTTTGGATTTGCGACGTGAGCGTAAATAATAGGGCAGTGTCTATTACTATATTTAATTATTTATATTCTATTTGTGACGTTATACCTTGCTAAATATGTCGCAAGATGTGACGCGGAACTTATCTTATCTTGTCTCTATCATTTTTTGTTTTATTTAAAAAGAAATACGTATCCAATATTATCAGACAATCTAACTGATGGATATATAATTATTTTTTTAGGACGTAGTAGCCTATTGTATAAAAAAAAACCCAATACAATCACGACAGCTTTTATATAACTTTACATCCGAGGTCAGTAATGGCTGGGTGCAAGTCGCGATGATAACTGTGTGGTGCTGGGTTAGAATTTGCGATTACGTATGATGTTTGTTTTTGAGTTTCTTAGGCCCGTATTATGAAAGCTTGCTCAGTCATAGAGCTATGCTTGATTGACGTTTATGCTATAGAAAAGCGTTGCTCAAGCATATATCGATGGCTAAGGAAGCTTTCATAATACGGGCCTTAATGTTTGATTGTTGTTATTACAGGATTACAGAGTGCCGCCTATGGTTCCGCCCGTGCTAGCCCCGCCAGACATCGTCGAGAGCGTCGATATGGACTTATCAGAGGATGACGAACATCGTAAGTGTTCTTTAATCTACAGGTGGAATATGCATTGCTTCCCTCTCTCCTTTCTTGTAATTCTACTTTAGATACCAATACGGCGCAGATAGTCAGCCTCAACCTCAACAGCCATATTGGTCCACTGCTGGACGCAAGCCTCCCCCTGATAAGCGCCTTTATTGGCTGATATACCATAGGGAATGCCCATAATCCCAACGCTGGGCATGCGGGTTGGGGATCGCAGTTTGGTGATAGAATTATCCTGCAGGAGGCGCGTTTTTATTTACGAATTGACATCTTTGCTTTTTAGTTCGGCAGTTTGTCGCTAGAGGTCGCCTACAAAAATAAACATTATGTCGATAGACTTCAAAACTACAATTTATTCAAAGTTTCTTTTGGCAAAGATTCATAAAAGTAAAAAAAGTAAAAATTTCTTTATTGATATAATTATAAGTTTACATTCAGTTATGAGTCCATAGGCTCCTGAACTAGTTAGAAACTGTGTTTCAGGAGCCAGTGGCTTCTCCAGTTTATAATAAACAGTTAATTATGTTACACCACAATAAATAATAACTAACCTTATAACCTTAATATCATATAATATCATAGCAAATGGCTTATTAAACAAAACGTCTTTTCTGCTATCTAAATTACTTGTGGAACCTAGAAAATAGTAAAAACCGTTATTTTTCTATCGTTCCTAACCACCTTGTCCAACTTATACTTATTTTTCTTCCAACACAAACTAGGTTCGTAGTTAACGCGCTTACATATGCTTACGTCCGTAGTTAACACGCGTTTATTCGTAGTTAACACGCTTACATTCTTAATGAGTTACAGACTTAACAGCGTCCGCGTTGAAAGAGATACCTACTTAAAATCAACTAGTCACTCCTCCATTGTAAAATTACCTTTTCTTATCAAAGTTTTTCCCAAAACATCCACTAACTAAGACTACAGTTCCAACTAACTTTGCTATTCCGAAACAAATTCTAATATCAATTCTTATGCTTCCAGAAGGTATGTACAACCATTCAGAGAACCGACGCTTCAACAACAAGGTCCTAGTCGGAGGGGACAACGGCAAAACCCACCTAGACAACAATCACTCCAACTTCCTCCATATCAATGACAAGAAAGATCCGCACACGGCGCCCGCGCTATCACAAATGGTCAATCCATTCGACGCCATGCCTCCAAACCCAACCAGACGTACTAATTCGTACGATGAGGCAGTCGATCTCGATGAAGAAATATCGAACGATGCGTATAATGACGATCTAAGAAGCAGGGGCTTCGACGACGACAAAGAATATGAGGATTTCGATTATCGGCATAGACCGAGCCAAAACCGTTTCCCTAGAAACTGGACGCCAAGGAACTTTAGGCCGCAAGGTCCGTTTCCGGGCCAGGGTAGGTTTCACCAACCTGGCTTAGGACCTAGGCAGAGATGGAACGGACCTAGACAGAGATTCTGGTGATGAAAGTGTTAGTGTAATGTTAGTCATTATTGTGTAAATAGAGAAGATTGGATCGTTGAAGCTTTCTCGTGATTGTATTACAATATAATGTGACTATTTTGTGACACAATTATTTAAATTTTACATTAAATATAATACGAAAATAACAGCTTCAATGAACCAAGATTATTATTATGTATAGAAAGATGCACTTAATCTCAAAATTGTAAATAATTAGAAAACACTAAACTAAAAGAGCAGATTTTATGCAGATTATGTCTCGAGTACATTTTTTAATAAGATCATTGACGCATTGTTAAGTTTATAAGCTCTAATTTTTTACTCATTGACCAAGCTATAATTATAAAAAAGTCAAAATAGTTTAGGTATAAATTTACATACACTACATAAATAGTAAAGGTATTCAGTATTGAACCGTTGTCACTCAACAGTTATTTTACTGGCTTCAGCTATAACAGCCTCCTTAGACGAATGTATCGCTTACAAGAGTCGCATCTTGCTTTGTCTAGTGTCAGATACAAGCTACCGCTGAATATTTGATTTCTATACAATCAGTATGAAATCAACCACTGCCTGCGCATACGTATGTCCAGTTGCTCCCACTTAACGCAAACTCATTGACGATCGAAAAGTGTTCGGCAACAAAAATTGTCTACGTTTGCACGGCGCCTAATTATATTATTATTAATAATAGCTACTAACTCTATGAGAGAGAATCCACGCGGCGATAATTTGTATTCTCTTGTGTTACATGCGTCTAAGGTGTTTGTTGATGTCTGATAGCTGAGGAGTTTATGCGGTTTGCAGCGATAGCTAAGTTCATTTATACTAGGTTCTAGAATCCAAGATATTTATTGTCAACATTTGTGTGCACATTTTATGACACTCTGATAACAGTTACAAAAAAAGTCAAGGTTACTCAGTCAATCACTTAAAGAAAAACTTAAACTAGGCACAATTGCAAGCTAGTCGGTTTCAAAATTGAGTTCGGAAACTGATGTGACGAATAAAAAGATGAATGCAAGCTTAAAAACATAAATCATTTCAAACTGTTAGCGCTAAGATGATACTAGTAGTGTTGTAAAATATTTTCCACCAATATTTCTTTAGTTTTGTGACCACTTGTTTACAAAAAAATATTCTGAATTCTAGAACCGATACGGACGTATAAATTAGCTTAGCACGCATAGCTGACGCAGTTCTTCATATCACTTAGCTTGTATTTAGTACACCAGTGTGAATAACTGCGTCATCTATGCTAACAAAGCAACACTAAGTTAGTTATGGCCATGCAAGCTCAGTCTAAACTAAATAAGTTTTGGCAATGCAAGCTTAAGCCAAAACTAATGCAAGCTCAGTCAAAACTAAGTTCGTTTTCGGTTTGCAAATCACAAAAGGGGTTTAACATACCCTATTTATTTATACCCTATTATACACATTTGTAGCACAGCCTACCTTTAAGCATACAGTCGTTCGACGTAGGCATTTTGAAGTAGTTTTGACATGGCAATCGTGCGGGGTGCAAGGGAAGGGACCTCTCACCCTAGAAGGTCCGCCTATTGCGGGTTCGATTCCCGCCTCTGGACAAATGTTTATACGATCTGCAGATCTTTGTTCAGAGCGTTCTGGATGTGTTGTATGTATAATAACAAATATCTATCTATATAGTGAATTGTATTAAATAAATGAGTTAAATTGTACACATAACACAAGCTCTGCTTAGCTTGGGGCTGGATGATGCTGTGTGAATTGTCCAGGATTGGTTATTTATTTAGTAACTACGCGCCTCTCCCGCCGTACCCGTCTCTAGCCCCCCCGCTCGATTACCTTTCGAAAGACTGTATACATATAGTTAAGTTGTGGTTGTAGTGTTTGGACTTAAAAAAATCCAAGTGTAAACATCTTTTGTTCCTCTAGTTTTAAATATGTAGAATATTTGTAACTGCAAGACAGCTGATGGCAATATGTATGGAATTTGTATGAGAGACGGAATATTTGAGAAAATCACAGAGGTGATTATTTTATTATAATTCTTTGTATGAAACAGATACAAGAGTTAAATGAATATTTTGTTTTACTGCTAGTCTAGTAACTGAAACTTGACTGTTTTGTTTTATTACGACCGCGTAAGGTTTAGATTTGTTTGAAGATTTTCTTGTTTTATTTTGAAGGAGTACTTTTTCTTATATTCATTTGAAACAGTCAAGGTTTCTAAAATAGTTATAGAATAGTATAATATAGATTAGAAACTCGCTTGTCGTTCGTAGGTTGGGATTTAAATTAGGTTTTTTTCTGCTTGAATAAAATATAATAAAATGTCCGTATCTTATTTTATCTTTCATGGATAGACGATATCGTAGGTGTTATTTCACAAACTGTAAATAATTTCAGACCACATATATTCACATTTTAACCAACTTCTATAAAAGGAGGTTCTCAATTCGGCTGTTAAATTTTTACATAAGCGTTTATCAAACAAAGTTTTTTTATTTAAGTTTATTTTCTTAAATATTTTCGTTTTTGATCTCTCGTATCGGTTTTTGTCTATATAAAAAATCAGAATTACTTTGCATTCACATTATAAAATAAATGTTTTTGAGCTAAAAAGTTATCATATAAAGGCTTTGGACGCTATAGAAAGGAAACTCCAACTCCGTATTACATTCGATAACTAGCCATTTATAAAGGTCGACCCTCATTAAATTTTATTGAACCCTTTGGTTTTGACCCTAAATAACTAATTTTGTAAAACTAACAGATTTATCTCAGTAGGTACCTTTTGCAAAATAAGCTCGATGTTTTTTTAGCAAATTTTCGTGTTACTACCTGTTTCATTTCGCCAATAATCCCGCCTATTGAAGGGCGAACCGATACTGTTCGGGTTTCATTCATCTTTTATCAAAATTCCAGGAAGGTTGTTTATAACTATTCGAGGGTTGGCACGTGACGTATAAAAATCAGAGAAATCAATACAAACGATATTAAATCTATCGCATCCCTATAGGTACGATCTTTATGAATAGTTAAAGCCATTGGTTGCTAACAGTCGAAACTTAACCTCTGCGTTGTGTTAATATTTATCATTAAATCTACAATATAAATAATCCCACCAAAAGAATCCACTACAGTGCTAAGCGAGTTTCTATCTTATTATTCTGTTCTATCATCAACCTAGCTAGGTACATACGAACTAAATTACTTAAAAAACGAGATGCCTGCAGTCTTCATTGCATCTGTCATACGTAAAATTGGAGTGAGGTAGGTACCTAATAATAACGGTCACTAAGATCTGTTTGTCATAAAGCTGCAAATATGTCAATAGATTCTAATAACATAAATTAAAATTCACATGCTTGGAGTCGAGATAAAGACATATAATTGGCCAATATTTATTGAAGAAAGGATCTCAAATCAGCAAGTACTTTCCATTATGTTTAAAAATCGTCAAAGAGAAAGTTAATTTGAGGTTAAGTACTGCGGGTTTGTATATCATTTGGGCAGGGTTTAAAAAAAGCTAATAAAGATGGTTTGGTTTCAATAAAGATATCTGTGAACGAGGTTTCCACTGACGCGGAGCTGGGCGGATTGGAGCGGAGCGGACCATGAATTGGCCAATCACAGTGCACGAAACCTCCACTCATCCAGCATCAGTGGAAACAGTGTAAGTGGGGCGGAGCGGACTATATAAACAACTTGATAAATAGTAATTACTATCAAAAAAGAAATAAGGTGCAATTGACTCTCATTCACTTCAATTTCTTGTCCACTAGCGGAAAAGAAACCACTAGTGAGTAAGCTGTTTTTTTGTCTTGTTTGTTTCAATAAAGTGTGCAGTGAGTGTGTTAAACAATTTTCTATCTAAAGCTGGCTGTGGTGCAACGCTACTTCAATAGACTCCCCTCCGCCCCACTTCAATGGAAACACTTGCCACTTTTCAATGCTCTTCTCCGCTCCACTCCGCCCAACTCCGCGCCATTGGACGCACCCTCAGTCAGGTAGTGACCGTTGTCACAGGGCGTTGTGTAACATATGCAGAGATCATAATACGTTACGCGCTGTGTGCTAAATGAAATCCGTCTCGTTGCGAGCGCCTTCTTTCTCCGTACTGACTGCACGTACGTTCGCTGTGTAACACGTAACATTATGCTCCGTAACGCCGCCGGTCAGTATCCGGCTTCAGGGCCGGATTCAAGAATCAATAGAACATTGTGATTCGGACATCTTGTCTCTGCTCAGATTTAATGGATACAACCGAGCGAAGATGTATCATACATATTTTTATGCGAAGAAAACAAAGAAAAGCGGCGCTGCTACTGCATTCATCTCAACAAACATCCGACTCTCGCCGCAGTTTCGCTTTAGCTAGCACACATCCGCTAGAGCGGATATGTGTTGCTAAAGCAAGCGCACGTCTCCGCACCCAATGAGGTTTTCCGCTCCAGTCTAGCCAGTGCGCATCTCCGTACAGCCATAATATAAACATTAGCTAAAACACGACTCTTCTCGTCAGATAGAAAACACTGTATTATCAACAAAGACAGAATCATACAGACAGAAATGCTTTGGTTATACGTAGAAGAAGTATCAAAAGCGGCTTTCTCGCCGAATGCGATCTCTTCCAGGCAACCTTAGAATAGACGATAGTGATGTGATCATCATCACAAAGGATCCTAAACTTGCCACTAACTAAACTATTAGGTTGGTACTTTGACCCGCTGCAACTTTGCAAGTCAGCGGGCGAATTGGCAAAGTTAATCCGAAATTCGTGAACAAACAGTTACCTACGTAACAAGGTAGTGGCACTTTTGACCTGGGCCGCCCGATAGTTTGAACTTGTCTAATTTAAGTGCAAGTGGCGTTTGCAGGGTTGTACTTAGGACTATTTCAGGGCCTCATAATGAAGGTCTGAGGCCATTGATTAATTAAAAAGGGAAGATGAGGTACTAGTTTCTCGAAAATGGCAACCTCATATTGTGTAAAATTGTGTGCTCCCACCTCGGTCAACGTCGGACCGGCGGCATGGGCGGTCGTGATTCGCGTGAAATATTGTTGTCTCGGTCTCGCTTCGGTCTTAGATACGTCTTTCCGTCTTTGTACTTCTTTGTATTGCACAGGACTGGAAATATAACTGTGAGCGTATGTGTTTTCGTGTAGTTGTAACACATGCCAATTTTTGAGTAAGCGCTGGGAGAACGTAACCTATCTTCCCTCATTAATTGATCAATGTCTGAGGCCCTGAAATAGTGACAAAGATGGCCGTCGTATGTTCTTTATTTTTGTTTACTTATTTGGTAATATTCATGTACCATGGTAAGTCAAAATATTGTCATGATCTTATTTATAGAACCAATTTAGAAGACCTTTTGTTTGGGGACCCGATCAGTTTCCCCCCAAATAGGTTTTTAATTATTACTAACTGCCGCCTTCGGCTTTGCACGCATTGTTTCTATAAAAAACGTAAGGTTTCCATGGGAACTGTTTTATGCGATAGAAGTTATGTTTGATTTCAGGCTTAGAGCTACATCTATGCAAAGTTTTAGCCCGATCCGTTCAGTACTTTTGGCGTGAAGGGTAACAAACATCTTTTCATCCATACATCCAAACTTTTGCATTTATCAATAATAATGTGATCTCTAAGTTATTTACAACGGGATTTGAGTTTTTAATTTTTCCGTTGTAAATAACTTTAGTATTAGTAACCAGATGGATTTAAAAGTTTTAGTGTGATCTCTGATCCTGCTGTTCTCTTTTTAACATACTTCAAAAAAGGAGGAGGTTCTCAATTGGATTGTATTTTTTTGTATTTGTATTTTTTTTGTTGTATAATTCAGAAATTTTGACTGGGTGGTCCGATTTTCATGATTATTTTATGATTATTTTTTTTATAAGAAAGCTGGTGCTTCCCGTGTAGTCCTATTTTAATTTTGTTCAGTTCTATCAATGGGATCCATGAAAATTCATGAAAAAACGATAAAAATTGAAGTCGGTTTAAAGTTTTTAAAAGCAAAACTAATTATTTCTCTCCTTCTTTTTCTTTCAATCCAATTTTTGGGGGACAGTATCGCTTACGTCCGTAGGTGTTGACCCTCTGTTACCCTACACGTGTCCTCTGGGTGGTGCTAAGAGCGGTACCCTCTGGTGGTAGGCTTCGGCCGTAGCTTGTCACCACCCTACGGAAGCCAGCCAGTCCGTGAAGCAACTCTGTTGTTTCGGAATGTGGTCCGGAGTAGTCATCTTCTAGACATTCGTGATTCATCGTCGGCCGCATCTTCGCTTTCCATCAGGTGAGATGTGGTCAAACTCAAGTATATTTCAGATAATATATATATATATATATAAATATATTTATGAAATGCCATGCTAGTGTCACTAATCTTACTTTTCCGGAGATTAATAGGAACCTACTTATTTAGCTGGTCTCTAAATCCGCCCCCTAAAACGGAATTGGGCCCGAAGTTTCCAAGTTTATACAAATTGCTTGATAACTCTTAACTACCCGGGTTAGTTATTAGTACCTATGCAATGAACTAAATTAAGTTATGAGTAAACCTATTGAATTAAGTTACCTATTTGGGAATTTCAGCCAGTTGGTGACTGGGTCATTACCATAGGTAGTAATTTATTTGACTTACCCGCTTCAGAAAATGGTGACTTTAGAGTGGGTGGGAACTAGTGAAGGGTGTGTTTGTGTCGTTGGATTAAAGGGTAACATAAGTCAATAGGCAATGATAAAATTGATTTTGCCAGAACTTTTGACTGGGTGGTCCGATTTTCATGATTATCACACTAATATTATAAAGGCGAAAGTTTGGATGGATGTATGGATGGATGTTTGTTACCTCTTCACGCCAAAACTACTGAACGGATCTGGCTGAAATTTTGCATACAGGTAATTCTAATACTGGAATAAAACATAGGCTACTTTTTATCCCATAAAACTGTTCCCGTGGGATGAAAATCACCTTTTAATGTTTTCATAGGAACAACGCGTGCGAAGCCGCGGGGCGCAGCTAGTTTTTTATATGAAAGCTAGTACTTCCCATGTGGTTCAGTTCTGACAATGGGATCCATGAAAATTCACGAAAAACTATAAAAAATGAAGTTGGTTTATAGTTTTTTAAAACAGAATTAGTTGTGATTTTGTTATTTGTGTCGTACTTTGTTTACTAACATGCTTCATTCAAAATGGATAAACCATAGGTACCTTCACACCAAATTCATTCACTCTCACCCATTTCACAAAACTTTTCGGCCTCAAAATTTATCATCAACTTTCATCAAAAATCCAATAATTAGTGTGTGACACAGTATCCCGCTTCCAGCCAATATCCTGTAAGTACTTGTGCTGTTACATTTTTGGTAACCTAACCTAACCTAACCTAACGGTTATTATTACCATTTATTGTGCAATCATGTTGCACAATTAATTGTAGAAAAATATGCCACAAACAACACAATGATCTCGATATTGTTGTTTTAGGATTCCTTACCTAAATTTTCTATGCTAGGTTGACCTAAAAATTATGGTAATCTCTATACAGATCCTAAATACTTATACCTTTTATACTTTTACCCGTTTAGAAATTCAAATCGATACCAGTTTAAAATGGAATCGTTTAGAAATTTTAATCATGACTTAATAAGATGCCTGCTAAATTTAGATAGACGTTTCTAATCATAGCTTAAAAAAAGGGAATGCAAAGAATAGGGTTAAAAATAGGGCTACTTTTAATTAAGTTGTTATAGATCTATCAATCTAATTTTAGAGCTGTCATCCCATAATTTTAAACGTATCAGTTTAATTTTTCCAACATCTAAAATGTTATGCAAGGAAATGGGTTATAGCTATTTTGACTAAGTTGAGTGGTTCTAGGTCTGTCAACTTAACTTTAGAGCTGCCATCTGTCAGTCTAATATATCATTTATCTAATACAATCTTTGCATAACTAAGTCTAACTTTTCTTACATACAGCAGTGTGGTAACATAGGTACTATTTCCACAGAAAGTTAAGTCAACTAGATCCTCCTCTATTCTCTACAGTTAGGTAGATACCTACCCACTATCTATCTTCATTTCATCAGCTCGTAAACAAAGGGCGGAACAACACCTGCAGACTAAAACGTGCCACAAAACCGATCTTAATTATTGCGATAAAATCCAGCTTAAATAAAAGCAGCATGGAATACTAACTAGCAGCGAGGCGGGATTTATGCTGGTTTAGGGGTCCGTACTGAAATAGCCATTGAAGAACCCTAACATAAGCAAAGTTCAACCTTTTTGGAAGTGTCATGGCGGCATGGCGGTGGGTTGATCAACACTACAATAGATAATTGATTTTGTTTCAAAATATTTTGTTATTTTTGTTAGATCGATATGCTGATGAATTAATCGTCATAAATGAATATAAAACAGAGAAGGATTTCTTTAAAATATTATTTAGATCTTTAGGTGGTAAGTATTAAAATTATTTATAGGTACAGTTCAAAACCACTTTCGTTAATTGAAGTCGAATTGGTCGACTCTTAACTAGTTTTACGATTCTTGGAGTTATACCAATGCATTGGTCAGCTCTAACCCAGTTTAATTTCGTTTACTCGTATTAATAAAGCAGCGAAATAGTAAAATAACTTGAACTATACGGTTCAATACAGAACTATATGTGCAACTCATGTGAAACTAATATCAAATATATTTCGGTCAAACACAGCTCTATTGACTATAAGAAAGGCGGAAGCGTCAAATCAAATATTTTTAATTTACTAGTAGGGTTAAAAGAAAACCGCCTAAAAACTGGTTTATCTAAATAATTGGACCTAACGAATCAAACATTTCAATAGAACGCAGGGAACCTAAGATCACGACCGATTTAGGTGCAAAACAATTTAGTTTGGAAATTTTCGTGATTTTTTTCTGCCGTAATTTTATTTACTAGGTAATCGTGTTTTCACTCTAATAGAACCAAATAAATTATGTAAAATTTTATGTAATTCACGTTTCTTTACCTCGGAACTCCCATGAGGACCGAGTTCTGCGTCTAGTTTGATTAACAAAACCTGCTAGAATCGGTTCCCTAAACAATAATTCTAGAGATACTTCCCAACTGCTTTCTATTTTATATTAAAAAAAAAATATCAGATTAATGTATAATTGTCACCTACACATAAAAATGTTATTGGTGCGTAGAACCAACTGTAAATCATCATCATCATCATTATCATTAGCCTATATTAGTCCACCGCTGGACATAGGCCTCCCCTAATGAGCGCCATAGCGCCCTGTATTCAGTATTCAGTCCTGTATCCAGCATCTGTCATCTGTCTTTCGCAGATCGTCATCCCACCTGGCCGGAGGGCGTCCTACACTACGTTTCGGCCTGACCTTATTGTGCACCCAGATTTTGCAGGCCGCGACGGTAGAAATAAATTGTGTCACCTTATTCGCATGTATTTGATGCAATAAATTTTCACTTTACTTCACCTACGGAACTCATCCCCGTTCTGACTACTTCACCCCTATCCTGTTTCTTTTCATCGCAGACCCGAGTTTTTCATCTAAATTGGAATGTTTTGAATTGTTGAATTCTGGTCACAGGTGCCTTTAAAGGAATGCCTTATTAAACCATCCCCATTAAAAACATGAAGGGGATGTTACGTCATTTATACCTACAGCCATGCATTGAAGATATCGGGAAATAATTTTTTTTTTCCTCATCCCATTCGTCGACCTCTGTGGCGCAGCGGGCGAAGGTCCGCTTGCGACGCAGGAGGTTACGGGTCGATTCCCGCCATTGGACAAATTTTTATACGATCTGTAGATATTTGTTCAGTGTGTTCTGGATACTTTTTATGTAGCTTGGGGCTAGAGTCAGAGTCAAAATCAAATCGTTTATTTCTTTAGACCTAAAAAATAAGCACTGAGACAAGTGATTTTTTTACTAAATAAACAGCTTGATAAATGGTAATTACTATCAAATAAGAAATAAGGTGCAATTGACTCTAATTCACATAATTTTTTTGTCCACTAGCGGAAGAAGTGAAAAAGAAACCACTAGCGAGTTTATCGCTTATCAACTAATACAATCTCTGCATAACTAGGTCTAACACAACTATGTTCTTACATAATATTGTCGGTGTGGTGGAACTGGATCATTAATCTTATCATCTATGGAGTAATAGGCTAGATAATGCTTTATTTATTATTCATTGGTACTTCCAACACTAAAAACTCTGTGTTTTATTTCCTTAAAACCTTACAAGACCTTTCCACACGAAAATTTTAAACTGCTGAACATTACGAGATAACGATATTACGCGAGGGGTTTGGCCATATCAACACGTTTGGCAGGCAGGTTTGTGACCGCAGTGGCAGTAGAGGTGTTAAAATACACAGAAGAACGCTGCTGCCTTTCCTTTGGTAGGTAGATTCGCTTTGTTGGCTCTTACATTACAATCTAAGAATACCTATAAGAACGAAGATACCTGCCTCGCAGTACCACCCGAAAAGGTAAATATAATTATGTACTTCATGAAGACCTTTATACCTACTACGAATTTTTAAATTCTGACAGTTAATTAATTCTTTATTAATTTTTACTATATATATTTTATTATGTTACTACAATGTGACGTAAAATGCGAAAAATTATAAATAAAATGTTTATATATAATATTTATCATTAATTGATGCATTGTCTTGCCAAAGATACCTAATGGTAATGCCTCACGTGACTGTGATTAATTTCAGACACAACAGTTTCTTAAAAACCTTCTTTGTTCCGAATATAGCCTCATATTATTAACCGAAGAGGAAAAAGTAATGACAAAGGTAAAGCAAAGTTAACCAGAAAAGCCCTTTTCGACCAAAAACATCCCATCAACAAGCCCTTCACAAATTGCGAACTCGCTCAACAATATCCCTAATTCAGTGACCGTAAAACGTAAACTCCGAAAAGAACATCCTTAGCGATATACTTACTTATGTACCTACTAACTACCCGCCCGGGCTTTGTATGCGTAGCAGAACAGTATCAGAATTCAAACATATGGCGTTGGTAGAGTGAGTTTACTGAGAAACGATTTAACACGCGTTTGTTTGATTTGACGCGTCGCACGCGGCGTGCACCGCCACTCTTCACGCCTCGCCTATTCATAAACATCCCCGTTCATTGCGATATGTTTGTGTTTACGCGTGCGATGACGGGACCGCTGCACGCGCCGCTGCACGCCCCGCGTTTCCGTAAACAAGGTCTAAGGGTAATCATTCCGTAGGCTGAATCCGTAAGGTACAGTTACAAGTCGTGTAAATAGAGAATTGAATTGAATAGAAGGACTGCGGGACACAATGTCTCACCATGTCGTACTATCCCACTAAAGGTTACATTTGACCAAAAATCACACTAATATTAGGTATATGTAAATGCGAAAGTTTGTATGGATGTATGGATGGATGTTTGTTACCTCTTCACGCCAAAACTACTGAACAGATCGGCTGAAATTTTGCATACAGGTAATTCTAATCCTGAAATTAAACATAGGCTACTTTTTTCCCATAAATCAGTCCCCGTGTTGGTTTGGTTTAATTGCACACCAGTAAATCAAATCGGTGTAGTTTTTCCGATATTCAACAATAATTGTCACATTTCAGCCAATTTACTCAAAACCTTTTTTTTACTTAATAAGTATAGGCACAACAAACATTTATATTTTAAACAATTACTTATATATGTTTTTTTTATATATTATTTCTTGAATTATATACCTTTCACGTAAACCGTATGAATTCCGTTCGGTAGTTTTTGGGTTTATACAGACAGACGCATAAGGGGATTTTGTTTTATAATAATGTGCCTACTAAATCCGGCAGGGGGCGGTTCTGTCCGACAATTAGTGGTGTTGAAAAACACTTAAATTCGCCAGCTAATGTGTTTTTGGAGACCTAATGACCTCTTGGGTTGGGGAAAGGATGCGTAAGGAATATGTAGGTACCTACAATCCGTTTAGCTTTCGGAAGGTTTCCGGAAAAATTCTCGTGTCGTAATTACGAAAAAATCGTATACGATAAACCGATCGTGTCAAACTGTGTGTGTGCTAGTGCTGTGTGTAAAACTCTTAGGTTCTCCGAATACAACAAAATAAAATAAAAAAGCGTGCCGCGTATTTTGTCGATTTCCGGAAAATGTCTTGTCTAATGTGACATGCTGAACGAATAGCCTTCTGAATATCGATAACTAAAACTTATAAGATGTTTCGAAATCATTATTCATTGTTTTTTTGACAAATGTCATTTTTTGGGCGAACCGTACATTTTTTCAAAAAACTAAAAATGGCAATATTTTTTTCTTCAAAATAAAACAGTAAAATCCTTAGAACAAAACCTTCTAACTACAAAAGAAACGGTAGCTACCCTTAAGGGGCCAAGAATTTGCCCCACCCTGTATATTTGTAGTGCTCCTTCTAAGATTAAGTATACATAGCTATACATATGTCTGAAGTTTGACTTGGGTAGGTATTACTTAAGTGCTCTACAGAGCACTTAGATATTACTAGTTTAGCCCCCCCCCCCTTCAGAACAATTATACCAACAAACTGCGATCCCCAACCCACGCTGGGCATGCGGGCATTAACCTTCATGAAATAAACGTCAATCAGGCGCTTATCAGGGGGAGGCCTGCGTCCAGCAGTGGACTAATACAGCTCCATACAGGCTGTTGAGGTTGAGGTAAGTAGATATAAATAGCGTGCATTTTTACAGCGATTTCGATCATTCTAACCATCTATTTTTCCACATTAACACAATAATATGACAAAGGTCTATAAGAAAGTATTTTTTTTATAGTTTACAGAGCGTTTGACCAGAATCTCTGGACCAAATCTGGAAAGTGACGATGAGGCCGCCGATGAATCGTATGAAGTCCCAACGTCCCATGTCCAATTCCCAGCGTCTCACGTGAAACGTTGGGAATTCGTGGGGCCTACTTGTAAAAGAAAAATCGAAGGTTCGTTTCCTTGTTGTGCAACTCTTATGTCGCCTGTATAAGATGATGCAAACGCTATTGCATGAATATGAATTAATAACTTCGATTTTGTAGGGGCCTTGGATGTTGTTAGAAATTCACTCCGAGAGTACAACATTTTACAAAGATAAATGTAGATTTTCTAGGCCTAGGCTACTTTAATCCTACACAAAAGACTACAAAGTCACAGCCGGAAGCTGGTAAATAAAATATCGACTTTTCAGGTAAAATTCTACATAAATCCGAACATTTTCAGAGTTTCCGTAAATCTTTTGCCTAATCACACTCCTATCTCTTCAAACAAACCACCGTACAAAACGTACATTGGTACTTTGGTACGTACGTGCGCAATCACACTGAAACCAGAAGGAATTTACAGAACCGTTCAATATTCATCGTGTTCGTAAAAAAACGTATACGATAAACCGATCTTGTCAAACAGTGTGAAAGAAAAATATTTTTATGTACCTTATAAAGAAAACATACACACAAAACGAAAGTGTGCGAGTAGTGTAGCGTGAAAAACTGTTAGGTTTTCCGAATACAACTAAATAAAATAAAAAACTCACCGCGTATTTTGGCGGTTTTAAATGTCTTGACTAAATGTGACATGCTGAACGAATAGGTCCTAAGCCTTCTTATTATATCTATTACTAAAACTCATAAAATGTTTCGAAATTATTATTTCCCAAGTAACTAGGTTCGAGTTCAATATATTTATTTAGTTTAGTGCTCCTTCTTCTAGTTTTACAAAATCATCATGCATTAGCAGGTCAACTACGCCATTTAAGAAAATCGTATACCTAAGATAAAACCGCTGACCCTATAAAACTGACTGGTGTGTAAATGCGCACTGTAGCCAAATACAAACGTATTTTCCGGGATCGTATAACACGCTGACAGGTTACAGGGTACAGAATACCCAACAGTGAGCCGAGGGTCTATCTGACCCGCGGGCGCTTTCGAGTCACAAGAAAGCCTGTGATTTATCTCGTCTATGGAAATGTAAGTAAGAGTGATTGTGTACTTCCTACTAGGATAAAGTATGTAAAATAATGAACTAGATAGGGAGTATAATAATATATTTTAGAATTTTTGCTGACTGCTGTGGCGTAGAGGGTGAATTCGGATAATTTTTTGTGAAATCTCCAAGGTTGGTTCTGGAATTTCGTGTTCTTTTGGCATCCATTAAATTATTTTATGAAGAACTTTTGTGAAGTTATAATACAGGGCTATTGTCTATTGGTAATTAACTGAAACTGCGTCAACTGCGGGTTCTATTTGCCATCATGAATGTGTGTGAAGATGCCAGGTCTTAATTCCTTAAATTGGTATTGGTAGTAACCAATACCAATTCATTCCTAATATCTCTTCGCCTCCATTCAATAATAATCGTTTGAAGAGGTTTTATTTAAACTAAACTTAAAACGGGTCTGCTCTGAATTATCAGTGGGTATGGAAGTTGTTCCGGACAAACATGTTTTTTCATTTTGTATCAGAGACAATAGAAAATAAAGGCCGGGTATCTTCACAAATCTGTCGTCAAGATGGACTGACGCTGGATTTCACACAGTGAATGACCAATAACTGTCTATAAACTAACTATAAGTCAGTACCAAATCGGCAAAAAGTAGCTGACAACAATGTTTAAAAACCGTAGATAGTATTTATCGCCGTTTCTTCTAAGTATTTAGTTATTATGGCCTTGTGGTGCCGGCTTAGATTTTGTATCACCCCAACTCTTCTCACGGGTGTCACATGAGGGGATATCCATCAGGGGGCGGGCAGCAGCGCCCCCTGCAGAAATATTCTGCCACCAGACTGCGATCCCCAACCCGCATGAACAGCGTGGGGATTATGGGCACTACCCCCCATAAGATAAAAGCACTTTTCAGGGGTAGGCCTGAGTGCTGTGGAGTGTGGTGAGTTAAGTATTTACGGATAGCCTACACCAATAAAACACTTGCTAAGCTGATCGAATTGAAAAGTAAAGTATACTTTAAGAGTCAATGAATACGAAGAAACCCACTCGAGACAGAATAAGAAAAGTACTTTAAGATAAATAAAACGCCTAATCTAATACAAAGAAATTAGGAATTCTTAATTCGTTAAGAACCATAATAAGACCCATCTTGCGACGTGTTTGGAATAACATTTTTTATGTGAATCTAAAAGTTACGATAAAAATACCTAATTAAGAATTTTCTTGCTGAAACTTCTAACATTCTTATAAAGTTGTGTATATTTCTGTTTGTATTTGGAAAGGGCCGTCTTAAAATAAGGGTGTATATTATTAAATTAGGATTTAAAAATGTTTTCGTGAATTGGAGAAAATTCTAATAATGCAAATTGATAAAAACAATTTTATCGAAATAAAATTGAGAAGAAACTCTTAAACTATCTGTATTTTGTTTTATCTTACTTTGTTTTCAAGACTTTAAGGTCTTTTGTTTGTGTTTTCTTTATTCGTGGAGTGACGAGAGGTCGTGGAGTGACGTGGAGTGACGAGAGGTGTAGAGGGTCTACGTATAATTTAAAGGATTCCGCCGCCGCCGTAGAGGTACTAATATGTTGTAGAGGGGCTACACCATAGATGGTTTACGTCTTCTTTACCAGATTCTGCCGTAGAGGTACTATGTCGTAGAGGGGCTACGCCGTGGATGGTCTACGTCTTCTTTCTCAGATTCTGCCGTAGAGGTCCTATGTCGTAGAGGGGCTACGCCGTGGATTGTCTACGTCTTCTTTATCAGATTCTGCCGTAGAGGTACCACGTCGTAGAGGGGCTACGCCGTGGATGGTCTACGTCTTCGTTATCAAATTCTGTCGTAGAGGTACTATGTCGTAGAGGGGTTACGCCGTAGATGGTCTACGTCTTCGTTATCAGATTCTGTCGTAGAGGTACTATGTCGTAAAGGGGCTACGCCAATGCGGAGTACGTCGCCGTATTCGGTCCAACTACGCCATTTGCTACCAAAAATAAGAATAACAAAACCTGGTTCAGCTTGACTCGGTTTTAACCTTCTAGCTCTTTGACTCGGTTTAGCGCTTGAACCGGCGTAAAATGCACTGTACTCATAGATCGCTAAACTGAGTTTATCTTATACGCGTTCAATTGCAATAGTGAAATTGGATCTGAGAGAGGAAATATGGTTTGGTTGGATTTACGGCTTAGGCTTACCTCGCGTAGCGGAATCTCATGAGATTTTTTTTCTCTACGAATTATTTATAATCGGCTTACTGAATTTAAACTTACACGCACGGCGAATAAAATTCCTCCGATTTTGTAAGTCTACACAGTTCCCTGCTGAGACGCACGTAAAATCAATGGATAACAGAGGAAAAATATTGTGTTCTCTTCTTTTAAAATGAATAAAAGACATTTAATAAATCAAATAGTATTCCTAAAATTTTAGACCTCGACGGTACTTGAGTCAGCCTCCTTCCCTCAGTACGGGAATGCGCTAATCAACTACACCACGAGGCTTAGAGTGTTCCATAAACAATTTACTTCAAAATTGTACTTTAAAATTGTTATTTATCTCTGAATCTGTAAAAGCTACCACTTTCATTTAGGGAAATGTTACTTCGATCTTTTATCTTGAATTACGTGTTTTAATAATTAATTTTGTTGTAAAAAACTATAAACCGACTTAAATTTTTACAGTTTTTTCAAGAATTTTCATGGATCCCATTGTCAGAACTGAACAAGCTTAACATGAAGCCACACGGATGGCACCAGCTTTCATATAAAAAAAAATCATGAAAATCGGACCACCCAGCCAAAAATTCTGAGGTAACAAACATAAAAAAAAATACAGACGAATAGAGAATCTCCTCCTTTTTATGAAGTCGGTTAAAAACACGATTGGTGAAAGTTTTCTCGATAGTTTATTTAAAAAAAAATTTTTTTTTTTGATTAGTTGTTATATTAACTTGTAACTAGGTAAAAACTGTTTTGGCGCATAGAAATATCGATGGACGTCTCTGCTCTGTGCTTCTCACTCGCGAGAAAACCATATCTTGTCATCCCGCTCGAAATCCATCTCGTATCGGCGTTATTGCATACTCTTAAATGACGGTGGTGTCAAAACTCTGGGAGTTCCTAAGGACTCTTTCCACCTTCAAGACGAAAGACAATTTGAAATTTAAGCGTTTACTGCTAGATCGGGAGAAGGACGCTGCTTAGAACAGGGGCATATGAGACTATATCGTATCCATTTTGAATGGAGCATAAACGTAAACAAACCGCCCATACTTAATCTAAAATTCACTTTGTTGGCGCGTCCTTTTATACGTAATTTACATTACTTGTCGATTTAAGATCCTTCCTTCAATAAAAATTGCTTACAATTATATCTGAAACTCGTCGCCAAGCAAGTGAGATTTTGTTATTTGTGTCGTAGTTTGTTTACTAACATGTTTCATTCAAAATGGATAAACCGTAGGACTTGTGAGATTTTTTAAGTTTATAGAAGTATCAAAAGTTAAAGTTCAAAGTTCAAAATCATTTATTCCAAATATGTACATAGATTGGTAGCTCAGGTTCTAGTTACGGCTGAAGTTGGTACATACACCATGTTAAATTGGTATAGCAATTTGTCATCTTACACTATAATTTAAAGTACCTATAGCAATTTATTTTTTCTACGAACAAGTATAACAGTTTTGAAGATAATCAGTCGTTGTAAATACTAATTCTATTTTATATATTTAACTAGCTTTTCCCCGCGGCTTCGCACGCTTTATTCAAGAACTCTATGTCCGTCCCCGAGATACCGTTTACCTCCCTGCCAAATTTCATCAAGATTCGTTCAGCCGGGAACGGGATAAAAATTATCCTATGTCAATCTCCTGGGTTCTAAGGTACCCTCCCACCAATTTTCAGCCAAATCGGTTCAGCCGTTTTTGAGTTATAAGTGTTGTAACAAACACGACTTTCTTTTATATATATAGATTATAATATATTTTCGGCCTTTAACTGTAATTTCCTTTATCATGAATTATTTAAAAATAGGTCAGCTAGTTATTAATAATTATATGTAAATAATTATTGAGATCATCAATCCAACAATGTTAGATTATAAGTTCATTTATATTCTAATATTGTTTGCTTTGTAGCCAGAGTCGCAGTTCTTTGGTATTTTTTGTCAGCGAAAGGCTTTTTATAGTTTTAGGTAATGCATTATATACTTTTCCACACATGGCATGGTATCCCCGCTGACATCACAAATCTGTCTTCATATTATGCGAAAAATAAAAGAGGGTCGCCAACTCTAACTGAATATGAGTACTACTTAGTTAAATATGAAAAATATGATCGATCAAAATAATTTAAAGGATCATCGAGACATGCATTTGAAACCACGCCCCTTCATTTTGATTTAAATCGCTCGTATAAGTTTTTTTAAGATCAGTCTTTTGAGAACAGTTTAATAACTCCGTGCAAAATGTTTATATTTTCTAGTACCTATTAGTCCATTAAACCCTTAAAAGGCAATGACTTGTTATTGCCTTTGTTAACAAGTAGGTACAAAATAAATTATAACTCAACCTAAAACTTTTGCGCACCTGAATAGACATCATTATTGTACCCGAAAAGTTTTAAAATATTCCTCCCTAATTATCACAATAATAACCCTTTCACAGAGATTTCTTGATGAGACAAAACTTTCAGGGTCCTATTAAAAATTGAAATTATTTCAAATCAAGCGGACTGCTGCAAGTTTTTGAACTGGCGAAAATTTAGAGATAAAACTCCCCAAAAATTTTGGGGGTTTGGAAGTTTTAATCGGTTGCTAAGTTGCTACCTGTTAATATTTGAGCAGTTCTTAACAGGCTGGCTAATTATTCAATGCCTGAAGCGGGTATGCAACATCCGGTTTGAGCGTTACAGGTAACCTAGCTATTTATTCATGGGATCGGAAGATGATAAATTAGCAGGTAGAAGAGTCTTAGGTAATAGCTTAGACACTAAATTATAAAAGGGGAAATTAAAATGTAGTTGGAATGACTGATGCTTGACAATTCACGCAGCACATAACATTATCCAGCCCTAAGCTAAGCAAAGCTTGTGTTATGGGTACTAGATAACTGATATATATAATATAATACAATACATAGATCGTTTTTTTTATTATGCATAGAAACATCCAGAACGCCCTGAACAAATATCTGCAGATCGTATACACAGTTGTCCCGAGGCGAGAATCGAACCCGCAACCTCCTGCGTCGCAGTTGGACCTTCGCCCACCGCGCCACAGAGGTCGTTAAGCTTATAATTTGTTGCTAATTACGCGTTCGCTTATTATCCCGATGTGTAACATGAAAAACGAAGAGATTACGAAAAACATGAGTAATATCGCAATAAAGTCTACTTTAGTAAAGAAATATTAGCAGCACAAAAAGTTTCAGTAAGAAAACTGGGAGTTGTTCTCTCATACTGTGATTTATATCAATGGTGAAAGAAAATGAGTTGAATTTGAAATACAGAACCGGCCATGTGCTAGTTGGACTCGCGCACGAAGGGCACACGTTATGTATCGAGCAACTTATCGAAGATTAGCCCTCGTTATACTATATCGGTGGCAGACGGTAAGAATACGCTTGTTTGATAGAGTCTGTTCAAATAGTCGTGGGAATTGAGGGCGCGCGTGTGCTAATTGACAACTTTTGTTGCGTTGACAACACTGCTCTGTGTATCTACCATGAGTTGTCACAGTTAAATTGCCTGACCTTACTACAGTATTTACGTAAGTACAGTTATCCACAGCGCCTTTTAGTACCGTAACTATCCGCTAGAGGCGCTTTAGAAGTTTCCATACATTTTTGTAACTACAGTCGCTAGCGAGTACAGATTGTCAAAACTCATGGTAGACACACTGTTATTGCAGTACGATTAAAATTGTAAGTTCACCGTAACGCTACGACGCTTCTCTTTTTGAACTGACTTTACGAATCAATTCACTCAATATTTTGACAGGTCTTGCCAACGACGACGTATTGGTATGTCACGTGACGTAAGGTTGCGTTGCCTGTGTGAACATTATGGCTGCTCTACACAGGGTCAGTGCACAAGTCAGTAGAGGCGGTGCCAATTCCGGCGCCGATATTGACTTCAGCTGTTTCCAAACAGTCGTAATCGTGGTAAGTTTTTATGAAGTTTAAAACAACTTGAGTGAACTCAGTGGGAAAACAGCAAAAACAACGATTGAATTACTTTCATGTACCTACCTACGATTCGTATGCAAATATAGAAGTCAGCGCTGACTTGAAATCAATTTTCTTTAGGTTTATTACGGGTCAGCGCTGACTTGCCTCGAATTCCGAGTCAGTCACCGACCTTGTGTAAACGAGCCTTTATCTGTGATACGGAAGATGGCGTCGAAGAATCATGTAAAAAAACATTTAATAAATGTATTTCAGATTCTGAAGAGTCCGTTCCATTGTAGTAATTGATCGGTTATGAAAAAATTACAATATTAATTATGAACAAACTTTCACACGTGTTGGTTCGGGGGCTACTTTGACTAATATCCTTTCAACTATCATACATCATCATGGTTCATGAGAATTGCACTGAACCTGGTGACAGACGGACAGACAGACGGACGGGCAGCAGTCTTAGTAAATTTGGGTACGGAGCCCTAAAAATGCATGAAGAATGGCGCAGTTGTTATTCAGACGATGCTTTCGTAAATATTCAAAAGGTTGTGACTCGTAAGCTCTGAAGTGATTAAGGCATTTGTGATAAAACTAAATATTTACTAAAAATTTCTAAGTTATTTACTTTGCTTCTTTACCGCGGTCATCCAACAATAATTACTCTTTAGTATGATGACAAGCTACATATGATCTATTTGTCATAAAGCTGCAAATTAGGTCAATAGATTCGAATAACATAAATTCACATGCTTGGAGTCGAGATAAAGAGATATACTCGTAATTGGACAATATTTATTGAACAATGGATCTCAAATCAGCAAGTAAGTACTTTCCATTTTTAAAAATGGTCTACAAGAAATTTGAGAGTTTATTTTTTGTGCAGGGTTTAAAAAAAATCGAAAAGTCTTAAGTTTTCTCGATTATCTACTTAATTACTCATTTGGCCGCATCAAGGTAAAATAGCACAATCATAATTCAAAAAGCTGTGTGTTGCCGACTTAGAATTTGTACCACCCCAACTCTCCCCAACTCTCCTTGAGGCGACTAAGGATATCCACCAGGGGCGGCAGAGCCTGCAGAAAAATTCTACCACCAAATTGCGATCCTCAACCCGCATCCCCAGTATAGGTTTTATAGGTACTACCCCTATGGGATGAAAGCCAAAAAGGTGCTTATCAGGAGGAGGCCTGCGTCCAGCAGTGGACCAATACAAGCTGTTGAGGTGAGGTAAGGTAAGGAATTCAAAAATATTTATTGAAAAACATCACAAAGCTTCTAAAAGTCAGTATCCGCTTTTTTGATAACACAACTAACGTCCAAACAAGAGTGTTGCCAAAATCAGCACGCATAGAGCTGTTATTTACACTGAAGGAAATTACACTGTTGCTCTTTGGGAGTTTCTCTTATTTGATTCTTACGACAACCACGGCATTAATTGGGGTTTGAGGGCCGCAAGTTTTTATTCCTTCACCGACACGACTATGCGTTAAAACCTAGGTAACAGTGCAGTTTAGTGCAATTTCCATCCATTTGATTCCAGCTGATCTTTTGACGTCATTTCTGGTCTTCTCTGTGATCGATTTTCGCCCCATGTTCTCCATTCTGCCAGTTGTTTGCACCACGAGGCTTTTTTTCGCGCGTCGTGGCCCTTCAAACTATGGGTACGCAGCTCAACCTCAACCTCAACAGCCTGTATCGGTCCACTGCTGGACGCTGGCCTCCCCCTGATAAACGCCTTGCTGGCGTTTAACTCATGGGGGGTACTTAAATCCCCACGCTCGGCATGCGGGTTGGGGATCGCAGTTTGGTGGAAGATTTGTTCTACTGCCCGCCCCCCGGTGGATAACCCTTAGTCGCCTCTTACGACACCCACGGAAAGAATAGGGGTGGTGCAGATTCTAAATCAGCAAGCCAGCTGCACGCGGAGCTCAAAGGAGCATAATCAAATTACCACCTGTTAAGCGCCTATAGAGAATTATTTGAGTTCCAGAGAATGCTAATGAATATAAATTCCCGTTCATTATGTCTGCATTTTGCAGTTTAATTAAGTTCGCTGCGCTTTCGACTCTTCCTGCGAGGTACAGGCGTGCGCGAAAGTTGTATTTACTTAGCTGTTATTTTAAGGGGGAAAGTTTTTGAAAGTTTCGTATGAGCAGCCGGTATGAACATGGTAATAATACACACTTACGCCACGGATGAAGTTTAGATTGTACCACCATTACCAGGTAAAACACTATTCTAGTCCTTGATCAATTAAAATTCAATGCGTTAGGTGCATCTAGTATCGACACCTAAATTACATATATTATAAACTTACAAAATAGATGCAAATAAAATCCTTAACAAAAAACTAAGTAAAACTATAACTACATATATTCACGTATATTTATCGCGTTTATTTATGTATTTTTCCCCTACGCTTCAACGGATATTTAAAATTATGTGTTCAGACCGCGTTTAAAAACTTTAAAAGCATTATAATAATAATGCTGGACAATTCACACAGCATTATCTAGCCCCAAGCTAAGCAGAGCTTGTGTTATGGGTACTAGATAACAGTTATACCTACATAATACAATGCCCTTATTTGAGACACAACTAAAAAGCACAGTATTAGTAACACAGTGAATTAAGTAAGTAATATAAATTTTAATTCCAATAAACATAACCGATGGCTGACGCTTTGATTTGGTACGTAGGTACCAAATCAAAGTGTGATTAATCGGTTATAACACTTTTGTTTGGTAAAGCAGGTAACTACTACCTACTTTACCAAACTAAAGTTATTTAGTTATTCTAAACATCGCGATCAAAACTATTCCAAATTAATTTATATTATTTTATTGTCATTTTCTTTGTTTTTGTCATAGTCTTGTTAATCTTAATTTCGGCAGCAAACAAAATTATAACAAAAAACGTACTAGAAAACTACAAATAAAAATACTTTTCTCAAACGAGACCGTAGGTTTTGGTTTGTTTTTGTAAGCAGTTCATATTTTCCACCAAAAGCAGTTCGTATTTTAAATAAAACCGCGACTAGTGTTTTCTGGCAGCTTTGTATTTTGGCCTTACCAGTCCGTACGTATCCAGAATTTCTAGATTAGTTAGTTCATGTGTTCTAGCATAGTACGGAATACAGATCAGCTCGCTTCTGATATAGAGAAATTGCGGGAAACGACGAGAGGTAATATATCTGAGAAGAATTATTATGATTTGGTGTGATTTCAGAAGCAGAATACCTAATGTTTCTTTACTTATTTATTTAAGGGGAAACACCGATTCAAAAGTTTATATTTTTTGAAGTAAAAGCAGTGATAAGTGCGATTGCAGACTGTTGTAAACAGAGTGCAGGTAACTCAACGGATCCATATCAGATAATTTATGTACAGTTATATTTGCATAGGTAATCTGTTTATGAATGTGAATGATTCCTAGCGATTATTAACTAAGTTAGGGTTGTATTACTTTACTTTACTTAAGTACATGGGGCTAACTTATGTTTTTTTATTGTGTCTAGTATGTATTTATTTGCGAAAACCTATTAATGGTCACCAGGATCATTCACATTTATAAACAGATTACCTATGCAAATATAACTGTTTAAATTGTTTATATATATATTTATATAAATTACAATCGTGTCACAAGCCATGATTGTAATTTTCCTTTCATTATAAAGATTACATAAAGGCACGTTTAATTTCCTACAAAGTTACAAAA
The DNA here is from genome assembly GCA_955876795.1 of Eupithecia tripunctaria. Taxonomy (NCBI): domain Eukaryota; kingdom Metazoa; phylum Arthropoda; class Insecta; order Lepidoptera; family Geometridae; genus Eupithecia; species Eupithecia tripunctaria. The sequence goes on from OY041622.1 coordinate 7,325,883, forward strand.
ATGTTTTATGGCTACCTATCACCACCTTTTTGAAGAATAGCTAGAGACTAGATACATTCTGAATAAATTGTCCAACATTATTAAATAATGAGGAATAAAATAGATGTTATGTGAACACCTCTGTATCATTCCTTATAAAATAGTAAAATATATATATATATATAATAATCATCCAAATCGGTCCATTGATGACGGAAAAATCGACGAACTTACATAAAAAAAACAGATGTATTTTCAAAGTTGGCTATAAAATAGGGTAGCCATGTAACTTAATAGTGCTCAATATTTTTCCTACCTAGCTAATTCTTACTGCCATATCCTCTTTATCTGAACAAATCCAGCGTATTAACAAAAATTGCCAACTTCATAAAAACATCGTAAATATTCCCAATAACTATTGATTTACTGGGCAGTTTCCACTGGTTGGGCACGGTTTATTTTCACCCTTATGTTGCTGGAGATAAGGCTCAGGGGAACGTGTTTGACGGAGTATGTTACTTCTGATTCGAGGCTCAATTTTATGGGCAAATACTGTGGTTTTCGGTTTATAGCTGCCCTTAGCGATACGGATGTACCCGTGTGGCTATGAAACTGACTAGAACTATACTTTATTATATATTTGCCTGCTGAGGGGGCTACTTAGTACCAACCCAATAGGTACTTATATCGTATCCATTTTGAATGGAGCATAAACGTAAACAAACCGCCCATACTTAACCTAAAATTCACTTTGTTGGTGCGTCCTTTTATACGTAATTTACATTACTTGTCGATTTTAGATCCTCCCTTCAATAAAAATTACTTACAATTATATCTGACACTCGACGCCAAGCAAGTGAGATTTTATTATTTGTGTCGTACTTTGTTTACTAACATGCTTCATTCAAAATGGATAAACCATAGGTAGGTACCTACCTACTTGTGGCTAGTTTTAGCGTTCCAATAATTGTTAACTGTGTTTGTTCGTGTAACTAGATAAAAGATAAAAGATAAAAATTTGTTTATTTTACCCAATAGTTACATGACAAAAATAGTGGTACAATACATAAATTAACAGGTCATATAAAACGAATAATTAAATCTAACAATAGGTACATTGGATAAAAAGGGACCCTAGCTCAGCATTTTGCAGTATAAAGCATTTGCCCTATACTGCGCTGGTTTTCAGTTAGGGTCCCTATGAGTGACGACAATACAATATAGGTACAGCTACATACCATAGACAACATATAATACAGATAGGATAATTAATACAAACAAAAAACCTCACAAGGAAAAATAACACAAACACAGCGATTACTATATAATTTAAAAACTATCGCTAAAATGGGACAAGGCAGAAACAAAATGAAATGAAACAAAAATTACTGCGTCCATTCAACCAACTGACTTGAATCGGCGGCTGCGCGCAAGCGCAATGGGAAATTAGCTTTCGAGCTGGTAACACGATTGGGTACCAACCTAAGAAAGAAATTTGCCAACTACCAGGTACCAACATACGTGACAGAATTTTTTGACGCCCGCCGCCGTTTCGGCGCGGCATTTATTTTTGCTTGCAATGCAAATCAATACAGGGATATCGAATCAGTTCAGAACAAGTTATTAAATTCTCTTTGTTCAGGAATTAAAACTACGGAAGGCTAGTGGCGAACTGGTTTCACTTTGCGTTGCGTCAGCGTAGATATATCTTTTGATGGACAAGTGAATGAATAAGTGAGATACTGACGCCGCGCCGCCCCACCGCCAATTCAATTTTCAGCGAGACAAACTATTTTGTAAGTACATACACAGTGTTCGTATCAGCTATGCCTCTCTTCTATGCCTGTAGGAGTTTCTGTTCCGTAATTAGGAGTTTCTTGAGCTGACTTCTAAAGGTGTATAATGATTTTGCAGCCCGGACCGGCGGTGGGATATTGTTCCAACTACTGGACGCCGCATATTTGAAGGATCCTCTAAAAGCCATAGTCCTGTGCTTAGGAGTGCAGAAAACTAGGGAGCATGCTCTACTGGGATATCTTGACTGGTCCCTAGCCCAAACAAGTTTGTCAGCAAGGTATGTAGGACACTGTCTGCTTATGACCCCAAAAATAAGCACTGCTATGTGTAGTCTTCTACGAGCCGACATTTTAAGAATATTAGAAGAGTTTAAGAAGGGAGTAATGTGGGACCGTGGTGGGATGTGGAAACAATAGCGAGTACATGCATTTTGGACCCGCTGTATTAGATTTTGTGTTCGTTTTAAGAGACATGGTCCATAGACCACATCACAATAGTTCAGCTTTGATAGCACCAGGGACTCGCACAACTGTATACGGACTGCTTCGTTGACGTATGGACGAATTTTATAAAGAAGCTTCAAGCGGTAGAAACAGTTCCGTACACACTCTGCAACCTGATTTTCAAAGAGTAGATGGGAGTCCATGAGAATACCAAGATTTTTTGCTTCTTTCACCTGCTCTACAGCAACATTATCAATTTCAATTTTTATATGTGTACCTTGTAGTGACTGAGTCTTTTTTCTTGTACCTATCAACAGAAACTTTGATTTCCTTGGATTTATGACTAAGGAATTATGCTTAGACCAATTTGTTATTTGTGCTAAATCAGAATTTATTTTATTTACAGCAGCTGTGATATCCTGGGTCTTGAAAGAGAAGTACAGCTGAATATCATCAGCATAGATATGATGACTACAGTGCGTGAAAGATTTTACTATGTCGGCACAATACAGTGAGAAGAGGATTGGACCGAGAACCGAACCCTGCGGCACTCCCCGCAGCACAGGCCTGGGACTAGATTTTAGGGTACTTCCATTAGCTGAAGACAGCTCAACATACTGGTTTCTGTCACTCAGATAGCTGTGGAACCATCTAATGGTGCGTGAGTCAAACCCATAGTAAGACAACTTTGACAATAAGAGTGGAATATGGATACAATCAAATGCGCGCGAATAGTCCAGTAGAATGAGTATGCTAACCATGCCCTGATCCTGTGCAGTTAGTAGACCATCTACCACATCCAATAGAGCAGTTGCCGTGCTGTGACCTTTACGGAACCCCGACTGTGCAAGTGGTAATATTTTATTATCCTCAAGGTATTTGGTCAGTTGTAAAATGACAACTTTTTCTAAGACTTTGGATAGACAGGGTAGCAAACTTATTGGCCGAAGATCCTGGTGTGTGGATGGGTTATTGTTTTTAGGGATCGGTCTAACTTTGGCTGTCTTCCAGTAGTCGGGGAAGACACCACTCTCAATGGAACAGTTTATAATAGATGTTATAGTATCAAGTGAGTCAGGCAATGTCATGCAGATCATCTCGAGTGATATCTCATCCACACCTAGAGCGTTTGACTTAAGCTTACGAAATATGCCCAGTACTGTGTCTTTACTGGTTACTTGCAGAGAAAAAACTGACGGGCTATATGTATAATGTTCAAAGTAGGTCATTTGCGATATGGTCACATGCTCTTCACCAGGGACATTGAGGAAATGTGAATTTATAATATCTGGGTTGCTTAGATGTAGGGGTAATTCTAAGTCTGATTTATTATTATTGAAAACAGTTTTCTTCAAACTTTTCCATAATTTTCTGGGGTCCCTAATATTATTATTTATGTTTTCAGTAAAGTAAGCCTTTTTCTCACTTTCAATAGCTTCTATAACAAGTTTCTTCATGAATTTATAGCTAGTTTGATGTACAGTAGCAGGCTGCCTACGATACTTGCTATGATAACTATCTCGTATGCGTATCATAGTTTTTACTGTGTCTGTGATCCACGGGTGGGGGGGCTCTTTAAAAGTAGTGGTTTTAAGAGGAGCATGAAGATCAAATAGAGTGTGTATTATTGTAGAAAAGGTTAGAACTGATTTGTTGACATCGGACATTTCTTTAAATGAGTTCCAATTGATGCTATTTAGATCGTTATGATATAGCTCAGGAATAATACTTCTAAATGGTCTGTAGGTAATAGTTCTAGGCACTGGTTTGTCTTTTTTTATGTTCACCTCGATCATGATCATAGCATGGTGACCAAGGTCGGAGTTGTATTTCACTATGGTTTTACGTACCTTGGCATCAGTACATGCAATGTCAATAAGGGTAGCACTGTGTTCCGTGTAGTGTGTAGGCTCTTTGACCACCTGATTCAGGTTGAGATGAGACTGTGCATGAATGATTTAAGTAATTTCGTTTTGCATTCCATATCAGTTAAAACATCAATATTAAAATCGCCCAAGAGAATAAGATTGTCATGATTTGTATATGAGGTAATAGATTCTGTTAGAGCTTCAAAAAAAGGGTTGGGGTTTTGCTTAGGTGGCTTGTAGGCTGTACCAATTATAACAGTTTGCCCATTAACCTTAACGCTGATCCACATCTGTTCGACATCAAGTGCTGGTGGATGGGTGCAGAGACGAACAAAGATGCCCTTCCTGATATAGAAGCCAACACCTCCTCCACGTCCCCCCTTGATGTGGACAGGTCTAGGAATGTGGCGGAAGCGATAACCTGGTACCTTAGGCGCTTTATCTTCTTCCTTCTGTCCCAACCATGTCTCGTTTATGGCCATAATGTCCGGCTGCAGTTCCTCCATGGCTACTATGAACTCTACATGGCCAGTATTCAAGGACCCTGCATTGAATAGCCCAACTTTTAGGTATTTTGTATTAATCATGATGCATATTTCTTATTACCTCAACATTCGTGGAGCCATAGAGTCTGCCCAAGTAGTTGGTTGCATGAAGACATATGTTAGGCTGGGTTGGGTTATTGATTTTATAAACAGATCTTGCACTTAGATTACAAAAAGTGTCCATACTTAATACTGAGTATCGACACATATAACTTTGTGACTCTTCAAAACCATTTGCAATTGTTATATTATTGTTATGACTAATATCTATATTAAGAGTAATGGTGACAAGTAAAGGTATAGTTTTAGCCCAGAAACATAAGTCTATTTGAAATAATACAAAATATTCATAATTTTTAGTTGACAAATATACATATTTTATATTTACAGTGGTGTTATATTTTATTTTATAGAGCATAACAAGGTACCTAAATGCTAATAGAGGTGCTGTGTATACAGGTAAGATAATTACTACAACAATGATTAAATTTAAGAGATCTGGATTGCGATTTAAAGAAGAACCATTGTTTGAACGGTAAAGCTTTACAAGGCTCATAAATATCACTTTAAGTGGGGTGCCTGTAGGCAAGACAAAAGAAGCATTGATGTTTGTATATCCTAGCGTCTTAGGGGTTACATTACTAAGTATCTCTTATTTTATTTCACTTTATTTGTAGTGTTGTGTAGTGTTTAATAAATCATTTTCTTTCTTCTTTCTTTCTTTCTTTATTGATAAACATGTTTGAGCTGACCGTAGACTGATGCAATCAATCGAAAGATAGGTCAACTGATCCATATACCACTAGCATTGCCCCGCTGTATGGCAATTCGCTGCGCCAGATACAATAGATCGATTTAACGATATTAAATCGATCTATTGTATCTGGCGATATCATTTTAGTTTTTAGTGACAGTTACAGAGCCCTTCGTCCGGTTGAAAATTAAAAATAATAATAATGATTCTGGACAACTCACACAGCATTTAATCAATTTTAATCGTCATCGAATTATTAAAATTCATTTGATCAACTTACATAATTTACGCAATTTATGACGAAAGACGCAATATCATTTTTTGTTATTTTACCTCTATGACAATTCACACAGCATTATCTAGCCCCAAGCTAAGCAGAGCTTGTGTTATGGGTACTCACCTCAACAGCCTGTATTGGTTCACTGCTGGACGCAGACCTCCCCTATGAGATAAACGCCAAAAAGAGCTTTTTTGGTGTTTATCTCATAGGGGGGTGTTTACCTATGTTATGGGTACTAGAAAACTGATATACTTTAGGCAATACACCTCCTTGGCCTTGCATAGATATATATTTGTGAACTGTATACTTTTATTGTTCTATATGTATGTATAGAACACAATCATTGTGCATCTCAGTCGTGATTATGGTGCATGCAACGGTGCAGAGCGGTTCTAATATGTTGAGAAAACCAAACCAACCAAAAAAAGTGTAAAATTATTTATGTATCTATTTATTTATTCGTTTAATCCCCATCTTAATTCATAGAAAAATATCTGATGAGTTACTTTAATGTGTTGTGTTCACAGAGTCATGAATTGTGTCAAATCCTATCAGCTCTGAAACTGATTTAGTCTTCTGGCAGGTGCAAAAGTTTTACTTTGACCGGCCGACACTTGACTTGATTATAGGTGTATGCATAACTTACCGTTACTCGACGTCTCGGTGACCGTGCAACGTGCAACGACCCAGCACTGTGTAGCGTATCATATAAGCACGCCCCAAGTGTCAAGTGAATATTTGATGGATTTCACAGAAAACCGTCAAAATATAATTATATAAACTTATAATTAGCCTTTAGTTACCCATTTTCTTTCTGTTATACTTACCTAGCTGTTAGTTTTCCAAAAATTGTAAAATAAAATAAAATAAAATATCGTGACCTTAGCCGTATTTTAAATCGGAGTTGCGTTTGAATATCCGGGGGTTTGTAACATTTACTTGCTTGCTTCGTAGCCCAACCGTGACTGCCTGATGGGATGTACTTACAAAGATGGTGACATTTTATGACGCCTATCTTTCCTCTCTACAGACTAATCTGGCTTACATGCCTCGATAATCTTCCTTCACACTAAATCCACCCTTACACCGCTAAATATACAGGATATTATAGCCTGTTGGATATTCCTTGATTGAATAAAGTAATTAATATAAATTGATGTTGATTAATAGGATCGGCTACTATCGATTTGTAGGGTCTTGATAATTAGTTGTTGATAAGGTTAGAAGTTATGAGGATATTCTGTGTAATTATCATTAAACTTTTGGGTTGGGTGATTGACAGACGAGTGAACCTTTTGAACCGACTTCAAAAAGGTGGAGTTTCTCAATTCGTCTGTATGTTTGTTTTGAAGGCTCGTAAGTTGTGAGTCTTGAGTCTGGATATTTAAATACTTATGTTTTGTTTTTGAATATTATATTTCATGAAATAGTAAAATAAGTTATTTATTATGCAATACTGACTCAAAACTCAAATAATTGTCAATTGTTAGAAACTTCGGGTCGCGAGTAACACTCGCACTTGACGGATATTTTTTTAAGATTTGCAGGACAAACAGTAGTAGAATATTTTTTATGGAACTGCCCCAAGATTTTCTATACAAAAACGAATGACCCATCAAAATCAGTCCATAATTCACTGAGAACTCGGGATGAGGGCTGAACTTCCTAGAGATGAATCTGGCATAAATCTGGGATACGTACATAAAAATCATAGATACAACTCTTAACACAGAATCACCCTCATCCTTTTTTCAATGTCGGTTAATAGTGCATTCATCACTCATACTAAATCAGATAATATAACTGGCTAAGCATACTAATCACTTGACCACAGACAAACTAACTTGAAAAAAAAGAGGAGGTTGTCAATTCGACTGTATTATATACATATTTAAATGTCTGTTACCTTAGAACTTTCGACTGGGTGATTTTATTCCTGTGTGATCGGTCTCATTATATTTTTATCGTTTCGTTTTTTTTGTTAGAAGTTGGTTGAAAAACTCACTCGTAAACACCAATCAATAGGTACTTCTTCCAAAAGCCCCTGGCGACATGATAAAAAATTATTTCAAATGCGTAGTGGCGTAGAAATTTCGAGAATCGTTCCAATCCGAATGTACGTGTATTTGTTTTTCAAATGTTATCAAAGTATTTTCATCACAAGTCTATACAAATGTAAATTTTGATTGAAATTATCCTTCTCATATCGTGATGAAAATGCGTGATTTGTTTTTTCTTTACTCGAAAGACGAACAGATTTTTAAAGCGGATCCTTTCATTAGAATTTGCCACATCACATTACTCTTTTAAGGCCCATACACCAGCGAAAGTGGCACCCCCAACTATTATATCTTATTATTACATTGAACGCAGGAATTTTTAAAAATTCTACGTTCAGTTTGTGGTATCTATTATAAGCTTTTTATTAATGCCTCTGTAATAGTTTCATTTTGTTAAGCTTAGGAAGAGATACGAAGTTGCGCTTTTTGGCCACCAAACTCTATTTTTGCATCTCCTCCTAAACTATATGAGATAAAATTATAAAAGAGGTATTAAAAATAGCTTATAATAGATACCACAAACTGAACGTAGGATTTTTAAAAATTCCTATGATAAACGTAAAAATATGATAAAATAGGAATTGCTGTCAGATTGGCTCGGGTATGCGCCTTAAAAGGAAAGTGTTTTTTTTCACTATTTAAATTTCACGTCACACTAGATTATTTAGCATGCCGATATACTTACTTGGTAAATTATTTTGTTGTATAGGTGTAAAGTTTAGTAGGTAATGTGTACACACAAGTATTATTAGTTTAGATTTATGTAAATAAGCACCGCCATCCAATAATTTTAACGCAATCATTTTGGTTGCCGGCAAAAAATACCTTTAACCGATAACGTCGCCTGTTCCACTGCTGTTCTCTATTACGTATTTAATTATGTAAACTTCTGTTTTGTTTAAGGTAAAATAAAGAACTTTCTATTTATTTATTAAGCCTCTCCCACACTCACCGCAAGCCGCGAACCACGAGTTTGGATCCGATTCGCATATTCATCTGCCATCCCGGATTGTGATAGTGAAAGAATAGCACCTGTGTTTGTGCACATACTGAGTGCACTAACACATACATGTCTTGTGCCCTCGGCGGGCACCTATTTTAACCCTTTGCCACTTAATCTAAGTAGCTACCCAGTTAGAAAGATTGTTTTATGATATCTGCCTTACGTCCGTCCATATGCCCATATGTCCATACGCTCATATGTACCTTTTTAAGTGTTTCTTTGCGTAAAATTAATGATCCCGTTGCTTTTTTATGTTTTTGTAGGTTTTTATCGTTATATTATTTGATTGTTTTGTGTCTTAGTAGATGTGTTATCATCCGTGACTTCACCAAATGGTCTCTGTCGGAAGACCAGCGTTGATTGTAACGTGTTTACAACCAGCTCTGAGACAGAGACCGTTTTGTGACTCTAATCAAAAGATGCTTTGTCTTTTATTTAAAGTTATATAATGTTTTTTTTTGTTGAGTAAGTTACAAATAAATAATATTGTATTCTATTGTATCTCTCTCTCACTCATGGCTTGTCTCCTATGAGACTGGCCGCCTTGGTTGAAATTCGGCGAGGACGATATCATCATCATTGTCATAGCTAATGGATATTCACAATATACTGGACTACAACACGCTTAACCTTGCTTTACTCGTAAAATCGAAATAGCTAATAAAATTGTCAGTGCCATATAAACGTGGTGTCACTCAAATGGATGAGATCCCTCACGATCAACTACTCTGAATTTCATGTTCATTTTACAAGCCTTTGTTTACGATATGGGTCTTTTTTGCTTGGTCTGCAGATAGTGTTGGTTTGATTCCCATGTGATTTTGGTAAAGAAATGGACCTCGTTTGGCCATGGTCTCATATCTAAAGTTGTGACAATGTGGTCGTCAAATATTTTTTACGATTATTTCAAAGTTTTTTTATGAAAAGAACACAGCTACACCGAGTTTTATCAAACATTTCTGAAAGACAGAATCAAGAATATTTTCGATGATCCCTCAGATCCAGGATTAAAAAAAAACACGATCGTCGGCTTTTTTTTGGGTTGGGAACCTAACACCTAATAAAATGTTATGTATTATTTAAGTTCTAAAATTAATACGCACGGCTGCCATGGGGCCCCTCTCGATCACTAAAGACAAAGGTATGTGTTTCTTTAGAAATTTAATAATATCTCAATATGACTTTAACGGGAATTGAACCCGCCACCTTCCGCTAGCCCTTGCTGTTGAATTAGTAGCACATTCCCCTGAATGTGCTACTAATTGCGCTACGAGGATCAAAATCTTTGGGACTTCCTATGGACTCTAGCCGAGTTTTTTTGTTAAAGAAACGAAAGAAAAATACCTATTACCTCTATCTATTGGATCCTAGAACATATTTTATCCTGAAAACACAGAAATAAACATAATTTCCCTCCTGTTACTGCAAACTTTCTCAATTATAACATTATTGCATTCGCGTGGCGTGTTCTACCCCACTTAGCTCACATGTGCGATTTAGAAGCGATATCGCTCCATCGCGATCCTAGTACGATACTATCGCGGAATTAGTTAGAGAATAAGCCGGCATTCAATCCTGCGTGATTATGTAAGCTTAGCTGTTTTGTTGTTATTCAATAACCAGAAGCTTGGTATTGTTATTTCTTGTTGTAATTTCTTGTTGTCTTCTTCCGCTAGTGGATAATAAATTGAAGTGAATTAGAGTCAATTGCACCTTATTTCTTACAAGAAAAGTTAAAAATAAGCGACAATTGGTCTCATCGCCCAAGAGCGATCAACCAGACAACCATGGATGGATAGGATCATGGGACAATACACGGGGATATGTGTGCTTCTGTAGGTTTTAAATTATTATAAAAATATATTCGACGACAAACCGACACGACGGCGATGCTAGGTATATTATATTACTTTGTTTCCCAATAAATAACATAACAAATGCTTCATCACGAATCTCAGCTTTACCCAGGTGAAAAGCCATAAAATCACGATATTATGTCGAGCCGCTGTTGAAAATGTAAAAATACCAAAAGACAATGTCGATCTACTTGAGACTCATAATTTATTTATGAGGTCTTCGATGCGCATTTTACGTCCTCAAAATGAGGTCACCTCGAAGCTGAATTTCTTTAAATATGGAACGCGGTGGGTCCATGTTCACTAACATTGAAAATGTTGTATTCGTGAACGCACTAATACTTTGTTCTTATGATCCTGTATTGTAGCGAAATGGCTAACTGTTGCTATTGTAGCAAATCCTGTAGTATTTTCAAAAAAATACAGTTAACCTTTAGCTACACTACATTGTTGTGATTTGTAAGTTCAGGATTTAATCTTAAGATCGACCAAAACTTTCGTATATAAAAAAAATATAGTTAATTCCAAAAAAAGAAATAGTTTGCTTTCATACACTTTCGTTTTAAGGTTGTGTTTTCGGGAATCGCACTTACTATCAACTTATCATCGTAACTGGAGTTTCACACGCTTCGTCAAAAATAAAATTGCGAATAAGTGCTACAATTTTACAAAACACTCGCTCTGTCTCCCGTTGAAATTAATATTCATCGTAGACAGCCTACGGCGTAGAGGCTCTACGACGTTGAGGCTCTACGGCGTAGCGATCCGTAGCAAAGCAGGTAAACGGAATAAGATAGTGCTGTATAGAAACGAAACTACTTTCTAAACTTCAGATAGTCAGCCATTTCGCTACAGTTGATTTTTACCTATCTCGGGGACATTTCTGATGGTAGGTCTATTTAATTTCATGTGTTTTGTTTTTATAATTATAATTTGACTATTAACAGTCCATCTACCAACAAAAACTATTTATTTACGTTTTTTGTATATACTAGTGTTAAAAAAAATACATAAAATAAATTGGAGACGTATTTTTTCTTTTGTCGATTACACAAAAATTTATAAAGATATAGCTAGTTGAAGTTCAGCGTAATATCACGCTTCGCGACACTTTATAGCAAGGTGTGACGTCACTAGCCCCTACTCCCAAACATTGACGCGATTTGTTTTTGTCATTCTTGATAAAAAAAATGTGTCCAATATCTTCTGACTGAACCAGAATAATATTTTTTTTCACTACCTTATTATATTATACGGAAATAAATATGTTTTGTTTTATTTTTATCTTGATTCTTGTGGAGACGATAAATCTTTGAACTCATCATATTTTTTTACAAGAATCCTAAAAGTAAAAGTAAATGTGGAAGGGTAATTTAGTAATTCACGATCGGTTTCGGTCACCATGCGATTGCTATCGAAACTGCATGGCCTAGACCGGGAGCTTCTTCCGCTATTGGACAAAAAAATTAAATGAATTAGAGTCAATTGCACCTTATTTCTTATTTGATATTAACTACTATTTATCAAGCTGTTTATATAGTAAAAAAATTACTTGTCTAAGTGCTTATTTTGTAAGTCTAAAGCAATAAACGATTTGACGCTGACTCTGACTTTATCGGGCCAAATCTATCGGAGAGCATAGTAGGTCTAATTCGATTGCCACAAGCCATTGAAGCAAGACTAACTTAATCACTAAATTGGTCAGACCACCTGTCGGCTATATTGTATGGGCAAAGGTCACGAGTTCAAATCCCGGACGAAATAATAGAGATTCATAACGGATATACTATACATATATAGCGGGTTAACTACGAACCTTGTGTTGGAAGAACACTAACGTTTCATTTAACGAGGGATGAAACGTTCCAACAAAAAAAAAGGTTCGTAGTTAACTTGCTTACATCCATAATGAATTCGTCAAACTACGATCGTTTTTAGGGATTGTTGTCGATTAGGTTGGTAATGAACGAAACAAACCTAACTCGATGACACTAAAAATTCTTATCCTAATTCTTTTTAATTTTGGTTCGACACTAAAAATTAGTCTACGGCTGAAATTGAAATGACAGAGCTGTCAAAAATTTAGTCAAGTTTTTAACCAACCTAATAAAATTGTAGAGGTGTGTGTTTTTGTTTTAACTGTAAGGTTGGATTAAATATAACCACCTAATTTTATCATTATTTGAGTTTCACTCCCACGCGAGTTTTTGCTCGATCTTGTTAGTTAAAACGCAAAATTAAATAAAAACAGGATATTCTTGTGTACATTTTATTAAAATGCTGGCAAATTGGAACACGGAGTAAAATTATTTGTATTACAGAATCGAAAGTGTAATATTCAGTTTTGATTTTCCCTGTGAAATTTTGCTGAAATTTTTAAATATATTTTCTTTGGCATGGTCGAAGTTCAGAGTTTTACTTTACAGTCAAATTAAAATGTAGTTTATTTCCGTAAAACGGTGCAGTAGGTTTAGAATGTTTTATAGTTTCTAAACAATAATATTTCTACGAAAATCATATATCATTTTATTTAGAAACAACCATACAATCGTGTTTGAAAAACAGTAGGTACACCAAAATATCATGCCATGCAAAAATCGTCTCTACGAGTATAATTCTACATATATGTTTCTCCACGAGTGAAAATACTATTTATGAAAATAAATACTAACTGGTGAAAATAACTACATTTGAATTTCTGACATTATGAGATTCAGTCGTATTGATTAGCTAGACATTTGAGTTTAAACTATAATGAACCGGAGGGAAAAAGGGAGGCACCTAGTCTCAACACGTTCATAACCAAACTAAAACGCTGCCTTATCGAACATAAATTCTACACCTTCAACGAGCTCACAAGCCTGAAAGTGGCAAAATAAAATAAGTAGGTACTTACAAATGGATAATTATCAAAATTGAATAATAATATGACCTGCAACACATTCCATTATCAAATAAATGAACTGAACTGAACTAAAATATGTATATTGCTCCAGGTTCAGATCATTATGTGTACAAAATTTCAACCAGACCCATTCAGTAGTTTTGGCGTTGTCTTTGGACAATCATTTTCACATAAAGGCATAAACTTTCACATTTATATTATTAGTAGCAAGTAGGGTGTTGGCTAAAGTTATCAAGACAGCTTAAAGAATTAGCAAGCTGAAGTGGCAGTGGGCCGGCCATATCTCGCGAAGAACCGACAACCGCTGGGGTAAACGAGTTCTTGAGTGGATAGCGCGACTCGGCGAACGTGTAGGACGCTCTCCAGCAATGACGATCTGCGAAAGACTGCAGGCTGATGCTGGATGCGTCAAGCTGAAGACAGGGCGCTATGGCGCTCATTCCTAATTCCTGACGGAATAAGTGTTTTATGAACTAGAGGAATAATTCGAGCTACCGCTCTTATAATGTATATTTTATATAAATTTTATTAATAAATTAATTAATATTAATACGATAAAATTTTAGTACATGACATGTTACTTTTGGTGTAATAAATATATTCTGTATTCTGTAGGCGTGGCCTATGTCCAGCAGTGGACTTATATAGGCTGCTGCTAGATAGATAGATAGATAAACATTTATTTGCTTCTGCAACACACAGTACTTAAGTGGTAATTATAGGTAAGTACATACATTTGCTGATGGATGATAAGGATGTTGTTAACGTACAAAAACTTAAAGATTAGACAGATGTCTAGATAAAAAAACTCAATTACAAAAAGTAAAAAGTTGAAGAAATAATTGTAAACACTAGTCTAATCTACTTATTTCAATTATTTTATTGCAATTTTCTTTGTGAATAGCGTTATATCCTAGAAAACAAGCCATGCAGTGACGATAAACAAAGAATTAGCAAAAAATCACAAGGGCCGACATAATGTGATTAAAAAACAAAGTTGAGGAAACATATCACCACCCATCGTTAGACTTTGCTCGGACATTAGCAGGGAAAAAATGTTTGTTCAGCACCCTAATTACCCACCCTAGGGTGGTAAGGGGGGATCAGGGGGGGATTCAGGACGGCTTGCGGGGGAAGATTAAGTAAGATTTATTCAATGAAACCCCCAGTAAGCTGTGTGAAGTATAAATAAGGATGTTCATAAGATTACAGTCGCGAAAACGAGGACATGTTTGGTTTGTAGATTGGTTTTAAATTTTTCTGTTAATTAAACTTTCTAATTAAATACCCTTGATTATTTACTTGATTGCTATAATAATTAGCTCTTATACACTTTATCTTAGTCTACAGTTTCAGATACTTAAAGTTGAAATTCTACTTAAAATATAGAGGTAGAACCATGTAGGTATTTGCTAATGTACTATCTAACTACATAATAATGCACACTCCCCATGTTCAATCCAACGATCCCATCCATCCACGGTTGTCTGGTAGAGATCGCTCTTGAACGATAAGACCGCTAATTGTCACATATTTTGTAATGTTTATTTATTTTTAAGTGTGCAATAAAGAATTTTCTATCTATCTAATGTAAATAAATATTTGTTACACCATTCCCTTCAGTAGAGTTCATAGAGTGAGTATATTATGTTATATTGACACTTGTCTATACCATAAAGAGGAAAGATTTGATATTATAAAGATTTGATATTATAGAGATTTGATATTATAAAGATTTGATATTATAAAGATTTGATATTATAAAGATTTGATATTATAGAGATTTGATATTATAAAGATTTGATATTATAAAGATTTGATATTATAAAGATTTGATATTATAAAGATTTGATATTATAAAGATTTGATATTATAAAGATTTGATATTATAAAGATTTGATATTATAAAGATTTGATATTATAAAGATTTGATATTATAGAGATTTGATATTATAGAGATTTGATTGTTTGTTTGCATGGAATGGTAAAAGGCTCCGAAACTATTGGTCCGATTTAAAAAGTTCTTTCATATTTAAGAAGCTTATTGTCAAGGAAGTGACAGAGGCTTTTATCCCGAAATTCCCATGGGAACGGGAACTACGCGGGTGAAACCGCGAAACGCTGCTAGTATAATAATCATCCATCCACAGCCTGTATCGGTCCACTGCTGGACGCAGGCCGCCCCCTGATAAACGCCTTGTAGGCGTTTAATTCATGGGGGGTAATGTCCATAATCCCCACGCTGGGCATGCGGGTTGGGGATCGCAGTTTGGTGGAAGATTTGTTCTGCAGGGGGCGCTGCTGCCCGCCCCCCAGAAGATATCCCTTAGTCGCCTCTTACGACACCCACGAGAAGGATGGGGTGGTGCAAATTCTATGTCGCTGGCACCTCTCGGCGAGTATAATAATAAAAGGTAAAAGTGATAATGTTTGATACCTATATATTAATTGTTAATGCTTCTTCAGGTTAAAACTTAGGAATGCGTCAGACCACAGGAATTACAAAAATCATTCTTTGTATCCAGGTAAAGAATCATTTCTGTAACTATTCTATCACATCACTTCACACATCATTAAAATACGAAAGATTGGATGTTTGTTTTGTTTTACACAAAAAATACCAAAGGGACCTGGATCAAATTTTGTACTGAATTGGTTCTTGACATAGACTATCATTGAGGCTACTTTTTACTAAGGAATAACACGCGTTAAGCCGGCGAAAGATATGTAATATTTTATAAACTCCTTACTGTGTGGTGCTGGCTTAGAATCCACCCCACGTCGTTCTGTGGGTGTCGCAAGAGGCGACCAAGGGATATCCACCGGGGGGCGGGTAGCAGCGCCCACTGCAGAATAATTCTACCACCGAACTGCGATGCCCAACCCGCATGCCCAGCGTGGGGATTATGAGGATTACCCCCATTAGATCTATTATAAGTTATTTATTAATCCCTGTGTAATAGTTTTACTTTGTAAAGCCTAGGCGATACGAAGTTGTTTTTTTGGCCACCAAACTCTATTTTCGCATCTCTGCCTCAACTATACAAGATAAAACTATTAGAGCTGGATAAACAAATAGCTTCTAATAGATACAACAAACTGTATGATAATTTTTTTGAAATTTCTTGTGTTAAACGTAATAATAAGATATAATTAATTTTGTTTTAAAAAACTGTAAACCGACTTCAATTTTATTATAGTTTTTTCATGGATTTTCATGGATCCCATTGTGAAAACTGGACCAAATTAAAATGGAACCACACGGGAAGCACCAGCTTTCATATAAAAATAGAATCATGTAAATCGGACTACCCAGTCAAAAGTTCTGAGGTAACAAACCTAAAACAAAATTAAAAATATATACAGTCGAATTGAGAACCTCATACTTTTTTTGAAGTCGGTTAAAAATAGATGATGCAGCCATTTTGGCTTGGGTATGCGCCTTAAAATGAAAAGTAACTCTACCAGCATGTCTCACAACGATATCCTCTTTTCCGAAAAGTTCAACTCTATGTTCAACGAATTAAACTAATATAATTAAGGAATAATTACTCCAACTTTGTGACCATTTTGTGAAAGTTAAACAAAATGGAATATTTTTCCAGAAAGTTCAAATATCGCCGTGATATTCTGCCACGCTGCTAGTCACTCGCTTATAGAGATAGTCCCTTATCTCCATAACTCGAGTCATTATCCCTGAATCAGTAACAGGGCTGACATCATACTGAGCAATCAGGTCAAACCGGCCATTGATCAATAAGACGCTTACAAATGAGGCACACTCATTAGTCGACAGTTTGCCTGACGCTTCAGTTGATAGTCGAGATCTCAGAATCTGTAGCATAATACACAGGTCTATCGATAAGATCACCAGTGGTCCCATAGTTTTAAAAGTCCTACGTTCAGTTTGTGGTATCTATTATAAGTTATTTATTAATGCCTCTGTAATAGTGTCATTTTGTAAAGCTTAGGCAGGGATACGAAGTTGCGCTTTTTGGCCACCAAACTCTATTTTTGCATATCCTCCTAAACTATAAGAGATAAAATAATTAAAGAGGTATTAAAACATAGCTTATAATAGATACCACAAACTGAACGTAGGATTTTTAAAAATCCTGTGATAAACGTAAAAATATGATAAAATAGGTATCGCTATCATATTGGCTTGGGTATGCGCCCTATAGATAAAGATAGATATTCATTTGTAAAAACATATGTACAAAAAGGTGACAGATAATAGGATAAAAACAACATGCTTGACCGTTCGCAGTATGCAAAATATGATTAAGAGATGACATGCAGCGTTAAAAACTATGTACATTTTACAATCAATCAAGAGTTTCTTGTGGGTACCAATTTTCACTAAAATAGTACACTCGAAAGGATACTATGAAACAACGTATTTTTGAGAATTAAATTAAGGCGCATACCCAAGCCAATATGACAGTGCAACCTATTTTATAATATTATTATGAGAGTAAGGGAATAGAGAGTGCACCTGTGTTTGCGTGCACACATGTGCACTATAAGTCCCGCGCATATCCGTTTATGCTCCATTAAAAATGGATACGATATAGATATTCTTCTTAATTGTATATGGATCTATTTTATTAGCTTTGTGGTGCTGGCTCAGAATTTGCACCTCTCTTCCCGTGGGTGTCGTAAGAAGCGCCTAATGGATGTCCACCGGGGGGCAGCAGCACCCTCTACAGAACTATTTTACCACCGAACTGCGGTCCCCAATCCGCATGACCAGCGTGGGAATTATGGTCATTGTCCCCCATGAGATAAACGGCAATAACGCGCTTATCAGGGGGATGCCTGCGTCCAGCAGTGGACCAATACAGGCTGTTGAGGTGAGGTATATGGATCATGTGTCTGAAATTAAAGCATATTATTATTATTATTGCAGAAGGAGATTAGAAGGACATGGTACATTTTTGAACTATTTAATTTTTTTTTTAAGTATGAAAACTTTAAATATATTATTTATTTCAAACTAGCTGCGCCCCGTGGCTTTGCCGCGTTATCCCACGGGAACTACCTAGAACTACCTGTATGCAAAATTTCAGCCAGATCCGTTCAGTAGTTTTTGCGTGAAAGAGCAGCAAACATACATACATGTTTACAAACTTTCGCGTTTATAATATTAGTGGGATGATGTAATAGATTGCAATGTTTCTAAAGACTTTATATTGGATGGAGCGAAGTAGACATGAAAAGCACGTGCTCAAGAGAGAATGATCGAATAGCGATTACGTAATCGATTCGATAGATTTACGCAAAGAAACTGTTCGTCTTAGAATGTAAAGCTTGCAATTTCAGTCACACGTCGGCATTTGGATTGGATTCGCCGCAAAACTCAGTCGACATTAGTACGGAATTAAGTTATCTCAGTCAGATTGCCTTGCGCCGCCTGGATTCGATTTTAAACTGGGTCTTAATGAACTATGTAAGGTAGGGGAGGAAGCGGTTTGAATGTTAGTGTCTGGAGAAAATGTATTTAATTCAACGGAAGATTATTCCACTACGGTGAAAATTCAAACCGACGCTAAAAAAACTAAGAAACCTGTGTTATTCTCTTCATTAATCGCAATGACGGGCGAAAAATATAGCATAGAAACAACTTACAAGCGATGTCATTAATCTGGTGTTTTCCTTGCCATAAATGCCTGATCACGAGAAATAAAAACAGCATAGGAAATAAATATATTTGAATTTTACCCTAATCTCAGTTTTTGGTTTTTGTTTTTGGTTCACAGGAACCAAAAACTTCGTATGATGATCATCTTTGCTTACCACATTTTTAAAACCAACAAATAATACCAAAGCCTTTTTTAATGTAATAAAATAAACTAAGGATTCCAGAGTCATTTTGTTTATCAGGCCGGGCCGTCCGTGTTGAAAAATAACTTTATAAAACCATTAGCTGCGGCCCGCGACTTCGCACGCGTCGTTCCTATGGAAACGTTTAAAGATGATTTTTATCCCACGGGAACTGATTAATGGAATAAAAAGTATGCCTATGTTTGATTCTGTGATTAGAATTCCCTGTGTGCGAAATTTCAGCCAGATTCGTTCAGTAGTTTTGGCGTGAAGAGGTAACAAACATCCATCCATCCATCCATCCATCCATACATCCATATCTGTAATTCTTTATTGTACACAGTATGAACTTATTTTAAAAGATATGTACAAAGGCGAGCTTAACCCTGACAAAGAGTTTTCTTCCAGCGAAACCTTAGTTATAGGAGAGGCGATGGAATAGGTAGAGGAAGTGCATCCATACATCTATACATCCATACAAACTTTCGCACTTATAATACATATTAGTGTGATGTGATTTATGTTTTAGATTCTGTTTTAGAATTCAAGTAAAAACTTGATGTTCAAAGTTTTTACTCGCATTCTAAAATCTTCTAAATCAAAATCTTCTTACGCCTTACCTCTAACTTGAGCTCTAGGGAAATAATTAAGCCTGTTCCACACCAACACTGCTACGATTAAGGACGAGCCAACCACGCGCTGAATGTGTGGCGGCCACTAATGCATTCACTACACCATCAAAGGTTCTGATGTGACGTTTAAAGCCACGTGACTGAGTGGTGGCTACATTGACTGCGGCTAGTACTAGCGTAATGCATTCATAAGTCATCAAAGCAATGCTGAGACTGGTCTGTTGGTACAAGTAATGATTGGGAAACGTAGATTAGTTCACTTGTTTTATAGCAACATAATTGGTGGTTTTTTGCTTAAAGAATACAACCACAATAACTAAAGTAATTTACGTGTTTTTTTTTCAATTTAGTGTATAGTTTTATGTATATCAGTTATCTAGTACCCATAACACAAGCTTGGGGCTAGATAATGCTGTGTGAATTGTCCAGCATTTTTTTTTTTTTTCAGTTTCGAACCATAATAAGTCTCTTCCATAATAAGTTCTGCAGCAGGAACAGCTTGGTTAGTAGATAGAAAAAAATACGACATCGGCACGGTTAGCATTTCTAATCTGTATGTAGCGACATGTCCATTTTCGTGGTTGACTGTGTCTTTCTAGATATTGTAGAGAACTCAGACTCCCGAAATAATTTAAACACACTTCTCAATACGTGACGCACTTCGCAAGACATTTTTCAAAGTTATATTGCAAATTGTCAAAAAATCGCGAAATGAGTCGTTTTGACTTAGTTAACTGCTCTGTTGTTTTTATCCAACTGCGAACGGAAAGTGTAATGACGATGTAAATAGCCGATTTCTCGTTCCAGCGTAGTACCTACTGAAAGTACTTGTTGGATTGCAATAAATCGCTTTTTTGAACAAACAAGTTCGATAGAAGTAGCATCGAAAAAAATGTAGTTAAAATTTCTTTATTGACATAATTATAAGTTTACAGTTATGAGTCCATAGGCTCCTGAACTAGTTAGAAACTGTGTTTCAGGAGCCAGTGGCTTCTCCAGTTTATAATAAACAGTTAATTATGTTACACCACAATAAATAATAACTAACCTTGATTTTGATTTATTAATGAGTGAATTTTGTGAATTAATCTATAAGATTTAACAAATTAGGAATAACAAGAAATAAACATGCAAAAATTACGATATGGAGTTACACGAAGATACTTCCAAAAGTAAATTACAATGTACTTGATTAATACACATATCTATTACAATAAGTAAATTAAAACAAAATAAGAAACTAGACAAGGAAATGCTATGAAAAATTACACTATTTACTTTCTAATGCTTGTATTAGGTAATCTAATAATACAATATATTATAAATTATACTATAAGCTAGTTAAGAGGAAATAGTGTCTTGTATAAGAAAATTGTTTTACATATTTACTTATGAACAACCTTAAATTCTGTGTTGACTTGTTCAAGACTTTTACGTTGTCAGGGCTTGTTTTTAACTATTGTTTAAATACATTTCTTATGTATGTAGGTGCCTCCTAATTCCCTTAAACCATTGCCTAAAAGCAATGCAATACTTCGCTGGTTAGCAGTATTGTGACATTTGTGTCACTAGGAATGCGTTCTATAATGCATTTCCCCGCCATACCGACACTCCACTGTCCAGTCTTATCTATTGTCCATAATAGCCTGGTATCTTCGAGGCGTCGTCGTTCAACAAAGTCTGCGTTTCTGTTAGGCCTTATGTGCCTGTTATTTCGTAAACATGCACAAAAATATTTCTACGACTAGTAAGCCAGAAACTCTGGTTAAAGCGACGGACGTTTGAGCGACACTATCTTAAATGAACGTCTGAACAGAGCTGGAGTAAAATGCAGCTTCTAGGTTATACCACCAGCTTAGATGATCGATAGCGGGTATTTGTTTTCATGATTGGTGGTATGAAGCTTACACTTACTTTTTTGATACAAAAAAATATCCAGACAGATAATTGTTATGTTCATAATCGTCCGTTGACGAATTTTTTTATTTAAATCGCCTCTCCGTAAACACATTCTACCAACACCATATATTTGAATTACTACTATTGTACTCCGTAAACTTGACCTTAATTGTATTTGTATTATTCTAATAGGAATAAGTCTAAATTTATATTGTGTATTTTGGCAATAAACTTTTTTTTTATCCTATTCTATTCCATCTAGGTTCAAGACAGGGCGCAAGGCCCTCATTAGGAGATGCCTCTGTCTAGCAGTAGACAAATGTAGGATGATGATGATGATGATCATGATCTAGCCTCAACTAGCAATACTACAGAGGTCAACCAATATTTAGTGACGCCGACCTTAACATGACCGCCTTTTTATATATCTTTCTCTTTTACGTAACTGAATTTTTCTTCGACATTTTTCCATTACAATTTTCCGTAACGTCTCCTCCGATACCATTAAAAGAAACATCGAAAAACAAACGCAAAATCATAATAAAATGAAGTGCGAACCCACGTACAAAATGTAAACGGTCACATTCCGAAAATGATCTAATTTGAGCCGTATTGCTTGGAAATAACGACTACGCAACTTAGTTATTATGTTCATGTTAGAAAGACCTCGGGCATAACGGCATAGTATAATCGATATTCACAGTAGTGCACCGTAGGTAAGAATTGAAAATACAAAATACAAGAGTATCATATTTTTAAAAGTTTTAATAAAGTTGGTGGTAATGCAGAAGTATTTACTCACTGATATTGAAGTTCATTTGATATACGAGCCATCAATAATTTAAATATTTTTAAAAGTACCTTGATGAAATGATTAACTGAAAATACATATTACACAGTGAATTTGATATTTAATCTTTGACATCTCTAGTAATTCATGCACTAGTTTATTCTATAGACCAATGATATAAGAATTTGAAGTTATTCCATTGACATCATATTATACGGTGATATAGCCATCTCTAATTGTTTTATTTTTGTGTGAACTCGGGTGTCTGGTTGGTTTTTGTTGCTCGTAAACTGTCGTATATCAGATTCCTAGTATTTATGTATGTCTGTGTTAAATCTGTGAAACCTATATTATATTTATTGTACCTACCTTTGTGAAATTTGCACGCACTTTGAGGCAGAATGTAGTAGAGCTAATATCATATAAGAAACTAAACTGTAATAATTATACAAGACCTACTATACCTACATTGCAGCAAATAAAGTATTGATTATGATTGAATTTTATAGGAACACCAAAAATTTTATATATAAGAAGTACTTCTTTAAACCTACGTCGGTTTAATGGTTTTTGGATTCCCAGTATGATCGCAACGATAATAGTGTAAAGCAAGATTATAAGACTCGATAAGGTCTGAATTATGATAGGCTTGGACGCTTTACAAAAATAAAATTTAAATTAAACGATCTAATTATAAATGAGAAGAGTAAATTTTACTTATCGCATACGTGTATGATACGCAAGCTATTAACCTACGTAGGTACTTATAGAATAGAATTTAAGACAACGTCCCCAACAATTTAGCACGCAGTGTCCACCTATAATTGGCTATGAAATTAGCTACTTCATTTAAGTTACTATTTGTATTTGTGTATTGTTTTGAGATAAATAATTGCAACACTGGTAGATCAAATAAAGAAAATTAAATTAGACACATGCTGCACAGATATGACGTCATCCTAAATTCCTTTCTTTAAGTAGTTGGCAGTTAATATGACTTACACCTGATTTTTCAAACGTATCTTACATTTATGCACGTCTCAAGTAGCGGGTTTAAGACTATTTTCATTGAAAATATTTTAAAAATTCATCTATCTATCTAGCTTAAATCTGAGTTGCGAATGAGTTCGTAGGTAAAAGAACTTTACCTAGTTTGATAACTGTATCTAATACGTTTACTATGCCACAGACATACAGATTTCGATTTCTCCTTCAAATTAAAAGGGGACCAGGCGATCCCAGAAGGTTGCATGATTTCGGCCGCGGTGTTACTGCCATGTTTGTGCAAATGGAGGCTCTGCTTCTGCCGTGTTTGCATTCTGTTTTCATAGCCAAGCTGAGCCAATTTCAAGGGATCAGAATTAGGATCAACATTTATTTCCATACTAGCTTTTGCCCACGGCTTCGCACGCTCTATTCAAGTAGCTATGTCCGTCCCCGGGATACCGTTTATCTCCCTGCCAAATTTCATCAAGATTCGTTTAGCCGGAAACGAAATAAAAACTATCCTATGTCCGTCTCCTGGTTCTAAGCTACCTCCCCACCAATTTTCAGCCAAATCGGTTCAGCCGTTCTTGAGTTATAAATAGTGTAACTAGCACAACTTTCTTTTATATATATAGAAGATTATGTGTATGATTATTTAAGGCATAATCATTTACAAGCGAACTACATAGACTAAATAAAAAATGAACCGGCTTAGGGCATTCGATAACTATAACGCGATTTTGTTTACAGTCAAAAAAACTGCTTTCTCCTTATAAAAGTGAAGGGAGGCAGTAATTTGCTGCCGATAGTACCTAACCCAATATTTTGATATCTTTAAACATGTTTTCTTCTTAATTGGTTCTTGAAGCCAAGATATATTAAGTTAACCAAAGCATTTATCAAAAACTGATAGCAGATAACTTAATTCTTGGCATTCTACGGCGGCGATGGTGAAAATATAAATAAATCAAATGTAAATACTAGTTTAATTGTTTCATCACATTGTTGTTATTTTTTTCGTTCCAAATAACTGTTATTTAGTACCTAATAGACCTTATTTGCATGAGCAAAAAATATCATAATTGTTTAAAACAAGAGATAAATATGCCCAGATTTGGCGGAACCTACTACTACTTATTACACAAACATTAATTTAGTATTGGATAATATACGACATAAGCTATTTATGTATATTCTAGCTGCCGATGACAAACTATTATAAACGTTGGCAAAACCCATGCATTAATTTATGTGTGGCAACACTGAATAATAATTTGGCAAAGCACGCCGTTTGTATTACGTACAATAGAAGCAAATCATACTGAATTATCTAGTCTAGGAACTTAGTACTTTCACTTCGTAGACATAAACCATTCATAAGATGAACGCGTCTTTATTAAATAATAACAGTTTAATTCTCTTCTGTGAGAAATAATCAGACTTTTTCACTTTGGTCTTGGAAGGTTTCTCGATTCTACCAAGGAAGCAGACTTTTTAAGCGACTTCAAAAAAAAGGAGAAGGTTCTCAATTCGACTTACTATATTTTTTATATATTTTTTTAAATGTTTGTTACCTCAGAACTTTTGTCTGAGTTGTCCGATTTCCATGATTCTTTTTTTTATAAAAGCTGGTGATTCCCTTGTAGACCTATTTTAATTTGGTTCAGTTCTGACAGTGGGATCTATGAATATTCATGACAAAACTATAAAAATTAAAGTCGGTTATAGTTTTTTAAAATATAACAAATTAACAAATTATTAAAATTGAACGCCTCGTGATAAAGAGTAATAAACTGGTATAATTCTATGGATTCGTTTTGTTGATTGATCGACAAGAAAAAATACGTGTTCAATATCTTCAGATAATCTTGCTGACGGACTAATGAGAATTTTTGAGTCGTCAGACCTATTCAAAGTAGGTTTTAAACTCATATTGAAAGTAGGTTTAAAACCCAATGGTTTCACATCAAACTTGGGCTGGTTGGATTCGTCTTCCCAAGCACTTTGGTAAAAGTTTGTCTTAACAAAGTAAATTATTTAGATTTAAATTGTTGAAAACAGGTAGCAAAAGCGGAAGCGGCGTCGTTGACAGTTCTCTATACATTATCATCACACGGTTGAAAAATACGCTTCTTCTTCATTGAAGACCAATGAGTATTAACGGTAAGCAAATTGCATAAAATAGCAAAACTTTAGATTTACTCATACTTACAAATATGTCAAATCTACGCATTATATTTAGACTTAGATATGCAAGGATTGTATTAGTTGCTAAGCGATAAACTTTCTAGTGGCTTCTTTTTCACTTCTTCTGCTAGTGGACAAAAGAATTTGGTGAATTAGAGTCAATTGCACCTTACTTCTTATATGATAGTAATTACTATTTATCAAGCTGTTTATGTAGTAAAAATTTACTTGTCTGAGTGCTTATTTTATAAGTCTAAAGAAATAAACCATTTGACTATGACTCTGACTCTGTCTCATTATTTTTATTAAGTACCACGTTAGAACCAAGCTAGGAAAAATAATATACAAAATTTTCATTTCATTACCAAAGTTTACAACAGCGTGTGTAAGATATAACTTTTAGAAGCTTACTAACTAGATCCTTATAACAAAGTGTAGTGTAATGACAATATGAAGCATTTTCATTTTATGAAAGCGAACAAGTAGGTAAACTATTAGGGATGCCACCATTTGAAACATCTTCTACTAAAGGCTGCCTTTAAGAGATCGGGTAGTTCCACCCCGTTCCAAATCCCATAGTTTACTAATTTTAATTTACATACATTGATTCCACCGAGCTCCATTTTTTTTTGTAGAGTTTTCATAGAAATAAACTTAAAACATAAGGTAAGGTATATAAAACATTATCACAAAAGAAAAAAATCATATCAGATTATGGTTATTCAGTTATTATCCAGGAAAGCTTTACATTGAGCTACAAAATAAAACAAAAAAAAAATTGCAAAACATTTAGCTGGCAAGGTGGAACCTTGCAAAGCCAAGGCCAGTCAAAATGAGATAAAAGCGCAAAGAGAAGACGTGCTGCAGCGCTTGAACTTGAACCTGAAGGCTGAAGGTCTATGATTGGGGCAAAGCCAATTGCCAGCCTGCCCCTTCTCTGCAAAAAAGAGTTAGTTTTTGTGGGTTATCGATTTCTGGAATGTACCGGTACCAAAAAAGATCATCTGTAGCAACCTTGGTGTCACTCTTACACCAACTTTAGACTTCATCGAGTTAAAGGCTAAACCAGTATCCATGAAGCATAAATCCTGAACATGGTGATATTTCTGCATATAATTGTTTAATTTCCGTAACTATCGTCAAATCCAATGACAATACTCAGCTGCTGAAATTAAAATACTGCAATAACCATGAAAATAATGAAACCTTTTGCCCTGGCAACCCTAGCTAAATAACACCGCAATAATGAGTGGAATGTTTGTCGTATAAACATTTGAAACGTCGTGTTTTTAACCGGCACAAGTATTTATACTCATTATGGGTACTCGTACATTGAAATTACTTTCTACGTGTTTGAATTCAGCTTACAGCACAATGAATTTAAGTACTTACATATAATGAATTTGTAATTACGGTGTAGCCATTGTAGCATAATGTAACCTTAGCACACGTACGTCTATACAGTTAAACATGCCTCCTCAAAAAGAGGAGAATTTGGCCATAATCATGGCCAAATTCCTCTTTGGATTGGCAAGAAGATAGGTGTCCGCAGTGGAGGTTTTAAAAATACCCTAAATACACTTTCTTTAGTATGCTCAACATCCATTTCGACAAGGCAGGCATATTGAAAATTCTATCTTGGAAATAAAATGCCAATGTTGGGTATGTGTAAATTATTTATAACCTCTGCTCAGCCTATATTGGTCCTCTGCTGGACGTAGGCTTGAACCTGATAAGCACCTTATTGGCTTTTATCTCATTTTAAATTGTTACTCTTTACACTGTAAGTTAACAGTCATAGATATTAAAATATTTTCATAATTATGTACATGGTAAGGAAATGTTATCTTGTAAGTTATTTTATATCTTCAGCGAACTACTACCACAAATGGCCGTGACGTGGCTGACTTTAGCCTACACTGAAAACCAGCGCTGAGTAGACACACCAGGTCTACTCAGCACAATTCTGAGTGTATGGCCCATATTTGCCTGCTACGCACAAAAATTACTTACGCATAAAAACAAAAGTCTAGAATTAATTTAGTGAAGTAGAATATTGTGTTGTGTAGTTTTTAGGCAAATAAAATTATTTTTCTTTCTTTCTTTCTTTCATGAGGGCCCATAATCCTTACGCTGAACACAGTGGCGGATTAACCAGCCCGGGGCCCTTGAATTTAATTACTGTTTCAAATTTAGAATGAAAGTAAATTCAATAATAATTATTTAGTGGTGGACAAAGTTACCTTAAACTAGGGTCAAGTTTTGGACCAGCAAACAAAGCGATACATTTTTGTTCCAGTTACTTATGTATTTTTTTTTGTAATAGTAAGAAAGAACGGAAACTCGAGACAAAATCTGGAAGCAATTATTATACTAACGGCGAGCGGAGCGAGCCTTGCAAAATTTACGTGTGTTTTACTGTAAATATGTTGTGGTGGACAGAAGCTCGGAGCCCACCCATTCACTAGATTGGATAAATAGATAATTGAGTTTGTATTTGTTAGTATAAACCGATTACAATTATATGATTTGCTCGTGGATGCCATTTTCAGAACTGGATTAAATGAAATGGGACCACATGGAAAACACTAGCATTCAAATAAAAATAAATAAAAAGAATCAGCAAAATCGGATCACCTAGTCAAAGGTTCTGAGGTAACAAACATAAAAAAAAACTTTAAAAAATACAGTCGAATTAGAAACCTTTTTGAAGTCGGTTAAAAACTAATAAAGATGGCTAACTTTGGACCGTAGGAAGTGGCACTATATTATGAAGGCCTATGAGCTCTCTAGTTATACCAGCAGCATTAAAACCAAGCGGTGAACTATGACGTGATGCAAATAAAACGACAAAAATGGAGAAGCGTACCAATCTCCGTGGGCTACGACTTACAACCTTCCTTACCCTTGTTTTCTTTAAGAAAAATGAATTTCTTTTTATACCCATTCCACGTCTTTAACATCTTCAAGCTTCAGGGCCCAGAAAACTGGGTACTTACGAAAGTAAAGTACTTATTTTCCTAGCTTTGAGTTCGGATTTCAAACTGTAGCCTGACCTTTTCATTCCGCGACTTTAAGCTATGAGTTGATTTAATTTCGGAGGTTTAAAATAGTTAGATTTAAGACCTTCATAAAAGGTTTTAGGGTCTCTACAAGAGCTTACCCGAGTATAATAACCTGAGGTCAAAGACAGTCGGAGTGAAGCGTCCTGGTTTTTAACCGGCTTTCAAAAAGGAGGTGATGATTCAATTCATGTTTACTGCTTAAGATGATTTTTTAAATTAATTTGGTAAAGTCGTGTTCATTCTTGAATATTGGGTCGTACGTAGCCTTGTAAAACACAGTTCAAAACACAATAAAACTTGTCACCAAAATCCGTCGTTGATATAAAAAAAAATATAAACCTTATGTTATAAGTCTAAAAGAGCTTACCAGTAACAGGATATTTATAATAATGTAAAAGTGCCTTTTAGTGTAATAACCAAGATGGTATTTAAAAGATTATAGCAAGAAAATAAATAGACACCGCAATGGACTGTAGTCGGCTACAGAGTTTATTTTCTTAAGAGGGCTATTTTCATAAAGAACGTCTGGAGGTGCAAAACGAAAACTACCTCTGTACTCGTAGGTACTTTTATGCCAGCCCACTTTTCACATCAAAAAGCTCTTGACATTTAAGTTACCGACTGTACGAGGCATGAAATTCCGAATTACTAAATCCACGAAGTCTTACAAAGGTCGAATTAATTCAAGGGGAAATCCTCGCATTTCAAATACTCTCAGTTGTATGAACTCCTACAAACGTTAAGTCCATATTATTTTCATGAGGGAACTTTCATAAATACTGACTCGGGATTTTACAGACTTTTGAATGTTTTGAAAGAAGGATTTCTGTTGTGAAATGTTTTAAAGGATTTTCTTAGCAGTTTTTAAAGATGAAGACAGAGTGAGTTCAGAATTTTTAATGTTTTATACCCTGGGTGATTCAACGTTCGTTATAATATTGCTGAATATATTTTTACAGTATCGTTTAACGACAAAGTAACTTTTAGTCACAGAATAATAATTTTACTTTAGTCTCAATTTTGAAACAAAACCGAGACTAAAGTAAAATTATTATTATTTCAGGGAACCACCTATTTATGGTCATGCACGTATGCCCAGGCGATTATGGACGTAATCCCTATATCCTCAACAGTCTTTATTGATCCACTGCTGGACGCAGGCCTTCCCCTGATTAGCACCTTATTGGCTGTTATCTCATGGGGGGTAATACCCATAATCCCCACGCTGGGCATGGGGGTTGGGGATCGCAGTTTGGTGGTAGAATTGTTCTGCAGGAGGCGCTGCTGCCCGCCCCCGGTAGATAGTCGCCCCTTAGTCGCCTCTTACGACACTTACGGGAAGAGTTGGGGTGGTGCAAAATCTAAGTCGGGAAACCCTATATGATAAAAAATATACAGGGTGTGTTAACTACGGTTAGGGGGCATCAGAACTGTACAGACTATAAAATTATACCAAGTAAAAGTGTCAGGGTTTATGAGTTATTGGACATTTTCGTTTTCGAAATTTTCAACCATTTCCACCCTTTTCTATTCTTTTCGATGCCTAGGCTACAAATCTAGGAATTATCTCAATCTGTTTTTGTTTTAAGGATATTTCTGAAGGTGCATACACCTGTGAAAGTGGCGTCCCTAATTATTTTATCCTATTATTACGTTAAGCACAGGAAGTTTTAAAAATCCATCGTACAATTTGTGGATATTATAAGTTTTTTATTAATGCCGGGCAGAGATACGAAGTTGCGCTTTTTGTCCACCAAACTCTGTTTTCGCATCTCTTCCTAAACTATACCTCTATAAGATAAAATTATTACACAGGTATTTGTGGTATCTATTACGAGCTAGTTTCTAAAAACTAGCTCGAAATAGATACCACAAACTGTACGATGTTTTTTTTTTACGTTAAACGTAATCTATATTATATAAAAATGAAACCCGTTTTCCGTTGTCACGACATAACATGAAAACGGCTTGACCGATTTGGCTGTTTTTTTTTAAATGTTCGTTGAAGTTCAAGGATGGTTTTTACCGCGAGAAAAAACCTAATAATTGCAGGGAAAACACCTATAAACGTTTCCATAGGAACAACGCGTGCGAAGCCGCGGGCAACAGCTAGTAATATGATATAATAGGTAGCGCTGTCATATTGGCTCAAGTATGCGTAATGTATAAACCACTCTTTACGCCACACCCAATTCTGTAACCCTATCAACGGATACTCACACAGCTAAACACTAGTAAACTTCCGCTCGTATGTTAACTGTAAGTTTTTAAACCTAATCTTACCGCAACGAAGACGGAATTATCTCTACCACCATCAATATCAGTTTATACTTGTCCACGGCTGGACATAGATACACGACTATATATAATTCCCTGGCTAAGTCTCATTTACAATATCTACTGGAAGAATGGGGTACGGCGGCAGTGTCAAATCTAAAATCACTAGAGATATCTCAAAAAAAATAAATTAAAGTGCTATACAAATATGATTTGCTAGCAAACGGTACCTGACACACTAAAATAACAAAAACAAAACTTAACGTTAAGCTAACTACCTTATGTATTATAATATAAGTACCTAACATTATAATAACTAGTTAAGATTATAGGCTTAAGAATAATGTATATTTACATTCTCATCTAAGTGAACTGTGTTCTTTTGAGAAATAAATTCTTTAAACTGAACTGACATAGGCCCCCTTAATGAGCGCCATCTTCAACTTGCCGCACGTAGAATCTGCCTGTCGGCTTTCGCAGGTCATCACCCCCGCCTGGCCGGAGGGCGAGGACTACGTTTGCATAGTCGCGGTCTCTACTCAAGATCACGTTTACCCCAGCAGCCAAGTTTACTCTACGAAATCCCCAGTAATTATAAAAGACTTTAGCATTTCTTCCAACTTAGAAATATCTTCGCAAATAATATTCCCCTACGTTATTCTTTCATTAGGGCACGGCAGGCATAATATTTGTCTACTTCTAATTCCTTTTGCCTACTTCGTTGAGACAATAATGTTCTTTTATTTTTGCGAGACACTAATGTGTTTATACTAGATAAGTGAATTTTTTGTTAGTGTGCATTTGCTTTTTTTGGATAATTTAATCAGATTATTATTGGTGCGACGAAAGTTTGTTTTTCCGATAAAGGAAAAATACGTTGTAAGATGCACTTAGAGGCTAATTTAAAACGTATAACTATCGAAAACAACAGTTTGTTAGGAAAACTGACGGTGCCCATTACAAGTCTTGAGTCAGAGTCAAATATCTTATTTCTTTAGACTTACAAAATAAGCACTTAGATAAGTCAAATTTCTTACTATATAAACTGCTTGATAAATAGTAGTGCTTAGAGAAATCTCTTCAAAATTTATCTACAACATTTATATTTTCATTAATAATAAATAACCGCTACATATTTGTACCAAAGAGACAGCGCGAAAACCTTTCAGTTAAGGAATACTAAAAAGGTTTTTTGTTCTGCTACTTACCTCGCGTTTAATTCGCCTCAGAAAGACATCTGAAGATATTTACTTTCTAAAGACGCCGTAAATATAACAAAACAAAAGCTGAAAAAATAAAAGGAAACCGACGAAAAGACTGAGGAATTTTGAAATTAAATCAAACACAGGGAACACATGACATAGATATAATAACGCCGAGGTGGAGGACGCTAAACAAAACATGAAGTCTCGTATTTATGGAACAGATTGTGGTATTTTTAGTTCGATTAATTTGATAGGTCTTAAAAAACAAGAATTAAATACTGCATGCAATTAGAAAGATACAAAATCGAACTACGAATTTTATTAACTAGCTGCGCCCCGCGGCTTTGCACGCGTTATCCCACGGGAACTGATATTATGGGATAAAAAGTACCCTTTGTGTTATTCCAGGCCAAGAACTACCTGTATGCAAAAGTTGCCCGATCCGTTTGGTAGTTTTTGCGTATTTGTATGATTGAAAGAGCAACAAACATCCATACATACGTGTTTACAAACTTCCACGTTTATAATATTAGTAGGATGACTACCTAGGACGCGGCGGGCGAATGTCTGCCTGCGACGCGACGCAGGAGTTTGCAAGTTCGA
The DNA here is from genome assembly GCA_955876795.1 of Eupithecia tripunctaria. Lineage (NCBI taxonomy): Eukaryota > Metazoa > Arthropoda > Insecta > Lepidoptera > Geometridae > Eupithecia > Eupithecia tripunctaria. Next base: position 7,358,844 of record OY041622.1, read on the forward strand.
GTCCCGCCTTGAGACGAATATTTGTACGATCTGCAAATATTGGTTCTGGGTGTTCTGGGTATTTTCTTTGTATTATAAACAAATATATTTATGTAATGCATTGAATTAAGTATATCAGTCATCATGAGATAGTAACCATACCACAAGCTCCGCTTAGCAGGGACTAGATTATTTATTTTTAATCTTAGAAACAGTTTATCTAAAATACAACTGTACTAACAGTACAGTCGGAACAATAAACAACTAAACATATTTAAATGTCATCATTATCGTACACAGACGATATAGTATATAGGCCTTTCTCAGTTTGTACTATGTCGTCAATCCACCTTGCAACTAGACGTCCCATGCCCTTTTAAACATTGTTTTCAAATACTATTTATTTATGCTCTAGTTACAAGTCCTAATATCAGTGCTTGTTCCAGTAACTTCTAAATCTACGCATAAAGGATTCATTTGTAAACAGAGCGCATGGATATTCCGTTTGTCCGTCCGCCCGTCCGGTTGGCTGCCTGTCCTAATTCCACTCGCACAAATGACAGGTGGGACGGATGGCAATATTACCTTTATTCGTATCTAGCGATGCACGGGAGAATGGGATGGACTATAGTGGTTTTCTTGTAGATAGAAAGATATAGCTATATTAGCTATAGATAGCTAATGCAATAAATAACTGTCATGCTGGACAATCCACACAGTACCATCTTACCTCAGAAACTAAGCATAGAGTTTGTGTTAAAGCAGATAATATAATATAATAGTACTGTACTACGTTAAAGACTATATTTATCAGACGCTATTGTATTTAGTCTCCTGATTTCAGCTAAAAAAAAACTTTAGAAAATAAAATCAAAAAATCAAATATCAACCAGCGCTAGGCGGTTCCATTCTACCATTGTATCGATCGCAGAGATATATCATCTCCATACCTTCGAGCCTTTTAGTTCGCGGACTGTTTCATTAAGAATTTCCTTTCGCAAACACTCAGGTTGTGAAATGATCCCCTGCCGAGGTTTACTCTCATGGTCTCTTAAGACATATAAAGCGTCGGCTAAGCGTATGTAATGTCTCTGATGTAATCGCTTTCCATCAGAGAGGAGAAAGACAGAGATCATTGACCGCATGCGTGCTTGCCACCTTGATGGTATAAAAAAAAACAAACACAGGGCTAGGCTTAGTGTGATCCATCGATAAAAGCCAGTTTCCAAGCACTCAGCAACAACTTTTTATTCTAGCAGTTTATTAGGTCATTGTATGATCACGTAGAACGTTATCTCTACATGTGATAATGTGTTTTTTTTGCGGCAAATAAACCTTCTTCTATGTTTAAGTAATGTTATGTTTAAAACAAAATTACGTCCTTTACTGTGCGTGGTCCTATATTGCCGGTTTTATTTGGTTTGTTTACTTTGGACCCATAAAGGTTTGATCGGCATGAGATTAGTCCCAGGTGTGGGTTGTGAAAGGTGAGATTCCAACATTTCAGAGTATTTGCAAGTAGGCTTAGAAGAATGATTGACTTGAAAATCTCGGATCATATCGGATCAACATTACCTTCATATTATGTCGGTAGGATAATGGTAATCCTGGTTTGACCTTTACAATGTTGGATGAGATTTTTCAGGGAATTTCGATAGTCTGACCTCAATAATTGGTCTTGGTATATTATGCAAGCACTTTTATTGCTTAAACTAGTTTATTGTAGGAAGCATGGAAGTATGAGTAATTATTTTTAACCGACTTCAAAAAGGGAGGAGGTTATCAATTGGACTGTTTTTAAGCTATTGCATAGCTTCTATCACGGGCCTTGAGCGCGGGCACCGAATCCAGAAATTCCGTAACGAAAAAACCTTACGCTCCCCACTCCGACCAGAACAGCGGTGATACTTTTTAGTTTTGCCATCTATCGATGAATAGTAGAACTTTTAATGACTTTTTGAGATATGACGTTTGTCTCTTTAGTTCAGCAACTCGCCTCTAGATGGCATTGCAATGGCATTGCAAGCTTTACCGCGGCAGTCCCCGAGTGCCACACGTCTTTTTTTTTAATGTTTGTTTCCTGAGAACTTTTGACTGGGTGGTCTCATTTTAATTTGGTTCAGTTCTGACAACGGGAAGCATGGAAGCATAAGTAATTATTTTTAATGACTTCAAAAAGGGAGGAGGTTATCAATTGGACTGTTTTTTTAATGTTTGTTACCTCAGAACTTTTGACTAGGTGGTCTAATTTTAATTTGGTTCAGTTCTGACAACGGGATCCATGAAAATTCATGAAAAAACTATAAAAATTGCAGTCGCTTTATAGTTTTTTAAACAAAATTAATTATTAAGTATTAGTAAGTTCTATTTCATTAATTTATTGGTTGTTAGCGTTATATTTGCCTGAAAAACGTGCTTCTACCTAGTTCAGGCATACGCGTTGCTTAATACCATTACAATTTAATATTATCTTTGCTTAGCTTTTCATCATCCTTAGTCATTTTGAATAAATTATTTTATTCCTTATACTCATCCTCAACAACCTATATTGGTCCACTGCTGGACTCAGGCCTCCCCCTGATAAGCGCCTTATTGGCTGTTATCTCGTTTAATATGGTAAATATGGTAATGATATGCATTTTTTTTGACTACATAGTTTGGGTATTGGCCTCCAAACTTTTGTGCCACTCCACACGGTCCTGAGCCAATCTCATCCAGGTTCGTCCCGCAATGTTGGATATATCGTCTGCCCATCTTGCCGCTGGACGCCCGACGCTTCTGTAATCTGTTCTTGGACGCCATTCAGTTAGCGCCTTGCTCCACCTGTCGTCTTGTCTCCGTGCAAGTACCCGGCAGTTGGGTGAAGTCGGGCTGCGGATGATGAGTTTGGGAGTCTGATAACAAAACTTTGTCGTATTTTTATTTCATTTTTGATTATTTTGTAATGTTTTTAAGAATACTGTGTAATTTGTGTACTAAAATAAATTAACTTTCTTTTGTTTTTTTATTTTGTGCGGCTCACAACTTTCGTTTGAAAAAAAAAACAGTCGTTTGGACTCATGCTAAAACGAAACCTATAATGTCAGAATTTTAGATAATTTTGTTGGCCTTCGTAAACCGTTCAAAGCAAGGCATAAATCAACCACAGCCTGGGTCACGCTGTCTGCTTCTAATTTATTACTCTGGCAAGGTTTTATTGCTTGCTTCAACTAGTTTCATGAAAAACAAGATCTTAATAATTTATTTTACCGAGAAAGTGGGCTACGGCACGGGAATATAATTGTTTGTAACGAAAGTAATGAATTCATTGTATTATTATTGCACTATTATTAGTTTTCTTGCACTGATATCATAGTTTTCTATAATAATATGCCTCACATATATTATAGATCCATAGTAAATAGCTTACATAATAAAAAATCTTTAATTTTCGGAGCTCACCCTACAGCCTAACCTACAAAACATGTTATCAAAATTTAAATTTAAACTAATACTTACCTACGTAAAATTATTAAACGTTACACACTAATGCCAGAGATACGAAAGTTTGTATGTTTTAATATATCGATGGATGTTCGTTACCTCTTCGCGCCATAACTACCTACAGAACGGATCGTGCTGAAATTTCACACGAAAAAATTGAGATAGAAATTAAATGTTGCCATAAAAACAACGCGTGCGAAGCGGGCAGAAACTAATATTTTTCTAACAACCAAATAGTAACATAAACCAGTAGATACATCAACGACATAATGACGATATAGAGGTAGTTTTTAGTAACAAGTTTTTATTTGATGAGAGACAATTAATTTAGCCCATTGAAAATTACAATAACAGAATGATACAGTTACAACTAGTATTTGCCCTCCAACTATTTTATCATATTATTACGTTTAACATAGAAAATTTTAAAAATCCATCGTACAGTTTGTGGTATCTATTATAAGTTATTTATTAATGCCTCTGTAATAGATTCATCTTGTAAACCTTACATTCCACAAAAGCCGTCCTTCGCTAAGTTTGGTCAAAGTTTCACTTAGTTTCTTCGGGTTCTTCTGATGGTCCTTAGAGAGATAATTTCTATGAAAGAACAGCTACTGTAGATAAAAGCCGAATGTCAATAAAACCTTTGCAAAATAAATACTCCTGGGACTCAGACGTTTATCGAAAAAAGCGCTTTTCGACCGAGTTAGAAAGAAACCCTATTTAGGACCTGTATCGAGACTGCGGCTGGTGAGTATCTGGCGCATCGCGTCAGCATTGCCATACAGCGGGGCAACGCAGCCAGCGTCTTGCGTACGATGGACTATAGACTGGTATTATATAGATCAGTTGAGCTACCTGTAGGTTGTTGAGCTACTTGAGAAATGTAACCGTGAGCAAGTGGTTGCGTGTAGTTTAAAGCCCCCAATAAATGTTGGCCGAGCTAAGGCCAACGCGAGCGTAGCCAAATCGATACAGCGCAAGTACCACCGTCTAGACGTTTGCCAAGTCTACGAAAACTATTGCACCACAAACTACACAAACATGTGTACACGATTGGCCAAGCACAGACAAGCGCATTGATTTATTAAAAAGGGAAGATGAGGTACTGGTTTCTCGAAATTGGCAACCTCATATTGTGTAAAATTGTGCGCTCCCTTGTAACACATGCCATTTTTAGTAAGCGCTGGGAGAACGTAACCTATCTTCCCTTTTAATAAATCAACGGACAAGCGCCTTTGATTTGTGCAGAAAAACTGACACGGCTCCGAAGTGAGGCGAGCGGCCGCGAGCGGTGACAAGTCACTGCAAATGACCTCTGTACACGTTGGCACTTGTATTCACTCGGCCAGCTAGGCGAGCGATGGCAAGGCAATGCAAACGTGCCATCTACACGTTGGTATTGGCTTTCAATCGGCAACGTTGGACCAACATGTATTGGAGGCTTAACACAGGCCAGATCAACCTACAGATTTAACTTATATCTATGAACTGATATCCCCTTAAGGTCAAGCAACAACCTTCAACCAAAGTGTATTCCATTTCTAGTAAATGTATTCTTAGGCCGTTTCGCCGGTTAAATCGACTGTAAAAATCGTATTCCCTTCTAGCTAGACAGTTTAAACCTAAGACCTAATTTACACATTTGTCCAGGGAATTTTAATATTCACTGATGTAGAATTCAATGCTTAATTTCTCTGAGCAAATGTCTACATAATTTGAAAATTATTGGTGTTTTATGAATGCAGACAAAAGATTACTATGCTCTACTATTTTATTTTTCTTAATTATCTCATCCTATAAAGTAGACATATAATACACATAATGAATCCTACTAATATTATAAACGCGAAAGTTTGTAAACATGTATGTATGTTTGTTGCTCTTTCACGCAAAAACTATTAAACGAATCGAGCTGAAATATTGCATACAGGTAGTTCTAGGCCTGGAATACATTTTAACCTATAAATCCGTTTCCAGATAGGCGTGCGAAACTGCGGGGCGCAGCTAGTAAGATAATAATACGTACTCTCAGTTCTGAAATCCTAAATATTTTTTGCACACAAAGGTTTTACAAAAGCTAACAAATCTTGGTCAACTTTACGACACTGGTATTATTCGGAGAAAAGTACTCAAGTACGTAATAATTTCTGGTTTCATTAATTAGTCTCTCTATTTTCGATGGACGTTTACAATCATTAGTTGTCAAAGTTTTTGTTTTGTTTTTTCTATTTTTATCTTGATGTTTTTGTCTGTGTTTAATTCATAAATTTTAAACTTTGTTGGTATAAAATGTCCGATTATAGAACCGCGTGTAGAAGTTGGCAAGATGACTATTCAATAACCCTCATAGTAATAATAATAATAATGCCCTCCTAGCCGAATTTCAGCCATGACGGCCATTCTCAACGAACCCTAGCCAGGTGCACAGGACATATTTATAGTGCACAAGTGTGCGCTCACTCTCATAATCCGATAGGACGGCAGATCAACACGACCGGGGAGAGGTTAGGCGCAGCACCTACAGCTTAATGTACTTTCCGAGACACGGGGGTGTAACACCGCCAACTTTCTGACTCGGGCTTCTACTGTAAAATTTTCTTGCTAGAAAAACCCCAATAACAACTTTTGGCTCGACCCGGGATTTGAACCCACAGGACCCCATAATCAGCGGTTAAACTTGCTGACCGCGAGGCAGTCACCTCCCCGGTTTTTTTTGGTAAATTGTGCTTATTAGAAATTATAGTAGTACTGTTCGCCAAAAGATAGCAGGAAGATTCATATTTTTCAGTTTAATTCTTAAGTTGATTGGGATAAACTTGAATATTGAGAAAACGAATAAAATAGTACTACTATTCGCCAATAGATGTCAGGAAGAGTCAATTGATTACAATAAATCGAATAAACGAAAACATTATTAAATTAATAAAACGAAATTTTCTAAAAATGAATCCTAGCTTGATCGATTTATCGCCCCCGAAACACCCTGTATACTAAATTTCATGAAAATCGTTGAAGCCGTTTTCGAGATCCGGGTTATATAAATGTATATAGATACAAGAATGCTCGTTTAAAGGTATAAGATAATATAAGATGTTTAGAAACATGTAGCTTGTTAACTACTTCACTGTTCGTTCTGGAAAAAGTTTAATATCAAAATATCTCATTACCATCACTGGAAAATCTACACTGCTCAGCCGTAAAAAGAACTTCATACTTACTTTTTACTAAAACTACATACGTACTCTTATTAACATGACTTACTTTTGTGTTATCCCAAGAGCCTACATTTCAGTCGCATTTCTCATTTATCTCTGAAAATAAAAGTAAATTATGGAGCAGCTAATATATCAGCGAGAGGAAACGGCACCTGAGGCAAGAGAGGCGCTTCCGTGTTACCTACTGTCTACCAGACAAAGGTCCCTTGGGCTTGGCTTGCGGTGACCATCATTTCTAACTGACGCTTATAGTTTTCTTTTATTAATTGCGTTGCTGGGGTGGCACGTCGACGACCCTATGCCATTTTCATGAGACACAAAAATGAAACGTGCGCCCTTTGGTTTCTGAGGCATTTGTGCGCCCCATGGTTAACAAGATATCAGCAGTACCCGCTGTAGTAACGTTTTGCAAATCTCCATATGGCTGGATGAACAAATATGATTTTTGTGAAGAGGTGTGGTGTAACCTGATTCAACTGCAGCACCAGTTATTTTATTGAAAAACATGAGGCTTTATGAATTAAACGAATTTGTCAGTAAATCAAAAATAACCAGTAGCTTATGAATTACATCAGGAAGACGCTCTGTGATTGCATTGGCACGGCCTCAAATTATCGATGAAATAAATCAATTTTATCACTGAAATTGATTCACTTATTTAGAGCATCAAATAAGTGAGTTTTAACAAAATACAACTTCAAATGATTCGCTAATAGTCAGAGCGTATATTCAAATAAATGCATACTGAAGACGTTACTGCAACAGAAAATAAATGTTTTTGTTTTTACATAGTGGCATGTACTTCAAAGAACTTATTTCTCATCATAAATAACTAATTTATCCTTCTATGAGGAAATTTGTCTGCAAATGCCACAAGCCCTTTCAATGTCAAAGAGTCTTACGTTGAACAACTTGGTTTTTATTAAAAAAACATTATCGGAATCAATTTTTTAACAATAGAGCTTTTAAACACGTAATTTCATGCTGTTATCGCGTACCACGGCATGCTTGTTGAAAGTATGTCGATATAATCAAAGGTAAAAGTACTATCCTGATAAACGCCCGAAATACCCGTAAACATTTAAATTACAACAAGAGTTTCCTTATTCTCTCCCCGATCCTTAAAACCCTCTAATAAAGCTTCTTATCTTAAACCCACAATCAAGTACTTATCTCACAATCTTCCATCAAGCCAATTTATCCCGCGGATCTCTCGTAAATCGTAGCCACCCTGTAGCAGTAGTAGAACGTTCCATTGCAAGCACATCACATTGTCTTTGGACTTTTACCGGACATTTATTGTACTTAATGTTTTTACTTTAAAACCGCAGTTGGATTTTTTATTTCAATGGAAGAAAGTAGTTTTCTGTCGCTAGTAGTCAAGATATGACTGCCTCGTTGGTCTAGTGGTTAGCATGTTCAACCGCTGATTATGAGGGCCTGGGTTCAAATCCCGGGTCAAGCCATCAGTTGTTATTGGGGTTTTTCTAGAATTCACAGTTGCAGCTCGGAGTCAGAAAGTTAACGGTTGCACCCCTGTGCCTCGGAAAGCACGGTTAGCAGTTGGTCTTGCGCCTAACTCCTCCCTGGTCGTATTGGTCTGCCGTCCTAGATAACTGATATACATAATACAGAACACAACATAGAAAGATGTTATTTAACTTATATTGAAAACATCCAGAACACAAACGTTCTTCAAAGTCCCTTTGTAGCTCGTCCAGACTATCAAAATTTCATGCAAAAGTTTCAGCATTCCTAACTTTTACAAATGGCCGCCTAAAATTATGCACCCCCATAATTTCATCTCCACAGTATTATACATTATTCTATAGCGTAACAATTTATAAAACACCCCATAAACTTAATTCGGGTGAATCACATCAAAATCATTATAAATTGTGGTATAAAAGAGAATTTACCGCTTGAGCTCTTACAAACGACGCAGCTTTCTAGCTAGATCACAATGACGTAGCTATAAATGCTCGAGTGACATTACAAATAGAAGCGAAGGAGAATGTCTACTGTGCCCCGAATAATTGAATTGAATTCCCAATCCAATCCGATATAACTTTTATTACGATGTCCATTGTCACAATTCGTTTGACACATCCATACATTCACCCATACATCCATACAAACTTTCGTATTTATAATATAAGTGTGATGCGATAAATGAAAAAAAAACACGCCCAACATCGTGTGCAAGCACTCCATAAAAACTTTACTCTCGTTTTACGCTGCGAAACGACCGATAAAGTATAATATTCAGCTTCAAGTAAATTTCCCAGTCACTTAGAAGAATGTTCGACATGTTTCAGACATTCAGACGCATTTTAAATCTTTTACGTATTGTTATTTATCTTATCTGTGCAAGAACTTTGCAATGTTGCCTCTAAGGCAGTTTTCGTAATTTTCGCAATATTTAACAATGACTCGCTTTTTTCTTCAGAACAATAAAAAACCTTTCCTAAAATGGTTAACCTATTAACGGTACCTACACTATTAATCTATTTTAGATCATGAATCTGTTTCCAATATCGATCTTATCAAATTTTTGTTGTTGGAATGATGTTTCTAGAATGAAATCAAGAATAACTCGACTTCATGAATTAGTTTCCTTAAATTCCACCCAAATCCGTACGGGTCCTGAATCGGTCGGAGAATAATAAAAAAACTTTTCCTAAAATGGTTAACCCATTAACGCTACCTACACTATTAATCTATTTTAGATCATGAATCTGTTTCCAATATCGATCTTATCAAATTTTTGTTGTTGGAATGATGTTTCTAGAATGAAATCAAGAATAACTCGACTTCATGAATTAGTTTCCTTAAATTCCACCCAAATCCGTACGGGTCCTGAATCGGTCGGAGAATAATAAAAAAACTTTTCCTAAAATGGTTAACCCATTAACGCTACCTACACTATTAATCTATTTTAGATCATGAATCTGTTTCCAATATCGATCTTACCAAATTTTTGTTGTTGGAATGATGTTTCTAGAATGAAATCAAGAATAACTCTCTTTCTTTCTTTCTCTCTTTTTTCATTCTTTCTTTTAACTCGACTTCATGAATTAGTTTCCTTAAATTCCGCCCAAATCCGTACGGGTCCTGTTCCAAATTCAGACCAGAACCCGTATTAGTCGTCAATTTCTGACGACTAAAGAATTCTAATTAGTTCGTCAGTTAGATAGTTAGATAAAGGACATGTATTTTTAACCGACAACAAAAAAAGGAGGTTCTCAATTTGACGGTATTTTTTATGTTTGTTACCATTACCTACTTCAGTGGTCCTCTGTAAATTTTGACCTTCATTTATTTCTTTATTATTTCAACAAAATTGACGGCCTTTAAATCTAGACAATTCAAACCTCAATAATCTTCAAAGAAATGTAAGCGTGGTTGTAAATTTAAATTCTGTATAATCTCCGGCGAAATATCAACAAATTTTAATTTAATTACGTATGTAAGCGGGTTAACTACGAACCTTATTTGTTTTGGAAGAACACTAACGTTTCATCCTCTAACGACTTCATCAGGGTGAGTGCGATTTTCGTCGCGCCTGCATTCTTACGCGCTTCAATTTGTTTTCCACGTACATTAGCATTCTTCAAACCTAGTTTACGTTTTACATTACTTTTACTCTATCCACAAGTTTTATATACTCGGTTTCTTTTTTGGTTTCGTTTGCGTCGACTCGAAAAATATCAAAAATATTGCATTATTTCTTCATTCAGTCCAAAAAAGTAAACGCGTAGAGTTGATATAGATAGGTTCTTGGTCTCAAACCAGTAACTATTTCTACGTATTTATTTAAATATGTATTAAACTAAACCATTTATTTCTACCTACTTATGATGACATCTAGTCATATCACATCACACTTATATTACAAATGCGGTAGTGTGGATGCATGTTTGTTACTTCTTCACGACAAAACTACTCAACAAATCCGCTTAAAATTGTATACCTTATTCTTATCCTGGAATCGAACACAGGTTACTTTTTATCTGATAAATCTGATCACATGGGATAGTAAGCGTTTCCTTATAAACAGCGCGTGAATGCAGAAACTAGTAAGGAATATACAGGTTACATGTTTCTTATTTTGGTCTGGAGACATGTTTACTTATAAACCATCGTCGTCGAAAATGTATGGGAATTGTTTTTTTTTTAATTATTACAAAAACTTACGATTTGATTTGGTATGTTACTATGGGAAACGTGTTCATGGAAATAGAGTCGATTGAGACTAACTTGTTTTTTTTGACAAATGTAATTTTTTGGGCGAACCGTATTTTTTTTCTAAAAACTAAAAATGACTATATTTTTTTCTTCAAAATGTTATAGAAGGTTCCTAAAAACAAAACCTTCTAACTACAAAAAAACCGTAGCTACCCTTAAGGGTCTATAAATTTCCCTCACCCTGTATACCTACCTATCTTATCTAATTTTATTCTGCCATTGTAAATGTATAAATTCTTTTGCAGTGCCCTACAGGGTACATGTACTATTGCAAAATAAATAAATAAATATGTTCTATCTAGCTAGAGTGAGTTCAGAGAGAGTTCAGGCAATACCCAAACATTTTATGAAAGAAGTACAGAGAAAACGACTGAAGAATAAAGTATAATATGCTCCAGCTCAATCCACAGGCACTTAAAGGAATGTTCGACATGTCTCAAGCATTGGAGGCACTTTTCCTTAAAACACAATCCTAAAAGGAACGCGTTAACAGGTTTGACATAGCAGGCGGCTCGTTAGGATGCTATGTGAGGGAGCGAAGCGATTTCAGCTTTTCTGGAGACCTTTAGTTTCATTTTCGGGTGTCAGAAAGATCGAGTGTTACAAAGTTTTAGAAGGAGATCTTCTTATTGAAACTATAATGGTCTCGCTTTTGTCAACCGAAAATGATCCATACATAAGTCTTGATGGATACCCAAGTAAATGATAGCCAAATTTACTTGTGGTTTATGCGATCAGATCCAACTAAATGCATTATAATAAGTGCGACATCGATTCGTCAAGACCAAGGATCGGTATCCAGGTTTTGGGTCAAAAGATTTTGGACTCGTCAAAAAAAGTCGCGTCGGTTCTAGGTAGAGTTTTCCCCTGTAAGGGGGATTTGTCAAGGGGCAAACTGGAATAACCTGATCTTTCGGATAAGAAACACAAAACAAAACACGGTTTGATCTTTTGCATGTCGGGTATCGACGCATGTGTTTATTCATTATGGAGCTTATCAGGGGGCGTGCAGCTGTGGACCAATATAGGCTATTGAGAATTAGGAATGTATACATTTTTGCCAAGACCTACTTTTACCTACTACCAACCCTAGCTCCTCGAGATTTTAGATCCTACGAAAATCTGATGACACCCGAACGCTACACCTTCCAGTATCGATTCAACACTGACACTGACTATCAATTTCTGCATGTCCAATTATTATAAGAGGTAATCAGTGTAAAATACTTCTCTCAACAATACTTTCCATTTTTAGAGTAGTCTGTTAAAGTGCATGTTATACCGCGTACACACACATACGCATCGCGCCTGCAATGTAATAATGCAATGCAAGGCAATCCGGCTAGTTACCACTCCATCTAACATATATTGTCATAACTACGACACACCAAATAAATCCAGCACCAAGGAAAAAACAAAAAGTCACTAAAAACCGTGAAATTTGACCATTGACCACGTATATGGGCGCCACTTGTCACCTACCTAGCTAGCCCTAGGGGTGAACAAAATAAAAGAAAAGTTAAGAGACAAGAAACAAGAATTTAATTGGTAAAATACAAGAAAGGTTCGTAGGTCGGCCGCGTCAAAGTTCAGGATCTTTAGTTTTAGGTAAGTAACCGCACTCCCCTGCAGGGCAATCCCGTCTGCCTTAGCGCCAGTCCTTTTCAGCCCCAGTCCGGGAATCAGCAAATAGTGTATGATCCACTTCCTTGCATTGCATGTTTCATTAAAGGCGCTGTTCGTAGATGTGCACGCGGCATAAAGAAACATTTCCGTCTCCTTTTTAACTACCCGTTTTCCGCGACCAAAAGTTCAATCTTTCAACATTTTAGAACTTTCAGCTATTGCTGCTAATTTTAGGGTTTCCGATATTGCTTCTGAAATTACTTTAATGAAACTTTTCAAACACGAACCTCTTGCCTCACCCTGACCACACCCTATGGTGATTATGCCGAATAGCCGACATCCGTAAATGGAGTAAAGGAGAATGGCAATCGTTTGGCTTATTGCTTGGCATGTTCCGTCGGTTCACTTAACGCACTCCCCTATTATGAAGGTACTAAGGGAGTGTTTGTTTGGGCTTGCATATCTACCTTCCTGCTTCGTTTCCACCTTCGTAGGGGAAAATACGGTGTTTTTCTAATAAGAGGGACATGTAACTGGTATGAGTGACGGATTTCAAATGTAGCGGAAATTCAACGAAATATGTTTGGAAAATGCGGTGATTTTTTGGCATGTGATGATGGCGTGATATATTTGGGTGTTGTGAGTTTTTTAAGAACGAATTTGTTATGCGCCTTGGTAAAAGCAAGATTCTTTCAAAAAACACATTTGTGTTAATGATTAATGAGAGTTTGAAAGAGCTTGAACTTCTTAATTTGTTCAAGATTTACTAAATGTTGTAACTGCTTACTCACGGCGATAATCCAAGGACTGGAGGGTTAATTAGTGTTTGTTGCAGTCATAAACCTAAGGGCTCATATACACTGGGGCAAAGCCAATCCGGTTAACTTCAATGCCTCTAAAACGCAAGCATGTCTCTTTTCTGCAAAAAAGAGTCCGCTTGTCCAGCTTCCCGTTTTGCGGAATGTACTGGTACCCAGTAAGGATCAACTGAAGTTCCTCGGTGTCACTATCACACCAACTTTGAACTTTCCTGAAAAAAAACTCTCTGCAAGTTGGGGTAAGGCCACCAGGATCCCACAGACGTATCCTCCAGGGGATCCTGGTGAACTCATGAGTGCACTAATTCTAGGATCCACCGTCACGAAAAGTAGGTAAAGATGTTGACACACTGAGTAAGTTTTTTCTCCTTCGTTCGTAGGTGGCGAAAGCCGAAAGAAGAAGTTCGATGCTAGTGCCCTATGTTTGTTTTACTCATTGATGTAAATTATAAAGTAAAGAGCGTCTATGGGGCTTAGACTTTGCAGCACCCCATCTCTTCCCGTGTGTGTCGTAAGGGGCGATTAAGGGATATCCACCGGGGGCGGGCAATTCTACAACTCAAGTGCGATCGAGCGAGGGTGCAGTTCGTGTATAAGAGCCCTTTGACATTTCGAAGTTATTACGTAATAAATGTTTTAATTGTTGAAATTATTGAATGATAATTCTACTTAATGTGTCTTTATCACACACGTGTTGAATAGTCATTCCTTACTTATTTACTTTGTTTTTTGTAAATATTCCGATCACAAACATATTTGTTTCAGAATAAAGAAACTGAACTGAATCCGTTACAAAGCGGACAAACGAAGTCGCTATTATTTTTTGCGAACGACGCTGCAGATCCGGGTGTTCGACAATTTCCTCGTGGCACGGGTTTGGGGCTTATCCGGGTTCTGGCGAGTCAGTGACGCGGAGGTGGGAGCATCCGTGTCACGAACTGGACACGCGTGGAGACGCAGCCAGTATTTAAAAATATTTAAAGATTTTTGGTTATTTTATTTCTACGCTATGGATAGTTTCTTTAAAATTTTAATAACTTTTAAAATTTTCGGCAACGACGGGAATCGAACTCGCGTCTTTCCGCGCTCCTTGCGTACGGGGATGTCATAACCGCTAGACTACTATATCGGGTAGCCATCGACCCGAAAAACTCTGGACATTTTTACGAAATTTTTTGGGTATTTATTTGATTTCAAAAATATTGTTACCAAAATTAGCTTTAATAATAAAGGAGGTGGAAGCATTCGTGTCACAAACTAGATATGCGTGGAGTGGCAGTTGGTGCTGAAAATATTATTTACTTACTAAAAAAAAATAGCCTGAATTATCAAGAAGATTTTTCGCAGATTTTACTATATGGGTAAAAACAAAGGCGCATAGATCTCATCCATTAGCGACGAACCTTATTAGTATTTTACATAGATCTTGTAAATATACCTATTACCTACGAGTGTGTTAAAATCGTTGTTCAAAATCGGATTCGGAATCAAAATATTGAATTTGAATTAAAATTATATGAAAGTTCTATGATTTGATGATCTTTTTAGGGTTTCGAACCCAAAGAGTAAAACGGGACCCTATTACTAAGCCTTGGCTGTCCGTCTGTCTGTCTGTCCGTCTGTCACCGGGCTGTATCTCATGAACCGTGATAGCTAGATAGTTGAAATTTTCACAGATGATGTATTTCAGTTGCCGCTATAACAATAAATATAAAAATAAAAAAGACGTGTGGCACTCGGGGACTGCCGCAGTAAAGCTATTGCAATGCCATCTAGAGGCGAGTTGCTGAACTAAAGAGACAAACGTCAAGGTTTTTTCGTTACGGAATTTCTGGATTCGGTCCCCGCGCTCAAGGCCCGCGATAGAAGCTATGCAATAGCTTAAAACAATTTTAATAATTAAGGAGCGCAACGACCTTATTACCTTGAGAACCCAACACCGAGTTTAAGCATTGTCGGGCGCGGTTAGTACTTGGCTGGGTGACCGCGTCACGCTGACTTTTTGTTATTTTATTTTTTGATTTTTATAGATAATGGTACGGAACCCTTTATGCGCCAGTCCGACTCGCAATTGACCGGTTTAATTTCTGTACATAAGATAAGACTCTTATTTGTGTTCCTACGTCTCTACAGTTTCCACTGTTCTTAAAGGAGGCAGGAGGCTACATCGACGTAAATCTTCGTTTGTCGCCGCGCGCCACGCCATCTGTTGGTAGGTTCCGATTCGAACCAATGTATTTTTACTGAATGCCGGCGCAGATTTATGGGGAATAGATTAAAGAGTTTTTCAATGCAAATGTCGTGATCTCTTTGTAATGGTGCTTGCCGTTTACGAAATTTCTGAGTTTTTGTTGTTTTCGCTGGCTCTTTGATCAGCTTTGAGGGTATAATAAACATTTGTTTTTTTACCATGCGATTTGTCAATTTTATTGGCACCAAAACCTAAATTAACGAAACTATAACGATTGCCCTCACTTTTAAGTAGTTTAAACCGTCCCTTAAACGATTATTTTCGATTAGTTTTGGTGCGAAGGCATATCATTTTGCAATATGAATCGTGAAGTAATTGCTGTAATTGCAGTAACATGTAGGGTAATATTGTGATTTTATCAACAACAATTGCAAGCTTAATATAAAACCTAAACCATCAAAAACCTATGTCATTAACTACGGGATATAATTATCATGATTTGAGTTTTGAGTTTTCCAACATTTCGTCGCAGTTTCATGCGCTATGATCTAAAACATTCTCGTTTTTAAGCATATGATGGATTTAAAAGTTCATCATTAACATTTTGTTCAGTAACGAAACGAAGAATCATTTGTCTTGGTAAATTCCTTGACAAAATTGACAATTTACAAAAATATATTTAAGAATTTACTTAATTGCAACAAAACAACACTTGTCGTTCAAACAATAATAACAAAATGATACCTACTTTTAATAATTCCATACTATTTGAACAACCACACCATTTCTCTTTTATTTGTCCTGATAATATTCGTATTATCGTCCAAAAATCGCACACATCCGGCATTAATGCCACCATCATCACGATAACATTCAGATGCGTCTCATCTTTAGCGATGTCCGCATGTGAGATGTAAGCCGAAAGATGGCCGAAAGCTGAAAATAGAATAGATTTTATTTGACTATAATGACTCTAAGACAGATTTATGTAGATAGGTAGAGTCTGTTCAAAATAGAATAGGTAGGAATCTGTAAAAATTCAGTACCTACCTAAGTTAAATATACCCCCATACCACCACCTTTTTTTTTTCTTTCGGCGAGGCAAATTCGTAACACAAACTCTGCTTAGCTTGGGGTTAGATAATGCTGTGTTAGGTAACATTATTTATTATTATTATTATTTAACAATATTATGTAAACTAAAATAACGTAGTTGTCCCAAAAACGAAGCTAGCTAAATTTCAAAAAGTTTCATTTGCAATTCAATAAAATTATACAATATGCTACCAATTATTATTTTTTTAAGCTATTGCATAGCTTCTATCGCGGGCCTCGAGCGCGGGGACCGAATCCAGAAATTCCGTAACAATTCAATTCATTTCAATTTCAATTTATTCATTATTCAATAAGGTGTACATAGAATGATAGGACTACGGCCCCACACTAGGCTCATGGCCCGTGACGTGGGCACCAGGCACGATAGTTAGAAGGATAAACATATCGAGGGTATCCCAAGTATTTATGATACAAAACAAAAACTAACAAACAATTTTATTTATGTGGAAAAAATTAGATTGTGGTATGCATGTGCGTGTGTGTGTGTTTGCGTGTGTGTGTGTGTGTGAGTGTGTGTGTGTGTGTGATGGTGTGGGTAAGGTGTATAAAGCGTGACTGCGTGAGAGGATATTCTGAAAGTGCGTTTGTTTAAGCGTGTTGCGTTAGTAACATATTGTGTAAATAGGTATAATGCAAAAGGAGATCGAAACTACTCCCCGACAATCACAGTAGGGGTTGGTGATTCGATTACAGTAAAATCGATTCGATATCCTCATAGGACTTTGTAATAAACCAGGAGCGGACTACGGATTTGGCTTTGGACGTCGACAGCGACTTTACGTCGCACGCCTTGCAGATAAAGTTATAGATACGCGGGAGAAAGGAGTTCGGATGCCGTCTGGCAAATATTGTTTTTGTATCAGCAACGGGAAGCTTATACACTCTCCTCTTAAGAAGGTCTGGGTATGTGTCGGAGTTTATGGTTTCAGAATGGACAATTGTGAAAGCCTTAAGAATGAACAACTGGCGAACCCTTAGGACTCCTGCCTCTTTGTACAGCAGATCAGTGGGATAGGTGAAAGGCTTACACAGCATTACCTTGAGGACAGCGCGTTGAGCACGCTCTAGTTCAATCAAGTGAGATTTGGCTGCACCTCCCCAGATAAGGCTGCAGTAACTAAGTATTGACTGACACACCGCGCAATAGACCATTTCAAGCGTCTTCCTATCACCGATCGAAGTGCCTTCATAATGTACATAGACTTACGAACTCTACCCGCGAGGTTGTGAATATGATTCTTGAAGGACAATCTACTGTCAAAGTCCACTCCTAAGTAACGGGTTTTGTCAGTAACAGAGATGCGGTCATTGCAGTTACATGGAAAGAGAGGAGAGGAGTGAGAGGTTTTTGAGCATGAGTGGACCTTTATTGTTGGGAAGATAGCTGGAGCTGAGGCGGACGTTTTGAAGAAAGGAAGAAATTTTGTTTTCTTTGTGTTAAGTGAGAGCAAGTTGAGCCTCAGCCAGTCCGTGATGGCCCTAAAGCCCGACTCTGCCTCATCGAAAACGTTAATCCAGGAGCAGCCCTGAAAGACAACGACGGTGTCATCAGCGTAGCAAATAACTTCCGCATTCCGTATTTGAAGGTCTAAGATATCGTTCATGTAAATAGTAAATAGTGTAGGGCCCAAAATACTTCCCTGCGGAACACCGTAAACAGTCGTTAGCTCGTCGCTCAGATTTGTCCCAACTCGTACGCATTGCTTGCGGTGCTTTAGGTAGCTTAAGAACCAGTCAAGAGCCAGTCCTCTGACACCAATAGCTTCAAGCTTTCTGTCAGGCATGGGTCTAATTATGCGTAACACGAAACGCGACTATACTCTATGGTACTTACCACTTTGGATTGTCACGCTCTCTAGGTCATAGACAAAATATAAAACCACGTTCTTCATACGTTATTCATGTTTTATTAAAGTAATCCCACCAATAGCTTATAGTTATATGGTGCCGAAACCAGGGATAAAAACCAATAATGTCAGCAAAAGAAGAAACCATAATACATGAAGAAAAACCAATGGAAAGTGGCACGGGAATAAGACCACCACATCCATTAGATTTCACAAAAGAAAATGGAGGCTCGGTCTGGAAATCTTGGCTCCAACAATTTACCTGGTACAGTATCGCTACGGGATTGAACAAAAGAACACCGGAGGTCCAGGTGGCTATATTTATGAGCGCAATAGGACCAGACGCGGCCGCAATTTATAACACATTTAACCTTGAATGTGTAACGCTGGAAGCCATTACGAATAAATTCAGTGAATATTTTATTCCGAAGACCAACATAACCTACGAGCGATACATTTTTAACCAAATGTCGCAAAAAGAGAACGAGAGTTTCGAGGAATTCCTAACCAAAATAAAAGTTCAAATCAAACCTTGTGAATATGGCGCAATGGAAGAAAGCATCATGCGAGACAGAATCGTTATCGGTATCAATTGTAATTCATTACGTGAAAAACTGTTGTCTTACGCGAATTTACAGTTATCACAAGCAATAGACATGTGCCGCGCGAGTGAACAATTAAAAAAACAACTACAATCAATTAACGAAAATGGAATTCCAATCGTGGCGGCGATAAAAAAGTCTGAATTATTTAAATGCAACCGATGTGGCGGAAAACATGGGCCAAGAGCTTGCCCCGCATATAAGGCAATCTGTAAAAAATGCGGTAAACTCAACCATTTTGCGAAATGCTGTAAATCAAAGAAAATCGCTGCAGTCACCAAACAATCTCCGGAAGAAGATAGCTCTAGTGAGGAAGAGGGCTCGCATCAAAGTGAACTGTATGTATCAGCGTTATCTCTCAAAGAAAATACAAAAGATTGGTTTGAGACAGCGTTGTTGTTGCCAACTAAGAAAAAGGTAACATTCAAGCTAGATACTGGGAGTCAATGCAATGTGATATCTATGAAAGTAGCGCAGGGTGCAAAGGCAACAATTAAGCCATCCAGCTCAAAATTTCTTACATCATACTCGGAGCACAAAATGTCAGTCATTGGGGAAACCTGGATAGACACAAAAGTGAAACAAAAAACACATAAAATAAAATTCTATGTAATCAAACAAGACTACTCGCCGATACTAGGTAAAAAAACATGTGTCAAGCTGAATCTCATAAAGCGTGTTGATGCTATAATGCTAGAAGATGAGATATTTGATGGAATTGGATGCCTTAAGGATTATGAATATGACATCGACTTGATTGACAACCCAAGCTTACCAATATGTCCAGCGAGAAAGGTACCTCATATAATAAGAAATCAAGTCAAAGATGAACTGGATAGCATGGTGGAAAATAAAATCATAATTCCTGTTACAGATCCTACACCAGCAGTCTCTCCCATGGTAGTAGTAAGAAAAAATGACAAAATAAGGCTATGTATTGATCCATCTTGGTTAGGCCAATAACACTTGGCATTCCAGAAGTCCTCCTAACAGATAATGGAAAACAGTATGATAGTGATCAATTCAGAAGATTTAGTGATCAATGGAAATTTAAACATAGATTATCAAGCCCACATTTTCCCAGGTCAAACGGACTTGCAGAGAGATATGTACAAGAGGCAAAAAATTTACTAAAGAAATGCTTAGAAGATAGATCTGATATACAACTCGCTCTATTACATCACAGAAATACACCAAGAGAAAATCTGGCTTCTCCAGTACAAAGATTAATGGGCAGAAGAACTAAAACATTATTACCAACAAATAATAAATTACTGAAACCAAAAATAATACCATACGTAACGAAAAACTTGGAAACAATAAAAGAAAAAGAAAAGAAGTATGCAGATAGAGCAAAGAAACAAGGAGAGGTATTTGGAAGTGGAGAAGAGGTATTACTAAGAGAAGGCCACAAACAATGGGTACCAGCCAAAATAATTGGACCTACCCCAGAACCCAGGTCATACCTGGTTAGAAAACTAGATGGATCAATATACAGGAGAAATACCTGGTTCCTGCGACCACATTCACAATCTATTGTTTCAGATACTCCCGATCAAGTCAATAACACGGGTTCTAGCCCTCAGCAACCCAGCTCTCTGGAGGTGACAGTCTCCCGTAGCCAAGCACTAGAAGCACTAGGGGATGGACTCAGTCTAACTACAGAACCACCAGAAATAACACCTTCAGAACAACCACCAATTCATTCACCGGCGTCAACACTGGAACAGATGACAACGCCGACTGCAATGGCCACATCCGACCAGCCGCCGCCGCCAGCATCGCCTGCACCCTATACATCCCGCTGCGGACGACCTATAGTTCTTCCCAAGCGCTACGCTTAAAGAAGGGGGATGTCAGGCATGGGTCTAATTATGCGTAACACGAAACGCGACTATACTCTATGGTACTTACCACTTTGGATTGTCACGCTCTCTAGGTCATAGACAAAATATAAAACCACGTTCTTCATACGTTATTCATGTTTTATTAAAGTAATCCCACCAATAGCTTATAGTTATACTTTCCACTCAGAATCTGTATTGAAACTGTGTCGAAGGCCTTGGCCAGGTCAAGAAACACCGCCACGCAACACTTTTTATTGTCTAAGGCTGAGCTTACAATTTTAGTAAGTAGACCTGCGGCGTCCTCTGTTGATCGACCCTGCCTGAAACCATACTGCCTATCTGATAGAAAACCACCTCTCCTTAGATATACAACCAGTCTAGAGTTAACCGTCTTCTCCAGAATTTTAGAGAATACGCGAAAAAACCTTGACGTTTGTCTCTTTAGTTCAGCAACTCGCCTCTATATGGCATTGAAATAGCTTTACCGCGGCAGTCCCCGAGTGCCACACGTCTTTTTTTATTTTATTTTAATAATAAATAATGCTGGACAATTCACACAGCATTATCTGGTCCCAAGCTAAGCAGAGCTTGTGTTATGGGTACTAGATAACTGATATACATAATACAATACACTACATACATAGATAGATATTTTTTTATTATACCCTCCTGCGTCGCAGGCAGACCTTCGCCCACCGCGAGGTCGTCAAAAATTAATGTAAGGGATATGTCTGCTAATAAATATATATGTTTTATTAAAAACAGATTAATAGATAAAAGCTATTATCGATTGGACGAAGCTTTTGCTGATAAAAATATTTTTACATTCAATGAAATTGATTAATGTGCATAGACATTGGACAATTTTAATTTTATTTTAGTTTATCTTATTTTACATTTTGACAATGCTATTGCAGCCATGATTGTATTTAATGAGTATACCTATTTTGAGTTTTTATTTTGTGTTGTAATGTGTTATTTGACTTGACTAAGTGTACCCTGTGAATCTATAGTATGAATAAGTGAATTGAATTGAATTGAATCGAATGCAAGTTTGCAAGTTCAGCAGAAAGGTTGTTCGTTTTAGGCGAACGTCAAACGCAACTTCGTATTTCGTGTTTTAAATCAGGCCTTTCCTTCATTCGTCGTTTCATACACGAGTCATCCATCACATCAAACTAAATTAGACTCGAAATTTTATACGTATAATCTTAATAACCCTTTAATCTTTTTTTGATTTTATTATGTGATGTCAATTTGTGAATAAACCATCTACCTATTTATAAATCTGTCGCAGGGGAATCTTCGCCTACTAGATATCGAGGCTTGAATAATTTAAAGTAGGTTTATAGTTTTTTTAAACAAACCAGATTATTTAGCTACAAATAAAGTATATCCTATCTTATCTTATTCTATTATATTATATCTTCGCCTATTCTCCGAATGTCCATCTATAACTGTATGACTATTCATTACAAAATTAACTAACGGATCAGTTGCTAGGAATGAAGATTGACAGACATGTTTGAACTAAGCATTCAATGTTAGTTTGTAAACAACTTGATTGTTTCAGTAACCTCGTGTTTCTGAAGTAATTATATCAGTTGTCGTACGTGACCCCAAACTGACTTCCTCGTATCTGATTGGAGAGGTTTACAAGATGTATGATTCTGATATCTACGTACCTATCTGTGACTACTTTAATGTAGGTACTTTTGTAAAAAAAAAATATAGTTTGTTTGTTGTATCTATCTACACTTTAATAATAATAATAATAATGTTTTATTCGGTAATAAAAGATACATCAGTCATATTCATAAATAAAAACACCTTAAACACTAAATTGTGATGGGTGATTTCGCTCTTCTACGTTTTAACTTATGTATGATTTTGAAGGCGTTTCTCTCTTTACTTTTTTCTATAAAATTATTATAAAGATGAAAGATTTGTGTGTTTGTAATGAATGAACTCAAAACCTACTAGACCGATTTCAAAATTTCTTTCAATAATGGTACATTAGCCCTTAGTAACAAGGCTACATTCAGGTGTTTAAAAAAAGTGTCCACCCGAACGAGGCCGGGAAGGGCTGCTAGACTAATAGACCTAACATTAATTGGTAACATATTGTATAATTTTATTGAATTGCAAATGAAACTTTTTGAAATTTTAGCTAGCCTCGTTTTTGGGACAACTACGTTATTTTTATGTCTTGTATTGTAACCATGTCCATCATTGCTTTGGACGCGTCACTAAATGACTCATTTGTTTTAGGATCTCTAAGAAATAGATGTCAATAAATGTGATTATCTAAGAGGAACTCGGAATTAACCTTATGCGGTGGACATTATGGTGCACTCTCATTTCTTTCAGTCTCACTTTCATCGGCAGAACGGCATACCGACACCACCGCTTAGCGACATTAACAATAACAACCAATAAAAGCTGAGAGGCGAATAACTTTTTGTATGGGTACTAGTTTCAGCCTCCGACTTTGCGCGCATTGTTTTGATCGCAATATTTTATTAGGTCCTTACATATGAAATTGGCGTTTTGTATGGGAGGAACAAAAAGTCGAATATTTTTTAATATAATATATTTAATTAATCAAAGTATGAACCATTATTTTCTATGCACTTTTGCCATCTTATAGGTAGTTCATTGATCCCTTTACTAAAAAAACCAGTCGGACGGGAATCAATAAAATCTTTGAAGGCGATTTGGACTGCCCCATCGGAGTTGAATTTTTTCCCTTGCAAGAAGTTATCCAAATTTCGAAAAAAATGGTAATCTGTTGGAGCAAGGTCCGGGGAGTACGGAGGATGTCTTAGACTTTCCAATTGAAGCTCTTCTAATTTAGTAGCCGTCTGTTGCGCAGTGTGTGGTCTAGCGTTGTCGTGAAGCAGCAGTGGCGTGGAGCGATTGACCAGCCTAGGTTGTTTAGCCGCTAGCTTTTCCATCATGGTTTGCAATTGCTGACAATAGACATCAGCCGTAATAGTCTGGCCAGATTTGAGAAAACTGTAATGAACAATACCGGCACTAGTCCACCAAACGCTTACAAGTAACTTTTTTGGGGTTAATTTTCGCTTGGGGCAGGATTTGGCTGGCTGGCCAGGATCCAACCATTGCGCTGAGCGCTTCCGATTATCGTAAAGAACCCATTTTTCATCACAGGTAATGATTCGGTTTAAAATACCTTCATTATTGTGCCGGTTTAGTAATGTAACGCAGCAGTCGACGCGCGTTTGCCGGTTTGCTTCAGTCAATTCGTGAGGTACCCACCTTTCAAGCTTTTTAATCTTCCCAATTTGCTTCAATGAATTAAAACAGTTTTATCACTAACATCGCAGCCTGCAGCTAACTCGGACGTGGTTTGCGATGGATCCGCTTCCACAATAGCCTTCAACTCTTCATTATCAACTTGAGTCTCAGGCCGTCCACGGGGCTTGTTCTGCAGGTCGAAATTTCCAGAACGAAAACGTTGGAACCAAAAACGAACTGTGTTTTCTTTTGCAACACGACCGCCATACACATCATTCACCCTTCGAGTTGTTTCCGCAGCACTAGTGCCACGGCGGAACTCGTACTCGTAAATAATGCGATATTTTAAGTTTTCCATTTTGTAAAATGAGTGACGAAAACAGAAAAAAACAGAAGAAAAAAAACAAATGAATGACGATCATCGAAGCACAAATACATGAGTCTATAGCTGTACAAATTTGAATATGGAATTCCTTACCAAAGAGGAGAAATTTGTGATTAAAGTGGCCAGTACGAAAAACGCCAATTTCATATGTGGACCTAATATTTTATTTTCAGAATTTTAGGAAAACTTACATCTATGTCTTAAGAATAGTTATTTACTTAATACATGCCGGTACAGACCGGCGCATGTGTGCTGAGGGCCAATTATAAGTTTCCGCAGATATTTCTTTATATATCATAAGGATTTTATATTATCATAAGGTTATTTCTATTCCGTGGGAACTTTACGAAATTAAAAGTAGCCTATGTTTTATTCCAGGCGTAGCCTGTATGCAATATTTAATTCCGATCAATTTATTAATTTTCGCGTGAAGAGGTAACAAGCAGCCAAACTTCCTATTTATTTATATTTTAATAATTTCTGCCCGCGGCTTTTCTCGCATTGTTTCTATGGCACTTAAAGGTTTTTCTATCTATTTAGAAATTGTTCTATGGGACAAATGGAGCCTATATTTGTTTCCAGAATTAGGATTACCTGTATGCAAAATCATCCCGATCTGTCTAATATTTATGGCGCGGTAACAAACATCCATCCATACGTCTAATAATTAAAACTTTTTAACATTGATGTGACTCTGTTTACAGCTAATTTACATAATCTTTAAAACATCTCTTCTCTCTTTGAGAGCCGAAGCCGAATTCCTGGAACCGAACCCAACACTAGCGCACTCATTAGTAAAATAACATGCTCTGCCATAGCAGTCCGCATTACGCGTGACTTGAATGCCATCGGTACCGCTTACAAAAGAACGCCGTATAATTTTCTACTACTTAGATTTTTTGCTTATAACTTATCGTCAGGCCTGACGACAAACGAAATTCTAATAAATTCGTTAGTTAGATTATCAGAAGATTTTGCACACATATTTTTTATTTTATCAATCAAACAAACAATGACAAAAAAAACCGCGCGTCAAAGTTTGGGAGTAGGGCTAGGGACGTCTTTTTACAATTTGCATGAATTTTTTGACGCAGTTTAGCATTGACTATATTATGTAGAGTACAGAGTGGTTGTTACTCATTACCAATTCTATGTAACGTATTTTTCAATTCATATAGTTTTCCATTGTAAGCTTCACTATTATTATTTTTTTTCTTAGATTATGTTATATGTAATAAGAAAATTTGTACGCCAAATAGCAGATCACAGTGTTCTAATTTATGTCTGAACATCCATGTTAATACCTGTGTATCACAAATGAATAAATTAATTGAATTGCACGGAGTTTTAACTGGCTACATCTTCATAATTTCTTGTTTAATCGACATAAGGACTACTTAATTAGAATTTTTTAAGTCGTCAGGTTTGACGATAAGTAATAAGCAAAAAAAACCTATCAGATAACTAGTACCTATTAAACAAATTCAGCTTAGTTTTGCTGAATATAAAGTAAAGGTACTAATTAACTGATACTTTAGGTACCCTATTCGTACTTAATAACTAAAACTTTACATAATAAAGGAAGACAATTTTTTTTGTACTTAAACATAGGTATAACAAGCAAAAATATTTGCACGGCATCAAATAGCAAGTAGGTAACGTAAAATAATGAAAAGGTAAGTTACGTAAAAGTAATCTACGTTTTACACCTCCTACGGGGCATAAAATAAATAATGCAAAGAAGACGCCATGCATAAAATGTCGCGAAATCTTGTGTGACGATAACTGATCAGATTTGATATAAATAAAGCTCATCGTTCACCAAACTAGAGCCTCGAGTTAACTTGAGGAAACTGAAAAAATATTTGAAAGTCTGGTCGAAGCGACGCGTCACCCGAGAGCTGGTGAGTATCTGGCGCAGCGCATCAGCATTGCCATACAGCGGGGCAATGCAGCCGGCGTCTTGGGTACCGAGGCGTACTGATATGGATCCTGGTATTGATATGGATCCGTTGAGCTATCTGTAGATTGTTTGCGACAGTCTGCAGTATTCTAGTTTATTGCTATTTAATTGATTGATTTTCAAAGTAAATTTCTTTGGAAATAAAGATAAAAATGAAACAACTCATAAATGATTACAATATTTTCATTCCTGCACAGTGAACTATATCTCTTTATCTTTCTTTAGTCGTTACCTCGACCTCGACTCAAACTCCAAATACGTTTCGGTATGTTTGATTAGACAAAATTCATCACTCAAACTAACCTTAGAAAATTTCCTCATACGAGTTGAGAAATGAACTGTCATCTCAAGGAACCTCGCGATCTACCTTGAATTCTCCTCAAAAGAGTTTGTTGTTATTTAAAATGGATTTTGGGGCCTATTTTTATTAAATTTAAAATGCATTTACTTGATTCAACCATTTTTTGTGGAGTTGAGATTTAACCAAATTAACGACTAAGCATGTTAGAAGAATCTCTCCATACATATTATGTGCCCAGCAGGGTCTTTAGTGAAACTTAATTATATAAAATGTAAATACCTCTGTACACCTATGGAATACAATAAATGATTGAGTATTGAGTATTGAATGCTCGAGAAACCCTCGTACTAGTTTGAGTGGAGGATTCGTTCAAGAATTGTCTAAAGATATCGAGGTAAGAATGCATTAGCAAACAGAATCACATCTTCAAAGTTTATCTGTATCTGCAAAATAATTTCATAATTTCAATGTTTACAAGACAGTGCGTGTCAGATAAGTAAACGTTGATTAAATTGGAAAAGGATTAGAATGGGGAAGTTATTGGGAAAATTATAAGGAAATCCGAACCGGCACGAAATCGAATAAACGCATGGCATTTTTTGGCTTGATAATGATTCGCTTCTCACGCACGTATTGATATTTTGACTAGGTTATTTCGTAAACATGGTTAAAGACATGGTCCCTTGACCTACTTAAAGAATTTGACCTTCTTCAAGCAAAAGAGGAATAATTTTATAATTATAAGAAGTTATGCAATAAGGCCCCATTAAAACTTTTTTGTAAATAAATTGCAAAAGTTAAAAAAATTGGGTTTTTTGCAAAAGTTATAAGAACGTAGGGTTATTCCAGTCTTCCCCCATGAAATCGCCCTTACCCCTTAAGGGGGATTTTTAGGGGGAAGACTGGAATACCTCTATAATTAGACTGCTGAGCTATCGAGGTTTTACATTTATAAAAAAATAGTTTTGCTCACTTGTTAAATAAATAACTATAACCAGTTACCAATAATGACCTCTTTCTCTCCATACATTATTGTGTGCCCAGCATGTTTCTATTAATAAACACCACTGCTCACCTATCTATAGAATACAATAAATGATTTCGACGGGACTCAAACCCGCGTCTTCCCCTTAGAACGGGGATGTGACACCTACAACACCACAAAGTTGGGTGCTGTGTCCGCAAGTCCGTACAAATAAGCCTGACGACTCAAATATTCTAATAAGTTTTAATAAGATAATCAGAAGATATGACACGTATTTTATCTTTTGTCAATCAAACAAACAATGACAAATATAAAGCGCGTCAAAGTTTGGAAGTAGTGACGTCACTAGCCCCCAGTGACGTCACGGCTCAAGTTTAACATCACGCGGAACTTTAACTATATCGTATCCAATTTTTTAATGGAGCATAAACGTAAAAAAACCGCCCATACTTAACTTAAAATTCACTTTGTTGGCGCGTTCTTTTATAAGTAATTTACTTGTTGAATTTAGATCCTCCCTTCAATAAAAAATGCCTACAATTATATCTGAAACTCGACGCCAAGCAAGTAAGATTTTGATGTTATTTGTGTCGTACTTTGTTTACTAACATGCTTCATTCAAAATGGATAAACCATAGAATCTTTATAATTTTATTATTAATCGAAGAAAATATGACATTCTGATAATCTAACTGACATACTAATTCGAATTTTTTAGTAAGCCTATTTCCGTAGAGTATTTATTTAGTCGTCAAGCCTGATCCCGTAGATTTTTGACACATCCCGTAATAGTGGACGCGGGTTCCCCCCATAAAAAAAATTTAGGATATTATTTGATATCTTAGAAATTACCCATAGTGTAATTACCAAAAACTTTGAGATCAGATCATCAGTTTAGAAAATTTGTAGATTGGATATTGGTATCTGATTAGTCTATAGGAAACTTCCAATTCAGTACAAAGTCCATTCTAAAACTAATTCATTCAAAAACTAATACTAAACAACGAGACTAATGAAATTCCCTGATTCACCAACAGTACTCGAAACGTCGACTCGGATGCAGAAAGCATGGTTTCATTACAGACGTAGGGAAACTGCAAACAGACGAGCAAAATGTACGCTTGAATCATGGATTCTGGTCCGAGAATTGGATGTATCTGGGGCTCTGTGTTTAGGCGATCGGTCTTTACTTCAGACTAGCTGAACCTACGTTGAGTTCTAGAATTTCATAAGGTTTAGTTTTTTGAGCAGAAGCTTAAAGTTTTTAAGATAAAAGTATAAGTGTACTAGCTGCGCCCCGCGGCTTCGCACGCGTTCTTCCTATGGAAAAGTTTAAAGAATATATTTTTTAAAACTGATTAAAGGTAAGTATGTTTGATCCCAGGCTTAGAACTACCTGTATGTAAAATTTCAGCTCGATCCGTTCAGTAGTTTTTGCGGGAAAGAGCAACAAACATACATACATGTTTACACACATACATGTCTACAAACTTTCGCATAGGCTACTTTTTATCTCATAAATCAGTTCCCGTGCGATAGGTGAGCGAAGCATAGCTAGTACCTACATTAATACCTACGTATGTATCGTATAAATGATGAACTTGACTGGTAATTTGTATACGAGTATAACCTTGATTTCGTTTGTCTATGATTTAACCTCAATAGTAATTGAAGATCAAGTTTAGTCTTTCATTAAATTATATTTTCGAGAATTTCAAACTCGAAGATCTTATATTATTTATCCTCTGAGCAAATCGGTTACACATTAGACGCAAAGAACAGGCGCTTTGGTTACACGCGTTTTAAAAACCATGTAGTGCCCTACATTCGTATAAACAGCGTTTTTCACTCGAGCTTGAGAATGATATCTCTCAAGTTCCGATGCTAAAATGTTTCATTCAGACTTGATTCGAAATAAGCAGGAGAACAGGAGAGGTGACGTCCTTTTAAATCCCATTCTACAAGAGCGCAGGTAGGTTTTACACAGCAAAACGAACGCTTCTAGGTTTTTAAACGTGCGTAATTGCGTATACATAGATGTGTGGGACCAGATAGTTTTTAAAACGCGATAAATCTACATTGATCTAACTGAACCATCTTTTTGGGTTTTCAAAAAATACTTATTTTTATGATTCTAGGCTGTGAAGCAAACAAGTTCATTTCAGCTTATACATCTTCGTCAGATATCTAACAGCTTTCTTTCTGATTCTATATCAAAAATTGTAGAGTTCACCGTAGAAAGTACACTGTACAAATTGAGCGAGACTCACGCCCAGTAAGCTCGCTGACTGACGGGTGATCCGTTGTAAACATTATAAACAAAGCGTGCGCTTCAAAACGTCTTTTGTTAACCGTACCTCTACTTTTAATTATCCTATCATATTACAGGGTCTTTATCGCTTACGACTTTTGATTAGTTTCTAAGTAGGCTATTTATAATATGTATATACATACAGACTGGCTGAGTCAGAGTCAGAGTCAAATCGTTTATTTCTTTATACTTACAAAATAAGCATTTAGACAAGTAAAATTTTTACTATATTATACAGCTTGATAACAGACAAGGATAATAATGGCCAAACAATGAGGCTGAAACTTTTTGGAGGTTATTTGTCACTTTATTCCATAGAGTTTATATTCCTTAGCTAAACGTGCCTACACGACGGTATAAAATTTACTTCTCTTTCTTAATTCCCTTTTTATTTATACAATCTTACCGTACGCACTCGATAATCGGAGTTAATAAAATAAGCCCATATAAAACTATATAACTATCTTTATTACCGAACAACGTTGCTTTTATTTTTCTTTTACTCTAATAATACGGACATTTGCAAAATTATGTCAACCCAGACTCAGACGCCATTAAAAAGAAGAAAACAAAGTAGCCTCATTGTATTCTCCGAAGTTATTGTATTCTCTTTGAAAGTAGCGTTATATTCTCTTTGCCACACACAAGAAGTTGATTAGTTATATTGTGTTTATATTTTAAAATAATTTCTACCTCGTATAAATTATTTTTGAGTATTTTCAACGTATATACATTATTTTTGAGATAATATGTTGTAAAAATTGTTAAATTCTCTAATTTATTTCAAGACAAATGAGTTCTACTTCGATAAAAGCACCGCAACAAAAAGCAAATGAAGAAAATCTTGAGCTTCAGAATGAGGCCAACGCAGATCTTGGAGAAGACTCAAAAAAGGACAGCGAAAAAGAGAGTGAGAATGAAAAATCTCAAAGCCCAGAGGTAGTTTTAAACATAGACGACTCAATGCAAGAACATTTGAAAACGGGGTTCAGTAATAAGGATTTCCTGTTGTACGAATGTCGAAGCAATCCACCGAGAAAAAAAGTGCCGGCTACATTGGTGTACTTAGGAAATTTGGAGAATCGTGAGTATTTTATAATCGCTGTGGTGTTCCAGACACAAGTAAACATCTATTTTTTTTCAAAGTCAAGGTCATTGACCTTATTCCCTTGAAGTCAGTGACCCTAGAGGTCAGTGACCCTGAGGTCACTGAGCTTTTTATTGGGAAAAACGTTGGTTTTTGCTAGGTGCGAAGACCAATAATCACTATCTTTGGCAGGCAGATTGGTGATAGCGAGGTTATAATACACAGAACGAAGCTGCTGCTCTACCTCTGCAAGGTTCCTTTAGTAGAGGGGTAGATTCTTAGGTCGTGACCGCAACAGACAAGAGCATTGGTTACATTGTATCATCAACAGCCTATATTGGTCAACTGCTAAGGACGCAGGCCTCCTCTTGATAAAAAGTGCCTTATTGGTGTCGATTCTGTTGTTTTAGGATTAGCTAAAATTAGGATTTCGGAATTTCAAATAGATAAAAACGATTCTATGGTTGTAAAATTTGACTGACGCGTTTAAAATTAGGATAACAGCTCTAACATGAAGCTGACGGACCTAACACAACTCAATTTAGTTAAAATGGCTATAACCATATTCCTGAAAAATTAAACAAACGGGTTTAAAATTAGGATGACAGCTCTAAAATTAGATTGATAGATCTAAAACAGCCTAACTTAGTTATAAGTAGCTTTAACCCTATTATTTACATTACATTTTAGCTATGGTTAGAAACGTCTACCTAATTTAAGCAGGTATCTAATTAGGTCATGATTAAAATTTATCGATTTTAAACTAGTATCGATTTGAATTTCTTATAAAATATTAAACTATTAAACTAAACGATTTCTCAAATAATGGATGAATTGTTTGACCCATGTAAAGAAGTATTTTAAAATAACATTTTAGAAAAAAAACATATTTTGCTCGCAGCAAAATCCCAACCACTCAACTCAGAGAGGTTTTGCGATTTTGAAAAACGTTCTAATATAGGTATTTTTAGGACCATTATAGAGAATACAATAATGTTTAGGTCTACCTAGCATAGAAAATTTAGAAATCTTAAAATTTAGGTTAGGAATCCTAAAACACAGAAACGACACCATTGGCTTTTTTCTCATGGGGAGCAATGCTCATATTCCCCACACCCAGCATGCGGGTTGAGGAACGTAGTACGGGGTGGCAAAAAGCAGGGCTGCTGCCAGCTTCCCTACAGAACATTAGAGTGTATTTTTTTGTTGTTTTTAGTTTCCTGGCTTGCAAACCTTTTATAATATTAAATATAAAAAGTGTCACGGGTACTATGAGTAATAAGTCCTCCAACAGTTAGTTCGCAACTGATTTATTTATTTGATAAAAATGAACAAGAAAGTATAATACGGAATATAGGAGTCACGTTTGTTACGTGACACATTCCTACACATATTGATAAGCAGTAAAAAGGTAATAACGTAGGAAGTTGATATCACATGCATAGCCTAAATAACACATTATACCTTGTTACATGTTGACTTCTAGAAAAAGGGGAAAACAATGTAATGTGTAAGAACAAGAATCCAAACACGATTAGGATTCTTTCCTGATAATGAACACTACATTGTACTTCGTACAATAGGTTTGCAAGCCATGTGTGTATATAAGTGCCTTTTATATAATATACGAGTACATATGTTGTGAACCAATAAAAATGATGCTGTGATAGCTAATATAATCTTTTTGTATCTTTTCTTAGTTTATAAAATTACTATGAAGACGGCACCATCTTGCCATTTCGTAAAAATTATAGCTCTATGATTTCGCTTTCATAGGAGCGGGACAGAGCAAACGATCTAAGGCCCGTATTATGAAAGCCTGCTCAGTCATCGATCTATGTTTGAGCAACGCTTTTCTATGGCATAAACGTCACTCAAGCATAGCTCTATGACTGAGCAAGCTTTCATATTACGGGCCTATGAAAGGCGTAAGCGCAAAATTAGGTTTTAACTGCAGACTGATGCAAACATCTACAAGTAGCTCAAATGGTTCATATCAATACCAGTCCGGAATTTCCCAAGACGCTCGCTGCATTGCCCCGCAGTATGGCAATGCTGTTGCGCTGCGCCAGAACCTCACCTGCTCTCGGGTCACGCTTCGAACAGACGCTCACAAAAAAGGTTAACTACGAGTATAGTCCGCGCCCAGTTAAATTGAGAATATAGTTCGTTGACCTTTTGTCCGTTCAGTCAGAGGTGACAAACATTTGGAATCGAATTTAATATGTACATTAATTTTGTTCTATATTTGCTAACAATCTAATAAATAAAATCTAAGCTCCGGTTATGAAATTTTTATTTAATTTCATAAAACGTATAGATACATAATAGATAATGCTGTGTGAATTGTCCAGCATTATTTATTATTTATTTATTATAATACCTTAGAAGATACAAAATTATCCTGGGCCGATTATTTTAAGCAAACTTATATATTGTTTATAATTATTTCTTATTCCCCAACCTTTAGGTTGATGGGGTCTTATTTTCTTTCTCGGAGATGTTAGCAGTGGTGCTTCGCCAGAGGAACCTAAAAATTATTATCATAATATGTGTAGTATCCCGTATGTACGGAGAGCAATATTGCATTATAGCATTTTTTTAAATAATTCTGGAAAGGTTTACCCGGAATAATCTTCTTTTACGAACTGAAATAGATATAATATATAATCAAGTCCTCTACATAAATTAAACGTATTGCATTTTTGTATAAATCTGTGACTAACCTGCCACGGCCGCGGGTGGTAGGTAGTATATGACGGCAGCGGCGCGTGCGCCCACGATAACTTAACGACGGACCAGCTTGTTCCGAATTGATAGCGTAACCAATATCTCCCTTTCTTATAAATAACCACAAATCAATAACAAAAAAAACAGATATACTAATAACAAAAAACGTAACAGATCTAACAACAAAAGTTCGAAAAATATTATCAAGTTTTATGGAATACTCGAGGACGTATACACGCAAGCGCTGAACACGAATTATTGAACAAGTGACAAAATGGCGATCCAAAGATGGCGAGCCCCTGGCGTGTCAAGTAAGAAAGCTGTGTAAGAAAGTAGGTGTAACCCAAGTTTTGTTCATTTTTACGAACTTAATTTGAGTGAGTGTGAAATGAATTGCTATGATATGTTTTAAGCACATCTATTTGAAATAGAACTTTAAAAAATCAAAAATCATTCTTATAATGTCAAAAGTTGGCAAAAAAATCTATGAATTGCTCTATAATGTGCATTTGATGCAGTTGTTTCCTTTACAAAAGTTAGAAAATGAAAAAACTAAGCATATTGAATCTCTTTATGAACTAAAATATGGTTAAAATATAGTTAAAAAATACATCTAAATTTATGAATTTTTCCTCAAAATTGATAATTTTTGGGTTAGACCTCTTCTTTTTGTAATGCCAAATTGAGGTCAATGAACTTTATTCTCAATGTAAATGGCGCGGACTATAGCATAAACACCTAATCAATGTTTTTTTTTGTGTCATACAGATATCGAGCCTCCAGATAACCCCTTGGAATACACCACTGACAGGAATGACTTCGTGCGACTTGTCATGATCTTGGTCTTCATCATGATTGCCACTACTGCTACCTGCATAACCATAGTATTTTGTGTGTAAGGCCTTGTTTACGGAGACGCGGGGAGTGCAGCGGCGCGTGCAGCGGCCCCGTCATCGCACGCGTAAACACAAACATATCGCAATGTACGGGGATGTTTATGGATAAGCAAGGCGTGCAGAGTGATGGTGCACGCCGAGTGCAACGTGTCAAACCTCGTTTTTCCGTAAACACACTCTACAAACGTTATATGTTTGAATTTAGCTGCACGCGCCGTATAAACAAGCACTAAGTAATTTGACACACGAAAATTAGCATTATAAGTGGGCTCGTAATATTTAATGCATTTACCAATACCAACGACGGTAGTTATATTTGCTAGGCGCGCGTGGAAACGCAAAGATTTATTGCATTATTGCATTCTCAGTAAAAATAACCAATAGGGTATATGCATGTGATTTCAAAATGGCTAAAAAAATATATACGTATTCTCTATTGATATAGAAACATATCTACATATTTATTTTTGCATTTTGAGATGCTTTTATTGTAGAATTAAACCATTGAAAAATTGATATTTTAAATCTCAATCGCAAAATTTCAAAACGCTACGCCATTGACTAGAGCGGACGTGACATCACTGTACACATTTCTTCTTTTTTTATTCTGCTTGCTGCACCTTGATTTGACACTATTCTGCCCTCTTGACATTTCGTATTGTCGATTATTTTCAGTTTTTCTTTCCTGAGATGATCACTACCGAGTTCGTCACCAAAGGTTTTAATCAAGTGTGTACGTCGACGTCACATAAACATGGCGCCAATATGGCAGCGTTTTTATCACCCGAAAATGATTGTAGTTTTGATTTGTTTTTTTTACCTTGTTAATGCGAAATTCAGTGAGCGTCTTATCATTCCTCGGTTAAATAATGACCTAAAGAATCGATTAAAACAATAAAAAAAATCGATGCATATACCCTATTGAATCTCCTTCCTAAAAGATAAAAAAATATCTCGGACCAACACGTTCCCAGTTATCCCTTGTTCTAGCTGAATGGAAAATGCGATGCGACGCTATGCCCACTTTCAAGAAATAAAAAACTATGGAGTCAAAAATTATATTCAATCATTAAATATTATTAAACTTACGCGATCTGCACACATTATTATAAACATGCACGGGTATATAATAATAGTTTTGTTTGAATAATATAGCTGTTTTTTTAATAATTTTACTGAGTAGCTAGGTCTAGTCCTGGTCGAATTTTTTACTCATTTTTAGCCGACTTCCAATAGAGCACTCTTATGAGGTCGACCTATGTATGTATTAGCTATGTACCTAGATATATCCTTTTTAAAATGTGCCCACATAGCGATGAAACAACTTGTCCAATTGCAACATAATAAGACAGTCGCGTTTGAAACTATTTTATATTACCTATATACTTTGTTTTGAATTTGTTATTTAAAATAACCATAAAAAACTGTGGTCGTCTTGTTGCGTTTATCGACCAGGGTCATCTGGGATAAGGGTCTATTGATTTCATCTTTTGACAAATACCTATTTGACCGAAACCGCTGTACCGCGCCTGAGGTACGCCGACCCCCACCTCGCCGCACTTTCTTCAGGACCGGTATAGCGGTTTCGTTCGAACTATAGGCAATAATGAAAAAGATAAATAATCGATGATGTAGTTTGTATCAGGACGTTTTGACTTTCGAAAGACGTTGGCCATAGGTGCGTTTTTGTGAGACGTTCGGAATGATAAAGATAAGATATAAATTCATTACTATCCAGGACAAAATAATTCGTAAATATATCATAATTAATACTATTATGTACCTACTTAAATCTAATAATATACTTCATTGAGTAAAAAGGGATCCTAGCTCAGTATTTTGCAGTATTAGGCATTTGTCCAATACTGCGCTGGTTTTCAGTTAGGTCCCCAATGGAGTAACGACAATATACAAAGATGACAACTACCCATAGACAAAACATAATAAAATATGGAATGAGCACGTGTTACGCGAAACATTGGGTATAACTCCAAGTTACCACAAATTCATAATGTATTTATTTATTTTCCAAGTAGACTTACAGAATGAATTGAATAGGGTATATGCATCGATTTTTTTATTGTTTTAATCGATTCTTTAGGTCATTATTTAACCGAGGAATGATAAGACGCTCACTGAATTTCGCATTAACAAGGTAAAAAAACAAATCAAAACTACAGTAATTTTCGGGTGATAAAAACGCTGCCATATTGGCGCCATGTTTATGTGACGTCGACGTACACACTTGATTAAAACCTTTGGTGACGACCTCGGTAGTGATCATCTCAGGAAAGAGGTTTTCCGAAAAAACTGAAAATATTCGACAATACGAAATGTCAAGTGGGCAGAATCGTGTCAAATCATGGTGCAGCAAGCAGAATAAAAAAAGAAAAATGTGCACAGTGATGTCACGTCCGCTCCAGTCAATGGCGTAGCGTTTTGAAATTTTGCGATTGAGATTTAAAATATCAATTTTTCAATGGTTAAATTCTACAATAAAAACATCTCAAAATGCAAAAATAAATATGTAGATATGTTTCTATATCAATAGAGAATACGTATATATTTTTTTAGCCATTTTGAAATCACATGCATATACCCACCCTATTGACAGAATTTGCGATGCTGATTTAGATTTTTTTAATTTAATATTTAATCTGACATTTTTCAGTGACGAATTGAAGCAGTTCTGCCAAGTACATGGTATTTTTTTGGGGATTGTTGGTGGGTAAGTACATAAAAAACTTGGGAACGTAGGTACTAAGTACTACTTAATCGACTCTATTGCCAACCAGGTAACATACCAAATCAAATCGTAAGTTTGGGCAATAATAAAAAAATCAATTCCTATACATTTTTTATGAAAAAACGAGCAAGTGAAAACAACAATGTAACTCATTCAATGGTTCTTAATATAAATTCGTATGTAACTACTTTTTTTAAGTTGGTATGCTTATTTTGAAGGCTTATTCCTTACCCCGCCTTTGCGAAGCGGGGCTGCGTTTTTTGCAACTTTATTTTATATCACATCACACTAATATTATAAAGGCGAAAGTTTGTACGGATGTATGGTTGTATGTATGGATGTATGGATGTATGGATGTATGTATGGATGGATAGATGTTTGTTACTTCTCCACGCCAAAACTACTGGACGGATCTGGCTGAAATTTTGCACACAGGTAATTCTAATCCCGGAATCAAACAAAGGCTACTTTTTATCCCATAAATCAGTTCCCGTGGGATAAAATCACCTTTAAACGTTTTCATAGGAACAACGCGTGCGAAGCCGCTGGGCGCAGCTAGTTTAGTATATTTTATTCAATAACAACTCGTAAGTGGAAGTAATTTTTATTTTCCTAAAAATGATGTTTGCTTCTAGTGTACTCACACTGGGGATAACATACGCAATAGCTTGTTCGCCGTGTACAAGAATTTTCCCGTGTAATATCATCTCCTTATTTATCACGGTAAGCCCATACACCAGTGAAACTGGTGCCACCAACTATTTATCTTATTATTACGTTAAATGCAGCCAGTTTTAAAAATCCTACGTTCAGTTTGTGGTATCTATTATAAGTAATTTATTAATGCCTCTGTAATAGTTTCATTTTGTAAAGCTTAGGCAGAGATAAAAAGTGCATTTTAGCAACCAAACTCTATTTTCTCATCTCCTCCTAAACTATATGAGATAAAATTATTACGAAGGTATTAAAAAATAGCTTATAATAGATACCAGAAACTGAATGTAGGATTTTTAAAAATTCCTATGATAAACGTAAAAATATAATAAAATAGGTATCGCTGTCATATTGGCTCGAGTACCCTTAATGCCGTTAGCACACCTCCGCTGCAAAATCATACTAAGT
The DNA here is from genome assembly GCA_955876795.1 of Eupithecia tripunctaria. Classification (NCBI taxonomy): domain Eukaryota; kingdom Metazoa; phylum Arthropoda; class Insecta; order Lepidoptera; family Geometridae; genus Eupithecia; species Eupithecia tripunctaria. The sequence goes on from OY041622.1 coordinate 7,397,606, forward strand.
CTCAAATATCGCTTGATATCGCTCGCCTAGCTGGCCGAGTGAATACAAACGCCAACGTGTTATTTGCAGTGACTTGTCAACCTGCGCTTGGCCAATCGTGTCCACATTTTTGTGTTGTTTGTGGTGCAATAGTTTGCGTAGACTTGCCAAACGTCAAGACAGTGGCACTTGCCTTATATCGATTTACCTAAGCTAAGACCGAAGCGAGACCGAGACAAAAATATTTCTCGCTAGTACGACCGCCCATGCCGCCGGTCAGACGGTGACTGAGGTGGGAGCACACAATTTTACACAATTTGAGGTTGCCACTTTCGAGAAACTACTGGTTTCTCGAAAGTGGCAACCTCATCTTCCCTTTTTAATAAATCAATGGCTGAAGCCATCGCATTTTCTTATCTTTGTAAGAAATCGTATGCAACCTCGAGCACCTAACCGTAAACGTGCCGCATTTTACTAAAATCCTCTAGATATACTGATTCAGACGCTTGCGCCGCGTTCGGCGCGTGCAATGCTGAATGAGAATACCACCCCGTACGCACCGCACGTCAGTCTCTATTCTAAAAGTCGGTTTACATTATTCCAGTCCAGTGCTGAACTGGATTCGTTATCGTCTACATTATTCCAGTAATTAAGAAGCCGTTGAAACGTGAACACTACAGTGACAATGATTACAAAAAGAAAATGGCACTGGAATGGCCGTCTACATTATGCCGGTTTACATTTTTCCAGTAAGTAATCCAGCACTGGACTGGATCGCTGGACTGGAATAATGTAAACCAGCCTTTAAGGTTGAGGTGTGGATGGCCCAATATTGTTAATATATTATAATTCTGCATTGCCTTTTTTCAGGTTATTGGAATGACGTTAATTTGCGCGTACGTTACGGTGCGATACAAAACTGACCTCGTTTTATTAGCAGTGGCCGCGACTGCTGGTGTCGTACTCATTTGTTTTCTGCTAGCATTGTCCAGTGTAAGTAGACCCATTGGTCTAAAGACATTAGTCCAGCCAGCCTTGCAAGGATTGTTGTCTAGTAGACAGTAGTAGAATAGAGAAGACATCGCATCGTTATACATTGCGTAAATTCGTGAAGTTGAAGGAATGAATTTCAAACATTTTACGCATTACATGACAAAGTGACGTAATTTTTTTCTATTCTACCTTAAACAACAATCCCCTAGGTAGGCCTACAGGCCAGACACTTTGATTAACCTCGGATATAAACCTGAATTCTTGTATAATATATTACCTTCATATAGCGTTCTAAAAGTTAGTCTCACAGTTATTCAAGGTTAAAGGTAAAGTTTCTAATGATTAATAGATCCAATCATGTTTATATCTAATATGAAAATGGTGGAGCTCTACCAGAGTACGTATACTCGTAGTACGGACTCTCTCCATAATGGGTTGATGATCTGCGAAAGATTGCAGGTAGATTCTGGATTTGACGACTTCTGAGGCGCGGTGGGCGATTCCCGCCTCGGGCAGAATGTGTACGATCTGCAGATATTTGTTTAAGGCATTCTGGATGTTTTCTATGTAAAATAATAAATATATCTTTAGAGTTTATTGTATTATGTATATCAGTTATCTAGTACCCATAAAACAAGATCTGCTTAGCTTGGGGCTAGATAATGCTGTGTGAATTGTCCAACGTTATTTATTTATGGCGCTCACTAATTTTGAATAATTTTTTAAAACGCCAAATGAACGTATATACTCGTACCATACGAAATATTATCTCTCATTTCGAGGTTGACCTCATTTTATTACCTCATAAGGAAAAAAGGAACCCTTATGGAATCACTGTCTGTCCGTCTGTCTGTCCGTCTGTCAACCGCCTCTTATCTTAGGACGCCTTCTAACCAGGTGGGACGACGATTTGCGAAAGACTGCAAGCAGATGCTGGATGCGTCAAGCTGAAGACTGGGTGTTATGGTGCTCATGAACGGAGGCCCATGTCCAGCAATGGACTAATAAAGGCTGATGATGATGATTCTGAAACATATCATAACTTGAACCGCTTAGCCTACTTAAATTATAAATGCGAAAGATTGTGCAGATGTGAAGATTTTAGTTTTGTAGTTTGACGTCTTCATAATAAGCTGGTTAACTACGAACCTTGTGTATGTTGGAAGAACACCAACGTTTAATCCCTTAACGAGGGACATCTTTACCGAGTGCGGTTCTAAATGCGCTTCACGTGCGAGATTATGGCGGACGCACGAGAGACGGTCTAGAACCGCACTCACCCTGAAACGTTGGTGTTGGTGGTTATAGTAAATTTAAGTTTTATGTCCTTTATCCTTTACTCACAATATTTTTGTAGTGATATGCTTATTTTGCTTTTCTGGCTAGTTCTTTGCAAAAACATTAAATTATTTTGTTTACAGTTTGACTTTACATCCCTTTTATTGTACGTAATTGTGATATCAGCTGCCCTTGGAATCGCTACCTTGGTGTTTTTGCTTTATACGATCATCACAGGTCGCTATATGAAGTGGGTGCACTTTGCAATATTGGCGATATCTACAGTTTTTAGTTCCGTGGTAAGTATTTTAGTAACTAAGAAAATATCAAATAGAATATAAATAAGTGAGAACATGTATTTGCAGTTGAAACGAGTTAGTTAATTGCAGACTTGCAAACAAACTAGAGTTCAACTTATGCATAATCAATACTAGTTGAAAGCGTCCCTAAGACGCTGGCTGCATATTAGTCCACTGCTGGACGCAGTCCTAATATAAAAACAAAAAAAGAAAAATATTGAGGTAAACAACAAAAAGTAAAACTACACTCAGTTTCGAGTGATAAAAAAGCTGCCATGTTAGCCCTTGCATTTTGTGACGTCACGGTTCGTCGGATCCCCTATGTCAACTCAAAGTCAAAACTTCTAGCCCATACAAAAATGTTCAAGTATGACGTCACGGTTGCCAATAGCGTTGATATACAAATATAACTGTTGTGATGTTATATTGTCTAAATAAATAAATAAAACAATAGGTACAGATATATTTTTATATCAATAGAGAATATGTAAAAAAAAATGCAGTCACATGCATAAACATAGCTGTGCTGGCTTAGAATTTGCACCAATTTCCCGTGCGTGGTAAGAGGCGACTAAGGGATATCCACCAGGGGGTGGGCAGCAGCGCCTCCTGCAGAACAATTCTATCGATTAAATTCATAAATTTGAATTATGTTTCAGGTTTTAATTATGGAGCTTCAGATGATATTAGGTGGAAAAGCAGTTCAGCTCAGCGAAGATGATTACGCCCTGGGCGCCTTCATGGTCTACACTGCGATCATTGACATTTTCCTCAAAATTTTGCAAATGTTGGGCATATTGGATACGATGAACTGAATTACGTATTTTTTATTATATTTAACTTTTAAATCCATAATGGTTATTAATACTAAAGTTATTTACAACGGGATATTTACCATGATTTGAGTTTTGAGCTTTCCAATATTTCGGCACAGTTTCATGCGACATCACGGAATAACTGATGTCTTGCGGGTGAGTTATTATTGGCAGATAATTATATCGATCTACCCCCATTTTCAAATCATGGTAAATATCCCGTTGTAAATAATTTTAGTTTTAATTATATTTGTCTTTTATTTGAATAATTAAATAGTATATAATTATGTAACTAACAATGGGATCAATGAAAATTCATGGAAAAACCATAAAAATTTTAGTCGGTTTAAAGTTTTTTAAAACAAAATTTATTATATTTAGTTGTGATCTCATCTAAATTGACACCAATATTCAGGAATAAATAATAAATAAATAATGCTGGACTATTCACACAGCATTATCTAGCCCCAAGCTAAGCAGAGCATGTGTTATGGGTACTAGATAACTGATATACATAAAACAATACACTACATAGATAGATATTTTTTTATTATATATAGAAATCATCCAGAACGCCCTGAACAAATACCTGCAGATCGTAGAAATATTTGTCCCGAGGCGGGAATCGAACCCGCAACCTCCTGCGTCGCAGGCGGATTTTCGCCCACCGCGCCACAGGGGTCGTCAAAGGAAATTGGCATGGAATTAAGAAGAAGAAGGATATCATCATTATCCTCGGTATATTAATACTCCACTGCTGGACATAGGGGTCCCCTAGCGATGAGCTATAGCGCCTGTTATCAGCTTGAGACATCCGGTATCTGCCTGCATTATTTAGCATAGCGTCCAACCTGGCCGAATCAGCGATTTTCAGGAAATTGACGAATTGCAAAAGTGACCAGTTGACGACAGAGACTAATTTTAGAAACTGTCGAGTAGTGATCTAATTCAGCAGGAGGGCGGACGTGGCGTCCTACGCAACGTTTGCCTAGACGCGGTCTTCACGAAAAACGAAAAGGAATTATCCAATTTATATTTTCAGTCCAAACAAGTATTTTCAAAATTTTCTCCGAAACAATATCTTACTCAAAGTAAATAAAACTTTATTGATAAAGAAATACATGTGGAAATCAATCGCCGGCTTCGCTTGTATGATGGATCGAGCCAATGAAATATCGCTTGGGAACTCCAAAACGACCCATCCATCTTTGGCTAAATGACGATGGGTTACTTTAGATTCTTACTGGTGAGATAATAATATGAAAGACTAGCGGCTTCGCACGCGTTTTTCCTATGGAAACGTTTAAATGTAATTTTTATCCCACGGGAGCAGATTTATGGGATAAAAAGTAGCCTATGATTCCAGTGTTAGAATTAGCTGTATGCAAAATTTCAGCCAGATCCGTTCTGTAGTTTTGGCGTGAAGAGGTAACAAACACCCATCCATCCATCCATACATCCATACAAACTTTCGCATTTATAATTTAGCATTGATTTATTAAAAAGGGAAGATAGGTTACGTTCTCCCAGCGCTTACTCAAAAATTGGCATGTGTTACAACTACACGCAAACACATACGCTCACAGTTATATTTCCAGTCCTGTGCAATACAAAGAAGAACACAGGCGGAAAGACGTATCTACGACCGAAGTGAGACCGAGACAACAATATTTCACGCGAATCACGACCGCCCGTGCGTGCCGTTTACACAATTCGAGGTTGTCACTTTCGAGAAACCAGTACCTCATCTTCCCTTTTCAATTAATCAATGTGTACCTACTATCATCATCATCATTGTAGGAGTTTTTGAAAATAAATAAATGTCTGACTGACGTGGAGCTTGGGGTTAATGAGAGGACCATGAATTGGCCAATCACAGTGCTCTAAATCTCCACTCAGCATCAAAATTGTCCTCTATTCCGAAAAGGACTCTAACTCAAAAATATTATTCAACAACGTGGTCAAAAATATTATTCAACAACGTTGAACTAATTAAAATTATTTTTCCGATTAGTTCAACTTTGTAACCACTTTTTTTTTTATTTTTTTTTTTATGGTAAATAGACCTTTGTTTGACCGCAATCTCACCTGATGGAAAGCGAAGATGCGGCCGACGGTATATCACGAAGGTCTAGAAGATACCTATTCACCCTTGTCTTGAAAAGACCCAGGTTGTAATTGGCCGGAAAAACAGAGGCAGGGAGCGAGTTCCATTCCTTTGCGGTGCGAATAATAAAAGTGGAGGAAAACCGCTTAGTGCGAGTGGAGGGTACATCCACCAAGTATGGATGGTAGTGCGCTGTGCGTCTGCTTGTCCTGGAGTGGAAGGGGGATGGTGGGACTTTTATTTTTTATTTTTTATTTTTTTTCCACTTTGTGAAAGTTGAACGAAATGGAATATAATTCCAGAAAGTTCAACTGAAAGAAAATATACACCAAACCTCAACAAACTTAAACTATGTTTGTTGAGGTGTGAAAAGAGAAGAGGGCTAAGCAGTGGGAGTTATGCGGCGTATATGCAGCAGTGGACGTATGAGTCCTAATTGCTGTGTGCTGGCTTAGAATTTGCACCACCCCACCTCTTCTCGTGGGTGTCGTAAGAGGCGACCAAGGAATATCCAATGAGGGCGGGCAGCAGCGTCCCCTGCAGAAAAACTCTACCACCGAACTGCAATCCTCAACCCGCATGCCCAGCGTGGGGATTATGGGCATTACCCCCATTAGATAAATACCGACAAGGTAGAATAGAATAGAATAGAATATTATTTTATTTGTTACTTAATCAACAAAAAAACATATATATATGGCTTATAATAAAAGACAAAGCATCTGTTGATTAGAGTCACAAAACGGTCTCTGTCTCAGCATGAGCTGGTTGTAAACGTTACAATCAACGCTGGTCTTCCGACAGAGCCATTTGGTGACGTCACGGAAGATAACACATCTACTAAGACACAAAACAATCAACGAATATAACGATTAAAACATACAAAACCTCTCGTACTACCTACTTGTCAATGCGGGAATTGAACCCGCAGCTCTCTGCATCTCGGCGGACCATAACTCAAGGTACCAGAAAGGTCAAACTGATATTTTCATGCTTTGCTTCGATGAGATATTTCGTGGCCTTGGCGAAAACTTTGATCGATGTTTTCATGGCATTATATCAATGGATAAAATCTTATTTAACTTAATTTTCTCTGCGAAAAGAAAATTGGCTGAATGAATATTTATCCCACATAAATTAACAAGAACATTAAATCCATTTCCGTCGCTCGAGTTTTATAAAACTTCTTAACATTATTTTTATAAATACCGAAAAGAATAAGGCGCTCAATTTAAACTTGGCATTCTCAAATCCGTCGTAATGCAAAACAAACCGCAATACTTCATAACAAGTTATAACTTGGAATGGCAAAATCTGCGCTGCAAGATATATGAGAGAGGAAATTGAATCGCGAAGGCGACTCAAGCTTGGGGCGGTTGGCAGAACAAGACTCTGGTAGAATACACAGTAGTTCGATTTGGATGTATTTGTGAGTGTATCAGTCATTCTCAAAGATTCAGCCTACGTTCTCATACTATTTATTTATACATTTCATCACATCGAGACCACCAAATGCCGGGCACAGACCAAGTGAGCACGAGTGACTCATGTTCCCCCCTCGAATTGCTCTCAGAACATGAGAGAAAGCGAAGGCTAACGCATTAGTGTGGACGTCTCATTGCGAAAGCAAACGACATCAAAGGAGGGCCTTATAATAGAAATAGAAATAAAATATCTTTATTTGTGTGACATGGATCAACATAACATATAATTACCTTCGTTCGCCGCCAGGCTCCGGCGGCTGTCGCTACATCAAAGAAAAATGGAACGAACGTATATATCATCGAATCCCACTTGTTTGCATTAGCTCGCTTTCGCGTTTGGTCTGCACCCACCAAAAGATCGTACCCGTCTACGTTTGGTTACCACTAATATTGCGTCGACCTACATGCTGACACCAATGGGCAAATGCCAAGATGGCTGATGTGAAGGCTGAACAAAAAGCCAGAGGTTTCTACACAATAATTGGGTTTGTTTTAAAAAAACTACGAACCGACATCAATATTATGGTTTTCTTATGGATGCTACTGTCAGAACTGGATCAAATTTAAATGAGACCAAACGGGAACCACCTTCAAATAAAAAAAGAATCACCAAAATCGGATCACCCAGTCAGAAGTTCTGAGGTAACAAACATAAAAAATGCAGTCGAATTGAGAATCTCCTTCTTTTAAACCGACTTCAAAAAAAGGAGGTTTTCAATTCGATTGTTTTTTTATGTTCGTTACCTCAGAGCTTTTTAAACTAGGCATATAATTGAAGTCGGTTTATAGTTTTTTAAACAAAATCAATTATTTGAAGTCGTTTAAAAAATCACGTCAGAAGCACTGGTCAAATCTGCGTCAAATCTGCAACGTTGTAATACCATTTCAACTTGTGTGAGTCTTCGAGCAAAAACAACACAAATCAAAAACCTTTTCTATCTTCAGTCTTGTTCCACGCTAGGACCTGATACTCTGTAGTCGTTTAGCTTTTTTGTACTTGATGCAATTTTCATTCGCAGTTCACCAGAAAGGGAAGGACATTACTGCGGGTGACTTTTGCTTCTTTATGAAGACATGAAAAAAGGCTTTTTGTAGATACTGCAGTTTTAAGGTGGAACTAGTCGCTCATTTTTTCATACAAACGTGGAAGGGTAACTACAAGGCTGTTTGATGTTGATTATCCAAAACTAAGAAACCAATTTATACCGCCATAAACTATGTTTATATTATATACAACTAAAACAGTAAAATAGTATACGTTTTAAAAATACAAGCTTCTAAACTTTCGTATTTCAATACTAATTTTAGCTTAACTTTGGGCGAAAATAAATAACACACGGGAAAAGAACACTCTATAAATGAAGGGTTTACCGACATAGTTTAGTTATTAATAAGTTAAAAAATAATATTTTGAACAGATACAATCAATAGTTTTTCTCTCTTTCTTTTTATGATAACCCTTGTGCTAAGTCTCTGTTCGGCGGCATAAATCTTTGTGCATTTCATTCTTTCGCGCGGGTATGTCTATAATGATAGGTGAGATAGCATATATTTAGTCCGCACTCACTGAACTCTTGAGTTGGCTAGGGCCTTGTTTATGGAGATGCGGGGCGTGCGGTGGCGCGGCCCGCACTAAATTCAAACATATGGCGTTGGTAGAATGTGTTTACGGAGAGGCGTTTTTACAAGCGTTTGTTTTTGTTTGGACGCGTTGTACGCTGCGTCACACGTGGTGTGCACTGCCACTCTATATATATCTATCCATGTATTTTGTAGCTTTAAGTTACCGTTTATAAGATGGTATTATTAGGTATATAGTTTATAATGGTGTTGGTAATTTAATTCGTTTTAGTACATATTAGGTCCTTACATATGAAATTGGCGTTTTGTATGGGAGGAACAAAAAGTCGAATATTTTTTAATATAATATATTTAATTAATCAAAGTATGAACCATTATTTTCTATGCACTTTTGCCATCTTATAGGTAGTTCATTGATCCCTTTACTAAAAAAACCAGTCGGACGGGAATCAATAAAATCTTTGAAGGCGATTTGGACTGCCCCATCGGAGTTGAATTTTTTCCCTTGCAAGAAGTTATCCAAATTTCGAAAAAAATGGTAATCTGTTGGAGCAAGGTCCGGGGAGTACGGAGGATGTCTTAGACTTTCCAATTGAAGCTCTTCTAATTTAGTAGCCGTCTGTTGCGCAGTGTGTGGTCTAGCGTTGTCGTGAAGCAGCAGTGGCGTGGAGCGATTGACCAGCCTAGGTTGTTTAGCCGCTAGCTTTTCCATCATGGTTTGCAATTGCTGACAATAGACATCAGCCGTAATAGTCTGGCCAGATTTGAGAAAACTGTAATGAACAATACCGGCACTAGTCCACCAAACGCTTACAAGTAACTTTTTTGGGGTTAATTTTCGCTTGGGGCAGGATTTGGCTGGCTGGCCAGGATCCAACCATTGCGCTGAGCGCTTCCGATTATCGTAAAGAACCCATTTTTCATCACAGGAAATGATTCGGTTTAAAATACCTTCATTATTGTGCCGGTTTAGTAATGTAACGCAGCAGTCGACGCGCGTTTGCCGGTTTGCTTCAGTCAATTCGTGAGGTACCCACCTTTCAAGCTTTTTAATCTTCCCAATTTGCTTCAAGTGAATTAAAACAGTTTTATCACTAACATCGCAGCCTGCAGCTAACTCGGACGTGGTTTGCGATGGATCCGCTTCCACAATAGCCTTCAACTCTTCATTATCAACTTGAGTCTCAGGCCGTCCACGGGGCTTGTTCTGCAGGTCGAAATTTCCAGAACGAAAACGTTGGAACCAAAAACGAACTGTGTTTTCTTTTGCAACACGACCGCCATACACATCATTCACCCTTCGAGTTGTTTCCGCAGCACTAGTGCCACGGTGGAACTCGTACTCGTAAATCATGCGATATTTTAAGTTTTCCATTTTGTAAAATGAGTGACGCAAACAGAAAAAAACAGAAGAAAAAAAACAAATGAATGACGATCATCGAAGCACAAATACATGAGTCTATAGCTGTACAAATTTGAATTTGGAATTCCTTACCAAAGAGGAGAAATTTGTGATTAAAGTGGCCAGTACGAAAAACGCCAATTTCATATGTAAGGACCTAATATTAGTGTTACATTTTTAGCTACAAATAAAGCATATCTTATCTTATCATAACATCAACGTTTATTGCGATATGTTTGCGTTTACGCGTGCACCGCCACTCTGCACGCCCCGCCTATCCATAAACATCCCCGTACATTGCGATATGTTTGTATTTACGCGTGCGATGACGGGGCCGCTGCACGCTCCGCTGCACGCCCCGCGTCTCCGTAAACAAGGCATGAGAGCTAAGAATTTAGTAGGTATCTACAAAACAAAGATGTAAATCGTTGGTTTAAAACAGCAGATTTCACATTGATTGGCTTTCAATGCAAAATATAGAATAGAATAGAATAACATTTATTTCGATACACACATAGGTACATACTCGTTAAAAAATATACAAAACTACAACAAAGAACAAGGAGGTTTATACTTTAACTAGCTGGGCCCCGTGCCGTCGCACGCATTGTTCCTATGGAAATGTTTAATACTGATTTTTATCCCAGAGAACTGATTTATGGGATAAAAAGTAGCCTTTGTTTGATTCCAGGATTAAACTTACCAGTCTGCAATTTCAGCCCGATCCGTTCAGTATTTTTGGCGTGAAGAGGAACAAAGCTCCATCCATCCATCCATACAAACTTTCGCTATTATAATATTAGTGTGATGGGCGTCAATTCAAGTTTTTCTCCATTATGACCCTGTGCCAAAATAGGTGATGGCTCAGCACGTGTTAAAGTAATTGCCGCTCAGCGCTGTTTTTTAACCAAAAACCTTAGAACTTGGTGTTACAGACGGTCTGGTCGGTGACAAACTTTTAAAGCAATACAAAAATATATTCGTTTGTTTGATCTAATTGGTTAATTTTTGTTAGTTTAGAACATCCTGTACGTACACCGTTTAAGGACTTATATGGACCATAAATCTTAGGAAATCGTAGGGAACCTTAGGTAGGCATATGAATTTCTATATAATGTAGACTTTTGATATTGTGTACATCTAGTTGATTTAAAAAAATATTCAAATGTGTTAATCAATAACCAAATCAAATCAAAATTGTATGAATATTGAGTATTAATTGAAATAGCTAGCGTTGCCCCCGAGAAGTGAATTTCATTAGGATACTCCTATTTATTACTTTGAATTTGATATTTCTGTGTATTTGTAACACAGTCACTGCGATTACCAATCCGACATCCAAGCGTGGTGAAGTGGTGACATCGCAAAACCACTTCTTGCACCATCAGCAGTGGACCTAATGCGGAGAAATTACCGTATTAGTACTGTCAACAGAATAGGGTATATGCATGTGACTTCAAAATAGCTAATATTTTTTTTACGTATTCTCTCTTGATATAGAAATATATCTGTATATTTATTTTTGTATTTTATGATGTTTTTATTGTGAAATTTAATCATTGAAAAGTAGATATTTTAAGTCTCAACAGCAAAATGTGTAAACGCAACGCTATTGGCATGTGAAGCGTGACGTCATACTTGAACATTTTTGTATGGGCATGAAGTTTTGACTTTGAGTTTACATATGGGACTCGATGATCCGTGACGTCATAAAATGCAATGTCTAACATGGCAGCGTTTTTATCACCCGAAACTGAGTGTAGTTTTACTTTTAGTTTTTTACCTCAATAATTAATTTTTTTTTGGGTGTTATATTTTTTTTCGTTTATGTATTAACCTAAATAAACGATAAAAAAAAAAAAAATCATGCATATACCCTATTGTCACAGAACTAATGGGGGAAAAATCCCAGTAGTTCTGTCAACAGAACTACTCAACAGAACAGGGAGTCAACGATGTAACTGCATTTTTTTTTTTATCAGAGAACAAAGACTTTATAATGTGTGTCCATAGGATGATTTATATTTCATATGGTCGGATTATAAGGAACTTATATACACTGTTTTTAAAAATAACCGATAGCGTATCTTTGCATTTAGTTATAAAACAACACGGGTAATTTGTTGAGTTAGCGCTGGGAGAACGCAGGTACCATTTCTACGGAATTTTACTTATTATGTACATAAGTGGACTACTAATAATGCCCTCCTAGCTGAATTTCAGCCATGGCGGCCAGTCTCAACGAAGAATACACTATAATCCCACAAAGTCGACACCGTCCTGCAAAAGGTTTGATGTATAACTGGGGGGGGGGGGGGGGGGGGGGGACCCTGGTTTTGTGTGATGTTGACACACCACGCTTATTTAAAAAAAAATGTAGAGTTCTTGGTATCAAATGATATAACATTAACGCGAGGATAGACCACTCGGCCAGTTCCCGAGGGCTCTTATTAGGTTAAAGCGACAGAATATTAGATTCAAGGCGCCGGCTACATCATTATTAGACTGGGAGATCGATGGCGGAATACCTATGTTATATAGTGTGCATAGTAATTACTAGCTATCCAAAGCATAATTACCTCTTTCCGCGGAAGTTGTAAGAGGCAATTAAGGGATATCCACCTGAGGGTGGGCAGCAGCGCCCCCTGCAGAACAATTCTACCACCGAAATGCGATCCCTAACCCGTACGCCCAGCATAGGGATTAAGGGCGTTAGATGAAAACCAATAAATCGCTTAGGAAGGCCTGCATCCAGCAGTGGACCAGTATAGGCTGTAGCGGTTCAGTTACTTCTAGCTGTGTTACCCATCGTGATTTTGCCCGGAGATTGAGTTCTTAACGGCCGGGTGCTACCCCGGCTCGTACAGAGGAAGGAGTTCTCGAAAATCCAGTGGGCAGTTTGTTATACATAATATCCTAAGAACTAGGCTCGCATGGTTATGGAGTTAGGAATCACAGGGGGCAAATGCTTGTCAACTTCCTTGAGAAGGAGGGGCTGTTCTTAATGAACTCTTTCTTTAAGAAACCGCCCCAGAGGAAGTGGACGTGGCGAAGCCCCGACACTGTGACTAAAAATGAGATCGACTTCATCATGACGGATAGCAAGCACATATTCAGAGATGTCTCAGTGATCAACAGGTTTCATACCGGATCTGATCACCGACTGCTCCGAGGCTCTCTGAATATCAACTTAAAGCTTGAAAGAAACCGTCTGATGAAGTCCACGCTCCGACCTAACCCAATCCAGATCATGGCGGGCACCGAGAAGTTCCAGCAGCTTCTCGGGAATAGATTCATTGCCTTGGATCCCACTGATGACGCTGACGAGACCCTACACAATCTGGTCGAAACGTTGAGGAACGAGGGCATCAGATTCTGCCAAAAGCAGCATACTGGCAAGAAATCCAAACTCTCGGATGAGACTCTCGGGCTGATGGCAAAAAGACGGGAAACCACCCAAGCGACTTCTTCAGACAGGTCAGACCTGAACAAGCGAATTGCGAAGATGGTACGGCGCGACCTTCGGAGCTCCAACACACGCCTCATTAAAGAGGCAATAGAGCGAAACCGAGGGTCCAAAGTATTCACTCAGCAGCTTGGCAGGAGCCACCTGACGAAGCTTAAAACGCACGATGGGAGGACCGCTTTGTCGAAGCTGGAGATATCCGCCGAGATAGAGGATTTCTATGGCCGATTATACGCTGCACATGCCCCTCGTCCCCAACGAGTCGACCACGATTCAAGAGCCACCCTGACACGCCACTATACCGACGAACTGCCAGACATCAGTCAAGACGAGATTGTGCTAGCTAGCTGAGGCAGCTTAGAAATGGAAAAGCCCCCGGTGAGGACGGCATAACATCAGAGCTTTTAAAAGCCGGACGAGCCCCTGTTATACAGGAACTACAGAAACTCTTCAACGCCGTCTTTCACAGTAGGAGAACTCCTAAGGCGTGGAGCGGGAGTTTGGCGGTGCTCTTTTTTAAGAAGGGAGATAAAACCCTCCTTAAAAACTACAGACCCATCTCACTCCTGAGCCACGTCTATAAGCTGTTCTCACGAGTGATCACGAACCGTCTCGCCAGGAGACTCGACGAGTTCCAGCCACCGGAACAGGCCGGGTTTCGCGGAGGATATGGCACCATAGACCCACAGTGAGGCAGATTATACAGAAGTCCGAAGAGTATAATCAGCCCCTGTGTCTGGCCTTTGTGGACTATGAGAAGGCCTTTGACTCTGTCGAAACCTGGGCTGTTCTGGAATCCTTACAGCGATGCCAAGTAGACTATCGTTATATCGAGGTGCTGAGATGTCTCTACGACGCCGCGACCATGAGTGTCCAAGTACAGGACCAGCAGTCCAAACCCATCCAACTGCGCAGAGGAGTGAGGCAGGGGGATGTTATATCCCCGAAACTGTTCACGAGCGCCTTGGAAGATATGTTTAAGACACTGCACTGGAAAGGTAAGGGCATCAACATAAACGGCGATTACATCTCACACCTTCGATTCGCTGATGACATAGTCGTAATGGCGGAGTCGTTGGAGGAGCTAAACCGATTGCTGGACGGCCTAGCTTTAGCCTCACGATGCATCGGTCTCGGCATGAATTTGGATAAAACCAAAATCATGATCAATGGCCTCATTGATCCGGGACCGGTCGTCGTACATGGCCACCCTCTCGAAATTGTTTCCGAGTACACTTACCTTGGACAAATTCTGCAGTTGGGTAAAAACAATTTTGAGAAGGAGGCCAAGAGGAGGATTCAGCTAGGCTGGGCAGCGTGTGGAAAGCTACGTCGAGTCTTCTCGTCATCCATACCGCAATGCTTGAAAACGAAAGTTTTCAATCAGTGCGTCCTACCCGTCATGACCTACGGAGCTGAGACGTGGACACTCACGATAGGGCTGGTCCACCAGTTTAAAGTCGCTCAGCGAGCTATGGAAAGAGCTATGCTCGGAGTCTCTCTGAAGGATAGGATTCGTAACGAATACATCCGACAGAGAACCAAAGTTATCGACATAGCTCAAAGAATTAGCAAACTGAAGTGGCAGTGGGCCGGCCATATTTCGCGAAGAACCGATAACCGCTGGGGTAAACGAGTTCTTGAGTGGAGACCGCGACTCGGCAAACGTAGTGTAGGACGCCCTCCGGCCAGGTGGGATGACGATCTGCGAAAGACTGCAGGCAGATGCTGGATGCGTCAAGCTGAAGACAGGGCGCTATGGCGCTCATTAGGGGAGGCCTATGTCCAGCAGTGGACTAATATAGGCTGATGATGATGATGATGATGAATATCCTAAGCTCAGACCAACAAAAAATATTATATTATATTACATGATTATATTTTTGTTGGTCTGAGATCCTAAGCTTTTTTAATGCCTTTGTAATAGTTTTATTTGTATAGGGTAGGCAAAGAGATGCTTTTGGTGGCTACCAACTCTGTTTTTGCACCTCTGTCTAAGTTATAGTAATATTATTTAAATCGTCTTATGTGCATTCAATTTATTTTAGGAAATTATTTGATTTTCTTAAAAAAATACCCGGAGTGCGAAGGCTTATGCAGTTTAATAACAAAAACTTATGCAATTCGTTTATTTATCATTCGGGTATCTATTCATCTCGTAAGCTTCTTGTATATATTTTTTGTTATCCTCGCATTCTACCTTAGAAATATGGCTAAAACTTAAAAAAGTATTTTTAGAAAACTAAGTAAATATGGCGATGTTCCAAGCCTCTTTACTGGAATATTTCAGATTATTTTATTTAAACGCTGAATCACATGTATATATGTTTTTTAGGAGAACCTACATTTAAAATTTTGTTGGTCTACAGCTAACGGATTCTGAAATAGAGAACATTTGAGATTTACAATACAAAATGCCCGGCGGGCTACACGCGAAATAGAGCGAGATTTTTAACTGCCTCTCGTTTTGGCTACGCAGCCAATACCGCATAAGTTACTTAAGTAGTAGTTATTTTGCAAACAATACAATAAAAATACTCTTGATTATACACCAAGATATAGAAATACAGAAAAGAAAAAAACAAACACAAAAACAGTTCACAATGGGTGGCCTTATCGCCAAGAGCGATTTCTTCCAGGCAACCATTGGATGGACACGTGATTATTGGACACGCAAACCTTATACATACAATGCGATCATAAAAATGTCACCTATAGGCTAGGTTTTAGGAGCCCTGTTAGGGCGACATACATCTTGTAAGGTAGCTACACAAATCGGTATCACAAATATTAACTCTATTGTCCTTGAACATATTGTGTATATTAAATTTTATTTTGGACCAAAATGTCATACAGCTCTTGGTCTAAGTGCGGTTGATGTGAAGGTAAGTAAGTAGGTACATCTACATGTATCGATCGGTATAAATCACGTCAAAGAATACTTGTCGTCATTCGTTCTCCCTAGAAGACTTATACGTCCAATACTAAACGTTCCTTCACCACCCAAACAAGACGGTATTGCCATAATCACGCTTGGCAGGCGGATTGTTAATCACAGTAGAGGTGTTAAAAAACACAAAAAGGTGCTGTTGCCCTTTCTCTGGTACGTTCCCTTAGTCACTGTTAGCGACGACGACTTTATGTAGATTAGATAAGGCTTAAAATAGTTAGAATACTTCATAAACTTGTTGTTTTAAAATAGAGTTCAAAATCGAGGTGATTTTAGGTAAACAGAATATGTAATAGTAGTTGTGTTCAAGACGTCATAGAATAAGTAATAGTAGTTGCGCCCGAGCGACTCGCTATACATGCCTACCTATATAATATGTATAGATTAGTTTCTGGAACGAATAGAAAGGAAAGACAAGGACAATAAAATATTCTAGAATAAAGAAAGGGATAGCTATAGCTTCGGGAAATGTGTGGAATTTTCTAGGCGGGACCGATTTAGGTATAAAAGCTGGGCCTTTTGGCCGGTTGATTATTCAGTTCTAAGCGATCGAAGAGTGAACAAGTGATACGGAAAATTATTAAAGTGCAGTTGCAGTGACCTTTTGTGTTAAGTGCGTAGTTGAGTGTATGGTTGAATAAACCAACTTAAAGTGTTCTGAAGTGTTTTTACTTGGACATCATTCCCGACCAGCCCTAGTAGTTGGAAGGCCTGAGCAAATCGCGCTCGCTGAAATTGAAAAAATTAAAGAATTGCCACGAGTGGGCGAGACGCCGAGAGAAATATGTGTTTTTGCAAGCCACATAAATAACGCGGTTGCGACAATAAGCGCACTAAAAAAGACGGGATACTTGAATTCGCCAGAAACAAGCAATAAAATAATCGAGAAGTTTTCGCCGTTAATGAAATGGAGATGGTTTGACTTCAAAGCACGCAGTGATGAAGAACTTGAATTAGTCAAGATCAAGAACTTCTTGAATCAAGAAGCATCTTTGTGTGCCACCTACGCTCCTCCAGAATCCAGCAAAAAGAGACACACACGTCACCAGGTGAATTCTGCTACGGATCAAGAAAAAACGACGCCTGAGAAACAAAAAAAGTTCTGCGTCCATTGTGAAAAAGACCATTGGCTCACAGAATGCAAAAAATTCAAAGAAGCTTCAACAAACGAAAGATGGCAGATTGCGAAAAAATATCGACTATGCTTTATGTGTCTCCGTCGAAGACACATGATATCAAATTGTAAGGGACAACCGTGCAAGAGATGCAAGCGACCTCATCATAGTATGTTGCACTCGGAGCTATTTCGTCGAGAACCAGCACCGTCAACACAGCCTGACAAGCCAAGTGAGACATCTGCGCCTCAACCACCGACGGAAAATAAACAAGTTACAAACGTCATGACATCCGTTTACTCGATGGGTAACTCAGCGAGCGTCTACCTGAAGATGATTCCTGTAGATATCTACGGACCGAAGGGGACCACGCGAATTTTGGCACTGTTGGATGAAGGATCTACAGTGTCATTAATTGATAAAGATGTTGCCCGTCGCATTGGAGCCACCGGAAAAGCAGAACCGCTTATAATAGAAACCGTCGGTGGAAAGAACATAGAAACGAAGGATTCCGAGAAAATGAATCTCAAAATAAAAGGTGCATTCAGGAAGGATAAACGAATGCTTAGGGGGGTGCGCACCATAGAAGATTTAAAACTAGCACCTCAGTGCATCGATGTGGACACTATTGAAAAGTGCAGTCATTTGAAAATCTTGAAAGAAAAACTCCTTTATGAAGCAAATAGGCCAGCGCTACTGATTGGACAGGATAATTGGGATCTTATTGTATCCAGAAAAATCCAGAAAGGAAAACGAAACGAACCTGTCGCATCACTCACGAGCCTGGGATGGGTTCTCCACGGCTTCCACTCTGGAATAACAGCACTAATTAAAGGGAAGAAACTTATCCAGGATCTTTGGAGAACTGGAGTTAAGTGGGATGAAATGATCAACGAAGAGCAACATAACGTTTGGCAGCAGTATATAAAAGATTTAAAGAAGCTTCATGAACTAAAGATTTCAAGATGTCTAGCGCCATTTTTGAAAGAAGGAGAGCTTCACACCTTTGTTGATGCTAGCGAAACTGCATACGCGGCTGCAGCGTATTGGAGAACGGCTGATAACAACGGGAAAACCCACGTTACACTGGTGGCAGGAAAAGCCAGGGTAGCTCCTGTGAAGATAACCTCAATTCCACGTTTGGAATTACAGGCAGCACTACTAGGAGCGAGACTGGCCGCCACTATCTGCAAAGAATCAGACCTTAAAATTACATCTAGAACTTTCTTGTCTGACTCAACCACCGTATTGCACTGGATGAAAGCCGACCCACGACGATTCAAAACATTTGTCGCTCACCGCCTTGCAGCTATTGAAGAAATTGCCAAGCCAGATGAATGGAAATGGGTTCCTACTAAAGAAAACCCAGCAGATGATGCTACCAGAAATGTACCGAAAGATTTTGACATCAAAGCAAGATGGTTTAATGGGCCCGCATTTTTATATCGATCTGAATCAACTTGGCCGGTCAAGAAAATTGAAAAAGACGAGATACGAGAAATCAGCTCTAACGAGATGAAAAAAGTTACCTGTGCCGGAACAAGAATCGTGACTTCGCCGTGTCTGCCTGATCCCTGCAGATTTAGTAGCTGGATTCGCCTGCTTCGAGCTACGGCAAGAATATATATGTTCATGAACTTATGCCGCCGAAAATCAATGAGTCAAGAAACACAGTCTAACAAACAGAACCGGGGAAACTGGCTACCTATCGAAAATAAACACTTGAGGAAAGCTGAATTAGCTCTCATTCGTTATAGTCAGCAAGAATCATTCAAGAATGAAATAGAAAATCTGCAGAAAAACAAGCCGCTTGAAAATTCAAGCCGACTCAAGAAAGTAGATGTGACGCTCGATGAAGAGGATATATTGCGTCTTAATACTAGAACAGCAAAGCTTCGGGACTTCAAAGATAATCCTAAATTACCAATCCTGGATGGAAAAAACCATGTGTCACAGCTATAAATTGAACATTATCATAAAAATCTACACCATGGAAACCACGCCACCGTGATCAACGAACTGCGACAAAGATTTTGGATACTATCTCTACGCGGCGCAGTGAAACAAGTTGCTTATCAATGCCAGCTGTGCAAAATTAAAAGACAAAAACCAGAAATGCCGCCACTAGGAGATTTACCAGAAGAACGTCTCGCACATCATCAACCACCATTTACATGTACCGGTGTTGATTATTTTGGCCCTATACATGTAACTATTGGTAGAAGAAAAGAAAAGCGTTGGGGTGTACTTTTTACGTGCCTCACGACGAGGGCAATTCATATAGAACTGGCTGCATCTCTCAGCACGAATTCAATGATAATGGCGCTAAAAAGGTTCTCATCAAGAAGAGGAAGCCCGAAAATACTGTTCTCTGACAATGGCACAAATTTTGTTGGGGCGAAACGAGAACTCAAGGAAGAGGCCAAGAAACTTCGAAATCAAGATCTCATTGAAGCTGCTGAGAATAGTGGATTCAAGTGGAAATTCATTCCGCCAGGTGCACCTAATATGGGAGGAGCATGGGAAAGACTAGTGCGGTCAGTGAAGACTGCACTAACCGCGGTCCTGAATGAAAGAAGCCCGCCAGAGGAAGTGCTTTCTACTTTGTTAATAGAAGTAGAACACACCGTCAATTCTCGACCACTTACACATCTAAGCGCTGACCCGGGAGAAGAGGAGAGTTTAACTCCAAATCATTTTTTGATTGGACGCTCTAACGGAGCTGCGATTTTCGGAGAATTTAATGATACGAACTTCATTGGCCACCCTAATTGGAAGACAGCACAACGATTGGCTGACCACTTTTGGAAGAGATGGTTAAAAGAATATCTACCGACACTGATGCCTCGAAAAATAAACAACCGAAGAACTACGAATATTGAATTAGGGGACACAGTTTTGGTAGCAGACTCTTCGCTTCCACGAAACACTTGGCCGAGAGGAGTTATAGAACAAACATACCCAGGTCCTGATGGTAGAACACGTATCGTCGACGTACGAACAAAGGGTGGCATCATGAAGAGACCTACTTCTCGTCTCATCGTCATTGTGCCAAATACGCCGTCACTCCAAGGATAAAGTGCTTGCTGGAACGCGCACTGCGGGGGAGAATGTTAGCGACGACGACTTTATGTAGATTAGATAAGGCTTAAAATAGTAAGAATACTTCATAAACTTGTTGTTTTAAAATAGAGTTCAAAATCGAGGTGATTTTAGGTAAACAGAATATGTAATAGTAGTTGTGTTCAAGACGTCATAGAATAAGTAATAGTAGTTGCGCCCGAGCGACTCGCTATACATGCCTACCTATATAATATGTATAGATTAGTTTCTGGAACGAATAGAAAGGAAAGACAAGGACAATAAAATATTCTAGAATAAAGAAAGGGATAGCTATAGCTTCGGGAAATGTGTGGAATTTTCTAGGCGGGACCGATTTAGGTATAAAAGCTGGGCCTTTTGGCCGGTTGATTATTCAGTTCTAAGCGATCGAAGAGTGAACAAGTGATACGGAAAATTATTAAAGTGCAGTTGCAGTGACCTTTTGTGTTAAGTGCGTAGTTGAGTGTATGGTTGAATAAACCAACTTAAAGTGTTCTGAAGTGTTTTTACTTGGACATCATTCCCGACCAGCCCTAGTTGAAGTCTTACACCTTCGACGAGCCCCTACAGTCACCTTTTAAGATATCCACGGGCAGAGTTGAAGGAGTCGATTCGTGATCACCACGAATATACGTAAAGTTCTTTAAACCTAATATAAAGAAGTCAAAGCACAAAGCGAACTCTTATAAGTGTGCAATATGTAATTTAGTATATAGTTCGGAATTTGTTATTTATCTCCGAATCTGTGAAAGCTACCACCTTCATATTCAAGTAAATTATACCTTAGAATTTTTATCTTGTTTTTAAAACACGATTGGTGAAAAATTTCTAGTGTCTCTGCTCTGTGAGTCTCTCTCATGGAAAAACCATATCTTGTTATCTCGCTCAAAATCAATCTCGTAGCGAACTCCGATCTTTATACGATCTGGTACAGGATATTCAACTTCCAAGCTTGATTGATATACTTTATACTGTTTCTTTACGCTATTCACGAAAAGGCTTAGAATATCATTTCTAAAAAACCCCATCTCTATTATAACAGAATGTACGATACATTTCTGAAAAGACTTGAATAGTAATGTTGTCAGAAAGAGTAAAAAAACAGTGAAAAATGCATCTCATTTACTGAGCTCAAAGCTTTCGAGCTTTGAATGGGCCGCGGGTTTTAGGGTTCTGTTGTAATAACATTGTTTCGTTTTCTTTTCAGTCTACACTATATTATTATGTATATCTATATGTACTTCTATACTAATATTATTATAAAGAGGAATGATTTGATTGATTGTTTGGAATAGGCTCCGAAACAACTACACCGATTTAAAAAAATATTTAGTCATTAAAAAGCTTACTTTTTAGGGGATGAGGCTATATTTTATCCCGGAATTCCCACGGGAATGGCCACTGCTGCTTGTAACTGGAAAACACGAAACAGGAAAGATTGTGTTTTGTATGTAGCGCATAAACTTAAAAAATGAGGACTGATTTCAAAAATTCTTTTAACTATTACAATCCTACCTTATCCCTCCTGAGTAACATATTGTTAGGCTAATCGCGAAGCCGGTCATTAAGTCGTTCATAAAGTGGTGGTTCGTGATAATATCCTCCTATTTACATATATTATAAATTACGAACACCTTCCATGTCCCTATGAATATAAGTAGTTTATGTAGGTATATATAAGTAATGTTATGTATGTAGTATATTTTAAGTGTTATTATATGTATAGTATATATTTTTTTTTTTTATTTTTATTATTGTGATACACAGGCAGCTCTTAAGCTGATGCGTGTATATCTGAGTCTTTGTCAATGCACTTTAAATATTTGTCCAGTCTATTTTTGAAAGAGTTCACTGAGGGAGCACTGATCACTGATTCTGGTAACTGGTTCCAAGTTTTCACGATGCGATTCGGCAGTATGTGTTCTCTGGGTTTGCTGGTACTTGGCCCCCGTTGCAGCTTTAGCGAGTGTCCTCTCAGGTGTGTGTTTGTGTTCATAGTATATAGTGTCTCTGACAAATTTGGAACGTTATATCTGTTGGAAAGGATTTTGAAGGTCTCTATAAGGTCTCCGCGCTCTCTACGTTTCTGAAGTGTGGTAAGTCCAAGTTCTTGCAGACGTTCTTCATATGGAAGGTTTTTTAGACTAGGGACCATCTTTGTTGCCCTCCGCTGCACACGTTCGAGAAGGTGACTGTCCTTCTTGAAATATGGATTCCATATCTGGAATGCATACTCCACTAAGGGCCTCAGGTAGGTCTTGTACAGCTTTAGGAACAGTTCCTTGTTGATGTATGAGAAGGCCTTTCTTATAATGTACATTATAGAGTTTGCTCTTTTCACTACCTCCACAATATGGTCTCCCCATTTTAGATTGCATGTTACAAGCACTCCAAGGTCTCTCTGTTTTTCTACCTTTTCCAGAGGACTACCATTAATTGAGTATTTGCATCTCGGGTTTTTACTTCCAACATGCAACACTGTGCACTTCTTTTCGTTGAGTGTTATGAGCCAATCTTGTGTCCATTTGTATATTTTGTCTAGGTCTTTTTGCAGGATGTTATGAGCGATCAGTGGATTTCCCATGATTTTGGTGTCGTCAGCAAACAGTGACAGCTGAGATTCAATATGATGATCCAAGTCTGTTAGGAATATCCCAAATAGGATTGGTCCCAGTACAGATCCTTGTGGGACTCCACTACTGACTTTGTGAGGTTCCGACTGAGCTTTTCCCACGCGTACTCTGAAAGTTCTATTTGAAAGGAACCCTTCTATCCACTTTAAGAGTTTACCTCTAATGCCAAAGTGTTCCAACTTGAAAATTAGCCTTTTTATTGGGACTCTGTCGAAGGCTTTCTCATAGTCTAGGTATATGATATCAGTTGGCTGTCGTTTGTCCCAAGCTTGGGTCCACATATCTATGCAGCTGAGTAGGTTGGTAACAGTTGATCGACCTGGTATGAAGCCATGTTGTTTGTCTGATAAAACCTTTTCCTGAGAAAGGAAACTTCTGATTTCTGTAGCTATTATCTTCTCCATTGTTTTACAGATTAGACAGGTAAGGCTTATAGGGCGGTAATTGGCTGCGACTCGCTTATTTCCTTTCTTATAGATGGGCGTCACAATAGCTTCTTTCCAGTCTTGAGGGAGTTCACCTTGATCAAATGAGATGGTCATTATATTCGCCAGTCTAGTACAAATAGCTTCACTACATCTCTTCAACAGAACAGCTGGGATTTCATCAGGACCCATGGCAGTCTCATCTTTAAAGGTCATGATGGCTTTTTTGACTGAGGCCGATGAAAACTCAACCGTCTCCACGGATTGTGTTATTCTTTGTGCTTGGGTTTGTGGGATTGGTATGTGAGGCGGTTCTCTAACATATGACCTATCAAATTGTTTGGCAAATATTTCCGCAACTTCTTTGTGGTCGGTTTTCACAGTTCCAGTTTGGTCGTCCAGTAGGGAAGGTGGCACTGATACTTTGGATGTCAGTTTTTGGCGGATGTATCCATAGAAGGACTTGGGTCCGCTGTGGACCACCTGAGCTTCAAACTTTTTTCTTGATTTTCTTACTTCAGATGTTAGTCTGTTATTAATTTTACGATACTTTTCATAATTGCTCTTGGAAGTGATAAGTTGGTATGTTTTCCAAGCATGAGCTTTTTCAGTAGATAGTTTAAGTATTTCTGGTCCTATCCAGGGTTTGTTTTGACTTTTCTTTGTTTTTATTCTTTGGAGCGGTATGTGCAGTTTTATAATATTTTGTGTTAAATATTTGAAACAGTTCCATGCGGATTCAATTGGAGTAGAGTCTGTTAATTCATATTCTGAATTTTCATAGTCCTGTTTGACAGCGGTGTAGTCTGCTTTGAGAAAGTTATGTCTTGGGATAGAAGTAGGTTTATGCTTTTGGTTCTGTGCAGGTAGTTGTAGGGTTGCAAATAGTACTTGGTGATCACTTTTGCCAATATTAGGAAGATGTTCAATCATCGTGCATAAGTTTTCCTCGTTGCATAGAATAAGGTCTAACAGGGATTTTTGCTCATTTCTTTGTCTAGTTATTCCTGTTACTAATTGGTGCAGGTTACTTTCAAGAAACATTTCAATAAATTTTTCATGTAATTGGTTGTACCCATGAGTGTCTGTAAGGGGCCACTTGATGCTTGGTAAGTTGAAATCTCCCATTATAAATACGGTATTACTTGTATCTGCTTTTAACATTGTTTCAAAGAGCACTTTATCAGTGCCTTTGTATGAGTAGTTTGTGGGACGGTACACCCCGGCAATGAGTAGTTTAAAAGTTCCATAAGTCATATTTAGCCATAGTGCCTCGACCTGAGAGTTGCTGTTATAGGTGCTGTGGGGAGTAATGTGAATAGGTATCCCATTGTGTTGATGTGCGGCATAGATTGCAACTCCCCCCCAACCTCCTCCCCCTTCTCTGTCTTTTCTAAAGAGGCTGTAGCCCTGAATGTCAACTAGACTGTTCGGTATACTTTGTTTGAGATGTGTTTCTGTTAATATTATAAAGGTAGGTTTTAGTTTATTAATTTCAATCATGAGTAAGTCTCTTTTTGCCATTATCGATGCCAAGTTGGTATAGAAGAATGTGAGTTCTATGAGGTCGGTGATTAGTTTTTTGGGGTGTCCCCTTTTTTAATGATCTTGGGGGTGTTGTTTACATACTTGATGGTAAGGTCTGACTCACCATTTTGGGTCCTGTGCTCCAGCTCTTCACGCAGCCCTTGGAGGTACTCCCGTTGGTAAGGTGTAAGATCATTTTTTACCTTGATTCCCACAGGAAGCTTCTTCCCATTCTTCAAGAGTGTTATAGCGGAACTTCTGCGTGCGAAAATCAGTTTCATCGGCCGCGGGGACTGACTTGGTTTCCCAAGACGGATGGCCGCGACAGGCGCTTCAGACTCGGGGATGTTAGCCAGGGCTCCGTTCACCTTCTCAAGATCATGACGTTTGCAGGTGTCCACATCACTTCCGCTACTTAGCTCCGGAACTCCGAACATGATGACGTTCTTTTGCCTTTTTTCACGTTCACTGATTTCAGTGATCACCGATTCCACATTGAGACCTCGACTTTGCGACTTTTTCAGTTCGTCAATTTCATCTTTTAGCTGCGAAACCAGTTTCCTGAGCGCTGGCAGCTGCCGAATTCCGAGCTTGCAATCGGGGCACAAGTATTTTAGCGTTGGTGATTGCAGCATCACCACACGCAATTCTGTAGCACATAAACCACTGCACTTTACACATATTTGCCGATCGCAGCTCCACACACTATTTTCGGATTTTTTTCATCGACTTTCGGTATTATTGGACAGCTCATACATGACGCCATTTTTATAACGAGTTTTTAGTTGGATGATTTTTGGCTCAAAAGTGTTGTTTTTAAAGGTTTTTTTATTGCACCACAGTAATTAATCACTAATTTATCGAGTTATTCAGTAAAATTTATCAGAAGATCACTGTAAATATTTTATTCGCAAGAGATAACGAGAGACGCGTGTGCACTGACAAATTGCGGGTAGGCGAAAAAAAAACAAAAACAAAGTAATTTATTTATATAACCTTCATGAGCACACAGATCCCCCAGTACTATCCAATGATCCTACCCATCCACGGTTGTCTGGTAGAGATGGCTCTTGAGCGATAAGACCGCCACTTGTCACTTAGTTTTTAAGCTTTTCTATTGTAATACATGTTTCTTTAAATAAGTGTGCAATAAAGAATTTTTTATCCATCTATCTATATTTCTAAATAATTACTGGAGGAATGACGACATCTGTGGCGCAGCCGGTGAAACTCAGCCTGCCAGATTTTTTTGGATTCGATTCGCGCCTCGAAACATATACGTTTGTATGAATTGCAGATACCTGGATGTAATAAGTATCTAGCACCCATAACGCAAGTGGATCTATGTAAGTTGTCAAGCTTACCTATAAATTATATTTATTTAGGTATATTATAGGTACATGATCAAAGCAAGGCCGCCTCTCCAAAATGATTATGATGTTCTTTACCATGTAAAAGTTCCAATCAACTGGACTTCCCAAAAAGCCCGTATCAACTTTGATGTGGAAAAGCGTCCGGAACCCGTGTTGTTTTTTTGCGCTTGAGCTTGGACGTTATTTTTTCGTAGACTCCCTCGGGAATGTACTAATGCTTTATTTGGTTGTGAACATAATAATAACGTATAAATTTGCTTGTACTTACTTGGATAATAAATTATTTATCTATTCTAATTCTAAGTACTCACTGTGTTTCTTATGTCGAGAGAATATAAGTACTAATACGTTTCTATGATATCTGAGGTATCAGTTGTGGTTGTAATTTAATTAAAAAAATATGTGACTTATTATTTGCTTTATATATTATTTATACTAAGTTTTATTGTTGTATATATTATTTGTGAAAAAATATCATCTGAAAAATCCTAAATATAATAATTTTCCAAACAAAATTTACCACCCATTTTAAAGTTTCTCTGGAAAATTATAATTTTTTGGATTTTTCAGATGATGATTTTTCATCTAAGTTTATTCAACAGTCACACAAACTTTCTTGTAATAGGTATTAGTAGGATCATAGATATTATAATACACTAGTAGTAGGATGTACGTTTCAATTTCGATAACGTCTTAATCATCATTATCATGAACCTATGTTAGTCCACAGCTGGACATAGGCCTCCTCTGAGCGCCATAGCGCCCTGTCTTCAACCGCATCCAACATCTGCCAGCAGGCTTTCGCTGATCATCAAGGTCTCGACATAGATGGCGGCCGACAAAGTTTTACCTGCCATATTTTTATCAGAATCAGAATCAATCGTTTATTTGCAGAATACAATAATTACATGTCAAGATCTTAAAGGTACGTAATGTCAAAGTATTCGACCCGCAAGCAGGTGTGCAAATATTAAATAATTATGTCTCTATTAGGTACACAATATCCTTAATTAATTTTCTTAGAGTTTAAGTATTCGTTTACATTATAAAAACAATTTGAGAGCAGCCAAATATCTAACTTTTTCTTAAATAGGTTTCCATTCAAATCCTTTAATTCTTCTGGGAGCTTGTTATAAATAATTATGCATATGTTAAAAACATTTTTCTTGTAAATATCCTTACAACACTGAGGTTTATAGAGCAAGTTCTGAAATTTGGCCCTTTTTTGTCGAATATTAACATCCCTACGTTTAGTAAAGTAACTTGGGTAAGATTTGACAAATACACAGACTTCTCTAATATACAAGCATGGTAGAGGTAGGACTTTACAATTAGTAAAGAGGGGTTTGCAAGTATCACGGAACCATGATTTGTTTATTACCCTGAGGCATCTTTTTTGTATTTATGAATGATGATTGTCTTTACAATAATAAAGTTTCAAATGATACAGGAACTATTTATTTCCATAAATACAGTAGATTAACATTAAGAAAACGGTAAAAAAATTTAAAATTCATTTTGATTTAGTATCGGAATTATTCATTTTTGTCGCAAACGACCATCAACTTTACGATTTCGGTGAAGGTAACTGCCAGGAAATTAGACAGCCCGATAAGTTTGTGGCGATCAGTCTTTATCTTTTTTCTTTTGAAACCTTCTTTGATGAATAGGAAAAAATAAAATGTTCTTACTTAGGTACTTTACGATCTCTATGTGGAGACTGCATCCCCAGTTTGCTAATTCTTTAAGATTATGTCGATAACTTTGATTTCTGTCGGATGTATTCGTTAGGAATCCTATCTTTCAGAGAGACTCCGATTATAGTCTTGACAGAGTCTATTCAGAGGTCCTAGACGATGTAAGTAAGTAAGTAAATAATTTATTTGATACATAAAATACACACATACAATTGGTCTGGTAATTTAAAAGTGGCAGAATTTAAATATAACGTAAATATAAAAATTAATAATAAAAACAAAGTTGAGGCACCTATCAATACCAAAGTACTTGCTGTAGCCGCTAGGTTCATGTACCTAACAATCGATGTCGAAAACGATAATAGAAAAGTCCAAAAATGTATGGGTTTAACATATGCCTTAGATATGTCATGTGATCTGTTTCTAATTTTTCCATACGAATCTTTCAATTGTTTTTGATTCGCTTCATAGCGAATGCCGGTTGTCTACGCCCTCTGATGTTGCCAAAACTAGACTAAACTAATCTGACTGGACTAAAAATGATGCCATCCATAGGTATGACAAAATAATAATATTTTTATCGTTATGACAGGGACAGCGACATTTTTAGTACTGTCAAATTAGTTTAGTCTAGTTTTGGCGATATCTGAATAGATACCATTATCAAATAATCGCACTTTCATCTACAGGGTCCATCTGAAAACCAGCGCCGCCTTGCATTAATGAGAGGTAGCATCGAGCTGAGGTGGAACTCTTTGGTCTGCATCGGTACAGCATTATATTTTTATTTTATATACCTACTACGCTAGTCAGTATAATTATTACTACCAACTTATACCTATCTGTTATGTATTGTAACTTTATTATAAATAATCACGTGTATTTATCACGTTTATTTACCTATTTTTCCTGACGTTTCAACAGGTTTACACTCTGTCGTGGTCACGGGATGACTGGAGTTCTGATCCCGTGAATATTTATAATAATGTGTTCTGATCGCGTAAGTTTAAAAACCTTTGTTGTAACTTTGTTGTTCTGTGTTAATAATAATAATAATAAAGCCATTTATTCCAACTCTTATGATTATGTACAAATTATGTGTTAGTATTTAATGCTTAAGTTTAGGTTAGTAGGTACTTATTATATTTACTTTTTTGAGAGTTGGGTCCCTTCTTGGGTAAAGGCCTCCTCCATCTTCATCCACGACTGTCTGTCGTTTGTATGACTCATCCAGCTTTTTCCTGCTATTTGGATTATGTCATCAGCCCACCGTCTATACGGTCTGCCAACATTTCTTTTGCCATCTGGTCCCTTCCATTTTGTAGTCTGTATGGTCCATCTTTTATCAGTGAGGCGTTGTTCTGTGTTATTTATATCTATCTCTATCTATCACTTGCCTTGAGTTCGCCTAAAGTAGGTTACTCCCTTACTCCAAATATCAGCGAGAGATTAACCCTATAAAAACGCCGCCCTACATGCGAAATTGAAATTTTAATTTGATTAATTCGTTTATTGTCACACGATGGGATCTAATCCTCCCATTATAACCTCGTTTGGAGATCGGGCGTGGGACAGAAATTCATATTGGCAACCGTTTGTCATTCGTCCGGCGGACGACGGAGAGAAGGTGTTGATGGAGGCAGAATGGTTTTAATAGAGAGATATCTTTTGATCGCCAAGTTCGACTTTTCAGTTTCTTTATTTCACAACTTCACTTTTATTAGTCAACTGCACTTCCCAAAAAGCCCTAAGCGCTAGGCAATTATGCAATAAAAATTAATAAATTTACTTAATAATTGATTTTGTTTTAAAAAACTATAAATCGACTTCAATTATATAGTTTTTCACCAATTATGTCAGAACTGGACCAAATTAAACTGAGATCACACGGAAAGCACCAGCTTTCAAATATAAAATTAATCATGAAAATCGGATCACACAGTCAAAAGTTCTGAGGTAACAAACATTAAAATTACAGTCGAATTGAGAACCTCCTTTTTCTTTAGGTTGGTTAAAAAGAACATTCTGCGTAAAAATCCTAATTACGGTAAAATAATATAATATTATGACCTTTTGTATATAATTACGTAGGTAGTTACTTTTGCAAAATATTTTTGCTCAACTAAACTTACGTACGAGTATGGTGATTTAGATAAAAAAAACAGTAACTTATCTCTGAATTAAGTGAGATCTGAAACTGACAGAGAAAGGTAACCAGCTCCCTTTTGTGTATTTTTACTGCAATCACAAATCCGCCTGCCAAGCGTGATTATGGCAAAATCGCCCTCGTCGACATTCTAATAGTTATTGTAGTGGGTAAAAATTTTGCTTAAGGCCCGAGCCAATCTGACAGCGATACCTATTTTATCATAATTTTACGTTTATCATAGGAATTTTTAAAAATCCTACGTTCAGTTTGTGGTATCTATTATAAGCTATTTTTTAATACTTCTGTGATAATTTTATCTCATATAGTTTAGGAGGAGATGCAAAAATAGAGTTTGGTGGCCAAAAAGCGCAACTTCGTATCTCTTCCTAAGCTTTACAAAATCAAACTATTTTAATAAATAACTTATAATAGATACCACAAACTGAACGTAGGATTTTAAAAAAATCCTGCGTTTAACGTAATAATAAGATAAAATAGTTGGGGGCGCCACTTTCGCTGGTGTATGGGCCTTAAAAGGTTTCACAAGGCGTGACGTAACGCAGTACTTTAACTGGTTAAAATAAATATCATTATATTTTTTTGCTAAAACAACAGAAGGAAAAATTAGTGTTCAATATCTCTAACTGACGAACTAGCCTATTATGAGTGCTGAAGAATACTGTAATCACAAACAGACTTATCCACCTAGTAACAGTTCTCTTGCCTCCATCCGTATAAATTCATTTCATCCGGGTACCGTTTATGCCACTTTTATCCCGAAACCGGCAGTCACGTTGAACTATCCGGGATTCTTTTGTTCCTTTTTTCCGGCCCGGAATCTTTTTCTTATGTTATTATTGCATTTCTAAATCCCGGAAAATCAATGACTGGGAAAAATTAAATGGTTGAATAATTTGGGATAGGGTTGTTGCTCCGATCAAAATGTATTTTAGGGTGCTATAACATTGTCTTAGAATTTTTATTTATAAGATTTAAGCATTGATTTAAAAAGGGAAGATAGGTTACGTTCTCCCAGCGCTTACTCAAAAATTGGCATGTGTTACAACTACACGCAAACACATACGCTCACAGTTATACATCCAGTCCTGTGCAATACAAAGAAGAACAAAGACGGAAAGACGTATCTAGGACCGAAGTGAGACTGAGACAACAATATTTCACGCGAATCACGACCGCCTGTGCCGCTGGTCAGACGGTGACTGATGTGGGAGAACACAATTTTACACAATTTGAGGTTGCCACTTTCGAGCAACCAGTGCCTCATCTTCGTTTTTAATAAATCAATGGATTTAAGAATAAGAATTCGGTCAGGTGGGATGACAATCTGCGAAAGACTGCAAGTAGATACTGGATAAGTCAAGCGGGGTGTTATGCAGCTAAGTCCTATGTCCAGGGCTAATATAGTTGATGATGACGATTGTGACTTAAATTTATGTAGATGTGAGTTAAGTTTGTCACAGTTATAATTAAGTAGGTACTACTAACGACCACCATAGCATAAAAAATAGATAGATACCCCTTATGTTCAAAACTTACAACGTCTACATTCTTACTGTACTAAGTAAGAATAACATTTTAAATAACATGATACTCATTGGAAACTAAATTAGGTGTCAGA
This sequence comes from Eupithecia tripunctaria, assembly GCA_955876795.1. Lineage (NCBI taxonomy): Eukaryota > Metazoa > Arthropoda > Insecta > Lepidoptera > Geometridae > Eupithecia > Eupithecia tripunctaria. The sequence continues at coordinate 7,429,620 of OY041622.1, forward strand.
TACTAATAAATTAGGTTTTTATGTGAAGGGTAAATTCATCAAATAGCTGTTTGAGTTCATTATATCATTGGAAGGCTTCAAATATATTTTTTGAAGAGATACGACAAAGCTCAAACCTTTGTCGTATCTTAATTCTTAACCAATGAATATTACCGGTTATGACGGATCTGGCGGCCTATATTCGTTGCGGCCAATTGGTGCACTGTGATATACCAATTGTAGTAGCTAGAGCACCAAATTGCACGATTGATTGTGTGATTTAAACTTGTTTGTGGGGTGTTTATATAAAAAGAGTTTTTATGATGAACTGAGTCACACGTACACAAGACACACGTACATGAAATTACAATAAAATGTCTTTAATCCTTATTTAGGATATGACTACTCAAATGGGGCTCTCTGAAGCGACTTTAATATAATCTGTAACCCTTAACTAGGGTAGGTGTTTTCTTGGAGAGCTTGGTGGAATGACTGGCGAGACACGGCTTAACTACAAAAAGAGCTGAATTAGCGAAACGCGTTTGCGCCACGTACTACGAGTAGAGGTATAAGCTAAACTGTGTCACTACATGTATTTTGTTATTACGCACTATCAGACAAACGCCAAGAAGTTTGTTATCAGGGGAAGCCTGCGTTCAGCAGTGGACCAATACAGGCTGTTGAGGTTGAGATAGTAAATATAAATCCTTTGGGAACAATAACTTCACCTCAAAAAAAAAAATATTGAAGTCGGGTTTCTGATTTTTCAATAAAACGTAATCAACTTGGTGAACTGACGTGTAACTACAATAAATATTTGCACGAAGGCGCACCAGAGAAGAGAAAAAGAAAATTTAAGCAGAAATAGGGTCATCGTAGCTGAAATCTGTAAGGAGTCGGTAAAGACATCATCATCATGGTCATAATGATTTTGTCCAAGTTTCTTAACTGACTTCAAAAATTCACAATAGGAGATACTTTATTCGGCTCTCTTTTTCTTTCAACTATGGACAGATTATAAAAAATCCTTCGCTATTATATAGAGAATGATCCCGAATTGGTCTCATACAAATACATACGTATTATTATAAGCTGTGTGGTGCTGGCTTAGAATTTGCACTACCCGGGTTGCGGGTGTCGTTAGAGGCGAATAAGGGATATCCACCGGGCGGCGGGCAGCAGCGCCCCCTGCAGAACATTTATACCATCAAACTGCAATCTCCAGGCCGCATGCCCAGCGTGGAGATTAAGGGCATTACCCTCTATGAGATAAACGCTAATAAGGCGGTTATCAGGCCTGTGTCCAGCAGTGGACCAATACAAGCTGTTGAGGTAGTAAATTCTAATCCTTCGGGAATAATACCTAAACCTCAACCAAAAAATTAAATTATTGAAGTCGGTTTTTAGATTTTTCATAAAACAAATTATTTGCGCCTATGTATGCCAAGTACAAATAAGTACGTGTTTCCTGTTCCAATAAAATTGATCACTGATACCATCGGACGAATCGACACAAATCGACGTCAATGTCAGGACAGTGGAGCTAAATCGAATTACTCGCGCCCACAGCCGACACAATCAAGACAGACTCGAGAAGTAAGTTTTGGATGTATTTTTACGTTAACGTTACTGGAATTAACCCTTAGTATTAGGCTGCCATATTTAAGTAGAAGGTAGAAAGTTATATTAATGGCAAATAAGACTATCTTATAGTTCCGTACCCAAAAATATTTAAGGGGGCTGTATGCTTTGTTGTGCTTTACAACAAACATGTACATGCTCTACAAAACAAGTTATGTACGCAAAAAAAAATCATATGTATTAGAATAATTACCATTAAGATTGTGTATAGACATAATATATATGATGTTTGTGTTCTTTAAATGAATAAATAAACATGTATTTTGCCGGTTTTATAGATAATGGGCACGGAACCCGTGCGCGAGTCCGACTTTTACTTGGTACATCGGTTATTTCTTTATTATAATTGAAAGTCAGAACGAAAATAATGTATTATACACTACACACAAATTTTACAACTTTACGTAAGCTTTAGAACAAAAATAATAGATTTACTCACCACTAATTACCTATCACTGTCTGTCAATGTTCGAAGTTGTTATTATTCTATAATATTTTTAACCAACTTCAAAAAGGTTCTCAATTCGACTGTTTTTTTTATGTTTGTTATCTCAGAACTTTTGAGTGGGTGGTCCGATCTTCACGATTCTTTTTTTATATCCCGTGTAGTTATATCCCATTTTAATTTTGTTCAGTTCTGACAATGAAAAACTATAAAAATTTAAGTCGGTTTATAGGTTTTTAAAACAAATAAATATATTATAATTTATTCGTAGCCGGTATGTGTTTGATAATGAGGCATCCTAATATCGTTTTAAGTAAATAACGACATAAAGCTGTTTAAGAAGTCGCATTAAAAATGAAAAATAAAAATTAAGTTTACTTAGGTAGGTACTTAAAAAGTTGTTAGTCGAAGAATGATACTCTACAAACAGTACGTTTTTGCTTCACTAAAACCCAAGACAGACTTTAGACCCACAAGCGTACTATTAGACCTCCAGACTGATTATACAGGGGTGGGACGTAAGGTGTCTTTTCAAAAAGAGAAGAGTCGTGGGAATTGAGGGCAGGGGGTCGATGGATGGAAACGGCTTTGGACCGCTATTCGTGACGTCGTTTGGGAGAGGCCTATGTTCAGCAGTGGACGTTATACAGACTGATGATGATGATGCTGATTATTATTATTATTATTATTAATAGCACAACATAAACGATACTACACTTAAAAGTTTCATAAAACAATATCCTTCCTTACCAAGAACGTGCTCTCTATAAAACTGATTTCTTTAACATTAGCATCTACAACGCCGTCATTACCGCGAGCACAGGTGAAACTTTCTTCAATATATGAGTTTTATCACGTTCCGGAAACGTGCTAGTCTCCTCAAAGCTACATACAAGTTTATAAGTAACGTATGAATAAGGTCTTAGTTTTGAAATATCTTATTCAAAGTTGTTTTCATCTACCTATACTTAAGTTTTATTTAAATTTACTCATTTATAACACATTAAGGTGACTATTCTCGGGTATTTATGGCGTTTTTTGATCTTTTTTAGCCTATATAATACTAATATTATAAATGCGAAAGTTTGGCTGTATGAATGTTTGTTACCTCTTCACGCCAAAACTAGTTCCGGCTTAAATTTAACACATAGGAAATTCTAGGCCTGGAGTCAATGATAGACTATTTTTACCCCATAAATCATAGATGATTCCCATAAGATTTATTGTCAAGAACCATGATGAATCTATCGAGAACTTTATTTCTCAGTAGATCTATTTCTGTAGTGTCCGTCTGTCTCTAGGGATAAAAGAGCCTGCATTAATAAGTTTCATATAAATACATGGAATGGATTTAGTGAGACGTTTTTCACAAATTATCTGGCTGTGTAACAGTATGAATATATAGTGGTAAAGTGATCTTTCACATGAACACTGACAGCAAATGTCAGAAATGTCAAAAATGACAGAATAACAGAAAATGTCAAAAAACACGTGCGAAGTCGCAAGCAGATATTAGTTATTTATCAGCCGTATTCGTTTATTTTTCAGCCCATATCAGTACACAGCTGGACAAAAACCTCGCTTATCGTGATCAGTGACGGAGTGCGTCCTACACTACATATATCAAGTCACGGTCCCCACTCAAGAACACGTTTACCCCACCGATTGTCTGTGTAGCTAAATCTTCAAAAGTGTTTCTGGGAATAGGTAGCTAAACTTTTTATATTCGTTCTCAAAGGGTTTCCATCTCAAGGTTCAACAAAACATAAGCCTTATTGTGACTCCTAGACATATTTATTAGTGTCATATTTCTCAAACTTATCCTATACCAAACGTACGTGTCCTTTCTTTTATTTTGGTGTTGAATACATATTACCATTACCTTTTATATCTCCACAAATTCTTCGAGGGCTCGCATTTCGCGACTTCATCTATCTCCCAAAAATGTTTCTTTCGAAATATTGCGGCAATATTAAATAGCCCAGTTACAAAAACAGCCCATGGATTCTGGTTTACCCATTCAAAATTAAATTGATGTACCAAGCAACAATTCACCGCAATTCATCCCCATAAACAACCAGCACCTTTGCAAAAAACCATTTTAATTCCAAAATAATTACCCCAATTTATTACCCTAGCGTTTGAAACGGACAAATTTGGGCAGGACGATTACCCGGGTACCGTGGCCGGAACACATCCGTCACGGCGCTCGTCCGGTCCGGGTGCTATCCGGACGAAGCCGGGTAATTTAGCGCGTCATTTCGGACGCGTCTTGGCGTACCGCTGTTGGTTACGTTTGGTTAATTTCGAAGATTACGGGTGAAAGGGATTGATCTGTGCAAAAATAAAGTAAAGTATACATTATTATACACGAAACCGGTCTGTAAATTGCTGGGCAAACTCCAAATCTTTCCACACGATGCTATCGTTGTATACTAGAGCTGGATAAGCGTTTTTTAGAAAAGTGGAGACTTGGAATCTGTGGATTAGGTACATAATATAAATAATATTTTTATGCTACATTATGTATAGGTTATGCACTACTACGCCAGGTTGTAAGTAGACAAAGACAATAGACTTATATTTTCTGCATTGATTACGAGCATCTTGGAATCCTAGAGCAAAAGCCGGGATTTGAATCCACAGCCCTAAGTTTGAGAGTAGAAATAGTTTCCACTAGGTCAAACAGTGTATCCCTCTGATCGAAAATCGAAGATTGAAGCAAAATGAATTGTCACGTTTAATACAAAATCTATTCGAAACCGGATTAGCTATTATGCCGGACAATTCACACAGCAATAAAGTTAGAGTTCTGTGTGTATTAGTTTAAACGTTTGGTATTTGTGGTTCTCTATAATGAGTGTAGAGTCGATTTGCATGCTAATTTTGATTGTGTCGATATTTTAAGTAAGTCGCTTTCATGGGATTTTCCTCTGTGGCCTTAATACTTATTTAAACAAAGTTTAAAGGTTTTTTATTCCAAACGAAAAAACTATGTTATAATTTTCAACTTCTGTACAACCACAGCACACAGAACAACCTAACAAATGAACCATTTTTTTACAGGAGTGTACGTTATTAGAACTGCTTGGCGCAAGCGCGAAATTAAGTTTTAGTTTATTTAAAAACCATGCAACACTGAAGATGTTCAAGGAAAACCGGAAAAATGAAAAACATTAATTTTAAATCCAAACATAATTAATTTTAATCGACTGCAGGGTTCCTGATATCTTGACCTAATTATGTACAAAACAGTGCACTTTCATGATTATTTTTATCGTAATATCTCAATAGTGTTTTCACATAGAAACGAAGTAATCAATCGGAATTATATGTAACTCGAGTTTTTTTACCACAAAGATCCTTTGAGCGCTGAGATCTAGGCCTAGTTCCTACTTCCCCGTTTTCTCCGAATACCCTGATCGATTCCACTGTACTTTTACCATCAATGGTAGGTACAAAGCCTACGCGGATCAGTATTACCAACGTGAAATACAAATATCAATAATATCAAATAATCCGAACAATTCTCGGTTTTGTCGCAAGGTCGGATAAATCAAAGATATTTACTACAATCCTTCTTTCTTGCTATCTTGGGAATCGAATATTAGAATATTAGGTATTCCTGGCACGACTATTATTTCCAGAATTTTTATTATTCATTGAATAAATTGTTCCTTGATGAAAATACTAGGAATAAGTATAGAATAACTTCTTAGTTATACGTAGCCAGAAAATATATAAATTATACAAACGACGTGACTATAAATTGATACTTTGTATATTACTCCCTTAATAAATCACTTCAACATGAAAATGAAGGTTCTCAAATAGAAGTAATTTTAACCGACTTCAAAAAAAGAGGTTCTTAATTCGATCTGTTTTTTTATGTTTGTTAACTCAGAACTTTTGACTGGGTGTTCAGATTCTTTTTTTATTTGGAAGCTGGTGCTTTCCGTGTGGTCCCATTTTATTTGGTCTAGTTCTGACAATTTCCGTTCCATGAGAAAACTATATAATTGAAGTCGGTTTATAGTTTTTTTAAACAAACTTGATTATCGTAGTAGGTAATTATTGAATCATCATCATCAATATCATCAATATTGTTATACAATTAAAAAATATCACAAAAAAATGGTATAAAACTATAACTAACTATAACTACTAATTTTTACTACTAACTATAACTATAAGCAAAAATCTTTATCGTTAGGAAATGTTGTGGGTTCCCTGATTTTTGTGTTTTTTAGTTGAAGTTTGTTACTAAAAAAATTACTTTAATTTACTTAGGCTAATCAAATTAGAACACACTTTAATCACTTAATTTTTTTGTCAATTAGAGAAATGAAGATTACAATATATTTTGATTATTTCGGCCTCACTAAATACTCTTTTAATTGCATCTCGTGATCCGTGACGTAATTTTTGTATAAAACCCTGATTTCGTAACACATTTTCTTATCCTGAATTCAAAGTCGCTCAGCGAGCTATGGAAATAGCTTTGTTCGGGGTTTCTCAGGAGTCGTAACGAATACATCCGACAGAGAACCAAAGTTATCGACATAGCTCAAAGAATTAGCAAGCTGAAGCGGCAGTTTGCCGGCCATATCTCGCGAAAAACCGACAACCACTGTTGGGGTAAACATGTTCTTGAGTGGAGACCGCGACTCAGCAAACGTAGTGTAGGACGTCCTCCGGCCCATTGGGATGACGATCTGCGAAAGACTGCAGGCAGGTGCTAGATGCGTCAAGCTGAAGAGAGGGCGCTCTGGCTTTCATTAGGGAAGATGTATGTCCAGCTGTGGACATTCATGTGAATTGATTGCCTTAAAAATAACACCCACTTTCGATAGCACCCTTTCTAAAGACGTTTGTGTAAGGATTTCAATTTTCCGTCATCGCTTATAATAAATGCGATTACGAAATGGGTGTATGTATGAATAAATCTTTTTATTCGCTGACGGGCGCTCGTATAAATTGATTGTGTTATAAAATTGCCTTCCTTTTTCCGAAATTCTGATCGTTTAGCCATTTCTTCTTTGGGATGCGTCACATGGCCTGATTAGAGTAATAACGGGTGACGCAGATGTTTAAATATTTTTCTGACGTTAGTTTACTCAGTAAAAGATTTAGTATTATATTATAAAGTATTTACACGTATATTATTCTATGTTACAAAATTACAAGTAAAGTATTATAAGTAAAATTTCAAGCGCGATGTATCTTTTTACGCATTCACTATCCAGCCTCACTTCCTCTTCTTGGGGTGAACAATAACAGCTGTTCCTTGGGCAATGAAAGTGTCAAAGCTTTACTGGTAGACAGATGTGATTGTAGCAGTATAGCGGGGCGTACCGCTTGAAGGAGAAAGTCTTAGCTAGAAGAAAGCTACAAGCAATTTTACATGTCCATAATAATGCTGGACATTCTGCACAACATCATCAAGACCCAAGCTAAGCAGAGCTTGTGTTATCAGCACGGCGAGCGAAGCGAGCTGTGCTTTGACCCCCCAAGCCATCAGCCCCCTTGAACACCCTCCCCCATCCAATAATTTGATATGAGTATTGTTTTTGACTGACATGGGGTTGAAGATTACGGGTACTAGATGATTGATATAATGCGTAATGCAATACAAATCAAAGTTCTACGGCGTAGGAAGCTCTACGACGTAGCTTGCTACGTTGTAGAGCTTGCTACGCCCTAGCTTGCTACGCCTCATTATGCATTTCAACCGGGCGTTATTGGTATTCGTGTGTTTTTAGTGCGAATGTGTGTACTGTGCGTAACTCCTACACTGATTAAACTCTTTGGGAGTAGGTAATGTAGGTATGTTAATGTAATGTAAGTGACATTTTTGTATATTTTTCATTTTCCATTTTTGTAACCTATAATTATCTTGTGTACCTATGTATTTTGTTTGTCAGAATTATGTGTATTTTTTGGTTGCAAAATAAACGCATTTTATTTTAACTTACTTTTACATACGAGCTTACATAAGAGATTAAGCACAAAAACAAATCAAAAAGTTCGATTTTAGTTTTTGATCAGTCGATCGTTTTAAGCGTCTAGTAGATAAGGTCTTAGCTAGAAGGAGGAAGTCCGTGCGGCGGATAACCCCTACGGCGTCGCAGAGGATGGGTATTAAATGCGATATATTTGCACTTCCAACTCGCATACGCACATTATGGTGCTTTCAGAATATCCACAGCCAAGTAATGGAATGAGCTAGGAAGCTCAGGAGCGTCTGATTGCCCATTAGAGTACAATCTTAGGCCCGTATTACGTAAGCTTGCTCAGTCATCGAGCTATGCTTGAGCAACATTTAAGCTATAGAAAAGCGTTACTCAAGCAGAGATTGAAGAGTGAATAAGCTTTCATAATGCGGGCCTTAGAGTCATCAAATCCAGGTAAGTAAGTAAGTAAATCATTTATTTGTCACATAAAACACACACATACAATTGCTTACATGATTTAAAAGTGGAATTTAAAAATAACGTATATAAAAACTTATAATAAAAACAAAAGTTGAAGCGCCTCTCATACCAATGTACTTACTGTAGCCGCTAGGTTCCTTTTAATTATATAGCTATATGAGAAGCACGAAGCACTGTTGTGAATTAAACAGAAATACGTGTGTGTATCAGTGGCAAATGGGTAATAGCTCGGTGATAATATTGCTCTAGTTATGAGCAAACACTTTTCAGCTACCACCTTTATAGGGTGACAGGACAGCGAGCCGAGCCCAGCGTTACACGTCCGAGGTAAGTAAGTTCTTTCTGGAAATATATGCTCCATTCCAGGCCACATCCTCAGTCTATAGATAGATAGATAATACTTTATTGCACACTTAAATCTAAAAGGAACTATTTACAACCAGAAAACTTAAAACTAAGCGACAATTCGCGGTCTTATCGCTCAAGAGCGATCTCTACCAGACAACCATGGATGGATAGGATCATGGGACATTATCGTCTATACGCTAACACAAAAATTATGAACTTACTTCCTTGGAGGAAAGACTGTCATACTACTATCGTGACTCCAATATGCGCTGTGATAGGCCGCTAACACAAATGCTAAAGGCCTCCCCCAGGCGAAACGAGATGCGACGATAGTTGATTTTGTTAAAAAAAAACTATAAACTGACTTCAATTATATGGATCCCATTGTCAAAACTGGACCAAATAAGGTCCACATAGAAAGCATACATTTCAAACAAAAAAAGAATCTTGAAAATCGGACCACCCAGTCAAAAGTTCTGAGGCAACAAACATTAAAAATAATAATACAGACAAAATTGAGAACAACCTCTTTTTTTGAAGTCGGGTGAAAATGGTCCAGAGTCGCCTACTCGCCTCCATCCATCGACTGCCCGCAACCGCTACAGTGTCCTCAGTTCTACCCACAAACAATAAAGCCAAGTACCAGCTTTTACCATAATGCCTGTTGGTCCATTCTTCGTTAGTACAAACCAACAAGAGCAGCACACAAAATTAATTTGGAATCGCGACATTTGCATCCATCGTCTAACAATAGCCGCTGTTGGTCGTTCGCCAAAATCGGATAACCGTGCCTAATCGACGAACGGGGACTCGCTAATGAGAATCTAATATCGGAATTACAGTTTCACGTATTGATGAGAAACAGTTATCATGCAGCCATACGAATATTGCTATGGAAATATGTAGATGACAACTGCAGCTGGTCTAGTGGTCGCGTAATCAACAGTTTATAATGAGATTCCGGGTTTGAATCCGGAAATGCAGAAATACAAATTATTCATAAATCTAATTTACATGTCAATAATAATGCTGGACATTTCCACACAACATCATCTAGCCCCAAGCTAGAGCAGAGCTTGTAATATTGGTACTAGATGACTGATATATCTGCGCATTACAATCAAAGGCGTAGCAAGCTCTACGACGTAGCAATCGTTACGTTATAGCAAGTTTACGCCATACGACGCCTACGGAGATCCGCACGCTTTCCGACGTAGCAAGCTCTACGTACCTAGGTAAATACCTACGTAGGTAGAGCTTGCTAAGTTGTACAGGATGCTACGCCGTAGTCTGTTCAAAAAGAGAAAAGTGGTGGGAATTAAGGGTGCGCGTGTCCCTATAGACAACTTTTGTTGCGTTGACAACACTGCTCTGTCATTGCAGTACGACTAAAAGTGTTAGTTCACCGTAACGCCACGATGCTTCTCTTTTTGAACAGACTACAGATAAAGATAAAGATAAAGATAAAGATCATTTATTTGCTTAAACATGTGTAAATATAAGATTTTATAAACAGGTATGCAAGTATCAACATGTTTTACCGATTACGGTGTACAAATTATGAGAAATGGCATGCAAACAGAGACAGAAGCTAAAATAATAATGAAGTTATTAATAGTATATAATGTCAAAAAATTTAATTAAAATAAAGTAAGTAATAATAAGGGATTATAATTCTATATATTTTCATTAAAAAGTTAAAGCTTATCATTTATAAAGTCGTCAGTCTTATAATAACATTTTTGAATTAATAATTTCTTAAATTTATTTTTAAATTCACAGTCATTAAGTTGCCGATAGCTCTTTGGTATCTTGTTGTAAATTTTCGGAGCCATTGATACTATGCTCTTATGTAGTAACGCAGTTTTGGATGAAAATAAGCAAAGCCTATCTTCACGTCTGTTTCTTGGCGCTTCGTCTGACATGCGCGGGAACAGGTGGGGGTTATTTCTTACAAACACTCTACGACTATGCCTCTACCCCTCGTAGGTACATGCATTTCAAGCAGACACAATGGGTGCGTTATTAGTTTGTGTGTGAAGTGCGTATATCTGTGGTATCCTGCTGGCATTGTAACTTCCACACGGATTAATCTCTTTGGCAGTAGGTGTGTCTTAAAATCTAAACCCAACCGGAGAAGAAACCCAAGTGATGCGATGGTCTGATCTAATCCGCACCATACTTGACATCAACATGCCAGAAGCGGTACATGTCGCTGAAAGATGGAGCAGATGTCGCGACATCGTACGCACGAAGCCGATTCCATGATGGGTCACGACCCGCAGCATTGGGAAAACGATGTTGCACAGCGAGAATAGTATGTAAGAACATAAATTACTTGTGTTAGACTTAGATATGCAAAGATTGTATTAGTTGATAAGCGATAAACTGGCTAGTGGTTTCCTTTTCACTTCTTCGGCTAGTGGACAAAAAAATTAAGTGAAGTAGAGTCAATTGCACCTTATTTCTTATTTGATAGTAATTAAATAAAAATAAATAAATAATGCTGGACAAATCACACAGCATTATCTAGCCCCAAGCTAAGCAGAGCTTGTGTTATGGGTACTAGATAACTGATATACATAATACAATACACTACATAGATAGATATTTTTTATTATACATAGAAAACATCCAGAACGCCCTGAACAAATATCTGCAGATCGTACATATATTTGTCCCGAGGCGGGAATCGAACCCGCAACCTCCTGCGTCGCAGACGGACCTTCGCCCACCGCGCCACAGTGGTCGTCAAGTTGCAATTACTTCAAGCTGTTTATATAGTAAAAAATTGACTTGTCTAAGTGCTTATTTTGCAAGACTAAAGAAATAAACGATTTGTCTCTGACTCTGATGCAAGACTGATATCTTACGGTGGAGGAAGATTCCTCCTCCTCCTTAAGATATCTGTCTTAAGTACTATAATGTACATAAAAGTAGGCTTATCGCAAAAGGAAATCACAAAGTTCGATTTTTGATTAGTCGGACTTGTTTTTAGGTTCAAATTACATTTTATCAAACTACGTTTTATAAAGCCTTATTAGAATTGTTAGCCTCATTCGGGCTTAATGGTCATTATTATCTTAGCTATAGCTAATCCCACAATCAAATCGAACTGAAATTACAACTCGGATTGCACCGATTCATTAAAATAAATCGAATGCCTACCCGCAGAGATTGTACGATAAATCCCGCTGTGATTCGACTCATATATTTGCCTGCACCGATTTCTGCAGATAGCATCTAGACCAGTGCTTGTTTTATGTCTTTGCTTCGGTCTGGATGTTAGAGGGAACATTTTGTAGGTGGGCCGTTAAGGGTCATACCTTATATATTATTATATGAAAAAGCCACCTATTTTATCAATATATTATTACGTTTAACACAGAAATTTTTAAAAATCCATCTTACAGATTGTTGTATTTATTTTAAGCTATTTTTTAATACCTCTGTTATAGTTTTATCTTGTATAGTTAAGGCAGAGATGCGAAAAATGAGTTAGGTAGCCAAAAAGCACAACTTCGAATCTCTGTCTAAATCTGACAAAATAAAACTTTAAATAGTTACCACTATTATGTATATGATGTGTATAGGTACATTAACAAATACCACACAAACTAGATACCACAAACTTAATGATGGATTTTTAAAATGCCCCGTGTTAATCGTAATAATAAGATAAAAATAGATGGCGGTGCCACTCTTATTCGTGTATGCTACTTATAAGGAAATGTGAACCAGAGGAATGTGTCTATTTGACGTTAATAACGAGACGTGATTATTGTGTCTTCTACTTTTTGTATGGGATTTGCGCAGTTCGCCCTATTCTTTATTTTTACTCAAGCCTTTTCTAGACAAACAATCTAACGTAGGTTTTGATTAAAAATATATTTCTCAGATAACATTTATGGGCCAATCAAGCTCGAATTAAGGCCCATACACCAGCGAAAGTGGCGCCCCCAACTATTATATCTTATTATTACATTGAACGCAGGATTTTTTAAAAATCCTACGTTCAGTTTGTGGTATCTATTATAAGCTATTTATTAATGCCTCTGTAATAGTTTCATTTTGTAAAGCTTAGGAAGAGATACGAAGTTGCGCTTTTTGGCCACCAAACTCTATTTTTGCATCTCCTCCTAAACTATATGAGATAAAATTATAAAAGAGGTATTAAAAAATAGCTTATAATAGATACCACAAACTGAACGTAGGATTTTGAAAAATTCCTATGATAAACGTAAAAATATGATAAAATAGGAATTGCTGTCAGATTGGCTCGGGTATGCGCCTTAAATAGAATCCTATTGAGGGCTCAATATTACAGTAGAAATGTTTATGATGTGGACTTGTGTTCTCATTTTAAATGTAAGCAATTGTCACAAAATTCTACGATTGAACAAAGTGCAAGCAACCTTGCTATTTCTTAGTTTTCATCATTATCATCACCCTATACTAGTCCGTTGCTGGACATACACAATCAATAAGTCTATAGGCCAAGTATTAAAAATAATCAAATAGTCTTAAATAAATGCCTAAAGTTGACAACGTAGGATGCTAACCTTTAGCCCATGTGGCTTTGTCGTATTGCAACACAAGCAGAATAGTTTTTAAATTAACCGAAATAAAAAAAATATTGAATCATTTTGAAAATTAAAATTACTCCGAAAGAACAAAACTATGCAAAAATTCATGAACGAATTTCTGCGGGGAGCGTCCCTATGCATTTTAACACATACTTTGCATATTATGAAACCAAAACAATGTATATTTTATCTGGAGCATGTTGCTAGGAAATTATAAAACTTATTTCTATTTGCAGCTGGTGACTTGAGTTCTATGTGCGAAATGGCACAAACTGGGAATAACCGTAGCTAACAAATACAATTTTCTTTGTAGGTGTATTTATTTAATCGTATGGCTAACAGGATTATAAAATAACTAGCTGCGCCCCGCGGCTTCGCAGGCGTTGTTCCTATGGAAACGTTAAAAGATGATTTTTATCCCACGGGAACTGATTTATGGGATAAAAAGTAGCCTATGTTTTATTCCAGACCTAGGACTATGTCTTTTTTAAATTTCAGCCAGATCCCTTCAGTAGTTTTGGCGTGAAGAAGTAACAAACATCCATACATCCATACAAACTTTCTCATTTATAATATTAGTGTGATGTGATATTAGGCCTGTTAAAGACTAAAAACAAATTATAACTAGGAATCAAATAAAGTCCCAAAAAGTTTTCGACATCGACGGGATTCAAACCCTCCCCCTTATTTGATTTCTTAAGAAATTACCCAGTAGTGTAAAATTATAATAACGAAAAAACTTTATATTAGAACTAATAACTAGTAATTGTTATATATGTAAAAATAATAAATTGCTATTCTTTAAGCTATACCTGGTGCAAGATGACAAATTGCTATACCTATATAATATGGTGTCAGGTGTATGTACCAACTTCAGTTGTAACTTGAACGTAAGCTAGGTATCTATCTATGTGCGTACATATCTGCAAAAATGATTTTGATTTGGTTTGATTTGATGTGGTAAATAAAGATACCGATCAATTATTCCAGTTTTGTGCCACCACACCAGGACCTGTCTGAAAATCAGCGCCGTTATAGCTTCGGCTTGTAGCGGCATAATGCTGAGACAGGGACCTTTTTGGCCGTTTATAAAACATCGTTTAACATGCTCCTCTTTTATTTATGTACTACTTTCCTTGGTTTAATATATGTAATTCTTTTCTTATTTTCTACTGATCTATAATTTTTACGTATGTCGTGTTATGTGTGTGTTATGTAATTAGTCCAAATAAATGTATTTTCTTTCTTTCTTATTGTAAACAGTCAGGCGATCAACTATTAATGTTTGCATCTCTTTTGCTTCCACTGATTGTTTACCTATTATAAGTTTCTTATGCGAGAAAATAGCCAATAGTTAGTAGCCTCCTGTGGGACAGCTGTCTAAATAATAATAATAAAAAGCATTTATTGTTTATAAATTTCAGAACATAAGCTAGAATTAGACTAACAAAACAAACTATAGACAAAGGGAGTAGATTCAGCCATATGCTGCATGCAAGGAGTGTACGTACGGTGCTGAATTTAAATCTACTCCTCTCTGAGATAGCGGGTTTCACTTACCTATACCTACTTGTTTATTGGAATGATCTGAACAAAGTTATAAAACAAAAAGTTAATGGACAGAATTGGCCCCTCAGGGTCCAGAATTACCACTTTTGACCGTACACTTACAACAAGAGTTTTCCCCCTAAGGGGTTTTTCAAAGGGGTAAACTCAAATTTATGAATTCCATTTTTCTTCTTATGAAAAATTTTCAAGGCTGAAAACTGGAATATTTTTAAGTCTAGTTTTCCCTAAAATTCCCCCTAATGGGGAAAACTGGAATAACCCATGGCACGAGGTATATAGTAGGTACAAGTGTAGGCAATATTCTAATCGGTAGTAGATAGGTTGATACTTACGTTGAAACACCTTCACAATAGCTCAGCGCATAATCTGACAAGCATTGTATGAAGCCAGTTGTGTGTGTAATCCTCCGATTGTGCACTACACGTACAAAAGGTAAGCGAGCATACTGTGTCCCTTTGTTGCGAATAGAGATATTAGGTCTCAGTATTCTGTCGATTTAATAAACGATAAAATAAATAATTCATTTATTTGACACAAGTAAACACACTAGTTTAAATGGATCCATAGACTCTCGAAGTAGTAAAAACTGTATTTGAGGAGGCAGTTTCCCATGTAAAATACATTTTGTGTCCTACTTAAATATTAAATTCACGTCGTTCTTAAGACAACTAAACAATAAAAAGAAAAAGGTACGTATGAATACACAAAAATATCGATATATTATAGAGTATGTCAATACATATTATGTAGTTACTAGTTTCTGCCCACGGCTTCGCACGCGTTGTTCCTATGGACACGTTTCAACGCATTCACTGTCCAGCTTTTATAACGCTATTAAAACGATATAACGATTCGTTATACATACATACATCCGACAGAGAACCAAAGTTATCGACATAGATAAAAGATTAAGCAAGCTGAAGTTGCAGTGGGCCGGCCATATCTCGCAAAGAATCGACAACCACTGGGTAAACAAGTTCTTGAGTGGAGACCGCGACTCGGTAAACGTAGTAAGATGCCTTCCGGCCAGGTGGTATGACGATCTGCAAAAGACTGTAGATGCTGGATGCGTCAAGCTGAAGACAGGATACTATAGCACTCATAAGGTGAGGCCTATGTGCAGCAGTGGAAATTAATCAGCCTTAATTTCCACTGCTGGACTGCTGGACTGGATGATGATACAAATTTACAGTAAATTACTTTAAACATTTTGGAATTAAATTTACAGGAAAAGCTTCGGTGGTGCACAATCACTTTAATACTTTTCATAAAGAATTTTAGACCTTACATTATAAATTGAACATAATAAGGACATAACTTAGGACGATCAACTATTCAAAGAAGTCTATAAAGATATCTGAAGTAAATTCTCTTTGAAATCAAATGAAAGTAAAATTATTTATGAAAATGGAAAAACCACAGAGTTTAATAGCGGTATTATCAAAGCAAAATCAAATTTTGTTTTAAGTCAATTAATAAATCATTTAATGATAATAGGGTATGTGCATGTGACTTCAAATCAGCTAATAATTTTTTTACGTATTCTCTATGGCCCATATTAATAAGAAAACGCTATTCCTTTAACAATCACAACTTACTATAAGAGTAGTTAATCTCAGAGTAAGCTTGTGGTAACGTAGTTTTAAAAACAGTATTATTAAACCTGGAATAATGACGGAGTAGGTATACCTAACTTATTCCTCCGGTTAGGGCTGAAAACAGCATAATTGATCAAATGTACCAACATAAAAATGCTAATAAGTGACTTTTTACGTAATTTTCTGTGGAAATTCAGGATAGTCTGTGGGAATAATTGGAAAAAAGTTGACAATTACGAAGTTATTGTATTCTCTTTGTTGACAATGATCGACACGATGACAAGAGAGAATGACATAAATGAAACAGGTTTTGAAATTTTCTATTTACATAATCCATGTAATAAATATTTTGGAATTCGGAGTATTGTTTATTGTGAGCCAAAAGCGTGTGCGATCAGCTAATGTGACGAGAATTGTATCGGATGGGAAAAGTGCTACCTAAAGCATTGTCATAGCACGTCCTCACCGCACCTCAAGAGCCTACAATTGGTCCACTGCTGGACGCAGGCCTTCCCCTGACAAGCGCCGTTGGCTTTTATCTCTTGGGGGGTAATGCCCATAATTCCCACGCTGGCCATACGGGTTGGGGATCGCTGGGCGGTGGTTGTTCTTCAGGAGGCACTGCTGCCTGCCGCCAGCGGATATCCTTTAGTCGCCTCTGACGACACCCGCAGGAAGAGATGTTGCAAATTCTGAGCCGATTCATCACACGGCAAAGATTTGGCGTCTTCACACACGTATTCGTGAGCAGAACATGCACTTCACGCATTTTCATTGAATTACCTACGCTATGTATACCTTTATGAATAAGCGCATACAAATAAATACATAATACAAATGAAAGACCTTGGTTTTATTTATTTAGAAGATTATTTAGTAGTCAAGTTAAAGTAACTAATTTAAATTTTCTCTCCTCGAGCCCATGTTCTGATGGCACAGTACAAACTCAGGATTTGCGAGATGATCAAAAGGGTATTGATAAGGTTTTCACTGTTTCACGCGTCTTGTGGTTTGTGGATTCTTAAGTTTAATTTTCTCCTGTATTAATGTTAGATCTTGAATGTAGCAGTCTTCCAAATCACAAAAAAGAAGAATACACTATGTACTATCACAATAGATATTTGTTTACTTTCTCACATCTGACGTAACAGACAAGGACAATAACGACTAAACTTAGAGGCTGGAACTTTTTGGAGGTTTTATGTCACCTTACTCCATAACTAAACTAGCCCGAACGACGGAATAAAATTTACTTCGAGAATAACCTCCGAACAGCCTACTCCTTCATAATTCTCTGTTTATTAGTACAAATTTTACCTAAAATGAGGAATAGCGGTGGAGTAAAGTTACGCACTCGATAATCGGATTTTATAAATAAAGCCATATTGGTATAGAAGTAATATCTGCTTATTTATTTTTGTATTTTTTGAAGTTTTTATTGTGAAATTTAATCATTGCAGAGTAGATATTTTAAATCTCAACCGCAAACTTTCTAAACGCAACGCTAATTATTGGCACCCAAACCATGACGTCAAACTCGGAACATTTTTGTATGGGCATAAAGTTTGGACTTTGAGGTGACATAGGCGATCCGATGAACCATAACGTCACAAAATGTTAGGGCAGACTAGGCATGGCAGCACATGGCAGCACATGGCAGCGTTCTTATGACCCGGAACTCAGTGTAGTCATACTTTTTGATTTTTACCTCAAATATTTTAAATGTTTTGGCTGTTATATTTTGTCTTTTATGTAGATATTAACCTAAATAATCGAATAAACATAATTATAATCCATGCATAAACCCTATTATTAAAAAAATATAAATAAAATCTTATTATAATCGCAATAAATTACAATATCTTTACACCACCCCCGCCACCGCGCACCGGTCCGAATCAGAAGTCAATCGACAATCTAGTATAACGCCCCTGTTAGATGAACTACATTAAAGTTAAAATAAAAGATGACCTACTAGTAAAATGCCAGCAAATTATTATACTTATAACTAATAGAAAATGTTCACAGTAAGTTTATGGAAGTATTCTACTGGCAACGCAAAATAAAATAAGAATAACTTTTGCTCTAACGCAGTTTCCCGCCATTAGAGCAAGATATTTTTATTTTTCTTCAAATCGACATAGCTTTAGCAGCAAAGATTTAGCAAGCTGAAGTGGCAATGGTTTTCTTTGTTATCCAAACAACAGAAATTTAGTCAACCACCGTTTTTACATAAACTTCCAACTTATTGAAGAACTTTATAAGGTTGTGTTTACTGTGAGTATACAGAGCGAGAGTGAAGTTGTTAGGTCGCCAGCAAGATGGTAGCACACTTTTCCAGAAGGAAAGTACCTTGGATTTGAAGATATCAAGATTGTACCCTACCGGAAAAACAGACGCGGGAAGCTCATTACACTCTGGCCGTGCATATCATAAAAGTAAACAATATTTGTATGACATCAAATAAAATCCTTAAAAGAAAAAGTTTTCGGCATTGACGGGAATCAAACCCGCGTCCTCTCCTCAGTACGGGGAGTACGGGTGTTATAAACTCTAGACCATTATGTGGGATGCCCATCGATCCGAAAAACTTTGGGACATTTTACGTGATTGATTTCAAACAGTTTTAGGATTTTATTTTGTATTCCCATAGCGTAAAACCAAAAAAAGATTTGTATGGTCTGACATTGTGGTATGTCGATCAGGTACGGGTGGTATTTTTTATGAGTCTGCTGGTCCTATGGTGGAACGGAAAAGATGGGATAAGGTCGCGAAATGACCGCGCTCAATCACCAAAGTGGCTTGAACACTGACAGTATGGCAACGCGCCGTTTGTGATAGAGGCCTTGAAGGATAGCCTCTGAAACTGACAAGTGCCGTCTAGACCTTTGGCAAGTCTACGCAAACTATTACACCACAAACACAAACATGCGGACATGATTGGCCGAGCGCAGGCGCCTTTGATTTGTGCAGAAAAACCATACGGCTCCGAAGTGAGGCGAGTGGCCCCAAGCGACCGCGAGCGGTGAGTAGTCACTGCAAGACCTCTATACACATTAGCGCTTGTATTCACTCAGCCCGCTAGGCGAGCGACACCGAGCGATGGCAAGGCAATGCAAACGTGCCGTCTTACACGTTGGTATTGGCTTTTACTCGGCAACGTTGGCCCAACATGTATTGGAGGCTTAACAGCAAGTCTTTCAATCAAGTCTCGATCTTCTTCCCGCTTGTAATGTCCACCATAAACGCAGCCTAATTCAAACTCGGCTTTGTATCTAGAAAGTTTGACTTACCCCCTTTGTAAAGTTACAACACCTATTCACATGTAAATATTTGCCAGAGACAACATACTTTACTTTGACTTACTTCAAACAGTGTGGATTTGGTGTCACACTAAAATTACAGAGACGAAATTTATCAAGCTTGTACGTGTTATCAACGCGTGAGGATAATTAGACTCAAGATGGGAAATATGAACTAAAACCCAGTAAACACTCTCCGTGAAAGACACGTGATAGATAGGAGGGGTTGATAGGGACCGAATATAGACCGAAGTCTATTAGGTCCAATTAAATTAAATTCCAGCCTGGCTATTTCGTCGAATTCTCTAGATGCCCACTTTCCTGAATATCCTGTCTATCTATTTCGTTGAAATTCCCAGGGGATAGGCATAGCGACAAAAAATTTCTAATTAGTCTATTAGTTAGATCATCAGAAGATATTGGACACGTATTTTTTATTTTGTCTATTAAACAAAAAATAATGTAGCTAGTTAAAGTTCCGCGTGATGTTATAGCTAAGTAAATAATTAATTTTGTTTTTAAAAACTATAAACTGACTTCAATTTTTATTTATTTATTTATTTATTAATGTAATTAGAACGGCTTTTGGCCAATTATACTAGTTACAGTAGGTTTATAGTTTTTTCATGAATTTTCATGGATTCAATAATCAATAATCAATAATCATTTATTTAGTAAATTTCTAGAATAACACGTCACATTTGATTTAAATCACATACATAACACATACTTAATGTATGTGCGTAGGGATTCTAAATTATAGTAGTATTTAAGTCAAACAAATAGTATTGCAAATAATTATTCAAATTATACAATAATTAAATGAAGTTCACAATAATATAAATATACAGTCAAAAAAAATACAAGAGTTTATCTATTAGCTAGATAATAAATAATACATTTAGTCACATTTACAGGCTATGAATTCCTCATAGCTGTAGAAGCTGTTGTCAATGAGCCAGTGCTTCAGTTTGTTCTTAAATAATGTCAGGCTAGTTGCCTGCGTAACAATTTCAGGAAGACTGTTGTATACTGTCGGTCCCATTATGCGCGTTAACTTCCCCGACTTCGCCAGAGTACGCGGTAGGGAAGTGAGCTTGTCCGCTCGTCGAGTACTATACCGGTGAACGTCGCTATTTCTAGTAAAAAGTTCTAAATTGTTCCTTACATACACAGATACCTGGAATATCACAATGCACGGAAGGGTAAGTATTTCCAGCTCTTTGAAATAAGGTTTGGCGGAGACGTCCTGTGGTATCTTTACTATTGCGCGTATGGCGCGCTTCTGCATGCGGAAGGCACGCTGCCAGTCGGCAGCACGCCTCCACAGTTCAGTTCCGTATTGCAAGAGTGAATGAACAGTCGCATAGTAACAAGAGCGTACTACGTGCCTCGGCAGGAACTGAACATTCCATTGTCAGAACTGAACAAAATATACATAGAAAACATCCAGAACACAGATCCTTGTTCTTTGCGGGCGTTCCAACTGGGAATAAAATATGTCCCAAAATGGGAATATTCCGATGTTATCGAAGACCAACGTGGGCTTTTGATCACTGCGCCATGCTAGGAATATTTCTTAGAATAACGTAGCCACACAGGCCTCAAAAGACCAAAAAAACTTCAAACCCCGATCGCTTAGGGGTGGGATTTTCTAACATACCTCTGAGCGGGAAGTGTTTAAAGTGGTAAAAGGTACCTACCCTCCAAATTTCAGATTTCTAGCTTCAGCGGTTTGGGCGGGGTGAATATTGCATGTTATTTTATAAATAATTTTTTTAATTTTATTGATGATCTTTCCAGGTAAAAACTTATCGAAGAAGTGTCATCATTCGATTTTCAAGTCTGAACTGATCATTTTTCGAATTTAAATACGAAACCTGGTTATAAAAATAACCTCTAACTTTGGTAACTACGCCGAACGAATGAACATGAGTCTTGTTAAAATTTGCAAACGCCACCCTATTCAGACAAACTTCGTACCCTGTCTCCACAAAGAAAACTTATTTTTATTGTCCCACAGATAAAATAGACCGAACGGATCTTGGAACAAAGCAGGGAAGTTTCTAGAGATAAAGGGATAGTAGCGCCGTAGCTCAAATAACGAACCACTGTGTAAAATGACTCATCAATCTAAGAATATGATAATTTACTATGAGGAAAGTTTTGATTCTAACCATTGATTTATTAAAAAGGGAAGAAGAGGTACTGGTTTCTCGAAAGTGGCACCTCATATTGAGTAAAATTGTGTGCTCCCACCTCAGTCACCGTCGGACCGGCGGCACGGACGTACGTGATTCGCGTGAAATATTGTTGTCTCGGTCTCACTTCGGTCTTAGATAGCCTAGTCTGTTCAGTAGCTTTGGCGTGAAGAGGTAACAAACATTAATCAATCCATCCATACAAACTTTCGCATTTAAAATATTAGTGTGACTAGCTGCGCGAACTGATTTATGGGATAAAAAGTAGCCTTTGTGTTATATTAGCCTGGAACTACCTGTATGCATAATTTCAGCCCAATCCGTTCAGTATTTTTGCGTGAAAGAGCAACAAACATACATGTTTACAAACTTTCGCATTAAAATATTAGTACGATGTATCTTGAGTAACTTAGCTGTCTTTTTGGTGCCTATGACAAACTGCTTGCTTCTGTAGTGTGGGAGCTTTTCAATCAAGTTGAGTTTGTTCCTCTGTGTCCCATCTTTGATCCGTTTGTGATACTAAGTACGGAATGGGAGATTGGGAACAAATGTAACACATTGTCATTGTCATGAGCTAGCTTGATACTATTTTGATACAGTGACAATAGCTTTAGCACTTTTATTAATGGATTGAGGTTTTTGTTGACCGGCCGCGAAATAGAATAGAATAGATGTAGGTATGTTTTTTTTCTTTGTACATAGGTACAAAGAAAAAAAACATACAGGTAAAAACATACAAAACTAAAACATAGAACAAGGAGTTCGGCACTAAATTAAACATAGTAATCAAATACCTGATCGAAGCTTTTATTTTAATTATTGCTTCCTCACTACTGGGCAAATGCCTCCCTTTACACTTAGAACTTTAAAATAGTTATGCAATATACAATAATGAGACTCGGTAGTCCCTATCTCTGCCGCTCCAAACACCGCCCAAGCCGTGGCCTTCGCGGCCGACCACGTCACCCCGAAGACAAAAAAAACAAATGCAGCCCAAAACCAGCGCAAAAAGAGCTTTATGCCTAGCCCATTGACCGAGGGGCTGTCGCCCAGAGATGCCGCCGGGGTAATGAGGCCGAGCCTTGAGGCCCCTCTCTGTACCCCACCAGGTTCGGACTGAAATTCACATTCAGACTGTGTATTTCCCATCGAAAACTCATAATTTAAATCCCTCAAATGTTCCAAGTATAAACCCTAATATTAAATCCCTAAAATGTCGTAAGTAAGCCCAGGTATAATTAAAAAAAAACGTAGTCCCCTTAGTAAGAAAAACGTATCTCGATTTTTATCAATTTCTGGTTAAGTGTACCACCAATCTCAAAATAATAGGTTCTATTTAGTCACAAAGACACGTAACTCGATGACATTTAATTTCTAAAATGGAGGACAACGTATCTATATTAAACGTCAAACAAAAACAAACACAGAAACTTATTTGAAGATACGTCTGTGTGTAACTAACAATATCCGTAAAACATAAACTTATCTAAAGATACGTTCGTGATATTATAGAATAAACTTATATTCTAGTAGACAGTGAACGTAAGCCCTACAAAACAATGGGACCGATTTATTATATTTATCGTTCTTGGATCTAAGGATAAAATAAAATTATTCCCCTCAGAACTTCAGCTGAACCATCTGCTAAATAAAGTAATCCCCTTACTCAATCGAACTAATACCATTGTCTTAGTAAAAGTGTTGTTTCAACAATTATTTGAGAACGTGATCTTATTAGCTCCAGGCAGTGCTGAGAAACTCTAACTTTTCACGGGTCGCTGGCTGAATTTGATTTTTCCGGCTTTTGAGCAGAAGCTTACGTGAGAGAAGTTGTGCCGTTTTGTGTTTTCTTGCTATTGTTTTAGCGAGGAACTGCTTGTCTGACTCTTGTTTTGACCAAACTGATGCCAACTAAATCATAATGTCGTGGTTATTAAGAGGCCAATGATTGACGATGACGAGTGCTTGTGTTAAAATTGAAAGCAATATCGCAGTATCATCATATTACGCTTGAAAAACTAAAAAACCTACTCATATAAATGATTTTAAAACAAATCTTATAAATTTAATAGTCTACCGTCCGATGCAACAGAAATAAAAAATAACACATATTTCCCTGTAGGTGTAGGTTTAATTTTACCTTTTATAGGTGTGTACGTACATATTTTGTATTTATGGTTAAAGATTCTTCGATTTTGATTTTGAAAACCCTTTACAATTATTAAACCACTATCCCACATCATCTTAGTCACAACTAAGTCTTACTAGTTTACCCATTGCTTCAGCATTTCCTCTCTACGGGCCACAGTTTGAGCGTCGCTGTCACATTCGCGGTCGATATTCCACTGATTGCGAACTTGCACTTTGCAGATTGAGCATCGCTGCAATATACATAAATGTACTTTGCATAATGAGGATTAGTCTGTTTCTCAAATCACTGTGACTATAAAGGGAACTGAGGGGAGAGCGGGGCTACAATAAACATCGCTGAGTCAAGTTACAGTTTTAAGGGGCAAACCTAACGGGTTTGGTAGTCAAACTAGGCCTAGATCTGAATACTCACCAGAACCACCCTGGTAAAGCCCCGAATAACATAAAATTCGTTGTTTTTTCTGTGGTTCCTTAAAGTGTGTAGGTACACACTGTAGGAGAAATAAAAGGTGCGTGGACGTTTAAGACGTATAATGTTTAAGAAAATAAAATGTTACAGAAAAAATGCAGCCACTTGTTATCGGCCATTGAACAGAAGAGAAAGCGGATGCAACAAATGTTGCCTGCTTAGATAAATATAAAAATGTTACCATTTATTACTAAATTAAGGCTATTACATACAGTCATGCCTAATAAGGCTCGGTTCAGACGATGTATGTTGAGATTGATCTTAACACACACGATTGTAAAAACAAATACTATAAAAAAGAAAGTTTACTGTTTGGCACATAATTTGGCCAATGAGACGCTGTGTTCATTCTCTACTGAAAAATATTTTTAAAATAGATCCATATTTGACCTAAAAATCGTCGAAAATACCTAAAAACAAACATACAGCTATATGAGACTAAATAATCCTTTATTCGAAGTCTGTTAGAAATAAATCTAGTCGGTAGTCGCTATTCAGAAAAAAAACTTTACGCGTCGACCTACCCCCAAATATTCAAACGCAACTCAGTCTCAAAAGACGAATGTGTGACAGATTCTCATAGAATACTATCACAAAATCGACCTGCTTACATCTGAGTATTCGGGCTCAAATTCCTTCAAAAACAGTAAAACTTAACGAATTCTCCAAAATTAAATCGGTCCCAGGTTGTTCCAACTTTTGTTGCTAGCTCTTATCTGGCAGTACCAGCTTAAAACTGAAAACTGAAACCGCCAAACTTAAAACTAAGGCCGAAATTATATTCGTGGTAAGTTTTCTTTTAATAGTTTTCAGGGAGGAAAGAAACCTTTAAAGGTTTCTTTAATTTTCTTTGATGATGTTACCCAACTGATTATAAAAAAAAATATCAGTTGGGCATGAAAGTCCCGATTGAGCAATCTTTAGTGCAGTCTTAATCAATTCATCAAACCGTTCTGAGGGCGTCAACTGGCATTCGCTATGAAGCAAATCGAAAACA
Source organism: Eupithecia tripunctaria (assembly GCA_955876795.1). Taxonomy (NCBI): domain Eukaryota; kingdom Metazoa; phylum Arthropoda; class Insecta; order Lepidoptera; family Geometridae; genus Eupithecia; species Eupithecia tripunctaria. The sequence continues at coordinate 7,455,340 of OY041622.1, forward strand.
ATTAAAAGATTCGTAGGGAAAAAATCGAAACAGATAACGTGACATATCTAAGGCATATGTCAAACCCATACATTTTTGGACTTTTCTTCTATCGCTTACGACATAGATTGTTACATTGTCTAGGCCCTCCGTAGAGAAATGGGAACATTGGTTTTAACGAAATACTATTACATACTATCATCCGGCCAAGCATTAACATTATTAATGTAATCACGTATATATAATACAGATTTCTCCCATGGCTCTTCGAAGTTTGTTGCCAGTTAAAAGTGCTTGTAAGTCTTATGAATTAGTTGCAAGAACTTGGTAGCTATTAAGGAAGTTTCTTGCTAAGTCTGCTTGCAGGGTATGGTCGTTAGCTGAGCAGTTATTAAACTAAACGCAGTTTCGTGGTCAAAGTTCCTTTTAAATATATTTTTCATCTCTCTTGCCCAAAATGCGTGTCATTATAGCGTAGTTTATATTTTTTTTAGCATAGCAAATTTGATAAAATCTTTACAAATAGAATTTCTTAGTAATTTGGTACAAAAACGGTGATAAAACTATCGCAATAAATGTTCAATGTGCATGGCCCCCGTGTTGCTATGCAGGACGGGCCCATTTCAAAACACTTTATGGGGTCACCAATATTTTCAGCTGCTTCTCGTGATGAAGCTTTGGATAGGCCTTGAAAAACCCCAAAATGGAATGGTATCATGACATCATGTATTTTTTTGTAATTTTTCTTGTGGTCTGAAATGAACAATTCTTGCCTTGATTTTGCGATAAAGAATTGCACCAATTTGATTCATTTTAAGACGCTACTCATGCTCTACCAAAAATGTTTGATTGCCAAAACCTTTTTCTTCAAAAAAGAGCTGATGTTACAAAAGAAACTGCACCGGTATCTTCTCTGGTTATGGGTAGGTATTGTTCCAGTAAAAAGAAACTAAAAACATCCTGTATAATGGGACTTGCAGTTAGGTAAAAACTATTTTAAGAAGGAGGTCAAAAGTTTTCAATCAGTGCGTCATGACGTACGGAGCTGAGACGTGGATACTCGCGATAGGGCTGGTCCACTAATTCAAAGTCGCTCAGCGAGCTATGGAAAGAGCTATGCTTGAAGTCTCTCTGAAGGATTGGATTCCCAACGAATACATGCGACAGAGAACCAAAGTTATCGACATAGCTCAAAGAATTAGCTAGCTAAAGTGGCAGTTAACCGGGAATATCACGCGAAAAACCAACAACTGCTGGGGTAAACGAGTTTTTGAGTGGAGACCAAAACGTATTGTAGGATGCCCTCCGGCCAAGTGGGATGACGATTTGCGAAAGACTGCAGGTAGATGCTGGATGCGTCAAGCTTAAGAAGACAGGGCGCTATGGCGCCCATTAGAGGCCTATACCCGGCAGTGGACTCATATAGGCTGATGATGATGATAATGGGACGGTTTTGTCCCGAGTAATATAATCGATTCTCCATCTCTTGGCGTATCGAGTAATGAGATGCAAAAATATCGCCACAACACAGTACGTATTGTGGCGATATTTTTTATTCGTTACGCAACACTCCCACATTTCATCATGTATGTAAGTGGGTAAACTAAGAACCTTGTTTGTGTTGGAAGAACACCAACGTTTCTCGACATCTTGAGGGCGAGTGCGGTTGTAGACGCGCGCGTACCGCATCCCTACGCGCACTCCCACATTTAGATATACCCTAGAACCATTTTTTATTAGTTATCTTAAAAACCATATTGCAAAGCCATCATTCACCGAAGCAAGCTGGATAACATAAAACAATAGAAGTTTTTTACGATCTGCGTTTTATGAGAAATCCTTTGGGTGAGGTTCGTCATAAAAATAAGAGCATGTGTTTATAATAAATTTACGATGAAATATTTACCTTATAAACAAATACCTACAAGTTTACCTAACAGGTGCTTGTATACCCAATTTCAGTGGGTATTTGTAGGTAAAATGTGAAATAACGTGAAATTACTAAAAACTGTATATAGGGTTATTGGTAATTCACTGACATAATAAACAAACAAAACAAACAAAAGTATTTATTTATAGAAAATGTGACATCAAATAACTTACATTCATTATGTACCTTTTAACCTAACCTCTAAGTAATTATAATATAAACTAATGTTAATAGCGCAGAACCTTATAATTCATGCAGATATATTTACTGTATTTTTTTATAACTAACAGTTTATACTGTATATTATAGGGTTATTGGTAATTCACTGACAGAATAGGAATAGAATAGTGTAATTTTTTATAACTAACAATTTGACATAATTATTCTCCTCACACTGCATGATATTTTTATGTACCTACTGTTTTTCAAACACAATTGTATGGTTGTTTCTGAATACAATGATTTATGATATACGCAAGGTTCTGCTTACTATAACGAAACCGTTCATAAAGACATAAGGTGCTACCTAAAATTTGTGTAAGTTAGGTCCCATAATATATAAACGAAAAAAAAACGTTTGTCGAATACAAAATTAATTACTACAGACAAATCTCTCACTGCCACACCTACTGTTAATTCAGGGTTGAGCAGTTTTATGTTTAGTTTTAGAAGTCCCACTAATGAAAAATGCTGGACAATTCACACAGCATTATCTAGCCCCAAGCTAAGCAGAGCTTGTGTTATGGGTACTACATAACTGATATACATAATACAATACACTACATAGATAGATATTTTTTATTATACATAGAAAACATCCAGAACGCCCTGAACAAATATCTGCAGATCGTACAAGTATTTGTCCCGAGGCGGGAATCAAACCCGCAACCTCCTGCGTCGCAGGCGGACCTTCGCCCACCGCGCTACAGATGTCGTCGAAGAAATTAATGGACGATTGCATGGATATAGTATCTATGCAATCGTCCATTAGTGGGATTTCTACTTCCCCTGAATTAACAGTAGGTGTGGCAGTGAGAGATTTGTCTTTAGTAATGAATTTTGTTTTCGACAAACGTTTTTTTACAAGGTTCTGTCCCTATTCTGTCAGTGAATTACCAATAACCCTTATAGATCCCTGCTACCAATCCCAAACTTAAGATAAGATCCGTCTTCATGAACGTCTTCGGGATGATGGGCAAAAACTGCAGTTCACGTAGTGTTAGTGAATTACTTATAACCCTATTTATCTGACTATTGACTGTACAATCCTATAATTGCTTTTTCCGTCGAAACTAAACTAGGATAATATTTGAAAAGATATCGTCAAATTTCAAATTGTGAAGTCTTCACAATTTCATTTAATTAGTTAAAAATAGGATGAAGCACTTTAATTCCTCTCCGATTTCAGTTTTGCGAAGCGTCTTTTGATAGAAATTCGGATAGAAACTCTGCGTTGACTATATAGAAGTACCTAATATCTAGAGAGAAACCGTCTCCACAAGCTAAAGTTAGTTTCAGGTTAGTTGGAGCGGTTTGAAGGAAATAATGTTAGTGAATTTCTCATGGACTCTATACAATATAAAAATTAAAATGATTTATTTCAGACTAGAAAAGTTATAGCTCTTATTTTAGTTATTCTACGGTCCATATAAACTAACAAACATAAAATCTAAAAACTTTATTAATAAAAAGTTATTTGGGATTACGGATACATGTGGATGACGCAATCAGGGTGTCAGCTGACAGGTGCACGGCGGCCCCTTGCAGGCGGGTAGACCATGGGAAGGTCACCTTCCCATGTTCCTGCCCACCTTTACTGTGAGAAAGAGCCACTCAAGTGACTCAGGACTCTACAAATCCTACGCACTTTGTCTTAACCTTGCAGGCGGCACAATAAATGATGCATATAAATTGACGGCATCAGATGACAGCTCACGACATGGGAAGGTAGGCGGATTGGCCACCTTCCCATCCTGCCCACATTGACTGTAAGAAAGAGGCACTCGGGTGACTCAAGACTCTACAAATCCTACGCACTTTGTGTAAACCTTGCAGCGGCACAATAAATGATGCGAATTAAAATTGACGGCATCAAATGACAGCGTTTGAAGCTTGTGGGAAGCTAATTGGTCATTGTAAAATGTATCTAAATATAACGAGTTTAAACGTCCATTTGAAGCGCGGTTTGTGCTGAGCGCAGAACTTTAACTAGCGATATGTCAGCGGTTTTCCAAGGCGGCATTTCTAAGTTGACAAGTCGGCGGCCTGCAATGCAATACACCGAAATATCGCCACAAAGCAAACATTCACACGTTTAAGATTTTCATCTAACTGCAGAATGGTGCTAGGAATTTGGAGGTTGCTCAACTCGATCCATATCAATACCGATTGGAAGCGAGACCGGCTGTATAGCCCCGCAGTATAGCAATACGAATATTAATAAAACAAAAAGATAATATTATTTATTCAGACATTGTCTATTACGCATACATACTAAAACATTACACAGAGCAAGATAAGTATAAAAAATGATAATAAAATAAAAGTAAGCAGTCACAAGAGTGCGCCAGATACTCATCAGCTCTTGGATCACGCGTCGCTTCGACTAATAAATAACAACTTATTAATTAGATGAAACAATTTTACATCCACTCTCTCACTTTATGAACAATGCCTCCACCAAAACCCGGGATACATTTCCGCGAACGAAGCCTTAAATATTTTATTTCGCGATGAGTTAACGCTTCCCCTTAACTAAAATATGAGGCAAGATTACGGGGCATTAACACGCACGGTTATGTTTTATGATGGTCTAAATACGTGTCATTTTCTCAGATGATGGTGTGCAGGTATACCTGAATATCCTCCACCATCAGGTGGAATGTATTTTTAGGAAGATACTTGAAAGCCAGAGGTCAAAAACTGACATTAGTGCAAAATACTGAAACTGTTGGTTAAATATAAAAATGCTTTATTTCATTTAGATCCTATAGGACCCTTGCAAAATTCAATTTATCAGCAAATCTAGAAAAAAAGATGATATGATTTTTTTTTCACTAAAATCTTTTAAAAGTAACGTAATGAGAGGAACACGATTTTTTTAAACTGACGCGATCAGAACACATTATTATAAATATTCACGGGTATTTATCGCGTTTATTTACCTATTTTTCCCGACGTTCCATGACATCAGAGTCATCCCGTGACCACGACAGAGTGTAAACCTGTTGAAACGTCAGGAAAAATAGGTAAATAAACGCGATAAATACCCGTGAATATTTATAATAAGAATTTTTTTCCTTGTCATAAGTCAAACAACACATCATCAGTCTAAAAAAGCCCACTTAAGATCTAATTGCCATTATAGCTGCAGATTATAAATAAAAATTAGAGTTTTGAACAATATTTATTGAAGAAAGGATCTTGAATCAGCAAATACTTTCCATTATGTTTTACAATCTTTAATAAGAAAGTTAATTTGAGGTTAAGTACTGCGGGTTTGTTTATCTTTAGTGAAGGAATTTAAAAAATCGAATACAGGCATATAACAAAAAAAACTAGGTTTCTACGTCGCGTCTACGTACCGAAGCGTCAGAAATCAAAAAAATCACCTTATTTCCTAGGTTATAAAATTAAACACTGACATGTTTTCTTTAACACTCTTTTATGAGTGTTAAAAAACAATACAGTGTTTAATTTTGTAACCTAGGAAATAAGGTGATTTTTTTTAACACTCTTATAAGAGTGTTAAAAAACAATATGTACAGTGTTTAATTTTGTAACCTAGGAAATAAGGTGATTTTTTATATTGATTGAACAAGAGCCATTGAAATAAAATGTCTAACTCTTGTCTAACTGATAAACATTCGAAGTTGATGCTGCGAGCCTATATAGATCCCCATTCAAGTGCTCTGTCGGTCATTTAAGACCTCTGGGGAGAGATGGGGTCGTATTCTTATGCCGCAAACAAACACAAAAAATAAAAATCCCAAAACTCCTTACCTTAGCTTGAACTCAAAAATAATCCCATGCGATGTCTTGTTCAATGTTAAAAAGGTTAAAACTAACCTAACCAACAAAAGCTTTTTAAAAACTATCACGTTCTGAAAGAAGCAGATAGTAAACTCGCTGGTCACTGAAAAAGATCTGCTCACATACGATTTATATCCATAGATCTAAAGCCAACATAGAAACAGATGCTAAACATGCGAAATTTATAGCTGCCAAGGTCCATTTACGTTGATCCAGTGCTTTAGGCCAGTTGGAAATAAATGTTTCAATCGAGTTGGATTTGTAGTGATCAGTGGTACATGCCATGGCATACCTACTCTACTACAAGAAGGTGCTTTAAAATGAGAGTGCGTGTAAATGTGTTAAAGAGATGCATAGAGTTAAAACTTACACACAGGTCAATGTCCATACTAGCATGTAATGTATCTGAAATTTTATACCAACATGCAGCATAGATAGTTATAACTTTATGATGGGTGAATTAGGCACCTTAATCCCAAAAATAATATGAGAATACTTTCATGGCACCCTCTCGAAATTGTTTCCGAGTACACTTACTGTGGAAAAATTCTGCAGTTAGCTAACTATTTTGAGAAGGAGGCCAAGAGGAGGATCCATCTAGGCTGGGCAGTGTTTGGAAAACTACACCGAGTCTTCTCGTCATCCATACCGCAATTAATGGATATTTTATTGCTTGAAAACCAAAGTTTTCAATCAGTGCGTCCTACCCGTCATGACCTACGGAGCTGAGACGTAGACACTCACGATAGGGTTGGTTCAGCAGTTCGAAGTCGATCAGCGAGCTCTTGAAAGAGCTATGCTTGTAGTCTCTCTGAAGGATAGGATTCGCAACGAATACATCCGTCAAAGAACTGAAGTTATCGACATAGCTCAGAGAATTAGCAAATTGAAGTGGCAGTAGGCCGGCCATATCTAGCGAAGAACCGACTACCTGGAGTAGACTGTCGGTTCTTCGCGACATAGGCCATATGCCTCCCCTAAAGAGCGCCATAGCGTCTGTCTTCAGCTTGATGCATCGAGCATCTGCCTGCAGTCTATCACAGATCGTCATCTCACCTGGCCGGCGGGCGCCTTACACTACGCCGAGTCGCGGTCTCCACTCTAGAACTCGGTTACATGAGGTAAACGAGTTCTAGAGTGGAGACAGCCGACCAGGTGAGATGACGATCTGCGATAGACTGCAGCAGGCAGATGCTCGATGCATCAAGCTGATGACGCGCTATGGCGCTCTTTAGGGGAGGATTATGTCCAGCAGTGGACTAATATGCGCTGATGATGATGAGGAAAGAAGGTAAAATTTTCCATAAAAACAAACATATAGAGAAAACGGGAAAATATTTCTTAGAAAACGTATTATGTTCCTGAAGAAAAACCCCTTTGTGAATTTTGATCAATACTTTCGAAATATTATTTTTGTGACACAGTGAACCTTTGATCTCACATTATGCTTTAATATCCACGAGGCCCGAAGAAAACATGCTCGGCTGAATAACAAAGACATGATAATTGGATCGATTTCCGGGGATAATACTCTCAAACTCAACCAAAATATTTTGAGATAAAAAGAATACGGAAGGAGCCGTGTGGCAACACTGAAAGTCAGACGTGTAAATCAGCTGATACAAATTTATTTTATGTTTTTAGTGGATATTTGAGCGATTTAGCTAATTCAAAGTGTTTTAAACAAGTAATGTGTACCAATTACTTATAATCAAGTGAAATATTCAGCAAAATCCCGTCAAGAAACTGTGTACATTGCTACAAAGTTTGCAACGGTCAACCGCCAAAAAATATTCGATTCTGCCTCAAAGAACACGACCAGGGCTCAAGAGTTGACAATAATTAACATTTTTGGGGATGGACCTTCTCACTCACTGATTCATCAACTGTTGGACTCGCGCATGATCGAATCCGTGCGAATCCGAATCGAGCGGCAGTCGACGATTGTTTGGAAACTCAATCCACAGTTTGGACGAAGATACTTCCAGAGTTAGCATTTAAACCTGGGGAGTATTGTTATCTAATTATCCCATTGACTAACCTACACACATACCCATCTGTACCTACCTACCAACAACAGATACACAGGTACACTGCTCACTCTGTGAGTCTCTTCACAAATCACACACAGGCTTGTTCTATCTCTCTTAGCTTGACAAAAAGGTGGAAGTTAAGTTGTAGACGAACCATTTAGTCTCAGACAATCATTACACCTACAAGACACTCAACAATATACTATACAAATAACCTCCCAATGTTATGTAGGTACTTTGTATCTATTGCAGTTTAATATAATTACTTTTTAGGCTTCTACAAATATCTGACTTAACTATTTGCCTACAAAATTATAACCTAGATTATTTGCTCTCAATATTATCAAAGTTACCTCAGTGAATGTTCTCCGAACAAGTTACAAGTAAACTTTAAATATCTATTGAACTATAAATGTTCTAGCAATCCCTTGGTCCTAACTATTTTTACTATTTTTATTATTCTACCTTACTCCCCCTACTCATATTTCAACTGGGTTCTTTCACCATTGGTCACTGGGCTCTTTTAGACCCATCACACCTCAACTTGGTTTCTCACCATCAGAGGGTGACCTTGGAAGAAACAGTCTCTCATCACCTGCTTATCAATTTAAACTTAATTTTCCATTCACTTCTTATTTCTTAATTTTATTCTTATACTATAATTCTTATACTAGCTCACTTTATACTGCTATTTTTCAGGGACACAATATGATGACCAGAAGGGCATGTGACCTGGAGGCTAAGCTGAAGCTCGCTACAGCTCAGTTAAAGGAAGTCAAAGAGGACCGAGACAGGCTGCTTCAAGAGCAGGAGGATAGCGAAGCTGAGTTCCTGGCTAACCTAGGCAGGATCCAATCACTGAAGGGACAACTCGCTGAACTCCATGCTCACCATGAAGATGCACTGTCAGAAGTGGACCGCTTGAATGCATGCCTTCGTTCCGTGGACAATTGCCATGAATCTTATGAACTGGTGTTGCAGCATAATAAAGACTTACAGCAAGAGCTTTCAGAATGCAGAATAAAACTTGATAGGCTAGAGGCTAAGCCGTTGACTCCAGCAACAAGTGTTTGTAGTTTAGATCTACGAACAGAGCTTCGAACAGAGCTTATGACTACAAATCTTAACATGTTGAATGTAGATCTCAGTACACCATGTCGCCATGGTCATAGCCAAACACCCGTCATGAAAGGGACTAATAAAATTAAAAAATATGTTAAACTGAGTAACTTCATTAAAAAATCAGAACAAAAAATTAAGCGACAAAAACAACTTCTCAATAATGCAAAATTGAGCAAGGAAAAGTCTAAATCTAACTTACAAGAAGAATTGGACTCTTGTTATACTTTATTAGGACGGAACTCTAAGGATTTAAACTATTTGGCGGAGGAAATAGTTAAATTAGAAAGGGCACTTCATGATGTAACCTGTAAATATAAACAAGCCCAAAAGGATGCCAATGACCACTGCCAGAAAATGCTGGAAAGCGCATATGTTGAAGTACGGCATAGCTACACTCAAACTGATCTCAAGACAACTACTACACATAGTAACACTTTAACTGGAGATGGTTCTGTGGAGGTAGTGTCCCAGTCACCGCTGGTGTTACCATCTGCAGTGAAAACTATAATGTACTCCGATGAAATTGGCATAAACATGGGTCAGTTCTTAAGTATGAGTATGAAACATCCTGTAATAAATAATTGTTTTCCAAATTCAAACCTGCATACTATTATGAAAAAAATTAATAATGAAACTTTTAGTAATTCAAACTTAATAATATGCCTGGGTAATAGGGGTAATGTGAACAAATCGGACTTGATTAAGTATGTGGGCAAACTGTGCACACTAGACTTAAAACAAATTGTGATGTTCACATTCCCCTATAGCGACAGCTTGCCACAATCAGAAAACAACCTTAGATATAAGCTTAATATGATGTTGCACACTATCTCGTGCAACAACAATATACATGTGATTGACATTAACAGTATTGTTAGTAAAAAATACTATTTGACTCAAGGTAATTACTACCTTTCCAATTTTTATAAAAGACAGATAGCAATTTCGCTATCTTTTTATTTTAATATAACAGCCAAAAACTTGGCTATAAAAAATGCTTCTTTTGAGCATTGCAATGATTTAAAAAACAAGACCTTGGAAGTTGTTCCAAGCCATTTAAATTAGAAATAAAGACAATAGAGGAAGTCTCTAGCCCTAAACAGTCAAATATTATTATTTACAATAAAAAACAAAGAAAACCAGATTGTAAAAACAAGGCAAAGTTTACTAACCTGGTGCACCAAAATATTCAAGGATTGAGATGTAAATTACTAGAATTAGAATTGTACATGAACTCATTTGATATTGACATCATCTGCTTAACAGAACACTGGCTGAAAAGCTATGAGCTCATGTTTAACTTCAGTAACCACCAGGTTGGTAGTTCTTTTTGCAGATCACATGCTATTCGTGGAGGCTCTCTAATATTACTAAATAAACTCATAAAGTTCAAAGAACGTAAAGACATAATAAACTTATCCGTTGAAAGCCACATCGAAGTAGCATGTGTTGAGCTGGAGCAAAGTATTGTAGTAAGCGTATACAGCCCACCATCCGCCTCCTTTGAAATATTTGAAAGAATCATGGATGATATCTTGTATAAAATATCAAAATCACATAAAAATGTCTTGGTATGTGGAGACTTTAATATTGATCTTTTAGAAGTCTACTCCCTCAGTAGTAGATTAACTAATTTATTTAATTGTTATAATTTAAGGCCAATATTTATGGAACCAACTAGAATAACTGAAACCTCAGCAAAATGTATAGATAATATATTTGTTTGTCAAAATGAAAAAGTATTAAGTAAAAAAATTATAAGCAATTTAAAATCAGACCACTTGGGTCAACTAATTAAACTAGAAATACAAGTTAAAAACTATAATTGTAAACAAAAAATTAAATATACACCTGTGACCACAAGTCGATCTGAACGGTTGAAATTGGATTGGGATTCTAAACCATCACCTGATTACTCACTTAACAACCCAAATGAGTCGTATTGTAGTTTTTTTAATAAATTCACCAATGCGTTCAATTCAATATTCACACCCAAATCGAGGATGGTCTCAGAAAAACTTAACTTTAGTGAGTGGGCAACAGTGGGTATACATAAAAGTAGAGTAACTTTGTATGAACTATATAGTGAAAAACAATATAATTTTAACAAGGACTTCAAAGAAAAAGTAAAAAATTACTCAAAAATGTTTAGAAAAGTTTGTCAAATAGCAAAATCAAATTATATTAGCTCCAAAATTAAAAACAGTGAAAATGTAATAAAATCAACATGGAAAATAATAAATAGTGAGACTGGAAAGGTCAGTACCTACGATAATGATTACAATTTAAAGATTAACAGTTGCACAATCAAAAATGACATTGAAGTAGCCCAAGCTTTTGAAAACTTTTTTACTGACATTCCAATCTCTACCACAAAGTCCCTAAATTCTTCTCAAGCAATTGCCGAGTCTTTACTGATAGAAAATGTACCTAAATGCGAAAATAAATTCAATTTCAAACACGTTAATGAAAAAGATATTATAAAAGTCTTTAAACTTTTAAATATAAAGAAAACTGCAGATCTCTGGGGCATTTCCGTTAGAATTATTAAACCTTTGATTGATACCATTGCACCAGATCTAGCTTTTATATTTAATGAGTCTATTGATTGTGGTGTATTTCCTGATCTAATGAAATGTAGCAAAATAATCCCACTGTTTAAATCAGGTAGTAGGTCTGACCCCACTAACTTTAGACCAATATCAGTACTGCCAACATTCAGCAAAGTTTTTGAAAAACTTATTTTACATCAATTGCTCAGTTATTTCAATTGCAATGACCTGCTTCATAGTAAGCAATTCGGGTTTACTCGCGGCAGGTCAACTACTGATGCCGGTATAGAGTTAGTATCGCATATTTTTGATGCTTGGGAGAAGTCGCAAGATGCCTTAGGCATTTTTTGCGACTTGTCGAAAGCATTCGATTGCGTACACCATGAAACATTAATCAGGAAACTACATCACTATGGAATAAGGAACACCTCCTTGGATCTTCTCACATCTTATTTGAGTGATAGGATACAAAGAGTTGACATAAATGGGAAACGGTCATCGGGGTCTGTAGTTACAATGGGTGTACCGCAGGGATCTATCCTCGGTCCTTTCCTATTTTTAGTTTATATTAACGACCTGCCTCATCTTGTCAAGAATAGTCACGAGATTGTATTGTTTGCTGATGATACTTCATTAATTTTTAAAATGAAACGACAAAACACTAATTTCGACGATGTAAACAATGCAATCTCAAAGGTAGTTCATTGGTTTAGTGTCAACAATCTTTTGCTTAACGGAACCAAAACGAAATGTATTAGATTTACTCTACCTAATGTAAAACAAGTTAAGGCTGATGTAAACGTAAATGGAGAAACGTTAGAAATTATAGAAAGTACCGTATTCTTAGGAATCACCTTAGATAATAAACTTCAATGGGGCCCACACATAGATAAGCTATCGAAGAGACTTAGTTCTGCAGCATATGCAGTCAAAAAAATCCGTGATCTCACAGACGTGGACACATCTAGACTAGTTTATTTCAGCTACTTCCATAGTATTATGTCTTATGGTATACTGCTTTGGGGGAACGCTGCAGATATTAACACCATATTTGTGCTGCAGAAGCGGGCTGTTCGTGCCATCTATAAAATGGGTCCCAGAGAATCCCTACGTGATAAATTCAAAGAAATAAATATAATGACAGTACCAAGTCAATATATTTATGAAAACTTGTTGTATACTCATAAAAATATCAATAGTTTCCCAAAAAATTGCGATATACATAATGTAAATACTAGAAATAAACATAAACTCGCTGTACCCACAACTAGGCTGCATAAAATTAATGTATCTTTTAAAGGGCAATGTATACGCTTCTACAACAAAACCCCTACTGAGCTGCAAAAATTATCAGTAAATAAATTCAAACAAATTGTCAAAACTTTATTATGCAAAAAGGCTTACTATAAAATATCAGATTATCTAGATGATAAAAAAGCTTGGGACGGATTTTGCTCCAACTCGAAAAATAACAACTAACAGGCTAAAGGTTTCTTCGTCGTTTCTTTACTTTAGTCTACATACCGAAGCGATCGAAATCAAAAATACCACTTTATTTCCGTGTCAGTGTATTTTTTACTATGATTTGACCTTTTCTAAGTGTACATTTATTGTATTTATGGAAATAAAGCATTTTTGAGTTTGAGTTTGAGTTTGAATAACAATAAGATTATATCATCAAGCGTAGTCCAGACCACACTTGAGTAAAGATGAGTTTAAAGAATCACTAGGCAGTGAAATGAAAGTTTAAAATCGTTCTAATATAGGCAATTACTCAAGTAATGCTTGGTAACCGTTCAATAATGCATAACAACGTGGTATGAACGCATCGTTACTTGAGGGTTACATGAGTCAGTGTAGATTCTGACATTAGTTCCTAAGCATTGTTTTAGTAACTGTTTAGTAAATTTGGCAGTCAGGTCTATTGTTTCAGTTGGTGAGATGTATCTGAATAATGGAACTTCTCTATCATACGACCTTAGTTGATTTAACTGGAAGCATTTCCATCATGGGTTCCATTTTGAAAAGCTCGTTAAACCTGAGTGATACCTTTTATGTTTTTTTAGTTCCTATTGTTTCGTTGACTATCCTCGTATACGAGCTAATCTTATATGCGTAAAAGATAGGCAAGTGGTGACAGAGAATGTGAAGCAAATTAGGTAGGTACTGGCTGTTTGACGATGAAAAATAATGCATGTTCGTAATATTTTTTTCATACGACAGAAAAATAAATTTATCGTCATAGCTCAGAGATTTAGCAAGCTGTAGTGGCAGTGAGTCGGCCATATCTGGCGAAGAACCGACAAATGTTGGGGTAAACGAGTTTTTGAGTGGAGACTGTGACTCGGCAAACGTAGTGTAGGACGCCCTCCGGCCAGGTGGGATGATGATCTGCGAAAGACTGCAGGCAGATGCTGGATGCGTCAAGCTATAGACGGCGCTATAGTGTTCATTAGAGGAGGGCTATGTCCAGCTGTGGACTAGTATAGGGTGATGATGATGATGATGATGATGAATATTTTTTGCAGGCAGGTGCTGAACTTTGCTAAATGCACTCAATTTGTGTTTTAAAAGATTTAAGTGTTCGAACCACTATGTTATAAGGCAAATATCAAATGTAGTTACATTGTGTTCTAATTATAGACAGTCGACCGACAAAATGTAAACTGTCCCTATAAAACAAGGCATAAGCAGTGGCACTGTGAATTTTCTCAAAAGACCATTCAAATAGTGCAGCTTTCGTAGGACGTATAGTATGTTTGCACGTTCTTGAGACATGACAGTGTTTGCGATGTGAGATCTGACTAGAGAAGTATTTGTATACAAGTCTGAATAGTACATGAGTGGATTTGGGCAGTATTGAATGCCTCGTTGGTCTAGCGGTCCGCATATTCAACCGCTGATTATGGCGGTCCTTGGTTCAAATCCCGGGTCGAACCAATAGTTGTTATTGGGGTTTTTCTAGCAAGATAAATTCACAGAGTGGCCGCCTGGAGTCAGGAAGTTGGCGGTGTTACATTCCCGTCTCGGAAAGTACGTGAAGCTGTTAGTTCTGCGCCCAACCTCTTCGCGGTCGTGTCGGACTGCCATGCCGTCCCATCGGATTATGAGAGTGAGGGAACAATGAGTGCAGTTGTGTTTGCGCGCGTACTTGTGCTTTAAATAACATGTCTTGCGCACCTGGCTAGTCTTAGTAGTAGTTGAGACTGGCCGCCATGGTCGAAATTCGGCTAGGAGGGCATTATGGGCAGTATGGGTTTGGACAAAATCGAAAATAAATTTTACTATCTCATCCTACTAATATTATAAATGCGAAAGTTTTTGTAAATGTTTCCTCAACCTCAAACTCAACAGCCTACATTGGTCCACTGCTGGACGCAGGCCTCCCCCTGATAAGTGCCTTTTTGGCGTTTATCTCATGGGGGTCATGCCCGTAATATCCACGTTGGGCATGCGGGTGGGGCGCTGCTGTCCGCCCCCCAGTGGATATCCCTTTGTCGCCCCTTACGATACCCACGTAAGAACAATTCTACCACCGAACTGCGATCCCCAACATCTCAGCGTAGGGATTATGGGCAATACCCCAGATAACATACAAAGAAAAAAAGGCAATAAGGCGCTCTTCAGGGGAAGGCCTGCGTCCAGCAGTGGACCAATACAGGATGTTGAAGTTGAGGGGTTAATGACTAAGACTTTTACAGTATTCGTGTACAACGCAACATACATATAGTTATGAGAAGCTAGCGAGTTACCTTATGAGTTCTAGTGGCCTTTTGCTTACCAATTTACATGTTTTTACCAACTTCAGGAGGAGGTTCTATAATAATAATAATAATAATTCTTTTATTTCAGATTACATAATCCATATATTTTGTTAGTAGGTAGTTTCTTAAATTAAATGTTAGCGACTAAGGTACATACTTATCGCTAATATTAAAATTATCTTATACTACCTACTACATTTATTTAAATATTATTATCATCGACATAATATGTTCGTGTGTTTTTTTAGTATCAAGTAAGAGTGAGAATTTACGAGTTTATTTTAAAACAAAATAACAGAGGTTTTAAATATAAGAATGAACATATTTCGTATAGTCGTCTAGACGACTTACTTTAATAAATGTTCTTTCATTTTGTATAAATGTATAATTTTATATAATGTGTTAGATTCTATCGCAGAAGGTTTTTCGAGGAATCGTTACTAAGTATTCTCATTCTTATATTCAAAAATGATTTCCAAAAAGTAACGCCTGAATCTATTATGTAACAGAGGTTCTTATAACATAAATATATCCTGAATATTTTATGCCTACTTTGTATAAGTCCGTTTTAGTTTTCTAAAGCTTTTTCTCCAGCCATTTATTAATTCAACCTTGCCCCGGGATACTCTAGTGCTGACAAGATTTAAACCTGCCAAGTGAGAGTACTCAGACGGTTCCGTAACAAGTTACAAAACTATTTCGTAAATTAAACACAAGGAACCCTAGAAATTGAAGTTTTTGATCAAGATCACTCGACCAAGGAGGCCTCCCTAAATACAATAAAAGTACACTTCATCATTACTACATCATTTAGAAAAAGTTATTCTCAGCACGCAGAGTGCACAAATGACACCAGCTATTAGAGATGCTTTTATTTAAGTGTTGCGTTATCTCAGATGGCTGGGTATAATTAGTTGCGTAGTCATTAGGGTAGCTGTGTGGTGCTGGCTTAGAATTTGCACCACCCCATCTCTTCCCGTGGGTGTCGTAAGAGGCGACTAAGGGATATCCATCGGGGGCGGGCAGCAGTGACCCTGCAGAACAATTTCACCACCGAACTGCGATCCACAACCCGCAAGCCCAGCGTGGGGATCATGGGCATAAGATAAACGCCAATAAGGTGCTTATCAGGGCCTGCGTCCAGCAGTGGACCAATACAGGCTGTTGAGGTCGAGATTGAGTCATTAGCTTAATTTTTATCTAAGAATAGGAATATTACGAGCAAGTGATTAATTGGATGGCGGCAAAAAAGGTACGGCAAAAAGAGTACATAGATTTTAATAAATTATTATCGACCATTCTTCCAAAAAATGTT
Source organism: Eupithecia tripunctaria (assembly GCA_955876795.1). NCBI lineage: Eukaryota > Metazoa > Arthropoda > Insecta > Lepidoptera > Geometridae > Eupithecia > Eupithecia tripunctaria. The sequence goes on from OY041622.1 coordinate 7,472,067, forward strand.
AATTATACTCTGGGATTTTTTGATCTATTGAATTTGTAAATAAAAAGACAAATAAAATTGCAAAATAGCCGTAATTTTGGCTTCGACGGGAATCGAACTTGAACCTCCTCCCCCAAATACACTCGAGAGCAATGAATCCGGGTCACTTAAAGAATCCTAAAAATCGTAAATTGGAGTATTGAAGATTGGTCAAAAGTTATGTTCTCCGACGAATCAAAATTTATGCTCTACAAGCACGATGGAAGACACAGAGTGTATCGAAGACCAGGGGAAAGATTCAAGCAAGCATGCATCGAAGAAAAAGTAGCCTACGGTGGTGGGTCTGTACTTGTGTGGGCCGGAATTTCTTCTGAAAGTCGCACAGAGCTGGTGATCATAGAAAACGGCTCTTTAACTAGCGTAAGATATGTGGAAGAAATCCTCAATGATCACGTTGGTCCATTTATGGTCAATTTAGGTGAGGATGCTATATTTATGCATGACAATGCCCGACCTCATACAGGTAGGATTGTGAATGACTACCTTCAAGAGATGAACATTACTCGTATGGAGTGGCCAGCGCGCAGCCCGGATATCAACCCGATCGAGCATGCTTGGGACGAGGTAGGCAGATGCGTAAAACAACGAAACCCTCCCCCAATCACGCTTCGTGAGCTCAAAATTGCTCTCACAGAGGAATGGGAGAATATTCCCCAAAATCGTATAAGGAACTTGGTGTACAGCATGCCAAACCGCGTAAACGCAGTAATGGAAGCACGAGGAGGCAATACGAAGTATTAAAATTTAAGAAAATCGTAATAAAGTTCAAAAATTTCATGTTTCCTATTTTTGTTTTAAGGAGAGATCAGCAGTTTTTTTCTTTATGTAATTTTGTGTTAATAAAATGTATGGTGACTCATATTTTTTTTACTTTCATTTCAGGAGTATTACATTATCTATTAAATACAATTTATTGCATTAACCTATCATTTTTAGTTTCCGAGATTTTTAACATTCTTTAAGTGACCCGGATTCATTGCTCTCGAGTGTAGTAAATAATTTAAAATAACTTTAGTAGCTATCTTCTCAACATGCTACATTCTTAGGCCCGTATTATGAAAGCTTGCTCAGTCATCGATCTATGCTTCAGCAAAGCTTTTCTATGGCATAAACGTCACTCAAGCATAGCTCTATGACTGAGCAAGCTTTCGTAATACGTGCCTGAGTGTTACCTAAGTTTTATAAGATAATTATGTTGTAACTCCTTTGTTATAACCAACTTAGATTAAATATTTGTTTTATTTTATTAGTGCTCTTTTGCACCAGGAATTCTCAGGGGCGCTATAATTATTGCTTGCTATTTAATGACAATTTTTTCATATTTTTCGTGTATTTTGAAAATGTTTCTCTGAAAAAAAAGATTTTTAGTTATGAACACGCCAACAGCTTTCCATATAAATAAATATAACATAAATGTATAAAATTAATATGATATTTTTTATAATTCATATTTATTTTAACATATAAAATTATTTGCTTTCACGTAAAACATCTGTTTAAAAGAAGTTCAGTCCCATTCACTGGGAATTAAAGGAGTGAGTTTGAAAGGTGCGCTCGAGGAGTCTCGAGAGGCAACGCGCCGTCGTTCTGCTTTCCTCTTTTTGAGAAACTTGAACTGGCAGCACCTTTGTGATAGGCTATGTACGTACTTACCTAGTGTATGAGTGCAACGACAAGCTTTCTATAATGATGTCCTTGCTAGGACTATGTAGCGAGTAAAATTTTATTGAATGTAGAGTTCTTTAGTGATAAAATAAAATTGGATATTTTTTTAATAAAAAACAATGATAAAACTAGCTGTCTACAAGCTTTATAGCATTATTTGGAAAATTCAGTATATTTTTATCATAAATATTATACATAACTAGCAGCGACGCGCGTTTTGACCAACATAGTTACCGTGGGAATTCCTGGATAAAATCTATGAGATGTCACTCCCTGAAAAGTAAGCTTTTTAAAGATGTAAGAATTTTTAAAAACAGTCTAGTATTTTTGGAGCCTATTCCATACAACTAAACAGAGAATCAAATCTCTCCTTTTTATAATATGAGTATAGTGAGTACATAGATATAATATTTTTTTTGTATCGAGCGATTAAAAAACTGATTTGATTTTACTCGAAATTACGGATTCCTCATTTAATCATAAGACCGTATATTGCTTGCTAGGCCGAACTTGGTCAAGCTGCCTTATTTTTTTGTAAAAAGTTCTTGTGTTCGGACTTTTTCTGTCACCCATAGAATATGCCGCTGTACAAGCTGATATGAGCATTAGTGGTTTAGTTCTAACTGGTTCTTGCGCGTTTTTTTTAAATTCTAAGCCACGTGCCTAGAAACCATCGAAACAACTAGCCAACCTAAAAATAATAATAATAATAGTCGTGTTGGACAATTCACACAGCATTATCTAGCCCCAAGCTAAGCAGAGCTTATGTTATAGGTACTAGATAACTGATATACATAATACAATATACTACATAATATAGATATTTTTTATTATACATAGAAAACATCCAGAACGCCCTGAACAAATATCTGCAGATCGTACACACATTTGTCCTGAGGCGAGAATCGAACCAGCAATCTTGTGCGTCGCAGGCTGACCTTCGCCCATCGCGCCACAGAGGTCATCGAACCAGCTGACTCCTCATAGTGTGTAGTCTGAAAATCGATGCAGCGAAACTAATGTTGGTTGGCTGCATTGATTTTCAATAATGGTTCAAAAGAAAACTGCTGTCGATTCTCCTGTTGACAATTTTGACTTTCATTACACTTGATATAAAACAAAATTGTTCTCAATTGTGTTGTACTTAGCGAATTCGATGTTAGTAATCCTAGAGATGATAGTTTCCTCTTTCTGTCATGCCCTTTTAAGGCTAACGGAACCAACTTTTTTGTAAAAGTTCTTTTGTCCGGACTTTTTCTGTCATCGGTAGAATGATGCCGCATTTTGTACAATAAGCTGATATGAGCAGTTTGTGGTTACGTAGATACATATAACTGGTTATAGCGCGTGCAAACACGCGCCTGTAATAATTTCTGGATGCTTTTATTGCCGACAAAATGTCGACGGTAAACGGTGTCGGTTGTATTCATTCTTTTATTTGAACATTTTTGTTTTGGGTCAAAGTTTAATCTTTAAAAGCAAGAATTAAGGCACTTATTTCTCACATTAATGAAGGTATTTACGTTTTAAATGATGTCTCTATTCGTTCCGTTTTTGCACACAATACACGTACAATTTTTTTTTGTTCCTTAGCGTTTTTGTTCGAAATATATGTGTTTAATCAACTGCCTACCTCACCAACAAACAGAAAAGTAGGTATACCTAAACCTACCGGGTTATTCTCTAAGTTTGTTGGTTTGTATAGTTATCTCTTTACCTATAATGATGACAGAATTCCTACCATGTTTCTCTCGGCATAGTGTTGTTAAAAAAACCACTGAATATTTGACTCTGACTCTGACACACCAGTGCAAACTTGTAGGTCTTGAACTCTCGACCAAAGTGGCATATTGCATCACTTAAAATTTTCATCGCTCTACCACAAAAACTGTTATTTCCGAACTTCTGCACAGCCGGAGGCAAAGTTTTGGTTTTAGTTTCACTCAAAAACATTGGCTTTTTTATTGAGTAATGTTTGGCCCATGTTTGGTCCATAGCGTATTTCGGACTTGGTTGAAAATTGAACTGTCATGGCCAGAGCTGGCTGGGAGCCAGACGGCCCATGATTAGATAGAGATGCCTAGTTTTTAATATTAGTATATCGGTGGAATGATATCGGATGGAATTGATATTGCTCCGGTGAAGAATTTTCTGCAATATTTTCTATTTGGGTTACGTAGGTATATCAGTTTGGTCCGTTTAGTTTAGGCGTTCTATGACCATTTCATGAAATGTCTTCTTATACATGTGACCAGTCCTGTATTTGTCGAGTTGTGTGGATTTGACTTTTGTCAAATCCAGTCTTGGTCTCCGAGAAACTGGGTAGGTTACCGAATTCAAGAACTCGACAAACCTGTTACATCTATAACAGTAGTAGGTGGACTTGGTTATATGTCACCATTTCTTTGAAGGTCTTCTGTACCGAAAGGAAATCCAACATAATTTTTTGTGAAATTATTTTTACCTTGTAATTCTCATTGATTAGTAAAGTTTGATGAATAACGAGGAAGCAAGTTTAATAACCATTTCTAACAGGATGTTTACCTTGGTAAATTTTCGGTGTGGTTACTATGATAGCTTAAAAAGTTTGGAAACAACTTGAGTTTGCTAAGTTCAATGTGGCAGGGTCTAACTAGACCTTCAGTAAACTTACCACTGCACTGGTTAAAGATAGTCAAATTGGTGACTTTTTCTTTTTAGAATTGTATATACGGGTTTTTTCTTCTACTTGCGGTTTTGCACGTGTTTTTATCGGATAAAAAGTACCCTCATGGTAATAATAGTCACACGTTAAGATCTACATTTTATGTTCATAACGAAACTAAATGAAATTTTAAAAATAATAATTCTGGCAATTGTTTTGTTTATCTTATAAATGGTTTTTGTAATGTAACTCTTTTGTTTAAAAACCTCAAACATTTTCATGATTCCTATCAGATCAAATGATTAGGTCTATGATGGATCTATCGAAAACTTTATTGTATTTTTGGATATTTTTGATTTCCCAAAAAATTATATTTTGTGCGTAAGAAATTCTTTAGAGCTTGATGATACCGTGTAAAATATCCAGATAAATAATAATAATAATAATATTATATTTATATTGAATTGATGGTAGTGCTTAATCTCGCTAAAACTCGAGAACGGCTGAACGGATTTATGTATCTTATCTTGGTCTTGAAATGTTCGAGGTCTAGGGAAGGTTTAAAAGGTGAGAAAATCAACGCGTGAGAAGCCGCGGGACACAACTAGAATTAAATAAATAATTCTGGACAATTCACACAGCAAGCATTATCTTGCCCCAAGCTAAGCAGATAGTAGGTACTTTTTTTTTAGTAAAATTTGTGACCAATCCCTTACCGCAGCACAATTAATTACCTAAAGGGTTTAGGGCGGTTTTTCAGGGTAGTTAGAAATATGAACAGACATCCTAATTGCTTTTTAATTATGATTCAAAATGAACGCCTATTACCTAACCTGTCCAAACTTTGAACACCACTGCAAAAAAAATACAATAATCTTACATAGATACGAATTTCATGCTGCATTATTTCATAATCCTATAAAGATTATGAAATTTTCTTTCCAGGGCAGTTCATATAATTCCTAATTTGCACAATCGGTAAAATATCCAAATTACCATAATTTACCAAAGAAAATCGGCGTGTGGTGTCGGTGGCATAGAATTTGCACCACCCCAACTCTTCCCGCGGGTGTCGTAAGAGGCGACTAAGGGATATTTACCGGAGGCGGGCAGCAGCGCCTTCTGCAAAAAAATTCTGTCACCACACTGTGATTCCCAACCCGCATGCCCAGCGTGGGGATTATAGGCATTACTTTCCATGAGATAACAGCCAATAAAGGCGCTTATCAGGGGCAGGTCTGCGTCCTGCGGCTTTTGAGGTACCAAAGAAAATAGAAATCTAGAAATAAATTGGTAAAAAAATTATTCAATGAATAAATACCTATTATCAATTGCGCATATTAGGAATTTTATGAAATGCCCAAAAACTGATGTTTTTAGCAAAAGGAGCATAATGCCGTTAGAACTTTTCAAGTTATGTACCACAGAAATATAATAATTTACAAAGATTTTATATGTTTTTATAAAAACCCTTTTCACGACGTGCGAGAGTTTCTACCGTGGAAGTTTCAAAATGTTAATATCAGTTCTATAATCAAATTCAAATTACTAATCCCTACGAGTACCACCTTGTAATAGATTAATCAAAACCCCGTTAGAATTAACTGAGCGTTAATTTGTTAATTAGGAGGCCCCGTGCCGGTTCGTTAGCTTTAAAATAACGTGGCATGTTTTTTGTAAAACCAGCTTTTCATAGCTATCTGGTGTCCTAAACAAATATGTAGATAGGGGCTGTTTTAAAAGTTGTTTGCCGCTCGCATTTTGTATCTCTTTAGAGCATGAGGAAAATTAATTATGGTAAGTGTAATAGTTAAAATAAAATAAATAGGGAATTGACTCAGTCTTATTATGAACTCTTATTAAATAAGTGTTAATAATGTTTTTAAGTGGTATATTGTGGGCGTAGTATTTCCAGTAGTGGGGTAGCATGTGCACTTTTTTAATTATTTTCAGATAATAATGAAAAAACAGTTTCATGGTTTATTTTTTATGTGTGAATACACTTTCGTTTGACCGCAATCTCACCTGATGGAAAGCGAAGATGCGGCCGATGATGTATCACGAATGTCTAGAAGATACCTATTCACCCTTGTCTAAAGATGTAAAAAAAGGGAGAAAATTGATTGATGGTAATCAGAAACTTTCGTAATAGGTAGTTACAGAAATGCCGGTTGTTTTTTTTACAAATCATGTGACGGTCGCTTAGTAGCGGGAATAGAACTCACTCTTCACGTCTCAGCCCTTCAGGTCTTAGATTTTTTACCTTCGTCCCTATGCCACAGAAGTCGTCATCCAAAACACTCACACTCACAAAAGATACACAGAAACCAATTCACCTAAACTTCTTGTGTTGTCTTATCAGAAATTGAGACTTCCTTACCACGTTATCGCGTTAACTTATTTGCTTATATAATAAGATGCTATCTTAATGTATGCGTAGACAATTTTAGGAGGCTTTACCCTACTTAGCTACGTTTTCACTCATTGGTTTATGAAGATTTCTCAGTATGAGTGTGTTGAGTTGGTGGATAAGTCAAAGAAATAATCAACTATATCTTTTTATAAGTTTTACATCTCATTTTATAATTTGACATTTATATTTGTATAGGTACTTACCTGTTTAAAATTTGCTTATCCTTTTGTTATTTCTAAGAACCAATGTCTTTAATAACATAACCCTTCAGCACCGATTTCTTTTTTGTTTTCTTTATGCACAGAACTACTAAGAATAAAAATAATTGTGGTTATTCATGTAAGATACATTATAAACGAGTTTATGTCCAAATTATGAAAAAACCTAAAATTATACTACTTTAATAACACCATCGACCAAGCTAGGTTTTCCCTTCTTATTTTAAAAGTTTTTGTATTTTTGTTACAAATTTTTAAATATAGAACAAATAATTTAATCCTCTTCCAGCCCAATTTTTATATATAAAATGGTCAGTACTTTTTTGCTAGTTTTCATAAATAAGTTGAAGTATCTATAATGCTTGTTCCCTAGACTTTGTTGAGTAGTGTATTTCCTAATATAAACCAAGTTAAACCACTGCGCAGTCGAAGAAATGCGTCCGTATTAGAAAACTTGGTTGTTGAAAATCTGAGGAAAGTTTGCGAAATTGGCCGGACCGAGTTAGGACGAGTGTGGCATACGAATCGAGAGAAAATGGCGCTGGTCAATGCGGAAATACGGATGGCTAGGCTCCTTGATCGTTAGTTTTTGTGCATTATTATAAAATAATATGATATCATTATTTTATAGACAGAGTTTTTAAATTATGAGAAAACAAAAAAGTGTTTAGAAATTTTTTTTGTGTAATTATCAAAAAAACAGAGACGATAATAAAAGGACAGCGCTATCTGGAATACGGAAAGAGCACGACTAAAACTGCACGCACCCCTGGAGAAGTTCCTCGTTAAGTGATGCAACGTAGGTGTTCTTTCAACACAAACAAGGTTCGTTGTTAACCCACTCACATTTTAATGAGCACAGAGGCATTATAAAGGCTACGCCCACTAAGAAGTCAGTGTTTATTTTTATTTTATTTCATTTATTTATTTTACGTTGCAGATTTGTCTGTCTCCAATTGTAGATTAAATACGTAAATATATTATCTTCTAATCCGTTAAGACTAGATGATGCTTACCTCCTTAATAGGCACGAGACTGCATATGGATATGACTGGATATGGATATGAATAGATACAGACCACGGTCTATAGCCCTCTAGCCACTTCCTATTTTGGAGAAACAGAATTAAGTTTAGGGGTTACTTCGAAGTTCTGATAAGGAAAAGGTTGTAGCTCCTTTTAACTTGATTTTGAGTGGTCTGGACTTTGACGGGAGAATCTTTGATAGTGGAACTTGCTTATCTACTTGTTCTTTGGTCTGTGAAGGGTATTTTGCCCCAGATACTTAGTATATTAAACTAAGTATAATATTTTTAAGTATATAATTATATTCAACTTACTATCTGTTATTCACCTTTACATTGACATGCCATAATATGAAGGCTTTAGTTGTGTGGTGCTGGCTTAGAATTTATATCACACCCACTGGAAGAGTTGGGGATATCCACAGGGGGCGGGCAGCAGCGTCCCCTGCAGAAAAATAAACCACCAAACTGCGATCCCCAACCCGCATGCCCAGTGTGGGGATTGTAGGCACTACCCTCCATAAGATAAACGCCAATAATGCGCTTATCAAAAGGAGGGCGTGGACCAATACCGGCTGTTGAGGTTGAGGTTGAGGTGTGAAGATGAATAACAGTAATTGTGAAGCTTAAGTATTTTAGTGGTAGTTCGACGGACGATTTTACCTGGTTGTTTTTGGAATAGCTTCTTAAAATATAATCTTTGTTAATAATAATGTCGATTTATCATGGAAGTTGATGTTTTCTAGTATTGACAATTTAATCTTTAAAATCTTTATCATACAGAAATAAGACAATACAAAAAAGTTGTCAATATTATGGACATGTATAAAGGTGGGTTAATCTCGCCTTTGTACAAGAGTTTTCTTACAGCAAACCTTTTGGGTAATTTGTGACACTAAGTTTTTATATTATTTGGGTCCTTGAATTGTTTGCAAATATTATTTTTTGAAAATTGCTTAGGTTACGATTTTTACCTAGCTACATATGACATTTACGTATAAAAAAATCTGTAACTACTCTTTAAACGCACCATTTTGCTACATATTGGCAATGAAGTAGGAACTTTTATATTTTCCTATACGTTACCATCATTGGACAGCGGAAACTGGATATCCAGCGGAAATAGACGCCACTAGTAGTCAGAAAGTGAATCCAATGCATGACCTGGATGCATTTGAGTCTGTAATATCTTGTGGCCGGAAGCAACATTTCGGGATCCTTCCAGAATGTTGTTTGGAAGAAAAGACAGAGCTGCCCAGTTGAAGGAGAAATAGGTTTAAATTTAGGGTCTAGGATTAGATATAGGCATTTTGTACCTAAATTCAAATTACTATTTTCAATTTGTATCTAAAAAGCTTTTGAAAAGTGGAATCATATTTTAATAGAGTTACAATGTTTGGTAAGTTATAAATCCGCTTAAAACCTCACCTCTATTTTTTGGCTTCTAGTAAATGAGGATATTCTATGTTTAGCTGTTTTTAGGTTTTTCATTATGTCCGTCCAATTATCTGTCAAAAAAGGACCGATTTTGAAAATTATTCCGTAGTACTTTTTTTACTTATACGAGTAATTTGTAGAATAGACCTTCGTTTGCCGCAATCCCACCTGATGGAAAGCGAAGATGTGGCCGACGGTGTATCACGAAGGTCTACAAGATACCTATTCACCCTTGTCTTGAAGAGACCCAGGTTGTTATTGGCCGGAAAAACAGAGGCAGGAAGCGAGTTCCATTCTTTAGCGGTGCAAATAATGAAGGTGGAGAAAAATAGCTTAGTCCGAATGGAGGGTACATCCACCAAGTATGCATGGTATTGCGCTGTGCGTCTGCTTGTCCTGGAGTGGAAGGAGGATGGTGGGATCAGGTCATGTACGATCAAATTAATGTGGACAATCAGGAGCTAATTCTTGTAGTTTTGTAAATGGGTCAAGTTATATCTTGCGGTATTCAGATGAACATTATAAATTATAAGTCGGGGAGTGCTGAGGGTGTAAGGGGGGGTTGATGGTACCTACTTTCAGAATTTTGCTCATGGCATAAATTAAAGGATAGGTACGATGCTGGTTTTTAGTTTTTTCATAACAATAAAATTGTTAAGAGTTGCTTGTTAAATTCGGCCATTAACTGAACCTCCCAGTTTATTATAGGTGTGGTGAAAACAACCACAAAAGAGCTCTTAAGATAGAAGCTGGATTAATCTACGTGACTAGTAGATAATTGAAATAGTTTCAAAGTTTAATTTATGCGGGAGCGTTATTGAAGACGGGGAAATAGCGAAGGCAATCTAAAACCTGTGCGTAGTCTATCAATATTAAAGTCTAGAGGAAGAAAGATCTTCGCGATAAATGGCCGTTCCACTACCACTTCACTGCTAATTCTTGGAGATTCATAACGGTTAGTAAAGTGAAAGGAAGTGATTATGGCCAACTTATATATGGCAGGCCCACTACTACTTCAGCTTGCTAATTCTTTGAGATTCTTAACTGTTAGTAACAAGAGAGAGTTGAACATGATCAAGAAGTGATCATGTTCAACTTACCACCTTTAAACTGTGATCCCTACCAAGCTTATAAAACCAAACATATCTAACGGTTGCTATGGAGCCCACACGTTGTTCAAACTCAATGCATAAATGTTTGTTCGAGTATTCAACGGAATTAGATTCAGAATTCATAGCACAGCTGGTTCATTTGAAGTGATTTACGCATTGGTTGAATGGCCTGTCTAGTATAGGATGAAGTGTGTTGGTTTATCACTACGATGAACTCTATTTATTCCGTGACAAGGATTTTCCGTGAAGAGTAACAACCGAATAAATTTGCTTATTATAAAAAAACCGACTCATTACTGTTGACACTGTTTTCGGTTTTGTGGGATAAATAGTAACATATTTTTATGGGATCAATTGGGATCATTCTCTATTCAATTTCGAATTTCATACTCAGTCCTTACTCGTCGACAAGTCGACGGACACATCAACTTAAAAAATACATACAACTGAATATAGAATTACCTCCTTTTGTAAATTTAATACTCCTTTTGTTTTTCAAAGTCAGTTTATAAAAAGGTGATACTTAACTACCAGTATTCATAACTATGACATCTCGTCTCTTGCCTTCACACGTCACATTCATTAAGTAATCGATATGTTGTAACCTATGATAGAAACCTGCGAATACAGAATCAGACTTTTTTGGACACTAGCAAAAAAAAACAGGATAAAAGAGTGGTCTGGAAAGGAGAGTCCAACGGCAACGCTTCACAAATTTGACTTCTTGATTGAAACAAAGCAAACTTTTTCTACTTCTATGGGAAAAAGCAGAAAAACTTATCCAAGTTCAGAAACATTCTATTATTGTTTGGGATTTGAGGTATCGTGTGGACAAGGATGTACGCAAATTCCATACAAATAATAGAATATCTCGTCCTAGCAACGTCATGAAGAAGACATTATCATCATGTCCTCCTAGCTGAATTTCGACCACGGCACGGTGGTCTGGTCGGAGGCTAAACAGATGCGCAGAACATAACAATATAATAGTGCACAAGAGTGCGCTCTCTATTCCCTTACTCTTATTATCCAATGGGACGACAGACCGACATGAGCGTCAAGAGGTCAGGCGCAAGATCAACGTGCTGTCTGAAGCTCGGGGGTGTGACACCATTGATTAATTAAAAAGGGAAGATGAGTTTCTCAAAAATGCCAACCTCATATTGTGTAAAATTGTGTGCTCCCACCTCAGTCACCGTTGGACCGGCGGTACGGGCGGTCGTGATTCGCGTGAAATATTGTTGTCTCGGTCTAACTTCGGCCTTGATACGTCTTTCCGTCTTTGTTCTTCTTTGTATTGCACGGGACTGGAAATATAACTGTGAGCGTATGTGTTTGCGTGTAGTTGCAACACATGCCAATTTTTGAGTAAGCGCTGGGAGAACGTAACCTATCTTCCCTTTTTAATTAATCAATGTGTGACACCGTCAACTTCCTGAGTCCGGGCTGCTATTGAATATTTTTTGTAAGAAAAATCCATATAATATAAATCTTGGCCCGAAACAAGATTTGACGGTTGAAGACCTCATTAACAGCGGTTGAACACGCTACCGTTAGACCAGCGAGGCAGTCTAACACCGGATTAGGGTAGGAATTTGCACAAAAAAACGTTTGTTTTAAACGAAACAAACGATTGTGTACTTGTAGAATATAAATAGACCTCTTCGCACACAATGATGGTTCTCATTTAACAGCAAACTTGATCAGCTGTTCCCACATACCAATTCTAATGTTATTCGTTTTTAAAATTGGATGGAGGCAGGGCCCCGTTTAGTACGAATGAGAATCGAACAATTCCATGCGATTTGATATCGAGTCGACCTTTCAAACTTGCTGACAGACATGTGACTGTTTGGTATGAGTGGTTTACTAATTGGAGTTTCGTTTTGTAATCTACTCGAGTATTACTTCCGATAAAAAAATAAGGGAAGATTGATGAATGTATCTATTTGACTAAAGGGTCGTAGTAATATTACACTCGGTTAAGGACTTGAAGCATAAATAGTAGTTTCAGGCGTCTTCGCGGATATGAGGATAAAACAATATTTAGTCTATGTTGTTAGCGGGCTGGAAGGTACCTTGGCAATTTTATATTGCGTAGTCTGTCTTTTACCTTCTCTAATTGCATGGCATACCAATCTGTTGCATCTTATCAGATAAGGTTTCAAACGGAATTGTTACTAAATATTTTCATTCTAATATTAGACCTGAATTATCTACAGCAAATAAATTTAGTCGCAAAAATTAAAAAACTGACTTAGCTTTTTCACACACCTTACAACCAAGACTAAACATTTTAAGTCTCATAAAACTTTCTGCGGTCTTTCAGCTGGTTAATTGAACACAAATCACTAATCAGAGGTTATAATTGGGTTGATTTTGATCAAAACTAACAAAATGATAGGCAGCCAGTTACAACAATAATCCTAATTTTTTGTCAATATGTTTTCAGGAACGCCGGTTGTGTATCTTTTATGACTCTAAGCCCGGTACTCAGAGACGTTAATGCTTTCTTAAACTATCACTAACTAACGATTTTGAATTTTTGTAATCTTAACTAAGTGATCGTTTAAGTAATCATTAACGTGTGGCTGTTAGCCAGTGTTCTAAAAACTGGCTAGCTCATTAAATATTGACAAAGCGCTATCCCTCTAGGTTTCTGAGCCCATTGTCGTTTTTCGAGAACTGAAGATAGCGGGACGACCTCTGTGGCGCAGCGGGAGAAGGTCCACATACGCAAGGGGTTCAATTGCCGCGTCGGGACATATTATATTATTAACCACTCCAGACCACCAGCTGTGAGCGAGACAAGCCCTGCTCAGCTTGGGGCTCGATGATACTGTGTGAATAATCCAGCATTATTTATTTTTATAACGCCTAGAACCCAGCATGATGCTAGGTTGCAAAGTCACGTGACCCCAACATTCCGCACGCCTCTGATAAATGAACACGCGTGTCCGGATTTCTGGCCATTTTTGCACGTCCGTTCTGGAAATTTATTTAACAGCTTAATGCGTACAGAAGTGGAAATTTTACGGTTGATAATAGAGACAATGCTTTACGAGCCCGTTAATTTTCTAATATGAATACAATGTCTAAATTACTATTAAACATTTGCACCTAAAATCCACTGTGAGGGGTATGCCTCAAATTCATTTTGGACCTATTGACGGCAACAGTTATTTGGGGATTTTGTCGCGGTAAAATTTATCTAAAGGTTACAAGCCTAAGGCCCTGTTTGTGGAGATGCGGCGCGTGCAGCGGCGAGGCCCGCACTGAATTCAAACATATGGCTTTGGTAGAGTGTATTTACAGAGAAGTGATTTTACACGCGTTTGTTTGTTTTGACGCGTCATACACTGCGGCCACCGCCGCCACTCTTAACGCCCCGCCTATCCATGAACATCTAGCCGTACATTGCAATGTTTGTGTTTACAAAACGCCCAACGCGCCGCTCGACACGTCGCGTTTCCGTGAACAAAGCCTAAGTGAATGATTATCTTTATGTTGGGCGGTAGCGTTGCTGCATGTTTGTACTGTGTCTTCTAAACGAAACGAAACTAACACTTTCATGGCCCAAGACGCAGATGTTCTCCTGTGGTTCAGTGAAGCAGGTGGTGCGACAGGGCGTGCCCCCGCAGGTCGCATCGCCGAGGCTGGGCAGTGAATACGTTTAAAAACCTAACTCTATGCTCTGCATATATATCTCTACCTATACCTTTAACAGATTCTACCTCTCTGAAATAAAATAAATCCCGGTTACGTTCTCTTTTTTATAGAGCTGTCGTTTTTGCATGATTTACACTTTGTTGTTAAAGCTGCTCCTCTCTGTGATATGTATGTTCGAGTCCGTTTTTTATTAACAATATTTATCATCTTTTTTCAAGTGTTACGGTCAGTAAATTTGGATGAGAATGGTTGAGAAATCGTCGAGATAGTAACTTGCTTAGAAGAAGAGCGTAAGTATCGATTTTTTTTATCCTTGACTAAATTTAATACAGTGACCCCTAGGTGAAACTTGGCCTGGAATATTCTTTGTCCAATGGGTTGGTCTGTTTTTTTAAATAAAAAAGACAATTAAAATAACGAATTCAGCCGAGTCCAAATCATAAATTCAATGAGTTGAAAGGTCCAATTGCAAAAACGATTTCAAAATCGAGACAGGGTTGAAACGAGTCGATAATCGAATCAAATCGATTATATCTGTGTTAATCGAATACATCAATCAATTACTCTTTGTACTGTGCAATTTCCAAGTGGTTCGGAGACACACAGTTCGAAATATGTGATATTTTAGTAAAAAAATATACATCAATAAAATAAACGATATGAAATGACATATTTTTTGGTCTGATATAATTAATTTTGTTTTAAAAAACTATAAACGACTGAATTTTTTACAGTTTTTCCATGAATTTTCATGGAAGTCATCGTCAGAACTGAACAAAATTAAAATGGGACCACACGGGAAGCACCAGCTTTCATATAAAAGAAGAATCATGCAAATCGAACCATCCAGTCAAAAGTTCTGAGGTAACAAAAAAAAAACAAGACGAATTGAGAACCTCCTCCTTTTTTGAAGTCGGTTAAAAATAGAATACCTACTATAAGAACAGGTAGCTTATCATTATACTGATAATGTAATAGAAAACAAAAAGTGATGGTTTTTCTTAAAAAATAAATAAAGGAAACGTGTTTTGATCAGTTCCAAGAGTACTGCGCTACCAGAAGACCTCCATCCTCAGCTGTATTTTACGAGTGTAATAGTTGACAATGCTGATTTTCAGTATGCACCACGCAATAACATAAATAATCCGCGCCACCACTCAAGTCCTATAGACGCGGCGCTGCTATCGCAGAACTATAGTGTATAAAATATAAATATTTCGTTTTTATTTACAACTAGCTGCGCCCCGCGGCTTCGCACGCGTTGTTCCTATAGAAACATTAAAAGGTGATTTTCATCCCACGGGAACATATTTATGGGATAAAAAGCGCCTATGTTTTATTCCAGGATTAGAATTACCTGTATACAAAATTTCAGCCAGATCCGTCCAGTAGTTTTGGCGTGAAGAAGTAACAAACATCCATCCATCCATCCATACACCCATACATACATCCATACTTTCGCCTTTATAATATTAGTGTGATAGAGTGATGTGATGTGATGTGATGTGATTAGTGTGATGATAATTATGCTCTTCTCGGTCTAAAAGGTCTTATTCCGGACATTTCACGGATCAAAATCACTCGTAGGTATCCATTATTTCACGATCGTGATCGGCATTATGTACTTGTACCTCTTTTGCCGTAAGACTTGAGCCGTGGCGAGGGCTCTACTCTGTGTCGAAATTAAGATGAAATTAAGAATGCATGTGTTAATTTCTCTTCATGAGTGTGTCTTCGCCCTAATCGAGCGCTTTAAAAATACTTAGGATCGATGCAGATTTCGAAAGTACCCGCGGGTGCTGGCAGGGTTATCGGCATAATGTAAATACCGACGCGTACGCTGCTTACGCTCCAATTCTGATCCAAAGGACGCGCAACAGATGTAGATCTGTCAATATAAGTCACAAATATTATAAAAATGTGTCTGTGTGTAACAATTTTAACGATTTTCGCCCAAACGCGAAATTATGTGGATAACAGAGATAATTCTGAGGGCACACTAAAAACTTATTAACGTCTTTTTAAGGCCTGTTTACGACGCGATATAAAGCGATTTAAAAGCTATTACATTTAGTCTGGCTGGCTAAGTTCAATATGAAAACCGAGAACTGAAAGAAGTGAATTTATTAGAGGACTTACAATTTTAAGGTAATTTGAAGTTGAATAACTGCTGGGCCGAAATAATTCGCATCACCATAACATGGTATCATGGATGACACATTTTGGTGCTTTAGCTTTGATGAAACAAACCACAGATGGAGGGATGCCTGTCTAAAGTGTTCAGGTTGAAATCAAGTTTACTCGAATCTATCAATCCCCCCGTGCAAATAGCGCACGCTCTATCCAGAGTTTCATCTATAAAACGATACCATTCGGCCCCTATTCAGATTTATTCGTGAATGTATAACTTAAACTATTCTTGCTGCTCATTGGCTGCATTTTGATAAGGAATTAAACAAAATAAACCAATGGAAACGGCGCTAATAATATCAGACCATTTTGATCAGTTTTAATTTCTTTTATTGGCGTTTGATTGGTTCACGGAGGAGGCCATTGCCCTAGCCAGCTGTGAGAATAAAATACAAAACTGAAAGAGTACGCCTGAGTGGTTTATATTAACTAGTAGCCTGAGAGAAACCACAGGCAGACGCAAGTTTTTAACAGTTCAGAATCTTGACGAATGGTCTGTAAACACTCAGTAAACTATTATGATTTACTGAATCATTTCCTTGCGGTGTCACAGATTATTTCGAGAGCCGTGAGGTAATAACTTCTGGACATCATAAAACCTTAAACCAAATACAAATGATTTTCATTGTTTCTTTGGCTAGGCGCGCACTGGGCACAATAAAGAAAAATGAAGCCTGGCTGCGCAGCCAGGCTGCGGCAGCCGATTGCGATGACGTTGTTTAAGTCATATTTTTAATGCACATTTTTGTGCTGTGCTTTAGTGGCGTTGGATGTATGTGCGCACAGCTTCACACTATGGATGGATGGATGGATGGATGTTTGTTACCTCTTCACGCCAAAACTACTGAACTGTTCGGGCTGAATTTTGCGTACCTACAGGTAATTCTAATCGTGAAATCAAACATAGGCTACTTATTATCCCATATGTCAGTTCCCGTGGGATATAAATTACCTTTAAACGTTTCCATAGGAACAACGCGTGCGAAGCCGCGGGGCGCAGCTAGTAATTTATATTTATTTAATGTTGTGACTAAATAATTTTTTTATACCTATGCTCAGCTATAGCGTAGCGAAGGCTGTAGGTAGATGTAGAATTGTGCCATCAGACCGACCGCGTCGTTTTAAGTTTAGTCTAGTGGTATATAGTCCTACGTAGGACGGAGTTCAGACGATGCTCATTTCCTGAGGGAAGCTGGATGCGGCTCGCTTCCTATACAAGGGCGGTCGTATTGGCATAGAGCAGGGAACATAATGTAGACCAACCTACCTCTATGTAATGTAGGTTTATGAGCACGATCTAAGTAGAAAATTATTATGTTCATTATGAGGATTTATATACATCTTGATAAATAGATTTTAATCGAGTAGTGGCCACTTATTGTAGGTGCTGTAATCCAAATCTAGAAGCCAAGCCAAATTTACTTAATTATTTATGAGACATATTATTACGAATGCTTGATTTCAAATAAGTTATTATTATTATTTTTAAAATTTAGCACCACTTTTTGTAGGTTTCTTTCGCGGACCGCAATCCGACACACGTCATACATATATTTGGGAGGTAAGTTCTCCATGCATTTTTACGTGGAGTTTTAGACAGTTTTTGCTGTTCATGCGGAAAACTTCAATATGAGTAAAAATCCTTTTCCACGTCAATAAAACCTAAAAATGTATAGATACCTGAAATAGAAGCACTCAAAGTAGTTTTAAAACTGAAAAATCTATTAAAGTGTTTACCAAAAAAGTGTGAAGGCAAGAGACTTAAAATATCAAGCACTCAAAGCAGTTCTTTCTAACATTCGAATTTAGATAAAAGGCCTTAGTAATAAAAAGCTTCTGAGTGGAACAATAATAGAGTGCTACAATAATTTAATTGTCTGCTAAAGAAATTCGATAAATTGTACTTCAAAAATAGGCGGAGGTTCTCAATTCGACTGTATTTTTATTATGTTTGTTACCTCAGAACTTTTGACTGGGTGGTCCGATTTTAATTTGGTTTAGTTCTGACAACGAATCCATGAAAATTCACGAAAAAACTATTAAAATTTAAGTCGGTTTATAGTTTTTTAAAACAAAATTAATTATTAACCGTCAGGAACTTGTCAACGAGTTTTATTACTGCCACGTTCATATATTATGTGCTGTGACCACATATATCGCGGTGCAAATTCTAAGCTACCAACCCACGGGTGTCGTTAGAGGCGACTAAAGGATATCTCCCGGGGCGGACATTCTCCTCTCGCAGAACACTTCTAACAAAGAATTGCGATCCCCAACCCACATGCCCAGCGTGGGAAGTAAGGACCCCTATTATATAAAAACCAATAACGCGCACAGGGGGAGCCTTTTATTTATTTGTTTAATTCAGACTTTTGAGGTTGAGGATATATATATCCTAAAATGTTTAACCATTTATTTGACCTATGAGCGCTGTGGCCCAAAATAATTACAAAAACGGAACCAAAACGTTGTGGCCATTTTGGCCGTTTTCTACTTCGATCTCCTTAAGAGGTCATTCACGTCATCTTAAATAAGTATTCAAGTTTATATAAAGTAGACTCTCTGAAAGTTTGACTATTCTTTGAACAATATGTTTCCGTATTTCCATTGAAATATTTTCTCCGCATCCCATAACTCGAACATGTCAACGTGGGTATTCAGTTCAGATTAGGTTGGTTGGTACCTACTACAAAATGTAAATTTGCTTAATGTAGGAATTGCTTTTAAAATATCTTGCAAATTGTGCTTTGTAGGGAATTGAATAGTTTTATTTGGCACGAATGTGTAATGTAAATATTAGTTCCGGTTTGTAATTTTCTATACCTACATATGTTATAAAAATATCAATCAATAAAAGTATACAAAAGTAGGTACTTTGGCACCCTAAACGGTGTCAAGAGTCAAATCGTTTATTTTTACTTACGAAATAATCACTTAGAGAAGTAATTTTTTTTGCTAAATGAACAGCTTGATAAATAATAATTAATATCTAACACCTAGACATACTTGAGAAGTCTAAGTATAAACAATAAACAATTTTGGGTCGGTGAATGTCCTATGTCCTTAGGTTTCTCTATATTTAAAAATACCTACTATAAACAGGGCAGAATAAAAAGAAAAGACTAAGCATTCACGTTCGTAAAAGATATCTAGAACAGAATAAAGAATATATTTAAACGTTCAGAAAATTAGAATTAAAATGTTTCCGATAAACAAATTAAAACATTTCCACTTGTTTTAGTACTCAGCCGGTAGAATTTCTAGTAAAAAGTGAGGCAAATATGCAGCCATTAGCCTGACCAAATTGTGGAAACCAATGTTCGCTGCTAGAAACCCCATGGGACACTTTTGTTTCTATTTAGCTGCAGCCTGCTATTTCCAGATTTTCCTACACGAAGACGGTAAAAGATTTTTCCTTCAACATTTTGTAATAAAAATGCAGTTTTAGTTTATGCATGAAAAATGTTTCAAGAAACCCATTTAAAAATTACTCTATTGAGCTTTTGAATTAAATTTTCATTGGATAATTAAAATGATATCACACTAATATTATAAATGCGAAAGTTTGGATGGATAAATGGATGTTTACCTCTTCACACCAAAACAACCGAACGGATCGGGCTGAAATTTTGCATACTACCTGTATTATAATCCTAAAATCAAACACAATACATTTTATCCCATAAATCAGTTCCCATGGGATATTAAACGTTTCCATAAAAACAAAGATAGATTTGTAATAATTCTGAAAGCCCGGATCATCTTCTCATAGCCAATGGAAATTGCTAATAGATTATCAATTAATCCTCTCAAGTTATCGGTCGTGGGTAAACAATCAAGGTATAATATTGGTAGTAGTCCGGAGTAAGGATCATAGTAAGGTCCAGTCACTTTAACAATCCACCTCAGATTTTTTTAAATATGAATATCTTTATATAATATTATATTTATATAAAGCTGAATTTTCACATATTGGCAGTTTAAAAGTTGTCTCAAAAGTCTTAAAATGATGAAAAGTCTTAAGATGATGACCTACCAGTCTATAGTCGTAAGTTATCCAAGTTCAGATGAAAAAAAAACAGTTTTTCGCGATTTTATCGGTTTCTATTGCTTCAATGATGTTTACATCCATAAGTAGAACAGAAAACTATGACAAATTTTATTATATCACGTGAGTTATAATAACCCACATTTTGTAATTATATGTCGTAACTTCATTCTCCATGTAAAATCATTTAAAACGTATTTTTTTTAACCTACATACAGATCGCATCGCACGTTTCTAAGAGTTTCTAACTTGACTTCCTTTTTAAATTTACGCGCCATTGCTGCGCTGGAAGCACCTCTTTTAGAGTGCTTATTTAATCATGTATTGCATTATGCATTTATAGGCAAACTATTTCGTGGGTACTACTTACTCTAAGGTGCCAGCACGGCTGTCACTCTGTCATAAATTTTGTCAAAATAATCCATCGCACTCCGATAGGCCACGGAGCGCTTTATCCGGCCATCATCGCGTCCCGGAGGAAACTGCTAATTGATTAGCAAACCAATAAGATTATCCGGATTCAATAGTGGCGGGAACAGGCGAAGTTCCGGGAATCAACTAATTTAAGCTAGGGTTGGGGGAGATTCGATAGTTTTGCCATCGATATTTTTAAACAGCCATTGGAATAAACCTGTGAGTAGGCAACTAGGTACAACATCTTTGTCAAACAGTGATATAAAAATATTCTCTTAAATACCTTAGTAGGAAACTTTTATTTTTCTGTAAAATTTTGTTACTGTCTTGGCTAGCTTGTCTTAAAATAAGTTAACTACTTATCTTAAAATAACTAGTTAAGTACAATCTAAATATTCAAGAAAAAATAATAAATTTTTCATTAAATTATTGGTGTCTTTATTACTTGAAGGATTAGTTGACACAAAAACTAGATTAAATAATTTGAAAGGACATACCTCAGATGAATAAAAAAGCAAGATAGAGTTTCGCCGGCCGACTCACCGATGGCGGCAAAACTAAGCTTAGCCGTGTACATACACAGTTACACGCACAGACATAAAACGAAACTAAGCCATACCTTGTCAGTCGACAGCTATGCCGGCGCGCGGAGTGTCACGATATAATATTTCGTATTTTTTACAGAAACAATGTCAAATTGTGTTGTAAAATGGTGTAAAAACCAATATTCAATACACAAGAAGTAGGATGGAATCACATTTCATACTTAAGTAAACTTAAAAACATATATTTTTAGTAAATCAACTTTATAAATTATCATGACAACTTGGAACACAAAACCGCCACAAGTGCTGCCAACACTAAGCGTCACAAAAGTTCCCGTTTGTTGAGGAAGTTATGAATGTGACGTGAAACGTAATGTTATGTTTTAATTTACTTAGGTACCTATTTTTTTTTACCCGACTACCAACGGAGCATGAATAAATAAGGTTGGCTTCGTTTGTATGTTTGTAAGTAGCCGATTTTATTTTCTCACGTAGCGCTACTATAAATGAGGAGTCTAATGATTCGTCTTGATGCCCCGGTAGTTATAGGATAATTAATAACATCAGACGAAATTGGGGTCTAACGAGATATCGTGGTCTAAGTGGGTCTAAAAGTTAAATGTTAGTAAATAATGTAATGAAAGCAGAGTGATAGTTAGTGAAAAGCAATATAAATCAGTTGATAAAAAGATTTTAAAACGATTTATTGGCAAAGACAACGTTTTCTCTAACTTGGAGAATGAGCACAGTTATGCTGGCCAAGAGCATAAAATAAGCGATGCATCATCGAAAAATATTTATGAACCTAATACGTTTCCACCATATTTCGAAATTGGAAACAATTTTCAGAACGGTGGACAGTAAATGACAGTTCTACAGAAAACTTACGCAATATAAAGGCCATTAAAACCAATGTTTGATATTACTGTTGTTTTATTGTCCCCCTTTTTGGTCGGAATAAACATACCTACTTATATAATACCTCTAAGTGAGGTAAATATACAATTTGAAAAAATGTCATCTTATCTACTATTTACTTATCCATTCATTCTGCTAATACAATAAAATATTAGGGGTAATTCGTTTTTACCACACGGCAACACTCATCAAACGCGCACATGTTTACGAAACCGGCATCAGTTTGTCGGCCGGCGTCACTCTGTCTTGTTTTTTTACCTCGTCTGAGGGACATACATGTTGCCATCCTTTTATTCCATAAGATAACGAAGAAATGGCGACACTTTATTTATTTATTTATTTAAGTATTTATAAATAAGTTTAGTTTATTTTAGAGATTGAAATTAAAACATAAGAACAGGAAGTTAACCTCGGTCTCCCCCTGTTATTCGCCCTATTATCATTAAACCCGGCTTTTATTATAATGGTGTCCACACTAGGCATGCAGGTTGGTTCGATGGTAGAACATTTTTGCAGTTGTCACTGCTGGCCACCCCCGGTGGATATCCCTTATTTGCCTCTTACGACACCCGCGGGAAGGGTTGCAGTGGCGCAAATTCTAAGCTTCAAAACTATCGATATCCTTATCCAGCTCTAATAATAATCACTCGAGAAATGGACAAAATGACATTATTGTTAGATAGATTGTCAGAATAGCTGTTAATAGCTCTAAATTGAGCTTTGGCTCCAATTTTGCCCCTCCTAATTCTATGATTTTATTTATTAGCTTCTGAGTTACATATCCATAGGGAGCTCTGATGTTTGTTGTGCGTTAAACTTTACAAGCCAAAACCACCAAATATTAGATACTTTTGTGCTAAGGTAAGGTAGGTATCTACATTCATGCTACATCTGAGTGACTTATGTGGCTTGTTGATAATGATGATAGAGAACATGACAGTTTATTGGGTATTAAAACGGGGTTGAACTGTCTAATTCAGGCAGGAACCCCATGGTTCAGCAGTGCAGACATATAAGTCACTCAGATGTAACATGAATGTAGGTATACCTACCTTACCTACCCATGCACGGATGGACATGCAACCATGGATGGGGTTGATGCCTCAATGAGACAGTTCAGCCCCGTTTTGTGTCTGGCCTCCGGTACCTAATGAACTGTCATGTTCTGTCTATTTGTAGCAAAAAAAAACTGGAACGAAGCTGTTAGCCACCAAAAGTCCTCCTCCGATACTTCAAGGAGCTGGGCTGGTTAGGGCCTGCTCAGGCATGGGGATAATGTACAATACACTCTTATGCGAGATGTCCTTGCAGATCTTTGTACCCCTGCTCAGAATTAGGATAAGAATTTAGGTACCGCAGAAAGTCTAACGATACCTACTATTTGATCGCCGTTAGACAGAAAACGAAAACTTTAAAGTTTTCATACAACCATACTATCATAGTGAACGTTTCTGTATCACATAAGATTAGATAGGAAAGGCATATTGATCCTGAAATAACAAAAAAGTCTTCTTTCTACCCGGAAATCACAAGCGAAATTGCGACTACAAATTCTGTTCTTCAGACGTTCTATAAATAGCAATCATGTCACATCAACTCACAAGATCAAATACGGACCCAAATCCGAAAGCCCCGAATTAAAGCCTTCAAATAAAAGTTTCGGGCTTCGGTCGGGAACTTCCAGACTATTCATAAGACATCATTATTCAAATCGGATGGTTCGTCTCAATTGTCTGAAGTACGTGCTTTCACGAGCCTTTCTATCTACAGGGTGGAGGGAATAGCTAGGTGGAGTCAAACTTTATGATGGCTTGGAATTTCTAAAAATTAGGTATAGGTGTCGATTCTGTGTTTTAGGATTCCTAACCTAAATTTTAAGATTTCTAAATTTTATATGCTAGGTAGACCTAAAAATTATTGTAGTTATTCTCTATAAAGGTCCTAAAAATACCTATACGTTTTTCAAAATCGCAAAACCTCTCTGAGTTGAGTGATTGGGATTTTGCTGCGAGCAAAATATGTTTTTTTTTCTAAAATGTTATTTTAAAATACTTCTTTACATGGGTCAAATCGATACTAGTTTAAAATCGTTAAATTTTAATCATGACCTAATTAGATGCCTGCTAAAATTAGGTAGACGTTTCTAACCATAGCTAAAATGTAATGCAAATAATAGGGTTAAAGCTACTTATAACTAAATTAAGCTATTTTAGATCTATCAATCTAATTTTAGAGCTGTCATCCTAATTTTAAACCCGTTTGTTTAATTTTTCAAGGAATATGGTTATAGCCATTTTAACTAAATTGAGTTGTTTTAGGTCCGTCAGCTTCATGTTAGAGCTGTCATCCTAATTTTAAACGTGTTAGTCAAATTTTACGCCCATAGAATCGTTTTTATCTATTTGAAATTCCGAAATCCTAATTTTAGCTAATCCTAAAACAACAGAATCGACCCCATGGTTTCGGCCTTTAAGGTTGTCGCACATAATTACGAAATAAGCCTTATATAGGCTTAAACTAGTAACATTTATTTAGATACATTTAAAGCTTTGCGCTCATTCATCTAACGCCGCGCCGCCACTACCGCGTAGCAAAAAGTTTGCATTTAAATATACTTGTGATATTTTAAAGATAACGAATATAATGCACCTGATTTTGGGCTTAAACTCGTTATCTTTAAATACATTTTACAGTGAAAAAAATGGCTTCCCACAAGTTTACAACGAGTGGCATCTAATCATGATGCCGTTAATATGATATGCATTAAGCCTGTAAATGTTACGAGTTGAAACCGATATTTGAATGTACATTTTTGTGTGCGCGTGTGCCGTGCGCCTCTGTTCTACAACGACTTTTACAAGTTTACTGACATACTTGCTAACCGCTACCGTGACTGTAAATTTTATATAATGTCATGAGTTTCAGCCTATAATTATAATAGGGTTAGACGGGTGAAATATGGCTAAATATGGGCTTTGAGAGAAGACAAGGCGTTATAGCGCTATAATGTACTACGCAGTGGACCTGATGTTGGGCTTTTGAATGAATTTTTACTAATGTTTATTTTTTGCGGCAATTCAACCTTTATACCTCTAAAGAAAATGAAGATATATAATATAATGTGATAAATTGAAAAGAAATATTTTTTGTATTTTTTTGGTATGCAAAAAAGTGTATTGTATTTTAAGCTTTTACTTAACTTTGATTCTAACTGCGCGAATACCATGGTTTACTTCACCTCCTGTTCTTGCAGCGCCCCTTCCACCCTTCGTTTCGAGTCCGTCCGTTCTGCCTGGGCACAGAAAGCGTTAAACAACCCCAAAAGAACTGATGCAGCTTACCTCTCTCAGCTGTAAAAGGGTTGCCTGACAGTATCGACATGATCTGTGTTATCTATTCAGTATTCGTGCGAAAGTTGGAAAAACTTTGGTTTCCAAGTTGCCTCAGTCTATCGAAATCACTATTGGGGAAACCCTGTTTGGGGACAATTCCTAAGGGTGCATATTTTTTGGAGCGGATTTGACAGCTTTTAGAGAAAAAATCTCGCGCGGAGCAAACATTCGATAGAGAAAAACAAGCTGTTTTTTCAGATATAAAAAGACTTTCTTACTTTTTGTGCGATTTCGAAAAATGAAGAAGGTTCTGTGTTCCGCGGTATGTATATTTTTTATGTATGTCCGTCAATTTCTCCGGTGTACGAATTAACGATTACTTTTAAATATCTGAACGGATATTTTATTAGTATGGGCGTAAGAATAGATAAACAGAGTTATGGATAGAATAGATAATACATCCAAATGGGCGTAGCAAACCGCCATTCGCTATAAACCGAATCGAAAACAATTGAAAGATTCGAGATTGTGACGTAAAATATTTACAAGTTTCTGCTAGCGGCTTCACACGCGATGTTTAAAACGTTTTTAACCGACTTCAAAAAAGGAGGAGGTTCTCAATTCGATTGTTTTTATTATGTCGTGTGTACGTGTTACCTCAGAACTTTTAACTGGGTGGTCCGATTGTCATGATTCTTTAATTTCTTATTTCTTTTATTTTTTATTTGAAAGCTCTTTATTCCCCCGTGGTCATTAATTTGGTCCAGTTCTTACAAAAAGATCTATAAGAAAAACTATATAATTGAAATCGGTTTTTAAAACAAAATCAATTATTTGGTTATTTCTATCTGAGTTTCTATAGCCTGGAAATAGATTTATGGAATAAAAAGTAACATTAATTTCATTCCGGGCATAGAACTACCTATATGCAAATTACAATTATGAGAGTGATGAAGTAACAAACATCCAACCAAACTAACGCACTTATACCTATTAATAGTGTGACCAGGTTCCGTCCCAATCTAACCGCGAGCGTATTATAACAATGTCTCTAATGTGAAAAATGTTGTTCCATACCATAAACAAAGAAACATGCAATAAGCTTACCACACCACCATGTAATTTACCAAAGTATCCCTAAAATTACTCCATAAACCCCTCTTCATCCACAATGGTATGTTCCAAATGTTGCAATCAACTACCCTCTTTAATAAACGCCGTGATTTGCCATGGTGCTGCCATCTGTTGCCCCTCGGTGCATTTAAATCACGATCCAGATAAATAGAGCATGGAAAATGAAGGAAAATTACTATTGGTAGAGAAGTTTAAGGAAAGAAAAAAATCACAAGTGACATCTTTTTTAAAGAAACTAAAAATACAAAAAAACAAACAATCTTTCCTGTTTATAATATTAGTTGAGAGTATAGATAAAGCATTTTGGTATTTTATAACTTGTAACTAGCCCTATTTACCATACATTACTGTGTAGTGAACAGGTGAACATTTTGTATGTCAGTCAGATGACTGACATACAAAATGTTCACCTGTTGTTGTATTTTTTAAGCACCGAGTAATTATAATATAGTATACCAGACACTCCACACACTATCATCTAGCTCTAGATGCTACCATCATACTAGAAATAAATGGGTACTATATCTAGTACTATCGTACCCATCTATTTGTAGTAAAAAAACAAAATCATACAATTGTCAGTTTAGAAAGCAGTTTGCAGTTTACAAAATTATAAAAGAAGGTGTGTTCTTTTTTACCCTATGTATTATAACAACGAACTTGTTATAATACATAGGTCTCTGGTCTCTTTTTTCTTTGCAAGTTGTTAGGTTTGATGTATTTGTATTATTATTATACGTTCTTTCTTCTTGCTTATATTCTTCGTCTCTATACCAGAAGCTGCTGGTGCAAGGGCAGATTACTCCCTGCTCTGTGAGCTACCAAATGTCCTGTGTAATGCGATTCGTCCCGGGTGTATCGGAATTAATTACATTTTATACTACTTTTATACTACCGTGTTACCATAAACGTGATTAATACATTCTTCTGATAATAAATTATCTCTAAGAGAAGCCCCATTACGTGCTTAAAGCAGTTTCACATATTTTTATTTGATTAAAAAGTGTCAAAATGAAACAAATAGCCAGATTGGGTTGCGTCCAAATTACTCGTATTTACAGAATGTAACAAAAAGTATGGATCAACTTTCAGGAGTGGTCCAGATTAGGTCACAGAACTGAGGAAAAATATTATGAAAAATGGCAACGAATAGTCAAACGCAACTCAAAAGCGCGTCTCAAATGACGAGGTTTTGTATTTTTTTTTATGAAAAACAGTACTTTTGCTGTTTTTTATAGTATACCACAGAGGTTTGATTATAAATTTGGGCTTGTAATCAAACCTCTGTGGTTTACTCTATGTTACTCTATGGTGTTAACGACCACAAGCCCAAGTGACCATTTTTATGACGAGTTCTATACCTTACCCAATAAAAAAATAGGTACCAAAAACCCAACAAAAAATATTGGGTACATTTTTTAAACCGTATTTTTGTGGCGCAGCCTTGTGTAGGCTGTTCTCAGAGCGGCCATTGCTCCGCCATCTTTATTTTAATATGATTTTATGCCATAACAAGGTTTTTAACTGAATAGGGAATATTCACATACATAATATCTGTTAGTAGTTGCGTTTGAGTATTTCTGGGTTACTTTTAGAAAAAATAAAAGAAAATAACCACTAGGCAAGGCAATGACCGATGACTTGTGTTATTGTCATATATCTGAGAATTTTTCGAAATATTTTTTTCCGTGTGCTGTTATTGAAGCTGAGCGCCCACTGAAAGTTTGCTTCTTACTTTTTGTTCCACACTGAACGTCATACATCCATGCTATTTGGTACAAGTTTGGCGACAATATTAAACAATTTACTATGAACTCATGCTCTATCCAACAATAATTAAACTCTTTGAAGTTCATATAACATTATTACATTCTGAATTATGTCGTTTTGTGAAATAAACTTTTTTCTAAGCTCAAAACTCATTTAGTTTCACAGGCAGAAGCAGATATAATAATTCATGTCCACGCAGTGCCAATGCAAGCCAATCTTTGGCACTGCCATATCTTTACACTTCGCTTCACCGAGAAACTTGTGGAGCCTGAACAAGAGAGGTAGCGCATTCCTTGAATTAAACTAGACCGATTTTCTAGGACTAGATATTTGTAGTGATATAGATATTTCTAGTGTGATAAATACTAGAATATTTAGGTAAAAGGTTAACGTGATGGATGGTGGTGGATTGCCGTGATGGTCTAGCACGTTCATAAGTTCACGTATTAGATAAAGATAAGTTAGTTTTCTTCTATTTACTTATTTCAGAATGAGAAATAAACCAACGCTGCGTTTAATTTGAAGATTTTTAACAATTCAAAAAATTGTTACAATCTCGAAGGGACAGTCCGATTTTATTCTTTTGTAAAGTGTGGCAGGCAGTATTCATTTAATGTGAATCATTTCTGTTGAAAGTTCAAAGCATTTTAATGTAAAATCAAATAAAATCCCAAAAATTTTCGGCTTCGACGAAATTACCTATAGAATTTTAGAAATCACCCATAGTCAAAATCGTAGTATCTTAGATAATATAGTATTTATGTATATAGTCTCTTGGTCATGTTGTAATTAACTAAAGATGGCTTAATCTTTTTCTCAAAAATATGCACACGTACCCACTTAACATTGTCTCTCTCTCCCAATAAGGTTTGCTGGAAGAGAACTCTTTTTAGGGTTAAGCTCGCCTTTGCCATTACTTCTCTACTGTATGTTTTTAGTGCAATGAAGAATTAAGAATTAAGAATGCAATAAAGAATTAAGAAAACTATAATTACCAAGCATCTTTACATTTTAATGTGACTCAAAATTAAATAATGTTCAAGCAAGGCACCACCTAAGCCGTTCTAAACTCTTCTTACTTACGAAGTTAGGTTGGTGGGCCAGTTAACTGTGGCTTGGCTCTATTTGCCGAGGACATAGTTTGGGTTGTTATTATAACAGGACGTAGTTTAGGTAGGTAGTCAACTTGAAACCGGGATTATTCCATGACCTATTTTATGGTACAGTCAGCTATTTTAGTACCTTGTCGATACATTAGGTTTTCTGGGACCGGAAAAAAGGCTCCTTCACATGTCGTTACCATAAAAAAAACTGAAAAATTGTTTTAAGTTTATTCGTACACATAACATACGACATTAATTTGAGATGAATATAATTATATAAGGTTGGTACCTTCATTTTAAATTTAAAAGCAAAGCAATACTAGAAAAGTTCATTTCAAATTGTAGAATAATATGTGTATATAATAATATATAATGTGATGGTACATGCCATCGGCAAAGTAGGTAACCGAGCGGCCCTTATTTTTTTTTATCTTATTCAGAAATCCCGAACGTGAGGAGGTTGGTAATAAATAAATTTCTCCCACGTCAATAACAAATCCAAAAAGCTACAAGGAACAAAGCATTTTTAGCGAGACTTCATTCTCGCAATAGGCAATTAATTCTATAGGGTCTATTTTAAGACAAAATACTCATACAGACCAATGCAGCTGCGATCCATAAAATAGCTTCATAGGATATTTGGCTATTGAAAAGGATCTTTCTTTGTGACCATAAAATATTAAACAGATGCACCAAGCATTGTTTGCGTCATCGTGCTAAGTTCTGCGTATTGGACCGACACGTGTTTGGGTTTCAAAAAGACCCCAACGCTCTGATGTGAAAGTTGGATTATTATTGTACATTTAATTAGGTTTAATGAATGATAACTTTTAGTGGCATGATTTTATATAAGGCTTATAATATAAGGCATGTAACATTATTCATTCTCGTTGGAGACGTCACAACGAAAATGAATAAACTAATTAAGATACATATCTCATCTGTATTATTAAATTGACATGCCATACAATTGGCGAGATTGGAAGTTAACTGTCACGAAAGGACAGAGATTATGGTTATCTTTCCGGTGATAAGTTATTTCACTTTTATCTAATGTTTCTTTTATTTTCATTATTTTAAGTGAAATGGACTATGCGACGTGTAACGACATCTTGTGGCAGATCTCTCAATCGATGAGAGAGGGAGAGAGGTTGATGATCTAAGCGAGAAGGCGCAAGGAGATAACGTGTACCCTGGAGGTAGCGGGGGTGGCGCCAGCGCAGGGTGGTGCCTGCGTTACCCTTGGAGAGGGGTAGCTCGGGACAGACGCCACGATCGAGTGGAGAGATACGGAGGTCTCGAGGTTCTAACACGGTGCAGAGGTCGTTATGTCTGAGTAATAGCTTTCGGAATAGTGTTGATTGATACGCGGTCTAGAGATCTAACGTCAGTGTTTTCCTTTGATTGTATACATTATTTCAAGAGTAGTTTTAGCATTAGAGATAAAATCTGTGTTGAACGTGTGTTCCTGTTTCGAGTATAAAAGCTAAGTTTGATATATAATTGTTGTATACATACGATTGATGTTGGTGACTCTAATATATAGCATACTGAGAGCCCGAGAGGCCCATTTGGATAACATAATCAGAACTCACTGTTACTGAAATCAATCGTGTTATTTACTGTTCATTATTGTGCTCTCCACAGAGAAATCCCGCCCATCTTTGAGGCCATTTCCCCGTAAAACTCTACTGAGTTCATAGAGCGACTGTGTTTCGCAATTTACATAACTATTCTCTGATTGATTCTGGGTACAAGGTTAGTGTAAGCCTTCAGCTTTCAATAGCCTTGGAGGCGCTGTTATTGAGACAGAACGGGTCGCCTATTAACTTAAAACCTTGGTTTCGTGCTTACACAGCTACGTAACAAAGCTCTAAGTTACAGCACCAGGGTGGCAGAATCAATCAAAACCTATAATTGTTTAATCATTTATTGTATGTTTCCTTGTGCATCCTAGGATTAAGTTCTGTCTATTTTATTGCCCATTTACTGTATTTGTGTGTGTGTGTTATATGTATTAAACAATACTAAATTCCTGTCAATCAGTTTGTTTACATTTCATATTAATTTGCCCTACAAGTTAGAGATTTCGTAAAGCTTACGCTACTCAATTAAAGTCTAGGTTAATTAAAAGCCTTAATCAAAGGACAAATCACTCTAAATAAAGAATGAGCCTTCCTGACAGCCAAGTCACTCAGAGTTACAGAAATGGATTGATACTCGTTTGAATACTTACTTACTACGTCAATAAGAGCATTATCTATACTGAAATTGATTTGGTCTATTCTAGTAGAATGTAACACATGCGTAGCCCACATGGCGGTGCGTATGTAGCAGCAGGAGGCCTCCTCATAATTAAAAATATAAATCCACATACACATCATATTGATGTAAGGCTGCCCTCTGGTAAAGTCCATAAACCGAGAGACACAGGCATATCGAACGAATTAAGAACCAATCAAAAGGCCATTAATCTACCTGAGGCTCAGCTTAATTGACTGGGGCCTTCCTTTTACATGGGTAAGAACTGTGCCGCACAACTTAAAACACACTGCTCTATACGGTATCAATCCATAAACTGTACGTGTCTAAAAGTTCAATAAGGTCATTGATATAAGCTCTCAACAAATAGATGAGCTGTAGATGCTATTAATAAATTTAATCTGGTGTTCCTACAAGCACATAGGCCCGGGTCCGTTACATTTGGTGCTCGTGAGCAAGGATCTAGTGAAGTGCGAAGCGGTAGCCTCGCTGCTAGATAAAATCTGGTGAATTAAAAACATAAAAACACAACGTAGACTTAAATTTTGACGATCACAAACCCAGATTTATTTTATCAACTTATGATAAGTTGTTGCAAGCATAATAATATGCTATGTTTAGCTAAAAGGCAAATAAATAGCTTGCCGCTAAACCAATTTATGACCATTTAACATTAAATATTGAAAGATTGAACAGACCTAATTCTTATACCAAAGACCTTATGTTGAAGCGATGGTGGCATGTCATTTTTACTTGTTGGGCAAAAATAATTACACGGTTATTCACGAAATGACTAAACCATATACGACACAGAAATTTAGTACATGTCGATACATTTAAGGCTTACAGTGCATGATGGTGTTGGTGTTAGTTTAGCGTATCAAGCAGACGTGGAAAAAGCTATGCCACAAAGAACGATTATTTTTGATAAACCACTTTTCTAAGTCTCAAAATAATAGAGACATACATAAATGAAAATCGTTATAATAGACAAAATAGAAATCACAACATCAAAGTTACGTTAGGATTCACGAAAAAAATATAATTTAGAATCTAACCTGCCGTGTCAATCAATTGCATTTGATTCGTAAGAATAAGTAAACTGCCTTAGGAAATGGAATTATAAGCTAGCAAATTAAATGTTTATGCAGACAAAAGCACAGAGTACATATTATTTGGATAAAGAATCATGATCACAAATAATCACAAACCTATTATTAGGCTACATAGCGAGCGAAAATATTAACAAACCTAATAACTATCGAGTACGGCTTAGTTTTAAAAAGTAGTGATTATGAAAATATTACCTTATTTGAGGGTGGTTACAACTGTATGAAACAAATCCTAGCAGTGATTGTATTAAGGGACTGATAATATTTTAAGGGACACAATCCTAGAATACTTGGAATAAAACTGGTCATGAACGGTACGAACGAAAGGAAAGTTCAATTGTTTATAGACGGTTCACGGAACTGATTCGTGGGATAGCTACTCGTACCATGGCTTTGTAACTAGACCGATGGTCAATGCCAAGTGTTAGTAGAGCAATTCAATTAGGTACAAATTATTTACGAAAAGGAAATGTTGACATTGCAAAACCATAGTTCGGTAATCCCTCTCATACCTAGAAAGACACAACGTACAACGCTGTTGAAATAAAAAAAACACAAAGTGATAATATTGAACAGGATAGAATCCTCTTATATTACGTTATTTTCCAGTACTCTATAAGTCTAGACTAGGCTAGGTCAGTTGAGATTGGACTGAGATGGTGTGACACAGTGAGTGGCCTATCTGAGAGACTGAATGCAATGGGTTCGACTCCCAACACTCGGTTAATACCCGATAAAACATAATCATAATCAAAAAATGATGAAAACCAGTTTAAAACATAATACAGCTGGTTAAGACTCCCAACATTCTGCTAATCTGTATTACTAATTATAATTTATATTGATCGATGAGACCTCGCAATTGATTAAAAGACAAAAAAAAAGGGAATAACTTTTATAAAAAGACGGTATGGTTCGACTCCTACCATAATACAAATGGCTGTATTTATATAGATATTTAAATCGATGAAGGTTTAATCAAGATGTAGGAGACAAGAGTTCGATTCTCTTGCTGAAATGATGTTTATACAACAATATTAATACCTATAAATGAAATTTGTAAAGGTTAGCTGAATGCTTAGAAGACCACTTGTTCCAATAAAAGAGACGATCGGAGCGGATAATTTATATATAAGGAAGGAACTTGTCCAATTTCCACCATAATACATAAGGCTGTATTTACATAGATAGATTAATTTATGAAGGCTTAATTAAGATGTACACGGACAAGAGACAAGAGTTCGATTCTCTTGCCAAAATAATGTTTATAATACCATATTTCTATAAACGAAATAAATAAAGGTCAGTTTAATGCTTGAATTAATAAAAAAAAGACAATCCAGAATGATGTTTTATATGAAAGGAAGGTATTGGTTCGACTCCTACCATAGTTCAAAAGGTTGTATATTATATACGTCGACAAATGGATTAATGAAGGTTTAATTCAAAGTAGAGGACAAGAGTTCGAGCCTCTTGCGGAAAAGATGCTATCTGTAGGCATGCTTATTCCTTTAATAAATAATAAATAAATAATGCTGGACAATTCACACAGCATCATCTAGCCCCAAGATAAGCAGAGCTTGTGTCACAATCAAGTCTTTAATCATAATAAAGAGGAATAACTTTAAACATATTCTACTTCAATTACATTATGAAAGCTTATTGTTATGTAATTAAATAGTAGATTTAAATAAGTTAAATAAGTTACAACCCATGAGAACATGATTAAGGCGAATACATTGTTGAACAGACGAAAGTCAAATAAAATCAAAAGCCAGCATTATAAGGTATCGCATAATACTAGTTATAATAATTATAAGAGATTACCCAAGCATAACGAAAACTTTATAGCAATAAGCAACGTCCGCAAAGTGATATGCAATAACGAGGGCTGTTATCGCTTACAAATAAAGCTCAAGGATAATAAAACTATCGTAGAAAGGGATGTATTGTTGCATAAGTGAAATTATTAAATCAGCTATTGATCTGATTAATGATATTTTTAATTTTAATTTTTTTTATTTGTGCATAACAAATAAGTAAGTTAGACTGTAAGTTTCACTCAGAAGCACGATAAGCAGTATAGCTGTACGTCACGTGACGACGTAAAACAACGTAAGTGACTAGAACCTTATAAGTCAAAACAATAATAATTGATGATAAAATTGAGATTGGAACCTTTTCAGCTCAAAGGTTTGGAACAAACATACAAATAATGGTTCGAAATAAATTGTGCTAATATGGAGATTGATATAAAAACTCGCACTTTATTTGTATTCTGAACAGGAATAGAGGATAACCTAAATTAATTTATTGCAAACTAGTCACACAAAATGCCTAGTGTGTTAGAACAAGTTGATGATTGTTATCGCAGTGTTAAGCGACTAGTTAAAAAAACTATACATTTATGAAGGATAGATCGATTGCTATGACAATATTCGATGACTTAAATTGTCTTTATGGGTTAAGACAGCGTTGAAATGCATGTGGAAGCAAGCTATGGCAATTTTAATAAGACATTAGTTCTCGTATGAGACAATAGATGGAATCCTAGACTCGTTCAGTGAAATATCAGAAACGGTGTCAAATTAAGGATGTTGTTACTTGGGCCACATTAAAGTCAGGAGCTGACTTACAACTATTGTGACTTACAACCATTGCCACAATTATTGTAAATACAATATGGATAGGATTCCGCGAAGTATCAAACGAAGGTGGAGAGATGAGATGCGATTTCATCGCTATAATTATGATTGTATATTTACATTGAAGTTTGATAACTGTTTAGGTCAGAGCTTGGTTAGTAAGGTTGTTTTAGGTAGGTATATAGGCTCATAGAAGTATATACCATGGGCGATAATAACATTAAATAAAGTTAGGTAGGAGAAAGATGGATAAATAGTTTCTGAGTACATTTAGATGTTAATCGTAGCTTAAGGATACCGATGGTTTGAGGGTGGCCAGTTATATAAGGTAGAAGAAAATTTCATCTTCCATGGATGAAAGCGGTTGATGATGTTGTTGGTGATCATGTTGGATGATCAGCCTCAGTATGTCCAGTCTGAGGGTGGACTTAGCTCAGAGGTGTTATATTGATGATGATTTGATTGGAATTGGAACACAAATACCTAGGTACAATATAACTTAGTATAATATAAATGGATAAACTTAAACAGAACTCAAGGTATTCATGAGTTTGGGATATAGAGTAAGATGCGTGAGTAGTCTTATGAAAACTTCAGCACTCGGATTCTCTGCGTGTTTAATTTTCAGAGGGTGGAATGTGATGGTACATGCCATCGGCAAAGTAGGTAACCGAGCGGCCCTTATTTTTTTTTATCTTATTCAGAAATCCCGAACGTGAGGAGGTTGGTAATAAATAAATTTCTCCCACGTCAATAACAAATCCAAAAAGCTACAAGGAACAAAGCATTTTTAGCGAGACTTCATTCTCGCAATAGGCAATTAATTCTATAGGGTCTATTTTAAGACAAAAGACTCATACAGACCAATGCAGCTGCGATCCATAAAATAGCTTCATAGGATATTTGGCTATTGAAAAGGATCTTTCTTTGTGACCATAAAATATTAAACAGATGCACCAAGCATTGTTTGCGTCATCGTGCTAAGTTCTGCGTATTGGACCGACACGTGTTTGGGTTTCAAAAAGACCCCAACGCTCTGATGTGAAAGTTGGATTATTATTGTACATTTAATTAGGTTTAATGAATGATAACTTTTAGTGGCATGATTTTATATAAGGCTTATAATATAAGGCATGTAACATTATTCATTCTCGTTGGAGACGTCACAACGAAAATGAATAAACTAATTAAGATACATATCTCATCTGTATTATTAAATTGACATGCCATACAATTGGCGAGATTGGAAGTTAACTGTCACGAAAGGACAGAGATTATGGTTATCTTTCCGGTGATAAGTTATTTCACTTTTATCTAATGTTTCTTTTATTTTCATTATTTTAAGTGAAATGGACTATGCGACGTGTAACGACATCTTGTGGCAGATCTCTCAATCGATGAGAGAGGGAGAGAGGTTGATGATCTAAGCGAGAAGGCGCAAGGAGATAACGTGTACCCTGGAGGTAGCGGGGGTGGCGCCAGCGCAGGGTGGTGCCTGCGTTACCCTTGGAGAGGGGTAGCTCGGGACAGACGCCACGATCGAGTGGAGAGATACGGAGGTCTCGAGGTTCTAACACGGTGCAGAGGTCGTTATGTCTGAGTAATAGCTTTCGGAATAGTGTTGATTGATACGCGGTCTAGAGATCTAACGTCAGTGTTTTCCTTTGATTGTATACATTATTTCAAGAGTAGTTTTAGCATTAGAGATAAAATCTGTGTTGAACGTGTGTTCCTGTTTCGAGTATAAAAGCTAAGTTTGATATATAATTGTTGTATACATACGATTGATGTTGGTGACTCTAATATATAGCATACTGAGAGCCCGAGAGGCCCATTTGGATAACATAATCAGAACTCACTGTTACTGAAATCAATCGTGTTATTTACTGTTCATTATTGTGCTCTCCACAGAGAAATCCCGCCCATCTTTGAGGCCATTTCCCCGTAAAACTCTACTGAGTTCATAGAGCGACTGTGTTTCGCAATTTACATAACTATTCTCTGATTGATTCTGGGTACAAGGTTAGTGTAAGCCTTCAGCTTTCAATAGCCTTGGAGGCGCTGTTATTGAGACAGAACGGGTCGCCTATTAACTTAAAACCTTGGTTTCGTGCTTACACAGCTACGTAACAAAGCTCTAAGTTACAGCACCAGGGTGGCAGAATCAATCAAAACCTATAATTGTTTAATCATTTATTGTATGTTTCCTTGTGCATCCTAGGATTAAGTTCTGTCTATTTTATTGCCCATTTACTGTATTTGTGTGTGTGTGTTATATGTATTAAACAATACTAAATTCCTGTCAATCAGTTTGTTTACATTTCATATTAATTTGCCCTACAAGTTAGAGATTTCGTAAAGCTTACGCTACTCAATTAAAGTCTAGGTTAATTAAAAGCCTTAATCAAAGGACAAATCACTCTAAATAAAGAATGAGCCTTCCTGACAGCCAAGTCACTCAGAGTTACAGAAATGGATTGATACTCGTTTGAATACTTACTTACTACGTCAATAAGAGCATTATCTATACTGAAATTGATTTGGTCTATTCTAGTAGAATGTAACACATGCGTAGCCCACATGGCGGTGCGTATGTAGCAGCAGGAGGCCTCCTCATAATTAAAAATATAAATCCACATACACATCATATTGATGTAAGGCTGCCCTCTGGTAAAGTCCATAAACCGAGAGACACAGGCATATCGAACGAATTAAGAACCAATCAAAAGGCCATTAATCTACCTGAGGCTCAGCTTAATTGACTGGGGCCTTCCTTTTACATGGGTAAGAACTGTGCCGCACAACTTAAAACACACTGCTCTATACGGTATCAATCCATAAACTGTACGTGTCTAAAAGTTCAATAAGGTCATTGATATAAGCTCTCAACAAATAGATGAGCTGTAGATGCTATTAATAAATTTAATCTGGTGTTCCTACAAGCACATAGGCCCGGGTCCGTTACAATATGAGAAGCAGTAAATTTGTATAATAATAATAATGTCCGTTTCGCTTCTGTAGAAACAAAGCATCAAGATGAAAAAATATTTGATGGATCAGAGCCAAAATCAGAAAAAATAACATTCAACCAAAGATAGGCTTCGAACATTTGCTTGATGTTCGAAGAAAATAGGACATGAAAAGAAAAGAGGTACGTCCTTTTTGTTTTTCCCAAAGCTGTCCGTCCGTAGAAGAGTATTCATGAAATAAGGTCATGTGTGTCAAATTTTCATGAGAATCTATTTGCGTTTTATTGGTGTCCCGCATCGGGTTGGAATAAAAAATATTTTTACCGCACATCATAATATTTCCGCCGTTTCATGGTGTCATGAAATGTTTATGGCTTGCGTTTATGATCCGGTGATAAAGCTACCTTAGGTTGGGTTCAGAGGCAAATTATTGTGGGAATCGAAGGTATATTTCCTTAGGGGGAGATTGCAAGATACTCGTTATGATGATAAAAAGGGTAGAAACGATATCGTCCCACAATGTTTGAGATAAACATCTTGTGGCAAAGTCTTCGTTGGTAGTATCCAGTCCCTCAATAATCTACTTAGGTTAAATTAAAATGAGCGCGTTCAGGTTGCAATTGAACGCGTTCAATATAGGATTAACTAAGTTTAGCACTCTAAATAACTTGAAATTAGTTTAGCGCATTTTACCGACACAAAACTGATCAAGTTTAAACTCTAAACAGAGTTCAAGAGCTTTCATGTCACACAATAGGTATCTTCCCAGAACTCAATCAAGCTGAACTAGTTTTGGTAGCAAACGATGAAATCGGACCTTAATATACAGAAACCAGAAAGACCATAAAACAAGAAGTAAGTCAGTACAAGAACTTAAAAGATAAAATAATTACGATCATAAAACTATTGGTTTTCCTAAGTTTTGAATTAACCAGATCGTAACTTTCGACATTTTCCAATATCCTCTAGATATTAAAGTTTATAAAACTCGAACTCATCTTTTAAAAACTTTACCACGAAGAGGTCAATCTTTCAATCTACTATCTGGACAGGATATTCGAGATATCTAGTGGACTGTTGACCTAAATCGAAATATTCGCACTCCGTCGAGCACAAAATCAGTTCACAGTTGATTTATGCACCTACTCGGCGAGTTTTGAGGTCTATCTTGATAAATGGGCTCAGGGGGGGATTTAAAAAGTAGTTTAAACCGGAAAATGTGGAGTTGCGGTTATTTTTATAGGTTTCTGAAATTCAATTTAAAACTATTTGAAAATTTGTGGTTTTGTAATATTCCTCGTAAAATTTTCAAACGATTTTCTACGGTAATAGGTAAAATCGTCCGATTTTAGTTAACAAAAGTGTAACTGATAATTTTTCGAGGGAATCTTTATGAATAAATTGTTTAGTAAAACTGAACTCTATTAAAATTGTAATTGTAATTTATTCTATTTAGGTAATTATTATGAAGTTAGTAAGCAATGTAACATAAGTGATTCCAAAATGATTGACCACACAGAACAATACCCGTATGCATAAACTCACAATAAATGATATCATAACATACAGACGACTTGAGAACCTCCTTCTTTTTGGAGGTCGGTTAGCAAAAACCTAATAAGTAATAACCTCCAATTACCAAAAAAATTATTATTATTTTCTTTATTTTGTAGGGACCTACTTACAGTGCTTACGAGTACTTACAGGTAGCATAGCATAGCTTTATATTAGGTATTAACTTTTTGCTTATTATAAATTTGTGCAAAATGCAAGGAATTGGTATCCTGTAAAACTAAGATAGTTCCCCATAAAAATATACCATACCAACTATACCTAGACTAGTTTTTTACTTGTACCTACTCCTACTCATTGTTTATGTAACTAATATATGTAGATTAACTACATATTTATGTACCTTTTTTTTAGTTTAAATATGGGAAGAAGCTGTTCACCTATAACACAGCTACATTGTAGCTACCACAGGGGACAGAGCTCTAATTTTATTTGTACTAATATTTTGGAAAATAAACGATTTTGTATTTTTTGTATTTGTATGAATATGAATAAGCTGAGTGTCTGTCTATTTGACTTTAGTAACGACGAGACGTGATCGTGACGTCTCCTCTAAATGAGTAATTACACCCATTTTTTAAAGTATCTCAATCAGATTTAATTGGCTAAATAAACTACTAAAAAAATAAACAAAATTTTTATTTAATCAAAAATGCAATAAAGTTTTACATTTTCAAATTTCGCACGTAATTTGACGAAAATGCTAGACGCAGTGTACGCCATTATTACGGTGTGGTCATGACGTCAGTTGTCTGTGTAAACAAATGTGTTATATGATATATACAATTTTTTTGTACACAGCCGTATGACGTTATGACAATATGATATGGGGGCTACTATTTCATAGTTTAAAAACCCTGAAAACTTTGAATTGAATTTTCAAATTTATCTTGTAATATTTCCCGACTGCTTTTTGCGTAAGCTATCTTTATTTTATAAATATATTATTAGGTTTTTTCTCGGTTGGAGTAAAATACCCTAAGTTATAGAATTTGCGTTGTCTGTCTGTCTCTGTATCTCGTCTACTCGTCTACTCGTCGTTACTTACGTCAATAAGACACACCTTATCTATCTGTCTCTATTCTGCCTATGAAAATCATGAAGATTCGTATTCAAATCTATTTTTGTACATTCATTTTTCAACCTTTAGGTACATACATACATGGTGGCACATTCAGATGGGTCAGTATGAGAAAGTCTGAAACTATAAGACATACAAAGATCTCTTCTTGCGAACCATGTCATCGATTTTAGTAACAAGAACTGCATTAATACATAAAAAAAACTTGTACTTGGCTCGGGAATTGAACCCGGGTGTTTAGAAAAATAAAACTGTAAAATTAGAAGAGATGCCTTAAAATTTGAGGCTTTCCAAACTGACCGATCTATATATACCACCCTGTATACCATTATTTCCCCTGCAAAAGCGAATTGTCTGTAATCCTAGCTCCAGCCCTGGCCACCACATTCGCTCAAGTTCACACACTAACTTTGAAAATTTTCCAAGTTGATATTATTACGATAAGGCTAGCGGCGTTGGTTTTGTTGTTTCTATTTCCAACTAGTTTGTTTGTTTGCATTTTAGATAGAACCACCTGGAAGCATTATAGAACTTACAGGACTGACTTTGCCAGTAACAGCTACAGCGGAAAACTGTTCATATCATAAATTAATTCTAGTCACTTAAAATTCATCAAAATGTTATTGAACGGAGTGAGTGAAGCCAAAAATGTTTTCGATGTCAGCTTGGGTGATTTGGCTGTGTGGTAAAATAGACATTTGGAGCATACCTGTGTAATACTCATTTAAACTCTTTATCCGATTTGTTTCAAATTTGATAGGTTGAGACATTTATTTATTTATTTATCTACACTAATATTATAAATGCGAAAGCTTGAATGGAAGTCTGGATGGATGTTTGTTACCTCTTCACGCCAAAACTTCTGAACAGATCGGGCGGAAATTTTGAGTTACCTTTTAATACCATTTATAAGTTTTTGTCGGATAGAACTCATCTATAAACATTTCTTTAGGAACAACGCAACGCGTGTGCAACCGCGGGGTGCAGCTAGTATGAAACTGTTGTAGCAACTTCTTAAGGTCAAATTGAAGACTTTTAAATAATTTTAAGGTGACTAATATTTGCACACTCAATAAATTTAAATGACAGCCCACGTTATCTAATATAATAATTATAGCGCTTTCGGACACTCAAAACCATTCAGCAATCCATCCTACCTCCATACAATAAAGCTTAAAATCGAATAGCAACCTATCTAAAAGCCAGCGGTAGCTCTCGTTAGCTTTTTTCTAATTCAAACGCAAACTAGAGGTACAATCAGCGCGTTGGCGTAGCGAAATGTCTACGGTTTTTGTGGACGTAACGATTCCACCATTTATATCGTTCTGTGTAAACTGGCCTTTATCGGGCATTTTTCAGTTAGTTACCGTCATTACGGGAGCTGTGCATTGTCGGAAGACTATTCGGGATAAAATATAGCCTATGTCACTCCCTGAAAAGTAAACTTTTTAATAACGATTTTTTTTTTAAATTGGACTCATTTCATAATTATTATTTCGGAGCCTATTCAATACAAACAAATAAAGAAATCTAATCTTTCCTCTTTTTTGGAAAATTGATTATTTAAAGTAACCTACTCAAGTCCCGAAATTACCATTATTTTAAGGACCTGGGAACTTCGTAAGGTACTAAAAAGAGGGTTTTATAATATAAATTTTCGGACACAGAAATGTAAATATTTCTTAAAAGGATTTGCTGACATTGACACAAAATCCTATCAAACCCTGATTCAGATGAAAATGTGGAAGCTATTTAGGTTGTAAGTTATTTTTCTTTCTTTCTTTAATTAAATTCTGTGTCATCGAGATAAAATTACTTTATTGATAAAACGCTGTAGGTACAATTTATAAATATCGTTAACAGAAAATTGAAAGAAAACAAAACACAGAGGTAAAAACCTCAACGGAAATGGGTCGATCTGATTCGTAAAAACACCGCAAGCTAAAGAAATTCGGAATTAAAACCGGCCAAGTGCGAGTCGGACTCTCGCACGAAGGGTTCCGTACCATTACACTATTACACTAATATTATTAATGCGAAAATTGGATATAGGATGGACGATTGCTACCTCTTAACGCCAAAACTAC
Organism: Eupithecia tripunctaria; assembly: GCA_955876795.1. NCBI lineage: Eukaryota > Metazoa > Arthropoda > Insecta > Lepidoptera > Geometridae > Eupithecia > Eupithecia tripunctaria. The sequence goes on from OY041622.1 coordinate 7,515,470, forward strand.
TGAACGGATCGGGCTGACATTTTTCGTACAAGTAATTATTCCTAGAATCAAACATAGGCTACTTTTATGCCATAAATCAGGCCCCGTGGAAAAAAAAACACCTATTGATGATCGTTTCATTAGGAACAAAGAGTGCGATGCCGCGGGGCGCAGCTAGTTATCTATAAAAATGGCAAAAGAATAGAATAGAATATAATATTTTCTTAGTGTTTGTTGTTAGAACGGCAAAATAAATACTTTTGTCAAAATTTCAACTGTCTAACTATCACAGTTCATGAGATACAGCCTGGTAACAGACGGACACACAGACGGACAGCGAGGTCTTACTAATAGGGTCATATTTTACCCATTGGGTATGGAACCCTAAAAACACCGCAAGCTAAAGAAATACGGAAAAAACCAGGCATAAAATACTTTTAGATGGAAAATAACGGTTTGTGTTATGAAAACATAAATTCCAACGGATGTTATTGCAAAAACGTTTGATATATAACTCGGAGTAACTAATGTTATTGGAAAACTATCCGTAATACGTACCAATAAGTCACACAGCTGTATTCAAATCGAAACTATATGGATGGTATTTAGTAGGTTCGTTTTTGAAAACTTTTTGGTAGGACTTATACTGGAACAGTAGTGAGGGAAACTCAGCACACATAAGTGTTAACTTAACTTTACTAAAGAATTCTGATTGACCATTGTCAAACCAAGGAATAGGAATGAAAAGAACCTAGTTTAGTGTTCGTTACATGGCCTTTATGAAAGTAACCACCATCCCCCTTCCACTTCAGGACAAGCAGACGCACAGCGCAATACCATCCATACCTACTTGGAGGATGTACTCTCAACTCGCACTACGCGGTTTTCCTCCACCTTTTTTATTCGCACAGCAAATGAATGGAACTCGCTCCCTGCCTCTGTTTTTCCAGCCAATTACAACCTGGGTTTATTTAAGACAAGGGTGAATAGGTATTTTCTAGACCTTCGTGATACACCGTCGGCCGCATCTTCGCTTTTCATCAGGTGAGATTGCGGTCAAACGAAGGTCTATTTAACGTAAAAAAAAAGTAACACTAAGCATTTACAAACAGAGTTTACGCTTATATCTACACATCTAGCTTAAGAGTGTGCCATAAGCAATTTACTACAAAATCTTTATTTCTTTCAGAACCTGTGAAAGCTACTACCTTCATATTTAAGAGAAAGTTTTCTCAATACTTTTTTTTTTTAAATAGATGTTTTGCATACATTTTGCTATCTAAATATCAGGAACAGCACACTTTTTTCTTCGGTTTTTGTTTTAGTAAGAAATTTAGATCTTGTTGTCTTTTAATATTTCGATTGGTTGTTTCATTAACCATTCCAAGAAATCCAAATCGGCGGCGTTATTGTAAACTCTTAACTTTTCTAGCTTAGGTACTTTACCTATCCATACTTTCCACGCATACACACACAACCTATTTATAAGGACAGCAAAAATGGTTTTTTGTAAAGGGTTTGAAAGACTTTGTTCCTTATATAATCATTACAAGAGTCAACCATTTGTTTATTTTTCAAAAATGGCCGCGCTCGATAAAAGGTACAGTATAAAATAGAAAATAAATATTTAAATAAAGGACACTACAAAATCGGAAAACACTGTAAAAAGTTATGCATCATACATAAAAAAATATGTATAAATGCGTCTACTTGAAAACCACCTCCGTTTTTTCGTCGGTTAAAACTTAAAATCAAATAATAAATGATATAATTATGCCTGTCAGGTTTCCGAGAGACTCGCATAATAAAAATGTATACAATTTATTTTCGTCTGTGAATAACTAAGAACTGATGTTTTACTAACTAACTAAGAACTGAAGTTATGTGTTCTACCTTTCCATACAGCCACGCTACTTCAACTTCTTGTGAGATGGCTTTTGCGTCTGGTTTGACGCAATTCTTACGGCCATTCAATTACAGCGTCATGTAAAATTGAAATAAATTAGAGGTAAAATACCATTTTATAATTTACTTTCAACTATATATTAAAAATAACATAGATTTCGGCAAAATATTTACCATTTGTTTAAATGATAAAAATTAATGGAAGAATAGTTCTCGGTATTCTAGCATGTCTATTCAACCATGGTAGAATAGCGAGAGCTACTTGGCTATATTCTGCCATCTCTAAAGAGGGTTTTCTATTTTATTATAAAAACTATCGTAGTTTATCATAACTATTGCTTTCGGATCTCTAAGAAATAAATGTCATATTTTTCATAGAAAGGTCATTGAAGAAACGGTCATCTTTCATGTAATCCGTTAAGCAGTCCGCTATCCGTCAACTCTGTAATTTGTTATTCTAGGTAGGTTTCTTGTTTACGCTCGTTGCCATGGGCACCATTAGTTACAGACAAATATAAGCTTTACAAGTTTTAAGGGATAAATATTAATTCCCAGGGAATAAAATATCTATGGAACCACCTCTGGATCATTTTCTATACAATAGTGAAATATCAGCAAAGTCGGTTGACTATGGGCGGAGATATCAAGTAACAAACATACATAAAAACATACGTGACGAATGGAGACTCTTCTCGTTTTTTGAAGTCACCTAAAAATACAGTGGAATGTGTGGCCAAATAAAAACCATCCGGATGGGATGCAAAACCCCGGGCTAAACTTATGTTTTTCACAAAAAATGTTGTAGATTCGCTCTCCATAAAGTATAGTTAAATGTTTAGTTCAAACACAAATAAATCGTAACACGTTTGCAAACTCGTTTCAAACTTTTTGGGCTAAAAGTTTTACTAATGCGAAGCGGAAATAATTGAGATAGGTTTATTGGTCCCTTTGAGTTGCGAATATTTATTTAACGTTTATTGGGAAAATGTTTCATTTTGAATTTGGTTTGTCCAAAAATCAGTAACAGATATCTCTCAGACTTATTTATGTACTTACCCATCTCAGACGAAATTTCTACCTAAATTATAACTGAAAACCAGATGAAGAAAAAAAAAAGAAGTTGACTAGGAGCAAGACTTGACCCCACATGTTCAGCTTCGCGCCCAATTATCGGATGTCGTCAAAGGCGATAAAGGGATATTCACGCGTAGCAGCGCCTCCTACCGAACAATTCTGCCATCAGACTCAATTCAATTTTCAATTTTAAAAGTTCACATTTCCAGTGTGAGTTAATAAACCTAGAAACAATATATCATAAGGCAATGAGTGTTTTTTAAGCCGTCGGATTATTATAACTTCTATGCAATTTACTTGTAATTAAGTTATTTAGTTTTAACATTTATAGATCTATCAAGAAGCTTTTACTTCCATACTACTCTAAGGTATCTACTATAATGGTATCTTTAAAACTAGATTACATTTTTAATTAGGACCATCCTTACCATCAAACTGCGATCGCCAACCCGCATGCTCAGCGTGGGGATTATGGGCACTATCCCCATGAAATAAAAGCTAGCGTTCATCAGGGAGGCAATACAGGCTGTTGAGGTGAGGTGAGATATAAAATACACACCAAAAAACCGGCTCCTGTTTCTGAATTCAGTCATAACGCTGCGCTATCAGTAAACCACAGCCAGATTTATTCCACCACACTTTACCTTCTGCTTCATCCAATAAATTTCCTCTAACGTCACTCAAGTTAACTGCACCGTGGAATCACTTGAACACCGAGCTCGAAAAACACCCGAAAAGGTAACAAATGGCCATATTTCTGTGGTCGTGGCCATTGGCCCGCTCGAGAACCAAACAAATAACTTTTACTATCACGTATATTCTGGAAACGGCCGCTGGTGTTCGCTTTTTTATTTATTTATTCGTCGCTGTGCGTAGAAGGTAGAAATAACTAGATATTGTGATGTTAGATAGTGAATGAATGGTAATACAGGGCTTGGTTCGGTAGTAATTTATCACGCTGTAAAGTGTAGGTGTTACTTTGGGATTTTTTCTCCCATTGAGTCACACTGTTACTCGTTGCAACTTTTTTTTATAAAAGAGTCCCAGCGTGTTACACTTGTGTAACAGTGTAACTTAAGTAAAACCTCATTGATTAACACCTCATGATTACATTTGATTGCACGGGCGCATTTTTTTAAGCGCGGCCTGTGACGCGCGATTTCGCGATATTTTTTTGCAGTCTATTTCATACTAAAATGCATACGTTGACGCACACTTCGCACACGCGCACGCTATTTTATCGCCGCGATTCGACTTGTCCGAGGCGTTTCCGTGTTCTGCGAATTTGCTTCTTTTAAAGCTGCGATTTTTCTTTTTTGTAAAAAATAAGTGTCCGTAACTTTAATTAGATAAACATCAAACAAGTCTATTTTTTAGAACCCAGAAAGCATAACCACGTGTCCACTGGTTTTGGGGAAAATTTGTATGGTGAGTGATTGATCTCCTTTAGACGTTGTACCTAACTTGACAACTCATCGATCACTTAAGCCCGAGCGTCTAGAATCATAACTATGTATGTAGGTAGTTGGTACTTATGAACAGAATAAAACAATTGCAACTTGTATTTACACGTATAACTATTTCTTAAAAATCTACAACAGTCACCAGAGGGCAGAATGACCAGAATGCTGGCAACATTGCCACGTTAAGGCGCATACCCGAGCCAATATGACAGCGAAACCTATTTTATCATATTTTTACGTTTAACATAGGAATTTATAAAAATCCTACGTTCAGTTTGTGGTATCTATTATAAGGTATTTTTTAATACCTCTGTAATAATTTTATCTGATATAGTTTAGGAGGAGATGCGAAAATAGAGTTTGGTGACCAAAAAGCGCAACTTCGTATCTCTGCCTAATCTTTACAAAATGAAACTATTACAGAGGCATTAACAAATAACTTTTAATAGATACCACAAACTGAACGTAGGATTTTTAAACTTGGTATGGGCTTTAAATGGTAATGCTGATTCGTTGATCTAAATAGAAGCCAACATTCCGATCAACTATGGACATCACGGTGGGTGAAGGTCCGTCCGATGCAGGGGGTCGATTCGCCCCTCTCGAGACAAATGTTTGTACGATCTGCAGATATTTGTTCCTGGTGTTCAGGGTAAGTATTTTCTATGAACAGAATAAAACAATTGCAACTATATAAAACATATTTTACTATGTAATGTATTCATTTTATTATGTATAGTGTAATAAACTCGTATTATCAGTTATCTAGTCCCTACCCATAACAAGGTCTGCCTCTGAACGTATTATGTCAATTTATTTAAAAGAAAATGATTTATTAAAAAAAAAGGTTTGTTGTTAACCCGCTTACATCCGTAATGAAGAATGAGGGAGTTTTGATGTCCAGTGATCAAACCTCCTCGTCCACTGAACTATGGATATAACGGCTTTGCTAATCAAAAGCGCACAGTCAAAATGTAGCGAGGAACGGAATGTTTTCACGGCACGCATATTTTCTCGCGTTCGCTGGTTTTATTTTAACAGAGCTATGCTTTATCCTGGAGCTCCTGAAAATTCGCTAAAATCTGTAGATTGGGTGTAAAAAGTTATATTACACCTGTACATAAATCAATAGGTGTAAGATATCTGTGTGACGATCACACTATCACATCACACTAATATTATAAATGCAAAAATTGTATGGATGGATGGATGGATGAATGTTTGTTACTCTACCGCCAAAGCTACAGAATGGATCGGGCTGAAATTTTGCATACAGGTGATTCTGATCCTGGAATCAAACATAGACTTTTTACCCATAAATCCATAAGACCCATAAATCAGTTCCCGTGGGATAAAAATCACCTTTAAACGTTTCTGCAAGGAACAATGCGTGCGAAGCTGCAGGGCGCAGCTAGTACAAAATAAATGCTTGTTAAAAATTAAATTACGTGGAATATCGTATATTGATACAAAGTTGTGTCACTTGTACCATCAATGGTACTACTGACACAAAGGCAAGCAAGTTTAAATAAAAGTATGGAAAACAAATATTTTTTGAAACTAATTTACAAAAACTTTGTTGAAAACGAAAAATTACAATACAATAATAGAAATAAAATATAAGCTAATTTTACAACCATAAGAATTGAGCTAACTGCCGACTGTTACAAACAATCTAGTACCTAGTTAACTGAACAGTTTTGAAGATCCATATTCAAATTTAAATTCAAAAATTCTTTATTTCCATAAATACAATTAATGTACACTTAGAAATGATCAAATCATATAAAAACAATACACTGACAAGGAAATAAAGTGGTATTTTGATTTCGTTGTTATTTCGAGTTGGAGCAAAATCTAAATATTATATAGTAAGCCATTTTGCACGCGCGGGATGAGTTGTGGTGATGCAAATTCTTATTCAGGACCACACCTACATATTGCATACAATTTCATACCTGTGTAAAACAAACAGCTGCGTATAATTAAACTTAGGAAAACTGCTGGAAAGGCAGCTTTCATACATAAATCTCCAGGAATCAGAATGTTGCTAACATTAAGCCTTCGCGTAAAATACGTAACATAAAGTTTTCCGTACACTTAATGTGAATTTTAAACTCAAAAATATGACTCCGAAAACACATTAAAAACGATTTAGTAGCGTAATAGTGTCGCTGTTGTAAGGTATATTTTTAAAATTACTCTTCACCTGTTCCTGTAGAGGATTTTCACCTGTAAAGTTACTGAGATAGGGGGTAGAATAGTAAAGCTTGGATGAATTTAATACTCGTCTTTGATGCTTTGACAGAGACTTATGATTTTCAATATTTTGTTAGAAGTACATTTAGGTGTTTCATAATGTTGTCAAAAATATTATTTTCGTTATATCATAAAATACAGGAATGATGCTGTCAGAAAATGTTTATCCAACGTACATTTAAGGCGCATACACGAGTGAAAGTGGCACCGCCACAAATTTTTCTTATTATTACGTTTAACACGAGAAATTTTAAATCTCCATCGTACAGTTTGTGGTTAATAAGTTACTTATTAATGCCTCTGAATAGCTTTATTTTGTAAAGCTGCCTTTTTGGCCACCAAATTCTATTTTCGCATCTCTGCCGAAACTATACAAGATAAAAAAAACTATTACAGATGTAGTAAAATTAGCTTAAAAATTATATTGACCACAAAATGTACGTTGGATATTTAAAATTTTCTGTTTTAAACGTAATAATAATAATAATAAAAAAATAGATGCTGTCACAGTACTGTAGTGTAGGACGCCCTCCAGCCAGGTGGGATCTGCGAAAGACTGCAGGCAGATGCTGGATCCGTCAAGCTACAGGGCGCTATGGCGCTCATTAGGGGAGGCCTATGTCCAGCAGTGGACTAGTATAGGCTGATGATGATGATGATGAGATGCTGTCATATTTGGCTCGGGTATTCGCCTTAAGTATCTGACTTATTTGATGGTGATGACTGAAGATAAATGATAATAATTAAGCTAGCTAGAAAACCAATTTTTGAACCGACCGATATGGATGGGTTTCAGGTTAGGCTACCTCTATTTTTGTTGGAGCAGTGAACCCAATGGTTTTTATTGTAAATACTAGTTTTTGTTTCGTTTCTTTGATTGTAATGTACCTATAGACCTGCGTGGTATAGACTACTTTTTATCCGACTTCCAAAAAAGGAGGAGGTTATCAATTCAACTGCATTTTTTTATGTTTGTTACCTCAGAACTTTTGAGTGGGCGGTCCCGATTCTCATGATTCTTTTTTTATATGAAAGCTGGTGCTTCCTGTGTGGTCCTATTTTAATTTTGTTCAGTTCTGACAACGGGATCCATGAAAATTCATGATAAAACTATAAAAATAGAAGTCGGTTTATAGTTTTTTAAAACAAAATTAATTATTTCTCATAAAATACATATAAATATGACATCAAGATGTCTAGCGACTCGAAAAAGCAATCTTATATTTATCCATTTGCTTGTTTCATTCGAAGAAAACAATTATAGGACAATACTTATTGAGCTTCACTTATTCCGACTACTGAGAACTAGCTGTGACCCGCGACCTTATCCCTAATTTTACTTTACAACTATTTTTTCAATATCTATATATGCATGTTCTTGATTGGTCAGTAAAGGGATCGCTCCGTCCGATAGTCCGTACTAGTACAATCGTTCTAATGTACTGGTTCGACTTCAGTACTTCACTCGGCATTATTTTTGTTGCCTAACAAGATGTAGTAATGAACGAAAATTAGTATCAGTACAGTACTACCGAACTCATGAACGAAATGGAATTTCCAACAGTTCATATTATTCTTGTATTCAGATTTTCAACTTTATGCCATAGGAAATAATAATTCAGATGGAGTACTGAATGAAAGGGAACACTGGTACTTCTGAACGAAATTTAATTTCCAACAGATCTTTTTGTTTTTGTTACAGATTTTAAACTTTACGCCATAGGATTTCCTATTACGTAAAGTTGTTTACTTACCTACGTATATCTATTGTTTAATAAGGTTGCCTGAAAAAAATTGCTTTATGCAATAAGGGGCGCCTATTGTACGTTTTTATTTCATTTGTTTTCATTACGGATGTAAGCGGGTTAACTACGAACCTTATTTGTGTTGGAAGAACACCAACGTTTCATCCCTTAACGAGGGATATCGTCAGGGCGAATGCGGTTCTAGACGAGCGCGTTCCGCATCCCTTCTTCTTAAATAAGGTTCGTAGTTAACCTGCTTACATCCGTAATGAATTCGTCAAAATACGATAGTTTTCATTTGTTTTGTTTAGATATAAGTTATTTTGTTTTTTATGTACAATTAATGTGTTCATTCATTTATTTAGTGATTCAACCGCGAACTTTTTTCGTGGTTATGGAATTTCATGACGGATGGATGAGATGATGAATATACCCACCTTCCACTAGGAATGACGTTAGCCGAATAGTTCGTAATTTGTCCTAGTCACTTGTGGAAACGATATAGTTCATTTTAGTTTTAGTACTGTTCCTGAACTACACAAGCCTGCTTAAGTACTTCCTCCAGGATAAAATCACTGACTAAAGCCGACAGAAGTTCATTCACCGACTAAAACTGCTGAAAAGGGCGTTTTAAAGCAGTAATAAGAAACGAAAAACGTTAATTCAATAAATACAATTTTTTTGGCCTTATTCTCAAAACCAAATCCTAACGCTAGAATCAGACAGACAGTAAAACTTTCTTGTTTTATTATAATGTATTATATAAATTACCTTTTAAGCAACAAAAACTGCATTTCCTAGTTAAATTTCCTACAAAACGCCTTAACGCTAGAAGGCCTCGCTAAGCGGCCGTAGCAGCTAATGCAAATGAGCATGCCTTGTTAGCCTTATTGAGATGCAGCTGGTTAAGAAGGCAATCTTACAGAGTTAGGGCACATTCACACTTAATGGGAATATCAAAAGCCTAGAATCATCTCACTAAAATGCGAATGTTTGGATGCATGGATGCATGTTTGTTTTTAACCGACTTCAAAAAAGGAGGAGGTTCTCAATTCGACTGTTTGGGATCCATGAAAATTCATGAAAAAACTATCAAAACTGAAGTCGGTTTATAGTTTTTTAAAACGAAATTAGTTATTTTATCTCGCCTAGTGGTGTCTTATTGGTGACCACGATCCGACCTAATGGTAACTGATATTTATTACGTTTTATCGCCAAAACTCAGTTTTTTATTAAGTAGGTAAGTACTTGGAATAACACATAGGCTACTTTTTATCCTAAAAATCCATTTCCCATTTGATAGATACCCTATAAATGCTTCTATAGATACAACACGAGCAGCTGCAGCCAGATTCTATTTTAAAGGTAGTGAGAATAAATTTGCTGCCTTTTTAAAAACAAATTTCCATTTTCCATAGTAAAATTCCTTACAAAACGCCTTAACGCTTGCTAAGCGGTTGTAGCAGCTAATGCTTATGAGCATGCCTTGTTAGCCTTATTGAGATGCAGGTAGCTAAGGATGCAATCTTACAGAGTTAGGACTCATTCACACCCAACGGGAGTATCACATATCATTAGGCTAGGACCTAATATGACTTTTCACAGGTATTATTTGTTTTGGTAGATGAATGAATGAAATATTTATTCATATAAACTTTATAGATTCACGTAACTAGTAACTTACTAACTAATTTTATTTTAAATTAATCTTTAGAGTTACAATGAAGGATCAATTTTATTATAATGACTTAAGACTATGTCAGAATATTTATTAGGATAGATAAGTTTGTAATACAAGGCCTGAGATATTCCTCCGTACGAGTTAACACTGAATGAGAGCAATGTCTCGCTCTTGCACTCATGGCTAGTTTACCCATTGGGGCATATAATAATGATTTTATAAAAGGTACTATAAATGTTTATATGCATGTAGTACTTATATAATTACTGATCCCGTTTTGATACCGATTTTTAGTCTCTGCCTAGACAAAAGCAAGATTTGGCATCTGTATTTTTTTACCATCATACCATAACATAATAAAAAACACACAATAATACGATATAATTATCTCTTTCTTTCATGAAGATCATGCAGATATAGATAAAAAAATATGCCAATCCATGCATGCATGCATTGTAGCATGGGTTCTTAGCCTCATTGAGGTGCAGCTCGCCAAGGAGGCAATTTTCTAGAGTAAGGTATTATTGCACATCTAAAGGATATAAAACAATAATGTTGGACATTCACACGCTTTACATAACTAGCCCTAAAGTAAATAGAGTTTGTTTTATGGTTACTACATGATTGTGAGCCATTGCCAGAGACCAATCGAGAAGTCTGGAGGAATGCCTTGACCTTACATGAACTTGATTTTATAAAGATTATCATCTTATAATACTTTTTTATATGAAATGAAGAATTTTTATTTAAATATGATGATATGATGATGAATAAATCATTGCACGCCATTTTGTGAAACAGGACAGTCATAGGATTTGGCGTTCATAGGAACGGGACAGAGCAAACGTTTTTGGAACAGCGTAGGCGCTAAACTGATGTTTTTGTACATTTACAAGAAAACTACTTATGAAAAAACCTAACCAAGGAACCAAAGAATTAGTAATGACCTACGAATCAAAACAAAAGTCTTTTCCCTTCATCTTGACCAAATTAGGTGCAAAACAGTGCACTTTCATGATTTTTTTAATCGTAATTTTTTTAATGAATCGTGTTTTCAAAATCAAGGAACCAAATAAATAATGTTTAATTTTATGTAAGTAATTCTTATTTTCTACCACAGGGATCTCGTGATTACTGAGATCTAGGCCTAGTTTTTTTTTAACAAATCCACTAGGTTCGAGCCTTAACTCAGAAATGTATTACGAATGGCAAAGAAATAAAAGGTATTTTTTTGTTATTTACATGGTTAGTGGCAGATTTCAAAACGAAATGTTGATAGGCTAATTGAAATCATGTTTAACATGAAACAATGGGCGACTAGGTTTGGCCCACGGTTTCGCATCTGCTTTTTCGGGATTAAGGTAAGGAGGTGAATTACTACCTATAGTATGTTGCACTAATCTGAGTTACATATATAACATCCCTGGCTGGGCTACCGTCTACATTCCTGCCAAATTGCATCACTAACATCCGTGAAAAGTTAACTATTTTTGCGTTTCATCTAAATGCAGTTGGAACCATGTGAGCCTAACTCCAAGTACATACCCAGTAAGACAATAAGAGCAGAATTGTTTTTAAAATTACCCACGTTAGGTAAATACCCATACTCGTTTTCTAAAAGAGCCTGTAGCCAAGCTGTTTAGTTAAGTGTTGTTTTAAACGTTTCAAGAGAAATTCACGGATGGATATTCTGCAGAAGTTTCCCTCTAAGCGAAAAGGACATCATGTTAAATTATGGGGAATGTCCAAATATTTAAATCGTTAGATACGCCCCTTACGCCTAAAAACTGTGGCATTTTCTTTGAATGCCGACGATTTTGTGTTTTTGACAATAAACCTAATTGTAATTGCTTTTTATTGTGCAATCACATAGCACGATATTTTGTAAACAAGTACACTACAAAAACACTCAATTCACTGATTCCAAATGACAACGACAAGTTTGTGAGCTCACAAACTTCGCTTGGCAACAAACATGGCGCGGTTTCACTATGGAAAGGGTCTATCTAACGATTTAAACCTTTGGTAAAACTCACATTCTTCGTACAACAGGTATGCCTACAAGAGGCACCTAATTTCCTTCTCTCTCGGCTTAAATTATGACGTCACGACACTAGCAATTTACCGTGTAATCTGCATCTCAGCGCAGAACTAATTAACACGGCACTGGCTGAAGTAAAATTAACTTTGGGATGAAGTTATTAAAGTCTTTATTCAGTTATCAGAAACTGGTAGCATGGAGATTTTAAGATGCTTCTGAAATCTTAGTTGGACCTCTTTAGGTAAGTAAGTGAATTCTATTGTTTTGAAAGGAATTGTTTTTAATTGACTTCAAAAAAGGAGCAGGTTCTCAATTCGACTGCATTTTTTTATCTTTGTTACCTTAGAATTTTCCACTGGGTGGTCCCGGTCCCATTTTCATGTTTTTTTTTATATGAAAGCTGGTGCTTCCCTTGTAGTCCCATTTTAATTAAGTCTAGGTATTTTTGATAGATTTTACATGTTTTAAAGAAAATATTTTTGAATAAATAATTTCTATTTGTACGAATTTAATTGAATTGAGGTTTATCTAGACAAGAGTTCAAACCTAGTTAAAAAAGAGGAAAGTATATTAATTAAAATATTTATGTAACAGTCGTATAAGCTATTTTACGAGTTAATAGCTTTAGAACTAACTTGTCCGATTTAGTTATTTTTACTGACAATATTATCCATGAAAAAACTATATAATTGAGGTTGGCTTAATTTTTTTTAAACATTGTCAATTTTTTTACGACAGATTACATAGTGGTAATGTTATTGACAAAGTCTATTTACATATCCTTATATGTAGTTTAGTAGGTTTAATACTTTCTTTGTTTTGTGTTTCTTTATCATAAAGATTTTATTGTTTCTTTGTTTGTATGAAACAGGCTCCGAAACTACTGAACCGATTTTAAAATTTGTTTCATCATTAAAAGCTTACTTTTCAGGGAGTGACAAAGGCATTATTTTATTCCGGAATTATTCCCGCGGGAACGGGAACTACGCGTGTGAAACCACAAGACACTGCTAGTCTCTAAGAAAATGTGAAATGTAAATTGACATAACCAAATGTGCATTGTGCTCCTATACGGCGAATAAATATAATGATTTCACAATCATTATATTTATTAGGCGCAACGGGCTTGAGCGAGTAAGCACGCGTAATTTTCAACTCTCGGTATGGTTGAAGCCTTACCCACTTATTCATAATGATCTGATAACTTAAAACAGTTACAATATAGGCAGTGTTATTTCTCACTCTGACTTATGTCAATAAAAGAAGACAAAATAGCGAAATTTAATTTAGGCCGTGTTTATGAACACTAAATGACTATTTCATAATGTGTTTACTTTGTGCCCGCGCTAGTCTAGCAATTGGTATAATTGAGACTTTGGTTCATTTGGTGGCACTTGTTCATAATACCGTATTTCAGACGTGCAGTCCTTGTATAAGAGTCCTATCCTAATACATTCTCACACATGTTTATAACACATTCTAACAAATATGTTTCTAATACATCACTAAATACACGCAAAGCCGTACCGAACCGTTAGTTGGTTACTTAGCGATAATGTTATACTAATAGTACAAAAACAGCTACAATTACTAAACACGCTGCAGTAGCTTAACCACTAATTCATAGATCAAGATAACCGAACAGCTGTAAATGCGGCAACAGTAATTAGCACCTGCATAGTGTGCTAATGCCTTTATAAATTAGAGAGGCACCCAACATTTGCGGCACGCCAAAGAGAAGAACCTCTATGGCATAGTGGCGAAACACAATCTAATGGGAGGAACAGAAGTTCTATTGCTCAACTCCTATTATTATTATCTCCTCAAACCGCATGTCCAGAGAATATGGACATTACCTCCCATGAGATAAAATCCAATAAGGTGTTTATCAAGGGGAGGCCTACGTCCAGCTGTAGTGTCGTGGTAGTTGACTGCAGTTTTCCGTTTCCAGTGGTTTCTGACTTCTATCGAAGGCCATCTTGATAGAGCTTCTGCAAATTTGAAAAGGATTTTCTGTTTATACTTTTATTTACATTTATTGTTTAGTATTTGTAAAGTCACCGTCAGTTTTAATACGTATCCTGTCCATTCAAAGGTTACCAGATAGTATTTTCTGTTTGTTTAAATACATATATTATGTATGTATAAGTTAAATTTTAATAGTGCAATAAAGAAATTGATCTATGTTGTTGTTGTGAGTTTATTCCAACATTCTAGGTCTAACTTTCATTTTCTTGATGCTTTTCGCGGAATTTCGAGAATAAATTTCAAAACTCTGCAAAAAGCATCTTCAAGACTTAATTTCGCAGTCTCTGCTCCAAGTTCAAGACTCTTTTGTCAAAAACTCTCAACTAGTCTAGAGTCCGATGCTGTAGTTCCGATCCCTAGTTCAGAACTTGTAGTGGAATTCAAAGCTCAATTACACCGGGTAAGAGCCGCTTATTGCTTGGCAATTAGCTGACTAAGCTGTTAGAGCAAGTTTAGGACTGGCTTTTGTCGCATTTACAATGATGTGCTTGTAATAGTTTTTGGAAGGTACGTATTTTACTGCGCAGTTTAGTAGGTCAAGTCAACGACAGAAATTGCTTAGCACTGTCAAATTGCAAATTGTGTATACCTAAGCTTCATGTAGAGTAAATTTTTTAAACAGAAAAGTACCCAGTCTCTGCATTGTAGGTACTCAGGGTTATTGCTAAAAAATACAGCGGATATCCAGGTAGAAGAAAATGTACAGGTTTTTGCGTGGCGTGTGACCAAACCTGAATCCTATCGAAAACATTTTAGTTCTAGTTCTAGACCAATGAAATAGTCGAGCTACAGCGACGCGCGAAGTGGCGCTTCGAAAAACAAACATATGAAAGTATTATGACACCGTCCATACTGAAAGCTATCTATACCTTAGCGAGTCGCCTGGCGTGTGGCAAGTCGATGATGCAGCGATGTCTGTTTTCTGGCTTATTATATTAGACCTACCTCAACCTCAACAGCCTGTATTGGTCCACTGCTGGACTCAGGCCTCCCCCTGATAAGCGCGTTGGCGTTTATTTCATGGGGGTAATGCCCATAATCCCCTCGCTGGGCATGCGGGTTGGGGATCGCAGTTCGGTGTTAGAATAGTTTGCAGGAGGCGCTACTGCCCGCCCCCCGGTAAATATCCCTTAGTCGCCTCTTACGACACCCACGGGAAGAGTTGGGGTGGTGCAAGTTCTAAGCACCACACAGCCAATTATTAGACACCTAGCAAACGCCTAATTATGAGTATGAAAATCATTATGACAGTTAAGCCATTTATAACGGGATATTTACTATAATTTGATTGTTTTCTTTAGTGTTCATAACGAGGAATTTTTCGATTTGTATATTTTGTAGGTATTTTTTTCATCAAAACTTCATCTAATCTCTCTAATAATATTACTACGACACTTTAAACCATTTATAGTTTGTTTAGTCTCGACAGTTACAGTGCACACATTTAGCATGAAGTTATAGGAAAAAAATTATAACATGAACATTCTACGTAACGTCTAAGTAAATACCTATTATTATCAGTTACAAATACAGTTCAGGTACAATACAATACACTTTATTGCACACAAAAAAAATACAAAAAATATGTACAGGAAAAGAAAGTTAACAGAGTTGCACAGTATATGGGCGGCCAGGTACCAACTTTACTAGGTTTGACACCCTCCATCGGGATCAGTCAATCAAAGTTACTCAGCCAAGAGACCAAGAGGACGCTCACCAACTTCTGACCAAATTAAGATCATAACCCTTAACAAGGCTATGGATTGAGCCTCTTCCACATCGATTTTAAGATGTTATTACCAGTTTATGGCAAAGTATCTGCCACAAACTGTCAAAAACGACCAAATAAAAATATTCCCCAGGGCCAAAATAATAAATGGTCACTGTCATTGTCAAATGTCACTTTTACGGCCATTCTTTCAATGGTCGTCCGTGTAACGGTTGTTCTTTTGAAAAGTGCGGCGTATTTTATTGATTATGGCAAACCGGAGAAAGGTAAGTCGTACCATTTTAATACATGATGTAGAATCAGAGTTTTTCTAGTGATATATGCATAAATTATAAGTAAATACTCGAAAAAAAACATTATATAACAAAATAAAGCATGTGGGAAACCATATTACCTTAGCCTGTAAAACTTAGAATTATTGTGGAATTTATATGTACATAGCCCGGTGAAATGAAACCTTTATTTTGTACTAGGTTTTTGCCGCGGGTTTCTTAACTGATAAACTTAAATTAAAAATAAGTGGCAACATTGTATGTTTCATTCATAGATTACCTATATTTTTTATTAAAAAGTTCTTAAGGCCCATACACCAGCGAAAGTGGCGCCCCCAACTATTTTATCTTATAATTACGTTAAACGCAGCAAGTTTTAAAAATCCTACGTTCAGTTTGTGGTTTCTATTATAAGTTATTTATTAATGCCTCTGTAATAGTTTCATTTTGTAAAGCTTAGGAAGAGATACGAAGTTGCGCTTTTTGGCCACCAAGCTTTATTTTTGTATCTCCTCCTAAACTATAAGAGATAAAATTATAAAAGAGGTATTAAAAAATAGCTTATAATAGATACCACAAATTGAACGTAGGATTCTTAAAAAATCCTATGATAAACGTAAAAATATTATAAAATAGGTAGCGCTGTCATATTGGCTCGGGTATGCACCTTAACTAAAATGCTTACAAATTTACAAACTATATGTAGGTATATATAAAAGTTAGTCGTCTGGCATGGCAATGGGATTATGCTTTATACACCCACATATTATTTTTAGGTTTTCAGCAAATTTTCTAAATATAATTGATGAAATCTCAGACTAAACGTTATTACTCATAGAAACCCTTTAGGATTTGTCCGAGGCCTGGTCAAGGGTTAACTCACTTTGCCTGCAGCCCTGAGACAGACCGAAGACAGGGTAGTGTGGAAGCGGCTCATCAGTGTTTCTATGAAAGTTTTCCAGGAGGGGCACGACCTTTAGCAATGAAAAATACGTTACAGAAGAAGAAGTTAGAATCTGTTCAAAAAGAGTTACACTTTTAGTCGTACTGCAATGATAGAGCAGGGTTGTCAACGTTACAAAAGTTGACAATTGGCACACCTCAACAGGCTGTATTGGTACACTGCTGGACGCAAGTCTCCCCCTGATACGCGCCTTGTCGGCGTTTATCTAGTGGGGGGAAATGCCCATAATTTCCACGAAGTGCATGCGGGTTGGAGATCGCAGTACGGTGGTAGAATTGTTCTGCAAGGGCGCTGCTGCCCGCCCCCTGTGGATATCCTTTAGTTGCCTCTTACGACACCCACGGGAAGATATGAGGTGGTGCAAATTCTAAGCCAGCTCCACACAATTGGCACACGCGCACCCAATTCCTACGACGCTTCTCTTTTTGAACAGACTCTACGTGTCAACCTAGTGGCCAAACAAAACAACCCACCGACTTAGTTGGCACTGAACTTCTGTTCCGACGTACCTGGCCTGAGTATTATAGCAAAGCTCTTGCTCAAACCGTCTTCTCTAAAGTAAAATACTGAAACTAATAAACCGTTTACGTTGACAAGCAACTAAGTACCTTCTGTACTTAGTTTCAATGCTCATTCGTAGTAGATTAGACGGAGTTTGCCGGAAGTTTCGCAGTTACTTGCCAAGTTCTAACAAAGGTTAGGAACTGAGAAACCGCGACCTGTGAGAGCTGCTTGGAAAGCACGGAAATTTAAACTTGCAATGCTGACGACTTTGTGTGATAGAAAGTCCAGCAGAGCATTTCAGACTGTCCACTATCAATTCATCAAATAAATAAATAAATAAAAAATAAATAATGTTGGACAATTCACACAGCATTATCTAGCCCCAAGCTAAGCAGAGCTTGTGATATGAGTACTGGATAACTGATATACCTAATTTAATACCTACACTACATAAATAGATATTTTTTTATTATACATAGAACACATCCAGAACGCCCTGAACAAATAGTTCGACAACACATTTGTCCCGAGGCGGGAATCGAAACCGCAACTTCCTGCGTCGCAGGCAGACCTTCGCCCACCGTGCCACAGAGGTCGTTGATTATGACACAGATTCGCGCAAAATTCAAATATTTCAGAGGCTTTTAATAAATTTTCTGCGTTCTGCAAGAAATAAAATTACCAGAAAATTATTTAGTATTGTTTAGAATTCAGGCTAAGATACCGGATGCTGTGGGAACCAATCCGCGTGAAGATAGTTTAGAGATTTAAAGCAGATTTTGTGTAAAAGTTGTGTGAAATTTTTTGGGTTTCTTTTTAACTACAGGTACTCCAATTATAATTTCTAATGCTGCGCCGCACGCGCATAAAACTTTTTCCAGGAGCTCGTGTTCAAAATTCGATTTAAGGCTACTTTTTGGAGTAGCTAAATTATATGATGTTGGCAAATGTAACAGTATGTTGTCCAATCCATTGTCTGAAGAAGCCCGAAAACTTTACAACCTTACTTGAAGTTTTTTTCTGTTGAAATTAGTTTTTAGTTTTCATTTATATAATATGTTATAAATAATGTAAATATGTACCAATTAGGCGATGTGGTCGCTCTGCGACAAAGCCTTTTATTGTGTGGTGTAAAAAAAAAAAAAAAAAAGGCTACTTTGGAGCAATCAAATTTATAAGAGCTACTAAAAATCAAGTATATAACCAAAAGCTACATTACATATCGTAACATGGGTTCATAGAAAATGGTCTACGATTTATGGAAAACTACGATTCTGGTAGTTAAACTCTTGGCAGAACGCAGAAAATATTAAGGCCACCTTGTTTCGATGATTTAGGCATTTTACTCGCCCAGTCAACTTGCATCCGCGTTACGCGGGAGCCGACTTCATATGAACTCCGGTGATCTTTATCGGCGGGCGAGAACGCCACAGTATAACATAATGCAGTAGGTACGGTGAGTTTAATTTTATTGACTGTATTCCTTTAGTATATTGATTATTTTATTGACTATATTCCCTGAGTATATTCTTTTATTTGATTGAAATGAAAGTTTATTGGATTTATGTAGGTATTGACTGTAAACATAATGACTCTTACTAAACTTTTTGAATAAGAGGTGATAATGATGATTGTAGGAGAGTTTGTGGTACATACCTAAAGAATACAAACAACAAATGAAAACAAACATAATTGTTATGTACAATATTTATTATCATTTATTATACATACAGGTGGATTTAATATGAGGAATAAAATGCTTATTTTTAATTAAAATTCATGATAATTTAGAGTTCTAGTGCTGGGTCCAGGCTCATTTTCATTTATCCATATGGTCATATTATGTTATGACCCAAAGTTTCATTTGGATCTTTATTAAGAAGTCTAGGTCCTCACTGAACTGCTCCGCGGGCAGTGCTGGATTTACACATTTGCCGCCCCAAAGCTTTACAATTTTTGCCGCTTCTACTAACTTCTAAATCTCTCTATAACTAGATACACTGTTCTAAATAAAGTAAATTCCTTTTTTAACCAACTTCAAAAAAAGAGGAGGTCCTTAATTCGACTGTTTCTTTTTTTAAATATTTGTTGCCTTAGAACTTTTGAAAGGGTGGTCCGATTTTCTTGTTTCACTTTTTATTTGAAAGCTGGTGCTTCCCGTGTGGTCCCATTTCAATTTGGATCCATGAAAAATCTTGAAAACTATATAATTCAGTTTGTAGTTTTCAACTAGGTAAATCAATTATTTTAGGGAATAATCTTGTTTCTAGATAATTTTTACAACTTTATTTGTTTATTTTTAAGCTAAGAAAAGCATAGCTTTGTTTTTACTGCACTACTTATAACTTCAAAGGTAGGCTAAGGACGATAGGTAGGTAAGGCCCGATACTGCTAACCATGCACCTGTCAACGTCGAAATATCCAAAAGTGGGCGGTTGAATATTTTGTCTTTGCGTTTTGTACAAGCGAATCATGTACTTGCCGTAGAACTAGGATCATGAAATTTGACAATAAGCTAGGACTAAAATAATGTTAATTTGTAGCTTATTCACAAAAAAAAAAGTTTTATTCACGCCATAGACCAAACACTATAGGGTACCTATACCCACTTCCCGTTGACCTAGAATTTTGATATTTGACAAGAAACAAGATCTTACAAATATACAATAGAATGTCGCACTTGACATTTCATTGTACTATATGGTTTGTCGCCACGCCGCGCCGTAGAGGTTGTTAGTTTTTGAAATTTTGATTTTACAAATGTGTCTTTTTGGGTAGGTACATTTTATCTGTAGTAGTAAGAAAGAACTGAAACGGGATCAAATTCGAGGCAAACGGCTGAAGTAAATGTTGTCAGCGAGTGCAGGGAGCCGCGCAAACTTTACGTGTTTTTACAGTAAACATTTTGTGCGCCTGGGTATTTTGATAGTGACAAAAAGCTTGTAAAACCAATACAATAACGAGCGAAGAGAGATGAACTCGTATCTAAGAAAAAGGTAAGCAAAATTGTACACATGTTACAGACTTTTACAGCCGCTGTCAAAAATAAAGGAAGCAACATAACGGCGAGCGGAGCGAGCCGCTTTTTGTTTAAGATTTTAGTGAACTTCTATCGATAAACGACTTGTAGACACACTTTTCTAGCCTGCTGCCGCAAAAATAATGTATGAAATAAACACACAAAAAAAAACGGCCTGCGGGACGATCGGTTAAAAAATGAGAAGTTTGGGTACGGCAATCAACATGCTCTGATGCAAGCGTACCACATATTGTTGATATGCAGTGCTGGATTAAGCCAGCGCGGGGCCCGTAGCAAATGTGATCTAGAGGCCCTTGAATATTGCTTCAAATTTAGGATGAACGTAAATTAAATACTAAAGATTTGTGCTGTGGTGAGCAAAGTTACTTTAAACCAGGGTCAAGTTCTAATACTGACAGGCGGAGCAATACATTTTTGGTCTTATTAGGTCTGTAGTAGTAAGAAAGAACTAAAACGCTTGTAAAACTAACACAATACCGAGCGGAGCAAGCTGAACTCGTATCTAAGACTAAGGTAAGCAAAATTGCAGGCATGTTTCAGACTATTACAGCTGCTGCCAAAAACAAAAGAAGCAACAAAACGGCGAGCGGAGCGAGCTACGAATTTTTTTGGTTACGTTTTTAGTGAAAGTCTATCGATAAACGACTTGTAGACACACTTTTCTAGCCTGTTGCGGCTAAAATAAAGTAAGACACAAATAAAAATAAAAAACGGCGTGCAGGGCGATCGGTAAAAATATGAAGAAAATGTGAGAAGTTTGGGTACTCAGCAAATAAAATAGCTAAGACAATGGTGAGCAGAGTGAACTGCACATATCTATGAGACTAATTCTTTTGTAGTCAAAAACTTTTTACTCGCTGCCAAGACAAAAACGCTAGCAGCTCTAGAAATAAACTAAAAAGGAAAGTTTTGTAAGCTTTATTGTAAACAATAACTATTTGGCAGAGGTACCACGTTCCAGGTAGGTATGCATCCAACAATTAATAATGGTGCGTGAAATGAAACACAAATCAACTTGCGCTGGATGAAGCTAAAGGTGCTATGTAACGATGTGAAGATGTTTTTCAACGATTTTGCCTTCTTAAATAGCAATGTATCTGCAATAATTTTACAACATATATAATGTTTGACATTTATATCATTTTGACCGCAAGAGCCTAGCGCCTGGCCCCCCTAGGCGCGGGGCCCGTAGCTTTTGCTACTCGTGCTACGTGGATAATCCGCAATTGTTGATATAAGTAAATAATTAAAAGTTCAGTAAGGATTAAGGCATCTTTTACTTATTTTCACATCCACGCCGATTACGCCGATCACGCCGACCCCGCCAACCAATTCAACGCCGGGCGCCGCCATCGCACCGATGAAATGAGCATCGGCGCACATGTCTAATACATACCTAAATTAATTATTTATATTCTCAAATCGAAACGTCTCATTGGCAAACACAATATCATTTTTTTAAGCTATTGCATAGCTTCTATCGCGGGCCTTGAGCGCGGGGACCGAATCCAGAAATTCCGTAACGAAAAAACCTCACGCTCCCCACTCCGACCGGAACAGCGGTGATACTTTTTAGTTTTGCCATCTATCGATGAATAGTAGAACTTTTAATGACTTTTTGTAATATGACGTTTGTCTCTTTAGTTCAGCAACTCGCCTCTAGATGGCATTGCAATAGCTTAACCGCGGCAGTCCCCGAGTGCCACACGTCTTTTTTTTATCATTAATAATATTTTCTAAGTATAATGTTGAGTAGTTTTTTATACTGCAAAGTATAAAAAACTACTCCTCAAGTACCTAACGAAAAGGACACGTAGTCAGTCGAGGCGGCAGTAACAGGCCCTCCCGAGGCGGCAAGAGTGGGGAAGCGGCTGCTGCCACCGGCCGCCGGCCGCCCCGCTCCCACGCCACCGCAACAAAAAATTGGTCAAAAAATTGGTGCGCAAAAGAAATTGGCGCACCAATTTTTTTTGGGCCAAATATGCCGCCCCCTCTAATTTTGCCGCCCTAAGCTTCAGATTCTATGATAAATCCGGCCCTGCCCGCGGGTGACGGAATAGGACCAGATTGCAAATGAATAATGATTTGCGATAAAAAATTCTCATTTTCTTTATTTTCGGATTTGGTGGATTCGCATTCAAATGTCAGATTCCGTATAGGCATACCACGATAATATGTCTGGGGTTGACGATTTCTGGCAGCAGACAGAAAATAATTTACATAAATTTAAGCTAATAAAAAAGAAAGAAAATAATTTACATAAATTTAAGCTACTTTAAAAAAATATTTAATTAAAAACTGTTTTTATTCCTTGCTAGAGTTCTTAGATCTATAAATTTGTATTTAATGTGTTTATTTGTTTATTATTCCATTTTTTAATTATTTTTTATTAATTAAATTTATTATTAATTTAATTTATTATTTTTGTAATTTGATTTATAAAAAAATATAGTAGCATTTAATTTTGTTGCTGTCATGTTAAATTTAAGTTTACAACTCTTTAATTCTAATTGGTACCTATGTACCTACTATGTTACTACTACTATGTTACTAATATTAATATTGTAGTGCCCTAACCGGGTCCATGTTTGAAAGTATTTGTAGATACCTATTTACTTCTTATCTAACCCACAACATGGTGTCAATAAACATTTTGAATTTGAATTTGACATTTGTGGTAAAAGTGTGATAACTTTGATTTCCAAAATTCATCATCTTTTTCGATATGTACTGGTTCAGATCAATTTTAGTTTATTTTCGTAAATCACTGCACGTCGCACGTCGCGCGTCGGGCAGGAAGAGTACTGGCACAGGTCCGACGTCGGTAAGCGCCACCGCGCGACTGACGAAGCCCGCGGGCGTCGCGCCGCTCGCGGTTTTGTAGGTTTTTAGGCATCATTAATAGGAAAATAACACTACAACATCCACCTCAGCGATTTGTACTAGAAAAATGATTTATCTAAAGATTGGTGTAAAAATAAGATCAATAAGTTTATTATTTTAGGCACAGTATTGAAAATGATTTTTAAAAAGAGGCAACTTTGGTATTTTTTTCTATCGAGCGAAGTTCATCTGATTGTGTAAATGTAAGCGAATTGTACTCTGTAAGATCCTCAACTGAAACATATATTTTTTTCAGAAATTTACGTCAATTTTTGACTGATTCATATTGATTTTAAAAACAGCATTTGCGGTATAAGGCGCCCTTAAAGACTAAATAGGTATTTGAATTTCGCGTGAATCTCGTATCAGATTCGATAAAGAAAGAAGCCCTTCCTCTCGTACGCTGATTCTTACGACATCCAAGGGGGTCAATTGCTACGCTACGACTGCCACGACCAAATGGAATACCGTGTGGCTAAGTAGGTACACGTAATTGAAAAACTTTGCTATAATATTTAAATGGTTTCCTTATAGCAAGTTATCTTGCTCAGACAATGTCACAATAGCCAAGTTATTTAATAGTTCCGGTGGATAAGCTCGACGCGTCGAGCTTCTTGATACTGAGCAGTGGCGCCCACGACAAATTATCTATCTTGAAGTAGATACAATAATGGGCAGTAAGGGCGAGTTTTTCGTCCTTATTGACCAAGCATATTATTAGCTTTATTATTTCAATTCCAGTGGGCAGTGGCAATGTACCGCGTGGTACCGGCTGAGAATTTGTCGACAAGGCGAAAAGGGTTATCCACCGAGGGGCGACCAGTAGCGCCTTCAGTAGAACTATTCCACCATCAAAGTACGATCCCTAACCTGCCAGCGTGGGAATTATGGGCATCACCCCCCATCAGGGGGAGGCCTTCGTTCAGCAAAGAACCAATATAGGTTGAGTTTTGGTGAGATAAGGCCAAAAAACTCGTGACTAGGAATGTGTCGATCATGAACGAACGGCTCATATGATTGCAATCACGAACCGCGCGTGATTGATCCGAACAGTCTCAACGAAATGACCCGATCATTTCAATGTTCGGATCATTGATTGGTTAAAATAACCGAGACGCGTGCGACTTGACGCAAAGATCGACTGACGCTGCGTCTTGCTCTTGCGAGGCTGTGTGTGGTGCGTGCAAGTAGGACACATTCTGCGGACTGTCTCATTTTCTCACAGCCTAATTGATAAATAAAATAATAAGTCATATAGTCTATTGTCGCATTACGGTCCTTTAGGTATTAAAGCCTTTGTCTTTTGAGTAGTACTTGAATATATCTAAGTATGTAGGTAGGTACCTACATCTATGTAAAGTATTTAACAACAAGGGTAGGCAGGTACCTAACTATCTCAATTCTCGTCAAATATCTACCATAAATGATCAATAAGATCGTCTGTAGGTAGGTAGGTACCTACTGTACGTACTACCTATTATGTAAAGTATTTAACAACAAGGAAAGCCGCCCGCTCGGCGGCTTAGCACAGGTTCATTAAAATATCAAGCATATGAAATCAATAAAAAAAGTTAAGTAGGTAGGTACTTCGTATCTGACTATCTACTGTAAGGTACATAACCATACTTATCACTTGAAACGTAAAAGTAGGTAGGTAGTACCGTAGGTAGGTAGTACCGTAGGTACCTATACCTACCTACCTATCTCAATTCTGGTCAAATATCTACCATAAATGATCAATAAGATCTCGAATGACTCCAGTAACGCACGACAGAGTATTGGAAAAGTTTTTGCGAGAACCTTAACAGTCAGTAACGAAACGACGATGACGACGACGCGACGCATAGATCCGATCTCGCACGGGTCAATCAATCACAAATGCATGATCGAAATGAAACGAAAAATCGAAGTGAGGCGATGATAGGCCGCCGGCAAAAACAATCATTCAAATGATCGGGTCATATGATCCGGGTCATTTTCATAACGGGTCATGATTGATATCGATCTTTGTGAATGATCGAACGACACATCGCTACTCGTGACAAGACGTCGAGTATTATGATTGACAGTCGATCCTGTGTAACTGGCAGGCTGCATGATCCGAGTTGAATGAATCTGAACGAGTTTCTTACATAGCCTAGTGGTTTTTAAATAACTATAATTGAAATAAAACAAACAGCAGGAATCTATGAGTGTAGTGCATGATGTGATATCTTAAGAATTCCTAAGGAGTTTTACTCGATGGCGCAGTCCATTGCTCACCGATTGTTTTATGGCAAAACGCTGGTGGCGAGAAGTATTCTGCAGATTATATTTTTGGATGCACCTTTAAATAGGTTTTGGTAGAATATGCCAAATGTTTGACTTATCGTAGTAATCTAATCTGATCAACATACACATTGTGGTGGTACATATTGTATAATGTGTTAGAGGTAAAGGCTTGTTTCATCACTAGGCCTTCAAGTCAAATTATTGTGTATCTATCAGTGGATTCCTGTCAATAGCCCACCAACTTCTATTGTTTCACCCATATATTATGTGAAATGTGCTTCCCTACAAATAAATAAATAAAATAAGAATTTCTGAATGCGAATCCAAGATTCCCACACCTCAATAGCCCTTCCACAGCTGGACGCAGGCCACCCCCTAATAACCTTATTGTGTTTTATCTCATGGGTACTTCCTCCATAATCCTGACGCTGAGTATCCGGGTTAGGGATAGCAGTTCGGTGGTAGAATTGTTGTGCAGGAGGCGCTGCTGCCCGTTCCTCGCCGGATATCCCTCAGTCACCTCTTACAACACCCGCGGGAAGAGTTATCGTGGTGGCAAAGCCAAAGATGGCGCCACATGACGAATCCAAGGCTAAAAGAGCAAAAGAAATAGTCGTCCTTTCCACAGCTAGACGCAGGCCACCCCATAATAAGCTTATTGTGTTTTATTTCATGGGTACTAACTACCTCCATAATCCTGACGCTAAGTATCCGGGTTAGCGATTGCAGTTCGGTGGTAGAATAGGGTATATGGATGTGACTTCAAAAAAGCTTATCTCTTTTTAGGTATTCTCTAGTGGTATAGAAATATATCTGTATATTTATTTTTGTATTTTATATGATGTTTTTATTGTGAAATTTAATCATTGAAAAGTAGATATTTCCGACCCACAAGAATTATGTAATCACTTCAACAACTTCTTCGCTAACATCGGCACTACCCTTAGTCAACAGATACCATCACAATATCACACGTATCCCTCCCAAGCATTATCCCCAAACAAACAAGACAAACTTACACAATTTAGACTCGCTACACTAGACGAAGTAAAAAAAGTAATCGATAACCTCAAAACAAATACTAGTACAGGGATCGATGGAATTAGTGCTAAAGTCATCAAATGTATTAAAAACCCTACATCCGAATGCATAACGAAATGTATAAACAAATGTCTACAGGTAGGTTGTTTCCCGGACAGTCTCAAGCGTGCTAAGGTCACTCCAATCTTCAAAGCTGGTTCAAAACAAGATCCTGGAAACTACAGACCCATCTCTGTACTACCTATTACATCTAAAATATTTGAGAAAATAATACATCAACGCCTCACTGAATTTTTAACATCAAATAACTTCTTAACTGACCGTCAGTACGGGTTTAGGACTAAATCTAACACGCTGTCAGCAACCATTGACATTATTACTAAATTAAAAACTAAAATTGATCAAAAACAACTAGCTATTGGAATTTTCATAGATCTACAAAAAGCATTTGACACCATAAGCCACGAAATACTACTTAAAAAGATGTCTGAACTTGGTATTGGAGGACCTGCCTTTCAGTTAATAAACTCCTACTTGTCAAATCGTGTCCAAGTGGTTAAAATTAAAGAAAATACAAGCAGCTCACAGCCTATCAAATGCGGTGTGCCTCAAGGGTCTATTTTAGGACCGTTGCTTTTCTTAGTATATATAGATAATATACACAAAATTGGTCTAAAAGGACATATCACTCTCTATGCAGATGACACCTGCTTATTTTACTTTGGCAACAACATAAAACGTGTCATAGATGACGCACAGAGTGATCTTAACGTACTCCAGACATGGTTTTCATACAATCTGTTGACATTAAATGCAACGAAAACTAAATATATAATTTTTTCTGCAAAAAATAAGGTAATTCCAAATCACGAGTCATTGCATATAAACGGAGTTACAATTGACAAGGTGAACAAAGAAAAATACCTTGGACTAATACTGGACAGCAGACTGTCATGGAAACCACACCTGGAAAGCATAGACAAAAAGTTGACGTCACTATTGGGATCTCTACGCGGTATTGTCAGATGTCTTCCTCTTAACGTTCGCTACAACATATATAATAGTCTCGTAAAACCACACTTAGACTACCTTATAGAAGTATGGGGCACGGCCGGAAAAACCAACCTTAAAATTCTCCAAATTACACAAAATAAACTTATTAAAGTACTATTCTCTTATGACTACCTAACCTCAACTAACGAAATTTACAACGAAACAAAACTTATGAAAATATCACAAATCTATCACTATAACACATGCATACTTATAAGAAAAATATTAAACAAAGACATTCACTCAGAAGTAGTATTTACAAAAAATATACACATTCACAAAAGAAACCTAAGAAATGCACATAATATACGCCTACAGAAAGCTAGGACAAACTATGGCATGAAAAATATAATGTTTGAAGGAGCGCGTTTATATAATAGCCTACCTAAAAATATTAAAGACCAAAAAACTCTAACTCAATTTAAAACTCACCTTAAATGCCACATTTTTCAAAGTAGCCCCTAGAAATAAAAGTTTTCCATTTATAGTATTGCACATTTTATAATCCACAATGTATCAGTGTGCGCGCGCCTCTACTTTGTCTTTATTTTGCTCTGTATAGTATTTTTGTTTTCTACCCACATTTTATTGAATATTTGCTCGTACCGAACTTACTAACAATAGATAATAAGCCTATTTTGTTTCTCACCAGAGTGATTTGATTACTAATCTTTTGAGAAATAAATAAAGATCTTAAACCTAAAATATTTTAAGTCTCAACAGCAAAATCTCTAAACGCAACGATATTGGCACGTGAAGCGTGACGTCATACTTGAACATTTTTGTATGGGCATGAAGTTTTGACTTTGAGTTTACTTGGAACTCGATGATCCGTAACGTCATAAAATGAAATTCATAAAACTTATTGTATGTCTATTATAGATAAGCTGTTAAAACTGTACCCTATACTTAAGATCTTTTTGTACAACAGTTGACAATAAATATATTTCTGATTCTGATTCTGATTCTGAATGCAATGGCTAACATGGCAGCGTTTTTATCACCCGAAACTGAGTGTAGTTTTACATTTAGTTTTTTACCTCAATAATTTTATTTTGTTTGGGTGTTATATTTTTTTTCGTTTATGTATTATCCTAAATAATCGCTTAAAAAAATTAAAAAAATCTATGCATATACCCTATTGTTCTGCAGGAGGCGCTGCTGCCCGTTCCTCGCCGGATATCTCTTAGTCGACTCTTACAACATCCGCGGGAAGAGTTAGGTGGTGCAAAGCCAAAGATGGCGCCACATGACGAATCCAATACTAAAAGAGCAAAAGAAATAGTCGTAAGATATCTATGGTCGTAAGTCAAAACTTAACGCTATTTTAAATTTCTCAAACCACGTCTTCGGTACCTACTCTTAGGTAGATCTGTGGCTTTACATCGCAAAAGTTTAAGTAGACGCAAACCGCCATGCAAATTACTGTTTTGCAAAGTTGTGAAAGATGTTGCTAGCATGATTTATTATTGTTTTGGACTTCTTTATTATGTGCAAATTATGTTTCTCTGTTTTTTGCGGCTTTGTCTATTTGCACCCGTGGAGTTTTTGTTGAGTTTTGAGCCTTTATGTCTGATTTAGATGATTTACTTATACAGCGCAGCGTTATAAACTTTTTGCTATGGTTTTGGCCGCCGCGCCGCTGGGTTTTGTAAGTTTAGAAACAGGTTCAGATAATAAATGGATGGTAAATAAATCAGAATGTAGTGTAAAAAGGTCCCAAAAGAGTTTTTAAAAGAAAGTCATCAGTGAAGAATCAAAAATGATAGGAACCTATCAGTTTTGATTATCTTCCATTAATGGGTTAAAGGTTTTACGTTACGGACGTTTACTTCCACCTGTTCAGTTGAGTAGTGCTGTGCTCACACTGAATGATTGAATTATGGTCTATTTGGTCAAATATCTTGAATGTAAAGTCTCTGAAAGTCTATTGTCCACTCCCCAAAATGAAATGTCTAATTCCCCGAACGTCGATTGTCTGAAAGTGCATCCTCTGAATGTACATGTACCTGTACGACCGAATGTCTATTTATCTGTACCTATGTCTATTCTCCAAGTGTCTATTCCGTTAAATGCACATTTTGTTGTGCGGTCTAGATCTGTGACAACTTTTAGTGGCATACGTAAGAGCCTGCTCGGACAAGACTCGGACCCAGTGGACTCGTACGAGTGTACTGGGATAGCTGTTGATACTAACATACTTCACTCCGATCATTTTCTTTGTCAACATCGAAAAATGTGACAAGTCGTCTGGTTGTTCATACTAGACGCTATATGGATTTCCATCTCGTATACAAGCTCGCTCGGAAAAATAGAACACAGTCCGAGTCATCTTAGATCGGACGCCGTTGTCAGAGTGTACTCAGATTATGGGTTGTCACAATCCGAGTTACGTCCAAATAGGTATTCGAGTCCACTCGGTCCGAGCAGGCTCTGACCGTGTCAGCCCGGCTTTATTTTCATTCTTAATCCTGTGACTCAGCGACTTAGTAATAATTGGCTTTCTTCCTAAGACATCTCGGAATCTGAATGCCAGTTCCCTTACACAGTCCTACAGTCCCCTTAAATCAACATAAAGGGAATAAATCAAGTGAATCAAAAACATTTACCCTGCTTTGATTGTAAAAGGAATTCCCCCAATCCGGCTTTGGATAAGATGGAATCTGTGCCAACACAGAGCTCCATGGTGCCTTGCATAAGTAGTCTAAGTTAGAGTTTCCTTATAGATGTGGAAATAAATATTGAATGCCTGTTATTTGAGTATCAGCTTGTTTCTTTGCGATTGATTAATTGATTGAATTGAAAACTAAACCATATTTTATAAAAAACTAAAGAAGTTAGGGAGTTATCGAGTATGAATGATTCAGCAGCGTAACCACAGAGCGTAACCGACCCAAGCGTGACGATACACTTACATAACTAATAAGGCGGTTTTCATAAATTAATGTCATCCTATTTACCAGCGGCTTTCAAACTACCATAGCAATCTGTAATTTCGTAAAGATCGAGACGGGTTTTGTGCCTACAGGACCAAAACCAGAATAAGTGGTTACTAGATCAATCATTGCATGGTCGTGGCGGTCACCAACCCATGTGGATGCCATAAGAGTCGCCTGTCGCAACAGGTCTACCAAAAGAAAAGCAGCAACTGCTTGTCTAAGTTTTTTTAAACATCCACGGCGGCGGCCAGGCGATAATGACGAACCACTGCCTTATTTATTAGCGGGAGGCATGTTCAGGTACATTTGCAAATCAGTAAAAAAATCTAGATAGCAAAACAGATAGACATTGCAAAAAGCTTCCCTAAACACCAAGGAATAATTCCATAAATCGGTAAAAGAATTGCAAATTCGCCATCCCCTATCCTCTACGCCAGCCATCGGATACGAATAAACAAAAGTCCCGATCGGAACAGCTGAGTGGCGCGAATGTAATTTATCTCGCTACTTGCAATCGTTTTTTTCTGCAGCCAGAGGGCGTACAAATTGAATTGAAAGAATAATTGGCTATGTTTGGTACGAGCTATTTCTAGCGAGAAAATGTGAACTATGTTTGTAGAAATGTTACTGTAGTCTTTATCATCATCAGTTAACGTCCCCTAAACATAGGCCTCTCCCAATCAACGACGCCACGAAAAAATCCTCAACAGCTTATATTTGACCACTACTGGACGCAGGCAGCCCCCTGTTAAGCGCCTTGGTATCTCACAATCCTGACGCTGGGCATTGGTTCGGTGATAGAATTGTTCTGGGAGGCGCTGCTGCCTGCCCCCGGTGGATATCCCTTAGTCGCCTCTTACGATATCCGGAGAAGAATTGGGGTGGTGCAAATTCTAAGCCCTCTAAGACACAGCTACGTATAGCAGGAGGCCTAATCGAAAAACGAAAACGGAAGTTTTTGATTCATATTTTTGCATAACAAACTGGTAAGTCACCTCACTTGCATAAGAACTTTAGCGTTACAAAAACCGAATCGAAAACTTTGATTTTCGTTTTACGGTTATGTTATGAACTTATGAGCCCTGAGCCACCTTCATCCATCGACACCCTGCGACCGCTACATTCTCGTCAGTCTATCGATCTTCCCACCATATGCTGTGCGGCTTTTTTTTACGGTAAATAGACCTTCGTTTGACCGCAATCTCACCTGATGATGTATCCCGAAGGTCTAGAGGTTACCTATTCACCCTTATCTTGAAGAGACCCAGGTTGTAATTGGCCAGAAAAATAGAGGCAGGGAGCGAGTTCCATTCCTTTGCGATGCGAAAAATAAAGGTGGAGGAAAACGGCTTAGTGCAAGTGGAGGGTACATCCACCAATTATGGGTGGTATTGCGCTGTGCATCTGCTTGTCCTGGAGTGGAAGGAGGATGGTGGGATTAGGTCATGTAGTTCAAGTGAGAATTCTCCAAAATGTTTCTGAAGGCTCTTCGTTCGGCTGTTGAATTGAATTAAAAGTTATGATAATAGGTAATTCCATAAACTAGTTTCTAGATTGCAAAAAGCAATACTTACATTGTTTACATACAATACAAGGTTGGGTTTGTAATAATGAGACGTTTTGATATAGAACACGGATTTTTCTTTATTGTTTTTACACCGGGTCATTGGATTTAGTGCAAAAATTATATTTCCTGCTTAGAATATAAAATAATAAACCAAATACAGCTATTCCTAGTGGTATGAAGTATGCAGGTTCAAACATACCTTGACAATTGCACTATTGCCTTCCGTGATGATTTTTATCTACAAGAAAAAAGCAAATATATACTAGATAGTAGTTAGATGCATGCATATGTAACATGTTTCATTTTTCAAAGTCATTTGGTGTCCTTGCTAAACTTGCTTTGGGCCTTATTTCTGTAAACAGAATATTAATTGATAATCTTTGCTACAATTGAAAGTGTATAACAGTTTTTATAAGACTATACGTATGATAAAAAACTTTATGTCCAACCTATAATACTTAACTATCAGTCTAAGGCCCGTATTATATCTCAAGTAGAGATTTTTCTAGTGCAATTAGCTAAGTAGCGTCAGAGGGGTGGACTATGGCATCTCGACACACGCTACGTTACATTCTTTAATAAAGATTTTCTTAAGCAGAGATTCTAAGCTTAAGTAGAACTCACGTAATGCCTGCATAAGTAATGCTTGGGAAAGCTTTAATAATACGGGCCTTATATTTACATCTGGCCTTATTACATGGACTCATGTACGTATCAAGCAGCCAACATAGAATGTGAATAAACGTAAATAGACTAGCAAGTGCGGGTGGCAATCTTTGCAATTTCGTCAACTACTGGTGGGTCATTGACTGCGTATTCACTGCCCAGCCTCTGCGGTGCGATCCGCAGGGGCGCGCCGCAGCTACACGTGCTACAGACTGGCATCTTCGTCTTGGGCCATGAAGGTGTTAACGAAAAGAAATCCTTCCTTATAATCGGTCAACTAGTTGAAAAACCAGTCAACGTTTAAATGGTTCGTTCGTAGAAACGTAAAATATTGTAATAGGAACTACCTACTCCTTAAACTAAGTTGAAAATTCAAACAACATTGAAAAAACGATATCGCCAATTGACTGAATACCTAATAGTTATTCGTCTATCGTTGTTTTTTAATCATCGTTTTTTGTGTGTACCGCGTTTTGCTTCGTGGCTTCGCGAAGCAAAACGCGGTACACATCTTCGCGGTTCGTTCGTTCATGTTCGGGTGGTGTTCGTGTAGTTAAATCTCCTTGGGTAATCATAATCATTGTGTTTTGTTTACGTGTCGTTGACTTTGAATGAAATAACCTGTTGGTAGAATCAACTACTTTTGCCGTATTAAGAAAACAGTCGAAAAACGGTTCGTTGATTCAACCGCTCCGTAGCAACTAGATAGATTCGCTACTAAACGGTTTCTCAGCTGAACAGATTAGCAGCTGGTCGTAACCATTGATTAATTAAAAAGATAAGTTACCTACGTTCTCCCAGCGCTTACTCAAAAATTGGCATGTGTTACACACGCAAACACATACGCTCACAGTATATATTTCCAGTCCTGTGCAATACAAAGAAGAACAAAGACGGAAAGGTGAGACCGAGACAACAATATTTCACGCGAATCACGAACGCCCGTGCGCGCCGGTCCGACGGTGACTGAGGTTGGGGCACACAATTTTACACAATATCAGGTTGCCATTTTCGAGAAACTAGTAGGTACCTCATCTTCCTTTATTATCAATGGTCGTAACTAGTCTTATTTATCAGGTGGTTTGCAAGCACGGCGTCTCTTTTCCCTAAGGGTCAGACTCAAACATTGCAATAAAATAAAACATAAAATGACATTTGAAATTACCTATCTATCTCCTGCTTTTGACAAATTAGTCATACTCTCTTGTGGGTCAAAGCCTTCGTTGCACCAATTGTATTTTCTTCGTATATAATAAAGTATAAGAGCAATTACTATGACTGCAATTATTATTATATCAACTACCATAACTTTATTGCAGACACCATAGTTTACTTCTAGAAAATCATTGTATTTATTTTAAAATTTCAAATGTTAAAAATATTTTGGCAGTTAAACAATGTTTTCTATAATTGATAGACTTTGACAATAGGGATAACCGAAGTTATTGTATTCTCTTTGGGGATAACAAGTTGATCTTCGATCCAAAGAGAACGCCATAACTACGTAAAAATTCGATCAAGGACAAGTATAAATCTATAGGGTTTTTATTCTCGATGGAAGTGGATAAGTTTTTTAAATAGTTTGAACGAACGAAATAACACTGTGCAAGTTTGTTTCTCTGTCTGTCTGTTAGTTTTTCACGTCTTAAAGGCTGAGCGGATCTAAATAGCATTTTAAAGGAGATAGTATCCTGAATAGGAATAGGCTACATTTTATTATAGCGGAACGCGTGCAAAGCCGTGGGTAGAAGTTAGTTTCCCTAGGATAATGACTCTCGAAAAAAACTAGTTTTTCGATTTTCTATATTCTATAACTAATTTACATACCAGATAGTTTTCGCAAATTTTACACCTTTTGCTAAGAGAAACTGAATCAATTGTAGTTTTAGAGTCATGCTGCTTTAAGTCAAAATTTCCCAAAACGACAATTGATTCTTAGATTGTTTGTGCGAGAGTTCATAGCAAATTGATTACCCAAAAGCGCAAAACTTCTTATATATTGCTAAATTACTTGTAAAACCTAAAAAAAGTAAAACCTGTTTTTTCGATCGTCACAGTTTGCTAAATCCACGAAAACCATTTTTATAAGATCTACACAAATAATAGCAGTTAGAGGAGAATCCTCCGTTTTCAGTGACAGAAGGTCTGATTAATTATTTCGTAAACTGAGGTCTGGTACTGGTAGTTCTATTTCTTTTGTTAATCAGCACCGAGTGTTTAATTCGTGACTAAATGGCTTTTCTATGGTAATAAGGTTACCGGTGGTCTTTTGAAGATCTGTCGGCCTTGTTCTTAGGACCGATTTTTATTTTGATCGCTGAAAATTTTGGTTATTTTGACTCTAGATGATGTTGAACGAAACCCAATCTCATTAACGAAACCTAACTTTCATAATTTATTGTCGTTAAATACTTCACTCTTACAATATCGAATTTAAGCAATTCTAACGACCCGTATCAAATCTTCATAAGAAACTTTGCTGCTACAATCTTCGTTTACAAGATTGCAAGGAACCAAGACCGTCTTGTCTCTGACAGTTTAATTATATATACATTATAATCATAAATACATTTGGGTATTACCTCAAATAGCAACAGAACTATAACGCAGATTCTCGTCTCCCACAATGCTCAAATTATTCCATCCCCTAGTAATCGTACATCTACTCGGTTATCTGTAGGCTGTAGGCGGTGTTGGTACTTGGCCTGTAACAGATGGCGTTTCAGCGGGCTCAGCCTGTAGAAGCCAGCCGGTTCACTCGCGGTATTCGCCATTTATATTAAAAAGAAGAGGTGACAAGATGTATCCCTATCGTATACCTTTTTCCGACCTAAACAGTCCCAGGATCTCGTCATTGACCCTTAATGAGAGATTCACAATCTTCGTACAGGTTTGCGATCGGTATGCGCCACATGCGGCGTGTACTGTCCCCACAAACGAGAATATACGCCAACACAATCAAAAGCTTTCGAGAAGTCAATATCATCATGCATCGGCACGTTGAACTCGCGACACACTTGCGATTACATTTAACAAGATAATGTAACCTTGACATGTGTATTTAGTTTTTCAAATATTCCTTCGTTTTCAGCTAAACATTACAACAAGGCATGGTGTAAGTAAAACGAAGAGAGCTCGATTAGAGAGTTTAATTTTGTTTCAATTTTTTTCATCTCAACAAGAAGTAAAACAAGGGAAAAAAATCATAAGTGACATACCATAAAGAATTTTAATAAATCATGTTTTTAATAAACCCTATTATCAAAATAAAGCAGGGTTTTTGCCCTGTAGTGGAGTAGCACTGGCGTCTCTCTTTCTCTCTCCAAATGTTCGCTTTATAGTCTTCTATCCCATGGGGTAGTGACCATAATTCCCACGCTGGGCATAATCCGACCTAAATCTTCGAAACGGAGTTTGATGGTTAAATTGTTTCGCAGGATACTCTGCTGCCCGCCCCCCAGTAGATTTATATATCATATCCCTCAGTCGTCTCTTGGAACAACCGCGGGAAGATTTGAGGTGTTGCAAATTGTAAGCAATTTTTTTAAAAACGATTATATTTTTTGTTATTTATTTTGCATAAAATAAAGAATACTTCTAATGATTCAGCTGTTCGTCCTTTAGCTACACCATAAATCACGGAAATGTTTATAAATCCTCACTATCTGCAATATATCACCGAAATCTAAATTATGTACATTTATAATTATTTCCAAAGAGGTAAGCCTCTAATCAAGTCTAAGCACTTGGGAGAATAACACCAAACTTAAGGGAATTCAGATCAGTATTTGCATGAAACATTTTACCTAACTAGGCACTTTGCACAACCCAGGCATTACTTTGACGTAATGCCTTGGGGATCGCAGTTCGGTGGAATGGTTCTGCTTGCCCCCGGTGGATATCCATTAGTCGCCTCTTATGACACCTGCGGGAAGAGTTAGAGTGGTGAAAATTCTGAACCCACGCAAGCTGCATACTTTTTATTATATTTTTTCGTTTATAAAATTTTTTGGGACTTTTTACATATATATTTAGAGAATAGGATTGATTTACTTCATCTTTTATACTGTTCCACCCAGAAATTGGATTCGGTTATTGCATAAGAAAAGACAGATTGTCCTACTAATATGATACTAACTATAGACTAATATAACGAAAAATTTTGTATATATGTCTGTATGTATGTTTGTTGCTCTTTCACGCAAAAACTAGTGAACGGATCGGGCTAAAACTTTGCATACAGGTAGTTCTAGGCCTGGAATAACACATAGGCTACTAACTGATTTGTAGGATACTTTTTATCCCATAAATCAGTTCCCGTAAGATAGGCGTGCGAAGTCGCGGGGCGTAGCGGATACCTATTATTATAAATATTTGCGGGTCTTTCCCGTTTATTTACCTTTTATTCGCTATTAATAATTATATTACCGTTATTAATATGATTAATTACTTTAATTAATCTATTTTTCAATATTATTTTTCTTGGAAGAGCGGGTTTCCTAACACAGGTAGGTAGGTATAATATCTATTTTTAAACATTGTTATTGTTATTATGTAATATTTTGTAAATGCATTTTTTTATAATATCCTATATTATATATTTATCCATATTTATGATGTGAATATTTATAATAATGTGTTCTGATCGCGTAAGTTTAAAAAGATAGTTTAGACTGTCAGGCCCGTATTATGAAAACTTGCTCAGTCATCGATGTATGCTTGAGCAACGCTTTTCTATGGCATAAACGTCACTCAAGCATAGCTCTATAACTGAGCAAGCTTTTATAATACGGGCCTTAGGGTGTTAGACTTTTGGTCTTTGTTTTATAAAACAAAGACCAAAAGTCCCAGCCTAATTCGAAGCAATCGTGCAACTATGACCCTTATTATGTTCCCTTAAGAGTAAAATGAAAGGGGTCTAATGCGATACCTAATTTACCGATGAACTGTAAAAGGTACATCATGGACGAGACAGGGGACAGAAGAGACCCACGTCTTTGCTTTGGTACTGTCAGGGTAATAAAAGCTTTTTTTTTTGTTTCAATTATATGTACAGCGCATTTTAGAGAGGAATAGAATAGAATATTTATTTATTTCTAAAAGAATACAAATTTTGTGGGATGTTCCTTAGCAGTACCAAATACTGAATACACGGTATAAACTGGTATCTTTTTTCAATGGTAGGTATCTAAGGACACATAGTGGTATCAGTTGTACCATTGATGGTACAAATCAATGGTATATAGACACAAGGGGAGTTTTTATACATGAAAAAAATTTAGGTACGAAATTGTACGTCTAAAAGAAAAATAGATACTACAAGTTTTTAACCGACTTCAAAAAAAAGAGGAGGTTCTCAATTCGTCTGTATTTTTTTTTTTTTATGTTTGTTACTTCAGAACTTTTGACTGGGTGGTCCGAGCATGATTCTTTTTACAGCTTTCATATGATATGAAAGCTGGTGCTTCCCGTGTGGTCGCATTTTAATTATGTTCAGTTCTGACTATGGAATCCATGAAAATTCATGAAAAAACTGTAAAAATTGAAGTCGGCTTATAGTTTTTTAAAAGAAAATTAATTATTATATCAAACTAGAAAGTCAGTTTGGTACACTGTTAAGGAGCATGCTCCCTAGCAGTGTATCAGGTTTTAACTGATACCTAAAAAACTAGGCAAGCCAGGAGATGGCTGTTATCTGTAAATTTTTGTACGAAATAGGTACGTGTGGTAAACAAAAGATCTGATGCCGTACGTCAAGTTTTCATACCATCGTTGGTATGTTTAATGAGTGTATTATAATATTATTACGCTTCAAAAATTTACCATCTGTTAGTAGGTACATTGAAATTGTTCGACTGTTTCCCGTGATTACGACTGTAATTTAATTACAGGAAACAGTCGTATGTAATTTCCTCACGACTGTAATTTTTTATTTATTTTTTTAAACTTCGAAAAAAAACGAGGAGTTTTTCAATTCGAATGTTTTTTTAACCGACTTCAAAAAAAGGAGGAGGTTCTCAAATTGATTGCGTTTTATTTTTTCATTTTTATGTTGGTTACCTCAGAACTTTAGACTGTGATCCGATTTTGATGATTCTTTTTTTATTTGAAAGCTGGTGCTTCCCGTGTGGTCCCATTTCAAGTTGGTCCAGTTCTAACAGTAGCATCAATGAGAAAAGAATTAAATTGAATTGAAGTCGGTTTATAGTTTTTTAAAACAAACTCAGTTATTTAATTTATAAATATTAAGTAAATACGTAAATATTTTAATGACAGTTGATTTAATCAATTTACTAGTGCTCAAAGTTTAGGGTATAGATTGAAAAGTAACATAAAATCATATTATTCGGCTTCCCTTTTAAGTTATTTCCGAATAAATCCTTGAAATATCGTATTCACAATAACTATTTACGCAATATTTTTCCCGCCTTTGGAGCAGAGAACGTGATATTTCTCGTGTCTTAGATAAACGGAACGATATTTTCCTGCGAATGGGGGACACTATCACCCACTGGCCTAGAATATTTCCTTAGGGTTCCATTCCATGGCAGAGACTATCGTGGTAAGTATACTTCAAGAGTTTGAGTCAAAATGACGTCATCTTTCATCCTTTTCTGCGTAAAACGATTCCGATCGGCTATATTGGCAATACACAAAAACCACCCATCCTATATTGACATTTGAAAGCCCTTTGAATGGCCTTGAAGGCTATTTCTGTTTATTTATTCGCCTAGTCGTTGGCAGAGGCTGGGACGTTCCAAATAAAGAAAGGCAGGATTGGTTGGAGATGGAGACCATCATTTATTAAGTGTGACCAACAAGACAAGTGAAGTAGAAGACACACGCACGATGCGCGGCTGTCAGGTGTCATCCATATTTGACACTGACAGTTAAGATTAAGACCATAGATTAGAACATGCCCCTTTTTGAGACATAGACAAATATCAAAAGTGAAGTTACTTTGACATTGACATAAAGCAAGTACTTCAAACTTGTTTACAATATTACAAAAACAAAACAAAATATTTGACGGCGCATCAACAAGCTGAGTGCGCCATCTAGCAGAGATAGGGTGAACTGTGGGAGCATTCACCCTCACGTAACGTTGGGGGGCATGGTAGCGACGGCGGCCATAGAGAGGGAGGAAGATGGACGCCGGTCGCACCAGCCAAACGCGACGGAACGTGTTTTCTCTATTTATTATTTAAATTTCAATGTTATATCTTTGTGTTGGTGTTCTGTATTAATTAATTATTAATTACTAACGTTTATTTGTGCGATGAAGTGATTGTGACACCAACTGTGAACGATACTTTGATTTGAACAAAAACTGGTTCTTGCATTTTACCTACGTGACTTTACCTACTTGTGATTGTGTTATATCTACGTAATTAATGATAAACTAGGTGGACTTAGTGATAATAAACATTAACCGTAATTATTATCCCAGTCTTTTTATATTATCGTAAAATATCGAATTCGATATGTCGAATTCGAGAACAAAAGTCAGAGATCACGCCCGCAAATGACAAGCTCGGATCATGCGCCTTTATCAGAAGTGGGATTCAAGAACCACAGAATAATCCCAGCAGGGCACCCTCATCACCAGTGATCGGAATTAGGAGGGCTAAAATTCCTAAAGTTCATAGAACAGAGATTCATGCCGATGCAAACGTTTTAACGAACATGGAGGGAGGCGTTACTAACAAGAGTACTAGCAATGTCACAACCACAGCAGACTTCTGAAAGCAATAGATGATTGGCGCCCGCGGACGGTCGTATGTCAGTCCGGCCGTGACGGCGCATCGGCGCATTGACAAGCTAAGTGCACCATCTTTCGTTTAGCGCATCGCATCGACAAGCTTAGTGCACCATCTATTCGTTTAGCGCATCGACAAGCTGCGCATCGGCGCATTGACAAGCTAAGTGCACCATCTATTCGTTTAGCGCATCGCATCGACAAGCTAAGTGCACCATCTATTCGTTTAGTGCATCGACATGCTGAGTGCACCATCTATTCGTTTAGGCTGTGGTCGACAGGACAGTGTCATCCGGGCCAAACCCATCTGTGTGGGTTGGTCGAGAGGATACACCCGTCCGGGTCCACGTTGTGATCGAAAGGACAGTGTCGTCCGGTCCATGCTTGCTGAGCTGGTCGAAGGGACACACCCGTCCGGTTCACATAGGATGTGGTTCGAAGGGACAGTGTCGTCCGGTCCATGCCCGTTGGGCTGGTCGAAAGGACACACCCGTCCGGTCCACATGTAGGTTGTGGTTCGAAGGGACAGTGTCGTCCGGTCCATGCCCGTTGGGCTGGTCGAAAGGACACACCCGTCCGGTCCACATGTAGGTTGTGGTTCGAAAGGACAGTGTCATCCGGGCCAAACCCATCTTTGTGGGTTGGTCGAGAGGATACACCCGTCCGGTCCACGTTGTGATCGAAAGGACAGTGTCGTCCGGTCCATGCTTGCTGAGCTGGTCGAAGGGACACACCCGTCCGGTTCACATAGGATGTGGTTCGAAGGGACAGTGTCGTCCGGTCCATGCCCGTTGGGCTGGTCGAAAGGACACACCCGTCCGGTCCACATGTAGGTTGTGGTTCGAAAGGACAGTGTCATCCGGGCCAAACCCATCTTTGTGGGTTGGTCGAGAGGATACACCCGTCCGGTCCACGTTGTGATCGAAAGGACAGTGTCGTCCGGTCCATGCTCGCTGAGCTGGTCGAAGGGACACACCCGTCCGGTTCACATAGGATGTGGTTCGAAGGGACAGTGTCGTCCGGTCCACGCCCGTGGGGCTGGTCGAAAGGACACACCCGTCCGGTCCACATGTAGGTTGTGGTTCGAAAGGACAGTGTCATCCGGGCATAACCCATCTGTGTGGGTTGGTCGAGAGGATACACCCGTCCGGTCCACGTTGTGATCGAAAGGACAGTGTCCATGCTTGCTGAGCTGGTCGAAGGGACACACCCGTCCGGTTCACATAGGATGTGGTTCGAAGGGACAGTGTCGTCCGGTCCATGCCCGTTGGGCTGGTCGAAAGGACACACCCGTCCGGTCCACATGGAGCTTGTGGTTCGCAAGGACAGTGCTGTCCGGTCCATGCCCATCGGGCTGGTCGAAAGGACACACTCGTCCGGTCCACATTTGCGTTTGTATTGGTCGAAAGGACTGTGGCGTCCGGTCTATGCCCGTGTGGCTGGTCGAAGGGACACACACGTCCGGTCCAATGTGCTGTTGCTCGGAGGAAGTATGTCATCCGGTCCGTAACTGAAGGTCGAAGGGATACATACAGTCTCGCAATTTTCTTGCGTGATACGTTGTTTTGAGTTACAGTAAAGATCTTATTGTAGAAAGTTATTTTCCTGGTCAGGATGTGGACGAGCGGAACAAGTGACGACAATGTGGCCTCTTTTGTTCTAGGAAAGCAATAGAAGATTGGCGCCCGTGGACGGTCGTATGTCAGTATGGCCGTGACGGCGCATCAACAAGCTGAGTGCGCCATCTAGCAGAGATAGGGTGAACTGTGGGAGCATTCACCCTCACGTAACGTTGGGGGGCATGGTAGCGACGGCGGCCATAGAGAGGGAGGAAGATGGACGCCGGTCGCACCAGCCAAACGCGACGGAACGTGTTTTCTCTATTTATTATTTAAATTTCAATGTTATATCTTTGTGTTGGTGTTCTGTATTAATTAATTATTAATTACTAACGTTTATTTGTGCGATGAAGTGATTGTGACACCAACTGTGAACGATACTTTGATTTGAACAAAAACTGGTTCTTGCATTTTACCTACGTGACTTTACCTACTTGTGATTGTGTTTGTCGGAGACAACCGGTTCAAATCCCCACCACGCCGACGGCCCCAGCCGCGGACGCTACCAACACGCCACCGCGCCGGGGACGACACATTCACTCTTACGGCCACCGACTGATATACTCGCTTATTTGTTCCTGAATACAGCCCTTTATTAATACAGTCCACACAGTCTTTAATTTATCTACCTCTATCGAAGATTACTCGAACATATGGTCCTTCAAACCTCAAGAAAAGGACAAAGAAGACGTATATTGGCATCGTGGTGGTCTACAAAAAATATTTGACGCAGTGACCGGACGAGGTCAAGTGAAGGACAAGCCCACGTCACCTGGACGCCTGTGGTAAAGGATCGACAATCCTGTGAGTCTGTTCCTGTTTTTTCCTTCCTTTCTCGTCTCTTGTCTCAGTCAAATATTCCTTATATCTTTTTTTCATTTTTTTAGCTACAACTTGAGTCATAATTGTACGCTTACAACTTTCTTATCATTATTCATTT
The DNA here is from genome assembly GCA_955876795.1 of Eupithecia tripunctaria. NCBI lineage: Eukaryota > Metazoa > Arthropoda > Insecta > Lepidoptera > Geometridae > Eupithecia > Eupithecia tripunctaria. The sequence goes on from OY041622.1 coordinate 7,558,892, forward strand.
ACTTTAAAAGCATTAAGCTCCATTCAATAATCGTTATCAGTAATATAAAGCCTTTTGTTACATAATTACAGTCATAAAACTCGAACGCTAATTGATGAATAACCTTTGCTCACCTTCACACGCAGTTATCTACCTGCATATTTGCTACGCTCGCACTGCGCTTACGTGTCTAATTCTTATCTATTCACAGCTGCTTTCTTTCTTATCTTTTCTATAGAAGCATTTTATGTGAATTACTAGACCTTTCTTCGTAACAGTTTTGTTTTATTTCATTTATAAAATAACGCAGATAAGTTAAAATGTCGGAAATTAAAACTTTAATTAAAAAACGTTCTGCGATTAAATGCAAGCTGACAATATTTAGCAATCACTTAAAAAGTCTTGGTTCAAAGCCCTTAACAGTTTTTCAAGTTACCGACTTGGTTACCGACTTCAGTGACGCAAAATCTGGTACGCAAGTAGGAAATTTAGTTAGGCTACCTAAAATTGACCTTCCACGTTTTAGCGGTGGCTATCAAAACTGGCTTGAATTTAAAGATACGTTCCTGTCTCTTATACATAATAGTGATGGCATAGACGATATAAATAAATTTCACTACTTGCGAGCTTCTCTCCAAGGAAGTGCTGCTCAGATAATTAAAAACATTGATTTTAAAGGTGCTAATTATACAATTGCGTGGGACCTACTTTGTGAGAGATTTGATAATAGTCGCTTACTGGTAAATAACCACCTACAGGCATTATTTAGCGTGGATCCTATTCGCACGGAGTCATGTAAGTCGATTCGTTTTATTATTGACGTGACGAACAAAAACTTACGCGCTCTCAAGTCTTTGAAGGAACCCACCCAGCACTGGGACACGCTTATCATTTATTTGATGTCCTCTAAATTAGATAGTGTCACGGGTCGTGAGTGGGAGGAACACAGGAATAACATAGATTCCTCACCAACCCTAGCACAATTTATAGCATTTTTAAATAAACGAGCGGACTTATTAGAAACTATTGAAGAAAGTAAACCTAAAAATAACAAATTCAAAAATGATTCAACAGACAATGCAAAGAGTTTAGTTGTAAACAAAGGCGCTGATAAAAAATCTCAATTTAAACCTAAACGCAGGTCATGTCCTTTGTGTGATGATGAGTCACACAATCTATTTTCTTGTGAATCTTTTCGAAGCCTACCTACTGAGTCTCGTATTGCCAAGGTAAAAGAGTTCAAAGTGTGTGAAAATTGCTTACGCTTTGGTCATGCTGCAAACAAATGTTTCCTTTCGCACTGTAAGTATTGCACTAAAAAACACAACACTCTTTTACACTTGGAAAATACAGGTTCATCTTCTTCTTCGAATGAATCACCTTCCGCGTCAGAAGGCATTGTTCTGACCACAGAACACATACAAAGCACACAGCATGCTACTCCGTCGCGTGTTTTCCTCTCCACAGCGCTGGTGACAGTGATCGACAGCCGGGGCCACGGGCATACTGCGCGAGCGGTCCTTGATAACGGCAGCGGCATAAACATCGTGTCGGACAACTTCTGTCGTAAGCTGGGTTTGCCGAGGATGAACGTCAGCTCCACAGTGGCAGGTTTTAATAATCATGTATCTAATAGTACACAATCTTGCACTCTCAAACTTGAGTCGATGAATAGTAGTTATAGTACATGTTTAGATTGTCATATCTTCGAAAATGTCACGTCGGTTGTTCCGATCACATACATAGACACAAAACACATACATATTCCTCAAGGCTTGAGTTTATCTGACCCGTCTTATAATATTCCATCAAAAGTGGACCTTCTTATCGGGGCAGACACCTTTTGGGACATACTAGGTAGTCAAAAAATTAGCCTAGGTAAAAATCTTCCTGAGTTACGTAATTCAGAGTTAGGGTGGATCGTTACCGGTCGCGTACTTACTCGTAACTCTAAAGACAAATTAGGTCAATGTTTTTTCACTCAAAATCAAAATGACCATGACCTTACTCGATTCTGGGAACTAGATACGATTTCTTCTAAGCACTCTCTTTCTGCGGAGGAGCGAGCATGTGAAGAGAGCTTCTCTCTCAACACAACTCGTAATGACGATGGTCGTTTTGTCGTCACGATCCCTCTCAAGCAAGATCCTCAGGTCTTAGGCGATTCTTTCGAAATGGCTAAGCGCCGCTTCTTATCGCTTGAGCGTAAATTTGAGCGGGAGTCAGCATTTAGAGATAAGTATTTAGCATTCATGAGGGAATACGAGCAGTTAGGTCACATGACACAGAATCAAAAGCTTTTTCCTTACAGTGATAGCGTAAGCTATTATCTTCCACACCATGGTGTACTTCGGGAGTCCAGTACAACTACTAAGTTGCGTACAGTCTTTGACGCTTCAGCCGTTACCTCTTCAAGAGTTTCACTTAATGAAATTCAAATGGTAGGCCCTACAGTCCAAGACGATCTCTTATCGATCCTCCTCAGATTCCGCCAGCATAGGTATGTGGTTTCGGCAGATGTCGAAAAAATGTATAGATCCGTAGAAATCATTCCTTCACAACGGTCTTTGCAGCAAATCATATTTAGATACGATCCTTCAGAACGCCTAAATACCTACACTCTTAACACGGTTTGTCAAGGTACTGCTTCGGCTCCTTTCCTTGCGACTAAGTGTTTAGTTAGTTTGGCGTCTTCAGTTAGTGCGGATACCTTGAGAGATACCTTGAGCGAGGTCAGTGAACCTACGCTGCACGCTATTAAGGAAAGTATTACTCACGATTTTTATTGTGATGACTTACTTAGCGGGTCGTCATCAGAAAGCGATGCGATAAACCTTTGTAAAGGTATCGCACACGTCTTGAGCACAGCTAAATTTCATTTGCGAAAATGGCAATCGAACAGCACTCATATTTTGAACGAATTGTTCTCAGGTGTCAATGTCGATACAAACACAAAATTAGACTTGTCAGATAACACTTACTCGTCTTCAAAAACGCTAGGATTGCACTGGATTTGTAAATCGGACACGTTATCCTTTTCTATAGACATCGAACTTCATAAAAAGATAACAAAGCGCCACATACTTTCTGTTATCAGTCAGATATTCGACCCGTTAGGACTAGTAGGTCCATGCGTCGTCGAAGCTAAAATTATAATGCAGAAGTTGTGGATAAACAGATGTTCTTGGGATGAAGAGGTTTCGTCAGAAATTCAGCAAGCTTGGTCTTCTTTTGCAAACACACTACACTGTCTAAATGAGTTACAGATACCTCGTTGGATTCTTAGTGACTTTTGCGATAGGGTCGAAATTCACACATTCTCAGATGCATCGGAACGCGCGTATGGATCGTGTGTCTATATCCGGTCTGTGAGTAACTCAGGGATGGTTTGTGTTAAGCTCTTAATTTCAAAAAATAAAGTCGCTCCAATCAAATCTTGTACCATTCCCCGTTTGGAATTATCAGCGAGCTTACTAGGTGCAAGATTGTGTACTAAGGTACAAAACTCAATAACACACAAAATAGATGCATGTTATTTTTGGTGCGATTCAACGATCGTATTAGGGTGGTTGTCAACACCATCCAGCCAACTTAAGCAATTTGTACGTAATCGTGTTAATGAGATACAGGAAAGTACCGCCGGCCACAAGTGGAGCTACGTGCCGTCCAAGGAGAACCCGGCAGATCTTGTTTCTCGCGGGGTGAAGGCTGATTGTATCAGCGGGGCCTCTTTATGGTGGTACGGGCCGCCCTTCTTACGTGAGTCAGTGGAAAACTGGCCTAAAATGCCGAATGATTCGCAGAAACACGACCTACCGGATCTCAATTCATGTTTACTTTTAAATGATGATTCAAACAAGAACGATGACAATCTATTTACAAATATGTTATCTAGGTTTTCCAAATTTACACATTTACAAAGAATAATTGCGTACGTACATAGATTTATACATAATTGTAAAAAGAACTCAAATAAATATACTGGTCATCTTTCTTGCGATGAGTTAAATAAATCGTATAATTTTATCTTGCATACTGCCCAATTAGAAATGTTTCCAGACGAATATCGTATTTTAAAGTCAGGAAACTCTTTGTCTAAGAAAAATAGATTAATATCATTGACCCCGTTTCTAGATAACAATGATATCCTGAGAGTAGGTGGCAGACTAGATAACTCAGCTTATAGCTACGACATAAAGCATCCTATTTTGCTTTGTAGTAAACATCACATTACAAAAATCATATTTCACATGTATCACTTGAGACTTTTACATGCTGGACCGCAGTTATTGCTATCCAACATTCGTCAGGCTTATTGGCCTTTAGGAGGCAGGAACCTATCTAAATCTATTGTGAAAGGTTGCATAAAATGCTTTAGGTTCAAAGCCAGTAATGTTCAACCTATTATGGGTCAGTTAGTAGAATCAAGAACTACACTTGAATTTCCCTTTTTACACTGTTGTGTAGATTATTCAGGCAGTATTTTGATAGCCAATCGTAAAGGTCGAGGTTGCCAGCTTATTAAATCTTACTTGTGTATCTTTGTCTGCTTGTCTGTAAAGGCTGTTCACTTGGAGCTCGTTACAGATCTTACTACGGAAGGTTTTATGGCTGCCTTAAATCGGTTTGTTGCTTGTCGAGGTAAGCCGCAAAGTATCACCTCGGATAACGGCACAAATTTCGTAGGCGCTTGCAATGAATTGCATCGCTTCTTGCAAGACTCAAGTAGTCAAATTAGTTCTGAAGCTGCCCAACAGGGAATCAAGTTTAATTTTGTTCCCAGTTATACACCCCATTTCAACGGCATGGCTGAAGCAGCTGTTCGTTCAACCAAGCATCACCTTCGTAGGCTTCTCCAACTTACTCACTTCACTTATGAAGAAATGCATACATGTTTGACTCAAGTTGAAGCCGTACTTAACTCCCGTCCTATCACTGCCTTAAGCTCTGACCCTTCCGATTTCACCCCCCTCACGCCTGCTCATTTCCTTATAGGACGACCACTTTTGTCTGTTCCACATCCGCAGGTGTCAGAGAAGATTACGTGCCTTGAGAGATACAAGAGAATCGAATACGTCAAGCAACATTATTGGGCTCGATTCTCCAAAGAATATATCACATCTTTACAACAAAAAACTAAATGGCCTACTTCTACAAGCGAGCTCAAATTGGGTTCCCTAGTCCTAATCAAGGATAAGGCCTTACCTCCACTGCGCTGGCTATTAGGACGCGTGGAAGCCGTTTACCCTGGACCAAGGGACCGAGTCTGCAGAGTAGCCGACTTGAGAACCAAGGGTGGGACCATCATTCGAAGGGCCTTTAACAACATTTGTCCCCTTCCAGAATTCTGTTGAATGCCTGCCTATCTACCAGCTTCAACCCGGGGAGTATGTCGGAGACAACCGGTTCAAATCCCCACCACGCCGACGGCCCCAGCCGCGGACGCTACCAACACGCCACCGCGCCGGGGACGACACATTCACTCTTACGGCCACCGACTGATATACTCGCTTATTTGTTCCTGAATACAGCCCTTTATTAATACAGTCCACACAGTCTTTAATTTATCTACCTCTATCGAAGATTACTCGAACAGTGTTATATCTACGTAATTAATGATAAACTAGGTGGACTTAGTGATAATAAACATTAACCGTAATTATTATCCCAGTCTTTTTATATTATCGTAAAATATCGAATTCGATATGTCGAATTCGAGAACAAAAGTCAGAGATCACGCCCGCAAATGACAAGCTCGGAGCATGCGCCTTTATATTTTTCCTAGACAAAATCCTTAAATTACAAATAGAAAGAAGACAGTGCTTATGTCTAATATACTAATTAAACTAATTATCGGCTAAACTATATATAAAACATTAATTATAAGAAGTGAAGTGACTACCTATTACATTTTTATGTTTTCATGCACATAGTACTTAGATTAGATACAGTGTTTTCATTACATTTATAAATCAAACAGTTGTTTTTTCTTAATTATCCTTCCTCCACTGCTATACTTCGGCGTGTCAGGTAGAGGTACATTCTGAGTTGGACTATTCTCAGTTAACTCAGAAGAACTATTGTCAGATTGGACATTTGAAGAGGTTGATGGTGATTGAGTTTCTGAAGAGTGAACTGAGATTACACTGTTTTTTGAATCATTACTTGAACTAGTTTCCTCTACAAGCGTATCATCATGACTCTCTACTTCTTGTCTTAAATCCGTAAATATTGGAGATTCCATTTCCATATGATCAGAGTTTATAGATTCATAGAATGAGTTAGTAGACTGGTTTGAGAAATTTGAAATTGATGAATGACTATTTGACCTTGGCCTAGCCTGAGTTGGTTTATGGATAAGGTAAGTAATTATCTCATCATCCTCTTCCTTTTCCATTGACTGAGTATGTAACTTTATTTTTTGACTTGATTTATAGTGAAATGTTTTATTTGACTGTAAATTATTGGAATGAGTATGACTCTCTGACTGTGATGTATATGACTGACTCGACTGTGGCTGAGTGTTTGATATATTTTTATGTTTCAGCTGAATATGCTGAGAACTTCGTCGATAGTTATTTCCTACTCCATCTTCGACTATGTATGAACGAGGGAATTTTGTTTTAGAAATTATAGTACCTTTTGACCATTGGATGCCTTTTGGGTCTTTTTTGAAATGGATATCATCATTAATATTGAACTCTGGATAGGTTTTGGAACTCTTATCATAATATTTTTTTGTATTATGTGTGTTTGTTTGTTTCTTTTGATTATGTTCTGAATATTTGACAATTTTGGGTTTTAGACTAGACAGTTGAGTTGGTAATTTAGTTCTTAGTTGACGAGACATTAGTAGTTGTGAGGGTGAGTTTAAATGACCTCTTGGGGTGGTCCTATATTGTAATAGGCCTAGATAAGGATCTGTGTTAGAATCATCACATTTTCTAAAAATATTTTTGACTATTTTCACAGTTGCTTCTGCGAGACCATTTGACCTGGATAAGTGTGGGCTTGAGACAATATGTTCAATATCCCAATCACTTAAAAACTCTTTGAAATTTGTTGAATTGAATGGTGGACCTCCATCACTGACTAGTTGCAAGGGGATTCCATGACGAGAAAATATTGATTTTAATTGTGTTATGACAATTGAATGTGTAGTGTTTTGGTTTAAGTGTGCTACTTCCAAATAATTTGAATAGAAATCAACAACAATCAAATATTTCTTTCCTTTGTATTCGAATAAATCTGTGGCTAGTTTTTGCCATGGAAGTTTAGGCTGATCATGTGGCAATAAAGGCTCCTTTGTTTTGTTTGGACTAAATGTTAGACAAGACTCACATTGTTTTATAAGAATCTCAATTTCATGATTCATGTTAGGCCAATAGACTATTCCTCGGGCTAAATTCTTTGTTTTTTCAATACCCATATGGCTTGCATGCAAAATTGACAATATTTCTGATCTCATTGTAGATGGAATGATAATGGCATTGCTTTTGAAGATCAAATCATTAATTACATGTATTTCATGTCTAATATTCCAGTAAGGTAATGTGTTTGGATCACAATTTTGTTTACAGTTTGGCCATCCCTGTATGTAGAATTCTTTCAACTTTTGTAAGGTGTTGTCAGAGTTGGTATTCATCAAGATTTTTTCTAATTTTTCAGGTGTGATAGCTAAATTTGATGTTAATAAATTGACATGACATTCTATACCAGTTTCTATTTCTTCGAGAACTTCATTGACTTCTATGTTATTGACTTTTGACCTTGACAAAGTATCTGAGATATACATTTCTGTGCCTTTTGTGTATGTGACGATTAAGTGGTATGCTTGTAATGTGATCATCATTCTTTGAAGTCTTGTTGGGACATCAGACAAAGGTTTTTTGAATAAAGTTACAAGTGGTTGATGATCTGTTTCTACATAGACTGGTTTTCCATAAACATATTGATGGAACTTCTTACAACCAAATACAATGGCATATAATTCTTTCTCAATTTGAGCATAGTTCTCTTGACATGGCGTTAGTGACTTTGAAGCATATGCAATTGGATTTTTGTCATGAAAAATTAATGCACCTACTGTATCTTTTGATGCGTCTACAGACATTCTAATTTGTTTCCTGACATCATAGTGGACTAGTACTGGTGTTTGGCAAATGATTGATTTTAACTTTGTGAATTGTTGTTCATGTATGGGTGACCATTGCCATGCATTTTGTTTTTTGAGGAGATCTCTAAGCAAATTTGTTTCTATTGACAAGTTTGGGATAAAACTACCTAAATAGTTGACCATACCTAGAAATCTTTGTAGCTCTTTGACATTTTTCGGACTGGACATTTTGGTTATGACTTCTACTTTTGACATATCAGGTGAAACACCCTGTTTATTGAAAATATGACCTACATATTTTACTTCAGTTACCCCAAACTGACATTTGGATTTGTTAAACTTTAAATTAACTTCTTTTGCTCGTTTAAATACACTTTCTAGACGTTGCTTATGTTCATTTTCATTTGACCCGTATACCAAGATATCATCAATATAAACAATTACTCCTGGTAGCCCTTCGAAAAGTTCTGTCATTATTCTATGAAATATTTCTCCACTTGAATTTACTCCATACGGAAGCCTAAGAAATTTATACCTACCAAAAGGTGTATTGAATGTACAGAGGTCACTACTCTCCGAATCTAGTGGTATCATCCAATAACCTGAATTGGCATCTAATTTTGAGAAAATTGTGGCACCTGCAACTTTAGAACGTAAATCATCAAATGTAGGAAATGGATAATGAGGTCTTTTGACTGCTACATTAAGATTTCTCGGATCAAGGCACATACGCAATTTACCGTTGGGTTTTTCGACTAAGACAATTGAATTTACCCATTTTGTTGGCTTTATGACTTTTTCAATAACTTTTAGTTTTTCCATGTTAGTTAATTCATCTTTTAGCCTATTATGAAGTGCAAATGGAATTTTTCTAACTGGACCTACCTTCTACCTTTGGTGTGACACTAGAATCAACATCTATGTGTGCTTGAGTAGGAAGACATCCTAAGCCTTCAAATGTTGATGAATACTTATTTACAATATCAGTAACAGACCTCTGATTATCATAACATGTTTCCTCAGACAATGCAAATATCCTTTTTACTATACCTAGGTTTTCACATATTTTCCAACCTAGGATTGTTTGACATTGGGCATTGACAACAACAAAGCATATGTTTGCTGTTGTTCCATTTTCAAAGTTACATTTCAGTATACATGATCCTGTATTTGGAATTAATTGTCCTGAAAATGAAAAGACTTTATTATTTGTCCTAATAATGTTGATTTCCTGACCTGTTTTAGACATCATTTGATCTAATGTATATTTAGAAATAACATTTGTGTCAGCACCTGTATCAATTCTACATAATAATGAATGATTATGACATTTAATGGTTATATTCCATTCATTTGACACTTTATTTATGGAGTTTATGACAAAGTAATCCGACTGATTCGTTTCATTGTTACTTTTATTTTCTGACTGACATACCATACTTACATTTATGTTGGTATCTTTATTGAAGAAGCAATATTTAGCAAAATGGTTCTGTTTTTTGCAGTTTGAACATGTTTTTCCTTCAGCTGGGCACTTGAACCTGTGGACTTGACCACACCTCTTACAAGATTTTTGTATAGGTGATTGCGACTGTGTTGAGACCTGAAATCTAGAATGGTTATTCGAAGACTTTGGCTGACTTTTTTGACTCAAGTCTGCTGATTGATTTTGTCGATGAGACTTGACGGCTTGAACTGTACTCTCTTTTTCTACTTTTGTGATAGCCATTTGAAGCTTTTCAGTTTCTCGTTGCGAAATCTCAATGCTTTTAGCAATTTTTATGGCTTTTTCTATTGTTAGTGACTCTTGTTGCAGTAATCTTTCCTGTGTTTTTCTGTTAGTTATTCCAATTACAAACATGTCGCAAATGAGTTGTTCTTTCAGAGTTTCAAAATCACATCTGATTGCCATATTTGTTAATTTTGTGACATATTCTTCAATGGACTCTTCTTCTGACTGTTTTCTTGTGAAAAAGTTATATCTCTCTACTGTGATATTTTTGTGTGGAAGGAATTTGTCATCAAATTTTTGAATGACTTTCTCAAGGGTCATTGATGCATCTTTTCTATCTAGACCAAATGAGTTGAATATTTCTAGACAATCATCTCCAATAAGACTTAGAAAAATGGCTATTTGACGGCTTACCGATTCTTTATCAATCGTATTCGCTTCGAGGTAGATGAGGAACTTCTGCTTCCATAATCTCCATGCATTCGACATCGCTGCTAGATCTGAATCCAGTTTTAGCGGCTTGATCGTGGCAGTCATAACCACGCTGAACTTTGGATCTTCCATCGGCATCTTCGTTTCTTCTGACACCATGTTTATTTATTCGCCTAGTCGTTGGCAGAGGCTGGGACGTTCCAAATAAAGAAAGGCAGGATTGGTTGGAGATGGAGACCATCATTTATTAAGTGTGACCAACAAGACAAGTGAAGTAGAAGACACACGCACGATGCGCGGCTGTCAGGTGTCATCCATATTTGACACTGACAGTTAAGATTAAGACCATAGATTAGAACAATTTCAATGGCTTTTTGCATATCACGAAGGGCATTCTAAGGACTTTCACATGTCAGTAAACTAATATTAAAAGCTACTTATTTATTACTCAATTTAAGTATGGTTTTTGTTACTGGCTTTTACAAATGCACTTAAAACATTATTATGTTTTGTGAGTGTTGGTGTGTGTGTGTGTGTGTGTGTGTGTGTGTGTGTGTTGTGTGTTTTCCCGATGCACCCGTCTCTTAAAGAGTCTAGGCAACAGAAAATCCAGTATTTTAGAAGGTTGAATGATAACCCAATACTTACTGCTCCTTAAGATTTTCTTAATAAGTTGTGTCTATTCCTATATTATCAAAGAATATAACAATCAAGTAGGTAATAGAAAACAAATTAGAACTAGTATTTTAAACTGATACAATTAAGCCAACTGCAGACTGTTGCAAACAATCTACAGGTAGCTTAATTGACCCATATCAATACCAGTCGGAAGCGTCCCAAAGACGCTAGCTCTTTGAGTAAGGTTCTAAAAATTTAAATATATTATTGTATTTATGTCAAGTGTCGTTTAAATCGAAATGATTTTACGAGTTCCAAAATAATGTGGTTACAATTAAATAAGACTTAGGGCACGCCTAAATTTCCTCGAGAAACTTGGTAGAAACATGGTGTAAATAGATCTTTCTTTTTCCCTCGTAAAGATAAGCCGGTGTACTTAAGTCTTTCTTTGATATATCAGTTATCTAGTACCCATAACACTAGCTCTGCTTAGCTTGATGCTAGATACTATGTGAGTGAACTGTCCAGCATTTGATCCATAGATAATCCTTTGATGTGGGTCAAAGAAAGACCTATTTAATCTGTTATGTATTCTATTCTTGGATGTAGGTTGATTTGAATATTGTATGCTGCACGTGACTGTACTCGAAACGTTTCTTTTCACAACTCATTGCAGATTCAAAGGTGAGTAAATAAATGATTGGATTTTGTTTCTTGTTGTACCGACTTGCCTTTTTAGAATTTCATCGAGGGTTTACGAGTTTTGCTTATTTTACTATAGAAACTTTCGTAGTTTGACGAATTCATTATAAATATAAGCGGGTTAACTACGAACCTTGTTTGTGTTGGTGTTCTTCCAACACAAACAAGGTTCGTAGTTAACCCGCTTACATTCATAATGAGTTTTGCTTATATTTAAACTTTACCCTGTCGTAAGCCATTGCCGTGTGGTGCTAGCATTGAATTTGTTCCACCCTAACTCCCGCGGGTATCGTAAGAAGCAACTAAGGGATATCCACTCGGGGGTGGGCAACAGCGCCCCCTGTAGAATAATTATACAACCACCGAACTTCGATCCCCAACCCGCATGCCCAGCTGCGTGAGGATTATGAGATAACAGCCAATAAGGCGCTTATCAAGGGAGGCCTGCGTCCAGCTGTGGACCGATATAGGCTGTTGAGGTCCTTGAGGAGTTGTATGTCAGCCATAATCCTTAGATGGATCCTGGATAGCCTAGGATTATGGCTGACACTATTATCACGGACAGCCCCCTATGCAGAGGGTGCATGAATGCAGAGTGCGATAGCGTAGCTTCTCAAAGACTACACTACCTCGGGACACCAAGGACACCTATACCGTGTCCATTTTGAATGAAGCATAAACGTAAACAAACCGCCCATACTTAACCTAAAATTCGCTTTGTTGGCGCGTCCTTTTATACGTAACTTACATTACTTGTTGATTTTAGATCCTCCCTTCAATAAAAATTGCCTACAATTATATCTGAAACTCGACGGCAAGCAAGTGAGATTTTGTTATTTGTGTCGTATTTTGTTTACGTTTATGCTTCATTCAAAATGGACACGGTATAGGGAGGCATGCACCGGCGTCAGCGAGCTGCTGGCTTTCCTGGAAGACATCGGGTGGTTGGATTAACAGCCCCCCGACACGCAAAAAGGGCCCGCCTGCGGCCTAGTTGCGGAAACCAGCCCAGAAACAAGTAACAAGTATGGCTGACAGTATTAAGTACTAGTACCTTAGGTGGACTCGCATAGGCTGATATCTGGTTTCTAATACCTTCGCATTACAAGTCGTAGCTTTGCCGTAGCGCCTTGTCTTCAGCTTGCCACAACCAGCATCTGTCAATTGTTTTTTGGTTACCGTCAGGATGATGGGAGAGTAGTAGGTATCCAGGTATTTACAATAAAAAAAAGGAACCCGGGTACCTATGTATTTATTTTGGTATTTTACATTGAAATTTCCTTAAATTATTATTAATTATCATTTATTTCAGACAACAATCCATATAATTTTTTTTTTATGTAGGTATGTGTGATATTTTTTGTATTATTTGATTTATTTATAATGCCTAATTTTAATTTTTAATAATGTGTTATGGATTATTTTATCCCAAATAAATGAATAATAATAATATTTTTTAATATTTACACACACAAAAAAAAGCTTGAGACAAAACATTATCATGATAAAAATAACAGAATCAATTTATAATTGGTCAATAAACCAAAATGCTGTCCAAAATTTGTTTCCTATTTTCTTCTATTTAAAATAAGATATTAAAATCAATAATAAATTGAAGAAGACATTCTGACCGTTCATTCTGATGTCAGGTTGGTTACTGATAGTCACTAGGCCCCACTAGGCCACGATGGAATTACTACTACTAGCGTACAACTCACTGTAGACCGCCCGGCGCCCTACACTTCGTTTTAAACCGACTTCAAAAAAGGAGGAGGTTCTCAATTCGGCAGTTTTTTTTATGTTTGTTACCTTAGATCTTTTGACTGGGAGTTCCGATTTTTATGATTCTTTTTTTATATGAGAGCTGGTACTTTCCGTGTGGTCCCATTTTAATTTGGTTCAGTTCTGAAAACCGGATCCATGAAAATTCATGAAAAAAATCGAAGTCGGTTTATAGTTTTTTTAAACAAAATTAATTATTATATACTCGTCCTACTACTTTGACGTCGTCGTGTACTATGCATATGCATACACTATGTTTTACTTTGTGGTCTTAGCTACATTTGAAGACGCTTAGGGCCCATTGATTTATTAAAAACGAAGATGAGGTACTGGTTGCTCGAAAATGGCAACCGCAAATTGTGTAAAATTGTGTTCTCCCACATCAGTCACCGTCTGACCGGCGGCACGGGCGGTCGTGATTCGCGTGAAATATTGTTGTCTCAGTCTCACTTCGGTCCTAGATACGTCTTTCCGTCTTTGTTCTTCTTTGTATTGCACAGGACTGGAAATATAATGTGAGCGTATGTGTTTGCGTGTAGTTGTAACACATGCCAATTTTTGAGTAAGCGCTGTGAGAACGTAACCTATCTTCCCCTAGCGTACAACTCACTGGTAGACCGCCTGGCGTCCTACACTTCGTTTCTTTACACCCGTCCTACTACTTTGACGTCGTCGTGTACTATGTTTAGACTACGTTTTACTTTGTGATCTTAGGCTACATCTGATGAAGCTTAGGGCTTAATAGGGCTAAGCGTCGTGAGCCTAATATCCGGTTACTAGGTACTAGGTGCCCTGTTAGTGGAATTAGGAGACAGGCCCATTTCACTTATTACGCTGTAGCCTATTGAGTAAATTTTTTTAAGAATGAATGAATGAATGAATGAACACTTTATTGTACTAATAGTAATAAATATACATTAAAGTCTTATATCTAAATAATAAATAAATGTAGTACAAAAGTCGGCCTTATCGCTGAGAGCGATTTCTCCCAGGCAACCTTGAAATGCATTTAACAACAAAACCATTTAGGAATCGTTAGAAATCGATAAGGGATCGAAATGTATCGTTTATCATTCCTATAATCCTAAGTTTAGCCAATTCTCAAGAGAATCGTCACACTTATAAAATTTCTTAGAAATTACCTTGAGTGTGAGGTCTTATGAGGTCTATAATAAATACCTTAATTATAATAGGAGCAGCAAATTTTGAGACCAAGAACTTTTCGCGAGAAATACCTTAACACAATCGAACCTACAAAACTCTCACATGTCAAAGTTACTGAGAGTTATCACTGAACGTGACTTTATCTGAAAAAACTTTGCAACTTTCGCCCTCTTATTTGTAAGGGCTGTTATTCTTATAATCAGTCAAGATTTGTTGGGTCTTTTGTTGCAAAAATGCGAAGAAATTGTTGAGTATTTGACTAAGAGCCTGTCCAGATAAAGCGTTTTACGCGCGAGATCACTCGCGCGTTGACACTCGCGCGTAACCGAGGTACTAGAGCTACATACATCCCGTCCAGATGCCTACGCGCGTTTCCTCACTCGCGCGTAAAACGCGTGCAATGAGCGTAAGGATGAGGCGTGCAATGTATGTATTAAGTAATAGTACCTGCCTGCGACTTTGCACCACCCCAATTCTTCCCGTGGGTGTAGTAAGAGGTGACTAAGGTATATCTTATGGGGGGCGGGCAGCAGCGCCCCCTGCAGAACAAATCTTCCACCAAACTGCGGTCCCCAACCCGCATACCCAGCGTGGGGATTATGGGCATTACTGGGATCCATGAAAATCCCTGAAAAATCTATAAAAACTGAAGTTGGTTTATAGTTTTTTTAAACAAAATTAATTATATTTGATAGTATTTTCTTTTTCAACGAAGTCTCTCTTACGAAATGTCAGAAACACATACATTTTGCATTTAGCTCGCTAAAATATTCTTTACAACCCTACAAACGAGAGCATAGTCCATTTTCGTGACCTTTCAACTGGCTTCAAAAGAAGTTTGGATGAGTGTCTGGGGGTTACAAGAACTAGATGTTTCTGAATAAATCTAGATAAAGGCTAGACTATGCGAAAGGCTAGTTGGAGGCTTCCGTCAATTGGGACCGCTAGATGAACTCTCAGAATCAACTTCAATCCGGGGAACGAGACCGCGGTTCGTTTATCTAGCGGGTTAAAGGGACCTCGGTCCCATTTACCGGATTGAGGTTGATTCCCAATTCCAGGCTTAAGATATACTTTCTTACTTATTCTTTATTGAAAAAGGAAATAATAACTAACAAATATTAGAAATTAAAAATTATATTTACATCTGACCTAACTGCAGTCTTTTGCAATCTACCAACAGGTAGCTCAACTGATGCATAACAATGCCAGTGGGATGCGTTAACAAGTTCTAGTATACTTTAAAAGCATGGTTCACCAACACTATCTGTCCGCTCTTGATAAGTCTTCTTGATATTATGTTAATTATTAATTTTCTGTGTTTATTTATATATTAATGTGTCATCATACGCCACCGTCAGCTTCTAAACGTACCGATCCTATCCATCCAAAGGTTGCCTGGAAGAGATCGCTGTTAGCGATAAGGCCGCCGATTGTGCCTCTCTAGATTAGTTAGCAGTAATTTCCTTGTTTGTTTTTGTTATGTATTGATGGTGCAATAAAGTTATAATCTATCTATCTACTACTTACCTACCGAAGATGTTTATGTAATGTGAGGTGCTAATCAGGCACATCACAAATCGAATAGCCACCCTATGGGTACCTGGTGTTCTGGGTAAAATATATAATGCGTCACTTAGATTGTTTATATTTTTTGCAAGTTTTAAAAAAATCGAGTAGGTATCAGGTATCGAGGCTAATGTCAGGTTAAAGTTAAGCAGGTATCTACTTTTCGGGAAAAATAAAAAAAACAAAGAAAGCTTCTTTAATGGTTTATTGTCTATTAAACTGACAAAATACAAATGATAATATCACGTACTTAAATTACCAATCATTGAAAATGACAAAATCATTTTGATTTTAACTTTTTCGAGGTAGTGCCTTTTCCGCTCCTCAAACGTCGTTTTCGAGTGGGTTCCGTCGTTTCTGGAAGCTCCAAAGGCACAATGGGATAGAAAAGATCCCGTAAACTCAAATGCCCTAATACCATGACCTCCAAATCCATATCTTCATAGGGTAGTTCATCCTTATAAAACCGATTGTGTGGTAAAAAGACTTGATGCTTGCTTTTGATTTCTGCTGAGTCAGATTTTGCTGGTAGTAATCTGAGTCTTGAGTTTAGTCTCTTCTGAACTACGTAACATCCGAGTTCACAATCAATCACGTACTCAGAAACCTCTGCATCATCGATCCAATCTTTCAGCGCGTCTATAATCGCTTTATCGTCTATAAAAGTAGATCCACCAGTATATTCAATGGTTGCTTCGAATGGCGGGTAGAGCTTTGCGACGTTAGCTAATGCTGGGTCTATTACTTCTTTTACTTCAAAATCATCAGCTGTCATTGCTTTAGGAGGTCCAAATCCGAAGAATACGTTAATGAGCTGCTTCGTCACTTCTTCGACTCCAATGTCTTTCAATGCCCGCAGAATCAGGAATTGAGATTGCTCCTCTTCAAACACTAAGATGTATTTAGGGTGGTCTATGTACGGGATTTCTACCTGCAGGTTTAAGAGTTTCAGACGCCATGAGGAGCAGCCAAATAATGAAGTTTTCATTGGACTGTCAGTTTTAGGTTCAGTTCTTTCAACTTCGATCGCGTTTATAATCTTGCAGACATTACAAACTGCGCTCAAAGTATTATTGAACTCGGAAGGAAAACTCCACTCTCCTCTCAACATGGAAAAAACGTTCTTATAGCCTTTATGACCGGTCAACCTGTGAGCTTTTGAAATAATTTCGTAGCTATCTTCCAGTGCCATAACTTTTCTGTAAATTGATGGCCTTATTCTGTACGGCCGTTTCAGAACAAGAACATTAACGCCATCTTCTTGTTTCACGTCGAACCTTGAGTTATGTTCTGAGGACTGCGATAAAATATCTTCAATTGTTTTCTCTATGGTTTCTCTATTCCAATACATGACACTTATTTTGTCTGCGCTCTCTCGTTGGCGTGATGCACGACGTGACAAATAGTTATAATAATCCCTTTGTACGGCTTTGTTATCGTAGAATTTGTCGAATTTAAACCCTAATCGAGCGCACAAATCATCCATTTTATCGAAACACACTGAACTTTTTTATTCTAAGTAGACAACTACACAAAATGTACTCCCAATCACAACGAAATATACCAACTGGTTCAGGCGCAGCGAGCGGGAAGCCGACATTGACATGAAGAGAGCGAAAGGGACAGTGATACGGTATGATACGAATGTCCGAGCGAGTCAGATAATGCGTATCGGTATCCGCACCCCCCTCAGCCCGCGTGGGTACAGCACAGTTGATAAGGCGCGCTACTCACCAAGTTGCGGCATAAAGTAACAATGGAAATAGTGTGGAAAAAATAAGTGTTCACCTAATTTTAGCCCTAGAAAATTGTGTCGTAAGTAAGTGCCTCTTGTTATGGCCACATAATAATTGATTTCAATAATTAGATTAGGTATAGAATAAGTTCTTACATTAAAGCTAAGCTCAGGTAGTATATCAAATGAAAAGACTTAATTTCTTAATTTCATAAATTTTGTCAAGGATATTTTTTTACAATGAGATTTTACTGAAGAATCAGTACAAATTATTTTATGGTATAATAACTACCAAATAAAATCGTCAAAATGACAATGAATTGGCAACATTTGAACAAATTCGAGCGGAAAATAACCTACAAATGTAACAATGTGACTCATGTGACATAACGTGACTCTATTAGTCCATAATATACTAAACACCTAATCACACTATCACACTAATATTATAAATGCGAAAATTTGTATGGATGTGTGGATGGATGTTTGTTAACTCTTCACGCCAAAACTACTGAACGGATCTGGCTGAAATTTTACTTTTAGGGTTTATACCGTTATTGTTCTCGGGGATAAAAAATCACCATTAAACGTTTCCATAGGAACAACGCCTGCGAAGCCGCGGGACGCACCTAGTAGGTACTTTATATAAGTAGGTAATTACAACCACAAAATAGGATAAACAGAAAGCACGTGAATAGACATCTTTATTCATACGTCACGTGCCAGCTGCCTGATTCGTTCGGCGCATGCGCACTGCGTGACCTTGTTCTGACGTCACTGCGCGCAAAACATCCGCTATTTTAAACCTTATTCTCATGAGCATGTTGTTGCTACATTGCCTATAATTTACAATAATAGCAGAAGATTTTTAAAGCTTTCGCGTATTGATAGGTTAACGTAACGTTAACGTGGCGTTAGTTATTCTGAGTTTAATGAATTTATAAAGTTCGAAAACCAAAACAACGCGTTAACATATTTCAGGGTCTTCTATTTAATTCATAAGATTGACTCTATCGATGTCATAAAAAATAAGTACAGGATGTAATTTTTTCCGGCACCACGCCCTGTGGTGCCGGGGCAGCGGCGGCGGCATAGAATTTGCACCACCCCAAGTCTTCCCACGGGTGCCGTAAGATGCGACTAAGGGATATTTACCGAAGGCGGGCAGCAGCGCTTCCTGCCAAACAATTCTGTCACCAGACTGTGATCCCCAACCCGCATGCCCAGCGTGGGGATTATGGCCACTACCCCCCATGAGATAACATAACAGCCAATAGAGGCACATTGAGGGGGAGGCCTGCGTCTAGCAGTGGACCAATATAGGCTGTTGAGGTTGATGAGGCTTGATTACAGTCTAACCCCCGGTTTCTCGAACGCTTATTATTTTGACAAATTGTTGACAATTTGTCAGGCTGTACACGCACTGCTTTTATTACTCGCGTGGTTTTTTTGCAGAATTCTGTAACTTAATGGAAGTTCAGCACGCAGGTTATATATTCCGCGAGATTAAAATTCACGCTGTCAGATTCCGCAGTGCGTATATAACAAGCCGTTGACTATCCATTCAATGTGACAAGCGTTTGAGAAACCGGGGGTAAGAAGGCAAATATTTTTTAAAGTCGGTGAATGCAGTGCTGCTACTTTCTTTTTTAACCGACTTCAAAAAAAGGAGGAGGTTCTCAATTAGTCTGTTATTATTTTTTTGGGACCTCAGCACTTTTGACTGGGTGGTCCGATTTTTATGATTCTTTTTTGTTTGAATAAGAAAGCTGGTGCTCAAGTAGGTTACAATCTGGAGAGCATTCAGGTTACGTTCGATTGTTCGATGAGTTGAGCTACCATAGATTGTCTGCTACATTCTGCAGCTAGCTCATCGTTTCAGTTGTAAATACTTACTAGTTCTCATTTATTTCTAATATTCTTTTTCAGTAAAGATAGAATTCTTATAAATAAAATTACAAATTTTCAGAACTGGCAAAAACTTTCCATATATGATTATATGGAAAGTTTTTGCCAATACACATAGCAAATTACTGGACTATTTTAGAAAACAGTTTAAAACAAATAATTATGGTGATGCTTCTAATTCCATCACAGAAAAGTTATAAATTTAGTGAGTAGGTAGGTTAGGTAGGTACTAATTATTTTGATAGATATGCCTGCTAGGTACCACCTACGTGTCGGACCGGACTTAACTTTAACCTTGACCTTTATAAATAACCTACCAGACATTGATTATTTTTAAGGGCAAATTAAATGATCTGCCTATTTTTGTAAAAACGCAAAAGTTTGTAAACATTTCTGTACGTATGTTTGTTGCTCTTTAAAAAATACTGAACAGATCGGTCTGAAATTTTGCACACAGGTAGTCCTAGGCCTGGAATAACACATAGGCTACTTTTGATCCCATAAATCTGCTCCTATGGGATAGGCGTGCGAAGCCGTGGGGCGCAGCTAGTCTAATACAAATACAAAATGTTTATTTCATCAACGAAATTTTACAGAAATCATGATCCGTGCTCGGAGCCCCCTTTTAAGCTCAGTGATCGATCTATGCTTGAGCAACGCTTTTCTAAGGCATAAATGTCACTCAAGCCTAGCTCTATGACTGAGCAAGGGCCTAAGTATAAAATACCTGTATTTGGAGGTAACGCTCTTCCATAACATATTTATATTATTATAAGTAACAAAAGTTTACCAAAAGAACAGTTTACTTGTCGCAATGTGCGTAAAATAAGAAAGGAATGAAAATGAAATTAATAACATATTAGTTGAGGTCTAAATATAATATATAGATTAGGTAAGAAGGTACCTAACTATGTATATACCTACAATCAATAATTTTGTATGTTTGCCTGTGGACCATTGCTGTCTGCTTATAAAGTCATTGAATTGAATTGTGCGCCCAATAATGATTGGGAAAAGCAGTGGGTAGGGAAAACGCTCCAAAATAATCTAAAGGAAGTTGAATAGAGATGAATCGGCGGCGCCTAAAATAATTTATTCCTGAGCTTTAATTGGAGCATAGAATGCTGAATGCTCCTTTTCTATTTGCACCACAGATCAATCTCTGTGATTTGCACTGTTGGGTTCCGTTTTAGAATTTAACGACGATCTCTGTGGACTAAGCCAGTTCGATTCCCGTCATGGGGCAATGGTGTTGTGATATCAGAAAATTATAGTTTCGGTTGTTTTAAGTGTAAGTTTGTAACAAGCTGCACCATTCTTTTTGTCTTTGCCTAATTCACGTGAAAAATACTTTATTGCTAAAAAAAATCAAATAATCGATATTCACAAGTTGAGAACCTCAGGGTCCAGAATCACCCTGTTTCGGTTTAGTACCCTCTCCATGGCACCCTGTATTAAATGACTGACACTTAGATTACAAATAAAGTTAAGGCCGTCCGCACATGGAGCTACTCAAAATTGATGGAACTAATCAGTAATTGTAATTACAAACTAGTTAGAAACTGTACCTACCTCGCACACGACGCTACTCAAGTTGCATGGTTTCAATCACTTCGGTTTTTTGATCGTTCATTTTTCACAACAAAATAACAGGAAAGTTGTAACTAGTAGCGCGGCGACCGGCACGTCGAGTCACGCGTGATCAGTTGCTAACGCGTTATGAACTGGTTTTTGAGAGTGTATGGGGTACTGTGCGAGAATGTATGGGCGGTGACGCTCAAGTAACTCCTTAGTAATTTGAGTTTGTAACTAGTTATTTTTGATGCTCCATGTGCGGACGGCCTAAGACGAATGGGAGTACCAAGACAAACCTTACAAGGTTTTATGGTACAAATATAATAAATGAATAAATAAATAATGTTGGACAATTCACACAGCATTATCTAGCCCCAAGCTAAGCAGAGCTTGTGTTATGTATGGGTACTATATAACAGATATACATAATACAATACACTACATAGATATATATTTTTTATTATACATAGAAAACATCCAGAACGCCCTGAACAAATATCTGCAGATCGTACAAATATTTGTCCCGAGGCGGGAATCGAACCCGCAACCTCCTGCGTCGCAGGCGGACCTTCGCCCACCGCGCCACAGAGGTCGTCTGAGTTAGCAGACTATTATGAATAATTCGTAATAAATACTTGTTTTTCTTGAGCTTAACACATTAATTCCTTAATCGTATGACGTGTCGTGTCATCGTGTGGTGTATAAACAGTGTGTGATAATAAGTGATCAAAAGATGTTGGTTTCAGAATTCCAACTACATAGTACGCCTTTTCCGTGGTCAAGCATGTCGAAGTTTTTTGATTCATCATCATCTTCATCCACATCCCGACTTCACGTGAGCTGTAGCTCACTGTTGAACGAATAGTAATTTTTAATTTGCTTATTTTGGCTAACACACATTTTGAAGCGACTCTTTAAACAGAACACGTTACCGCTCAATTTTTCGTTTTAGAGGGTACCAAAGTCGAAAGTCGCCGTGAAGTGCGATTTTTTTGCCGGTTTTTAATTTTGATTCGATCATTAATAAAAAATTTCCTCTATGCCTCTATGGATTATTATTGTAGACTGACAACACTGAAATGCTCTTTCAAATAAACATACACAACATCCGGTGCGTGTACAGATTATGCGTACTTTTGACCGATTTTGTGAAGAAACAAAAAAATAAAACGAAATGCCCATCCGTGGTTCCGTGCCAGCAGAGAGGTTATAGGTTACTACTTACAAAATTTCAGCTAGAGTTAGATCAAGATAAGATAGAAAAAACATTTATTTGCAACTGCAACACACAATACATAAAAACACAATAAAAAGTACTCGTCGTACCTATTTTGTACCTATAAAGAACATAAAAATTACTTAGGAAATAAAGGAGGATTTTAAAACATTCAGTCAAGTACGGATACGTTTTTACCTAAGTAATTAATTTATTTCGATTTAAATAGTTCTCCAGGTCTAGATGCTATGTTTATCTTAGACAAAGGCCAATGTTTAGATGCATAGGCAGTCTTAACTGAACAAGCCTGCCATAAATGCATTAGCAATCTCAAAGGTAAACACGGAGAGAATCAATCTATTAATGTTCCATGAGCTGGCTACTGCCCCTGTCTTGAGTAGCATTATTGTAACTACCACAAAGATTCAAAAAAAAAAAATTTTTAGGGCGCATACCCGAGCCAAATGTAGTGCCACCACCTATTTTATTATGATAAATATTATATCTAAAAATGGTTTTTGTCTCAAATAAACATAGCATCTAAACCTAGAGAACTACCTAAATCGAAATAAATTTATTACTTACGTAACTTTAGCTGAAATTTTGTAAACCGAGCCAATGTGGTGCCACTATCTATTTTTTTATGATAAAATCGGTGGTGGCACCACATTGGCTCGGGTATTAGCATATTGTAACAATTAAAAAAATCCATCGTACAGTTTGTGATACTTATTTTAAGCTTTCTCTTAAATACCTCTTTATTAGTTTTATTTTGTATAGTTTAGTTAGGCAGTGATGCAAAAATAGAGTTAGGGTGGCCACAAAAGGCAACTTCGAATCGCTGCCTTAGCTTTACAAAATAAAACTATTACAGAAGCATTTAATAAATAGGTATCAAAAACAAAACGATGGATTTTTGAAATTTCTTGTGTTTAACACAGGAAATTTCAAAGTAATAATAAGATAAAATAGCTGGCCATGCCACTTTGACTCGGGTATGCGCCTCCGACTACAAATGCCATTGTTTTTTTAAGTTTTGCGGGGTGATAAGATAAAGGTACGAATCCCTCGGGAATATCTCGGGAAGTCATTAGTTTTAATTCTTTTATAAAATGTAAATCCGTTATTGGCTGTAAGTGATATTCTTAAGTTAGGTTACTTTTATTTAAGAGAGCTGTGGATTTTGTGTAATAAATAAATAAATAAATAAATATTTTTTGCTGGAGCATCTCTGACCTCAATGGTATACTTATAGGTATCTCTCTATAGTACAATAACCTTCACATATAATGTTCCTACATAACTAGTTCTTGCCCGCAGCTTTGCACGCTCTGTATCTATGGAAACGTTCAAAGATTATGTATTTAGTAGGTATGTACCCCTGCTCTGCTTAACATGAGGCTAGACTAGACAAAAAATTCTTCCAAACCGAATTGAATCTAAATAAGTTGCAAAAAACTTCAGCCATTCACCAACATTAGATAAGATTCAGATTCAGATTCAGATTTCTTTATTGTCATAAATCAAACATATTAAAAAGTGTACAATAAAAGGTACCTTAATTAAATGCTGAGTCTATGACTCGTCAAAACACAATTAAAGATTTACAAAAAAGATTTACAGTTAAAAAAGATATACAAATATACGATTAAAAAAAGATATACAATTATACGATTAAAAAAGATATACAATTATTATATATTATTCATAACTTATCAGTTATCATCACTCTAGGCTAGGTGATGTTACGGAGATGTTTGATGATTTTACTACGGATTGTACCTTATATTGAATGTAATCGTTTTCCAAAAACTCTTTGATACTATACAGCGTTTTATCAAGTAAAAGATTTTTTAATTCCAGATTAAACCTATTTTTGTTTTTAATTAGTTTCAGCTCTAAAGGGAGCTTGTTATATAATTGCTGACCCATTATTTTAGGCAGCTTTTTTTGAATATTCAGTCGATACTGGATGGGCTCTATCATCATTTTATTTCGCACGGCGCGTTTATTGCATCCCCCTCTTATGGTGTAATCACCTAAATTTAGCCTAACATACTTAATTACTTCCATTATATAAACTGATACTGATGTAAGTATTCGTAGGTTTTTGAAATGGTCGCGGCAAGATTCTCTATATTCTGCTTTTATTAGGACCCTTATGGCACGCTTTTGCAATTTCAGCACTCTTTCGTAGTCAGTTGAGTTTCCAAATAAAATAATACCATAGGACATTATAGAGTGTATATATGCATAATATATGTCTTTTAGTGCTTTTGCTGATGTAATTTGTCGTAGCTGTTTAAGCGCGTAAATTCCTTTAGCCATTTTTTTACATGTAGAGTCAATATGTTGCTTCCAAGACAGTAATGGATCTAACTCGAAGCCTAACATTTTTACTAATTTCGTACTAACTAATGAGTTACCGTCATATAGAGTCATTGTTATACTATGTACTGTTTTTATAGTCGTTGAGAAGAATAATATGTCCGTTTTAGTTTCATTCAATTTCAAGCCATTCATTTGAAACCAACTGCTCAATTCAGCGATCGTTTCCTTTATGTGGCTTATTAGAATGTCACTACTTTCTGCTGCCAAAATGACAGTGGTGTCGTCCATAATATATAATAATATTATAATGAGCAAAGATTTGATTGTTTGTTTTTTTGTATTGAATATGCTCCGAAACTGGACCGATTTAAAAAAATATTTCACCATTAAAAAGCTTACTTGTCAGGGCTATATTTTATCTCGGAATTTTATCGGGAACGGGAACTACGCGGGTGAAACCGCGAAGCGCTGCTAGTCACTAATAACTTTTGTTTTGTGTGAACGCATCACGTGCTTTTCTTTTTTGACGGAAGGCGCAAATTGCAAGTAGCAGCCAGAAATAAATTAATGTTCGTGATACACACTGCACTCTTTAAATTACAAAGAGTGGTTGTAGAGAGCCGCTAGTTAGGCATGCGAATTACATGACTGGTGGGTACTGAGGGCATAGCAAACTGGAATTTGCTATGAAGCGAATCAAAGACAACTGAAAGATTCGTAGGGAAAAATTCGAAACAAATCTCGTGACATATCTAAGGCTCTAAGGATAAGTCAATAAATCCCTTTGGACTTTTCTACTATCGCTTTCGACATCGATTGTTACATTGTCTTGTCTAGGCCCTCTGGACTGGTTGGTACAGTAGGTAAAATTTAATACATGATTAAATAGTTAGATAGGCCCCGTTGATTAATGAAAAAGTGAAGATGAGGTACTAGTTTCTCGAAAATGGCAACATCATATTGTGTAAAATAGTGTGCTCCCACGGGCACGGGCGGGTAGGCACGGGCGGTCGTGATTCGCGTGAAATATTGTTGTCTCGGTCTCACTTCGGTCTTAGATACGTCGTTCCATCTTTGTTCTTCTTTGTATTGCACAGGACTGGAAATATAACTGTGAGCGTATGTGTTTGCGTGTAGTTGTAAACCATGCCAATTATTGAGTAAGCGCTGGGAAAACGTAACATCCCTTTTTAATTAATCAATGGATAGGCCCTTTCCGCAGTGGAGACCGCGAAGTGAGTAAGCTCTCATTTGGAATCAGTACATTGTGTACATTGTGTGCGTGTTGTTGTTTGTGTTGTTTGCAAAGTGATTGAACAATAAATGGAAATAATAACAGGTTTATTGACAAAAGCACTATTTTTATCTTTTCTGTGCGTGAGTCGACATTTTGTTAACGCACGCATTCAACAACAATGCCACAGTTTTTGGGCGTAAGGCGTATGTACCTATACGATTTAAATCTTTGTTTGCGAGATAATTTCGTCTTGTTCTAGGGTTGCGATACATCCATCATAATCCATCTAGGACACAGTCTATACCTATCTAACTTGTGATTTGTGCATTTTTGGATTAGGAGTGTGCAATAACACCGCTTCGAGATGGATTTCGAGCGGGATGACAAGATATGGTTTTCTCGCGAGTGAGAAGTACAGAGCAGACGAGCACCGAATTTTTTATGCGCCAAAACGGTTTCTACCTAATTTCAAGTTCATTCTCATTCTTCCAATCGAAAAGTTCAAGGACATATCTAAAGAAATCGATCGATTCGAATTTTGTTTTGCGAAGAAACCTTCTAGGTTTCTTCGCAAAACAAAAATTGTGCAGCGAAGAAAAAAATTGTGCGGCTGTTCTTGAGATAAATAGCAAAATTTGTGCAAAACATCTATTATTCTATCTCTATGTTAAATAATACACTATTGAGAAAAATTTCACCAATCGTATTTTTAAAACATGTAATTCAAGATAAAAGATCAGAGTAACGTTTCCCTAAATAATGAAGGTGGTAGCTTTCACAGATTCTGAGATAAATAACGATTTTGAAGTTCAATTTTGAAGTTAATTGCTTATGGCATACTCTTAATAAAAAGTGCCACAAATGCGTACGATTCATAATCATCTTCCGGACCTTTTAGCCAACGCTACCCTAGGTGGGGTCGGGATAACATGTATTTTTCTTTCACTTTCCTCTATTAGTCGTCGTCATACAAAAAAGCTCCACTTACAAAGCATAAAGAGGTGATATCCGGCCTTGGAAACCGTATTTATTAAAATTTTAGGTTTTTTCGGATTTAATGTGTCAAGTCTGTATTTAAAACGTGTACTTAAAAATAACCAGTATTGAATTTAAAGACAGAAAACATTAATTCTATAATCTATTTGTCATAAAGCTGCAAATTATGTCAATACATTCTCATTTCGAGATAAAGAGATATAATTCGACAATATTTATTGAAGAAAGGAAAATCTCAAAGCAGCAAGTAGGTACTTTCCACTATGTTTAATAATCGTCAACAAGTAGGTAAGTTAAATTGAGGTTAGTAGAAATCATTTGTGCCGAGTTAAAAAAATCTAATACAATTCCAAAATCACCCAAGAAAACGAAATCTCACATGAAGACAAATTCACTTAACTTGGAATATCTCAAAATTCCGACCGTAGCTTGCCACGACTTTAGTAGGTAATCTTGTAAAACCACTCAAATTGAACTGATACGCTGAAAGTACCTGAAACTTTTACCTATTTCCGTGGAAATTCAGCGCAGAAAACGTGAAAAGTGGCGAATGTAAGAAATATAATACCGTGCGTTTACCACGTAGCCACGCCATGTGACAGTGTAGATTCTGGACTAAAATATGAACCTTTCTGAGATATTTAAAATTAAAACTATTTTGTAACAATTCCATGCAAAACCTTCTTGAAAAAAAAACATTTTATCATATTTTATTCAGTTTAATTTCATCTATTACTCATAACACAAGCTCTGCTTAGTTTAGGGCGATTTCAAAGATTTTCCCCTATGCCCCTGACAAAATTCTATAACCGTATTTAAAACCCTCATCAGAATAAATAAATAGCTGCACGGCTAAGACACAGCCAGGCTTAAATCACTTTTCAATCCGAAGGAACTAACTCAAAATCGTGTAGAACATAAAAAAATTACATGTTGTCGTCTGTGTGTTTTGTTAGAATATCGTCAAAAAATGGATATGTCTAAATTGCATTTCGTCCAATAAGCTATTCACCCAAATCTCGTTTCATCCAAGAAACGGTTTGTCCAATAAGCATTTCGTCAAGAATCTATATAGTATGCAGTTCGTTAAATTTTTACTATTACTGTAAGAATATCGTGGTTTTGCAGTTCTACATGTGAAACTATTTTGCTTTGCGTTAAAAACAAAAAATATCGAGCAAGCCAGGGTTGGTAAGGTGATATCAGACGGTTCATTTTTTGTTCATTTTCGTCTTTCATTTTGCATCTTTCACTCCAAGTGACGCATCTAAACACAAAATGAAACATTAGTGCCGAATGAATTCATTAGTGAACCGATCCAACAGTGTTGGATATTTTCATTCGCATCTTTCACTCCGACTTCGAATGAACGAAAAATGAACAATCTGAATACAGAGTGAATGTTCACTCGCATTCGTTCATTTTATCTTATACTAATAATTTAACTAAGTCCAAGACAAACGACTTCATTTGATGAAATCTTGAATGAAAAAAGGAGGTGAATGTTCTTTTCTAAGTCATTCCAGCTAAGCCGTGTGAACATAAAATGAAAGAAAAATGAAGCATTCACTCGAGTGAATAATCATTCGAGTGACCCGTCTGATATCACCTCAATTTACTTCACAGAAAAATCACTCGGTAGTGGCTAGTGGCGGTAAGTCGCAATTTTTGCTGATAATACATCTCCCCACTATACATCCACCCCTCTTTTTTACGGGTTAAAAAATTGTTGTCCAGTTGTTGAATTACACTGTAGGTAATACCTACCTCGCGAACACTCTGTACCGACTATGATAAATGGACATCTTACACGATACTCTAGTTTTATTTTCGCGTAGTTTGCCCTGTAACAGATTTATTTTTACGCTTTTTCTACGAGGATGTTCCTTCTTACACCTTTATATTGGAAACGGTCATATTCACAAGCGAGGATATTCGATCGGAGGCAAAGATCAAAGATATAGCTGGCAATAGTCTTGATGCACCACTAATTATATTAGTTACTTATGATTAAAACTTACACACTTGTTACAAGTTTAAATTAGTCAATTAAATTAATTAATTGGGATTTTTCCCGCATTATTTATTTATTATTTATTGTCATCCTTATTTATTATATTATTACATTACTTACCTACCTTATCAAATAAATTAATTGAATTAAGGTTAGTAAGTAATATAATAACACAAATATAACAAAAAAATTACGCAATAAATAATAGATTCAGGCGTTAATTTGCGGAAATCCATTGTATATATAAGGATGAAAATAAATAATAAATAAATAATGAGGGACAAATCACACAGCACTATCTAGCTCCAAGCTAAGCAGAGCTTGTGTTATGGGTACTAGGGAACTGATATACATATACAATACACTACTTAGACACATAAAAATATTTAGTAACAATTCCGCGTAAAAAACCTTTGATAAAATCTGACAGATTATACAAAATGATACATTTGGGGCGACTAAGGTATACCATCAGGGGGCGGGCAGCAGCGCCCCCTGCAGAACAAATTTTCCACTAAACTGTGATCCCCAACCCGCATTCCCAGCGTGGGATTATGGGCGTTACCCTCCATAAGTTAAATGCCAATAAGGCGTTTATCAGGCGGAGGTCTGCGTCCAGCAGTGGGCCGATACAGGCTGTTGAGGTTGAGATTGAGGTTGCCACTCGAGAACCTTCACCGACTATGCAATAGTTTAATTCTGATTCATATAGTTAGAAAGAAAGAAGAAAGAAAGAAAATACATTTATTTGGAAACATTACACACTAACACACATAAAACACGACACATTATGTAAAAATAACAGATGTACAGTCAGTGAAGAAAATAAGGGAAGAAATTACATAATAATGAGACAAAGGATAGTATAGAACGTATATAAAAGTAAAAGAGCAGGAACATGTTAAAGAGTATTATATGTATCAGGGGCCAAAAGGGTCCCTGTCTCAGCATTATGCTGCTACAAGCCGAAGCTGTAACGGCGCTGATTTTCGGATAGTTGGAATTTTCTTTTTATCTTGCTTCGTACCTTTAATAATCTCATCACGAGCAAAGACCTCAGGAGACGTATTATTTGATACTTGCTTCGTTAGCAGGTACAGTCTGAGATCTACATCTTGATAAGGTTTTTGATCTCGGTTCAAAAAGAGTATGAACGGCTAGACCAATTGGTTGCAGACCATTTGTAATATCATAATCTTATAGGTAAATAGCTGCGTCCTGCGGCTTCGCACGCGTTGTTCCTATGGAAACGTTTAACGGTGATTTTTTACCCACTGGAACAGATTTATGGGATAAAAACTAGCTTATGTTTGATTCCAAGATTAGAATTACCTTTATGCAAAATTTCAGCCAGATCCGTTCAGTAGTTTTGGCGTGAAGAGGTAACAAAAATCCATACATCCGTACAAACTTTCGCATTTATAATATTAGTATGATAGTATGACATAAAGGTTAGTAAGGCTAGGTACTTACCTTAAATGAAAGCAACGCATTAAAAAAATTAGTTTGACGATCGTGGATGGTGAAAATTATATATTACTAGCTGCGCCCCGCGGCTTCGCACGCGTTGTTCCCATGGAAACATTAATAGTTTTTTT
The DNA here is from genome assembly GCA_955876795.1 of Eupithecia tripunctaria. Taxonomy (NCBI): domain Eukaryota; kingdom Metazoa; phylum Arthropoda; class Insecta; order Lepidoptera; family Geometridae; genus Eupithecia; species Eupithecia tripunctaria. The sequence continues at coordinate 7,589,596 of OY041622.1, forward strand.
TCATCCCACGGGAACAGATTTATGGGATAAAAAGCCTATGTTTTATTCCGGGATTAGAATTACCTGTATGCAAATTTCAGCCAGATCCGTCCAGTAGTTTTGGCGTGAAGAAGTAACAAACATCCATCCATACATCCATACAAACTTTCGCATTTATAATATTAGTATGACATAATGGTTAGTAAGGCTAGGTACTTACCATAAATGAAAGCAACGCATTAAAAAAATTCGTCCGACCGTAGTTGCGTAGATTTTAAGGTCCAATCACTGTGTGGTGTTTGACCTTTTGGTCTCGCTTTGTATCAGTTACAGTAAGGTACGAATCACCTAGTAAATAATTTCTCAAGGATGTTTGATGGATGTCGATTTTGATGCACTTAATTATCGGTATTCGCATCGCTCAGTATCAGCGTACCTGCCTTCTAAGTATTATAATATCTTATTTTTATCAACAGGGTATCTTTGCTGGCTCGCCTAGCCAAGTTGAGATGCCAGAACCAGACGCCAGAAAAAAGAAGACACACTCAAACATATTTTTTGCGAAAATTATATAATAAGAAAAAATATGTCGCCTTAATTCAATAATGTTTTTTTAGATTTTTTGATAAGAATTCAAGAAATCGCCCTATATCCTCAGTAAGTAGTAAGAAAGTAATATTTACGATTAAATTACGCGTACACTCAAAATGTATCTAAACTATCCTCTTCTCACATTGATTAATAAAAAGTATCTACGTTCTCCCAGCGCTTACTCAAAAATTGGCATGTGTTACAACTACACGCAAACATATACGCTCTCAGTTATATTTCCAGCCCTGTGCAATACAAAGAAGAACAAAGACGGAAAGAAATATCTAAGACCGAAGTGAGACCGAGACAACAATATTTCACGCGAATCACGACCGCCCGTACCACCACCGGTCCGACGGTGACTGAGGTGGCAGCACACAATTTTACACAATATGAGGTTGCCATTTTCGAGAAACTAGTACCTCATCTTCCTTTTTTAATTAATCAATGTCTTCTCAGGGTAATTTCACTCTGATGGATGTAAACAAGAAGCTTACAAAGTTGATGCATGGAGGATATCCAAAAAGTACTTGTTTCAATGAAGACGAATAGCATAGAACGAAGGAAGATCAGTTCTGGACTGATGATTTTGTTAGTACTTTGTACGCGTAGGTAAGGGTCTCTAAATTTGTACCCATTACTAAGCCTCCTGTCTTTCTGTCACTGGGCTGTATTTTATGAACAGTAATAGTAAGGCAGTGAAAATTTTGCATCTTGCAGTTAGTTTATAGTATATTTTAAACAAACCCAATTATAATGCTTTAAATGGCCGACATATCTTTATCCCAGCCGTATAACTCAGTACCCAGTCTTTCACTAAGGTCCCAAGGTGACTGCCGTCACGCAACGCAAAGATCTGTCTAACGAGCTTCTACAGAGAATAGACTAGTTCAACGAACAATTATGGGAAAACAAAGACAGATGAATGGAGCAACCAGAGAATTCAACTGAACTTTGTGGCGCAGCCTGCGCCCAGAGTTAGTCTGCACCTGCAACCTCCTGCGACGCAGGTTCTATTCCTGCCACAGGACAAATGTTTGTACGTGATGCTGATCTAACTTTAACATGTTAGATCACCATCAAATGACACTGACGCGAGTTTACCTTTTATTACTCATGCCAAAAGTGCACAACGCTGCTAAATAAGTTTTCACATCAAAAAGTATAAACTGCGCAACATAAAATGATTATGGAAGAATTCCTGCCACGGGAAAAATGTTTGTACGAGATGCTGATCTAACATTAACATGTTAGATCAGCATCACGTGATACTGACGCGAGTTTACCATTTATTACTCATGCCAAAAGTGAACAACGCTGCTAAATAAGATTTCAACTCAAAAAGTACAAACTGCGCAACATAAAAAGTTAATGGAAGAAACATCCAATTCATAACTTATATCTATATTTGCATGATTGTATCAAGTTATTCCACGGTAAGGTCCTTGGAGAAAAGCCCTTTATCATCCCTATTTGATACGCCTTGAAGCTAAGGGATGCGGTATAGTCCGGTTAAAGAAATGTGAAATGCCGGAGAAAGAAAATTAATTTATTAATATACAAAGGAAAACGACTTAATATCTTATTAACCAAGAAAATTACAAATGCAGTAAAAAAGACACAAAATTAGATACCTAACAAAAATACATAATTACATGCTAGTTTTTATTATTTCATTCAAATATTCTTTTTCAATAAAGGGTATTAAAATACCAAGTTATTTCTTAATTACATAAATAAATAAATATTGCTGGACCATTCACATAACATAGTATCACCTAACCCCTGGTTAAGCTGATATTACGTAAGTATATCAGTTTTAAATTAACTAGATAACTACTACTTTGTTATTTTTTTTATCAGTTTTGTGAGTTCTTTAATTAAAGAAAGTTAAAATTTGTTAAAATTTTAATTAAAGAAAGTTAAAATCAATAATATCAATACAATCGATGTAAATCGAAATCGATTTATTCACTCGAGCTGCGCCCCGCGTTTCGCACGCCTTTGTCGTCTAGATATAATTAAATTTCTTAGAAACCACCACTATGGTTTTCCTATCAATCTTTTTATACTGCAGAAGTTTTAACCACATTTCTATCTATGGTATAATATCAACCCATACCTACAGTCAGAGTAATATCTACCTGAGGTTCTAGGCATTTGATTAAGGGATACAATGGGTGCTCAAGAGATTTGGCTGGCCATGTTTAGTTTATGGCAAACTAGTAATGTATGAGCAATGCCACGGGAATAAAAGGTGACACGAAATATGTGGGGAAAACCGAATGGGGTCATTTCTGGCCCTAGGCGTAGACTTTTGCTAAACATGTTTTTATGTCACCATGCAATATATTAATGTTGCAACTTTTTACAGTAATTGTTGTTTTTGTCAGAAATAACATTATATTTTATCTAAGGGATTTTAAAAATACCTCGTTTATCACGTAGAACAAATCCCGTTGGACAAAACGATCTACGGTATCAACAAAAAGAAATTGAAGTAAGTATATAGCGATCAAAATAGGCCTATAAAGGCACAAAAGCCACATAAAGCCAATAAAAAATACCTATGTATTGAATTTTTAATACCTACCCTCAGTCCAAGCAAAAAAGATATTTATTTGGTTTGAGTACGCACCTACTTTTTACGAAAAAGATTGAGAACGTTTTACTCCTGCGAACAGTCTGCAGTTTAGGTTAGTGTAAACTGACATTTGGCAACAACGACATTTTGCTTTGTAATAGCAGTAACATAATACCTCTAATAAATTAGTACAATATAGTTATTCTATGCTTATAAATAGATGACGTTTTGTTAAGCCTATGTCCTCCTTATTTATAAAAAAGCCAGAATCCACATTAGAATCCAATTTGGAACAGGAACAAACATTAATCTATCCAAGTACACCCTATATGAATTGATTCAGCAAGCACTCCATCATATCAGACGAATGTCAGGAGAATTATCAGAAAACATGTATTCGAAGCTCCGAGGAGTTCATCTTACCTTTGATACGATTATATAATGAGATCTCTATGCTGCTATCCTTTTACGAGTAAGGTATATTAGATTTTTTTATTACAAAAGAACTTACCCCTAAAATTAACCTTCTTGTTGACGATTTTTAAACATAATGGAAATTACATGCGGATTTGAGGTCCTTTCTTTAATAAATATTGTTACAATCAAATTCAAATTCAAATTCAAATTCAAATTCACTTTATTTAATCACAAAAATAACATTACAGATAGCTTTATCTAATGCGTTATTAATGGTACGCTACATATATAATACAATTCTGGTAGTACCTAACTACTACTAAATTATACTAAAACACATATAAAAACTAAAATTGTGGTAATATCTAAATAAAATTATACTAACATCATAACGAAAATCAAACATAATAAAAATTAAAAGTAATATAGGACAAACAACAACAAAAATAAAAACAGTAGACTATAGACAATCATATCCTCGATATTTGACCTCGTGACCTTGGCATGTGAATATTAATTTATGTTATTGGGAGGGATTAGTTGACATAATTTGCTGGCTTAATGATAAATATATCATAGTTACATTATGTTGATAAAATTTAAACTTTTAATTTAAACATTAAATTTACTTGTTTTTTTTTCAAGAGACTACAAATATCAAAGCGCTTTATTTCCTTTAGATCGTATAGGACTCGCAAACGTCAAAAAACTCAAATTAGGGAATAAAGTGATCATTTTTTTTCTACTAAAGTCTTTTTATGGAGAAGTAAAGAAGCGAATAAGAAACCTTTACTTTGTAACTAAGGATGTTAGTTTTTGAGGTGAAGCAAAACCCGTCTCAAGCTTTATTGGTAATATCCTCTAGATTAGTTTAGACTAGATAGTCGTATATTTTGTAGTAAGCCTTTTTAGAAAAAATATGAGGTGGGTCCACCCCATTGAACCTAATTTGAGCGTTCCACTTTCGAGAAGCTAGTACCCAATCTACATAATTTTACTCATACCAATGGAGACAAAATACCAACGTTTAAATTGTAGAATGAACACTTGATTGAAATAAAATAAACTAACTGTCTTGAATCAAAGAAAATACGACCTTACTGCTGTTGTAAGTGGTAATATCCACAAGGAACTTCAGCAACTAGGGTACGAGTACCGACAGAAAAACCATTGAACTATATTACACGTTTGCTTTGAGTAGAAAAGTTAAGTGTACCTTGCTATTATTAGGAAGGTGAAAGTTTGGGTAATGTGCGTCAGTGTATGGACAACAACAAAACTATTACTTTGCCATCATCATCATCTTCGTCATCATCAGCCCGCTGGATGCCCACTGACACCCACAGCTAGTAGCTAGTAGGTATAAGGCCTCCTCTTTTAAGCGCTGGGTAACAGGAGCTATGCAGCCAGCGTCTTTGTGACGCTCGCTTCCGATGGGTATTGATATGAATCCAAAACTATCAGAAACTATGGTTTTTCTTTTTTGGATGAAGCATGTTAGTAATCAAAGTACGACACAAATAACAAAATCTCACTTGCTTGGCGAGTTTCAGATATAATTGTAAGCAATTTTTATTGAAGGGAGGATCTAAAATCGACTAGTAATGTAAATTACGTATAAAAGGACGCGCCATAGTCTCAGGCCCGGCATTAATTAGGTAATTAATCAAAAAAACATAATATGTAATATTTATAAAAAAAACTATCATGAAATCTGTAGTAAATTACAACACTTGAGAAAACTGGATCACTTTAGCAATCTTTTGCCCCAGTAATCGAAGAAACAAAATTATAAAAATTTCCTAAGGGACGTAAAATCCACCCAATCAAACTTTACCGGGGCAACGCCGCAAGGTGCAGCTATTCCTTAATTAGACTAACTACAAATGCAAAAATCAAACTCATTCCTTTAAAAACTGTTTTGCTATCCGTACTTTTGAGACTTTAACAAACAATTTCCTCCATGGCTATGGTTATTGCCGCTTCGCCGATGCAACGGAAAACTGTTGGGCTCTAACTTTATCTATAAATGTTATTGCACAAGACGTGTAGGGTTTATTGCCGCTGGAATAGGAATATATACTTTCTCATATAAATAATAGATTCAGGCGTTGGTTAACTTTCAAATACTTATCATCATCTGATGATGATCCTATTTCCAATAGAATTAAAATTTGAAATAGGCCGCCATGGTGCCCTGTCCTCTGCTTGACTCATCCAGTTTCTGCTGCAGTCTTTCGTAGATCGTCATCCAGCCTGGCTGGAGTGCGTACATTACGTTTGCCGAGCCGCAGTCTCCACTGAACACGTAAGCGTGTTCAGTGTCCTAGCTGTTGTCGGTTCTTCGAGAGATAAACTTTGGTTTTCTGGGGAGGAGGGAGCTATTCGTTTCGAATCATAGGATTCGTAACGAATACCTCTGACAGCAATGTCAAAGCAATTGAAAAAAAAACTATGTCAGTATAATATCATATGAATAGACAAAAAACCGGGTTTCATTTATACTTATGTTTTAACTTATAACGATGTACCTGCCTTTCAAAAATTATCGTATTATAAGTTAGTCCTCGTGGGGTCCAAATGACCCCAGTCTACAATACATTATTTGGAGACACCTTTATCAAAAAGAATAATTTAATGCCCCTTTTTTTAAATAAAGGCCTTTTCAGTTTCACACTATACACTTACCCACTCAGCCCCCTAGCAGTCTGAAAAGGCCCTTAGAAAGGAAATCGTTTCCCGGTAACTGTAATTTACAAGGAAGTCAGTAATAGTCCAAATCGACTAATTACAAAGCGGTTGCTTCTGTTCAAATATTTACATTAACTTTGGTTCTTTGTTGAAGTTTCCTGTTTGTAGAGTAACTTCTCTAGAAAGCTTATCATTGTGTACCCAATAATTTTTGTTACCCTTGGAAGTACATACCACCAAAAGACCCATAGTTCAATAACTAGCAGGTACCACCGTTATTTTCCCAAAAGAAAAATATGTTTGGTAGGTACCTCAGTTGTCTGGGTGGTCCGATTTTCATGATTATTTTTTACATGAAAGCTGGTGCTACCCGTGTGGTTCGATATTAATTTGGTCCAGTTCTGACAATGGAATCCATGAAAAAACTATATAATTGAACTCGGTTTATAGTTTTAAAAACTCAATCAATTAAGTATAATACCTATTTAAGGTCGCCTAGTTAAGGTAAGGTAAATTCGAGAAAAAAAATGTACTTCTGATAAAAAAATGGAAACTTTGTAACGAATAAATACATTATAAACTTGAATTTTGATTCTTAACTGCACCAATTTTGTGTAGTCTTGTGGACGGTATATAAAAATTACCAAGTATTTCTTTAAGATTTTTAAGAAATAGTTATAACTGTAAATGTAAATTCTAGTTGTTATTGAATTATTTTGTTATTATTATATTATTGTTGGTAATAATAAATAAATCTTCGACTATTTCTTTCGTTTTATCTTTTTTATCTACCTTGTTTATTTTCTATGCATCCTTAGAAAATCCGAACAGCGAAAGTGTTCCTGTAAAAGATGGGTTTATGTTTGACAATAAAATGATTCAAAGCTAGCGAGGACGTTGGTTGAGGTGATAAGCATTTTATAGGCCGGTCCTTGCCTATTTCTGGCAGAAGGTAATGATTTTATTGAGGGAGTACTTACTTTGGGTGCTAAAAGTTGTTTTGAATTTGCTTTTGAAGGGAAGGGGTATCTTTGTATTGCTTATTTTATTGACTGAAAGGAGACATCAAGGAGTTTACGAATACTATTTGAATTGCGGAAACGTTTATGAGATTGTTTTTGTTACTAATAATAATAAATGCGAAAATTTGGATGTTTTAGATGGATGGATATATTGATAGACGCTTGTTACTTCTTCAGACCTTAACTACTGAACGGATCGGGCTGAAAAATAATAATAAAATAATAATATTACGGATGTAAGCGGACTACGCACCTTATTGTGTTGGAAGAACACACACACCAACGTTTCATCCCTTAACGAGAGACATCTTCAGGGTGAGTGTGGTTCTAGACGCGCGCGTACCGCATTCCTTCGAACACTACTATTGCTACGCTGTGTGGTGCTGGCTTAGAATTTGCACCACCCCAACTCTTCCCGTGGGTGTCGTAAGAGGCGACTAAGGTATATCCATTGGCGGAGGGCAGCAGCGCCCCAGCAGAACGATGCTACCACCGAACTGCGATCTCCAACCCGCATGCCCAGCGTGGGGATTATGACCCCCATGAGACAATTACCAATAGTCTCCTATCAGGGGGAGGCCTGCGTTCAGCAATGAACCAATACAACCTGTTGAGGTTGAGGTTGAGGAAGGCCTTATCTGTCGAGGAATTTTTGAGATAAAAGGGTCCAAAAAGAGGTAAAATTTAATGCGTCTCATAAAAAGATAAAAAAATCTTGCTAAGATAGGTTTTTAAGTAACCACGACCAAGCTTAGAAGAGTAGAAGAGGAAGTAAACTTCATTTCATGTAGTATGGTTCTTTGCAGGAGGCACAAAATATTGAAACTATATATATATGTGCCAACAAACAAAGAAAGCACTTCTATATTAGGCCTACGTAAATAGAGAGGAAGTGGAATAATTCTAATAGATTCTTAAAATTAACATTTATTTTGAATTAATCAAAACATTTCAAACAACAACAAATTACAAACTCATAAATAAACACTTGGGAAGTTACAAATAAGATTCAATGAGCTGTTTGACAATAATCGTAAGAAGTTCGTCTATATCTTTGGACATCTCTTTTAGTTTCTCAGGAACTACTTTTCCGATAAACACGTTACAAAACCTTGAGACATCTTTTCCATTTAACACAACTTTCATTTCAGAAAAGATATCACCAACGTCGAAATTAATTTGGATGCTTCTGAGCGTTATACCCGAGAGGATACCAATGCTTATACGTATGTTACCCCTGAACCTGATGGTATGGATAGCGACACTACCACTCGCAAAGGACTTGGAGTTGCTACCAAATATCGTAACATCCTTGGAGGCTTTGCCGATACTGATAAAGATACCAGGGAGACGAATGTCAAACGTAAGCCGATTTAAAAAGATGTTGTAGTTGATATTGTGGACGACGATGTCACTTAGTCCTTTGACCAAAAAATCTTCAATTATTGCTTCTATGCTGTATAAATTTGGGACGGGAAAGTCGGATTCGAAACTTTCCCTCTCAATGACGTAAGGGTCCAGGCCAGCGTCTTTGATGCTTTGGCTGAAGTCTTCGATGGCTTGGACTATGGGGCCAGTGATCAAACGCTCATCGTTTCGGTTAATGCCGTCGATGAGAGTCGACTCCAGCGTTTCAGGAAGCGCAGTGACTCCAACCAAGAGTAGACAGAAACGGATGAAGGTCTTCATTTTTTTAGTTCACTTGAGTTGACTGGTTGTAGAAATAAACTATGGTTGTATGCCGTTGAGATTAAAAATGCATCGCTTTATACTAATTTGCAGTTAATGATTACGATCTAACCTAGTATATTGGCTATCATTTTGATAACGACTAAGGCGACTGATAATGCAATGACAAATAAAAATTGACCTCTATTTAAAAATCAAATCAGTGACTTGGCTTCATTGATCTGATTATTAATAGTGATGACTGTGTTTTACTAGACGGTGTCTATTTTTAACAACATGCCTCTGTAAATATGTTTGTAGGATATGCAGATATGAATTTTTCAGGGTGTTCTGGGTGTTTTATAAAAATCTATCTATGTATGAATCAGTTGAGCTAGGTACCTGTGGTTTGTTAAAAGGTCTGCAGCTAGTTTCAATTATAAATACAATTTCTAATTTATTATTTCATTATTATTTTCTTTTTATGTATTAAATATATCAGTTTTCCAGTAACCCATAACACATATCCTGGTTAGCTTGAGCCTAGATGATTCTGCGAGATTTGTCCAGAATTATAATTTTTTTAGACCCTCCTGAGTTTCACCAGCAGCAAAAACACATAATTTTTCTCACTTATTTTCTTTTATACACTGATTTTTATTTTGTTGCTATTTTCTAGATGTGCTTTCGCAAATTAAGACACTGACCTAAGGTTAAAAAAAAACGTTTGTAGTTTGGAGGGTAACAATAACTCCAACGTAAACGAATCTACGACTACAAAAATTGTTTCCTCAAACCCCGATCTAAGATTAACCCTATAAAATATCCCCTCTTTACAATGTAGTACACCTATCTAGTAAATCTCCTCAATCCTCTTAACCCCATTAGGGTAGCGGTTAGTGCGCCTCGGGGTTATTGTGATTTACCTGTCGGGTAGATGCCGTTACATACACCATCTCAGGATAATTTAGAGCGTAAGGGTTGGATCCCACCAGAGATAGCAATTGCCATTGTGCTGTTGTAAGATTTTCTTTGCTACAGACAGCGCAAAGTAACTCAACTGTGACACTGACCAATTATATACTTACTGATATTTTAGATATTACGTTTGAGCTTCTTTTCTTTGCAAGAAAATACCTCCCTCCCTTGGCGCAAAAGGTCTCGATCTTTACAAATTAAAAGGAATAAAAAACCAAAGTGTGTTTTTTGAATAAAAATTTATTATGTTTCCCTCGTGTGAACAAAATTAGATGGACCATCGTTGCACGCTGATTGCTGTATCTCATTCATAAGCCCCCCTTCATAAGAACTTCTAAACAAAGTTCTTATTTCAACAGACCTAGCCTAGCACGAAGTATGTTGTCTAGGGTAGAAAAGAAACAAAACACGTCACATTGTCATCGAATGCGTTAAATTTTTTAAATTCATTCCTTCAACTTGAATAATTTACGCAATGTCTAACGATGCGATGTCATTTTTCTCTATTCTACGCCAGACAACAATCTCCGTCCTAGGCCGGCAGCTGGTTAATTAATGTAGATATTCGAGGTTCCAAGCCTGCATTTTATTACCAAAACTTTTATTGGGAATAATATAAAATGAACCAATAAGCGGCGAAAATTATGAGTGACTCACAAATACATCAGCGTTCACCTGAAGAACTGCGTTGAGCGTATTTGTATAGGCTTTCATTGGTTTAGCCTCGCCAGATGCCTATAGAGATTGTTGGTGTAATCCATTGAGGTCTGTAGTGTAATCGCACCCTCATTTAAAGCGATCACGTCAGTAAGCGGGCTGGGTTCTCGGATTGGACTGTCCTTGAGTGCTTGTGCATTTTCAGGTTAGTAGGTTAATACGAGGTAAACGCCAATAAGAGAGGCAAACGCCAATAAGGTGAGGTAAACGCCAAAAAGGCGTTTATCAGGGGGAAGTCTGCGTCCAGCAGTGGACTGATACAGGCTGTTGAGGTTTTACTTAATTCTTAAAACAGTTTTGTTTCCCTAATAAATGCGTCGCCAGAGTGACCACTAGAGATTGTTGGTGTTAATTAATCCATTGGGATCTGTAGTGTAATCGTACCTCACAGAGCGATCCCGTAGCTACCGGGCAAGATTTCAGATTGGATCGTTCTTGAGTGCTTGTGAATTTACATACAGGTTAATTTGGTTTGTCCCGTTGACGTTGAACTTTGGTTTGAACATGTGGATTAGAGTTGTGCATTTGTCTAAAATTTCGTTGTTCCGTGCGGTGCTGGATATGCCTATTCTTATGAGTGTAGTTGAAAAAATTCTTCTCTAATTTCGAATCCAAGTCATTTACAAAAAACAATATTTTTGTTCCATGATTAAATTGTAGATTTGATTAACTTTATCGGTTAAGTTAATTAAATATATATTAATATATATTTAATTAACTTAACCGATAAAGTTAATCAAATCTACAATTTAATCATGGAACAAAAATATTGTTTTTATGCTTTTTGTATTTGTGAGTCACTCATAATTTTCGCCGCTTATTGGTTCATTTTATATTATTCCCAATAAAAGTTTTGGTAATAAAATGCAGGCTTGGAACCTCGAATATCTACATTAATTAACCAGCTGCCGGCCTAGGACGGAGATTGTTGTCTGGCGTAGAATAGAGAAAAATGACATCGCATCGTTAGACATTGCGTAAATTATTCAAGTTGAAGGAATGAATTTAAAAAATTTAACGCATTCGATTCGATGCTTGTGAATTTACATACAGGTTAATTTGGTTTGTCCCGTTGACGTTGAACTTTGGTTTGAACATGTGGATTAGAGTTGTGCATTTGTCTAAAATTTCGTTGTTCCGTGCGGTGCTGGATATGCCTATTCTTATGAGTGTAGTTGAAAAAATTCTTCTCTAATTTCGAATCCAAGTCATTTACAAAAAACAATATTTTTGTTCCATGATTAAATTGTAGATTTGATTAACTTTATCGGTTAAGTTAATTAAATATATATTAATATATATTTGATTAACTTGATTAACTTTATTAAGTAGTAACTTTAACACATCCAATTCAAAATTGACGTAGAATAATATAATATTGATTACTGCAAAAACTTGCTCGTAAGTGAACTTTAGAAAACGAGCACAGTTTACCACCCCGCGGAAGTTCATTGCTTAAACGACTTTGGTTCTTAGTTAATTTTCTGTGACACCTTGCAACGTTTTGTTGACATAACAAAATATCAGTTTACTGGACCATCTGTACCGTCTGTACCGTCTTCATAAATATACCTACCGCCTAACATAAGGTCAACACCAACACCTTGAGTACGCTTTTAAAGATATATAAAGGTATTTATTGAACTTCGTCTATGACAGACACTAATAATATACTTAAGCCAGTGCCCCACCGCTACGCACGGAGAGGCTACGGATGTGTGTCTGGCTTTGCTTTGCAAGAAAATGTATGCGATAACGTCCACTGCAACCCACGAGCAAGCTACGCGCGAATGCGAGATTAAGGCGGAGAACTTCGAATTCCCAGGTTTTCAAATAACCGTATCTCTATTAAAATGAAAAAATATCATGAATATTAAAATTAAACATTATATTCTAGCATTTTGTGATAAAAACGTGAATAATATTGATTTACTCGATAAAAAACAAACATAAAGATGAGACTAAATTGAATTTGGAACTTGCTTTGATAGGCTAGCCATAATGGCGTCATTACTACACGCGTGGCTTGCTCAAATATGGCACTCATGCAGCTCAACATGGTCTACGCTATGCACGCGGTACACGCGAGCGCTTTACAGCTGGTAATGTCAATGGCAAATGGTAAATGTAAATGGAATGTCATACAATTTTCGCAATTATAAAATTAGTGTGATTTATAAAAAATATTTAACTATTTTTACTGGGGCATCTAATACAATAGTCTTTCTACTTAGTCTTATTATAATAATTATCATGAAAATTTATCTAATAAAAAAATTACCTACATGTCAAACCATAATTTCAAAAATTATAACATCATATTATTATTTAATATAATATAATAAAAAAAAAAAAAAAAAATTTAATATAGAAACTTTCGTAGTTTGACGAATTCATTATGAATGTAAGCGGGTGTTCTTCCAACACAAACAAGGTTCGTAGTTAACCCGCTTACATTCATAATGAATCATATTAATAATTATGATAATTATAGAAAATCAATAAACCAATCATATGATAATATTTGTCGGACCTAGAAATTAAAAACATGAACTAAGATTTATTTATATTTAGGTGTAGTTTCATGTATAGTGTGTGTTGCATTGGAAATGTGGACCCACGTTGTCAAACAAACGAGCCAACAGTGCAACGCAGCTAAAATGCGCGACGACGACGTGGCCGTGCTCAGCGTGCGCTACGGTGGAACAGCGGCTTTATATCAATGATTGCAATCGTGTATAATCGGATATCTATAAATAAATACATATCTACTGATTACCATTGTTTACATTCTAGCAAGAGATTAATCGAGTGATAAGAATTAATCATCTTTGACCTAGTATCATTAAAGGGGAATCCTAAAAGGAATTCTCTTTAATTAAATTAATCTTATCAAACTATCAATCTAGATATTGTAGTAACAATAATATTGTTGAAGCTCTATTAAAGTGGAATGGCCTGTATAATTATTGTGATTTAATTTGATAAAGACATTTTCAGTTTACTCACTGTCTAGACATCTTTCTTTAGGCTATCTGAACTGAGACAGAACAAATGTATTTACTACGAAGACCAAGATGAAACATAGGTACCTTATATCTAACATAATTAGGCTTAATATTGTGTGTGCCTATGTTACAGCTGGAAACGTGTGGTGGGACATGCGAAAGCTAAAACAGGACTGCGGGAAACTGCACAAGACAGACGAAGATGGCGACATCTCAAATCGCAGAGGGGAGTCAGAGTCAAATCGTTTATTTCTTTAGTCCGTATACAGAAAGAAAACTGGAAACTTATAAGAGCTTATCGGCGCCTGACAGCGCTGGTAACCCTCACAGGAAAATATAATATGAACGCGCGCCGATAAGCACTGAACGCTGCCGACAAGTTCCGACAAGCTTCAACAAGCGCTGGTCAGCGCTGGGCGCTGCCATCTAAAATTAATAAACAACTGCGACAACCAGCTTCCTTTGTGTAGAACGGACCAGAGCTGTCAAGCGCCGGTAAGCGCTTATAGCTTTCTTTTTGTTTACGGCCTAGACTAACAAAATATAAGCGCTTAGACAAGTCAATTTTATTTCATATCAAATAACAACTACGTGGTTTCTTTTCGTCCCGAAAGCCTTTGTCCAGTGTATGTTGCCAGTGATGACATATGGCACTGAAACGTGGTTCACTAAGAGCCGCGTCAGAAAAATCAAGGTCGCACAGAGAGCAATGGAGAGAGCTAAATATAGATGATAGATGCAACTGACTCTAATTCACTTCAGTTTTGTGTGCAGTAGCGGAAAAAGTAAAAAATAAACCACCAGCAAGTTTATCGCCTATTCAGAAAAGGTTAATAACAGATTCGTTTTCGTTGCCGTGCAAACTCTTGTGTTGCTTTTTTGCAGATTTAGTTGTTTGTGCGGAAAAGAATCAGAAACTTCGATTAATTTTTTTAATAGTAGGTACGGGCTGGTACGGTCCTAGGACTGGCGGGAAACTGCGTAAGACAAGCTAAAATGGCGACTTTTCCTATATCCCAGGCCAAGACACATTTCGGGTCACTGAGGCTTGATTATAAGCCTCAGTGACCCGAACTGTGTCTTGGCCACTGACCTTGTGAGCATGAACTAGTAGCTAAACAAAGAAATATAATGTTATTTTTTATTGTTGTCTAGCATACTCAAATTATATTATAATAACACTACAATCTAGTCAATCAAGGTAATTTTGTTATAACTTAATTCTATAAAAACCTAGCAATAAGAACGTGACCAGCGACACTAAATTAGGATCAATATTAAAATAACAAATCCATTTAAATCTTTAAAAGTGAAAAATGGGTGGTAATTAGATTTTTCTGTAGGAGGTTCACTACACTAACTAAAGGATTTACTTAGTTCTTTTGAGTGGCTGCAAGTATGTATACGATAATTAATTTTGTTATAAAAAACTATAAACCGACTTCAATTTATAGTGTTTTCATGGATCCCAGTGTCAGAACTAAACCAAATTATATATAAATGCTTTCATATAAAAAAAATCATGAAGATCGGACCACCCAGTCAAAAGATCTGAGGTAACAAACATTAAAAAAACAGTCGAATTGAGAACCTCCTTTTTTGAAGTCGGTCAAAAAGTATGCCCAACGTCTCACAAAAGTCAGAGCATCGATCCTAAAGACCAATAATCCTATCTAGCAGCACACCCGTCTATAATAAAAACTAAAATCCTCTTATTTCCCGCGGGATCAGTTTGTTGACTCGCTCCGTCAATGTTTGCGCCGCGACTCAAATAATAACTATTCTTTGTTTGATTCAGTTGGTTTATACTAGTTTTAGTCCGTGACTTCGGACGCACTTGTCTGGGGGGATAATACCTTTCATATCAAGAAGTGTGTCCGAGACTGCAGCACCAGAAAATCCGAAAATAAATAAAAAAAATAATGCTGGACAATTCACACAGCATTATCTAGCCCCAAGTTAAACAGAGCTTGTGTTATGGGTACTAGATAACTGATATACATAATACAATACATTACATAGATAGATATTTTTTATTATACATAGAAAAACATCCAGAACGCCCTGAACAAACGTCTGCAGATCGTACACACATTTGTCAAGAGGCGGGAATCGAACCCGCAACCTCCTGCGTCGCAGGCACACCTTCGCCCACCGCGCCACAGAGGTCGTCAAAATAAAATTAATCATTTATTTAGGTAAATACATATGCTGTTCATCATAAAGTCTAACAGTGATCTAAAGTGATTCAACTAAGATCTGCACGACCATCTCGCATAGGAGTGTGTTGTGTATTATCCCACTGCATTTTTTTTTTTTTTTAATCCCACTGCCTAAACAAGCCGTAGCCAGATCAGCTCCTTGAAGTATCGGATCAGGACTATTGGTGGCTGACAGCTTCGTTTAACAGTTTTTGTGTAGAGTTTTTATGGGGTTGATGCCTCGGTTCGAGACTCTTAGGCCCGTATTATGAAACCTCACTCAGTCATAGAGCTATGCTTGAGTGACGTTTATGCTATAGAAAATCGTTGCTCAAGCATAGTAGGATGACTGAGCAAGCTTTCATAATACGGGCCTTAGACTCACCAAATAATTAATCAGCCGTGAAAAAGTTAAGGTAACATCAGAAAAATTATATATATGTACCTACCTCTGGGTAACATAATACCTACAAATAGTTATTTTCGCTTTGATAGCAAATGAGAGTAGTGGTACTTAAATTGCCTGCGAAAATATCAATATGCAGCATATCAGCCCGACTACTTTCTATTTTATCATATTTTTACGTTTATCACAGGATTTTTTAAAAATCCTACGTTCAGTTTGTGGTATCTATTATAAGCTATTTTTTAATACCTCGTTTATAATTTTATCTCATATAGTTTAGGAGGAGATGCAAAAATAGAGTTTGGTGGCCAAAAAGCGCAACTTCGTATCTCTTCTTAAGCTTTACAAAATGAAACTATTACAGAGGCATTAATAAATAGCTTATAATAGATACCACAAACTGAACGTAGGATTTTTAAAAATTCCTGCGTTCAACGTAATAATAAGATATAATAGTTGGGGGCGCCACTTTCGCTGGTGTATGGGCCTTAACGGACTTTGAGTCATTGCTGACTGTATCAGCCACGTATCTAACCAACTAAATACTAATGCCTACTACTTAAAAGTAAATAATATATTAAACGAACCTAAATAATTTAATTGCCGCCTCACTCAGTAGAGCGGCTAAAATTATTTGGATAACACCAGTATCCGATAGATTGACATTGTACAGGTCACTTAACTCTAGTCTCATAGACTCGCTCCACTCACACTCCGCTAGAATATGCTGTACATCTTCTAGGACGATGTTTCACAATTGAGCAAGTCGGTGATTCTCATCAAGCCCGACTACTTACTCTACTACTCGTACTAAAAAGACTCGGAACACGCAAAGTATTTCTTTTGTTTCTTTATGATAAATAAATAAGACACTAATAAGTTATTTATGTCAAAGAGAAATCGATCAAACAAACATGACAGGTACTAAGTACAAATGCTAAAATAAAACGTGGAGGCTCTATCATGGACAACACACGTTAGCGCTATACGCACTGCGGTGCGTAAAACGTTTGTAAGTGTATGCAATGTTTTGTACGTGTTACGTATGAAGCAAGTCTTAAGTATTTTTACTCTAGAAGTAAAAGAATTCAGTAACGCTGTATTCTGTTCTCTAATTATAATCTAGACTAAACTGTGTCCATAGTCCAATACAACTATCTACTCTTATGTCGCATTATATTTAGACAGATATGCAAAACTTGTGTTAGTTGATAAGCGATAAACTTGCCAATAGTTTCTTTTTCACTTCTTCCGCTAGTGGACAAAATTCAATTGAATTAGAGTCAATTGCACCTTATTTCTTATTAATTACTATTTATCAAGCTGTTTATATAGTCAAAAACATTACCCATCGAATTGCTTATTTTGTAAGTCTAAAGAAATAAACAATTTTACTCTGACTCATAGTGATTATTCATGCCGCTCATTGACTCTGTCTCTGCCTCTCTGACAGTGCGGTATCAGCTATTATGGAGGTTGGCATGTCACCTAGCTAACTGGGTTTAAGTGTTGCTCAATTTGCATAATATGGAAAGAGATGCCTTTACGCCTTTATGATTTTTGGTCTGGACTCTTAAAGACAGCTAATAGCCAATTGTTTAGCCGGCGGACAGGTAATAAGTAGTTGTTTATTTCTTCGTTAGGTACAGCTAGAATCTAATATGTGTTTTTTCCAGGTCCACAAAGACAAATATGCCATTAGGTATAGCTTAATTCATTATAATGAGTTTTATTTAAGTGCTAGGGCCACAGTTTCCAGTATTCTGCGAAGCAGACGATATGACGGAGACATCTGGTTCACATTAATATTGTGTGCCGGCACGCGGAAAGGTATGGAGCTTATTAATATTTAAACGTCAAAATCGTTGGTGCTGGCTTTATACGAAATGTGTTCAGAATTTGGTAGGTAGATGGATAAAAAATATTTTATTGTACTTCATACTTAAATTACGATTCGTCAACTCACACCAGTTAGAACGAGCAACTTGGTGAGAATTATTGCTTTTTTTTTATTAAGCTATTGCATAGCTTATATCGCGGGCCTTGAGCGCGGGGACCGAATCCAGAAATTCCGTAACGAAAAAACCTTGACGTTTGTCTCTTTAGTTCAGCAACTCGCCTCTAGATGGCATTGCAATAGCTTTACCGCGGCAGTCCCCGAGTGCCACACGTCTTTTTATTTATATTTTAATATGTCGCTTTGTCCAAATTAGGCTAAAGCCATAACGAAAGACAAGGCAGTATGGCCATAATGGCCATACTGCCTTGTCTTTCGTTAAATAATTCTCATATCTGTGTTTAATCAACTCGAGAATTATTGAATCAGACAAACAAAACAAAAAAGTCTTAATATCGTCGGTATTCTGATTTAATCCTGTGTTCAGCAAAAAATACAAGCCTTTGCCCAAAACAATTTTACTGTGATAACAAGTACTTACACATCAAAAGTAAAATTGCCATTTATGTAGTAATGGTAATTCTCACGTCACGCGACTTATAACTGAAACAATTATTAATTAATAAAATTAACAATGCAAATAACCTGTCTAATATAAATCTATCTACACAGAAATGAGCGAAATCAACTCAGGGCGTCGTCGGCGGCTGCTATCCATCTGTGACTGAGGTGGATGGACCGAATTGGACCTAATATAAACATTCCCCTTTCGAGAAGCTAGTAGGTAACCAATTTCCCGAATATTTCTTACCTACATATATGTAGATGTACCCATAAAACAAGCTCTGCTTTGTTTCAACCTCAACTTAACAGCCTGTATTGGCCCACTGCAGACGCAGGCCTCCGCATAAGCGCCTTACTGGCGTTTATCTCATGAAAGGTAGTGCCCATATTCCCCACGCTGGGCATGCGGGTTGGGGATCGCTGTTTGGTGGTAGAATTGTTCTGCAGGGGGTGCTGCTGCCCGCCCCTTGGTGGATATCCCTTACTCGCCTCTTACGACACCCACGGGAAGAGTCGAGCTGGTGCAAATTCTAAGCCAGCACCACACAACTCTGCTTCTGCTTTGTTTAGGCTTACTTATTGTCGTGGTTTGTCCAGCATTATTATTTATTTATTTAGCAGACAAGCAGACGCTTTTATACAATTTAGGAAATCGCTATCAGATCCCTGGAAATTCACGTTGCCATAACTCAACGTAATTTCCTACGTCGTCGTAAAGTCGTAACTTTACGTTTACGTGGTGACCCTTCGCCATTCTATATTAATGGAGGTCCTAAGCAGGTAACCAATGAAGTTATAGGTTGCCCACCTGATGGTCAGAGCTGTAATGATCGTTCTAAATTGCTGGGTAAACCTCTTGGTATCGATTTAGCAACCTTCTGGTACGAGTAGGTACTTTAGGCATCTATGAAAGTCATATTGGGGAGATTGGTTACTAGCTTCTAAATTAGGTCCTAATAGGACCTAATTTGACCTCAGTAATGGTCGGAGCGTTTAATCTAACGGTTTCTGGTATGGATATATAATACTATACCAACCTAGTAGGTACATAATTTGATACCTGATTTGATATCTTCAATTTTTTTTTGTTCATTTATCACATTAGTAACTTACTTTTTGTAAAATTGGACGCAGTATATTATAAGAGGTTTAGAGCTCTTGACAGACATACAGGCAGACAGAGTAAAAAGCTACCGCGGCTAAACCCTTAGTTATGTTAAAAATAACTCTAATGAAGAAGACTACCTACTCTACATTTTTATTATTCCAAAGTAGAGTTTTTGCGATGGACATCTGAAAACATATTCGCTCGATGCAGAATCGTTATACGTTCAAGTTTACTGAAGAGACGCATAGGGATGTACCATATATTTTCCAATATCGAGAAACGAGTTGTGTTGATTCACTAAATATGGCCGGCTATGGTCTCAGATATACAAAATAAGACTAAGGCTCCGCGCAAATGGGCCACCGACCACAACCACCGGTGGCTGTCGCACGCTACCACCGCGTCGCGGACACTGCTGTAGCGAGTGGCCGCCACCGGCTACACGTATGCGGCGTATAATATAAAAAAATATATGTTAAGTGGCTGTCGCTGGCCACCAGTGGCTGTGGTCGGTGGCCCATTTGCGCGGAGCCTTACATAGAACTCGGTACATAATCTGGCGAAGCAATACTATTTATCGAAAATAAATACGTAAGAATTAATTCTACGATCAAAAATTGATCGTGAAATTTTAAAAGTACAGAATCATTTAGAAAGTACACATTCATCAATAGAATTCAGTAAATGTATTTTGTTTAAGAGTAGCCAATTGCAACCTTAAAATATTTACGCTTCAATTATTCAAAACCTCATCTCATGTCTCAATTCAGCGAAATTCGTGTTTTAGACAAATTATTTTAGGTAGTTAAAATTATTTATGAAATTGCATGGCATCATGAAAACTTAATTAACTTTTGAATTAGCCGTGGTACACTTAATTAACCTTTGAATTAATTTGTCACTCATGCAAATGAACGAGATCTGGCCGTAATTGAAAACATTTCATAATTATGAAAATATTGAAAACATTGCATTAAAATTAGATATAAAGTAGCTCCTTTTAAATAGTTTTAATAGTTTTGAGAAAGATCTATAAGATGAGTATATTATGAGTTTATTACACATAAAAATACAGCGGCTACATATTTAGGTTAAAAAAATTAATTATATTGCAAATACTGTATGATCTGTTTGTCACATAACTGCAAATTATGTCAAGTAAATTCACTTGCCTGGAGTCGAGATAAAGAGATATAATTACAATATTTATACGGAGAAATGATCTCAAATCAGCAATTACTTTCCGTTATGTTTCATCAATCATCAGCAAGAAAGTTAATTTGAGGTTAAGTACTCTGCAGGTTTGTTTATCTTTTGTTAAAAAATCTAATATCGAGCAAATTTCACTATCCAGCATTTCTGTCACCACACTAGTGACAAATGGCGACCTAGATGGTGAAATTAGCCAGAACCTGTGGCTTCTCCTTTTGTTTATGCTCACAACTCGTCTCTTTGACTCGGTGCTCTATTTTGTGTGCTTGCGTCGAACGTCGTTCGTATACCTACATTGTAGGTTCGCCTCGCCTATGTCAAATTCTTCATTTTTCCAGTTTCGAGCTAACCTCTACTAACGCCGACGTATTCTTTGACAACATCGCCAACTTGCACCATTTGATGCTCCCATGTTTTAATTGCACTTTTGACCTGTAATTTCTGTTATTTTTAACCGACTTCAAAAAAAGGAGGAAGTTCTCAATTTGACTGTTTATGTTTGTTACCTCAGAATTTTTGACTGAGTGGTCCGATTTTCATGATTATTTTTTTTATATAAAAGCTTCCCGTGTGGTCTCATTTTATAATTTGGTCCAGTTCTGACAGTGGGATCCATGAAAATCCATGAAAGATTTAAGTCGGTTTATAGTTATTTAAGACAAAATTATTATTTACTATTAGAGTAATTATACATCGCGACATGTCCTTTTAATAAATTTTTCAATTAAACTAAGTAATTATAATTTCTCTTTGAATAAGTATTTGATTTACAAATGATTATTCAGTTTTTGTGATTTCAATTGGTATTTGTGAAATAATATTACCTTATAAAATTCTTTCTACGTACCTACTTGAGACTTTTCTTTTTCATTTTGGATGTATGATTGATGTATGTAGTTGTTTTGTAAGTCAAGTTTGATTAAATAAATAAAATTAAGACATTACCTGCCATCACAAAAATCCACACACTGCTCGCCGATAACGTTAAGAGAGTTTTTTGTTGTTTAGACTTCACAGTGAGTAGTTTTATTTAGAATAGAATAGCATGAATTAAATTGTGAAATTTATTAGTCTTAAAATGTTTCCACAATTTTATCCGTTTCGGACGTACAAAAACAATTTTAGCAATAGCGTATATGCATGTGACTTTAAAAAAGCTTATATACAGATATATAATCTCAATCGCAATATTTCTAAACGCATCCTTATTAGCAGCTGAAACGTGACGTCATTTGTCCTTTTTTGTGTGGTCATGAAGTTGACTTTAAGACCACACAAAGAAAAGTAACTTTGACTTGACCTAGGTGATTCGATGAAACATGACGCATTGTTGAGGTTCAAAACATATTTATTTACTTTTTTGCTATAAATGCCTTATTTTAAAGGTATTTGAATATTGAAGTGTCCAGATGTTCTGTTAGGCTACCTAAAAAAAAAACCACTCTTAGTTTCAATACTCAACTTTAAATAACACAATACAATACCCACTCTGTCTTCAGCTTGACGCATCCAGCATCTGCCTACAGTCTTTTGCAGATCATCATTTCATCATCCCTCCTAGCTAGAGTGCGCCCTACACTACGTTTGCCAAGTCGCGGTCTTCACTCAAGAACTCGTTTAGCCCAGCGGTTGTCGGTTCTTCCCGCGTTCTTCCCAAGGTATGGCCGGCCCACAGTCACTTCAGCTTGCTCATTCTTATTTCAGACTGGATATCGATTACTCGCCTCATTCAATAAAACTCTTATTTCCTTCGCCTGAGAAAAGGTCGACGAACTCGAAAAAATGTAATTTAAACTTGCTATTAATCATTGGTCGCCGTTTATCATAGTCAGTTTACAGCAGACAGGAATAAAGTTATTGCATCTCTTAGATTTTTCTCGTTTTGAACCCTTGAAATGGTCTCTAAAGTTTTTTTGGATTTAAGAGTGCGCATTCCCCGCCATTGCCTGAAAAGTATAGTCATAAAAGATTTAGGATCTATTTCGCGTTCAAATGAGCGGGACAGAACATACGTTTTTGGAAAGACAGCGGCGTCAGTTTAAAAATGATGTTTTTGCAGGTATATTTAAACAAGATAACTACACAACTTATGAAGAAACCCAACTTAGGAACCAAATAATTTGTAATGATCAACGAATCAAAACAAAAAAAACATCTACATATAGACCACGGGGTTTGTAAAATAACAAAAAAATGATTTATGAGATGCCTTCAAATTTAGCCTACCAACTTAAAGAAGTAGGTAGTTTAAATTAAGAACCATTGAATGAGTGACATTGTTGTTTTCACTTACTCGTATTTTCATAGAAAATTTATGGGAATTGTTTTTTTTAATTATTGCCCAAACCTACGATTTGATTTGGTATGTTACTTTGGGAAAAGTGTTCTTGGTTAGAAATAGAGTCGACTAAGACCTACTTGTTTTTTTTGACAAATTTCATTTTTTAGGCGAACCGTACATTTTTTCAAAAAACTAAAAATGGCAATATTTATTTCTTCAAAATAAAATAGAAGGTTCCTAAGAACAAAACCTTCTAACTACAAAAGAAACGGTAGCTACCCTTAAGGGGCCAAAAATTTTCCCCACTCTGTATAATATTTAGAGAAATATTACTTCGATCTTTTTATCTTGAATTACGTGTGGTTTTTGCACACATTTTGCTATTTATTTCAGGAACAGCTTTTTTCTTCAGTTTTTGTTTAGCTACGAAACCTAGACATATTTCTTTAGTTGTCTTTTAATTTTTCCTTCACAGGCATGGAAGAAACATGCAAGAAATTCAAATAAACAGACTCACGTTATTTCAATCAAAGCAAGCATGCATTAGCAATGAAAATAAAACGCCGCTTTTATTAGACAGTAGACACATACCACGTGAATACCATGTGTTTAATAGTATGTAGTTTAACCCCAGTGACGTAAAACGTAATGAATTTTTGATTATAAGGGTTATAATACACGGACGGCAAGTTGCCGGCAGCAATACAACTGCACCCGTCGACTGCAACGGCAGTCGTCGACTACAGGCAACGGCAGTCGTCGACTACAGGCAACGACAGTCGTCGACTACAGGCAACGGCAGTCGTTGACTGCAGTTTATTCGACGGCGGTCGACACCAGCCGTCGATTGCCATCGCCTAAAGTCTAGCAGTCGGCAAATTACGGATGTAAGCGGGTTGTCGATGTACCCTATTTCTGTTGTAAGAACACCAACGTTTCAGGATGAGTGGGGTTCTAGACGCGCGCGCACCGCATCCATCCGAGCACTGAATTGCCATCCGTATTAGGGACGCGCATTCCGTGTATAAAAGTCCTATGGGACCACCACCACAGACAAAATTATCGCAACTTTTATCGTTTTGGTACTGTGAAAACTCATACTAGTCTTTTGATTACTGTACTGTACTACTACGAGTAGTATGGGTTTTCACAGTACCAAAGTACCAGAATACAGAATACAGAATACATGTTTCCGTTTCAGGTTTTTTTAAGATTTGTTTGAAGGTTACATCGTGTACTACCTATACCGTGTCCATTTTGAATGAGGCATAAACATATACAAGCCGCCCATACTTAACCTAAAATTCACTTTGTTGGCGCGTCCTTTTATACGTAATTTACATTACTTGTCGATTTTAGATCCTCCCTTCAATAAAAATTGCTTACAATTATGTCTGAAACTCGACGCCAAGCAAGTGAGTTTTTGTTATTTGTATCGTGGTTTATTTACTAACATGCTCCATGCTGGATGGATAAACCATAGGTACTACACGAACACGATGCAACTCTAAGAGTATTGTGGGAAAACCTCCCACTTGATGGACCGATTCCATTGTAGCGGTTGCAGGGAATCGATGAAGGCGGCTTAGGACTGCTATTCGTGGCGTTGTTTGGGGAAGGCCTAGTTTCAACAGTGGACATATACGGGCTGATGATGAGGTAGCTTTTATTTACGACCAGTTTACTGAATCTGACACTCAGCATACATATATGGATAAGTGTGTGTACTGCCATATTGTTATACTGTTACCTATGTTCATAACACATATTGGACGACTCAACTACTGTTTACCTTACCTAATTTTAATTCAACTAAAATTGATTGCACTACCGAACGATAAATCTAATGGTTTTTTAATATATTGGATGTTTGCACTATGTATGAAATACCTATTGGACGACTCGCCTACGGTTTATCAATACTGTGCGCCGCGTTGGATTTATTTTAAAATGAGGGTAGCGGCAACATTGTATTCATACTACGCGCTGGATTTATTTATAAAGTGTTGGGTACTTACAATGTTTTTGTTTTCTTCTGATATCGCACAAATTGGACGACTTCCCTCGACTTGGGAGTGCATCGGGCTCTGGGTGCAATTATACATATACACACCCCTTTCAGTCACAGAGTCGCCACGAACCCGCCCCCCGCCCCGCTTCGCGGGGCTTGGGCGGGCTTCGCTAGGGGTAGGTTAATGTTGAGGGACGCCTTGAGGTCGTGCAGTATTGAGTCGTCCAAAATTGGTTGTGTAATTGCATTATCTATGTGAATAAACCGTAGGTGAATCAACCGTAGGCGAATAAACCGTAGGCGAATAAACCGTAGGTGAATCAACCGTAGGTGAATCAACCGTAGGTGAATCAACCATAGGTGAATTCTTCTTTAGGTATATCGATCAGTAGTTAAAACGAAATTCTGCGAAACGATCTGTAAGTATTTTAAACAGTAGGTGAATCGACAGTAGTTGTTTAAAAAATAGTTGAATCAAGTTTAGTTATTATGATACGTAACCGATACTATACTTACAAGTTATTCTGGACCAAAAACTGTCGAGCCAGCGATAAAACAGTCGCCTGCCTAAAATATTCATACTGTGAAATGTCACACTAACACGCCTACCAATAGGTATGCTCTATCTTCACGTTTATTTTCGTTTTAAAACATGCACGCCTATTAATTTTCCTGATTGTTAATAGGTGAGCGAATGAAAACGTAATGTACTAGTAATAAGTAATGCTAATGACTTTTCATTAGCATTATTTAAATAAAAGACTAAAACTAAAATTGGCAATGTTATTTTGGCCACACGAACGTTTAACGTGGCCACGATATTATTGCCAATTTTATTGCTGACTAGCTGCGCCCCGCGGCGTCGCACGCGTTGTTCCTATGAAAACGTCAAAAGGTGATTTTCATCCCACGGAAACTGATTTATGGGATAAAAAGTAGCCTATGTTTGATTCCAGGATTAGAATTACCTGTATGCAAAACATCAGACAGATCCGTCCAGTAGTTTTGACGTGAAGAAGTAACAAACATCCATCCATCCATCCATACAAACTTTCGCCTTTATAATATTAGTGTGATTGACGTTGACCGTTCAAGTGTGGCCACTCCGCCGCGTTGACTACCGTGATAGGTAATTATCGCGAGATTTATTGCAATGATTGGCATTCCCGTTTCCCGGTATAGTGACCGCAAAATCACAAAGATTATTCACCTTATTGATCTAATTAGACTAAATTATTATTGATACAGTTCATCCCGGTAAAAAGCGTGTAATGGCGCAGGTAGAAGTACGTAGCATATTATGATCATCATCATCATCAACCTTTATGTAAGTCCATTGCTAGACATAGGTTTCCCCCAGCCAGCGCCATAGCACCCTGCCTTCAGTTTGCCGCCTCCAGCATCTGACGGCAGTCTTTCGCAGACCGTCATCCCACCAGATCGTCAGTAGCAAATAGCTAAGTAAACATAAAAATAATATTTTTTTTATTGGAATAAACTGATTGACTGATATATGTATATACATTGGTGTTAAGACTCCGCAAGTGTCCTCTCCAAGGGCCTCTCCACCAAAGCGGAAATATGCGGAGCTGCATGAAGTAGAGACGAGAAGTGACACGTCTTTTAGGTAAGGTGTCATTTTTGTATTCTCATTTGATACAACACTTTCTTTAAAATCATCGCAGCTCGAGTTTATGTTCAAAAAAACACTCAGTTCACTTTTCACAGTCTCTAAGCCAAGGCGGTTTTCATTGGTCCATAACACTGGAAATACACTCAAGGAAGGCGTACGCTACTTTTGTAGGTGCTTCTGACCAGTAGTACCGATTTTCCTCAAAATACCGGACATTGTTCTGTCCGGTAGGACCATTAATTTTTTACCGGACAGGCCTCGAAAATACCGGACTGTACGCTTAAATACCGGACATCTGGCAACCCTATGTACATGTAAGCAAAATATTAATAAATATTTTTGGTTACTTATATTTATTCGTTCACTACGTTCACTCGGTCAATGAATATTATGATACATCTTCTTTGGTTGTTTAAAACACATCTTTTCTTAGTTCGTCTAGACACCGCTTTGATTGAGTCTGGTCTTTAAGGCGCTGTAAGACACTATTACGCTAGTTAGGTCAAAAAGTTAGTACTAGATCAATATAAGTAACCTATCTTCAACAATAATTCCCAGTTAATTCATAGTAATATTGTAGTTATCAAAATACAAAATATATTTTGATTTGAAATGCATTACATTACATGTAGGTATCATTTTGAATAAATATATTTATCGGTAAAAGTTTCTGCTATAATGTAATTATATTAAGCTATAATCCAGGCAGGAACCTAAACTAATATAAATATATAAAATTGGAGACGTGGCTTGCCCAGAAGTGTTTTTTTTCTACTTGCTAAATAGAAATTGTCGACATACAGCGCCTTAAACGATTCTGAAATGACACATGCCTCTAAATTTTATGTCCCTAAAGATCGTTTCTCTTAGTTATTTAAAGTCCCATCAGTCCATTAGGATCTTGGTTTTATGGTCGCATCTTTTTAGACGTTTTGTAAATAAGCATCTTGCGGATGTGTATCTCTTTGATGTTTATTTCATAAACTATTTTTGTTTTTTAAGTTCGTGGATTTGCTGTTACTAATAATGTTGATGGCTTTAACAGATACTTGGATATAAAAATAAATACGGTCAAATGCGAGTCGGACTTACGCATCGACAGGGTTCCGTATATACTACCACTTATACCTCAAACATTTCTAAAATTCTTTATATCCATAAATACAATAAATGTGCACTTAGAAAAGGCCAAATTATATTAAAAAATTACACTAGCACGGAAATACAGTGGCACCTATTTTTGATTTCTGTATTGGTAGCTACATACTCGTACATCACGGAAATTAAACATTTTGTGATGTAAATTTGTTTATGGTTCTAGAATGTTCCATTTTTAAGTGCTATAAAATATTGTTTCTTGGCTTATTTAATATTCTAGGTCAAGAAGTACCCTACAGGTTTGTGTGCATAATTTGATTTCCTTGCGAGTGTCAAAACATGCGGGAGCATCTTTTGCGTTCACTTGGAAGTTTGTTTTATTTTAAGCTCAAAGAGGTTACGTATAGGTATAGATCTCATGTCTATAACCTCTTGGATATTTATCTTATTATTTGATGTTCCTGAGCAAAGGACTTGACACACAGATGGATAGGGAAGTGTAAAAAATGGTATTTAAGGGTATATTTTTTTTTCATTGATGATACACGGAACCCTAAATAGGGTATTGACTTACACAGGGGAAAAAGAGGTGATGTTAAGGGCTCCCTTATTTCGTGGTACGAAATCCTATATTTTTAAAGTGTGGAACCCTATAAATACAAAAACTTATTGCAAAAAGAATCTATCTACAATGTCGACTCCACAGAAGGCAAAGTTCCTATCGCGAAAACCGATCTTGCACGGATAAATCAATGTAGTTTATTCTATTTCTCGAACCCGCACTTGTCCTTACTC
Source organism: Eupithecia tripunctaria (assembly GCA_955876795.1). Lineage (NCBI taxonomy): Eukaryota > Metazoa > Arthropoda > Insecta > Lepidoptera > Geometridae > Eupithecia > Eupithecia tripunctaria. The sequence continues at coordinate 7,618,457 of OY041622.1, forward strand.
TCTTTGATATTAGAAACGTTGGTATACATTGACTTACTCTCTTTGATATTTGAAACGTTGGTATACATTTACTAACTGTAAATCAGTTAGCAAATGCCAAAAGGATGCTAATAATTAACAAATGTTTATAGTTGCTCTCTCGACGTGTTTAGCATCTATAGAAATAGAAATAGAAATCCGAAAATCTTTATTTGTGTGACATGGATTAAGTTAAAATATACAGAAGCTTAATTCCAATTGCATCTGTAAATGGAATTATGCTTCCTTAAGCAAGGACAAGTGCAATGAACTGCTAATACCCATCTTATTAAACGCCTAGTTATGGGTAGTGCTGGCTTAGAATTTGTACCACCCCAACTCTTCCCACCGGTGTCGTAAGAGGCGACTAAGGGATATCCACGGGGGGCAGGGCAGCAGCGCCCCCTGCAGAACAATTATACCAACAAACTGCGAATCCCAACCCGCATTCCCAGCTTTGGGATTATGGGCATTACCCTCTGTGGATATGCTTCGTACGTTCGTGCTAACTCAATACATGGCTTGTGTTGTGTGACAACTAGAAGCAAAGTCTTTTTTGATCATTTGCAATATACCTACTTATGAAAAACATAGATGGAAAGACGTACCTAGACCAAAATATCACCACGTGTGTGTGTATACAAGTGTAAAAAAGTTATATGTTGGATATCTCATTCAACACAGACGATAGGACCTACTAAATAAATTGACTGTACCGATAGGCTTACTAAATAAATTATCTTTTATTGACAAACTATCGCGATTTTCCAGGCCGTATCATCATCAGTAGGTATTCTAGGTAGGTATTACATTCTGTAGGCCTGTACCAAAGGCTAGTGCAGATTTATTTCATATATCATTTATTTTGCTTACAATGTACCTACAATTCATTCTTTTGTCTAGGTAAGTGTAATTAGTTGTAATTGGGTACATGCACCCTGGAAGGGCACTGCAAGCAAAGTTGAGTTCGAATACATAATTAAAACATTAAAATATATATATGCAATATTATACATTAATTTTTAATCATAAATAATGAATAAATTGGATTTAAAATTAAAAGCTAAGAAGCCAGAATTTTTTGTCAGTCATTCGAAATTACTTATAATATCATTTTTGTTTCTCTGTTTCAAATTGGTGGACTGAAAAATAACATTTTTCGAATAAAAATAAATAAACCTTTTTCCAAAACGCATTTTAGTAATTTAAAGTAAAAGTGTTCATTATCACTTTCATTACAGACGTTAAAATTAAAAACAAAAACTAAACAAATTACCTTTTATCGAAGAACTATTTCAATTATCGCGATTTTCCAGACAGCCATCATCATCATCAATAGCTATTGACTAATGCGCTCGTAAAACAAATGACATCGCCCATTAGCCTAACGAGGAATCACGGGTACGTAATGTGTGTGCTTTTAAGACTATTTATAGCTTTGTTAGCTGTTTGCGAAGGATTTACTTGTGCGCGGTTTGTTTTTAAATTATTGATTCAAGAGATTTGGTTTGTTTTTGGGGGATAGGAAGGAAGATTTTTAAGCTTCTTTCGGCGGTTTCACTAACTATCGTTAGACTATTAAAAGTTAAATTTAGCAATAACACATTAGAAAACTAACAATCGTACAAAATATAGAGGGTACAATCGTACAAAGTATAGAGGTTGTTTGGTATTGCGACCGACATAATTATTTGGGCAGTTGGGGAGTCATAGAATACGGCTCTGTAAGAAAGATTTCTGGTGTTCCTTAAGCACCATTCTGTATAGTTTGTACGATTGCAAGTTTGATAAAGTTTTGGTAGAGGGTACAATCGAAAAAAGTCAAGTAGGAAGGTAATTCCTTATAAGCCTTGCTTATAATATAAGCAAGGCTATAGGTATATAATATGGTATATGTCTATATACCATATTATGGTAGGTCCCTTTTTCATAAATTAATGTTGTGCACTAATATGATATAATAACTAACAGGCTAAACGTTTCTTCATCGCTTCTTTACTTTAGTCTACGTACCGAATCGAACAAATCTAAAATATCACTTTATTTCCTTGTCAGTGGTTAATTTCATAACGACATTTTCTGAGTGTATTATTTTGGAATTTGTATTTAACATTGTATTTATGGAAATAAAGAATTTTAGATTATTTTTTTTACATAAGTATGAAAATAGCTCTATTAAAACTGAATCCTCACCAAACCCAAACAAAAACACTCCAATCCAAAACCCTCCACAATTAACAAAGAGAACGCCATGTGAATTTGAAAAATACCGACGCGATAGCATCGGCATAATATTCCCATCGGCTGAGATTGTATCGAGCCGCGAGATTCATAATTTATGAGCTGGCAATACCTAGGGGTACGGTGATATGTGGAATCACGAACTAAAGTCTCTGGATAAGCAAGAATATAAATAAATAAAGAATGCTGGATTTTTATAACAGCTAAAGGCCTTAGGGCGCATAATATACGGACTGCAAGGCTTCTGCACCTGTCGACTGCAGAAAAGGATGATTGAGGTGTACTTTTTTGTATATTATATTAAACTTCATAGCTTAGTTAACAAATCCTCCAAAAACTATGGGTCCACCTCTTTTCGTTATCATGTTATTCACCATTTAAATTAGGTATTTTTTGTCATGTACAACATCAACAGAAATCTAATTAGTACGAAAAAATATTATTTAAAGTAAAAATATAATATATAGTAGTAGTATATTCTGCACGCTTTGAAAATGGACGTGATAAATATTCCTTTTTCGGATCATTTCAAATCGGTTATTGGTATCTCAGTTTATTCTTGCATCGTTTCCTGAATACGCTAAATTATTTATATCGTACTGACTTCTACGTTGAATGCGTTGTCTGCGAATTAGCGGATGCCTATTATGTTTATGAATTTTGCGATGGCAACGCTCGTGTTGCCGCGCGGGAATATAACATAAGTTCAAATAAAAATATATTTTCTGTCAAATTTCTACAAAAAAACAAAACAATTGCTAGGCTTATGTACGGAAATTGTATTTTTTATTTTATTATTTTTTTTAGCTAGGTAGACTATCTGGCTTTCAAATGAGACTACTTTGAATAAAATACACCGTTTACTCAAAAAGAAACGAAGAGTAGTTGTCCAGTTAAAGTAGTTTTCATTTAAAAAATAATTGGACCGGCTTTTTTTTGAGATAGCCAACATATAATGTATTTTTCAGATTTTTATCGATAAATATATGTCGTGTATCCGCACATTTCGCTTGATCAAGGTTCGACAATACACATTGTATATCTTAAAATATACATACTATAATAGAACCAGTATTTACAGAAGGTTCAGATAACCGCAGACTGTTGCAAATAATTTAGAGGTGGCTTTACAGAGCTTTTCTAATCGGAAGCATTTCCAAAAAAGACTAGCTCGTATAATCAAATTACATCTACCACGCACGTCTGCTAAGGATGGATAAGCTTTGAAAACTTAATACTAAAAATTCATAATATATTACGACAATATAGTACTAGTAAAAGTACGTACTTTGTATCGTTGTTCCTGTGTGTGGCTTAGAATTTGCACAACCCCAACTCATCCTGTGGGCGTCGTAAGAGGCGACTAAGGGATATCAACTGGGGGGCAGCAGCGCCGAACGAAGAATAATTCACCCACCAAACTGCGACCCCCAGCACGTATGCTCAGCGTAGGGATTATGGCCATTACCCCGATGACATAAACTCTAATAAGGCACTTATTAGGGGCGGCTTGCGTCCAGCTGTGGACCATTATAGGCTGTTGAGCTTGCTTTGCGTTGCTTAAATTTGACAAAAAGCTTAATTTTTCTGTGATCTACTGTAGACTTACGCAAAAACTGTACATCCTTTATTGACAATTGAAAGCCAATGACCTTTGTAATTTGCCATTAAAAGAGATTTCAAGGCCATTGAAATGGCTTTTCAATGTCAATAGGATGGGTGGTTTTACCGTAATCGCACAGCTGGGTGGGTCAGTAATACTAATGACAGAGTGGACTGATAATGTACCTACCTATATAACATTTTATTAAACTATAAAAACTATGAATACTACCGTAGTTTAACGAAAGAAGATGATGAAGATGTCGTTAAGGGATGAAACTTTGGTGTTCTTCCAACTCAAAAAAGGTTCGTAGTTAACCCTCTTACACCCGTAGTGAACAATATCAAATGATTTCCAGATAAAATCAACAAGACGTATGAAGAGCTGACGACAAACTTTCCTAGTTGAAGAGGCACTCTGAAGTTTTGAAAGTGGCCATAAAACAAAGAATCTGAACATTAGGAAATCATCGAGAACCAACTTCCTGTAGAAGAGAAAACTTAGGTTCGTGTTCAAAAAAAAAGTGAGGGTCCTAACCAGAAGTTACATAACTTCTTGCTAGCATAAACGAATAGGTATTTAAACTGGTTAATTTCTTCTAAGAAATTACTTGAATTAGGTCTGTGTCCACCAAATAATAATCAGACAATTAGACAGCTTTGTCGATATAATAAACTTTGACGTGTAATGTCATACTTGCAATTTAAAATTCGTAAAACTCTTTACATTAAAGTTATTTACTCGTACAACGGGATATTTACCATGATTTGACTCTTTACGTTATTTTGTCGATGCATTATTGATATATCTACTTTTGGATGTGTTAGAAAACGACCTGATAAAGCGGAATCCGACGAGAAAATAACCCAAAACAAGTTTATCAAGTAAATTCAATTCCACGTTATATTAGCCGTCAAGTTTTCCGCCGACTCCGAAGAAACTTGAAAGTTTGTGCGCCTTCCAGTAAATTTTCGTTTCGCGCGACATATTTTTTTCGTTGTCGAACTAGTGCAAAAGTCGCGAATCGATTTTGCACAGCGAGTGGTTACAGGCTTAGGAAAACAGCCCTATCATTTTATGCATTTGCCTATTTGCTGTAAAGTTGACGTCGTAGCTTTCTTTTGAGCTTTAAAACCGACCGAAAAATGAAGAGGTTCTGTGTTCGGATGATAGCCGTTTTCTCCTTCAATCGTGCGCCGATATTCTTGTGGTTAAGTTTAACACTTTCATGGCCAAAGATGTATACGTGCTTCTCCATTCCCGTCAGGCGGCGGAAACAGCGCGCACATGCGTGTCTCACCACCGAGGCTGGGCAGTGAATGTGTTAAAGAATAATTAGAATAAAAATTACCGAGTTATTACATTTTGTCCCACGAAACTTACTTCTATTATAACCACCACCTCATCAGCCTATATTGGTCCACTACTGGACGCAGGCCTCTCCCTGAAGAGCACCTCTTTGGCGTATCTCATGGGTAATGTCCGTAATCCCCACGCTGGGCATGCGGGTTGGGGATCGCAGTTCAGTGGTAGAATTTTTCGGCAGGGGGCGCTGCTGCCCGCCCCCTGGTGTATATACCTAAGTGGCCTCTTAGGTATATTCCTATGTCGCGTCAATTGCACCTTATTTCTTGTTTGATAATAAATAACTATTTATCAAGCTGTTTATATAGTAAAAGGATAGGATAACTCGGAGTGACGGTAATGATTTGCTTTCGGATATTTTGCCTGTAAAACAAGGGGTCCCGCAGGGATCGATCCTAGGACCACTCCTGTTTATAATCTTTTCCGCTGACGTGCAAACTGTTATTAAGCATTGTAAGTTCCATATTTACGCTGACGATATTCAAGTGTTTATTTCTTGCAAACCGTCTGATATTAATAATACTATAGAAATACTCAATAAAGATCTGTCTAATATTGCTCAGTGGTCAAAAAGAAATAGTCTTCTGTTAAACCCTCACAAAACTAAATATTTCATCTTTGGTACTGAATATCAGCTACAGCGTCTCAACCCCACGCAGCGTGTGATACTGATGAATGAGTCAGTGGAGCGTGTCTACGAGGCACGGAACCTCGGTTTGCAGGTGGATAGTCACCTTCGTTATGAGAAGCATGTTGCTGACTCTGTCAAAAACTGCTTCTACAGACTGAGGGTACTTTACCGCATGAGACCGTATCTCAGTCCCGACCTGCGCATCCAACTTGTAGAGTCTATTGTATTATCGAAGCTGAATTATGCAGATGTGGTAATCGGACCCCGATTACTGGCAAGAACGCAAAGATTAGTTCAGCGGGTCCAAAATGCCTGTGCCCGTTTTTGTTTCGATGTTCCATTTAGAGGTCATGTCACGCCCTTTTTAAACAAAAATTTCATTCTGAAAATGAAGCATCGTCATAAATTACACCTTGCATGTCTTATGTTTGGTGTAATAAAATACAAGTCACCGTCTTATCTTTACGAGAAGTTGTCATGGTTGTCCAGCTCTAAATCTTGTGGCTCTCGCCAGTGCTCGAGGCAGCTCGAGACACAGCGGCACAGCTCTGCCTGTTTCAGAGGCAGCTTCCGCTATGCAGCTTCCAAGTGCTGGAACAATATCCCGCCGCCGATAAGGAACCTGCAAAGCTTACATGGATTTAAGATAAAATTAAAGAAATTTCTATTTGATCACCAGAAGGAGCAGGAAAGTTTAAGACACGACACAAGTGTTTTATGATTGTATCTACAACTATCTATCTTTCTTTGTTATTGACTTTTTTTTTTGTTTTTGTGAATACGACCATGAATGGTTTGGCCACTTAGTGGTTGAATAGTATGTACGATCGTATTTTTATTCTTGTTTTTCTCTATCTTTAATTCTATTTGTGCACCAAATAAGTTCCATTTTATTTAAATTTGTGTGTTTGAATACCTATTTGATTTGTATTTTATTGTTTCTTTTATAAGTGTTTTTTGGTTTTATTTTTAGTAATGTGAGTATTTTATCCGTAACGCCAACAAGTGACAACACACGGAAAGAGTTGGGGATTTTTTTTTATAATTCCGCGTCAACTCTCACAGAAGATACGTCCTTTTGCTCTTCGCTTAGCAATGGCCTTGAATTCGCTTGCGAAATGCCCTGCTAGTTAGTGAACTAGCAGGGCATTTTGCAAGCTTTTTTTGCATTTTTCAGCACACTCAGCATAAAGGTTAGGTAGTGACCTAACCTTTATGCCGAGAGTGTACTTACCTTACTGTTTACTACAAAGTTTGCGTTAACTTTATTTTCTATGGAAAAGTTAGTTAGATGGTGTTGGCTGAGAACTAAGATGGCCGAGGCGTTACTTAGAGTAGTGTACGAGGTTCGACATCAAGTAGTAATAAGCGGCCGTTAGAGAGAAAACTCGGTTGCCGACGAACTCTTAACTTTTTTATCGTGTTCTATTTTGTGTTCTAACCCTTTTGTGTGTGTCTTATTTTAATAAATCTGACTATGTAAACGTGCTCGTTTGAATCAAACCCACCTAGCCGCGTTGCAGTTTCCAGCCGGGCGTAGCAGTTACACTGGCGCCCATATTATAAACTTTCTACGGTAGCTCACATTTCCATAGAAAATAAAGTAACGTATTTTGTAGTTAACAGTATGGCAATACACACTCAGCATAAAGGTTAGGTAGTGAACCAGCTATTGACTCTCAGCTGTTACGCCGAGTGATTAGGATCGGGTGGGGTGAGCGTTGTCGCGATATTCGACATTTTCGAAATCATTTCGTTTTGTTCCGACTTCTGTATGACAATGATTGTTCAGAATTATTTTGAATTGGAGTTTTTCTTTATTTGTTACTAGCTGCGCCCCGCGGCTTCGCACGCGTTGTTCCTATGGAAACGTATAAAGGTGATTTTTATTCCACGGGAACAGATTTACGGGATAAAAAGTAGCTTATGTTTTATTCCAGTATTAGAATTACCTGTATGCAAAATTTCTGCTAAATCTGTTTAGTAGTTTTGGCATGAAGAGGTAACAAACATCCATCCATCCATCCATCCATCCATCCATACATACATACATATATCTCCATACAAACTTTCGCATTTATAATATTAGTGTGATGTTAGATTTTTCATACTTTCAATGGTTGGTTCAAATGGCCGTCAAACGGTCATAATAATTATTTATCTACCGACATGAATACATGTGATGGCATAATAAGCGACACCCACTTATTCTCGAACCTATTTTTGAGATCGTTTCTGCCCGCAGATTTGAACGCGTTGAATCGACGGAATCATACAAATTAAAGGTGATTTATATCTGGTAACTGATATATGGGATAAAAAGTAGCCTATGTTTGTTAACAGAATTAAAATTACCTATATGCTAAAATTTCAGCCCGATCCGTACAGAAGTTTTGGAGTCAAGAGGTAACAAACATTCATCTAAACTTTCGTGTTTATAATATTAGTGTCATGAACTTTACCCCGAGATTGATTTGATTTAGCAAAACCTCCGCTTTACAATTCAGCATGCATAGAACAAGTGGCGATACAATGTTCCTCTACATTTTTAATGGCAAACCACAAATAAGGGCGCATTTGTATCCCATACAGCAATGTCATCAAATATTAATCGCAGTTGTACCTACTATTGTAATGTGTGCTTTGTATCTTGAATGATAGAGTCTAAAATGGGCGTAACTTATTTGGTGTCGTGTTAGGCGAATACACATACGGGTTGGTTAGGGCAAAGAGATGCCACTGCCAAATGTTATTGTTTTGTTTTTTGATTAAAAAGATTAAACCAGAGTTTAAGGCAAGCGATTCTCAATAATATTGAATAGCAGCTCTCCGATATTATGGTTTCCATGCACCTTTTCATTGAATTTGTTAAAAAAAAACCACTACATGGGTTAGGTAAATGAAAATTGCTAGCATCTCAGCATTTCAAATTGAGACATTTTTAAAAAGATTTATGTAAATGGTAAAACAGAACCAACTCTTATTAATTCCGTTATGCTCGTTCGTCCATCCATTGCAGAAAAGCGGACGCCTCTAACTTCAGTCGGCCTGTCTGTCACCCACAGCCATTTTTCTCGCCCGGTTCTAATTTGCCCCGTCTCCTCTAACAGATGGTATCGCCACAATAAATTAATACAACGCAAACACCCCGTCGCGGAGGGAGCAAGATTATTTTAATTTTAAATCAACGCTAAGTTATGGTAATTTTCCAAAAGTTACGGGGTTATAGCAAATAACAGGTGACGTTGTAATGAGATAGGTAGTACATATAAACTGAAAATATAAATGTTTCAACTAATCAATATTGATACCGGACGGAAGCGTCTCCAAGACGCTGGCCGCATTTGCGGGGTAGGGGATCAACATTGCTATACAATGCTGATGCTATAAGAATTCATTAATAATAATAATATGTTTTCAATAGACCTTCGTTCGACCGCAAACTTACCTGATAGAAAGTGAAGATGTGGCCAACGTGGTCTTCTAGACCATCGTGATACATCACGATGGTCTAGAAGACACCTGTTCACTGTTGTTTTGAAGAAACCTAGGTTGTAAATGGCCGCCAAAACAGAAGCAGGAAGCAAGTTCCCCATAGAGTTTTCCTTAGCGGTGCGAATAATGAATGTGGAGGAAAATCGCTTGTCATATACCCTATATCCACTAAGTAGGGATGGTAATGCGCTGAGCGCTTGCTTGTCCTGGAATGAAAGGGGGATGGTGGGATCAGGTAGTTCCTGTGAGCATTCTCCGAAATGCTATCCTATAAAAGATCGAGAGGCAAGCAACGTGGCGGCTGGGTTCGGGGACCTTAGTCTCTACAAGGTATTGCTCGTCAATCAGTGTGAAGGTTCTATCGAGTCCAATTAAATCCCACTCACAGATTTCGGCAAACTTAAGATCAACTTGGGTTATAAACATTATTTTGTCACAGGTCTTCTTAACTTTTAAATTTGTTGAACAACATAATGAGTATATCACTGAACGCCTGAGCACGTTTCCTCTGTAATTACGAAAGTTGTTTTTAGGGAAAATTCATGGAAACGGCAAGAAAATTAATGTTGTTTTTTTGGTGTTATTTTTGGTTTAGTTGGTTGTTTTTTGTGCTGCGTCTGTTACCTACTTGAATGGTTTTTGTTATCTTTATTGACAAATAAAATTACAATCAAATAATAAAAACAAATTTTAATCAGTTAGTATTTACAATTGAAAAAAGTGTTGAAATCAATTTACAGGTAGCAATCGAAAGAGTCCCCAAGGCACTGCTATCGCTAGTGGGGTAGTGCAGCCATTGCCCCGCTATATGACAATGCTGATGCGCTGCATCAGATTCTAACCAACTTGCGGGTTACTTGGTTGATTGTTTTCACATAAGCATGATTATTAATCAGGCTTGCTTAGCAAGCGTTGAATTTCTCGCAATTAACATAACAAGTAAATAACAATGCAGGAAAAAGAACGAAAGGAAAATAAAATTCAGCACATAAATAAATTTAAGCAACGGTATCTGCGTCGTAGGCATTCTAAGCGTTAATCTATGTTTTGTGTAAACCAGTCTTCAAATTACGCATGTGTTTAAAATCGTAAGCATTTTCTCAAGTCCTAGTAACATTATCACTATGTCTTCGGTCTTGGATTGTTTGTACTATTGCGAATAAATACATATACTGAACTTCTGATGTTAATATAAAAGTCGTAAGAGCGCCTTTCAAAGAAAGTCTGCAAGAAATAACGAGCTTCAGGATATGAACGAACAACGGTGTTTGCAAACCACGTGATACCTCAACTTTAACCTCAACAGCCTATATCGGTCCACTGCTAGAAGCAGGCTTTCCCCTGATTTGTGTCTTATTGGCATCTATCTCATAGTATATATAGTATCTATCTCATAACTCTCTTAAAAGCCTACTGCCAATCTTTCTACACGAGCACCCTGTGGTTTAGTTATACTCAGAAATCGCTTAATGCTCTGCGCGTCCAATATAATAATGGTTTTAGGATGCTGATGGGACTGCCGCGCTTCTGCAGCGCATCCACTATGTTTGCGGAGGCACGGGTAGATGGTTTTCACGCCATCATCCGTAAGAAAACTGCCTCATTGCTCAGCAGAGTGCAGGGCAGTTCCAACAGCACCCTGCAGGTCATTCCAGATCGCTATGACCTGCCAGTAATGAAGGCCTTTATTCGGGTCCTGGTCAAGTAGCAAGTCTTTCTTGGGACAGCTCGATCGGAACAGGAATAAAGGTCCTCAAACTTTATTTTATTTCAAATTTTCATGTACCTAATGTGCGTTCCTTGTATTACCTATAAATTAACATAGAATTTAAGACAAATTACTAACAAAAAATGGACCTAAATTGTTGTCTGATGTAATAAATGAATGATGATAGTGCCAATAATCCCGACGCTGCTGGGCATGCGGGTTGGGGATCGCAGTTTGGTCGTAGAATCGTTCTACAGGGGGCGCTGCAGCCCGCCCACTGGTGGTCAGCAGCGCCCTATGCAGATATTTCTTAAGACGAAGAGTTGTGGTGTGCAAATTTTATACCAGCAGCATACGGCGTGATACCACCTGGTCTGAGCTAGCTTCGGAATCCCCAGCCCCATATCTCAGCAGCTAAGAATTCACAAATAAGTCGGAGCTAGGAAGAGGTAATTTACCCCGCAGCGGGGCACCTCTTCATTTGCTTAATTATAATAAGAAAGGCAAAGCGTTGCGTGGAATATTCAAAGCTTTGTTTAAATTAGGCTGGGTTTAAATCTCGGCAGGGATATTGGAATTCCTATCCGACAAACTGCTGCATAACATAAAATAAGATCAATGACCTAGATACCTTACCTATGTGATAATAACAACCCTAGCTTTCTAATTTAAATTAGTTGACCCTGTGTGTGAAATTATTATCTAATCTTAATCTACCTATCATATCTAGTTTTATTCTGCCACTTTTAATGTATAAATTCTTTTGCAGTGCCCTACAAGGTACATGTACTATTGAATTGACCTAAGCATACATTAAGACCTAAGCTGTATACCATGTACATGTAAGCAAATAAATAAATAAATAACTAAAACAGCACGAGAGAAACAATGTTTGAGTGTACAAAGACTGGTTATAGTTATGGGTAGCCTGTAAAATAACCTCAAAAGAAGCGAGACGTAGTAACTATTGCGAGAACACGCTAATTTGTGCCTTATCCCGCTGATAGCGAGCGTGTTTACTTGACAGTTTAAATCGTGTCCAAATCGCACCGTGTCGCGGCAGGGAAAACCAACGAAGGCATGCGGAATACGGTTTTGTCCGATTCTACGCCGATATCTTGTCGTATCTGCGTAAGACATAACCGCCCTGGGCAACCAGTCTTGACATAGATGGCGACCGACATCGGTCGCAAAGTTTTACCGGATATATTTTACGTATTTTGATTTTCTTTACAAGAATCAAGTTTCAAATGATTCAATAACTATTTATTTCCATAAATACAGTAGATTAACATAAAGAAAAGGTTAAATTTTTAATATTCATATTGCTTTACCATCGGAACTATTCATTTTTGTCGCAAACGACCGCCTCCTTTACCTGGTTGAGAAAGATCTGCATGAACTTCGTGTTGTCGTCTGGACTGAAACGGTAAGGGAGTGGAGACAACTGCCGACCTCTAGTGTTAAGGGCCAAGATTGACTTCGAGTTCCCACGCCACGCGAGTAAGTAAGTTTGTATAATAAAGTTAAAAGACACTCCAACCTAGGGGTTAATTAAACGTGGAAGGAACGTAACAAAATTTAAGACACTGCAATCTAGGGGTGAAACGTTGTACTTATCTAACGTAATTCGATGAAGGACCCAAAAATTTGACAATAGATTTAATTATTTAATCAGCTTACCAACAACCAGTTGACCGTTAAAAGTAAAAGCAGGCCAATAAAACAAGTTAATTTGACGGCTACTCTGTTAACTAGCCGTTGGTTTGAACACTCCACACCACAGCGGTTGTGTCAACATGTCCCGATAAATCACTGCTCCAACTAATGGAAACAAAACATACAAAAACTCAACTTGTTAATTATAAACAATTTTAAACTGTGGCTTAACTTTGGTGGTATGAAGACGTAGGTAGTTCATCCGCGTTGCATAGCAGTCGAGCTGCACGCGTTATTTCACTACCAGTAAAACTATGAACAATTACTTAATTATTATTTATTTATTATTAAATTGTTTGTTAGAGTTCAAAATTTATTTGTTTTTATTTGTAGTGTTATAAATCGCATTAAATTAACCACTTTATAGAAAAAGAAAATTTGTTCGAAACAATTTAGTTGTATTTTTTGTTGAATGAAATGTATTTCACGAGGCTGATAACACAAAAAACTTGCGTTGTTTGGTCCCAGCCTATATATTTTTAAACTTCTAGTGAGCTGAGCACATAATGTTGCTAGATTTTATCAAAAACCATTAGTGTGCCAAATAAGTCCTCCGTATTTCAGATAGACAAAATTACGTATTTATTTGATATGGAAGTCCAGTATTCCACTTCTTCTCGATCAATAGAAGCTCTATGCAGCGCTAATCCGCTTAAAACCGGTATAACCTATTTTATCGGTAACACAAGTGAAAACAAAAAGCCAATACAGTGTACTAATCCTCAGCAGCGGTGGAAAGCCGCGTTCCAGCCATTTTAACTATTACAGATTGAATAAATATGTGGACGGATTAAGATGATAGTTTAGTTTTATTTAAAGTTCAAAGTTATTTTTAGAAATAGGGTTGCCGCAAGTCCATTATGGTGTTTAGCGTTTACATACTAAAGCTGACTTAGGCAGCTTGCTGATAAAGCCCGGCGGTTCATTTGGCGTCTATGTCAACAAAAAACTGTCCACCAGCAATATTCATACAGAGGAATGTCGACCACAAGTCGCCACTTATTATATATGGTGGCATTATTAAAACCTTGGTCTCTTGACTTGACACACTACGCAGTATGCTGCGAACAGCGGCACAACGCACTTGCCTCTGACGCAGACTTCAACAGAACAAAATTCCACTCTAGATGTTTCTCATACGATTATGTGTCCAGCACGGCAAGGCGAAATTCGCATCGAGAGAGGGCTTGAGTAAGCACGGTGACACTGATGCAAAAACGTAGCATCCATCTAGGCAAGCACCTCCCAAATGAGTTACGAGACATTACTCCAAAGAAAAACCCGCAGTTTCTAGCAAATGCAGGGTTCGTGGTGAACTATCGACGCCGCTGCTTCGAAGCTGAACACACAGAGTGGCGATTAAAATAGGCCTATTATGGCCGTAGTGACAGAAAAGCCACATAAATCTTAATATATTTTATTATGTGGCACTTTTTATTAGGTGGCACTTCCTACCCTACCTAGTGGAGCAATGTCGCCGAAATTAATCATTGCATTGACGTTTTCAAGATGTAAAGTCCATAACGAAAGCAGCCTAGTTTTGCTGTCATGATTGTTTTCCGAATTAGCTAGAACTTTTCACAATGAAACGTATGTATATGAACCACGTGCGTAAAATCCGACTCAAAATTTAATTTCATCGTATCAAAACAAAACAGTGGCGAATAGGCGCCCACGTTATAAAAACGGATTCCGAAACCAGAGTATTTGATTTCCGTATTCATTTCGAGCTATTTGAAGCTGGCTGGTAATCTATACGCCGTTTTAGATATTCACTGCAAGCCCTCTTTCGGATAGTAGGTAGGCCAAAACAAGCGAAACAAAAATAGTGCTTTGTGCTTTTCGGAAAACCAGTATTTTTAAAACTACGTGCCATTCGGGAACGTTTGATGACCACCCCTTTTCAAACTGAACCGTCAATCTAATAGTGTGTTGATATGTAGTTTTTCTGCGGATACACATATTTTTATGAAAGTGCTTTACGAGGATTTTATTCAGTAATAATTGCTGTTCCGAGTGCTTGTCTGGGTCGTTATCAAGACCAATTTTAAACAAGAAACAACAACCATTACCCCTAAAACAACAACAAAAATCTAGTAAACATATGATTGAATAATAGTGTAATATCATTAAGATAGAAACTTACTGCAATTGACGTCAATTCACTATAGAATCAATAGGGTATATGCATGTGACTTTAAAAAATCTAATAATTTTTTTACGTATTCTCTATTGATGTAGAAATATATTTATATTTATTTTTGTATTTTGTGATGTTTTGATTGTGAAATTTAATAATTGAAAAGGAGATTTTTTAAATCTCAGTCCCAAATTCGTAAACGCAACGCCATTGGCAGCCGAACCGTGACGTCACACTTGTACATTTTGCATGGTCATGATTCATGACCATACAAAAAGTCAAAGCTTTATGACTCATGAAGCTTTGAGTTTGAGTCGACATAGGTGATTCGATGAAACGTCAAAAAATGCAAGGGCTAACATGGCAGCGTTTTTATCACCCGAAACTGCAGTGGTGTTTTACTTTTGGTTTTTCACCTCAATAATTTCAAATTTTGTGAGTGAAATTTTCAAATGTTATATTTTTTCGGATTTGTATTTAGCTAAATAATCAATTTAAAATTTTTCAATTCCTTGCAAATACCCGGATTACCAATCCATGCATATATTGCGGAAATGTTCTGCAAAAACGCACGCAGACTTATTATTTTCAAAGTTATAATTTCCTGATTCCTACTAGTCCTTCAACCGGCCCTGTTTTTATTAACAGCCAGTGTTCTTTGTCTACACCCCTATGCCATTGTGGTTAAGCCGAGTATTGTCTATGGATTTGAGCAACTGGACTTAACACGTTGTGAATGAATTTCATAATGGGCATTTTGTACTACAACATAACCCTCTTAAGCTTGATTTATTGGATTAGATTTTAGGATGAATAGGACTAAATTGAGAGAATGACTTGAATTTTAGATTACATTTTGTGTGTTTGATTGTATGTCGATGTTTGTAGTGATTGACCTACGTAGCCTTTATTGTCTGTCCATCTGTCTGTAAATAATTTTAATAATTAAGGGGGCACCGTTCTTATCACCTTGAGAACCGATCATCGAGATTAAACAACGTCGGGCGCGGTTAGTAGGTACTTGGACGGTTATCGCGTCACACTGACTTTATTTTATTTTATTAGAAAGGTATGTTTGAGATTCGAACAAGGTAGGTCATCAATCAATCTCCGTGCTTGTTTCCTATTTGGGGACAGCCCTATTGTCAGAACTGGACCAAATTAAAATGGGACCGAACAGGAAGCATCACCTTTCAATAAAAAAAATACTTTCAAATAGAAAATCGAACCACCCAGTCAAATGTTCTGAGGTAAAAAACATAAACAAATACAGTTGAATTGAGAACCTCATCCTTTTTTTTAAGTCAAAAAGGGAGAACATTCCTAAAACGTTTTTGGTTCATACGAGGCGTCACGAGTTTGTAAAACTGACAAGGTTCAGGATCTTTTGTAAACTTCAAATTATGAAAAAGTGTACCTGCTTTACACAAATTAGGGTAGACACAAAACCTTACTCTACATTTGGGTGATTAAACTAAGAGTCGTTCCACTTTAACACAGAAATGCACTAGTAATAACGACCTGCACTCTATGGATAGAGCTAGGGTTACCAAACAGCTTATGATTTTCGACCATTCTCAACGGAGAATAGCCAGATGCGCAGGACATTTTTGATTGATTGTTTATAATTATAATTTTTTTCTGTCTTTTTTTTGTAACTTACTAACCATTCTTAATTTAAATATGACATGTGTTACTAACAAAATGGATGTTAAAGTCTGAATGAATCAATGTTCAATTTCAGAAATTTCTATTTCAAATTTCAATTAGGTACTTATGTATAGTGTACGCGCCAACACTGCTGGACTCTCTATTCCCTTGCTCTCATAATCCAGTACGGTGGGACGACAGACCAACATGACCGGGGATAAGTCAGGTGCAGGACCAACCCCGTGACACGTAAGCTTGATGTGCTTTACGAACCATGGGGTTGTAACACCTCCAACTTTCTGACTCTGGGCTGTTACTATGATTTTTTCTTACTACAACTTATAAATATTTAATTTTATCGGTTTCCGATAGTTACTCTTGGATTTCTCAGTCTGACTTATGTCAATAGATCGTTGTGGTACACTGCACGGCCACAGAGGAGGCCAGACTGAAGACGGGACTGAGGAGCCTTATGAAGGCATCAAACCCGTCCACACATACAGAAAAGCTGAAACGAAGCTGTCAATCGCCAGAGGTCCTGCTCCGGTACTTCAAGGAGCTGGGCTGGTTAGGTTAGCCTGTTCAGGCTAGGGGACAATGCACAAAACACTCCCATGCGAGATGTCAGTGCAGATCCCAGTTCCACTTAGAATTAGAATTATGTCAACAGAAGAAGACAGAGCGAGATTTAGCAGTGTGCTAAGTTAGCAGACTATTATGAATAAGGGGGATAATTCGTAATAAATACTTATTTTTCTTGAGCTTAACACATTCCTTAATCGTATGACGTGTGGTGTGTAAACAATGTGTGATAAGTGATCAAAATATTAGGTCCTTACATATGAAATTGGCGTTTTTCGTACTGGCCACTTTAATCACAAATTTCTCCTCTTTGGTAAGGAATTCCAAATTCAAATTTGTACAGCTATAGACTCATGTATTTGTGCTTCGATGATCGTCATTCATTTGTTTTTAAGCTATTGCATAGCTTCTATCGCGGGCCTTGAGCGCGGGGACCGAATCCAGAAATTCCGTAACGAAAAAACCTTGACGTTTGTCTCTTTAGTTCAGCAACTCGCCTCTAGATGGCATTGCAATAGCTTTACCGCGGCAGTCCCCGAGTGCCACACGTCTTTTTTTTCTTCTGTTTTTTTCTGTTTGCGTCACTCATTTTACAAAATGGAAAACTTAAAATATCGCATTATTTACGAGTACGAGTTCCGCCGTGGCACTAGTGCTGCGGAAACAACTCGAAGGGTGAATGATGTGTATGGCGGTCGTGTTGCAAAAGAAAACACAGTTCGTTTTTGGTTCCAACGTTTTCGTTCTGGAAATTTCGACCTGCAGAACAAGCCCCGTGGACGGCCTGAGACTCAAGTTGATAATGAAGAGTTGAAGGCTATTGTGGAAGCGGATCCATCGCAAACCACGTCCGAGTTAGCTGCAGGCTGCGATGTTAGTGATAAAATTGTTTTAATTCACTTGAAGCAAATTGGGAAGATTAAAAAGCTTGAAAGGTGGGTACCTCACGAATTGACTGAAGCAAACCGGCAAACGCGCGTCGACTGCTGCGTTACATTACTAAACCGGCACAATAATGAAGGTATTTTAAACCGAATCATTACCTGTGATGAAAAATGGGTTCTTTACGATAATCGGAAGCGCTCAGCGCAATGGTTGGATCCTGGCCAGCCAGCCAAATCCTGCCCCAAGCGAAAATTAACCCCAAAAAAGTTACTTGTAAGCGTTTGGTGGACTAGTGCCGGTATTGTTCATTACAGTTTTCTCAAATCTGGCCAGACTATTACGGCTGATGTCTATTGTCAGCAATTGCAAACCATGATGGAAAAGCTAGCGGCTAAACAACCTAGGCTGGTCAATCGCTCCACGCCACTGCTGCTTCACGACAACGCTAGACCACACACTGCGCAACAGACGGCTACTAAATTAGAAGAGCTTCAATTGGAAAGTCTAAGACATCCTCCGTACTCCCCGGACCTTGCTCCAACAGATTACCATTTTTTTCGAAATTTGGATAACTTCTTGCAAGGGAAAAAATTCAACTCCGATGGGGCAGTCCAAATCGCCTTCAAAGATTTTATTGATTCCCGTCCGACTGGTTTTTTTAGTAAAGGGATCAATGAACTACCTATAAGATGGCAAAAGTGCATAGAAAATAATGGTTCATACTTTGATTAATTAAATATATTATATTAAAAAATATTCGACTTTTTGTTCCTCCCATACAAAACGCCAATTTCATATGTAAGGACCTAATATGTTGGTTTCAGAATTCCAACTACATAGTACGCATTTTTCCGTGGTCAAGCATGTCAAAGTTTTTTGATTCATCATCATCGTCATCCACATCCCGACTTCACCCGCTGCCTCCAAACTTTTGTGCCACTACACACGGCCCTGCGCCAATCTCATTGGATCACAATAGCTATGATTTATCCATTTTGAATGAAGCATGTTAGTAAACAAAATACGACACAAATAACAAAATCACACTTGCTTGGCGTCGATTTCCAGATATAATTGTAAGCAATTTTTATTGAAGGGAGGATCTAAAATCGACAAGTAATGTAAATTACGTATAAAAGGACGCGCCAACAAAGTGAATTTTAGGTTAAGTATGGGCGGTTTGTTTACGTTTATGCTTCATTCAAAATGGACACGGTATAATTTCGACGGTTGTTTAACTTGATTGCATAGCGTACTAGCTATTTACTACCTTTTTGTTTCTACATTCTTGTAACTTATTTTTGTAACTTATACGTATATTATAAGCTGTAGGCCTTCCTGAAATATCAATAAATAAATAAGAAAATCTGAAACTTATTTATCTCGACAACCCTATAGTTGATCTGGATTTGCATAAGGCGAGACAACGCGCCAACTCTGAAGTGAATTCGCAACTGCGTAATGTACTTGAAACAATGGATATTTGATGGAATCGAGTGCTTAACGTGCAACGAACGTGCTATATACAGATATATTAGTATATTCTTTGAGGAAACTTAAGAAATTGATATCTAGGCTACTTTTTGTTCCTGGTATAAATGTAAGCGGGTTAACTACGAATATAGTTTGCGTTGGAAGAACAACAACGTTTCATTCCTTGACAACAGACAAACTAAATCACCCTTACTTTGCCTACTCGAAGCTATACACACACCAAAGTCGCCGACAAGTTTCCAAGACACTGTCGTCGGCTTCCTAATATATTCATTCATAAGTTGCGCCAACGCGCCGCTCTGTGTCGGCGCCTTTAGTGTGCAGGCACGCCCTTGCGCGTCGCATCGCCTATTTACTCTTAAAAAAACCAAAGAAAATCAAAAATCAAAGATAGTAAAGCCCCTAAACAAGTGACGAAAAGAAAACCTTGCGTTTTTGCAACTGCACAAAAAGCTATTGTGTCGATACCCTCCCATTAGGGTCCACTGGCTATTATTTACGATTCAGTCCTATGGTTTTGGCACGTGTCTTATTGTCAGTTGAAAGATATCCTTGTATTGTGCCGCAGAACCACCGAAATAGCTGTAAACCTACTCTGTTCTTGAATCTATATGTTTTGTAACCAAAGAGGTTAAGGGCCAAAGAAAATTTTGTTTTGTTGCATTGTTTGTTGTAAAATAGCCTTTTATTAACAAAGACAAACAAATAACAGAACAGAACAGTATTTACAATTATAAGAAAAACTTATAGATATTTCACAATTGCGCTTATTGCGGACTGTTGCCAAAAAGGTGAAAAACATGGAAAGCCCGAGAACAATATTCAGTCGATGTAATCCTAAATCACAAATTGTGGTTAGTTCATTTGTTTGTTTTGTGTGGTGTTCGAACGTTGAATTCTATGGAACAAATGACGATCGACCTGTAATTTGAAATTGCGATTGGAATGGAATTTCATTGACGCATAGAAGATAGTGATTAGTTTTTCAATGCATGTGGCAAAGCCAAAAGATAGAATCGGAGGCCAGGGTAGTGGCCCTGCCAAGTCTTTTCTCGAACTATTTGGTTAATCATTTTAGGGGTCAAAAAATTATGAATGAGGTTAGGTATACAAGGTACTCGTATAATGTGTTATTCGGACATCATCTTAAGGTTACCTAACTGCCTATGTTTTACAGCTTTCCAATATCTACGTGAGGAATGTGTCACGTATCAAACGTGACTCCTATCTTCCGTATCAAACTTTCATGTTAAGTTAAATCTAATAAATAAATCCGTAGCGATCAAGAAACTCTTGGATTACTTATCCATTTACAGTATCGCTGACATTAGAAGGCCTTAAAAATAAACACTTTCGTTAACATAAAAAAAGTTCATTGTATTTCATTTG
Source organism: Eupithecia tripunctaria (assembly GCA_955876795.1). Classification (NCBI taxonomy): domain Eukaryota; kingdom Metazoa; phylum Arthropoda; class Insecta; order Lepidoptera; family Geometridae; genus Eupithecia; species Eupithecia tripunctaria. Next base: position 7,639,377 of record OY041622.1, read on the forward strand.
TGAATATCTCAGAAACAAAAAAAAACAGATTATGGACATTGAAACTGAAACCAACCGCTATGGTTCTATCCAACTCAACAGGGTGCATGGATACTTACAAAACTCTGTTAAATTTTTATCTTGCAATAACTGAATCAGATATTTTTGTTGCACTGTACAGTCGGGTGCTGGGTTTCTAATAAATCGTGACGATATAGTTTGAGTTGAATTATTGAGGGTGCTATTGATATCTTAGCTTGTTAAGGGTTTTAAGAGACGGCTATAAAGACTTTTTTTATCCTACTAGCGCGTGACCTGAACAAAAAAAATTTTGGTTAAAATTAAAATTATGGACAGTTTTTTCGGTATTTTCAGTTAAATCTCTTAATAAGAATAGATTGATTAGGACTTGATTTTTACAACGAAGAGTGTTTTGCACTTCAGGAAAAAGTGGTAAACAATTTGCAAAGTCAATTTTTTTTTTCAAGGTTTTGGGAATTATGTTGATTTTTAATGTGTTTTTCATATTAATGAATCGAATTTAGTTTCTGCATAAGTTAATAAAGATTTGGTAGATATTTTGGTGGCCTAGCAGTTGGCTGCTTGAAAATTAAAACTTATTTCAAGACACTAGCCAGCTATAATTCGTATACAATTTTAATAGGTATGGAATAAGTAAGTCTCTATCACACTAATATGTATTATAAATGTGAAAGTTTGTATGGATGTATGGATGGATGTTTATTACCTCTTCACGCCAAAACAACAGAACGGATTGGGCTGAAATTTTGCACACAGGTAATTCTAATCCCGGAATCAAACATAGGCTACTTTTTATCCTATAAATCAGTTCCCGTGGGATAAAAATCACCTCTAAACGTTTCCATAGGAACAACGCGTGCGAAACCGCACTGCGCAGCTAGTTTTAATTTAATTTTTAACTTTAAATAAATTGTCATTTATTATTATAATATAAATCAAGTAGTCGTCAAGTTCATGCAAGAATCCCTCATGTGATGAGGAATTCTTGCATGAATCAAAGTGATGGTGAAGGCCTCCTCGAGACTTCTCCATATAATATTAGTTGATCGTATTACGGCTGGCACTCGACTCGGACCCAGCACGGTGTACCGTGAGTCATCCTTTCCATGAAAATTTATGAAAAAACTGTAAAAATTGAAGTCGGTTTATAGTTTAAATTTACAAATTATAATTAAAATTAATTATTTCATGACGAGCTGGATCCTGAATGTCTAAACCTAAAGAGTCGTTTTTCTATGTTTGTTTCTTAACAAACAAATTATTTTTTACCGACTTCAAAAAAGGAGGAGGTTCTCAATTCGTCTGTTTTTTTATGTTTGTTACCTCAGAACTTTTGACTGGGTGGTCCGATTTGCATGATTATTTTTTTATATGAAAGCTGGAGCTTCCCGTGTGGTCCCGTTGTTCAGTTCTGACAATGGAATCCATGAAAATTCATGAAAAAACTGTAAAAATTTAAGTCGGTTTATAGTTTTATAAAACAAAATTAATTATAAAATTACCTCATGCGAAAACAGTTGACCAAACTAGTCGCCTTATTTCCATTTGTGGTTCACCACACGACCCGTCAAAGTTATATTCGCGATTGGCCAGTTAGCTAGACCTCTCTGACTGAAACAATTTGTATAAATATTATGGCGAACTCAATAATGATGGGTCAGATAAAACTGGACCGTCAGAAACTGAATTAACTAGAGCGCACTCAACTCTACGAGTAGTTGGGTTGTTAAGATAAGTTGATAATAATATATTATATTCTCAAATATTTTAGAAAAACGACTCATTAGGTTAAGACATTCAGGATCCAGCTCGTCATGAAATAAAATAATTGAGTTTGTTTTAAAAAACAATAAACTGACTTTAATTATATTTTTTCTCATGGATGCCATTGTCAGAACTGGAACAATTTGAAATGGAACCACATGGGACGCACCAGCTTTTTAATAAATCAAGTTCAAATAAAGGATCACCCAGTAAAAAGTTCTGAGGTAATGAACATAAAATAGCCCTCCAATCGCTAGCCGTCCCGTCACGACATGTCGCTATAGCGCCGGCACGTTTTTACCGGCGAAAAGATTGACGTGATCGTCATCAAAAAAAGCAATTTTACGGGAGTATGGTATAATTATATATTATAAATCATACATCATTTTTTTCGTCGTAAACTTTCCTAATAGCTCATGCCGTTAAAATAATTGAATAATACTTACATGATACAGAAATTATTTAATTTCTTTCCAAGTTCGTGATTTCGAGTCAAAATCGTGACACAATTTGCATCATATTTCACTTCACAATAGATATTCACCAAACCTAACACTTTTAGTAGGTAGCATAGGTATTTACGCATAATTATATGTATTCACATCACTTTATAACACAATAATTACACCACAATACTGTTCACAAACTAAAACAAAACACGGACGCCATTTTAGGCGTGCGCCGCGTACAGCGCGCGCGCGTCACTGATGAATCACCTTGCAAAACTTCATACAACGGCCGGGGGGCGCCCTTTGTTTGTCCCGCCGTTGTGGGTTGACAAACTTTACGCAAAATGATTTCTACCTGCTTTTGCTATAAGTACTTACTTCTTGGTATCTAAATATTCCTTGATAAATTACCTAGCATATTTATCAACATAAAGAACCGTAAAACCCCATAATTCTTAAGAAAATCATTTATAAACAAAGCGGACATGGAACTTGGATTTGCAAAAATGCACGATGCAAAAGTTAGCCACGTTTTTTCATTAAAATTTTACCGTTTTTGGTACTACTATAAATTTACACATAATCTACAGTATCTTCCCAGTAAATACAAAGAATAATCAACGAGGAATATTCAATCAGTCGTTCTTGAGAATTTTTTTAAAAATCTTGCTGTTGCGCAAATTTTTCAAAGATGGCGGCACACTGGGCCTTTCGCGGGGTGCTTGGTAATTTTGCTCAAATGGTAACAATTTCCGGTCTAAATTTATGGTAAAGACAAAAACAATGTCCCCGAGCGCCTTATGAGCACCATGTGTACACAAGCCGCCATATTGACTTTTTTCCTGTGTGTATAAGGTGATCACAAGCCGCTTGACGGGATAGAAATAAAAAATACAGTCGAATTGACGACCTCCTCCTTCTTTTTGAAGTCGGTCAAAACTTAAACTTTTCAATGCGGCCTATAAAACAAAGCGGTCGCCATCGACTAAAATAGATGGCGTTGTATGAAACTCAAGTTTCAAAAATCAAAGTGGAAACGGTGGATACAGAATTTATTTCATTATTTAATTTTATGACATTTGACATTGACACTTAGTGCCATCTAGTATCAAAATAAAATGTGTGCTTGTTTTTTTTTTCATTGAATAGCCCTCGCACAGCATTATCTGAGAGAGATCATTTATTTTACCTAAAGAACGCTTAAAATTGTAATATGAACATTATTAGGTAGATCACATAAAACAATCTTCCTAACTAGGTAGGTACTTACAATAACTGAGATTAAGTGGTAAAGAGTAAAATGGGTCTCTGCCTCAGTATTAAGGAATTTGACCCATACTGCGCTGGTTTTCAGTCAGGGCCCTTATCAAGCCCCAAGCTAAGCAGAGCCTGTATTATGGGTACTAAATAACTAATAGACATACTATAATATACTACATAATAAAGATATTTTTTTAATCCTGAGGCGGGAATTGAACCCGCAACCTGCTGCGTCGCAGGCGGACCTTCTTCCGCTGCGCCACAGAGGTTTACAATGTACTTTTATTTTATTTATTTATTTTGACACTGAAAGTGCTCTCAAAGGTATGGGCTTTGTCAGCTGCTACCATCCCGATGTGAAATGAGCCTTACTGTAATACATACAGGGTGTATCTGGAGTGGTGAATCATCGGTGGCTGGGGGTGGGGATCTCAGTACTAACCGATTTAACCCCCATGTTTCTGCGATATTCAGTTCGATATTCGTTAATAGAGTTATTTGGACTTTGGTACAGTTTCAGGCAAAATCAGATTTTAAAGAAGAATAAACCCAGAAAATTTCATTTGGCTAGAACTAGGGCATCATGTTGAAAAATGTACTTCAATAGTACCTTCAAGTAGGTACCAATAAAATCGATTTAATCAGACCATACGTCATGAGGGGTAAATGGATAGGTATTGAGGTTTCCTCCCAGCCAACGATAATCCACCCTTCTATTTACACCCTGTATATCCATCCATACAATACGTAGTAGAATCCAACCGCTATGATCATAGGCCTGTACGTACATAAAAGATGATTTAATACCACGACAACATCGTGAAGCCGAGCACCATCTATTGTCAGCTATGATCAAACAAATCATCAATTCATAGGATTTCAGATTTCTATTCTATTGTCTGAACTTACCCAGTAAAAGCTGCATGGTCTAGTAACGTGGTTTATACCTCGCCGTCTCACTGCCGCAGCCGCCGGATCATAGTATGAGCAACTATAATAGTTATTCGGTATTATAAACCCGTAGAAAGGCTTGGCCGAATGCAAAACTACTCAAGTCAATTGATTGCCTATGCTTGCCTACATTGCATGACGTCAACAATTTGGCTAAAATCCTTCGGCTATCTTAATGAATGCAATCAATTAGATATTCCCAATAAATCAGCATTTGTTTTGTTTCTTTCTCCATTGATATTGTAATTAGTTGAGACTCAAGTCTTAACCAAAAATGGCCGGTTTCCGTGAGCTAGGAGGATACCAAACACAACAAATACTTATCGTCCTGTCATTTAACTTTTAAGTTATTTTTAAATTTGAAGAAAACCAGTCCTAAGTTGTTTTATCTCTTACATAATCTACTGTACGGTATTTCGTACTTAGCAGTTCGATTTAATTTATTAAACACACTTAAAACATTACACAGATTTGTCAATCTAATGAGTTATTTATGGCACATTTACTAGGTTCTAGGCAAAAACTCAGGGTAATTAGAAAGATAGGTTCTAATTTTAACTCAGAATATGTAGAAGAGAAAGGTATGTTTCAGTCACAGACCATGGTATAATCTCCTACGCCTGTAAAGTTAATAGTGAACATTATAACATGTTCACATAACAATAAAACTTCGCCAGCTCAATTATTAAGTTCCTGAATTATGCGCAGAACAATGGCTTGTTCCGATACATTGGAGTCGGAGTCCGATAATCCGATAAATTATATCGGAGGAGTGCAGGAGTCGGTGGGGTTTATTGACGTCATATTGGCTCGACAATCTTATTGGTAACATTGGCTGATTGAAGGTCACACACATCGTTGTGTGTAGTGTGTGGCATTTTTTTTGAATAGTTTTTTTGGTCGAAGCGATTTTATAGCTGGTAAGTATCTGGCGCAGCGTATCAGCATTGCTATACAGCGGGCTGGTACTGATATAGATCAGTTGATCTACTTGTAGATTGCTTACAACAGTCTGCAGCTCGCTAAATTTCTTAAAATGTTAATACTGTAATTTATTTCTACAATTTTTGATTAACTTCATTCTATCAATAGTGATTACATGGATATGTAACTAATGCCTGAACTAATTTGTATTTATATATTGTAACAAATATACAGACATAGGTATATATAAAGTAAAATTTGTAATATTCTCATTCTAAGATTAAGTCCCATCTAACTCGAGCACTTATAAAATAAAAATACTCGATTCAGCTTAGTTATTGGACAATTCAATCGATATTTTTCAGTCAGATAACATCATTCATCATCCTACCAGCTTGACTTTCTCCATAAACGAAATATTCAACTAAATTTATAACCAATTCAATTCATTTGTTTATTTCAGACAGCATTAAAATGAATAAAAAATAGAAAAGAATAACATGTGTCCATATATAATTAAAATGAAATATCAAATAAAAAATCAATGAATACCAAAATTATCATTGAATCTTTTGATTCACTGAAATCATAATCAAAATCCATCTATGACGTAGTCCATTTCCAAGTTAGATCCTAGGCTATTCGGGCGCCCTACATGTTATCGTGTCGTGGTAAATCAATGACAAAATCGCGATTTATTGAGACAAATAACCAGCTGAGTCTAACAATAGGCAAGTTGTGCCCGTCATTGGTTGTCTTCCGTAACATAGGGGACATTATGTCTGCATCAATTTTGAATTTGAAATTAGTTTTATGAGATATTTGGACGATTTCATTGATATAGGAGATTTCATTCAATTCACCGATTGTACGGTAAATACAATTTTTTCTGTTTTTTTTTTTTGTATTTTCTGCGTTCAAAAAGTATCTAAACTTCTTATAATCTACTGGATCTTACCCACCACTTCGCCTGCGTAATTTTTATCTACTCGTTAGGTTTTAAAAACTCAACACAGACAGTCGCGTATAGTTTTCCCGATTTTATTCAAAACTCATCATTGCATACTTCACATACTGAAAAAAGGTAAGGCTGGCACTGATTGACGCTGCGGTAGCCGAAAAATTGTACTTTTGACTCCTCTCATTGCATACCAAACATACTGAAAAAAGAAAGAATAGCAGACTGACGCTGTGGTAGCCGAGAAAGATGTATGATGAGCATTGCAGACTTTTATAACATTCATGAAAAATAATGGGCTGGTAGACCATGCAGTAACTGAAAACATTGAATGACTCATCATTGCAAACTTAAAAAATTAAAGGGGTGACTATTATATTAATCTATGCTCTGTGCTTCAATGAATTGATAGACTGGTCAACTAGTCTCTATTCAAAAGCGTCCGACGTGCAAGCAACCCAAATTACACTATTGAAGATATAATCATTAATGGTAGTTTCCTTGGTTGAAGGGCTACCCCCTTCAACCACTAGTCACTTGTATGTGAATTGGTGAAATAATGTGGATGGATAGAGCAATAGTAGGAAGGTTTTTGAATATATGTTGGTCATACCAACTACATATTATATACCTACCTATAAACATATATGAATACAGATATCGCAACTAAATATATATAAACCAAAGCAAAACCAACCGCATCCTAAAGCCCGTTCATTCATAAACTTGTCAAATTAAAATCCTCCGTAATTTATCACGCCATCTTGCGGATGATTAACGAGCGACGCGTGTGCCACGTGTCGTCCAAGACGTTTCTATTTACATACCACGAGTTTGACGTTGCATGTTGTAATTTCTTTTAACCCATGCCCTGCCCATTCAGAGCCCGTTCCCACTTTTCGGGTGTAAGTGTAAATACATTTACAAAAATCTGTCGTTTTAACTCTAATTCTAAGTGTGGGAACTAAGGCCTTGTTTGCGAAGACGCGAGGTGTGCAGCATATGACATTGGTCGAGTGTGTTTACAGAGAAGTATTTTTACACGCGATTGTTTGATTTGACTCGTCGCACGCTACGTCGCACGCGGCATGTACCGCCCTCTGCACGCTTCACCTAGCCATAAACATCACCGTACATTGCGATATGTCGGTGTTTACGCAAAACACACGACACGATGCCGCACGCGCCCCGCGTCTCCGTAAACAGTGTGACATCTGCATGGACGTCTCAGCAGGCTCTAACCAGCTCAGCTCCTGGAAATATCGAAGCAGGACTTTTGGTGACTGCCAGCTTCATTTCAGCTTTTATGTGGGTCTGGATAGGGTTTATGCCTTAATGAGACACTTCAGCCCCGTTTTGTGTCTGGGGCCTTTTCTGTGGCCGTTCAATTGATTACAACGTACTCCACAGTCTTGGCTTGTGGCCGTGGCCACAGAGGTGGCCACGGTCATCGGTTGCTCTAGTGCCAGAACATTTTATATGAAGCTGTTGAAGTAGCACTGGGTCGATTCTGTTGTCAGAAGGATTAAGGAATCACAATGTATCGTTTGACATTCCTAAATCCTAAGTTTAGCTAATTTAAGCAAATTCTAAAATAACAGAATCGACCGACACCAATGTGTGTTTGACAGCTTGTAAACTGTTATGTCGGATTTTCTATCAGGCCTGACACTCGATAAGTGGGCATGAGGGTCGATCGGGTTTCCCCGCAAAAGGGTAATGAGCGGGAAATGATAATTCAGTGGGTGGAGTTAACATCAACGGTTTCTGGTCGCTCACTCTTATTTGTATAAGAAGAACACTATTGTTTCAACCTTTTACGAGGAACTTCTTCAGGGTGAGCTGACTGAGTATGGGAGAGTTTAAAGAAATACCCAGTAGGGTTTCGATACGAATACCCTAGTTTAATCGCTACGTGGGAATATAAAATCGGCCACAGAAAGACATTAAATACATTAAAAAATACAGGGTTAAAACGTTACAACCCTCTTCCATTGTTAGTCGGGAAAAAGTCGACCCATTTTAAGTGGAAACAGCTAAAATAACTACACACATGAAAATTAAAACGACTCACATCCTTACTCTCACCAATCAATCTGAATGATGGATGGAGTCATAATGCACAGGATGAGGAAAATGACGAATAAAAAAATATACAAACCAAGATCCGGTTCTATTCTAGAACGGAAGAGTTTTACGACACGACCACTAGCTAATGACACGGAATCTGCTTGTGCAGTCCAAGTCTGGTATCATCATCATCATCATCAGCCTATATTAGTCCACTGCTGGACATAGGCCTCCCCTAATGAGCGCCACAGCGCCCTGTCTTCAGCTTGACGCATCCAGCATCTGCCTGCAGTCTTTCGCAGATCGTCATCCCACCTGGCCGGAGGGCGTCCTACACTACGTTTGACGAGTCGCGGGAAACGTAGTGTAGGACTGAAGTCTAGTATGGTTAGTAAAAACTGTTTAGAACTCATCATCATCAACCTATTATTAGTTAATCATCGTTAACCAGACCTAAAAATCAGAACCTTCCTATTATTAATCTTATAAAAGCCAGTTTATATTAAACTGCGTTATATACATACAAAACAATGACATCTTAAATAATCTAGACAAATTCAAGTTTGAATAGATATTTTAAATTCAAGTACATAATCCGATGGACATAGAACACTTAAGTGAGTGTTTTATGTCCATCGGCTAATGTACAAATAATAGATAATTATTCAGGTACCTACATAAGCCGATGGACATAGAACACTCACTTAACCATTTCACAGAGCTTATTGATTGATTGTCTGTGTTCTCCGTAGCGACTCTTATTTTGATAATGTGAAATAGAGGATTACAGTCCATTGACTTATGTTCTAACGCGTCGGCAGACGCTAAATGAAACGTAAACGAATTAACAAGCAAAATCTCATCTCTTCAACGTCGTAAGTTTCTAGGGAAACCTAAACCACATTCGATATACTCAATATTAATTATTTGGCGATCACGTCACAGCTGTACTACCACAATATCAGCCAAACGAGACGGCCACAACTGGTCATTATCCTTCCATAAATATTTTCTTATTGATCGATTTTCACCCAGTCAAAAGTTCTGATGTAACAAACATAAAAGAGTACAGTCGAATTGAGAACCTCCTCCTTTTTTTGGAAGACAGTTTATAGTTAGGTCGGTTTTTTTTTATGAAAACTGGTGCTTCCCGTGTGGTCTCATTTAAATTTGGCCCAGTTCTGACAACGGGATCCATATAATTGAAGTCAGTTTACAGTTTTTTCAAACAAAAACAATGATTTAATGTAGAGTATAACCCTGAGACGAGATAGTTTAGACCGAGGCGTATGGTATAAACATCAGTCATCATCCCATCAGTGGATCGTAAAGGGCTGATGATTATGATGATAACCCCCACATCGGCCGAAAAATCCTATCACAACCTGTGGGTTCTTATGCCGTTAAGTAGTAAACCAACACAAACATCAATTATATAAAATGTCTACAAGTCTGTTAAGTTTTGGTTATAACTTACATAAAGAACCAAATTCCGGAGAGCAGAATTACGTAGGCGAATTTTTACTTTATTCACAAGTTCCGTAAAAGGGATGACCTCTCTAAATATTTACGCAGCTGCATTGTGAATATTTGCAGACGGTAAGTAAACTTCATTCAATTAACATAGAGGTCATTCTTATTCTATTTCTAAGTGGGGGAACTAAGATCTGCACGGACGTCTCGCATAGGAGTGTATTGTATATTATCCCCCTGCCTAAGCAGGCCCTAACCAGCCCAGCTCCTTGAAGTATCGGAGCAGGACTTTAGGTGACTGACAGCTTCGTTTCAGCTTTTCTGTGGGTGTGGATGAGGTTGATTCCTCAATGAGACACTTCAGCCCCGTTTTGTGTCTGAGAACATAGAGGTATATACAAGTACTTATTTATGCTAAAAATAATTTATTTATTTATTTATTACATAAACCTTCGTAACACGTGTAGTGCCCATTATCCCCAAGCTGGGCAAGCGGGATGGGGATCTCAGTTTGGTGGTAACATTGTTCTACAGGAGGCGCTGCTGCCTAACCCCTGTAGATATTCCTTAGCCGCCGGTGGGAACAGTTGAGGTAGTGCAAATTCTACGCCAGCGTCATACCCAATGAGATAAACACCAATAAGGCGCTTATCAGGAGGAGGCCTGCGTCCAGCAGTGGACCAATACAGGCTGTTGAGGTTGAGTCTGAGGTTTATAATTTCACTTGAAAGAAAAAGAAACATTTTATTTTTATTTATAAGTGTCACTTCTGTCTTCTGGTTCAGAATGTTCTGATCATACTGTGTTGCAAAAGTAAGTTGCTAACTGGTCGGTTTGTTTAGGCTGCGAGTTAATTGCGCCCTTCGAACAAAGGTTTAAATAGTTTAAGCCTTTTATTGACCTTCGCTGGGTTAAGTTCATAGAATATTTTTAAAAGACACTTTCTGAATATGTTACAAAAACAGAAAAAAGTGAAAGTGGCGCCCCCAATTATTTTATCTTATTATTACGTTAAGCGCAGCAAGTTTTAAAAATCCATCGTTCAGTTTGTGGTATCTATTATATGTTATTTATTAATGCCTCTGTAATAGTTTCATTTTGTAAAGCTTAGGCAGAGATACGAAGTTGCGCTTTTTGGCCACCAAACTCTATTTTCGCATCTCCTTCTAAACTATATGATATAAAATTATTACAGAGGTATTATAAAATAGCTTATAATAGATACCACAAACTGAACGTAAGATTTTTCAAAATTCCTATGGTAAACGTAAAAATATGATAAAATAGATATCGCTGTCATATTAGCTCGGGTATGCGCCTTAACATATGCCTAAGATAATGTCAGGTGATCTGTTTCGAAATTTTCCCTACAAATCTTTCAATTGTTTTCGATTCGAATGCCGGTTGGCTACGCCGCGCCGCCCTCAGTCTGGTCATTACAAAAAATAATAACAGAATAAAACAATTGATGACCTCTGTGGCGCCGCGGTGGGCGTAAGTCCGCCTGCGACGCAGGAGGTTGCGGGTTCGATTCCTGCCTCGGGACAAATGTGTGTACGATCGCAGATATTTGTTCAGGGCGTTCTGGATGTTTTCTATTTAGAAGAAAAATATCGATCTATGTAGTGTATTGTATTATGTTTATCAGTTATCTAGTACCTATAACACAAGCTCTGCTTAGTTTGGGGATAGATAATGCTCTGTAAATTGTCGGACATTAAAAATAAGAATAAAAATTACATAGCTTTTACACATATAATATTCATAAAAATCTAAGAAGTCTCCAGAAGGCAGAGAAGCATCAGTACTCAGAATGCTGTGTAAAAACGTGGCAACATTGCCACGTTGAATGTTAATGCTAATTTGTTGACCGAAATAGAAAGAGCATTCCGATCAAACTCAAACTCAAACTCAAAAATGCTTTATTTCCATAAATACAATAAATGTACACTTAGAAAAGGTCAAATCATAGTAAAAAATACACTGACACGGAAATAAAGTGGTATTTTTGATTTCGATCGCTTCGGTATGTAGACTAAAGTAAAGAAACGACGAAGAAACCTTTAGCCTGTTAGTTGTTATTTTTCGAGTTGGAGCAAAATCCGTCCCAAGCTTTTTTATCCTCTAGATAATCTGATATTTTATAGTAAGCCTTTTTGCATAGTAAAGTTTTGACAATTTGTTTGAATTTATTTACTGATAATTTTTGCAGCTCAGTAGGGGTTTTGTTGTAGAAGCGTATACATTGCCCTTTAAAAGATACATTAATTTTATGTAGCCTTGTTGTGGGTACAGCGAGTTTATGTTTATTTCTAGTATTTACATTATGTATATCGCAATTTTTTGGGAAACTATTGATATTTTTATGAGTATACAACAAGTTTTCATAAATATATTGACTTGGTACTGTCATTATATTTATTTCTTTGAATTTATCACGTAGGGATTCTCTGGGACCCATTTTATAGATGGCACGAACAGCCCGCTTCTGCAGCACAAATATGGTGTTAATATCTGCAGCGTTCCCCCAAAGCAGTATACCATAAGACATAATACTATGGAAGTAGCTGAAATAAACTAGTCTAGATGTGTCCACGTCTGTGAGATCACGGATTTTTTTGACTGCATATGCTGCAGAACTAAGTCTCTTCGATAGCTTATCTATGTGTGGGCCCCATTGAAGTTTATTATCTAAGGTGATTCCTAAGAATACGGTACTTTCTATAATTTCTAACGTTTCTCCATTAACGTTTACATCAGCCTTAACTTGTTTAACATTAGGTAGAGTAAATCTTATACATTTCGTTTTGGTTCCGTTAAGCAAAAGATTGTTGACACTAAACCAATGAACTACCTTTGAGATTGCATTGTTTACATCGTCGAAATTAGTGTTTTGTCGTTTCATTTTAAAAATTAATGAAGTATCATCAGCAAACAATACAATCTCGTGACTATTCTTGACAAGATGAGGCAGGTCGTTAATATAAACTAAAAATAGGAAAGGACCGAGGATAGATCCCTGCGGTACACCCATTGTAACTACAGACCCCGAAGACCGTTTCCCATTTATGTCAACTCTTTGTATCCTATCACTCAAATAAGATGTGAGAAGATCCAAGGAGGTGTTCCTTATTCCATAGTGATGTAGTTTCCTGATTAATGTTTCATGGTGTACGCAATCGAATGCTTTAGACAAGTCGCAAAAAATGCCTAAGGCATCTTGCGACTTCTCCCAAGCATCAAAAATATGCGATACTAACTCTATACCGGCATCAGTAGTTGACCTGCCGCGAGTAAACCCGAATTGCTTACTATGAAGCAGGTCATTGCAATTGAAATAACTGAGCAATTGATGTAAAATAAGTTTTTCAAAAACTTTGCTGAATGTTGGCAGTACTGATATTGGTCTAAAGTTAGTGGGGTCAGACCTACTACCTGATTTAAACAGTGGGATTATTTTGCTACATTTCATTAGATCAGGAAATACACCACAATCAATAGACTCATTAAATATAAAAGCTAGATCTGGTGCAATGGTATCAATCAAAGGTTTAATAATTCTAACGGAAATGCCCCAGAGATCTGCAGTTTTCTTTATATTTAAAAGTTTAAAGACTTTTATAATATCTTTTTCATTAACGTGTTTGAAATTGAATTTATTTTCGCATTTAGGTACATTTTCTATCAGTAAAGACTCGGCAATTGCTTGAGAAGAATTTAGGGACTTTGTGGTAGAGATTGGAATGTCAGTAAAAAAGTTTTCAAAAGCTTGGGCTACTTCAATGTCATTTTTGATTGTGCAACTGTTAATCTTTAAATTGTAATCATTATCGTAGGTACTGACCTTTCCAGTCTCACTATTTATTATTTTCCATGTTGATTTTATTACATTTTCACTGTTTTTAATTTTGGAGCTAATATAATTTGATTTTGCTATTTGACAAACTTTTCTAAACATTTTTGAGTAATTTTTTACTTTTTCTTTGAAGTCCTTGTTAAAATTATATTGTTTTTCACTATATAGTTCATACAAAGTTACTCTACTTTTATGTATACCCACTGTTGCCCACTCACTAAAGTTAAGTTTTTCTGAGACCATCCTCGATTTGGGTGTGAATATTGAATTGAACGCATTGGTGAATTTATTAAAAAAACTACAATACGACTCATTTGGGTTGTTAAGTGAGTAATCAGGTGATGGTTTAGAATCCCAATCCAATTTCAACCGTTCAAATCGACTTGTGGTCACAGGTGTATATTGAATTTTTTGTTTACAATTATAGTTTTTAACTTGTATTTCTAGTTTAATTAGTTGACCCAAGTGGTCTGATTTTAAATTGCTTATAATTTTTTTACCTAATACTTTTTCATTTTGACAAACAAATATATTATCTATACATTTTGCTGAGGTTTCAGTTATTCTAGTTGGTTCCATAAATATTGGCCTTAAATTATAACAATTAAATAAATTAGTTAATCTACTACTGAGGGAGTAGACTTCTAAAAGATCAATATTAAAGTCTCCACATACCAAGACATTTTTATGTGATTTTGATATTTTATACAAGATATCATCCATGATTCTTTCAAATATTTCAAAGGAGGCGGATGGTGGGCTGTATACGCTTACTACAATACTTTGCTCCAGCTCAACACATGCTACTTCGATGTGGCTTTCAACGGATAAGTTTATTATGTCTTTACGTTCTTTGAACTTTATGAGTTTATTTAGTAATATTAGAGAGCCTCCACGAATAGCATGTGATCTGCAAAAAGAACTACACACATTGGACTCTAATTTAAGTGCGATTAGTTACGTCCAAAAACAATACAAACTTGTTGGAATGTCACACTTATATTATATAATATTAAAAAGGCGAAAGTTTGTATGGATGTATGGATGGATGGATGGATGGATGGATGTTTGTTACTTCTTCATGCCCAAACTACTGGACGGATCTAGCTAAAATTTTGCATACTACAATTCTAATTCTGGAATCAAACATAGGCTACTTTATCCCATAAATCAGTTCCCGTGGGATAAAAATCACCTTTTAATGTTTCCATAGGAACAACGCGTGCGAAGCCAGTGCGCAGGTAGTTGATTATAAAATGCTTATTTGAAGGTAAACTGCACAATAACAATGATGTAGGTAACATAGAAACTGAGCACAATCGGAAGCATATCTGCGTTGAGTGGCAGGATGTAGCACACGCGAAAACGGCAGCCACGCGTCTCGATGTACTGGATGAAACGGCTTATCTCGGCATATGATGCCTCATCTGTAAGGAGACAAACCTTTTGAGGATCAAAAACACACATATTTTACGTACCTTTTTGATCAAACTACTCCGAAGGAGCTAAAGTAACATCATCAGCCTCTACTAGTCCACTGCTGGACATAAGCCTCCCCTAATGAGCGCCATAGCGCCCTGTCTTCAGCTTGACGCATCTCGCATCTGCTTCTGCTTGCAGTCTTTCGCAGATCGTCATCCCACCTGGCCGGAAGGCGTCCTACACTACGTTTGCCGAGTCGCCGTCTCCACTCAAGAACTCGTTTACCCCAGCGGTTATCGACTTTTCGCGAAATATTGCCGGCCCACTGCCACTTCAGCTTGCTAATTCTTTGAGCTATGTCGATAACTTTGGTTCTCTGTCGGATGTATTCGTTACGAATAACATTGCTAAATTAACATTTTGTAGTAATTGAATAGTGGTAGTTGTTAGCTGATAAATCAATGATTCAATCTCATTATTTAGGAAGAAACTTATCATCAAATCATATAAAAAGAACAATTGAACCAGTAGAGCTAGCGCAGTGAACAGCTATCTCGAATCTCTTGTTTACGTTATTCAGGTTACTCAAAATCAATTGGAAATAGCAATTTTGGAGCGGTCAGCGATTGCAAACGTCAATGGTCCATCCATTGACGTTGGCAAGAGATTTTGATTATTGACGAACTTTTGGCTATGCGCTATGCGTTAGAGTCAGAGTCAAATCGTTTATTTCTTTAGACTTACAAAATAAAAACTTAGACGAGTCAATTTTTTACTATAGAAACAGCTTGATAAATAGTAATTACCATCAAATAAGAAATAAGGTTCAATTGACTCTAATTCACTTAAATTTTTTGTCCACTAGCGGAAGAAGAGCGTTAGTAAATAATCGCTGGATCGTGGAGGTACCCAATAGAATCTTATAATTTATTATGTGCTAATAGTAAAAAACTCACCATGTATAAATAAGTACTTGAAATAAATACAATGGTCTTTACAAGTAACAATTTACGACTCACCTCGAGACTCAAGAAGTGAATCGTAGAGTACGATTTTTATTTTATCTGCCTCTATGGCTAACATTCCTGCAACGATTGCTGGTATCACGGTTAATGCCAGCAGTTCACTGATACGCGCGTAGTTATTAAATATAAGAGTCTGAAACAATAAGATGAAAATATGATTTTTCAAATCACGATTTGCTTTAATTTTCTTATATAGGGCGTCCCACGGCCATGCCACATGGAGAGACCTTTAAAACTGAAGATAGAACATTTTACTGAGAGAAGACTTTATTTGAATTTGAAAAACAATTTAAGCTGCATTGATAGATATTAAAATAATTACATGGTTGTACCGGGAATCGAACCCGTTACACGAGAAAAATAATCATTCTGTAGCTTTATCATACCGATCGAAAGGCTTCATCATATGGATTATTTTTTGCTAAATGTTCTATCTTCAATATTTGAGGTACTTTCCCTCCATGTGGCATGGCCGTGGGACGCCCTCTATATCAATTTTATATACATATGATAAATCGTAGAAGTAGAAGCTTTATGTCTGTACAAAAGTTAATTTTGGCCAAAATGGAGAGGTATGACTACCAGCAGAGTAAAAAAAACCAAAAAGTTTTGTCTGTATCGTGTCTGTTCGGGGTAATCTCCAAAACTACTGATGAATATATTTGATTGGGTTTTAAAAAATTAGGTCTGGCAAATTCCAGCGCACCATAATAGACTTTGTTTCATTCAAATCAGATGCCTAGAAAAACTTTACAATTGTTTTAGTATTAATAAAATTAATTTTGTTTTAAAAAACTATAAACTGACTTCAAAATTACTACAGTTTTTTCATAAATTTTCATGGATTCCGGTGTCAGAACTGAACCAAATTAAAATGGAACCACACTGAAAGCACTGAAGAAAAAAAAAGAATCATGAAAATAAGAAAATAAAGAATATATAATTCTTATGAAGAAATAATGAAACTCACATAGTAAAACTTGAAAACACTCTTTTTTGCTACCCTTAATCTAATTGTGATAGTTTTACTTATTATAAATTACTATTTATATAAATCATATTATGCAAATAGTATGTTCTTGTATACTCACCCAAGTAAATGAATCCTGCATATCAAGTAATGTTGTATACGTCAATGCCATAGATTGTGGAACGTTGACTATCAGCGAAACTACCAACTGCAACAAGACATCACAAAATATGGTCTGGTTACAAAAAAATTTAAAAGAATTTAGCATTTAACAAAATGTCTAATGTTTTAACGTACCTAATCATGATCAGAATACTAGAGGCAAAATAAGCCTGTAGACTGCACATCAAGCTGCATTAATTTATTATATTGTAAAGTCCATGACATTGAATAAGTTTTGATTATGTTACACCTCTTTAATCTATCATAGGCTAGTCCACAAATGACAATGCATTCTTAGCAGCTATATTTTACCTAGTTAAGCTAACTGTGATAATTATATATTATTTAGATTCAATAATGACAGACAATGCCATTTTCCAGCAGCACCATTAATTATTATTTGTACATGACTTTAACGATGCCCATTTACAGCTGATCTATTTGTTAATTTATCTTTTTTTATATATACAAATTATTAACTTGATTATTTTTCTGTCTTGTCTGTTTTATGGCTTCAAATTATAATTCAAGCAGCATTATATTGTATAATTGACGTCTCCAAGTGTGCCTTGTGCTCCTACGGCGAATAAATGAGTATGAGTATGAGTATGAGACGAGGCCTGTATTTTAGGTAGTCTACAGGGGTTGTATGATAGACAATTCTAAGGCTGTTTAACCTGTTTGCAGTAAGCCTTTGCAAGATTTGGGTTTTTATGGTTCTGTTCGTCCAAATCAACGGTTCTGAAGAGGTTCTGAATGTCACAGACAATCTGTAGGAAACGGATACGACGTTCAATATTGACAACTGACAGGCAGTTTTCTCGGATTGGCAGCTATGATGGCGGCCAGCGAAGAACTAGGGGCATCGTAGACCTATCAATGAAAAGAATGCTCAATATTATCAGTTGTTATTGAAATTTATAGCATTCAGAGCTCCGCCGTGTGCTCGAGTCTTCAAGCCAAGTTAAAATTCAAACTAAATATGCAATACGCACGAATTATCCCGAAGCGCAGACTGCGTGCGATACAAGTAAGTTTTGGAAGTGATAAAATGAGAAAGTGGACAACATTTAAAGTGGTCAAGTTAGGAAGTGACGATTTAGGGAGTGGTCAACTTTGGGAGTGGTCAAGTTAGGACGTGACGATTTAGGGATTGTCAACTTTGGAAGTGGTCAAGTAAGGAAGTAGACAAGGTCGTCCGCAGTGGTCGTACGAGTATGTCTGACTAAGTAATACCTAATTATGTAGTCAAATGATACACAAAATTCACCTTAAAACCAAATTGACACCAAATTTACCCAAATTTGAATAAGTAATACCAAATTATGAAGTCAAATGATACACAAAATTTAAATAGGGGTGCCACCTGTAGTGCAATTCTACCACAGAACTGCGATCCCCAACCCGCATGACCAGCGTGGGGATTATAGGCACTACCCTACATGAGATGCAAGTCAATAGGGTCAATATGTATCGATTTTTTTTATTGTTTTAATCGATTCTTTTGGTCATAATTTAACCGAGAAATGATAAGACGCTCACTGAATTTCGCATTAACAAGGTAAAAAAAACAAATCAAAACTACAATCATTTTCGGGTGATAAAAACGCTGCCATATTGGCGCCATCTTTATTTGACGTCGACGTTCACACTCGATTAAAACCTTTTGTGACGACCTCAGTAGTGATCATCTCAGGAAAGAGGTTTTCCGAAAAATCTGTAAATAACCGACAATACGAAATGTGAAGTGGGCAGACTAGTGTCAAATCATGGTGCAGAAAACAGAATAAAAAAAGAAGAAATGTGAACAGTGATGTCACATCCGCTCTAGCCAATGGCGTAGCGTTTTGAAATTTGGTGATTGAGATTTAAAATATAAATTTTTCAATGGTTAAATTCTACAATAAAAACATCTCAAAATGCTAAAATAAATATGTATATATGTTTCTTTAGCAAAAGAAAATACCTTTATATTTTTTTAGCCATTTTGAAATCACATGCATATACCCTATTAGGTGCTTATGAGGAGGAGGCCTGCGTCTATACTGGCTGTTGAGGTTGAGGTTGAGGAAATAATATATAATGTGTGTATAATAAAAATCATAGTGCAATCAATCATCATGCAATACGACACTTACGATAATATTGTAGTCATTTTTAAATTTTTCCGCAATGTCTACAATGGATTTGTACAGGAACTGTATCGTCATCACGTCTGAATTTTCATTCTTCAAGAGTTTTCCTAATTTCTTCAATCTCCAGTTGATGGCGTAAAACATAAAGGAATAAATGAAACGGACTACATCTAAGGCGACAAATATAAGAACGAATGGCAAAGATTCTGTTATACTCTGATTTATTCCGAAAAAATAAGTCATTGTTATCTATCTATACGTAACAAGAAGGGTGTAGGATGCCAATAGTTTTAAATCCATGTTATATGATTCGTTCCAAACTTTTAGTCCAATGTCGATAACTCTGAGGTCTTGGGTAATGTTATATAATGTGCTTCCTTCTTTAATTCTTGTGAGATGTATAGAGTATATTAAGTGCTGAATAAATAAGAAAAGAAACCAATACATTAGAATAAATTCATAAAAATAAATAAAATAAAGACAGTAACTGATAAGAAGGAGACTTTGTAGAACTGCTATTAACTTAAGAAAGTCTTTCGTTCTACCTTTGACCTCAAAAAAACCAAAATATAAACCAAAAATTAAAAACATATTGCTGAGATACGAAATTATTTTACTTTGTTTATTTTTATGATATAGAGAATATGATTTTTGTGCTGGCAATATTATCACCATATTTATTATTTGGATTTCAAAATTTCTTTTTCTGTAGCAACGCTTGTATTTGAGCAGGAAGAATATTTGAAACAACATTGACTTGTTCAATTAAAATGATGAACTTCTCAAAGAAATTAGGTTTAGGCATTAGGGTGATGATTGAATGAATAAGCGTGAACTTATACTTTGAAAGGACTGCCCAGTGCTTTTAGGGTTCATTTTCGAACGAGTTGATTTGTGAGCCATGAGTTTTTTTTTTAACTTTCTAATAGGTACAACAAGCATCTATTCGATTCTACACGTCAATCATCAGTAGTAGTATATATTACAAACAAATACAGCATTAAGCCAATAGCTCTAGCTTGCAGAAAATTAAATGTTATATCAATTTTGACACTCATTTCGTTCTTTAGTTCCTCGATCAGAAGTTTTTTTCGGTAAAGGTAACAACACAACAACACCTCTATAGAATTCCATCCTTCAAAACTTTCGCATAAATTGTATCAATGTGATAAATTTTCACTTTTATTCTGTATTGTTTTTCTTATATTATGATTTGAAACTTTACAGTTGTTGTATTTATGGAAAAAAAGCAAAAGCTCTTGGCAACGATAGCATTAACCGAAATATGATTGTTTCCATGCTTGTACAAATAGCTTCTGCAATCCAAGACATTCTTAACTTCTGTCTTTCCACTGGCTTATTTCCTGCAGCCTGGATCAGGTGTCTTATTTGCCTAAAAAATCTAATCCTGATTTTCGTCCCATATTATATTCTTCCCTTCCTGTCGAAAGTCCTAGAACGCCATGTTAATCAAAAGCTTAGCACATTCCTCTCAAGAAACAGTATCCTCAACCTCTTCCAATCCGGTTTCCATCCGGGTCATAGCACCGCGTCTGCGTTAGTTAAAATAACTGACGACAAACGCTCTAGCGTAGATGACAGGAAAGTAATGCCCTTGCCTTCGTAGATTTCATGTCCTTTGCTTACTAGATTTCAGCATAGCTTTTGACAACGTTGACTTTTAAATTCTCCCTGAAATATTACGCTCTCTTAATCAGCTACTGCTAGAGATATCTAGCAGTAGCTGATTGGTATCGCAGTCATCTGCAGGGGCGTCAGCAACGTATATGCATTGATAACGTATGCTCATTGTGGAGTGATATTTCTGCTGGCGTTCCTCAAAGCAGCGTTCTTTCAACTCTTCTTTTTGTTATCTTTATAAACCCTATATCCTATTTTATAATACTATTTCATATTTTATAATACTATATCCTATTTTATAATACCTCATTCTATACCTTAAATATATAAAATAAATACCACCTCTATGCAGATGATCTCCAAATTTCCGCGCAGACCCCAGAAGATGTATTGTCTGGTGCTATCGCCGTGATAAATGAAGACCTGCGCCATATTCTTGACAGGAGCTAAAACTCATCCCGTCAAAAACACAGGTTACTGTAGGGAGCTTGTGAATGATGGCTAGGATAAACTGGGGTAGTCTACCAACAGTAATCTTCGATTGGACTCCTGTGGCGCAAAGTCAAACGGTGAAAAATGTAGGTGTCCTCATTGATAGAATTCTATCGTGGAGACATCAGCTCTTTAAACCAGCCGCAGAATGTTCGTTTGCTTCAAAATTTGTCTTGCACAACATCTCCCAATTTTTCCTTTCTAGATTTAACGAGCAGCAGCTAGAGCTTGAGTGTGACATACTCAAGCTCTAGCTGCTGCTCGTTAAATCTAGAAAGGAAAACTTTCTTCTCTTCCTTTCTAGATTTATCGAGCAGCAGCTAGAGCTTGAGTATGTCACAACCTGCGGAATGTCGGGATAAGGTTTATATTTAGCTTGCGAAAGTATAACCGACCATGTCTCGGAGTTCTTTAGAAAGCTCAAGAAGCTACTCATACGGCTTCGGCGAAATTTTCACATTCTAACTTTTTATAAAAAAAAAATTATCCAACTCTTCTGTACCATCTATCTTAAAACACGTTTCACTTTTCTTCATCTTTCTCACTCACTATCTCTCCGGTCCTCTGAAACCTATTTGCTCCAAATGCCTGCCCACTCTACTTCCTTCTCTACTACGGCAACTCATTTACTGTCCGAGCTGTCCAGCTATGGAACGCATTCCCGGTCACTGTAAGGTGTACAAAGTTACTACCAATTTTCAAGAATTATGGTAAAGGAGCACTTTTTGTCCACTGAATATATGCCCTTGTTTCCCCAATATATGTAATGTATATGATGGTATATAAAGTATGTATACCTACATGTTACTACATGTTATTATTTATTTGTTTAGGTAGTACCATAATTATAACTTGCACACAGAACTTACCCTCGTATATCCGATGTTTCTATCCATACCAGGTTGTCTGGCAGAGATCGCTCTTGAGTAATAATTGTCACTTTGTTTATAATTATTTCATTTGTAAATTGATTCTCAGTTGTAAGTGTGAAATAAAAGTATTTTCTATCTATCTAGGTATCTATCTAATAGACTTGTAACATTCAAATTAGAGGCATTGTTTCATAGCTACAAAAGTCGTGAGTGAGTATATACTCACGCATACATAGATCTAAATAAACATGCTCATACAATTTTCGCCGCTGATGAGTAAGTGATAAAAACAACCACTAACCAATAATAAAAGTGCTATCAATGATTAACTCACAAATACTTCTGAATTGACCTAGAAAATTTGGGGTAATACTTTTTGGTAAAACATGTAGGTAAATTTTCACGTTATTAATATTTTAATTATTAATTACAAGTTCACTAAAAGCCTACGTAGGTAATCTTATTTATTGGTTTCACAAAAAATACAGCTCTAAATTAATAACAAAAAAACTTTTACAAACCAATTTTTTTTGCCTCTTTATTATTAGAAAAACATACTTTTACATGACATACCTTACACACAGTGACTGGCGTGCAATATTCTGCATGAAACTACGTAACAATTATTATCAATTACATAAATAATAAATAATGCTGGATAATTCACACAGCATTATCTAGCCCCAAGCTAAGCAGAGCTTGTGTTATGGGTACTAGATAACTGATATGCATAATACAATACACTAGGTACATTGATAGATATTATTTATTATACATATTAAGCATCCAGAACGACCTGAACAAATGTCTGCAGATTGTACACACATTTGTCCCGAGGCGGGAATCGAACCCACGACCTCCTACGTCGCAGGCAGACCTTCGCCCACCACGCCACAGAGGTCGTCAAAAAATATATCAATTAACAAATCCTTATTTAAAGGTAAATTGCACAATAACAATGATGTAAGTAACATAGAAGCTGAGCACGATTCCGATCATATCTGCGTCGAGAGGTAGGATGTAGCACACGCTAAAACGGCAGCCACGCGTCTCGACGTACTGTATGAAACGACTGATCTCGTCTTTGGATGCTTCATCTGAAAGGAGATTAAACCTTTCAGGATTCATATTCATATTGTAGCAAACAGCAACTGTCACGCTTTTTTATCAGAACGCGCCACATAGAGAAAGAAATCGAATTTTATAGTTATTTGAATGGTGGGCGTCCAGGAGGTTGCTCGTACTGTGATCATCTCTAATCAATAATTGGATCTCGAATAATTTAAGATTAACGTTTATTAAAATAAAGTTATACTTATTAGAAAATTCCTACGAAAAACCCCACTAAAAATGGTCCAGTGAATTTGGTCGGCATGTTATTAGAAAAACATTTACACATCTTTAGCTATCCAATGAGGTATAAATACATGCACTTTATTACGTAATTGCTGAAAAAATACGGGTAAACCATATGCAGGTTGTAAGTTCCAATCAATCAAACTAAGAAATAAGAGTACCTAATGATTTAGTTTTGCATAACACTCTATGGAGCCAAAATTGTTGCAAATAGCCTCTCCCATCACCCTCTAAAAGGGTCTAGTCTAATTACCATTACTAACCCTGTATAATAGTAAATACCGACAGACAGTATTTATTTTTTAAACATTTAAATATAGCCTATGTTATTCAGAGATAATGCAAACCATTCTAAAGGTGAAAGAATTTCTGAATTCCGTTCACAAGTTCCGTTCACGTTAAAACATTATAAAAATCCAAATATAAAAAAACCTCTGTTAGTATAGATTGTAGTGTATTGAGTATAGATTTGATAATTTATGTGTATACTTTTAATACAATGGTTCTTACATGTAACATTACATTGTATCACTTACCTCGAGACTCAATAAGTAAATCATAAAGTGCAATTTTTATATTATCTGCCTCAATGGCTAACATTCCAGCTACGATAACTGGCACAAGGACCAATGACATCAGTTCAATAGTATGTATGGTAAAATTTATTATATGAATCTGTAATTTATTAAGCAAAATTAAAAAAGAATATAGCGTGTGTTACTTGGGATGTATCTTAATCTAATACTTCCCAAGTAACACACGCTATATTATTTTCGATAAAGATTAGGATATGTCGGTACATAAGGACATTCACAAATATTATGGTGGAATAAAAAAAACGCAATCATGAACATAAGAACTTAAGGCGCATACCCGAGCCAATCTGACAGCAATTCCTATTTTATCATATTTTTACGTTTATCATAGGAATTTTTAAAAATTCTACGTTCAGTTTGTGGTATATATTATAAGCAATTTTTTAATACCTCTTTTATAATTTTATCTCAATCAATTTAGGAGGAGATGCAAAAATAGAGTTTGGTGGTCAAAAAGCGCAACTTCGTATCGCTTCCTAAGCTTTACAAAATGAAACTATTACAGAGGCATTAATAAATAGCTTATAATAGATACCACAAACTGAACGTAGGATTTTTAAAAAATCCTGCGTTCAACGTAATAATAGGATATAATCGTTGGGGGCGCCACTTTCGCTGGTGTATGGGCCTTAACCCTCTGTGTTGCGTCATATAGTCCGTTTTTGATAGTATATTTAACATTAGAATAAGATTAAGATTATGAATAATTTATTATTAAAAGTAAATAATATACTGGTATTATATCCTTACCCAAGTATATGTGCCTCGAATCAGAGTTAATGTTAAATACGTCAAGAACATTGATTGCGGAACGTTGAACATAAGCGAAACTACCAGCTGCCAAAAAAAACATCAAAAGCATTAAAAGATCTGTAAAAGTATACAAGTAAAACATTCAAATTCATTATGGTTAACCCTAAGTCATTCGGAAAGCTCTAAACTCAATGCAGGGGAAATATTCTGTTGTAAATATTTATTTTAAAGCAAACAGATATTTTACTTTCACAAGTCTCTGATAAAACACACATTTACTGTCATTTAGGAAATTAAATAGTGACAACCAAAAGGAAAACAAAAATAAAAAATAAAGATTAAGAAGAAAACAAGTAATTATGAGAAGGATGAGATATTTTGGGTAGGAAACCGTATCGGTTTATTGAAAATTAATGTTTATTCTGTGGCATATTTTTGTTCTTTACCTATATTAACTCTACTATAGAGTTATGTAGAATTTTCTTCCAGATCAATTAGTGTTACGTATTTTTTGTTTTCACCTATGTAATCGTACTTGCGCGCTGTCAAAATATCTTTAGTTCTGTCTATTTTTATATGCCAATAAATAAGAGAATAACGGTGTTGATTGCACTCCAAATAAATGAAAACTAAATAATTATGAATATTACGATATCAGCTTTTTTGACTTATACATATACTATGTTATACTTTGGAATTGGGCATTCAAAAAGAAGGTACATTAAGTAACCATAATAAAAAATACATCTTTGTGCTAAAAGCTCATGAACATGTCAAACATTAAACTGAATTATAAATATTTAACAAAAAAATATTTAATACGTGTATTATCGGGGATCAAAATCATTACTAGAATACAATACGTACGATAATATTGTAGTCATTTTTAAATTTTTCCGCAATGTCTACAATGGATTTGTACAGGAACTGTATCGTCATCACGTCTGGATTGTCATTCTTCAAGAGCATTCCCAATTTCTTCAATCTACAGTTGATGGCGTAAAACATGAAGCAATAAGTAAAACGGACTACATCTAAGCCGAGAAACAAAAGAACAAATGGCACAGCGTCTAATATATTCCTGTTAATTCCGAACCAATAGGTCATTGTTATTCTATACATAGCAAGTAGGGTGTAGGACACCAGCAGTTTTAAATCCATGTTGTATGATTCGTTCCAAACTTTTAGTCCAATGTCAATAACTCTGAGGTCTTGGGTAATGTCATATAATGTGCTTCCTTCTTTGATTCTTGAGAGCTGTATACAGTACACGAAATGCTGTATATAAAATATAGAGAACCAATATATAATATTATTTAAATTACAATACGTGTAATAAAAACAATAAATCTCAAGAAGGATACTTTGAAAAATTGCTATTAATTTCAGAATAGTTTTCATTCTACCACTTTTGACTTCAAAAAACCCGAAATATAAACCAAATATTAATAACATATTGTTGATATAATAAATTATTTTGCTTTGTTTATTATTATGATACAGAGAATAGGATTTTGATGCAGGTATTATTTTCACCATATTTATTAATTCACAATTTATTTTTATGTAGCGACTCATGTAATTTGATCGACAAGAATATTGGAAATAACACTAAAATGTTCAATTCCATAATGAATTAGGTAAATTAAAAGACCCAATCCATTAGACAAGACAGTTTCATATCTTTTAGGGGTTCACTTCAAATTTTAATAATTAATTTATCTGCTTACCCAAACCTATTCACATACTATCAACCTGACTTGGTCTTAAAAAATAGGTCAGCAATCAAAATCACACCTTAAATTGGCGGCGTTAGCTATTCTAGTAATAGTTTGTAAATCTTGACGAGAAAGAGCCCAATTCCTATCAAGTGCATCACTTGGGGCCCGAGGCGCTTAAAAACACGAGGTAGGAATTGCACTTTCTCCCG
The DNA here is from genome assembly GCA_955876795.1 of Eupithecia tripunctaria. Taxonomy (NCBI): domain Eukaryota; kingdom Metazoa; phylum Arthropoda; class Insecta; order Lepidoptera; family Geometridae; genus Eupithecia; species Eupithecia tripunctaria. The sequence continues at coordinate 7,666,457 of OY041622.1, forward strand.
AGTGATACAGAGTGCTTTATATTACAAAAATAAAATAAAGTAGAATAAGAAAATCATCGTTTTAGAATCGTCAAAATCACTCGAGTAAATTCAAATTGTAAACTCAAATACAATCAATAATTCTTCAATCTCCAGTTGATGGCGTAAAACATAAAGGAATAAATGAAACGGACTACATCTAAGGCGACAATATAAGAACGAATGGCAAAGATTCTGTTATACTCTGATTTATTCCGAAAAAATAAGTCATTGTTATTCTATACGTAACAAGAAGAGTGTAGGATGCCAATAGTTTTAAATCCATGTTGTATGATTCGTTCCAAACTTTTAGTCCAATGTCGATAACTCTGAGGTCTTGGGTAATGTTATATAATGTGCTTCCTTCTTTAATTCTTGTGAGATGTATAGAGTATATGAAGTACTGAATAAAAAAGAAAGGAAACCAATACATTAGAAATAAATCATGAAAATAAATAAAATAAAGACAGTAACTGATAAGAACGAGACTTTGCAGCTATTAACTTAAGAAAGGCTTTCGTTCTACCTTTGACCTCAAAAAAACCAAGATATAAACGAAAAATTAAAAACATATCGCTGAGATATGAAATTATTTTACCTTGTTTATTTTTATGATATAGATAGATAATATGATTTTTGTGCTGGCAATATTATCACCATATTTATTATTTGAATTTCACAATTTCTTTTTCTGTAGCAAAGCTTGTATAATAATTTGAAACAATATTGACTTGTTCAATTAAAATGATGAACTACTCGAAGAAATTAGGTTAAAGCATTAGGGTGCTGATTGAATTAATAAATGCTTTTAGGGTTCATTTTCGAACGAGTTGATTTGTGCGCCATGCGTATTTTTTTTTAAACTTTCTAATAGGTACAACAAGCATCTATTGGATTCTACACGTCGATCATCAGTAGTAGTATATATTACAAACAAATACAGCATTAAGCCAATAGCTCTAGCTTGCAGAAAATTAAATGTTATACCAATTTTGACACTCATTTCGTTCTTTAGTTCCTCGATCAGAAGTTTTTTTCGGTAAAGGTAAGAAACATCCACCCATCTATAGAATTCCATTCTTCAAAATTATAAATAAAATAAATTTTCACTTTTATTCTGTATTGTTTTTCTTATATTATGATTTGACACTTTACATTTGTTGTATTTATGGAAATAAAGCAAAAGCTCTTGGCAACGATAGCATTAGCCGAAATATGATTGTTTCCATGCTTGTACAAATAGCTCCTGCAATCCAACACATTCTTAACTTCTGTCTTTCCACTGGCTTATTTCCTGCAGCCTGGATCAGGTGTCTTATTTGCCTAAAAAATCGAATCTTGATTTTCGTCCCATATATATTCTTCCCTTCCTGTCGAAAGTCCTAGAACGCCATGTTCATCAACAGCTTAGCACATTCCTCTCTAGAAACAGTCTCCTCAACCTCTTCCAATCCGGTTTCCATCCGGGTCATAGCACCGCGTCTGCGTTAGTCAAAATAACTGATCTAGACTTCCTAGATTTCATGTCCTTTGCTTACTAGATATCAGCAAAGCTTTTGACAACGTTGACTTTTAAATTCTCCCTGAAATATTACGCTCTCTCAATGTATCTCTAGCAGTAGCTGATTGGTATCGCAGTCATCTGCAGGGGCGTCAGCAACGTATATGCATTGATAACGTATGCCAATCGTGGAGTGATATTTCTGCTGGCGTTCCTCAAGGCAGCGTTCTTTCAACTCTTCTTTTTGTTATCTTTATAAATCCTATATCCTATTCTATAATACTATATCATATTTATAATACTATATCCTATTTTATAATACTATATTCTATACCTTAAATATATAAAATTAATACCACCTCTATGCAGATGATCTCCAAATTTACGCGCAGACCCCAGAAGATGTATTGTCTGGTGCTATCGCCGTGATAAATGAAGACTTGTGCCATATTCTTGACAGGAGCTAAAACTCAACCCGTCAAAAACACAGGTTACTGTAGGGAGCTTCTGAATGATGGCTAGGATAGACTGGGGTAGTCTACCAACCGTAATCTTCGATTGGACTCCTGTGGCGCAAAGTCAAACGGTGAGTATAACCGACCATGTCTCGGAGTTCTTTAGAAAGCTCAAGAAGCTACTCATACGGCTTCGGCGAAATTTTCATATTCTAACTTTTCATTATAATTTTTTTTTATCTTATTCATCTGTATATACCATCTATCTTAAAACACGTTTCACATTTCTTCATCTTTCTCACTCTCGTTCTCTCCGGTACTCTGAAATCGATTTACTCCAAATGCCTGCCCACTCTACTTCCTTCTCTACGACGGCAACTCATTTACTGTCCGAGCTGTCCAGCTATGAAACGCATTGCCGGTCACTGTAAGGTGTACAAAGTTACTACCAATTTTCAAGAATATGGTATAGGAACACTTTTTGTCCACTTGTTTCCCTAATATATGTAATGTATATGATGGTATATAAAGTATGTATACCTACATGTTACTACATGTTATTATATATTTGTTTAGGTAGTACCATAATTTTATAACATGCACACAGAACTTACCCTCGTATATCCGATGTTTTTATCCATACCAGGTTGTCTGGCAGAGATCGCTCTCAAGCAATAATTGTCATTTTGTTTATTATTATTTTGTTTGTAAATTGATTCTCAGTTTTAAGTGTGGAATAAAAGTATTTTCTATCTATCTACCTATCTAATAGACTTATAAACATTAGGTATATACTTAAACAACATTCAAATTAGAGACATTGTTTCACAGCTACAAAAGTCGTGAGTGAGTATATACTCACGCATACATAGATCAAAATAAACAAGCTCATACAATTTTCGCCGCAGTGATAAAAAACAACCAATAAATAATAAAAGCGGTATCAATGATTGACTTTACAAATACTTCTGAATTGACCTAGAAAATTTGGGGTAATATACTCTTTGGTAAAAAGGAAAAAGGTACCTACTTACTTACTCGTAGGTAAATTTTCACGTTAGTAATATTTTAATTATTAATTACAAGTTCACTAAAAGCCTACGTAGGTAATCTTATTTATTAGTTTCACAAAACCTACAGCTCTTAATTAATAACAAACATAAACTTTTACAAACCCAATTTTTTTTGCCTGTTTATTATTAGAAAACATACTTTTACGTGACATACCTTACACACAGTGACTGGCGTGCAAGATTCTTCATGAAACTACGTAACAATTATTATCAATTACATAAATAATAAATAATGCTGGATAATTCACACAGCATTATCTAGCCCCAAGCTAAGCAGAGCTTGTGTTATGGGTACTAGATAACTGATATGCATAATACAATACACTAGGTACATTGATAGATATTATTTATTATACATATTAAGCATCCAGAACGACCTGAACAAATGTCTGCAGATTGTACACACATTTGTCCCGAGGCGGGAATCGAACCCACGACCTCCTACGTCGCAGGCAGACCTTCACCCACCACGCCACAGTGGACTTCAAAAAAATGTATCAATTAACAAATCCTTATTTAAAGGTAAACTGCACAATAACAATGATGTAAGTAACATAGAAACTGAGTACTATTCCGATCATATCTGCGTCGAGAGGAAGGATGTAGCACACGCGGAAGCGGCAGCCACGCGTCTCGACGTACTGTATGAAACGACTGATCTCGTCTTTGGATGCTTCATCTGAAAGGAGATTAAACCTTTCAGGATCAACAATATTAATATAATTATAATAATAATAGTAAATTCATTTAAGAAGAACTAGTAAAAACTGTATTTCAGGAGTCAGAACAACATAGGCTTCTCCCATGTAAAATACATTTTGTGTCCAACAAAAATGTTACATTTATGTCATTCTTAAGACAACTAAACAATAAAAAGAAAAAGGTACGTATGCATACACAAAAATATCGATACACAAAGATCGGATACAGAGGAACGATCGACTCTACATATATTGTAGCAAACAACAAGTGTCACGCTTTTTTTATCAGAACGCGCCACATAGAGAAAGAAATCGAATTTGATAGTTATTTGAATGGTGGGCGTCCAGGCGGTTGCTCGTATTCTGATCATCTCTAATTAATAACTGGATCTTTTATTAACTTCTAAATAGGGTTGCTGAAAAGGTTGCCGCAATATACATAGATTACCATTGAGGTTGACGTGAGATTTTGATAAATGACAAACAACAATGACTCAATCAGATAATATAGATATTTATACAGGGTTATTGGTAATTAGATCATTTCAGGGGGTGATGGGGCAGGCCATTTGCAACAATTTTGACCCCACAAAGTATTAAGCAAAAACTATTTTTGACATATTCGCATTTTTGTATATTTTTGGGAATACCCCGTTTTACTTCACCAATATACAGGTTGAGGCAAATTTTTGGCCCCTTAAGGGTAGCTACCGTTTCTTTTGGAGTTAGAAGTTTTTGTTCTTAGGAACCTTCTGTTTTATTTTGAAGAAAAAAATATTGCCTTTTTTATTTTTTGAAAAAATCTACGGATCGCCCAAAAAATGACATATGTAAAAAAAACAAGTTGGTCTTAATCGACTCCATTTTCAACCAGGAACATTTTTCCCAAAGTAACATACCAAATCAAATCGTAAGTTTGGGCAATAATTAAAAAAAACAATTCCCATACATTTTCTATGAAAAAACGAGAAAGTGAAAACAACAATGTAAATAAAAGTACCTAATGATTTACTTTTGCATAACACTTTATGTGGTCAAAATTGTTGCAAATGGCCTCTTCCTCTTGGCTAAAAGGGCTAAAAGGGTCTGGTCTAATTACCAATTACCCTGTATAATACTAAATATACCGACAGACAGTATTTATTTTTTAAACATATAAATATAGCCATATAAATATTGCTGCTAAATAACATAGGCAATATAGCCTATGTTATTTTCTAAAATCCGATCACAATATTTTGAGTTTATTCGTTAAAACTTATAAAGATCAAAATATAATGTTAGTATAGATTTGATACTATACGTGTATATTTTTAATACAATGGTTCTTACATGTAACATAACCTTGTATTACTTACCTCGAGACTCAATAAGTAAATCGTAAAGTGCAGTTTTTATTTTATCTGCCTCAATGGCTAACATTCCAGCTACGATAACTGGCACAAGGACCAATGACATCAGTTCAATAGTATGTATGTTAAAATTTAGTATATAAATCTGTAATTTATTAAGCAAAATAAAAAAAGAATATGGCGTGTATTAATTAGGAAGTATTAACATGCGATAAAGATCAAGATATCACTGTACATTCACAAATATTATGGTGGAATAAAACAAACGCAATCATAAACATAAAAACTTAACCCTCTGTGTTGCGTAATATAGTCCGTTTTTGATAGTATTTTTAACATCTGAATAAGATTAAGATTATGAATCATTTATTATTAAAAGTAAATAATATACTGGTATTATATCCTTACCCAAGTATATGTGCCTCGAATCAGAGTTAATGTTGAATACGTCAAATACATTGATTGCGGAACGTTGAACATTAGCGAAACTACCAGCTGCCAAAAAAAAATCAAAAGCTGATCTGTTAAAGTATATAAGTAAAACTTTCAAATTCATTATGGTTATCAACCCTAAGTCATTTGGAATGCTCAAAACTCATACGCATGGTAAATATTCTGTTATGTTAAAAATGTTGACTTTAGAAGAAAACAGATATTTTACTTTCACATGCCTAAAATTATCAAAAAATATCTAATGTGTATCGGGGATCAAAATCATTACTACAATACAATACGTACGATAATATTGTAGTCATTTTTAAATTTTTCCGCAATGTCTACAATGGATTTGTACAGGAACTGTATCGTCATCACGTCTGGATTGTCATTCTTCAAGAGCATTCCCAATTTCTTCAATCTACAGTTGATGGCGTAAAACATGAAGCAATAAGTAAAACGGACTACATCTAAGCCTAGAAACAAAAGAACAAATGGCACAGCGTCTAATATATTCCTGTTAATTCCGAACCAATAGGTCATTGTTATTCTATACATAGCAAGTAGGGTGTAGGACACCAGCAGTTTTAAATCCATGTTGTATGATTCGTTCCAAACTTTTAGTCCAATGTCGATAACTCTGAGGTCTTGGGTAATGTCATATAATGTGCTTCCTTCTTTGATTCTTGAGAGCTGTATACAGTATACGAAATGCTGAATATAAAATATGGAGAAAAAATATATAATGTTATATAAATTACAATACGTGTAATAAAAACAATAAATCTCAAGAAGGATACTTTGAAAAATTGCTATTAATTTCAGAATAGTTTTCATTCTACCACTTTTGACTTCAAAAAACCCGAAATATAAACCAAATATTAATAACATATTGTTGATATAATAAATTATTTTGCTTTGTTTATTATTATGATAAAGAGAATATGATTTTGATGCAGGTATTATTTTCACCATATTTATTAATTCACAATTTATTTTTATGTAGCGACTCATGTAATTTGATCGACAAGAATATTGGAAATAACACTAAAATGTTCAATTCCATAATGAATTAGGTAAATTAAAAGACCCAATCCATTAGACAAGACAGTTTCATATTTTTTAGGGGTTCGAACGAATCTTGAACTTCATAAACTTCAAATTTTATTATTTAATTTATATGCTCACCCAAACCTATTCACATATTATCAACCTGACTTGGTCTTAAAAAATAGGTCATAATATATATATATAATATATAATAAATAGGTCACATCTTAAATTGGCGGCGTTAGCTATTCTGGTAAATGTAAATCTTGACGAGAAAGAGTCCAATTCCTATCAAGTGCATCACTTGGGCCCGAGGCGCTTAAAACACGAGGTAGGAATTGCACTTTCTCCTGAGTGATACATAGTGCTTTATATTACAAAAATAAAAAAAGTAGAATGAGAAAATCATCGTTTTAGAATCGTCAAAATCAGTCGAGTAAATTCAAATTGTAAACTCAAATACAAGCCGCACCGCGCACTTATATTTTTTTAATTATTGTTACTAATACGGAAAAGGCCGATATCATTATGGCTAATTCGGAGTAAACACTTTTTGTTGTTTGACCTATTAAGAAAACAACCAAAGCTACTGGTTGATATGGCAGAAAATTTAAGAAAATAACACGTTAGAAACCCTTTTCTCCATCGCTAAACGCCTGAGAAATGAAATTCCATAGAGTTTTCCATACCAAATTTCGGTACGCCTGCAAAGACATACTTTTTACCTTATGTTTGGAAAAGAAACAAGCTACTTTCCGAGTAGGTGTAGTATACGGAAGAGGCTATTTAAGCAACGAGTGCCGAAAGTAGGTGATTTCCGACGAATGGCATATTATTCACGAGCGAGCGCAGCGAACGTTTATAGGCCGACACGATTTCCTTAGAAAACGCACTTTCCGTACACATTTTTATTTTTAACAATAATAACTGATGTTTATTGTATAAAACTTCTAATTTCAAATGTATTTGCTAAATAAAAGAAATTCTTTCCTGCGAAAACCCTTTCAATAAAAAGGAAGCATTTAGCACGCTTGTTGACAAGAAAACGTATTTTTAACTAATGGCCGTTAACAAATTACCATATAATTACGAAGGAGGGTGTTGGTCATTTTAATAATGTATGCAGGGTAATTTAAGCCCAAACGACCCAAAAAACACCTAATGTTTAGGCTAACATGTTTTATTTTATTAACGATTCAAATAACTGAAAACATTCATCCATGAAAGTTTAAAGATCCATGCGGTTGATATCATAAATAAAAGAGTTCAAGAGTTTCGAAATATAACAATGGTTGTGCAATTTTTTTATTTATGGCTGTAACTAACAATTGTCTTACTAGTACAAGTTTAAAGTTCACTGTATTAATTATCGTATTGTATTTTATGTTAAATGAAATAAATCATTCTGGTACACCTAGTACCTTGATCTGTCATCAATTTTGATTATGAATCCGACACAAACCATTTATCTCCATGACTTGCGATTCAACCAAAAGCTGCCCAAATCTAATTTGATTATTCACAGAATTTAGGCCCCTTATTGAATTTATATGGTTGATAGAAGCGCGCGATGACAATGGGAAAGAACCTTATATATAAATTGAATGTGATTTTGTCATATTTTTCAAGTAAAACCTTGCTAAAGTAAATAGTTCATCCTATTCTGATTGGAATATACTAGCGACAACGACGAGCCCTTTTTTGTGAATATATATCTGCACTAAAAGTTTGTTTAGGCTATTTTTTGTAAAACATTAACTGTTATTCTATTAAGTACCATTGTAACATATAGATGGCGCTGCTAAAATTGACCCAGGGCCAGATCGCGCTAGCGAGAACGCACGGGTTCTAGTTTTAAGTTTGAGGTGATTTTGTGTTCGTACCGTTAGTGGAGACAGCTTAATTATAAGATGGTAAGGTGTCTTTGACTTTCCAATAACGTAACTTTGTGAATTACAAAGCGCCGTATTATTTGTTGTGGTCTCATCAAAGTTAGACCCTAACGTATACTGAATTAACCCCCCTTTGGACCCCTTTGTCTCAAAAACCCTTTGACGGATTTGGCTGCACTAAGTTACCATAACATCGAATATTGGCAGCACACCTATCAAATTTCACGCAATGACAGTTATGCTCGAAGTGACCATTTCACCATATAGCCAAATCTCCCAAGCTGCCAGTGCTGAGGTATTAGACCGTTTCGCTCACTCCGATAAATCACCATCATCATTGTTGCTGAAACTGCCTCGTTGGTTTAGCGGTCAGCTTGTTCAACCGTTGATTATGAGGTTTTGAGTTCGAATGCCGGGTCGGGCCAGTAGTTGATTATTCTGGTTTTTTTATCAGGAAAAATTCACAGTCACAGCCCGGAGTCAGGAAGTTGGCGGTGTTACAACCCCGTGTATCGGAAAATACGATAAGCCGTTGGTCCTGCGCCTGAAATCTCGCCAGTTGTGTAGATCTGTCCCATCGGATTATGAGAGTAAGGGAATAGACAGTGCACCTGTGTTTGCGCGCACACTTGTGCACAATATGTCCTGCGCATCTGGCTAGTCTCAGATGAGACTAGCCGCCATGGTCGAAATTCGGCTAGGAGGACATCATCATTGCACTCAACCCGCAATTGAATATATGAATCTCAGTTTCCTAAGATTATTTATAAGGGACTTCACACTTATTAGACTAATATTATAACCAAAAGTTTGGATGGATAGATGGATGTTTGTTACCTCTTCAAGCCAAAACTACTGAACGTATCGAGCTGAAATTTTGCATACAGGTAATTCTTATCCTGGAATCAAACATAGGTATAGTAGTAACTTTGACAATCGAAACAACACGTATAAAACCACTGTCAGAAACTTGTCCTTACATATTATAATAGAAAATCCGTATCCAGGTTTCAATTCCTCAAGTTTAAGCACAAATGCCTCTTTTCCATAAAGGCTCCTTTCAAGTCTCGTTAAAAGCGACTTTACGACAATCTCCCAAATCCTCAAACAATAAAGACGTTTCTAATGTAACGTAAGTTGTAGCAATAAAATGTTCACATGTAGACGAAAATGACATATGCTACAGTTTGCCTTGTTACATTTAGATTTGGTAAAAATTTGAAAGTTTCGTTGATATTTTTATCTGTTTATACACGACTGTCTAAAAAAGTCATGTATAATACAAGCTTGGCTTGGAGACAGATGACGTGTGAATTGTACAGTATTATTATTTTTATTTAAATGTGAGATGTTTAAAAATCCAACATAATTTTGAAAAAGTAAACAAAAAAACGGATTTTGATTTGGGATTTACTTCAAAGTCCTTAATTCATGCCAAATGACACTGGCTGTTGGTATTTCCTTTTATGAAGTAAGCCTGTCTTTTCTAATTTAGTAAAATTACATTAATGTTTTCTTTAGATAGTTTTATTTTATATTAATTAAAGTTTAAGTCATATGCGGAGGTAATCATCATCATCTTGAAGCTAATTGTACGACCATACAGTAATGGGTGACAGCGAGTGAACACTATCGACAGCGTACGTTCGTCGCAATTTGAGGTGGAGGCAGTGTTAGAGCAGTACGGCCTATGCATGCGGTACCTTAAGATGCAAGAATTAAAGCACAATAACTTAAAAACGACAAACTCAAACTCAATTTAACTCAAACTCAAAAATGCTTTATTTCCATAAATACAATAACTGTAGGAAAGGTCAAATCGTATTCAAAAATACACTGAAACGGAAATAAAGTAGTATTTTTAATTTCGATCGCTTCGGTATGTAGACTAAAGTAAAGAAACGACGAAGAAACCTTAAGCCTGTTAGTTGTTATTTTTCCAGTTGGAGCAAAATCTGACCGAAGCTTTTTTATCCTCTATATAATCTGATATTTTATAGCAAGCCTTTTTGCATAGTAAAGTTTTGACAGTTTGTTTGAATTTATTTACTGATATTTTTTGCAGGTCAGTAGGGGTTTTCTTGTAGAAGCGTATACATTGCCCTTTAAAAGATACATTAGTTTTATGAGCCTAGTTGTGGGTACAGCAAGTTTATGTTTATTTCTGGTATTTACATTATGTATATCGCTATTTTTTGGGAACTATTGATATTTTTATGAGTATACAACATGTTTTCAAAAATATATTGACTTGGTACTGTCATTATATTTATTTCTTTGAATTTATCACGTAGGGATTCTCTGGGAACCATTTTATAGATGGCAGGAACAGCCGTCTTCTGCAGCACAAATATGGTGTTAATATCTGCAGTGTTCCCCCAAAGCAGTATACCATAAGACATAATACTATGGAAGTAGCTGAATTAAACCAGTGTAGATGTGTCTGTAAGATCACGGATTTTTTTTACTGCATATGCTGCAGAACTAAGTCTCTTCGATATATCTCTTCGCTTATCTATGTGTGGGCCCCATTGAATTATAATCTAAGGCGATTCCTAAGAATACGGCGTGGGCGTGGGCGTGGACGCAAACTGAAAAACTCGTTGCGTTTGAAAAATCACATGAGACATTAGATTAATAATTTAGATCTAAAAACCCCATTAATATTACATAATATACATAGAAGTAAATTTTAATAACTGTTGCATTTCTGGAACGTTTATGAAAACAGCAATTAATTTGGGAATGAAAGGAATTTCACGCTACGGAGCCTTTCAAAAGTACCATGAAAAAGATTTTTAATAGCCGCCTAGTGAAGTTGGTAATGAAGAAGTCAGCTCTTTCAATTTCGTTTCACCCAGATTTCGGCACTTAGAGATAAATAAGAACACTATCCCATATTTAAACCATAATTGCGTCCTGCGGCACGTTTCTCTGGTGTACTTTGAGAAATGAACGAATTTGACGTCAAATTGCACAAAATGGCCTACCCGTTCATTTAGTGACCTTTCTATGAAAATGTTTTTGACATTTATTTCTTTGAGACTCAAAATAAAATGTGCCATTTGGAGATGCGCCCGAAGCAACTTGTTGATAAGGTTCTTCGTTTCTTGTAATCGACGACATCCGTCATCCTAGTTCGATTTTCAGAGTAGACCTGTTACTAGATGTAGTTTTGGTCATTGACTGCTTAGCAATTTATGCCGTTGACTGTGTATACCTTACCTAAAGCCTTTTAGAGCTGTAAACAACCAAAAGTTAAAATGGGCCGCGAAAAGCTCAAATTGGTATTTATTGCGTACCAAAACCGGAATAGGTGAGAATTGTGCGAAATAATAACCCTTAGAGTACGAATTTCACAGCGCTATGATAGAAGCAATCATATTGACCAAAACCTTCCCAATCAATATATTATTTTAAGAAACTATAAAGTGCAGCACTATAAAACAAGCGACTTGAGACTACATTATAAACACCCAATGAAGATTCGTCGCATCGGGTAATAATAATGTGATTTTGTTCATAGGAATTAATAGGATTTAATTCAACTCAACATACATCGTGTTTTATTGGGTCACATTGCGCGTCAATAGTGTGTTTCCGGTGTCATAATTTTTCGTTGGTTAGGATTCTTTGTGTCGCGTATATAAATTATTTCATTTTAAAATTTTGTAGTTATTATTTTTTCTAGCATTATTATGCTGAGGAATTAAAAAGTAACCCATATATTTTACTCAAAACTCGACTATAAACACAAAATGTTAGACGTTAATTTGTTCTGAGATAAGACTAGAACTGCATATCTTGTGAAAAACAAAGTAGGATCGTACATAGTTGTACTTTTCATCACAAAAAGTCGTCGCTTATTGTTAAGACAGGATAATAAGCAAGGGAGCAACGTCTATAAAGAGCACAAAAAGCATTTTCAGCGCTCTCCGACTTCCGTAAAATAAAATTCAAACATGAAAGTTATTTATCGCCGGGTACGCGGTACATTGAAATATAAATCCTCATTAAGAATTTGTTAAGTAGGTTGAATGTTTAATTGTTATTTTACGAAATATCTCGCGTTGTTTCAACAAGAGCTTTGTGAGGAAAACACCTGATATAAAATGGAGCTTAGTAAGTAAATCCCTACTTTATTATTTTCATTGTTGAATTAACAAATAAAATGTTAATATTTTCCTAATCGAGTTTAGTTCCCATCTTTTAAAAGTATGCCTGTAGTTTTGCAGTAAAGAGAGGTACGCGGATAAAACATATTATTTCAAAATGTGCGTCATCCAGAGGGCAAATGTCAAAGTGTAATTTAAATTCCCAAAATCGGTCGGTAAATTTTGAGATTTTCCAAAAAAATTTCGTTGACTTGGATTGAGAACTTCTATTTAACAATTTTTAAAGCGCTCTTCAAAAAATCGACAAAAATAACTGTCGGGGTTGAATTCTACAGTTTGAGCCGTCTTAGGAGATAGTGAACGAAAACTGTAGGCGGTAGTGCAGACTGACTTCGTAAGGGACCCCGCGAGGTCAGTCTATGCGCTCCGATTATAGATAACGAATGAATCTTACTAACTATGTATGATGAATAATCGGTATTATTATTTTATCGTGTTTTATTTCTAAATTCGATTTTCAATGACCTCAAAATTGTACTCTATAATAGTCGCTTCTGCGACTTACGGATGATACGTGAGTCACAGACATCATATCGCACCCCTAGAACAACACGGAATTATTTCGAAAAAATACTTATTTCACAATCGTCGAAAAACCGTTATCTGCTTTTGTATCGAAGTTATTGCTAAAGTCTTGAATGTTTCATGTAACGAATCCAATGTTAATCAATATTATATCGTTTATTCCTCTAAATAAACGTGGGGCAAGCGATAATATGCATTTTTCGTTTTTATTCTCTATTGTCTAATTATCTCATGAAATAAAAATGAACTATTTCGAGAAACGTCCTTTTTTTTGAATGGTTATGAAATAATGCTGTATTATTTTACCGTCTATTAGTTAGATATAAATTTACAATAAGGACCTATTTCATTTGTATTAATAAGGTGCAATCGTTCAGCAAATGTAGCAAGGCAGACGTAAGTTGTCATTCAGCTTTTTAATTCTTTCTGAAAAATCAACATTTATTTAAACTTACAATAAATTGTATCCACATAATATAACTGCAGAATATTTTCTAAAAATTTTTTTTTAATGCCTATAAAATTTGGTGTATCTTACTATCCGTGTATCAAAATGATAAGTAGTATTTCTGAACACGATGATAGGTCCTGAATTACAAAGTTCTTCAACGTGAAAGCGCCTATTACGCGTCCTCTTCACACTTATTAAAATATATTATTTCGAAAACTGGTCTAGGTACGGAACTTTGCATTGATACTTTAAGATAGCATTGATAGCTGGGTTTGCTTGGTTTCTTGAAGCGATATTTTGATTTGTTAAAAATTTTGTGTTTATTTTATAGGAGTCTGTCAAAACTTTATTGGCATTTTCAGAAGTTGTGGTGTTGTGGCAGTAGTGCATGAATTACTGGGGTTCCAGTCTGGACTTTACTCTATATTATTATATCTCTTGATGGGATCAGTTCAGCACCATTTTTTTTTATTCCACTCTCTTTTCACAACTGTAACATCTACACTCACACTTTGCTTAGCACTCATGTAATTTTTCACTCAATCAATTTTTAAAATTTTTTAAATTTAATTATTAATCATATTTAATTAGTTTATTAGAAACTAATTACACATGAAGATGATCTTAGTTATAAGGAGTTATTTTGAGTCAAAAAACCAAATCAATGGAAAACATAATAGGTATTTATATAACTTACAAATGTTTACGAGGCAGATATGAAAATACTGAAAAAACTTGTCACACAACGTTGTTATAGTAAACTATAGCTATTAACATAATATTTCCGATTACAGCTGTTTTGGCACTGCTATAAGCTGGGTATTAACATTTATATTGATGACAACGTGAATAAAATATCAAAATACATTTTCATCCCTTCAATATTGCCAACTAAACGTATTCGCCAAAATCTACATTCCTGATTCTTACTTATTTCGATAAGTAATATGATTGGCAACATCTTGAAGGGGTATCCGAACCAAACTATTTAGAGCTATCTGTTTGGTTTTTATGGCAAATGGCTATGTGAATCGAAGGGTCTGCTTAGGTTGGTAATGTGATAGAATCTATAGGGGATACGGTACCCTTCGCTGTCGGTTTGAGTTTGTTCGCCCCTTTGGCTTCGGGTGCTGGGGCGAATAAGTCGCTAGTCAGGGGTGTAAATATTAATAGGACATTTCAAAGTGCTTATTAGTAGCAGTTTGTTTTGTAGGGGTACGGTACGGCGCACTTACGTAGCTTCTGTAGACGCAGATGCTAAATAAAATTGTGTCTCTGACACATTTCTGTGTTGTTTAGTTGGGTGTCACTATAAGTACCTTAGTGTTGCTTTAATTGACGATTTATTTTAATTTGTATATTATCTATTTTAAGTATTTCATTTATCTTTAATCTCGCCGACCACTATCAGTCTTTTAAACGCTCTTTAAAATAAAATACTGTAGATCTTAGGGTCGATTGTAGGTTTTATGTGAAAAGAAAGTCTTCAAATAAACTCTTTTTCGGCTTCGCGTGAATTCATTTCATTCATCATTGCACGTGTTTATGGATTTTAAATCTGAAAATAAATGAGTAAATAATAATAATAATGCTATTCTACTAGAAGGTCCATTTATTCTATTTCTATTTATTTATATTCTTCTTTCTCCAACACTACCAGTGTTGGAATTCGCCAGTGTTTGTCACTCAAAAACTTACCTACGCTTCTATTACAATACACGATGCCTAAAACTCTAGAATCTATAGAAATTCATGTAGGTACTTCCTTGTTAAAACTGTAAGTGAAAATTAAAAATTAAAAATATTGTGAACGCTTGCTCAGTTAGTTTACTTAAGAGACGCTTTTTTATGCCATAAACTTTACTCGAGCAGAGATCTATGGCTGAGCATCATAATACATGTGAGTCTCCAGAGTAGCAAATAGTACCTAAACTCTTCAAGACAGGGTCTATTTTTAAATCTGTCGCGATCCCCGTTTATTTTTCGTATACTGGAAGGCTGGGCTTATTGGTTGCATTGGCCACAAAGTAAATTCGTCACGAAAAAAAGCATGTGTAAATTTGCCACAATTCTGTTTTTCTGTCAAATTCCTCCGGAAAATTTAGTTATTGTAACATTGCTTTCCGCATAGACTGTAGAAATATCAAACAAACGTTTTCCATCACTCAGAAAACGTTGGGCGAATTAACTTTGAACCAAAATGTTTCGATATAAGTTTTAATCCATTAACACCACACACGATCTTTCGCCATTTACAATATTTTTATTATACTGTAGTTTTTACCCGACTGCTGGATGAGGGTTATGAGGTTGGCCCCCGATGTTTGTATGTAGCCGATTTTGATGTTTCCACGTACCGCTGAAACTATTTTCACGATTGACGAAACGATTTGAACTAATGAGGTATCGATTGATTCGTCTCAATAGGCATCCCCGTGGTTATAAACAATAGTGACGTCATACGATATTGGAGACCTAAAAAGATAGCAAAGTCTAAAAAGTAAGGGTCGAAAATTTTATTGTAAAAATAATAAGCAAATCGGTTAACGCCGGAGTCGGATTCTAGTTTATTTTGCCTTGTTCTTCGCGCGGGTGATTATTTAAGTGAAAAACAAAAGACAACCGCCGCAGCTTTTAAGAATTAGTCATGAAAGAGAAGTCGACTATTTGATTAGACGCCTGGCACTCCCGCAAGTCTTATCGAAAGCTATATAGACTGGGGTGAAAACTATCTCACGCTGCAAAAACCCTCACAAGCGATAAGTAGCGAAGTTTCCGACTTCCGTATTATATTTCAAGATAAAAACCACAGTCTGTATCGAATTACCAAGTTTATGGTACAGTTGTGGTGGCCAGGACGCCGCTGCCGATTCGTTTCAGATTATCTCGGCGTGTGTAGACGAGCGACAAAAAACTGAACTGTGTCACTGGATTTATTAAAGCTGTGTGAAAGTTTTGTCAATGATAATAATCGTTAAAACAAGTTCGGTTCGGTTTAAAAGTGGCGCCTGTGACGGAAAAGATGAGGGATGGCGTGGTATAGGCATGTTATGTGGAGGAAAGATTATTATGTGACGAGAAGAGTGTTAGGTTTAAAATTGGAGGGATATAAGGGGAGAGAAAGACCGAGGAATAGGTAGATGGATTGTGTGAAAGAGGTCTATTGTTCTATTGTTTCATTGTAATTTTAAACTTATGTGATTTACTTTGATGTTGATGATAGTTTTAAAAATTTTATGGCATATTACCTTACACATCGTGACATGTGTAATGACATATCTCTGCCAAGCCACCATTCGCCACGGCAGCGGGACAAATGACGACGATCCCAATCCCATCGCCCGTGCCACCCACCCCGGATTCAATAACAATTCACTCTGATAAATAGAATAGCCATTACAATTTACGGTTGGTTTGCTTTATCTTCGCCTGACGCTACCAGATACTAATAAAAATGTATGATAACATATAGATTTCCTTGAATAGACTGGTCTTGACACCCTCATAAATATCCGCAGAGCTGGCCAATGTTCTAGGGGGTTACACTTTTGCTGATCAGTTGGTTTTGGCTCTGCAATGTTTTTACTAGAGTCTGCCTACAGCTTGGTGTGTGTTTTACGGGATGAAAATATTTATCAGATTAATAAGTAAGTTATTTATTATTGTAAGAAATCAAATAATATCGCAAAAATTTTCAACTTCGACGTTACACATTGTGAATGTGACAATGTTGTGATTAATTAAAGTGAAATCGAAATGTATTTGTTGGATAACATATTATGTATATTACCCGCCGCTTCGCCTGCGCAATTGCACTTACTTTACACTCCTGAGGGAACTAAAATATGGGCTAGAAAGTAGCCTATGTTTTATTTCAGGCCTAGAACTATGTTTATTTAAAATTTCAGCCCGATCCGTTCAGTAGTTTTGGCGTGAAGAAGTAATAAAGATCTCACTATTGTTATACGGGAATGTTTACGGATCTTCCATTCCTAAAGAAACTGAAATATGAGATAAAAATAGCCTTTGTTTTTTTCCAAGCCTAGAACTGTCTATTTAAAATTTCAGCCCGATGCGTTCAGTAGTTTTGATGTGAAGAAGTAACTAACATCCATCGATCCATCCATCCATACATCTATACAAACTCTCGCATTTATAATTAGTGTGATGTGTGATGGTAATAAATAATGGATTATGCCAGTGTTCCTCTTGAAGATTTTCTTTAGTGGAAAACTGGAATTAATATTTAGAAACAACATACTTGACCGGCTACGGTATGCAAAAAAGCTTTCTTTTCTTATGCACAACCGCTTGGCACTACTAGTAAAATAATGGAAAAAAATATTTCCATGTCTTTGACACTATTCGTTTTGGATGGTCAACCACATATTGGTATGGTAGAGAGTGACATGCAACCTCAAAAACAAACAACAATTTATCAATAAATAATTGATTTATGTAGCCGGCTTCCTGTTTCAGATCCTTTTCTAGATAACAACTAACAGGCTAAAGGTTTTTCCAGCGCTTTGGTCTAGTCCGTATACAGAAAGAACGCTGGAAACTTATAAGCGCTTACCGGCGCTTGACAGCGCTGGTAACCCTCGCAGGAAAATATATGAACGCGCGCCGATAAGCACTGAACGGTGCCGACATGTGCCGACAAGCTTCAACACGCGCTGGTCAGCGCTGGGCGCTTCTATCTAAAATTAATAAACAACTGCGACAACCAGCTTCCTTTGTGTAAAACGGACTAGCGCTGTTAAGAGCCGGTAAACACTTAAAAGTTTCCAGCTTTCTTTCTGTATACGGCCTAATACCGAAGCGACAGATATAAAAATATCACTTTATTTCCATGTCAGTGTATTGCATAGCTTTCAGATAAAGTAAGCTGAATCATCCTACTCAAAAGCATTCTATAGCTAGACGTAAAATAACACGTGAGCGTGCGAATCCGCATTCGCGTGCAAAAACCTGTCGATGTTAGCGGTTTTTTAGCGCAAAAAATCTCGATATTAAAGAGTTAATATATTCTAATTTTACCTTTTCTAAGTGAACATTTATTGTATATACGGACATAAAGATGTTTTGATTTGATTTGTTTATTTATTTAATTCGGATTGCCATCAGTTTAACTAATTACAATAGATATTAAAATAGTCACAGAAAGCGAATAATAGGCATTCGCTAATAGAATCATCGTAAACTACCTAAGTGTTAACACAAAAAAAATCGTTTACAAATACGTACCTTACTATATTTAATTATTAGAATAAACATATAAAAGAAACAATAGCTAATGATTAGGAATAAATAATAACATCATGTGCAAAAGAAGTTGAGAGTCATGCATCGCCTTGCCCTGATTTGATTTGTGGTTGTCATTGAAAATATTTCCAATATAGATTTGACATTTAGTAAGCTCTGAATAAAGAACAATAGACGGAATTGTAACAAAGTGGCGTGAAACTTAACTTTTTTAAACTATCTACGGTTGTGTAACATATTGTAGGGTGACCTTTATCGATCGCTATTTCCATGCTAGATAGTTAATGTTAAGCTAGTCTATTTTTGTAGAATCGATACCTGATTGCAGCTCTGATTTCTAAATAACCTACAATCATTACGTCACACAAACTGCTGATTAGTTTGTGTACTCGTGAGTACTCATAATACATAAACCATGAGAGGAGGACCAAAATTGTGAAAGTGACGAATGATCGCAACCATATTTTTGCAGCTTATTGGCCGCTTATTGGTTGGCGTTTAGTCCAGCCATATTAGTGTTTCACCTAGCCATTCCGACTTTTGTGACATTTGATCTTGACTACCTAACGAAGCAAACACGGTAATATTTGATTTGATTTTAGAGACGTTTATAGTATTATAACATCGAAGAATACAGACCGAAGTTGATACCTATACAATAAAATGAGTGGTATCTAATATTAACGAATACCGTTGAAAATACCAGCTCGCCGTGAAGGTATATTTAAATATATAGGTTATGTATGATCGGACGCACTGATTTGATTAAATGTAGTCGAAGCAAGACATTTTCTAATGCTGCTAAAATTCAACATACTTAGGCCATTTAATCGCGTAAGTATGTTGGCATTTTATGTTGACACCATTATATAATATAGCTTAATTCGGCTCATATTAATTAAGCCAGACGTAGTGAACGTACTTTATTTTGTAGGAAAATTCAACTCGTTGAAGCTCTTCAGTAGAGAGTCCTTGCAAGGTTTGAAAAGCTTTTAGAAACTATGCCTTCTTAAGAGTCTTGGCTCTAAAGATTTTACCTAAAACGTAATAAAATAAACTGCCTAGGCCTAGTTCCTAAGGTTCCTCTAATTAAGACAGCTGCTCAAATACCAGCAAAGTTTGTCAAGTCTTCTTGGTGTTGGAAAAAGGGTGACCCAGTTAAAATACCGCATGGGTCAAAAGGCCCAATCTCGGCCGGAAAACTACATTTTTGTTTCGACTTGTGGAACAGTGATTGACTGACGCTCTATCTTGTTGTTGAGCATTCTTCACAAGCGAGTAGAGTCAAGCTACTTGATTTTCTACTCTATTTAATTTTGAACGACAGTGGGAGCTACAACAAAACCACTACAGCAAAAAATATCAGAAAATAAAATTAAACAAACTGTAAAAACCTTGCTGTGCAAACAGGTTTACTATAAAATATCAGATTATCCAGAGTAGGATAAAAAGCTTGGTTTGATCCAACTCGAAAAATAACAACTATCAGGCTAAAGGTATCTTCGTCGTATCTTTACTTAGCCTACATAGCAAAGCGACCGAAATTAAAAATACAACTCCCGTGTCAGTGTAATTTTTCAATATTATTTGACCGTTTCTCAATGTACATAATATTTTATTTATGGAAATAAAATAATTTTGAGTTTGAGTTTGAGCAAATTCAAAAAATATGTGCTTAAGTTTATTTTATATCAAGATCTAATGGCAAAAGTTGGAGTAAATTTTATCAAAAGCCTATCACTGGACACTATTTCTTTGTGGGTGCTCTAACTGGGAATAACAGAGTTAGAGATTAGTTTCCATCGCATAGCGTTTCATGTCGAAGCGAATTTTATTTCTTACAAAATTTTAAGCTATCATTCTCGTCTCGTAGTTCTCTGCTAAAGTACAGTCAACGTGAAAACGAAATCTTGCCATAAAGCGCGCATGGCCACATGAAGTTTCACTTTGAATCTTAAACGTGGACAGATTCTCTCATTATGGTGGTCTTTCAATTGGTTCACTGAAGGCCTAAACAATGATACAATAGATATCTAAAGCGATAGTAGAAAAATCCAAAAATGTATGGATTTGACATATGCCTTAGATATGTCACTTGAACTTTTTCGAACCTTCCTCTTCGAATCATTCTGTTCTTTTCAAATGCTTCATAGCGAATACCGGTAGGTTAGGCTAGGTGGTACTCCCAAATTTTTGAAGCGTTATTTATTTCCTTAACAAGGTGTCAAAAATGTAATAGGCGTGTCAACGAAAGTAACCACTACGTGTAGACATGTTCTTTGATCGTGACGATGTTTTCTATGAATTTGCGGTGAGTTATTTGACAAAATTGCCGTGACGGTCCCGGCATAAGAACCCCTTCTTAGCCCGTGAATGTCATAAGAGACTATTAAGAGTGTAAAATAACGCCGCAACGAGATGGATTGTGAGCAGGATGACAAGATATGGTTCTCGCGAGTGAGAAGTAGAGACGTGAACCGAATTTTCTATGCGTCAAAATTAAAAGACATAAAGAAAGACTAAAACAAAAACTGAAGAATTGTGCTGTTCCTGAGATAAATAGCAAAATGTGTGTAAAACATCTATTTTTCAATATAATAAACTATCGAGAAAACTTTTACCAATTGTGTTTTTCAAATACGTAGTTCAAGATAAAAGATCGAAGTAACATTTCCCTAAATATGAAGGTGGTAGCTTTCACAGATTATGAGATAAATAACGATTTTGAAGTAAAGTTCCTTATGGCACACTCTTATGGGAAGCTACCAGAGGAATTGCAGCAGGTACTTCCCATCTGTGAATTTTTAACACCTCTACTGCGATCAGCAATGAATGAGGATGAGAATGATTGAGAATATTTTATTCGAAACTCAATCAACAAAAACAAACATTTGTGTTAAAAATTTAAAAAAGTTAAAAAAAGAAGATAATCGTAAAGATAGTGATGAAAATATTTAGTGACAATTCCGCGAAAATACCTTCTGGCATAAAATCTAACAAATTATACATTTTATACAAAATCAAAGAATATTTGTCAAAGTAAGTCGTCAACTAGTTTGGTATCTCCATGATACATCATCAGGACACCACACCTCTCGATCTTGACACTGAGAGCGCCAAACAATAACGGCAGACTCCCACCAGAGATGTTGCCACTCCGAGCTCCGCGCGCCAAGTAAAACTTTTTGTCGAATAGAGTCACAAAACGTTCTCGTTTTTCAGCAAGAGCTATAATTTCTAAGGGGAAACACCTTTAGTAGTGCACGTGTGGGCTGTATTAGTTATCTTCGATCAGAGCGCTGCTGCAGGGGTATTTTAATTCGTCGGAAAGGCCGTCGTATTCGATATCGGAAACTTTTGACAAATCATAATTTCACTCGTTACAATAATAATAATAGAACGGTTCTAAGGTTTCGTCGGAATAGAATTCAAATTTGAATCTTACGTTTTCGCTTCGAAAACAAATCGATTAAATTTAAATACCCCTGTGGTCTCTGAATTTCATATTCCTATAACACAATTTATAAAGAGATTTGAAATCTATTTGTTTGGCGTACAGTTTCACCATTTCCCCAAACTTCTGTAGTTTGCGAGGCGAGTAAATATCACTGAAACTAGTTCCTTCTTTGTTTGTCACGTACGTGTGGAGTTTGTATACAGCTTTGCTCGTGGATTATTTAGCCTCGGAACATACTGTTGACTTCTTGGAAGTGGAGGTACTTTAAGTTTTAGGGAAAAGGCACTTATAGTTTTAAAGAAGTATAGATGACTTTGATGAAGTTATTTAAAACAAGGTAACTTACCCTTGAGGGTTAAATTTGAAATAAATGGTGCTTTTTATTGTGTGCTGGCTTAGAATTTTCACCATCTCAACTCTTCCAGCGTCTGCCGTAAGAGCCGACTAAGGGATATCCACCAGGGGCAGCTCCCTGCAAAACAATTCTATCACCGAACTGAGATCATATTCCAACCCGCCTGTTCAGCGTGGGGATTATGGACATTGAGATAAAGCCAGTAAGGCACCTATCAGGGGGAGCCCTGCGTCCAGCGGTGGTCCAATTTAGGTTCTATTTCTGCTAGCTACTTCCAATAAGATGACTATTACTATAAGCCGTTGCCATCGGATTCCCTAGAAATAATTCTTATTGGAATTTTTTACGGCATTTGCTCAGATACGTTGAGAGCACTGAGTATTACAGCATTATTGTAGCAAGTTGAGGTAAGTCTCTTCCCATAATTTACATACATTACATTAGGTATGATACTAAATCTTATCGCCCAGTTAAAAAAATAAAGCTACAGAACGATTCAAGTGTATAATATGGATTCGTACTGATTTTGCCTCTGATTAAATGACTGATAAATAAAACACTAATAGACCTTTGGTTTTGAATTTATGATGAAAAGGCAGCAAATGAGCTGCCTTCTTAAACTGCAATAATAATAATATAATAATAATTGATTCAAAAACTTCTTAAGTCAAATGTATAACTTAAGAATAATAATAATTTTTAAACTATAAATGACGTGTGCCTGAACTAGGTAAAACCTGTACCTCAGGCAATAATTGCTTAGAAGGTATACATAAGTGTAATCACATAAATGAAAGTAAAACAAAGCGACAGTACAGATTTTCAAAATAACTTTACGCTAAACTAGGCTATAATTTAGGGGTACCTACATAAAATACAATTAAATAGATAGGTAAACATATTATTTATATTTACTGTGTCGGCACTTTTAGGCGCCTCCATAGTCTATCAGGTGTATGTACACTATTTATTATTATATATATATATTATATTTTCTGCGAATATTTTCCGGACAGTCAGCAGAGCCTGTAAATGCTTTTTTGAAACTCCATCCTCTCCTAGTATCCAGAGAAATAGCATGTGATTCTCGTAAGGTTTTTTTAATGTAAACTAGTGGATTTCCGGAAGTTCGTAATCTGTTGGAACCTAAACAAACGAGACCTTTAGCTGTCATGTCCCTAATGGATGTACGCACGGTATGGGAAAGTTTAAGTGCCTCTGGTGGAATTTTATTCCTCTCATTTTACTAAACACTCAACATTTAAGAATCTACTTTAGGATCTTGTCAGACTTGAGAATTCATAAATCAGATTTAACGAGGGTGTTGAGTCTGTAAACTTTAAAGCGACAGGGTACTAAAATTTCGTCTTGTGCATCTTACCTTTTTCTCTGTCGTATGAAGTTCAAGCGTTTTGAAACATGATTACACCTGGAATTTGGTTGTTCCAATTTTGAACAATAAAATACGGTACTCGTCAGCCTTGTAACAAAGTATAGAAATTATTGAAAATTCACTTGCCTGCTAAAATCACATAATAATATCAAATATACCAAAATACATGTACAAAACAGATCGCAGCGAGCAGGAACTAGACTAAAATAAAACTTTCATAGACCAACTAATGGTAAATCTTAGATACCTCCCGTTTGTACGAAAGATAATCATTTTGGTGAATTATTCCCGTTAATGTAGCGAGAAGTAACGTCACGAATTTTGTCGGCCGCAAGCTTAACAGCACAGTCAGCGCGTATTGTATAGATAAGAATTAAGTAGAAGGCTACCGGTAGTTTTATATTGGTAGCTTCTAAGTTTCATCACACTATAAAGACAAACCTCACTACGCGATCACAAACAAAGAACTGACTCCAATGTTATATTTGCCCTGAGATACCTACGCTAATATTTGTGCCGACGCGAGCTCGAAAATTCCATTTTGTTGGTGAACTCTTTTAGTTTGTTTATTAAGTAATATGTAGATAATAATAATTGAAGTTTGGGAAAACCAAAAAAATATTTATTGGAATATTTAGAACTTTACTTTATAAGGAATACTTAAAAAAATTGCGTATATAGTACTGACGTACGAATACGTCCCTACAGATAAAATTTAGTGTTATTTTAATCAAAATACTAACCGTTGGTTCACAAGATACTTAACAAACTACAATGATTAAAAAGGATGTCTGTATGTATAGAATATGCAAATAAGTGTTTCTGATATTTTCTCCATGAATTGTTTGTCAAACAAGGCGTAGATCTCAATAGTAGGTACTCACGGGATCTCCGTTGTAAAAATACTGAAATTAAATTAAAAAATATATTGATCGTGAAAACACGATAGAGAAAAAAACTACAGTAAAAAACCATGAATGTGTTTTTGGCACATAATTAAGTCGATTTCTCATTTTACATTAAAACTATCGTAGTTTGACAAATTCATTACGGATGTATTGGAAACGTTGGTGTTCTTCCAACACAAATGAGGTTCGTAGTTAACCCGCTTAACCCGTAATGAAATAATTTATGTATTGATTCGTAGGTTTTTACGAATTATTTGTTTCCTTGAACCAGTTTTTCCATATGTGTCTCTTTGTTCTTGTCAATAAGCAAAAACTTGATTTTTTGGACTTACTTTTTGCGTTTCACAAACGCCTGTTCCGCATGAACTCATTTTAAAGTTGTTGAAGTTAAACCAACATATTTTTTCTTTTTTCACTTTTAGTCGGAGTAAGTTAGGATTTATCTACATACTTTTTCTAAGGAACCTAATAAATGTGAATGTCCAATCGCATTTTTAAGCTATTGCATAACCTTTTTTTATGATTCCACTCACAGACCAGACGATTTTGTTAATAGCTTAGATGATACGATGCGATTTTATATTGATGACTTAAAAACTTTAATTAGGTACCGGTTATCCATGCTTGATCAGAATTAAATGAAAAAAATACTTACATATATATCTTTTTATGTTATATTTTATTTAAAAGCGGACCATCAGGATGGGACATAATATAGCCAAATCATATATTTAACGATGATTTTTCATCACATAAACATAATCTAATCTATGCTTATAATCATAATTATACCTACTTAAACACTTCTTCAACGTACAAACTTTTGTTCTCATGTTTTCAAGCTTATTACCAGCAGATACCACTAACTGTACGATGGATTTTTAATACTTCCTGTTTTTAATATAATAATAATATAAAATAGGTAGGGGCGCCACTTTCACTTTTTTCATTTCGATCTTGTCCCATCGCATACAGATCATCCCATCGCAGTCAGAATCAGAGTCAAATCGTTTATTTCTTTAGACTTACAAAATAAGCACTTAGACAAGTAATTTTTTACTGAATAAACAGCTTGGTAAATAATAATTAACATCAAATACGAAAAAAGGTGCAATTAACTCTCTTCAATTTTTTGTCCACTAGCGAAAGGTGTGAAAAAAAAACAATCAATCGCGATATATACCACTAAATTCAAAATCAAAACCATGATGAACAGCTTAGAAGCACGTCATTATCAAGACATTCTATCACGTCTTAATCCAGCACAATGGACGGGAACAAAAGCTTAGCCTGAAATATCGAAAGGCCTATTGTCCAGTTGATGTATGAAGTCTGCGGAATGAGTTATGGGCACTCGCCGGAGTTACTTGGGAATCTTTTCAATAACTTTTCCGAGGGTTTTTCGGAAATGTTCGGGTGATTGAGTGTCTCTGATAGAATGTTTGGTGATGACTGCATCGTCGGATTCTCATTTGTTTTTTATGTTGGTTGGTAGATTGGTGTGTTTTCTGTGAAAACACCGCCAGTTCTCATATGCCTTCTGATCTATCCCTACTGGTAGAACCGTTTTTTTCAACCTTCTACTACAGGGGGATACTTTTCAACTACTTCAAATTTCAGTATGTTTTCTCTGCAATAGGTAATACGCACATAATACCACTGTTTCGTGTTAAGAGTAATTAATATAAACAAAATTCCCGGAACGTCGTCTTCTCGACTGCCTTGCACCGTCCATTTTTCATTTTAACTGACTTCAAAAAACGGAGGTTCTTAATTCGACTATTTTTATTTATTTTTTAGGTTTTTTTCCCTTTTTTATGTTTGTTACCTCAGAAGTTATTCGCGTGTGTTCCCATTCTAATTTGGTTCAGTTCTGACAACGGGATCCATGAAAACTCATGAAAAAACTATAAAAATAGAAGTCTGAGAAGCTATGTTAAATGATCCTGCGTTTCTTTTGTATTTAACAAACTACTCAAAAACATTTAAAAAAGTCTGTAACACAGCGAAATGCCTGTTTTTGAGGAAAAAAATTGTAAACTCATCTGATAAAATCAAAGCAACATGGAGACTTATAAATAACGAAACTGGTAAATCTAAGTCACGAAAAAGAGAGATAAGGTTAAAAATTAATAATTTAATACTTACACACGATAAAGATATTGCCGATGCTTTTGATTCATTCTTTTCTGATATTCCTAAAGTTGTTACCCGGTCTCTAAACTCCTCACCTTCAATCGCGGTTAAATTATTAGAATCATCTGTAGATAGATGTACCGAGGTTTTTATATTTAGTCATGTAAACGCTAATTATATTGTGAAAACATTTAAGTCTATTAACATCAAAAATACTGAGGATCTTTGGGGTATTTCAACCAAAGTACTGAGTTCTATTATTAAGGAAGTTGCTCCATACTTGGCTTACATTTTCAATAGTTGTGTTGATGCAGGAGTTTTCCCTGATCTCATGAAATATAGTAAACTGGTTCCTCTTTATAAATCAGGTAGCCACACTGATCCGGCCAATTACAGGCCAATTTCAATACTTCCTGCAATGAGTAAAGTTTATGAAAAAATTATTCTCACACAGTTGTCCTCTCACTTCAACCTCAATAGGTTGTTACATAAAAATCAATTTGGCTTCACCAAGGGTAGATCGACAACTGATGCTGGTACAGTTCTATTAAAGCACATATTGGATGCATGGGATAAAGCGAAAAACGCTATTGGTGTATTTTGTGACCTTTCTAAAGCTTTTGATTGCGTTGATCATGGTACATTAATAAATAAACTAAGACATTATGGAATTCAAAACAAGGCACTGGACCTTATGCAATCATATTTATCTGATAGAGTCCAAAAAGTAGATATTGGTAAAGAAAGATCTAGGGGATCAAAAATCGATTTAGGTGTCCCACAAGGATCAATATTGGGTCCTTTTCTATTTTTAGTATATGTAAATGATCTCCCATTTCTAGCAAAAGATCTCTGTGATATAGTCTTATTTGCTGATGATACTTCATTGATTTTTAAAGTTGACAGAAATAAACATAATTATGACGATGTAAATAATTCTCTTTCACAAATACTAGATTGGTTCACCGCCAATAACCTCTTACTCAATGCTTCAAAAACCAAATGCATAAAATTCATGTTACCAAATGTAAGAGAGCTCCCAACTAAGATAATGCTAAAGGATGAGATTGTTCACCTTGTAGACTCAACTGTTTTCCTAGGGTTACATATTGATTCCTCTCTTCAATGGAGACCGCAAATTGATGCTCTCGCAAACAGACTTAGTTCAGCAGCGTATGCGGTTCGAACAATTAGATACATTACCGATGAAGATACAGCTAGGTTAGTTTACTTCAGTTACTTCCATAGTGTTATGTCTTATGGTATTTTGCTTTGGGGACAGGCAGCTGACATCCAGACTATCTTTGTTCTTCAGAAAAGGGCGGTACGCGCTATTTATAAATTAAATCCACGTGACTCGTTGAGGGAATTATTTAAAGAAATAAATATTTTAACAGTAATATCGCAATACATCTATGAAAATCTAATGTATACACACAAAAACAGAGATAACTTTATGAAAAGGTGTGATGTTCACAATAAAAATACAAGAAACAAGAACAAATTACACATCCCATCATATAGATTACGAAAGGTAGGGAAATCATATGTGGGCAATTGCGTAAGATTCTATAATAAGCTTCCATCTGAAGCAACTGAGCTCCCTATTCGTAAATTTAAACTGTACATAAAACGAAATCTTATCAAGAAAGCCTATTACTCCGTAGATGACTACGTAAATGATGTTAATGCTTGGCCGGATGTCGCCCAGTTCCATACAGACAATAGTATGTAAGACCAGTTAGACTTAGTTATCCTAAGATTGTATTAGTTGATAAGCGATGGACTTGCTAGTGGTTTCTTTTTCACTTCTTCCGCTAGTGGACAAAAAATTGAAGTGAATTAAAGTCAATTGCACCTTGTTTCTTGTTGATAGTAATAACTATTTATCAAGCTGTTTATATAGTAAAAATTTGACTTGTCTAAGTACTTATTTTGTAAGTCTAAAGAAATAAACGATTTGACTTTGACTTTGACTTTGACTTTCTGTTTAATGTTTCTTATAACAAAATTATATGGATTTGCATACTAAAAATTTGATCCTTGTAATATTATCGCTTACTTTATCAGCAACTTTTTAGATACCTACAGAGTCTACATTTCAACCCGGAAAAAGTGTTTTCCTGGTTGAAATTAAATCCAGCTCCTCCAATGCTGGCCCGCCTTATTCGATATCCATTATTCATACTAATATCCATAATCTATTAGCGGGCGAAGTTCCGCCTGTGACGCAGCAGGTTGCGGGTTCGATTCCCGCCTCGGGACAAATGTTTGTACGATCTGCAGATATTCTTTCAGGGTGTTCTTCAACAGAAGCTAGTATCCCATAAACAAATCGCTTCCTCGCAATAAATAACTAACTTAGTCGTTTTAGTCAGACCCCTTGTCAGGATAGTCTTTCGTTAAAATTTCACCTGTCCCCGGTCACTCAACATTAAGACCAGCCTGACCCTTGTTCCTCTAAGTACCTAGGTGAGATTCGAACCTGCGTCAAGATTATCATCGTGACGGGTGTCCTGTCGTATCCTCTTAATCTTACGCTATTTGTGACGGAATACAAGGAATATTGGTTGTCGGCAGTTCGTAAGGCTTTTGGGGTGTGTTATTTTATTTACGGATATCGAAATAAGTACGTAAGCTGAACATACACGTGTCGTTTTCCACGCGAACTGCTGTGGGTAGTTTTTTATTTTTTGGTGTATTTTTGCAGGATTGGCAGTGATGGATTTATTCAAATACAAACAACGGTTTCAAATTTTTTGTTTGGTTAGTATCGTGGAACAAAAAATGTTTGAATTCACTAAAATAATAGAATAGTTTTCAAAAAAAAATCTAATGATTAGAGAACATAATAGACAAGTATTTTACTTTTTTCGATTAAACAAAAATAATGAAGATATAGCCAGTTAAAGTTCCACGTTACGTCACACCTTGCGACACTTTTTAAAAAACTGTGACTACTCCCAAACTTTGTTACGCTCTATTTTTGACATTTTTTGATTGATTGACAAAAGGAAAAATATATCTTCTAATAATATTTTCGATGATATTTCTTATCCAGAGGGCCTAGACAATGTAGCAATCGATGTCGAAAGCGATAGTAGGTAAGTCCAAAAATGTATGGGTTTGACATATACCTTAGATATGTTACGTAATCTATTTCAAATTTTTCCCTACGAATCTTTCTATTGTTTTTGATTCGCTTCATAGCGAATGCTGGTTGGCTAGGCCCTCAGGACACTAGCGTCACTATGGCCATTACTCACTTAAGTTTGAGTACAATAAGTAAAGCCATGAATTATTGCTAAGAATCGCCTCTGTGAAAATGCTCGACTGCAAATTCAATTCAATACGTTTATTTTAGCTTCGATACATGAGTACATAATAAATTTCAGCCATATTTATAAGATAAAGAAAACACAATTAAATCAAAACAAGGAAACAAAAAAGATCTTAAACTAATAGAACATAATCATAAGCGCATGGCACTATGTGTGCGCGTCCAGTGCAAAAGTGCCTTAGAGTTTTTGTGAAAGTTTTCTCCTTAAAGGGGATTTTTCAAGGGAAAAAACCGGAATAACACGAAATCAGGTAGTTGTGCGAAAATTTCTGATGCAATCTTCCATTGTAACGCATTTTCAAAATCCTTTTACCATTTTGCGGAGGGCCACTCAAAAAAGTCTGAATTGCGAGATTTGCATAATTCTCTTACAATAGTCTAGCTGGTAATAAATCTTATTTCTACGCTTATTTCTGTCTAGACAAGACAGACTGATAGAGTCAGCTGGGCTGTGATTTATCTCTGAATTCAGAGTATGTGCTGAAAAATGCATTAAAGCGCATTTCTACCCTTTTCGCATAATGCGATTTGACATTTTCCTAACGTTGTAGGTAGTTACCACCGATGTCTGTAAACTGAAGAGTGTATGGCCAACCAAACAAACTGTTAACCAATCTGTAGACATGACTGACGTCAACCAATAGGGGCTTAGAGACAAATTTTTTTCGGATATCTTCAGAGTTGTTTCTAATCTTTCATTTTATTTATTTATTTTTTTGCTTTATTCGGAGAACAAACAGTTTTACACACTTTATGAATAAATTTACATCATCATCATCATCAGCCTATATTAGTCCACCCCTAATGAGCGCCATAGCGCATAGTCATCAGCTTGACGCATCCAGCATCTGGCTGCAGTCTTTCGCAGATCGTCATCCCACCTGGCCGGAGGGCGCCCTACACTACGTTTGCAGAGTCGAGGTCTCCACTCAAGAAATCGTTTACCCCATCGGTTATCGGTTCTTCGCGAGATATGGCCGGCCCACTACCACTTCTGAAGTGGTAGTGGGCCATTCTTTGAGCAATGTCGATAACTTTGGTTCTCTGTCGGATGTATTCGTTACGAATCCTATCCTTCAGAGAGACTCCGAGCATCGCTCTTTCCATAGCTCGCTGAGCAATTTTCAGCTGGTGGATCAACACTATCGTGAGTGTCCACGTCTCGACTCCGTAGTTCATGACGGGTAGGACGCACTGATTAAAAACTTTCATACTAACTTTTAAAAATTTTTATGTCCTCGCATTATTTGTTAACACCGCTTACGTACACACGGGTACACGCGGGTATAGTGCCGTCAATGCAACTAGACACTTTTTGCAGCTGACGTCATCGACACGCGTATCGACACGCGTATCGACACCTGCTACGTTAGAGGTTATAACTCCTTGGAACTGAACCCTAACTTCTTTATTCAAAATAGTCAGCTAATTCAAAACAGTTGCTATACAGTATTATTTCTCACCCTGACTAAAGTCATTAGAAGAAGACAGAGCGAGAATTAGCAATGCTTTTAGTTAGCACACCATTATGCATAAGCAGTCTGCTTATGAGTTATTGTGAATAAGGGGGAAGCTTTTGGTAAAGGCTCTGATTTTTTTATTAAATAGATAAACCACTACATAATTTAAAACAAAGTCTTCCCGCTGTCTGTCTGTTACGTATGCTTAGAAGTTTAAAACTACGTAACGGTTTTTAATGCGTCTTTTTTTTGTTTTTAGATGGAATGATTGAATGAGAAGGTTAATATGTATGTATAATACATCACTCTATGCGAAGCCAGCCGGGTCGCTATTATTATGGTCACTTTCTGTCATGCTGTGGTTTCGGCTTAGAATTTGCAATACCTTAACTCTTCCTGCGGGTGTCGTTAGGGGCGACTAAGGGATATCCACCGGAGGCGGACAGCAGCGCCTTGAGCAGAACAATTCTACCACTAAACATCGATCCCTAACCCGCATGCTACACCTAGATGGTCGAAGAGTGGCCCCACAATTTTTTAAACATTTGCGTCCAATGTCGTCCAATGCACCGAAATCGGAATTTAGTGCTTTGTATTGATTTCTATGGTACAGTGTTTAATAGATCGGTATATCTGCCAAAACCGATGCCAAAGACCGGATAAGGTGCCGATAACGTAATCTTTAAACATATATATTGGTATAATAATAATATACATACAATATTATGTACATTTCATTGTAGGTACATTACCGATGCAAAATCCGAAAGCATTTGACGCAACTTATGCCTGCATCTAGTCTGAAACTCACTATGCACTGCATAGATGCAGGCAGTTAGTAGAAAAACACTGCAAGTAACGAATTAGAAGTCGGTTTTATAGTTTTTTAAAACAAATAAAACATGTATCTATCAATCAACCAACCCGGTTTGGAAGTGGTCTAGGTTCAATGTCCACCAAAATAACTCAATCACCTTTGTTAAACCCGGTTTCCACAGCGAGTAGAGCGGGCCATTACTGACTATTAAGGACTCCGTTCAACCTGCAAGAGCAAACTGTAGACATCCCAACGAATAGTCAAGCGGAAATAATAAATAAATAAATAATGTGTGACAAATCACACAGCATTAGCTAGCCCCAAGCTAAGCAGAGCTTGTGTTATGGGTACTAGACAACTGATATACATATTACACTACATAGATATTTTTTTATTATACATAGTATACACCCAGATCACCCTGAACATATCTGCAGATCGTACAAACCTTTGTCCCGAGGCGGGGATGGAACCCGAAACTTCCTGCGTCGCAAGCGGACCTTCGCCCACCGCGCAACATAGGTCTTTAAAAAACAAGTCAAAAAGTCGGAAAGGAGAGCAGAAAGCGTTAAGATAATTCCTTCATTTCTCTCATTTTCCTTTTGCAATCAAAATCTATTGATTTTGATTGCAATAATAATAGCTAAAAGCTTGTTTGTGGAAATGTAAACCATCATTTAAAACATTCGGTTTCATTTATTTCCAACCGGCATTTACTTTTATTGTTTCACCAGAAATTATTATGCTGATTTAATCAAAATTTATTAAATGTTAACACAATTTTATTACAAACATTGATTGTAACAAGTTGACTAATTAATGCAAACCGCTCTGTAAAACTACATAGTTATGTTAAAATATTACAAATTACAATTTCATTTATAACGGTACTTAATCAAGTAAAGTAATTATAATTTATGACAAGGTATAGCAAAAGCCACTTATATTCTTTTATTAAAATACCATCAGGCTTAATTTAATTAAATCTCCTAAACATATTCAATCGTTTCCATTGACAGCTAGTATATCAAATCAAATGGCATTAATAATGAAAAAACTTATGTGAGCCAATCGGCATTAACTATGAAGCAAATCGAAAACAATTGAAAGATTCGTAGGGAAAAATTTGAAACAGATCACGTGACATAACGAAGGTATATGTCAAACCTATACATTTATTGACTTTTCTACTATCGCTTTCGACATCCATTGTCACATTGCCTTGGCCCTCTGTAGGCCCTATTCTGCTAAACTTATCGTTTCACTTTGACGATAACAATGATATTGTCATAAAATCGACCAGCTGTGGACCAGATACAGGCTGTTTTGGTAGTGGTGTGTTAATGTTAAAGTGATTGTTTAAAAGGATTAGGCTTTATAGACTTCCATCAATAAATCAGGCCAATCAGTTTTGTACACTTCCTACTGATATTACAAGATAAGGGTGTCCATTGATTTTTTGAAGGAGCAGGATTTACTCACGGAAGAAACCATACTCGTACATAAAAAGTACAGATAAAACTTGTGTATCTACCGACTCTAACATGGTTCGTAGTTGTACCGCTTACATTCTTAATGTAATACGTAATCCTTTGCAAAAGCAAGACGTAGGGCAAGGCCACGGTAAGACTTAAAACCTTTTCAAGGGATTCGAGGATGGACATGCTATTGTTTTAATTCCAACCCGCCCTATTTCCCTGCCGTCCGATGGATGGCGACATTACGGTGAGTTACCGACTTCCGGATCCGGTCATACGTCATAATAACCACGGAACTTGAAGACAAGTAGGCATTAGGAGATAATACGATAACTTCGAATATTAGCCCTAATTTAGGGGAAAAGGGCAAAAAATAGGGGAAATTGGGAAAAATTGCGAAAAATAAACCTTTTTTTCTGAGACAAATGACGCTATTAAGCTCTAACAGAGGTCTTATCATAGCTATCTGTTTTATTGCGTTAGTGGGCGTTGGAAAAATTGAATTGGAAAAGGGGAAAAATCGCAAATAACGGCAAGAATTCCAATCCTCTTGGCTACCGTTTATTTAGATTGTAGGTAGGTCAACTGCTGAAAACTCCTCTTTCAAACAAAGCCAGTTTAAGCCTTTATCTACACGCACAGCGGCTCGGCTTAGTCGTAGATCGCAGAGAAGGTGTTAAAAATATCAAATCAAATCAAATCCTTTATTTGCAAGAATGCAAAAATATAATTCAATGTCAGATCTTATACATAACTATTTTAGGAATTATATTCAGCCTGCAAATAATTTGCGAGTCATATTAATATTACTCTATTACACATTTATGTTTCAATTTAAATTTCTAGATATTCGTTCACAGTATAAAATCATGTTTTAAGTAGCCATCCTTTTTCTTAGTTCTTCCGGGAATTTATTGTAGATAGTTATGCACATGTTATAAACATTTCCTTTATAAATATCTTTTCATCCCACCATCTCGGAAAGAGTATTTTTAATCTTCAATATCTGAGCGGAAAAGCCGTTTTTATTCTCTAGAGGATAAAGTAAATTGAATTTAGAACATCGTGTGCACTAAGTTTGTGAATTAAAAAAACATTAAACCTATTTACTGCCTATACTTCTATGGTGCCGAATATATCATACAACTTTTTTTAAATTTGTTAAAAACTCAAACTCGGAACCTTCTTGGTGTTTTTTTTTTCAATTTGCTTTGTACGCGGTTCTTTACGCGGCATTTTTTCACGTCATTGATAAACCTTATATTAAAAACAAGAAACTCGAAAACAAGTGAAAAACTAAAATGAGTGATTCTAGCGACGAGGAAGTTTGTTTGACGCCAACAGAATTGACTGAAACTGTTAATAATGCGCAAATGAGCTTTCTCCCTCAACAATCACGCGAGAAGTATTTAAAACAGTACGATATGTTCAACACGTGGCGACTAGCAAAACGAGCCAAAACTTTCTCAGAAAACGTTTTGCTGGCATATTTTATAGAATTATCCGAGAACAAGAAAGCAAGCACTCTATTGAGTACGTATTCGATGCTAAAAGCAACAATAAAGATGAAAAAAGACATACATATCGATACCTATCCTGAATTAGTGGCATTTTTAAAAAAAACTTCATCTGGTCATCAACCAAAAAAATCTAAGGTTTTCACAGTATCTGATATTGAAAAGTTTCTTAACGAATTACACAATAAACACCCGATTCCGTATATTTGGCGGCAAAAGTAAGTCAGTTGCATATTCAGTATCAACTTAAGTATTTTAATCAAAATTAAATAGTATACTTAGTAGATGTTGATAGGCATAATTATGCGTTCATATCAATTTTATTCACTTATCTACTACAATACTCTTTACGTTACAGGTTGTTCTTATTATTGGAATAAACGGAGCATGTCGAACTAATGAACTAACACAACTAAATGTCAAAAACATTGAGAAACATTCAGATGACTTACTATTAATTAATTTACCTAATACAAAGACAAAAAGAGGCCGCAACTTCGTCATTCGCAAGGAATTCGTAACGATTGTTGAGAAATATCAAGCCTTACGCCCGCCTAACACTCCAATCAATCGATTTTTTCTACAGTATCGCAATGGAAAGTGTGCTATGGTACTAATAAAGCCTATGGGTACTAATAAAATTGGCAGTATCCCACGAGAAATAGCAACATTTCTTGAACTTCCAGAACCCCTGTTGTACACGGGTCATTGTTTCCGACGAACTTCAGCCACACTTTTGGCTGATTCCGGAGCTGATTTCCTGTCCCTTAAGCGCCACGGAGGCTGGAAGTCCAATGCAGTTGTAGAGGGATACATAGAGGATTACATCCAAAATAAGTCTAAAATATGTGAAGGCATCGTAGGAGCCATTACACTGAAAGAGCCTCAATCGGATCCTTGGACTGGCCCTTCTACATCAAAAATAAGCCGTTATGAAACACCTAACCATCTCCCTCTCTCTCCAACATTCACGCCAAGGGAATCCGATGAATCGGTACAACTATTAAGTATGACAGATAGTTTACCGAAAAACAGTACACAAGTGACCAACACCAATATTACAGTGCCAAACAAAAATATTACACTCAATTTAAATAACTGTAGCAACGTTACTTTAAAATTTTCTTAATTATACCTTAGTATTATTTTGTTATAATTTAAAGATTATTCTGTAATACTTACCTGTCATAATGTAGTAATTAATACCTAAACTGAAATAAAAGTGTACCTATCTTGTGATTGTTAACGTTTTTTTTTTTGCATTTAGTCATTTCCTCGCTGAGGTGGAATGAAAAGTTACGTGTTGCACTCGAGTGCAAAGATTTTTCACCTTGTGCTCTTTTGATTCCCTCGCTAACGCTCAGGATTCTAATTTTGTTAAATAAGTAATTTTAGAATCCTTCGCTTGCTCGGTCATCAAAATTGAAGGTTAAAAAGCAACTTTGCACTCTTGTATAACAAATAACTATTATGGCACTGGTGTTTATAAAATAAATTTTTAAACAAAGACCTTTTTTTGCTGAGTTATTCCATCGTTACGTTTTTAAACAGAAGGAAGCTACAGCGCTTTCTTCGTTTCGATAGTCAAATCTTATAATATCCACGAATTGATTAGAGGGACTGATTCTCACACCACGATTATCACGGTCAGTGGAAAATACCTACCCTTAATAGGTGTCAAAAAGGCGCCAGGTAGATGAAAGACATAGGTGCTTATTAAGGGGAGTCCTGCGTCAAGCAGTGGACTAATATAGGCTGTTGATGTATCCATAATAGGTTGGTGAACTGGTAATTCCAAACACAGGCATATATTACCCATTCATAGAAACTACTGGAACAAAACTCGTTGAACTAAACTGATAAACATAGCTGGTTAAACGCTTGAAACTAAAGTAGGCCGTCGGGTGCCCTGGTTGGTAGGGGTAATGGTGTAGAAACCGATGCGATTCTCGTTTGAATCGGTACATTAGTATAGACCGAGTAAGTACATAATTTTTACAAAAGGCTTTGTGTGCGACGAAACGACAGAAGTAAAAACCTAAAAGACTTGGTCCCACCAATACGAAATATATTGTTCTCTGAATTTTAAACTTTATACATTGAGTACCAAGCAATCCCAAGCGGCTTCTTTTGAAATCTACAGTATAAAATTATTTCGTTCCTATTGAATGCCTCAAGTTTTTGGAAGGCACAGCTTACGCAAAAAGCCTAAGACCAAATTAATTTCCGTTTACTTACCCATGTACTTAACTTTTAATCACAAGGATTTTATAATAGAAGGGTGTTTAGCAATAGTAATAACAAATGAATTTGCGATGCAATCAAAATTGGTACCACGGCCATGCCACATGGAGAATGACCTACTTGGGCCGAGCATTTTCGATTCAGAATTCGTGACGAATCATTATTTTCTAGTAACGAGAAAAGTGCACCTTAAATTGAGAAACAAAGATGCTAAAGGCTTTAACTGTAGTAGGCCGTCGAATGCCCTGATTTCTGGGGGTAATGGTGTAGAAACCGATGCAATTCTCGTTCTGTTGGATGTAGCCGATGAATTGGTACACAGTTGGGTTGTGTTAGATTAGAAAACGAAGGATAATAAATAATGCTGGACAATTCAAACAGCATTATCTAGACCCAAACTAAGCACAGCTTGTGTTATGGATACTAGATAACTGATATACATACATAATACTCGTACACTACAAAGATAGATATTTTTTATTATACAAAGAAAACATCCAGAACGCCCAGAACAAATATCTGCAGATCGTACACATATTTGAATATGAACTGGAAGCCTATTTTAAATTATTATAATGCTTTATTTATAACCTTAAAATTAAATAGATTTTACATATACACATAGAGAACAGCTATGGAACTGACGGCCTAATCGCTTAAAGCGATTTTTTTCCAGGCAACCAAAACGATGTGTGTTTCGCTTCGTTTTTTGTACAAATTGTTACTCAAATTCGGTGTACAGGTCGAAACAAAACATGCAATTGCGTATTTGAAGAATTAAAATGGGGCCCAACTTATTTATTTTATGTAGGTACTTTACTAGCACTAGCTTTTTTTTTGTCCCCTTTTCCTGCAGTGGATACGTTCATATAGCAATCTTGCTTGTCTGCATGAGATTCTATATGCTTTGAAAATTGTCCCGCGTCCGAGGCTCTTGTAGGAGTTTACATCCCATAACTTTTAAGAAAATACTGTCCCAAAAATTTTCGACTTCGAAGAGACTCGAAATGCCTCCTCCTCTCAGTACAGGGATGTCATAACCACTACGCCACGAAGTCCCAGAGAATTTGATTACTTAGAAATAACCTATATTTACCAAAAAAATCCCTTATCTTATCTTTATAGGTAATTTTAAAATAGAAAAGCCAACATGTCACTATCGACCAAACTAAGCTCTGTTCTTCTTCATACATTTCAAAGTTTCCTTATAACGTAGCTGTGTGGCGCTGGCTAAGAATTTGCACCACCCAACTCTTCCCGTGGGTGTCGTCAGAGGCGACTAAGGGATATCTACCGAGGGGCGGGTAACAGCGCCCCCCGCAGAACAATTATACCACCAAACCGCGATCCTCAACCCGCATGCCCAGCGTGGGGATTATGGGCATTACCCTCCATGAGATAAACGCCAACAAGGCGCTTATCAGGGGGAGGCCTGCGTCCAGCAGTGGACCAATACAGGCTGTTGAGGGTGAGGTTGAGGTACGCTGGTAGTCAGTCAACGCTGATAACTTAAAGGAGTTGAATATAAAACAGGTCTTAGGTAAAATAATATTAAAGAATAATCTTTTTTTTTTTATTGCTGATGGATTAGCGTTTGGCTACCAACTCAATTTAAGAAAGCGAAGAAATAACCTAAGAGGGAGCACGCAGTTTTGAAGCAGGAACTTATTTACCCTACATTTGAAGACTAGATTGAATTGAATCTAGTCCTGATCAAACAATACAATGTTATCTTATCCATCCCCTAAAATATCTATAATTTCGCAGAACCGTTACGACACAGGCTGTAAGTGGGAATCTCGAATTTTAGTGTGAGTAGCATTCTGAATGGTATCATTTCCGCCCCACACGCTCAAAGAATACTAATTTCACGGGGTAAAGTCGCTGCAAACGGACCACAAGGACTCTACTCATCCATCCACACATCCACAGCCTGTATCGGTCCACTGCAGGACGCAGGCCTCCCCCTGATAAACGCCTTATTGGCGTTTACCTCATGGGGGGGTAGTGCCCATAATCCCCACGCTGGGCATGCGGGTTGGGGATCGCAGTTTGGTGGAAGATTGGTTCTGCAGGGGGCGCTGCTGCCCGCCCCCCAGAAGATATCCCTTAGTCGCCTCTTACGACACCCACGAGAAGAATTGGGGTGATGCAAATTCTATGCCGCCGGCACCACATGGCATTTAGGACTCTACTCGCCTGAGATAAATTGGATCTATGTATCGTACAACTCACTAAGTACCTACTTTATTTTTTAATGCATCAAAATTTTTATCCATGTAGTTCAATATTATCTTG
The DNA here is from genome assembly GCA_955876795.1 of Eupithecia tripunctaria. Classification (NCBI taxonomy): domain Eukaryota; kingdom Metazoa; phylum Arthropoda; class Insecta; order Lepidoptera; family Geometridae; genus Eupithecia; species Eupithecia tripunctaria. The sequence continues at coordinate 7,706,753 of OY041622.1, forward strand.
TTTAGTTTAGCTTAGCACATCTTAATAGTATTCCTGCATTATGTTTTTTCCATCATAATTTTTTTGAAAGTTCTTCTACATATGTAGTCTATTAAAGACAAAAGCTTGTTAATTAATAAGAGAAACCTTGGGTCCTGTAATACAGTTAAGGCTAGTTCGGGATCCTGTGGACTAAATAATATATTGTAAACATTTTATTGTGTCAGAACTAAACGATTTATATATGTATTTGGCCCGCAGGGCATTGTTGGCTACAGCAACCCGACGACGACTTGTAGAGAAATAAATAATAGTAGACAGTAGGGCGTTTTTTCTCAAAAAATAGTTCAAAAACACTAAAAAGCTTTTAGTTTAATACTAATGTCATAGAACCTGCAAACTGCACAGGTTGACATGACACTCTATCACAACCTTTGTTCTTTACCGCAATATCCCCGCTATCGATTGAAGTCCAAGGTAAAAAGAGTTTTTTTTCTTTTTGGATAACGCCAGTGTGTAGACCATTACAAAACCATCAGACATAGGTGGTAGCTATGCGAGATGAACGTGCTTAATTGAAAAAGAAAATCTAAGACCTCCCTTCCTCTAGGATCCCCCAGCTTATTCCCCGGATGATGGCGAAGTCACGAGTTCACCGGGATTAGATACAAAAATAATCAGGTTTAGATGGTGTCACACAAACCTGGTGAGTGCTAAAGCGGCTTGGGTTTAGCGTGCCGCATCCAACATAAATGCTTAATCACAGCCAAAACTAGGTGCCTACAACTAATTAGGTACAGCCATTGAATAATTAAAAAGGGAAGATAGGTTACGTTCTCCCAGCGCTTACTCAAAAATTGGCATGTGTTACATTGCAAACACATACGCTCAGTTATATTTCCAGTCCTGTGCAATACAAAGAAGAACAAAGACGGAAAGACGTATCTAAGACCGAAGTGAGACCGAGACAACAATATTTCACGCAAATCACGACCGCCTGTGCCGCCGGTCAGACGGTGACGGAGACGGAGCACACAATTTTACACAACATGAGGTTGCCATTTTCGAGAAACTAGAAACGTTTTACATTAACAAATGTAGCGTCCGTCAGCGTAAATAAATAGCCGGTTTGCGCAATCCCTTCTCACAGCACAGAATAAGTAAAAGTTTTTACTGGATTTGAAGCTCGGTCAGTAATTTGGCTTCTGTTATAAGTAGGACCTCCCTAAAATCCTAAAGTTTTCCAAACAGGAAAGTATTGGTGCACGTATCGAACGTGCAGTTTTATCAAGCTGACGACTTGCTGTGGGGACGATATGCTTCCTGGTCTTTCTATCTCGAGGCATTGCAATTACAGGGCTAATTGCTTCGAGGAACATTTTTCATTGACCACCAAATTTATCTACTATAGGCTAGAAAAAAGGAAGACATACAACCTCAAATGGTGAGCTTTTTTTCATAAGTTAGAAAAGATAATGAACCTTCAAAAAACACTTTTAAAAACGACAACGATTTTACCTACTTTAAAACAAAAAAAAATATTTTTAACAGAAAGTCATCAAACTTGATCTCTAGATCAAAAAACATATGATTTAATTTTAGAATTTTAGGTAGCTTCTAACTTAAAAGTATCGAATTACAAAATAAAGAATATAAATCTGAATACACAAAAAATTGTAGGTACGTGTTCAAACTTAATATTTTAAACCAATCAAAATCACTTTTCGCATAGGTTATCCGTCTTTTTACCCCTGGGGCCACACCGCAGAGGCTGGGCAGTGAATGTGTTAAACATAAACACTCGTTGGTACGCGTCAGAAATAGAGACATCACACTAATATTATAAATGCCAAAGTTTGTATGGTTATATGAATGGATGGATGAATGTTTTTTACCTCTTCACGCAAAAACTACTGAACGGATCGGGCTCGAATTTTGCATACAGGTAATCCTAATTCTAGAATCAAACATAAACTTTTTATCCCATAAATCAGTTCCCGTGTGATATAAATCACCTTTCAACGTTTCCATATGATCAACGCATGCGAAGTCGCGGGGTGCCGCTAGTTTTATTATAAAAGGAAGAATGATATTACGAAAGATCTAAGGAAATAAACTTAAACCATAACACGAGGAAAATCAAAATGTGCTACACAATTATTAACTTTAAAGACTAAGCGGTAAGCTTCATCAAGTATGCAAGCTTTCTATGTAGCTTATTAGGACCAATTTCTAGTTCTAGCACAAACAACATAGTTTACAGTCTAATGAAGCTCGGGAACAGCATAGGTTTGTATCTTATTGAGAACATTTGCGCGGAAACTTTAGCTAGATTAAGCATTTAGTTAATAGGGACCTTCTTGCGCTTAAGTTTATTTTTCCATGGCTCAAAAGACATACATATAAAAAGTTCTCACTGATTGCAAAGTGATACCAACCAGCGGCAATCTAACGAAGTTTTATAACGAGGTTTTTTTTATTTCTAACTGTAGGTATGCTGTTTACTAAAATGTTGTGTTACTTTATTTTGGCGCTTGGGGCCCGGTCACATTTCCATGGAAAATAACGCACACTTTGTAGTAAATCACATCAAATTTTTCGCACTACAAGAAAAAATATTATTACTTTTGTCTTGTGGTGCGAAAAATTTGGTGCGAAACAACGCTACAGCAATAGTATGGCAGGATACACTCGGCATTCAGATCTGCAGTCGTGTCACGTTAAAAATAGGACTGAAAATACCTGCTGTCCCTACAATTGGGTTATTCCAGTTTTCCCCCTTGACAAAGCCCCCTTAAGAAGGCTATGAACCTCTCCCAAATCTCAGCGGCCGGCCCGTGCAGATTTGTTGTTGTTTCACGTAGAATCGCATTGTGTTGGCCATTCGGCGGCGTTCGCCTTATTTCGGAATTAAAAAAAAACCTCAGTACTTAACAGTTTAATAAATTTTATTTTGTACAGCAATGTCAAAATAAACGGAATTGAACAAAATTTACACTAAACAACGTATGAAATAACACCTAATATGGAAAACAATAGTATTGGATAAAAGATGATGTTATCGAGGCAGTTTCAGTCCCATACTTTATCAATGCGACAAGTCTTTTTCAAAGAAGAAATAGATTCTTTCCCAGTAATAAGGAACCTAAAATTTCACTTTACTAAAAATATTTGTCCATAATAGGTACCTTCTTGAACCAAAGAGTTCCCCTTCCGTAAAAAAAACTTTAAAATCTTCAGTTTTCCTGAACCGGGCTTATTTATAAGCTTGTTATACACCCCGAAATAAATCGTCCAAAGAAAAGATCGGGTCGTAGATCCCCTCGGTAAAGCACCTTAATTATTAAAATAAATTGATTTCATTAGGGTTCAGCCCAGTTCAACCCCATTTGGAATTAAGTTAATCAATGGTTTCTTAAGGCTTAAGCTTGAAAATAAGCTTTCTTTTGAAGGTTTTTTTATAAATTTAATATTATTTTGATAATACCTAATATTTTCTAATGTGATTTTTAAAAAAATCCTAATCTACTTATGAAGCCGAAAAAGGTGTTTGAAGATTTTGTTATGGAGATTCAAAATCGCCGCACACAATAAAAGTTACACTTAAATTTTATTTGGAAAGAAGTCACTTTTACAAATAAAATACGGCCTGTAACAATGTTCTAAGGCATCAGTTTACTGAGATATTTTCAGATTAACATACCCAATTTCTTTAATTTTTCAATATTCCCACATAGAGCTACACGACGCACAGTTCGGGTTTCAACGCGGACTATCTACTGAGAGCGCAATATTATCACTCAAGCATACTGTCCAATATTACACAAGCCGCAGGACGCCGGTGTACGCCTGTTTCCTCGACCTCTCCAAGGCATTTGACTTAGTTTCATATGATGTGCTGTGGGGGAAGTTGAGGGACAGGAGGGTGCCGCCGGACCTGTTGAATATGTTTCGTTTCTGGTACGGACACCAGAGCAACGTCACTAAGTGGTCGAATGCTCTCTCCGACGCATATAGGTTGGAGTGCGGGGTAAGACAGGGGGGGGTAAGCTCGACCTCGCTTTTCAACCTATATGTAAACGATCTAATTGTTGAGCTCAGCGGCATGCGTGTCGGCTGTCGTGTGGATGGTATTTGCATAAACAACATCAGCTACGCGGACGACATGGTGCTGCTGGGGACAACAGCGAGATCTGTCGAGGAGATGCTGAGGGTCTGTGCGGACTATGCTGCATCTCACGGCCTCTGCTACAACATTAGAAAGTGTGAATACGTTGTCTTTAAGGCCGCCGGCAATAAACTAGAAGAATTTCCTAAAATAACCCTAAATGGCATGAACATTAAAAAAGTAACTTCTTTCAAATATCTCGGACATTTTACTGCCGACGACCTTAAGGACAACGCGGACATTGAACGAGAGCGTAGGGCTCTAGCGGTAAGAGGTAATATGTTGATCCGTAGGTTCTCCCGGTGTACTGAAGAAGTAAAACTAACACTGTTTAAATCTTACTGTCAAAACTTCTACACCGGGAGCCTATGGGTAAGCTACACCAAACGACCGCTGGAGACCCTACGTGTACAATATAATAACATCTTTAGGATGATGTTGGGACTGCCTCGTTTCTGCAGTGCATCAGGGATGTTTGCTGAGTACCAAACAGATGGGTTTGCTGCCATTCTTCGGAAAAAGACGGCATCCCTGATGCGCAGAGTGCGGGATAGCCCCAACAGCATCCTACAAACTGTAGCTGACAGAACGACTGCGCCGATATGGCAGAGCTTTATACAAAAAGTGATTAGTTGATTTGATTTTAATTTAATTTATATTTGACCCTAAATATTGTAATTTAATGTGTTTTTAATTTAATTTCACGGTTCGTATTTAATTCGATTTGATTATTATGTAATTTGATTTATTGTTATTTAATATGTTTTAATTTAATCACATGGTAGTTATTTATTCCAATCCCATTATATGTAATTTAATTTAATGTTATATGATTTAATCTAATGTTGTATAAATTTAATTTAAATGAAATTGAATGTGAATTTTATTATATTTTATAAATAACTTTAGTCACTAACATTTAAATATAAGAAACTGTACTAACAAACTATGGACTTATTTATCTGAAATAAAAAAGAATTAAATTAAAAAATTAAATTAATATTACTGTTTTACTTTAAAAATAATAACGTATTAGTCAACGTTAGGGTCGAAATCTTCAAACATTTTATGATTAAACTAAACAGTTTCCAACTTTGATATTTAATCCTGCCGAAAACCAATCTTCTATTGCCTTATAAAACTTTGATCTTCAACAAACTGACCCGAATACCGGCTATTTATATACCTCTTAGGAAGTAGGATACCTGCCTAAATTAGTTTAAGAAAAATACAGGCAGAACATACAAATTACTACTAGTGTTTTCATTTCCATAATGTACCTGAAAAGAGTTGTCGCCAGAAATACCAGAATGCTGGCAGCATTGCTACGTTGCAATGCTGCCAGTACTCTAATATAATGCAGTTTGTTGAAGATAAAAGTTTCAAACATTCGTAACCACCACATTTATAAATAACAGGAAAACTTTCGCGCCACTTTAAACCACTCGACAAAGCCTTCAAAGAGTATAAAAACTATTTCAGAAGAAACACCGGGTGAAAAATTTTAGTTATCTTAAAGAAACGGTACGATTTTTCTTTAAAATAAATTCTCGGTTCAATCTTTCGAGTCGTCTTGAATTTAAAATCAATGGGCCATTGTTTCAATGGTATACCTATGCTTCCGAAGTATAATAATTCTTTCTGGATTTATGGTCGAATTTTAGAATGCTGAAGAATGCATATCATAGTTCCTGTGTGGATTCCTTGATAAAATATAGCCTATGTCACTCATTAAAAACAATTTATTTTTAAATCGGTCTAGTAGTTTCGGATCCTATTCAATACAAACATACAAACAAACAATCAAATCTTTTCTCTTTATAATATTAGTAGGTATAGTTATAACAGGTTTACAAGTTAACAACTAACAAGCTAAAGGTTTCTTCGTAGTTTCTTAACATTATCCTACATACCGAAGCGATCGAAATCAAAAATACCACTTTATTTCCGTGTCAGTGTATTTTTTGATATGATTTGACCTTTTCTAATTGTACATTTATTGTATTTATGGAAATAAAGCATTTTTTGAGTTTGAGTTTGAAACCAAATGTACGTCAGTACCTGCCGACTAGTGTTATGACGTACATATTGCTTTTCGAAAACTGCCAGTATCTTTTTAGACGCTCTCATATCTAGCTTATTGCAGGTCTACAGTCGTGAGTGGCCTACTGCCAAAATTTTCATAACATGAAAATTGCAATCAAGTAGTGACTGGTTCAAAAGTTAGCTATTCAATTACTCTAGCAAAAATGGAGTTGGGGTTTTGGTATTGAGACACAGAAGAAATTACAGTAATTGAGGGACGAATGTCCTTTTGAGGCCTCAATGCCTTTACCCTAAAAGTTGACTTGCTTCGACAGACACCACTACTAGCAGCTTATTTCTGACACAATAATATCTTTTTTTTAACACAATAATACATAGCACAGCTATACCACAACCTACCTATATACCTACTATTCTACTAATCCTACTGATATTGTAAGCGCGAAAGTTTGTAAACATGTATGTGTGGTAAGGTGTATGTATGTTTGTTGCTCTTTCACGCAAAAACTACTGACCGGATCGGGCTGAAATTTTGCATACAGGTAGTTCTAGGCCTGGAATAACACATAAGCTACTTTTTATCCCATAAAAACACCCCAGTTCCCGTGGGATAAGGCGTGAAAAGCCGCGGGGCGCAGCCAGTAGGTACATAATGTAGTTTACACAACGCTCTCCCCGATGTTGACTTGTTTGCTGAGAATCCTTTTTTTATATTTTGTGAACGTCTTTAATCACAATCACCTGTTTTTGTATTATTTCATTTATTGTATTGGCATTCTGTAAGTGTATTAAATATTTTTTGTATTTTTGATGGTTCTACATTCCCGTGTAAATTATATAAATAGGCGGGCTTAAATCAGAAAAAGAGTTTTTTCAAGCAGTGATGGAACAGCTAGAGAATGTAAATGAATCGAACGTATGTCATATTGGCAATTACACTATACCCTATTCAAAGAAGTATCTATTTTTGGCATATTGCACCATTACGGTTTTCTCTAATTGTTGTTTTCAAATACATAATGAAGTATTTGATAAATAAAGTTTCTTTTAACAGATAGAGATTAAATACCTTAAAGTGTATTAAAATTTGAAATTCACTTGTCAACAATTAGAGAAATTCATAGCGGTGCATTATGTTAAAAAAGATACGTCTATGGATAGGGTATAATAGTTTTTTATAAATGTTGTCTAAAAAAGCGAAAAATCTTCAATGTGAACTATTTCGTTTTCTGACTTTTGTGTGAAAATAGCTCTCACTAGCAACCTTAACCCTTCCACGATCTCATACGTCATTCTGGTATTCAGCTTAATAAATTATGTTACTTCGTACACTACACCAATATTAGATTACTAACCCTCTACCCAGATGGGGGATATTTATTTCGAGCCTTTGGGAAATCCTTAGGTGAGATTGTAAATGCCTTCTCGAAAATTAAATGGAAAAGTATTATTCTTTTATCAGTAAATTTTCAATTTATTCATAGAATTGTTATGAGCCTCTGTCAAAGCATGATGCCATGACGCGTGAAAAAGGGCTGGTATCTGGCGCTGCACATCAGCATTACCATACAGCGAGCGGGGCAATGCAGCGTTTTCGTGACGCCTCAGATTGGTATTGACATGGATTGAGCTACCACTAGACTGTTTGCAAAAGTCAATAGTTTTTTGTTTCAATTATAAATTGCTCTTACTTGTTTCTATGCTTATTATATTTAATTTTGTTAATTTACTACCAAGTTTAATAAATTATCTCTTATATAAACAAGAATTTTGACTAAGCATGAAGTGGTGGAAGACAATTTGTGTGGTTGAACAGTTTTCCTCGAGCTTTTAAGATTTATTTTGTAAATATTATTACACATAATTTTTATTTTGTTACTATTTTCATGAATAAATTTATGTAGTAAGAATTAGTCGCCGTAGAACAAATCTTTCACCAAACTGCGATCCCCAACCCGCATGCCCAGCGTGGGGATTATAGGCATTACCCCCCCATGAGTTAAACGCCAATAAGGCGTTTATCAGGGGGAGGCCTGCGTCCAGCAGTGGACCGATACAGGCTGTGGATGTGGATGTGTGGATGAATTAGTCGCCTAGTACCTATAGGTACACTGAAAGCCAATAAATAGTTGATGACCTAATTATTATATTTCTTTCATACACTGATTAGGTAAGTCTTTGGATCCGTTATTTTAAGGGGTTAGTATCATCTCGTCTAAAAAAGCAACTGGTCTAAGTACAAACTGGTCTAAAGCACAGCTGGTCTAATTAGCAAGTGGTCTACAATGCAGCTGGTCTAATTAGCAAGTGGTCTACAATGCAGCTGGTCTAATTAGCAAGTGATCTAAAATGTAGCTGGTCTAAGTACAAACTGGTCTAAAGCACAGCTGGTCTACTTAGCAAGTGGTCTGAAATGAACAAGGTCAATTGGTCATATCTATCAAAAATTTAATTTGTGATATTATTTTTATTGCGGACCGATTGCCGATTTGCCTGCAATCGGAGATAATAATTATGCAAACTCCTTAACATCGGAAACATACTGGCCACTTTAGATTATACTAGATATGCTCGGGTATGCGCCTTAATAAGGAGCACTTTTAGTTGTTTTATATTCTACCATATTTGTTTTCATTTTTGTTTCTTTACTTAATAAGTACGTTATGTTGATAGGTCAGTAAACTCGTGCTAAAATAGAAATATAAGTAGATACTTAAATATAAGTTCAAGTTTTGTTATTGTTATTAAATGAACTGCATTTATGTTCTTTGAGAAATAAGAATACATGTGTCAGTAGGAGTTTATTTTATGTTGAAAAAGCAGCGTATTAAAAGTCTGAGGTAGCTAGTTTTTTATATATTAGGTCCTTACATATGAAATTGGCGTTTTGTATGGGAGGAACAAAAAGTCGAATATTTTTTAATATAATATATTTAATTAATCAAAGTATGAACCATTATTTTCTATGCACTTTTGCCATCTTATAGGTAGTTCATTGATCCCTTTACTAAAAAAACCAGTCGGACGGGAATCAATAAAATCTTTGAAGGCGATTTGGACTGCCCCATCGGAGTTGAATTTTTTCCCTTGCAAGAAGTTATCCAAATTTCGAAAAAAATGGTAATCTGTTGGAGCAAGGTCCGGGGAGTACGGAGGATGTCTTAGACTTTCCAATTGAAGCTCTTCTAATTTAGTAGCCGTCTGTTGCGCAGTGTGTGGTCTAGCGTTGTCGTGAAGCAGCAGTGGCGTGGAGCGATTGACCAGCCTAGGTTGTTTAGCCGCTAGCTTTTCCATCATGGTTTGCAATTGCTGGCAATAGACATCAGCCGTAATAGTCTGGCCAGATTTGAGAAAACTGTAATGAACAATACCGGCACTAGTCCACCAAACGCTTACAAGTAACTTTTTTGGGGTTATTTTTAGCTTGGGGCAGGATTTGGCTGGCTGGCCAGGATCCAACCATTGCGCTGAGCGCTTCCGATTATCGTAAAGAACCCATTTTTCATCACAGGTAATGATTCGGTTTAAAATACCTTCATTATTGTGCCGGTTTAGTAATGTAACGCAGCAGTCGACGCGCGTTTGCCGGTTTGCTTCAGTCAATTCGTGAGGTACCCACCTTTCAAGCTTTTTAATCTTCCCAATTTGCTTCAAGTGAATTAAAACAGTTTTATCACTAACATCGCAGCCTGCAGCTAACTCGGACTTGTTTTGCGATGGATCCGCTTCCACAATAGCCTTCAACTCTTCATTATCAACTTGAGTCTCAGGCCGTCCACGGGGCTTGTTCTGCAGGTCGAAATTTCCAGAACGAAAACGTTGGAACCAAAAACGAACTGTGTTTTCTTTTGCAACACGACCGCCATACACATCATTCACCCTTCGAGTTGTTTCCGCAGCACTAGTGCCACGGCGGAACTCGTACTCGTAAATAATGCGATATTTTAAGTTTTCCATTTTGTAAAATGAGTGACGCAAACAGAAAAAAACAGAAGAAAAAAAACAAATGAATGACGATCATCGAAGCACAAATACATGAGTCTATAGCTGTACAAATTTGAATTTGGAATTCCTTACCAAAGAGGAGAAATATGTGATTAAAGTGGCCAGTACGAAAAACGCCAATTTCATATGTAAGGACCTAATATATATATCTACTTTTATATATATATAAGTCTGTTTCTCATACTTTTTCGTTTCATTTTAAGAACAATGAAAATGTTTTTTGTCAGCCACTAGCTTTTGCCCGCGGCTTCGGACGCTCTATTCAAGTAGCCTATGTCCGTTCCCGGGATACCGTTTACCTCCCTGCCAAATTTCATCAAGATTCGTTCAATTTTGGTAGGCTAATTTTAAAGTCATATCAGGAATATTTTTTGATTAAACATCAAGTTATTTACTTACCAAACAATTTTCTTTTATTTAAACTCGATTAAAAATGACGTTTGTCAAAAAGGTAGTTAGGTAGGTATGTTTCTTATTTTAGTCTGGAGTTATTTTTACGTATAAACCATCGACGTTAGAGCGAACATGGCTGCCTGGGGCTGCCAGGGGCCTTCAAAATTAGCCTACTTAATTTTTAATAAAAATAAATAAATAAGTAAAAATTTTATTCCTGATATTTGCCCCACCCTGTATGTATATATAGATTAGACTATATTAATTTTTGACGGGATGAGATTTAGACAAAGAACGTTTTAGACAAGTTGAATTATTGACGGGTAGCATTATAGACAAGTTACGTTTTAGGCGAGATGTATTTTTAGACCAGTTGCGTTGTAGGCGAGAAGCGTTAAAGACCATGTGCCAGTTGCGTTTTAGACCACTTGCTCCTTAGACCAGCTGCTTTTTTAGACGAGATGATACTAACCCCTTTTGAGTTTTTAATATTTTATCTTAACAATTTTGTCTAAGCACAAAGTTGTGTATGGTAATGGATCCAAAGACTTACCAAATCAGTGTATGAAAGAAATATAATAATTAGGTACAGTAAGTCATCAAACTATTTCATCAAACTATTTATTTACTTTCAGTGTATAGGTACTAGGCGTAAATATTTTCAAAGTACTCAATTTTGAAAACTCGTATCTATGCCTAGTACCTATACTCTGAAAAGCGTTATTTCTTGTACCACACAATTTAGGCTGAATTCACATCTGGTTCATATTCCGTATCAAAATGATATTTTTTGACTGGTGGCAAATCTTAGTCTCATTTATGTAAAATGTTAAAGTAAGTAAGAATATTTCGAAAAAAGATAGATACCTAAAACACATCTATTTTAAAACAGACGCCATCTTACAATCCTCTTTATTACCTCTTAAAACAATTCATGAACTCTTAAACATTCTTCAGCTTTTTAGTCGACTATTAAACACATGGCCAAACAACATTTTAGGAGTCGTTATATAATTTTATTACGGTCTTTTCCTTGGTCAAATTTTTAAGACTCGAGTTATGTTTTTTGACGATCCGTTTTGCGCAATAGGCGAAAGCCAGTTTAGGCGAAATAAGGAAATGAAATGAAATAGTATTTATTTCCATAAATATAGGTTGATGGAGTAAGGTATCACTATTTTGACTGGTGAGCCGTGTAAATCTTTAGATAAATTGAGATACATTGTAGTTAGCATATAAAATTAACAAATTATAATATTATCGAAAAATTGTACACATTTTAAGATTTGATAATGAATTATTTTTTTTTGTGTCGAAAGCATGCAAGGTTGGTGGTTCGATTTCCGTGGTAGAATAAAATGTTTGCGGCATCAGCAAATGCTTGTGACAGGACCGACTTCAAAATAATAGTAATAAGAGGTTCTCAATTCTTTATTTTATTTTATTTTTATCTCTTAGGGATAACAAACAATCATACTTAAATAGTAACAGTTAATAGTAAAGTAACTAAGTACTAAAAGTATGACCAGCCCCGTTATCCGCAAGTTACAGTAGAGGGGTGGTGTTAGTGAGTTAACATAGTAGTCTAGTTAATCTAGAATTATATTAAGCAAGTTAGTAAATAAAGTTGAATAAAGATGCTATTAATAAACAGTTAAACATCATTTAGCTTGTTATTTGTCTTTCTTTATCTGATGCTGTTTCCGACCAACAAACCCTGCGCACACGTCACAGTGCCCTCCATGCTCAAATCCAGAGGAGCGCGCATACCGTTTACATCGTTTTACAAGGAGTCGGAGCGAATAAAGCACGTTTACGGGTCTCTCTAATTGGACGTGAGCAATATGGTACATGTACATAAATTTGGTTAACTAACCTGTTACAGTCGAATTTATTATGACAAATATTATATAACATTAGTTGATCAAGGAGCAGTCTTCTCTGTTTCAGTGAGGGGAGCGAGTACTGGTGAAGTAGGTGATCGTAGGAGGACTTCGAACGAAAGCATCTGTAGTGAGTTGAACGTAAGAATTTACGTTGAACTCTTTCTATTTCATTGTTGTACTTATCATAAAAAGGGTTCCAGACAGACGTAGCGTATTCTAACTGAGATCTTATTAAAGATGTATAGAGGAGAAGGTACGATTCTGGCTTTTTGAAAGGGACGCATGTTCGCATAACAAATCCATAAAGTTTAAAAGCCTTACCAACTACACTCTCAATGTGAGCATCAAAGTGCAGTTTTGAATCAATCAGTATGCCTAAGTCCTTAATCATAGGTACCTTTTCCAGCGGAGATCCACACAGAGAGTAGGTAAAGCCTACAGTGTTGACTTTTTTTGTAAAAGAGATGGATTTGCACTTAGGCAGGCTGAGGTGTAATTTATTCTCAAAGCAGTATGTGGTGAGGCGGTCAAGGTCTTCCTGTAGTAAGATGCAGTCCTGAGCTGAGGTGATTTTGCGATATATTTTTAAGTCCTCAGCATAAAGTAAGAATTGGGTGTGCTTAAAACAATTAGAAATGTCGTTGATAAAGAGGACAAACAGCAGGGGTCCAAGAATGGTTCCTTGAGCGACGCCAGATGTAACCTTAATCATGTTGGAAGTGTATCCATTTATGGCATACGTTGAGTTCTATTTCTTACATAAGAGGAGAACCATCTCAGTAGGTTTCCTCGAATTCCATTAAATGCAAGCTTTTTTAGTAGTAGCTCATGGTCTACCTTGTCGAAGGCTTTACAGAAGTCTGTATAAATAGAGTCAACTTGAATCCGATTATCCATGCAGTGAAAAATATAATTTGTAGGCTAGGATATATTTTGTTGCTAGGATATTTTTTGATAATTCGACTGTTTTTTATGTTTGTTATCTCAGAACTTTTGACTGGGTGGTCAAAAATTATTTGGCGCTGCTAATTATTAACTAGCAGCGCCCCGCGGCTTCGCACGCGTTGTTCCTATGGAAACGTTCATAGGTGATTTTTATCCCACGGGAACTAATTTATGGGATAAAAAATAAAGCCTTTGTTTGATTCAAGGATTATAATTACCTGTATGCAAAATTTAAGCCCCATCCGTTCAGTCGTTTTGGCGTGAAGAGGTAACAAACATCCATCTATTCATCCATCCATACAAAAACTACAAAAAAACTTTCGTAATAATAATATTAGTGTGACAGTTTAGTAATAGTATATATAATAAAGGTATTTCTGTCATTTTATTGAAAACAAAAACAAAAAAAGTACAAGTCATCAAAAGCATCGCTTAAAAATTCATTTAGTTTGTGGCAGCATTTTTTGAATAGCATCTCTTTTAATATAATTTCAACAATATTGTTATTATCTCGGCTTTTTATTAAATCTTGAATATTATTAAATATTTTTACCGCTATTGAATGTGGACTGTTTTGATTTCGGTTTTGGCTTCCTTCTTTAGTTTGTAAGTAGTGCTAAGTGCTTGAAACACCTTTTTCATTAACTGTTTAAATTTTTTGTATAAAATATTACAGCCAATGATAAACATTAGTTTAACTCAAAACAATTAAAACTCCTAAAAAACCTCTCATTTCAGTTTTTCACATAATTCCCATAAAAACAAGTCTTATCAGTTACACCGGAACTGCCCACGCAATTTATGCTTTATCTACCAAAAAATAAGGGCTAAAGTCCCGTCGACCGGCTAATCCTTGAATCTGTTATAGGGCCCACTTCCGTTTCTTCTAAAGCGTTATTTGTGTGAAGATTAGCAGCTATTTATGTTGTGCGTTGTTTTGGTTATTTTTGGCCGGAAGGTAAATAGTGGGGTGAATAGGTGCGTTTGTTCGAAGGATAAGTTTTGAGAGTTAGCTCTAATTAGTTTAAAAAACATCATAGAAGGAAACTTAAACAGGTTTCCCTATGATGATACTTAGGATGTGGCTGTTATCATCATATTATGTTACCATTTTACAAAATGGAAAACTTAAAATATCGCATTATTTACGAGTACGAGTTCCGCCGTGGCACTAGTGCTGCGGAAACAACTCGAAGGGTGAATGATGTGTATGGCGGTCGTGTTGCAAAAGAAAACACAGTTCGTTTTTGGTTCGAACGTTTTCGTTCTGGAAATTTCGACCTGCAGAACAAGCCCCGTGGACGGCCTGAGACTCAAGTTGATAATGAAGAGTTGAAGGCTATTGTGGAAGCGGATCCATCGCAAACCACGTCCGAGTTAGCTGCAGGCTGCGATGTTAGTGATAAAACTGTTTTAATTCACTTGAAGCAAATTGGGAAGATTAAAAAGCTTGAAAGGTGGGTACCTCACGAATTGACTGAAGCAAACCGGCAAACGCGCGTCGACTGCTGCGTTACATTACTAAACCGGCACAATAATGAAGGTATTTTAAACCGAATCATTACCTGTGATGAAAAATGGGTTCTTTACGATAATCGGAAGCGCTCAGCGCAATGGTTGGATCCTGGCCAGCCAGCCAAATCCTGCCCCAAGCGAAAATTAACCCCAAAAAAGTTACTTGTAAGCGTTTGGTGGACTAGTGCCGGTATTGTTCATTACAGTTTTCTCAAATCTGGCCAGACTATTACGGCTGATGTCTATTGTCAGCAATTGCAAACCATGATGGAAAAGCTAGCGGCTAAACAACCTAGGCTGGTCAATCGCTCCACGCCACTGCTGCTTCACGACAACGCTAGACCACACACTGCGCAACAGACGGCTACTAAATTAGAAGAGCTTCAATTGGAAAGTCTAAGACATCCTCCGTACTCCCCGGACCTTGCTCCAACAGATTACCATTTTTTTCGAAATTTGGATAACTTCTTGCAAGGGAAAAAATTCAACTCCGATGGGGCAGTCCAAATCGCCTTCAAAGATTTTATTGATTCCCGTCCGACTGGTTTTTTTAGTAAGGGGATCAATGAACTACCTATAAGATGGCAAAAGTGCATAGAAAATAATGGTTCATACTTTGATTAATTAAATATATTATATTAAAAAATATTCGACTTTTTGTTCCTCCCATACAAAACGCCAATTTCATATGTAAGGACCTAATATAATAAAGACTAATATTATAACGAGAGAAGATTTGTATTTTTGTATGTTTGATGTTTTCGAACCATTCTCCCTTATCTATTTCGAATGGTTATCCATTCGAAAAGAGTTGAGGAACTCTTTTTCTTCTTCTTAGTCGGTCACTCTTGGCAGAGTGGTCGTGGTTATGATGCGGTCCTGATGAATGGCTGCTCGTGCAATGCGCCGCCATCGTTCCCGGTTGGTTGCGTTGTTTGAGCAGTCGGGCATGGTGGACTGTGTCAGAGAGCTGATGAGGTCCGACCATCTAGTTGGAGAGCGACCACCAGACCACTTGCCCTCCATTCTGCCCTGGACCACGAGACGCTCCATCGAGTCTTCATTCCGTGCCACGTGCCCAAAGAACTTCAGTATTCGTATCAGCACAGTCGACGATAGTCTCTCCTTAACACGAACTTCTTCGAGGATGGAGACGTTAGTCCGATGCGCGGTCCACGGAATCCTCAGGAGACGGAACTCTCTTTAGACCCTCCTTATTAGTAACCTTCTTCGACAGCATTCATCGGGCAGCAGCGCCTCCTGCAGAACAATTCTACCACCTAACTGCGCTCCCCAACCCCATGCCCATACACGCTGTGGGTATTATCCCCATGACATAACAGCTAATTAGGTGCTTATCAGGGGAAGGATTGCGTAAAGCAGTGGACCAATATGAGCTGTGGAGTTTGTGGTTGAATTAAGGTATGGGTATGGTAAATGAAAAGTAGGAAGAACTCTTAGAATTACACAAAATATAATTACTTTAAATAAATAAATAATGCTGGACAATTCACACAGCATTATCTAGCCCCAAGCTAAGCAGAGCTTGTGTTATGGGTACTGATAACTGATATACATAATACAGTACATAGATAGATATTTTTTTATTATACATACATAGAAAACATCCAGAACGCCCTGAACAAACGTCTGCAGATCGTACACAAATTTGTCCCGAGGCGGGAATCGAACCCGCAACCTCCTGCGTCGCAGACAGACCTTCGCCCACCGCGCCACAGAGGTCGTCTTTAAAAGGTTAATACATTAATTAACTTGATCAAAAACTAAATAGTAGAAATTTGAACTTAAGCGCCTTGTTGGCGATTACCTAATGGGGTTGGGAATCGCAGTTCAGTGGTAGAATAATTTTGCAGGGAGGGCTCCTGCCCGCCGCCTGTGGATATCTCTTAGTCGTCTCTTACGACACCCCCAGGAAGAGATAGGGTGGTGCAAATTCTAAGCCACACACAGCTGAAAGTTCACGTTCAAGAGTAAATATGTCCAACTACTTACCATATTTTAAAACAAGGGTCATAACTTGCAAATATTTATATTTAAAAGCCTGGAGGACTCGCTACACTGTAATAGAGTCCAAATTGCCGACTCAGCCTGATTTATAACAAGTATCCTTGAATTACATGCTTTTTACTTTCCTTGTGTCTTTATTTCTTTGATGTCCTTCCTGTGACCTTATTCAGTAATGGTTGCTATCGCGTTTGCTTATTTCGGTGAATGCCTTTTTGAAGTGAAGCGTGATTTTTTCGATGACCTTACCTCAACAGCCTTCATTGGTTGACTGCTAGACGCAGGCCTCCCCTAATAAGCGCCTTAATTTGATTTTATATCATGGGAGGTAATGCACATAATCCCATCGCTGGGCATACAATGCCGACAGTTCGCTTCGTGCGGTGCGGATCTTATGGCAAACCATCGACAGGGCCAGTGCGGATTGTCTAATGCTAGCGCACTCTTACGTTTCAACTGCTTACGCCTTGGGCCATAATGCCAATAGGGTATATGTATGACTTCAAAAAATATATTTTTACGTATTCTTTATTGATATAGAACTATATCTGTATATTTATTTTTGTATTTTATGATGTTTTTATTGTGAAATTTATTCATTGAAATGTAGATATTTTAAATCTCAACCGCAAAATGTCTAAACGCAACGCTATTGGCACCTGGGGACTCGATGATCCGTGAGCTCAGACCAAGGAATATAAAGACGTCTTACAGGTGAAATAAAAAATGAAGCCGTAGAAACCATTCTCACCTTGTAAACACACGCACACAAATATCAACCAAACCATGCCCAGTGCTCGTCAGGCGCGAGCCAGGACACTTCGACGTGTAAACAGATAATTATGGTTTCTTGTGCAGTGAAGAACTGTAAAAATAACAGCAGAAAGGTCAAGAAGTCGGAAGGAATAACGTTTCACTTGTAAGTACTGAAATAACACCGTAAAACTTTTTGTTTTACTTGGAACACACAACCTCAACAGTCTGTTGTTATCAAAGACAATGACAATGACAGTGACAGTGACAGAGCACGAATGTTACCAGCGTATGATTTCAGATTTCGCCAAACTATTTGTTATTTTTCGCTTCAAGGGTTCACAAAATTGGTAGCTATTTAGACTAATCGAGGATTTAGATTATTGGACCGGCGATATAATATATATAGCTAGATTACCACGGACTCACTGACTCACTGACATAATTGTTCTTCCGGATGGTGGAGGGCGAGGTATTGTTTTTTTGCGATAATGTATTTCTCATGTTCGGGGGACCGAGGGAAAATTCCGACTTTTTGAGATTTGCTAGGGGTTCTGATTGGAGGATCTTATAGAGGGTATCTTTTTGAATCTAAAGAAAAAATACCCCTGTCCTACCCCTTTTTTAGCCCCCGTTGAGATCTCCCAATGTTTTAGCTTTTTTTTCGGGTGGAGCATTGCGGCAAGTGAAGCGGGCTGCAATGCGACTACGGGGCACAGCACGGCAAGAAAAGTGAGCCATGCCGTCACCCTTCACGCCCCCCGGCCCCCCCGGAACCCACTCATCCAAGAATTTGATATGGGTATCATGTTCGACTAATATGGGAGTAAGGATTACGAATTTGATGACGGCGGGCGTGGTTTGCAATTCATCACACTCACACTGCAAGGCGAGCGCAGCAAGTCTTGCTGTGCCCAGCCCCTCCTGAACCCCTCAATATCCTCCTTATCCAAGAATTTGATATGGGTATCGTTTTCGACTAACATTGGGGTGGAGATTACGAATTTGATGACGGCAGTCGTGGGTCGGATCGTTTTTGACTAACTCAAACTCAGTACGGAAAAGGTGTCCATTTCAAAATCCAATTTGGCTGACATTTTTAAATCGTAGCCGACTCTTAGTTATCGATTTCGATGAAATCGAGGGTGTAGGTTAGGTAAAAGGGGAACACAATTAAATAATAAACAATATTACAAAACCACCGCGAGCTGCTTGCAGCTCGCGTATACAACCTAGTAGCCCTAGTAAGTAATATTAAAATTCAAGATGGTGGACATTCTTTTTATCAAAACTTGATACAATATAAAGGATTTGAATGAAACTCAAAAAGATTTATTATAAAAAAAAATATAATTTTAATATCGCAAATGCCAAAAAAAAAAATTCGATTTCATAAAGATTTATTAAAGAAATAAATATGCTTATAATTTTAGAGATATTTTTAGAAGGATTTTGTTCGTAACTCGTTCTCCTATAGATAAGTAAGACGTTGATTGTATCATTAAAATATTTTTTATTATATAATTTCGTCTCTCATTTCATTCCTAAAAATAAACAAATGCACACATAATTTATTACACAATTTATTTATAAACATACCCCACTTCCCCTGATCGCCATCTATCTTTAACCTATCCAATAATACTACTTCCCAAATTATAGGGAGTTTTTCTTTCAGATGGAAACACTTTCACGCACTCAGCTATAAAAAAGTGGCTTCATGTTTTAGTTCACCGTAAGGCGTCTTTATATTCCTTAGTCTGAGTCCATGACGTAACGAAATGCAAGGGCTAACATGCGCTACCATGTTAGCCCTTGCATTTCGTTACGTTTTTATCACCCGAAACTGAGTGTAGTTTTACTTTTTGTTTCTTACCTCAATAACATGTCAATAATCCATAAATTTTTGGACTTTTCTACTATTGCTTTCGAAATCGGTTTTTACATTTTCTAGGCCCTCTGTCACTTGACTGGTGAGAATCAAATCTGCGACGCGACACCTTAAGTAAAACCTATCCAACTATGCCCCTACTGGGCCACAGTGGGTCTAATTCTATTTATATAAACTTGCATAAAAATCAAATCTCATTCCCTAGACATAAAGTCTACATTTCAACGCTCCATTTACAGGAAAATGTCATCAGAAACCCTGCCTGAGCCCGTAACTTCCCAAACTAAGGTAAACGTGTTAGAGATTTTCAGCGATTTTGCGCTTCAAGTGGGTAACAAGGTTACATTTCTAGGTTAATGTTACAAAAGTTTTTAGCTCGAACACTAGGGGTCTGCATTTTAGGTGGGCTTTGGGAATACATGGACATACTGTAACAGAAACGTGTGTGGAATAGAAACGTTATTTCTTAATGAACCTATTACCTAAGAGTTTGATCCCGTGGTACTCATATAAAACGTCCATAAAATTAAACGATAATATAGCTATCTCATCATCATCATCATCATCATCATCAACCTATATTAGTCCACTGCTGGACATAGGCCAGCTGCGTAGGTCATGACGGGTAGGACGCACTGATTGAAAACTTTCGTTTTCAAGCATTGCGGTATGGATGACGAGAATATAGCTATCTAGTGCAAGAATTTACAAAATCGAACCAGTAATTCTGAAAAAAACTATATTCGATTTTTTTAATTCCTGTACAAAAGATAAACAAACCCGAAGTACTATAAATAAAAGAAAAGTACTGCACTTTTCTTGTTGACGATGTTTTAACATAATGGGAAGTACTTGCTGATTTGAGATCCTTCATTCAATAAATATTGTTCAATCATATCTCTTTAGCTCGACTCCAAGCATGTGAATTATAATTCACTAGCTGCGCCCCGCGGCTTCGCACGCGTTGTTCCTATGGAAACGTTAAAAGGTCATTTTCATCCCACCGGGAATGATTTGTGGGATAAAAAGCCTATGTTTGATTCCAGGATTAGAATTACCTGTATGCAAAATTTCAGCCAGATCCGTCCAGTAGTTTTGGCGTGAAGAAGTAACAAACATCCATCCATCCATCCATCCATACATCCATACAAACTTTCGCCTTTATAATATTAGTGTGATGTGATGTTATTGGGTATATATTTATGTATATAATACAAATTATGTCAACAGTGGTTGACATACTTTGCAGCTATATGACAAATGGATCTTACCTATAAACTTTATTATCAGTGTAGAAGTGTAGATTACAAAGATCTGAAGAAGTAAGCTAGCAAGGAGTTCGCACAATAAATCGAATTCAACCTTCTTTTGGGCTCTAGATCCGACTTAACTTTAGATCATTCCTTTTTCAAATCTCTGTGTAAAATAAATTGGGCGGCTACGAAGCGATGTCTTTTTGGTCAGTTATGTTATGAAAAGGGATTTAGTGTTTTTGTTTTATTATTTTTCACCAATAAGGATTTATGATGTATAGTGTGATGTCCATTGTATGTTCCATAATCTTATACCTATAAACGAGCAATTCATGTCGCAGCCGGAACGTAGAATTAGCCCGGTTGTAAAACGGCTAGGCCATTTACAAAACGGCGTTATTCAGCTAAATGCCTAGGCCGATCGTTCAACGATCGGTGAAATCAATGTTCTACAATATGGCTGCTCGTCTGAATCAGCCCGTTTATAGAATGGCTAGGCAATTCACTGTGCCTAGGCCGATCGTCAAATAAAGGCTACGGTTTCTGTGGACGAGGCTCCGCCTGCGCATAATCTACATTACCTACCTACCTATATTAGTCCGCTATGTCATCAATTATCTGCCAAGAAAATTTGCTTGAAAATCTGGTTCGGTGGTTAGCTTAAACAAAGAGATAGACATACTTAACTACCTACTGTAAACGATCGACCAAAATTTTAAAAGTTGGTCGATTGTTACCTACTGCGCATACTAAAACATGAATTTAAACCATTGATAAATTAAAAAGGGAAGATGAGTTACTAGTTTCTCGAAAATGGCAACCTCATATTGTGTAAAATTATGTGCTCCCATCTCAGTCACCGTCGGTCCGGCGGCACGGGCGGTCGTGATTCGCGTGAAATATTGTTGTCTCGGTCTCACTTCAGTCTTAGATACGTCTTTCCGTCTTTGTTCTTCTTTGTATTGCACAGGACTGGAAATGTAACTGTGAGCGTATGTGTTTGCGTGTAGTTGTAGCACATGCCAGTTTTTGAGTAAGCACTGGGAGAACGTAACCTATCTTTCTGTTAGCGACGACGACTTTATGTGGATTAGATAAGGCTTAAATTAGTTAGAATATTTCATATACTTGTTGATTTTAAATAGAGTTCAAAATCGATTGTTATTTTAGGTAAACAGAATATATTATGTAATAGTAGTTGTGTTCAAGACGTCGTCATAGAATAAGTAATAATAGTTACGCCCGAGCGACTGGCAATATACATACCTACCTATTTATGTATAGATTAGTTTCTGGAACGAATAGAAAGGAAAGACAAAGACATTAAAGTATTCTAGAATAAAGAAAGGGATAGCTATAGCTTCGGGAAATGTGTGGAATTTTCTAGGTGGGACCGACTTAGGTATAAAAGCTGGGCTTTTTGGCCGTTTGATTATTCAGTTCTAAGCGATCGAAGAGTGAACAAGTGTTATGGAAAATTAATAAAGTGATACCTATATTAAAGTGCAGTTGCAGTGACCTTTTGTGTTAAGTGCGTAGTTCAGTGTATGGTTGAATAAACCAACTTAAAGTGTTCTGAAGTGTTTTTACTTGGACATCATTCCCGACCAGCCTTAGTTGAAGTCTTACACCTTCGACGAGCCCCTACACTTCCCTTTTTAATAAATCAATGATTTAATTTAAACAGCTGTTATTTTATCCTTATTACATACTCAACCACAAGCCTCAGCGTCCAGCTGTGGACCAATACAAGCCTGTATTGGTCCACAGCTGGACGCAAACCTCCCCCTGATTAGCTTCTTACTATGTTAACTCTCTTCCAGCAAAATACTTTGGTTATTATTGTACCTACCGTTCTTATTAATTATCTTAAATAGGTAGTAATTTTAATTTCCTGAAAACAAAAACATGTACTTATTTATTACGGTCAATTCAATGCCCTCTTGCGCCCGTCATCAGACTATTAACTATACCTTATCCATCGAGCATGTAGACTGTTAGTAAACAAATCACGACACAAATAACTAAAGTTCACTTGCTTGGTCCATCGAGTTCCAGATGTAATTTTATGTAATATTTATTGAAGGAAGGATCTCAAATCGACAAGCAATGTAAATTACGTCGAAAAGGACGCGACAACAAAGTGAATTTTAGGTTAACTATGGGTGGTTTGTTTACTAACATTCTACAAGCTGGATGGATAAGGTATAGTAATTAACTAAAACTCTATTTTAAACTAACTTTGAAAACTTAGACTACTAGTTACAATTAAAGATCAATAAGTCAATGTCATTATTAACAATAATTGGATAAGTAAGTTGTAAATTACAAGGCCCAAAACACTTATGTGACTTTTCTCGTTAAGAATTTGAACTGTATGTCGGCGGGTACTTTAGTCGCAAATTTAGACTAGACAAAAATAATAATAGACCTTCTAACCCAAAAATTTTAAGTCTCTAATGAGGAATATCAATCTCAGACAGTTTTGAACCACGCCTGGCTTTTTTCAGAACTTCCTACCAAACTTTTTGAAGGGAAGGAAAAATAAAATAATTTGCCACGGCTTACAGTCACAAAACTTTTCGAGTACCTATCAGGGAAATTTTATTGCCCAGGGCAAGAGTTTTGAACGAAAATATTATAAGGTTACTGTTAATTCTTTTGGAGAGAAAAAGCTTGTTTCTCAATTGTGTAAAGTTTGTACGTACTCTCTTTTGGTACAAAATATCTGTTTGGTTTACTTTTGTGTTTTGTTGACATAATTAATATTTATAGATATAAGTTAAAGGAAATACGGTAAAGGTACCTACGTGATAAACACCCGATAAATATTCATCATCAGGATATGATAGTCCACTGCTGGACATAGGCCTCCGATAATGTCTTCAGCTTGCCGCATCCAGCATCTGCGATTATAAATGTAGAATCTTAGAATTTTTTTGACTTGAAGAAAGCCAGTTAACAATTGAAATTAAACGTTGCTCAATATAAAATAGGCCCATAAACTTTGTGAAAATAATAGCTATTTTCTTCAAGTAAATAACCAGACCTAAAATAAAATAATTATTCAGCTCAGTTATAATCAAAATCCACAAAGTCAAAGTCAAAGTCAAATCGTTTATTTCTTTAGACTTACAAAATAAGTACTTAGACAAGTCAAATTTTTACTATATAAAAAGCTTGATAAATAGTTACTAAATACCTTACATAGCTCTCTATAATGTGTTCGAGCTATGGAAAGAGCTATGCTCGGAGTCTCTCTGAAGGGAGGATTCGTAACGAATAAATCCGACAGAGAACTAAATTATCGACATAGCTCAAAGAGCTAGCAAGCTCAAGTGACAGTGGGCCGGCCATATCTCGCGAAGAACCGACAACCACTGGGGTAAACGAGTTCTTGAGTGGAGACCGTGACTCGGCAAACGTAGTGTCTACCACAAATGGCCGTGACGTGACCTGCCTTTGGCCTACACTGAAAACCAGCGCTGAGTAGACACACCAGGTCTACCCAGCACAATGCTGAGTGTGGGCCATATTTGCCTGCTACGCACAAAAATTTGTATAAGTTAAGAATTAATTTAGTGAAGTTAAATATAGTGTTGTATAGTTTTTAGGTAAATAAAATTATTTTCTTTCTTTCTTTCTTTCTTAGTGTAAGACGCCCTCCAGCCAGGTGGAAAAACGATCTGCGAAAAATTGCAGGCAGATGCTGGATGCGTCAAGCTGAAGACAGGGCGATCTGGCACTCAATAGTGGAGGCCTATGTCCAGCTGTAGACTATTATAGGCTGATGATGATGATGATGACGCTCTGTGTCTACATAGATTTTTTTGTCTCCAAATAAATTAAATACTCAATACTCAATACTCATTCATTTATTGTATTCCATAGGTGTACAGAGGTATTTACATTTTCATATATTAGTTAATTACCTATAGGTAGATATTAATACGTTCAAAATACCACATAAAACCACTTAAAAACTTATAATCACACTACTACATACTCCTATAGTCAAAATAACCATCCACAATAAAATAAATTTTAAGCACTAAACAGGTTTATAACCTCCCAATAATTTAAGCTAGAGAAATGCCAGATGTCCAAAACATTTTCACGGTCACTTGTCATGTAGAATTCGAATGATGCTTGCAAGAATTGCAGCTTATTCAGTCGCTTATAGATTTCACCCTATGTCTTCTGTCTCTTTTCCTCCATAGTATACGCAAACCAGTATGATCAGTGTTGCGTCGTAGGGTGGACGCACGTCGAGGGCGACCGACTTCGCGGCGATTTTGAATTTCGAATGCGACGTGATTTTTTTTATTTCTGTGCCGTGATATGACAGTGATGGAGTAGAATTTGGAGTGAATTTTGATTTTAAATTGTTGAGTGTAGTGAGTAATTTAGTGATTAGTTTTGGTGTGATTTGTTCTGGATGTAAAAGGTATGTTATTTTTATATTATTACAAATTAATTAATATATTTTTTTTTATTTAGGAATATTATGAGGACTTCTCTAGTTAGGTGTGCTTATATTGTGTTCTCAAGATTCATGAATGAACTTCTTAAATATAAATTGAAAACTTATTAAATTAACTGATTTTCGGGTGAAATTTATATTAAAAAATAACGGATTTTCGGGTGAAATTTATATTAAAAAATAACGGTCATCTTTTTAAATTCTTGAAAACTTTTCTGGGAGATATCAAGCATTATAAATTAAATTAATGTTTTAGATTATCGTTTTAAACAATCTTGATTCTGTTAGTTTTTTGTTTTATAATATTTAAAGAATGGTACTAACATTAACCTTTTACACGACGCTTATAAAATTCATTCAACAATAACCAATATTTTTAAGCTTCATCTAAAACACCTAAAATTTATCTATTAAAACACATCAATCAAACGAACGAAATATTCCGTACGCATATAATGTAAATGTCCTCTTTTCAAATACCTATTTAAATCAGTCATGTACTAGTTATACCTATAAAAACATCCGAAACAAGAAAAGATCAGACGAAAATATTGTCATGTCACCACGATAATAACACAAAAGCCTCAACAAAACGGAAATTGGTAGGTCTAAGTACCTTTAAGCTGGCACTTCAAAGGAGCCCCAGTAAATTCAGGAGTTATCTAAGTGTTTTTAAAACGTTGGTTTCTTTGTTTTTATACCTTCTCCCCTCTGACACAGCGATTACGGATGTATAATTATCATCATCATCACAACTTGATGTTCAGACTTTATTTTTGATGACCAGATAGGATAACCCTTCTATTTAATCTAGATATTATCTGAAGACTTTCTGTGTATCTAAAGCTTATTTTTACTTGCAATTTCTAACCTTGTCACTCCTGCTTTTCGAGTTTAGTTTTAAGGCCATTAAATTAATTTATTATAAGTAATCCAAAATTGTACACCCCTGGAATAAAATGAAAAATTAACCAGCTTTTGGCTGTTGAGTTTCATAACATTTTTTTTTTTTTTGCCAAAAAATTGCGCCTATCCCTTTATCATTCGTAAGAACAGGAAAACCAAGGAGCACGTCCGCATTTATATTATTAGTAGAGATATTCAGCCTTGTGGGAAATAACGGGAGCGTTTTTCCAAACCATTAAAAGTCTATTTGTAATTTTTTGCTTTTACGAATAGATGTTGTTTTTCGAGATGAAATATTTTTACCCCAGAAAGGCTTTTGGATACCCGTGTCTCCAAAATGTTACAGATTCACGTACCTACCTAATATATAGATAGGGCCTCTACTATTCGAGCTACTATATTTTTCGATTACCTATTGTATCAAAATCCCAAAGTGGTCCCATAAAGCAATTTTACTAGGGGATTATAATTTGACTGAATGTTTACTTTTAAGGTTTTGCGCTTTAATTTTTTTCTTATATTAGGAAAAAATCTTAATCTGTTTTTAGCTTTTGTGTAAACATCAAAATATTTTTTTATTTATACCGTCAACAAGTTCTATGAATAATTTGAGTTCCGCATTTGTGATCTCAGCGTGGATAACTGAATGAAAAAACAAAAGATAATCGCGCCAGCTTTTAAAATGTATCTCTAAACAAGCCTGAGGAACGGACAGCGATATAGGCTTATAAAGGGTCACATTGTCACCCTTTAGGTACAAATCCCTTAAAATATCCTACATTTAACGAAAATTCCACTTCTATACCGTCTTTCAAAGCACATTGAACGGCAGTTATCTCACACCTGAAATGATAAATAGGATATTTCATACTCGAAACCTTTCAAAACACCTAATGATGTGATCCGATTAATAACTCCTTTCAGAAAAGCGTTAACAGTAGGTATACATCCTGTCTAGAAATTTGTCACCCTACTTCCATTTTCTTTGGCGGAAGAGTATTTATTTGTGCTGCGGAACAGAATAAATATATAGTACCATACTACGTAGCTTCGGTACAGATAATAATAAAAATATATAGGTACGTTTAATAAGCAGGAAGGCAATGATAAAGTTTCAACTACTAGAATCAAATTACTTTTTTTTACTCTATGACGAATTTATCGTCGGGCGTGTAAAGACGCAGTGCAGGCGTGAATCCGCACTCACACTTTGGTGTTCTTCCAACACAAATAATTTGTTAACCCGCTTACATTATTATTTTATCTTATTTTATTTGAGCAATGTTGATCAGGATCTATTAAAATAATTTCCTTAAATCAGTCGTAATGTTGTGGCCATTGTGCTGTACAAAAATAAATTAGTTCCTGGAAGAGTAAGGAAGACCTTTATCCAGCATTAGGAAATATAGATGAGATAACAAAATGCTGGACAATCTAGCATCTAGCATCAAAAAGAATGTTCCAAGCGTCCATAGGCTGCCATAAAGGATATACGTATTTTTTTATGCTTAAAAAAATGTATAACTTGCCATTTTTTAAGTATAAAAAATTACGTATCCCTTTAAGGCTACGCACCAACGCACCTTACCTAAACTCAACGCCAAAGGCAAACCGTTTTTTTTATTGAGTCAGAATCTGAGTGAAATCGTTTATTTCTCTACTGCTACTACGACTTACAAAACAAGCACTTAGACAAATCATTTTATTACTTAATAGACAGCTTGATAAATTGTTGGGGATGGTAATGCTTGTGGTAACGCATTTGACCACCATTACACGTCTTCTAGCCTATGTCGTGGCTGCTTCCAAGAAGAAAGACTGTGGAACGTATGATGGTACCTACACTGCGCGGCCATTTAGGAAACCAGTCGGAAGACGTGTAATGGTGGTCAAATGCATTACCACGAGCGTTGCCATCCCCAACAATTTATCAAGCTGTTTATTTAGTAAAAAAGTTATTTGTCTAGTGACCTGTGATGATACCCACCATCGTTCTTAGGTCTTCGCGGCTCATCTTGAGCATCGTAGTTTTGGTTTGGAAGTCTGATATTTAGAGCTCTGATTGATTGAATGTGGTTGTTATGAAACATAACCTGCTATTAAATGATCTATTTATGTTATGTTTCTAAATTATTATTTTGTATTTCTAATCAAAACTATAGTAATAACTGTAGTATTAAGATTAGATTATAATCATAAGATTATAAAATAAGGTTTGACTTGTGTCAACAGTTACAGCGTTTTGCCACACATTTGGCATGAGGTTATAGGATAACGTTAATAACTTAATAATTATACTACGCCTAAAAACGTGATCCAGGTTTAACAGTATAGGGTAACTAGCGGTCGCTGTCTGGGAAAAATATAAATTTATAATGATCAAATGTAAATAGATATTTGACTTTACAAAGCAACTTATCTCAACCTCAACCTCAAGAACCTGTATTGGTCCACTGCTGGACGCAGGCCTCTCCCTGATAAGTGCATTTGTGGCGTCTGTATCTCATGGAGGGTAATGCCATAATCCCCACGCTGGGCATGCGGGTTGGGGATCGCAGTTTGGTGGTATAATTCTTATGCTGGGGGCGCTGCTGCCCGCCCTCCGGTGGATATCCCTTAGTCGCCTCTTACGACACCCGCGGGAAGAGTTGGGGTGGTGCAAATTATATGCCAGCACCACACAGACGCTTATTTACTTGTATCTATAATGTTTTTTTAATTTATATGTAGTTTTTAGTGATAACTTCTTTTAACAATTTGCGTGGTAGTTTATTAAGCATAGTATATATTAAATAATCTGTGATTCGCCTGTCATAACAATTATTCATTTTAGGTATTATACATACTTAGTTTATAATGCATTTATAGATTTTTTTACCTCGGATATATTTGCAAACTTCCTCTAAATAATCTCTTAATACATTTAAATTCTCTTCATCTACCAATTTGATTTCTTACATTAGATTTGCATTTTCCTTTCCGGAAATCCCAAGAGATATTTGTTTGGATTCGACTCTTGATGTGCGGAACTCTGAATAATGAAATTGAATCGTTTGAGATAGCTTCCGTCTGGTAATGATCCGGCACTGGCAGAAACCCGGTGTCAAACGTTATGATAACGAGACGAAAGTATGGTATCAATCGATATAAGGAAAGATTTTATATCTAACTTTTCAAGTCAAATGTTTTATTTAACCTTACAGAGGGGTTATGCAGCTAGCTTACGACTGGTATTGTATTTTGTATTTGTATTTTTGTATTTATTTATTAAGCAACTAACATGATAAAAAATACCAGGTACTTATGATTATAAAACTTAAATAGAATAGGATTTTAATTATTTTTACAAGTTTAAATTGGTCAAATGAATTAATTTAATTTATAATTTAGGTACACAAGCAATAAATAACATTAAATA
Source organism: Eupithecia tripunctaria (assembly GCA_955876795.1). Classification (NCBI taxonomy): domain Eukaryota; kingdom Metazoa; phylum Arthropoda; class Insecta; order Lepidoptera; family Geometridae; genus Eupithecia; species Eupithecia tripunctaria. The sequence continues at coordinate 7,736,419 of OY041622.1, forward strand.
ACACAAATATAATAAAAAGATAACATAATTCAAATTTAAAATTAGTGAGTCAAAACAAGATACATGCACATAATAAAAAAATGTCAAATTTAAAATGGTAAAAACTAGGTACACCCATTCATAAGGGGTCGCAAAGGGGGGTGCTCCACACCCCCCAGTGAGGGGCCTGATATCGGGCAGCCGCGGTGGGTTCGTGGAAGAGAAACCGTTCCCATGTTCCCACCACAAGTGGCAGAGGTCGAAGCACCCTGAGGGTTTTAGTGGTGTTGGAGTCCCACATAATCGCACTGTCTCCCCGTGGCAGTGCGATATGCGTGCGCATTTCCCTCAGGATAATAAAAAAAAAAAAAGGTACACCCATTCATACATCATGCTCTCAGAACCTCAAACACACCGACAGAATCTCATCCAGACTATCCGCAAATAAGTCGGTTTCAGGGCTATCGTTCAGGTTGGTATTCATATCATCGTTGGTATTGATATGGATCAATTGTAAATACTATTATAGTTATAATTTATTTCTACGATTTGATTGTAATTTTCTTTATAAATAAAAATCAGTCGAATTACACATGAAGGAAATGTACGTTTCGGAACATGATAAACGTTTCGACATTGAATTTACTTTTTGTAGAGCGACATTTTAATATTTAAATAATAATGTTACGCTTAGATCATTCCAAACTGATAGTAGCAGTGGGACTGCATAAGAGAGGTGATTATATTATATACCAATCTTTATCTACCTGACTTATGTATGTATTTTTATTCGATCTGTTTATTATTTATAGCATTATTAATGATATTTTGCAATTTTGCTTTACAAGTTAACTAGTATGTGGATGAATATAAAAAAAAAGACGTGTGGCACTCGGGGACTGCCGCGGTAAAGCTATTGCAATGCCATCAAGAGGCGAGTTGCTGAACTAAAGAGACAAACGTCAAGGTTTTTTCGTTACGGAATTTCTGGATTCGGTCCCCGCGCTCAAGGCCCGCGATAGAAGATATGCAATAGCTTAAAAACTTGTGAAGTGTGTCTAAAGGAACTAACATAGAACAAAACATGCAGTAACTGTCGTTGGTTTAATAAATTGCATGGATTAGATTCAAACCAAACACCCCCAGAATAACATCAGAACAGTGATAATGGTACTAATATGCCAAAGCTGAATGAAAAATGTTTTCTAAATGAAATGTTTTGTTGCTCCTCCAAGTTACTTTTAGATCGTTTACAAAGGCCTATTTTCATTTATTCATTTTCAGATAATCTCAAAATGTCTTTGACGCAAATCCGGGATTCAATTTCAGGATAAGCGTTTGTATCATCATCATTATCGTCTTCCGATTTTGTTAGGTACTTATTTCCTAAAATTGAGGGCTTTGAAGGAGATGAGATGGGATTTATTTCGGTGCTACGTATTGGGAAACTAGCGCCACTGAAACTTTCTGACGAGTATGGTTAAATGATTTATTTACTGGTAAAAATATAGTTTTACACGTTAAATAGTAGGTAGGTACATCCACCTTAAAATATTATTTTTAGAGTACTAAACAAAACTTTGCTTTTATAAAATGTTCTTATACCTTTATATTTGTTAAAATAAATTGATTACATAAATGTTTTACGTAGTGCAGGGAAACTCATGTTTTGGAAACCGGGAAAAGTTTTAAAGTACTTCAAAACCGTTGAACATCATTTAATAACTTTATAGAATATAATTTTAAGTTTTGAAGGCTTGCCAACTATTTTAAATTTATAACTTTTAATTATAAATTGAATTAGTCTGCAATGTCCCACTATTCCGCAAAGGACTCCCACTAATCACTCCGTGCATCACGATTCTGAGCCAATTCGACCCACGTTTCACCGAAAGTGTCTTGTCTTGTTCTTCGGTTTACAGCGACGCTTTATGCCGGGTCAGGCAAGGCGATCGAGAACAAGCAAAGGCTAACAAACGGATTCAAAAATACCAGTGTGGACGTCATTGCGAAAGCAAGCGAGCCGGCCGTACACTGGCGGCTGTCTCTACATCAAAGAAAAATAGAACGAACCTACCGACTGTCATTTGCATTCGTTCGTTCTCGCTCGTTTGGTCTGTATCCACCATTACGTGATCTTAGCTCTTTGGGTATGAGGTAAATATAATGTTCACTTTTCAAAAATGTATATAAATTAATATTCTATTAAGTTTGTCGGTTTACTTTACTCATTCAAAAACAATTTGTCTGGTTAACTGGTACTAACCCACAACAAAAATATACTTTATTTTGATGGTGCTGTGTAAATTTCCTGCTTTATACATAATATTGTAAGACTGTGCTTATATAATAACCCTAAATAGGTTACGTACTGCGAAGACCATACAGAGTAGGTAATCAGCTGTTTTTCGGAGCGGCGCTATCTTCATACTAGGCAGACCTAAAATAAATTATTATTTGTATTTCATCTGTCGAAAATATACCGAAACTAATTTGAGGCAGAGAAGCTAAATGGCTCAGGCTAGCAGATTCAGATTGCTTTGAACATCAAGGGTCTATTTATGTTTTGTCTGCGAGAATGAAAGTGTTACTAGTTTAAGTTAGTAGTTCTGGAAAATTGGATTTAAAGTTGCTGAAATGACGCGGCATTATTTGCACATTTATAAATCCTATGTGTCTCGCATCAGTGCCTTGAAAATTGTACAAATTTGGAATCGAAAACGGTTGAAAGAACCAACTATTAAAATGATGAATTAATGAATGAAGGAATGCTGGAAAAACCAAATATTATTGTTTCGAGCTTCTGTTATTGATATATGATACCAGTAATTTTGCAATTTATATTTTCCATCAATATTTCTTTAGTTTTGTAACTCTTACCTAAATAAAATATTTACGATTTCAGAACCATGTTTAGGTCTTATTCCAAGACATGTTTCAACCATAAAAGTTATTTAATATTCTGCAAGTCCTTTGAAATTCCGTTTTGATGTGTTTATGTTTGATGTTCTACAATTTCTTAGAAACGATAATCGCTTACTGAAAATTCTATTCGAGTGTATTATATAATAACTGGTATTGGTTATGGTATTGCGTTGATAGGTATTCAATTTTCAATAATTTATTAGGCTATGTTCACATTGGGCGTTTTGGATACGCGCGCTTTGGTAACGCGTTTTTTTAATAACCTAGGATTTTTAGTTATTTTTTATATTTAGTGGATCAGGTGATGATGATTAAAAATAATAGAATAAAATGGAAAATAGGTATATAAATAGGTGTGTAGGTACTGTCACGTACCTACTCAATAAATTAGATTATTGTTAAAACATTATTTACAAAAGACTAAGTTATAAGAATACTGCTGTAAAATTTCAGTTCATTTAAGTATGAAGTGTTAAAAACATAATTATTTAATTCATAAATGTATTAGCAAATTTTGTCCCCGACTGTCCTTTCTATGTAAAGTGCGAACGTTGCTATTTACCAAGCGCGCGCGCAGGCCTGCACAGCCGAGCGCGCGGCAGTCGGAAACTGGTCTCAGCGGCGAACGCACGCCCATTCTCGCTTCGCAATACATAAACGCGTACAACCCGATATACTTGCCTATTTACCTTCCTATTTTCTGTCGCTTGAACTCTAATTTCATTCTGTGCCTATAAACTGTGCTAAACAATCTCTGTGAACTTTATTAAAGTGAAAAGTGGATAATTTTGTGGACATTTCATTTCACGCTTCCCGCTACCTAACTTCAAGCAGGTAAGACTATCACTATAGGCATTGATTAATTAAAAAGGGAAGATAGGTTACGTTCTCCCAGAGCGCTTACTCAAAAATTGGCATGTGTTACAACTACACGCAAACACCTTATGTGTTAGTTATATTTCCAGTCCTGTGCAATAGATATACAAAGAAGAACAAAGACGGAAAGACGTATCTAAGACCGAAGTGAGACACAACAATATTTCACGCGAATCACGACCGCCCGTGCCGCCGGTCCGACGGTGACTGAGGTGGGAGCACACAATTTTACACAATATGAGGTTGCCATTTTCGAGAAACTAGTACCTCATCTTTCCTTTTTAATTAATCAATGACTATAGGCATAGATTTAAATCGTTAGATATGCCCTTACGCAGTGAGACCGTGCCGTGTTGTGTCCATTCGAACCTTACGCATGCATAAACCTGGAGTCAGGGTACATCTAATCACAGTGTTAGGCGGACGTGTTGTGAAGGACGTTTGCGAGCAGTTTATAGCGTCACAAAATGGTGTGTACCTACAGTGTATCGGTTAGTACCAGTATTATGTACTGCCATAATGTTTACAACAAAGTTTTCGTTACTTTATTTTCTACTAGCTGCGCCCCGCGTCTTCGCACGCGTTGTTCCTATGGAAACGTTAAAAGTAGATATTCATCCCACGGGAACTGATTTATGTGATAAAAAGTATGTTTGTAACCTATGTTTGATTCCAGGGTTAGAAGTACCTGCATGCAAAATTTCAGCCAGATCCGTTTAGTAGTTTTGGCGTTAAGATGTAACAAACATCCATCCATCCATACATCCATACATACTTTCGCATTTATAATATTAGTGTGATGGAAATTTGAACGTTATGTAACCTGCCCGCTTGAATCTTATTTATTTATACATTTACAATTGCAAAATTATAATTAGAGAGGACAGATAGATATTAAATTATTTTTTCACACACAAGGTCAAGTAATTAAAATCATAACTTTGAGGTGGTTTAATTATAATCACATAGGTAAGGTATCGAGGTCATTGTATTGGTAGTTTACAATGACGAAAGCAGTTTTCGTCTCTTTCCGTACATTTGGAAGCGCCTCTACTGGATAGCCAGACTTCTAGGTGGAACTAGTCGCTCATTTTTTCAAACAAACGTGGAAGGGTAAATACCAGGCTGTTTGATGTTGACCATCCAAAACTAAGGATAAAATCAATTTATACCGTCATAAACAATGTTTGGATACAACTAAAATACTAGTACAAAAAGTATACGTTTGAAAAATACTAGCTTCTAAACTTTCGTATATCACCACGAATTTTAGCTTAACTTTGGGCGAAAATAAATAACACACGAAGAAAGAACACTCTAAAATGAAGAGTTTATCGACATAGTTTATTTATTAATAAGTAAAAAAAAACTTATTCTGAAGAGCTACATTCAATAGTTTTTCTATGATAACCCTTGTGCTAAAGTCGGCGGCGTAAATCATTGTGCATTTCATTCTATCGCGCGAGTATGTCTATAATGACAGGTGAGATAGCCATACATTTAGGCCGCGCTCACTGATGACAAACAGTGTACTCTGCGGTTGAATAGCTTGATGTTAGTAGTTTACTTAAAAATTTGTTTCGAACTTGATTTTAGTTATGGTGTGGATGACACTATGACACTTGACATTCACAGTAACTATACGTCACAATGAAGGGGTGAATTGTTCTGACTTTGACGGAAAAACCAATTAATCCACTACTTCAACCTCAAAAGCCTGTATTGGTCAACTGCTGGACGCCAGGCCTCCCCCTGATAAGCGCCTTGTTGGATTTTATCTAATGGGGGGTAATGCCCATAATGCCCACACTGGGCACGCGGGTTGGGGATCGCAGTTTGGTGGTAGAATTGTTCGGCTGGGGGCGCTGCTGCTCGCCCCCGTTGGATATTCCTTAGTCGCCTCTTATGACACCCACGGGATGAGTTGGTGTAAATCCTAAGTCACACAGCAAACATATAAAAATCGAAATAGTTATATTTAACTTATCAATTATGTCACTTCGTTACAATGGCAGTCAACAATGCCTTCAAAATAATTAGCCTACCAACATAAAAAAGTAGTTACATACGAGTTTGAATTAAGAACCATTGAATGAGTGACATTGTTGTTTTCACTTACTCGTTTTTTCATAGAAAATATATGGGAATTCTTTCTTTTAATTATTGCCAAAACTTACGATTTGATTTAGTATGTTATTTTGGGAAAAGTGTTTCTAGTTGGAAATAGAGTCGATTAAGACCAACTTGTTTTTTTTGACAAATGTCATTGTTGGGCGAACCGTACTTTTTTTCAAAAAACTAAAAAAGGGAAATATCTTTTTCTTCAAAATAAAACAAAAGGTTCTATAAGATATAAGAATACATCAACGAAGTAGTTAAATTTAAAAATAAATATAAGTATTTAAGGCTGTGTGAATTGTCCATTATTTATTTATTTCTTGAGTTAGACACGGAAAACTTAATATTTTTTATTGTTATTTTATAGACTGACGGTAAAAAGGTACGTAGGTCTATTAAATAACATAACAGTAAATTAATTACTGTAAATATTTACTATCGAACTCAACTATCAACTACTAAAATGTTTAAGTAGTAGTACTCCATATGTACCTATGATTTTTTTTTTCAAACCTGTAAGTTGTCCCTCTGCTGGGCAAAGGTCTTCCCCAAACTCGTATGTAGGTATGTACTATCTATACTTAATTATAAAGAGGAAACATTTTATAGTTTGTTTGTATTGAATAGGCTCCGAAACTACTGGTCTGATTTAAAAAAATATTTAAAATATTTTATCACGGAATTCCCACGGGAACGGGAACTACGCGTGTGAAATCGTGAGGTGCTGCTAGTAAATTATACAAAGTGAAACTGCAAACAGTAGCTAGTAATGTAAATGTGAAACATCAACCTTAGATAAAGTAGATGATAAAGATATTACCGGGATTAAAATGTAATAAAACCTTAAGCAGCGAGTCAGCCAAATAGCGTTAATATTATGAAATCCCCTTTAGGTAATCAGAACTTCATGCTAAGGGTCTGGACGCGATGACGGCGAGATTAAAGTATTGAACAGGGATTTGTGTTCATACGGCTCAGAGCGGGGCTGAAGGACACTTTGTTTGTTTATTTTAATGGCATTTTCAATGCGGAACGGAGTGTGGGAAGACCTCAAGCACATTCTATGAAACTGTACAATTTAGCTGCCGACGAAAAAATACGATTTTCATTCGTTTCCTCGTTATAAAAACAAAATGTATAATTAAAGCTTAAAGTGTTGTAGTTGTACTACTGATGCCCACACACGTATGGAACCCTTTGATTAAAAGTATTTTAATGTCGGCAGTTAAAACATTTAGAGCAATGCACCGACATTCGTAGCGTCATTTGGGGAAGGAACACGGTACGGAGGGTGACGATGATGATGATTGACAGTTGTCTGTAGTTTAGTATTGGTATGTTTCTGTTGTTTTAGAATTAGCTAAAATTAGGATTTAGGAATGTCAAACGTTACATTTCCATTCCTTAAACACTTCCTAACGATGCCTAAATTCTTATTTTACTTATTTTTGATGTCAAATAAATCAAATATGGATAACTATTTAATTTGAAAGTCTATCGTCTATTTGACATTCGTAAATCCTACACAGAATCGTCACCACTTTATCTATCGACTTAAGCTGTCTAAGAATAAAGATTTTAATTAAATGATTGATCATTCTTATCAATCAATGAAATGTTCTTTGGTCGCAGCTATTTAAATGAAACTGATCTGATGATGGGGCCATAAGGTCAAAGAAGCAGTTCCCCAATGAAGTTTCGGCTCGAAATTTCGTTACCGTACTCTTGGCCTTAGTATTTTTATCACATCGTATGGCCTGAAGCAGCGTCTTATCCGTAGAGAAGATTCTTTAGTTGGAGAAACGTAATACCTAGATTATATCGAAGGAGTTCATTAAAGTAGGTTTCACTAAGATCTCCTTTTACAAGTTAACACTAGGTATTAGAGAATTATCATACTTTGAGGCTTATCTAGCCGAGATAAGCCCTTTAGGTGGAAAATTAATAAATCTACCACCTTAAGGAATCTTTGAAGATATATATGTACCTATGGATTTGTTTTTAATGTGGCTATTATTTCAGTTAAGTCCTTGGAAAGTTTCATAAGGTGTTTAAGTTTAAGCTAATTATGTACTACAATTGCATTTTAAACGAATTATTTACTAAAAAGAAGTATATTTTCTGACGATACTATATACCTACCTTATAAGGCGACAACTTTAAAACGAAATCACTGACTACCAGGATAAATTTATATATAATCATATATCACTCAAAACAAAAATATCACTGCTCTAAAATCACGAAATTCAATTATTTTAATCGTTAGATAGGCCTTTCCACAGTGAGACCGCACCGTGCTAGTTGCCAAGCAAAGCTTGTGAGCTTACAAACTTATTTCTGTCAATTTGAATCAGAGAATTAAGTGTTTTTGTGGTGTGCTTGCTCACAAAAGTTTATGCTATGTAATTGCACAATAAAAAGCAATAATAACAGTTACGATGAGTCTTAGGCCCGTATTATGAAAGCCTGCTCGGTTATTGAACTATGCTTGAGTAACGCTGTTCTATGGCACAAACGTCACTCAAGTTAAGACCGGTGACTGAGCAATCTTTCATTATACGGGTCTGAGCATGCCAAGTAGTCACGGACGCCCTTTTGTTGGGTCACTTATTTGTTACCAACATTTTTTTTTTTTTTTTACGGTAAATAGACCTTTGTTTGACCGCGATCTCACCTGATGGAAAGTGAAGATTTGGCCGACGGTGTATCACGAAGGTCTAGAAGATACCTATTCACCATTGTCTTGAAGAGACCCAGGTTGTAATTGGCCGGAAAAACAGAGGCAGGGAGCGAGTTCCATTCATTTGCGGTGCGAATAATAAAGGTGGAGGAAAACCGCTTAGTGCGAGTGGAGGGTACGTCCACCAAGTATGGGTGGTATTGCGCTGTGCGTCTGCTTGTCCTGGAGTGGAAGGGGGATGGTGGGATCAGGTCATGTAGTGAGCATTCTCCAAAATGTATCCTATAAAAGATCGAGAGACAAGCAACCTTGCGGCGGTGGTCGAGACTTTGAACCTTAGTCTCTGCAAGGTACTGCTCGTCAATGAGTCTGAAAGCTCTTCGTTCGATCGAGTCTAACACCCGTATTCAAGAACAATACTATGAGTTCTCACAGTGCACACGAACGCATAGGGCCGGTAGATCCGATTCATAGACAATACTTGAGTGCTGTGCGATGCTATGCACTCCCTTGGAACGACCCTTACGTAAAGTAGCTCGACGGCTATTTTAGCGAACGCATAGTGTAGCTATGTCACAAAATGTTAGGTTATGTTCTGTTATTCTGTGGTAAATTACACTTTGGGATTTTGTTTACTTGTATTCCTTCCTTCATACATACCTACTTTGCAATATTTTATTCTAAACGCAATGGATTATAGCAGTGAAGAGGAGTTTGATAATTATGTCAACAATGTGATAAGCGAACGAAGGTCAATTACTACACGAAAAGTGGTGCGGGATTTTCAAAATCCTTTCGATTATTACAGTGAACAGGAATTTAGAAGACGGTATAGATTTGCCAAGGATATTGTACTTTCCATACTTTTGCCACTTGTTGATGAAGATCTGACAAAACTTACGGGAAGAGGTCTTCCAGTGCCTCCTGTTTATCAATTACTAGTGGCCTTACGATTTTATTCTTCTGGGAGTTTTCAAGTAAGTACATCATAATAATGTTTCTATTTTTCATGTAGGTATTTCAATATGTAACTTATTACGAAACTAGCTGACGCCCGTGGGTTTGCTCCCGTAGTATATTGATTAAAAGTACCTACGTAGGTGTGCTAATCACATATTACAGGATCTATCTTCATTTAACATTAATATAGTAGGCAGGCTATAACCTATAAATTTATATATATTATATAATATACATAAATTTATAGGTGCCTGCCTACCATCATCGACCAAGGTTTTCGCCTGCCCCCACCGCGAAATTCTTGATTGAAGATGCCTACTTATAATTTACCTTAGTAATCCTATGAAATCATTTTCAAAATAAAATCATTACATAACTAGGCACTCATTTATGAATATTTGTTTTACAGATGATTACCGGAGATCTTATACAAGTCAGTCAACCAACGGTTTCAAGAATAGTAAAAAAAATTTCTCATCTCATAAGTTTGAAGATATCAAGATTTGTTAAATTTCCAAATAATCTAGAAATGATTAAGGAACAGTTCTACAGAATCACACATTTTCCTGGTGTTATTGGTGCTGTTGATGGTACGCACATACCAATACAGAATCCTGGTGGACCGTATGCTGAAGTGTTCAGAAATAGAAAAAAATATTTTTCTATTAATACACAAATAGTATGTGGCCCTGATCTACAAATTTATGACATTGTTGCTGACAGACCTGGGTCGGTACATGACAACAGAATTTTCGACGCCTGTGCCCTGAAGAGAAAGTTAGCAGAAGGTGTCATAGAAGGCATACTTTTAGGAGATAGTGGCTACGGCTGTCAAAAGTATTTATTGACACCAGTTGGACATCCAGAATCACCTTCTGATGAAAATTATAATAAAGCTCACATTAAAACTAGAAATACAGTAGAAAGAACTATAGGCGTCTGGAAAAGAGTTTTTCCTTGTCTTTCTAAAAAGATGGCCACTAACTTGACCACAACATGCCGTGTTATTGTGGCTACTGCAGTGTTATATAATATTTGCAGGAGTCATGGTGTCATTGAAGGTTTTGATGAACCAGTCTTAAGAAATAATCAACCGACAGCTAGGAACATTCCATCATCTAACAGAGAAGGACTGCTTTTCAGGAGAATGTTTATAACGCGGCATTTTTAGTAAAAGTGAATACACACTAGTGAGTAGGTACAGACCTAGTAATAAGCTTATTATAATAATTATTATGTTTATAAATAAAAATTAGTTATTATTTATCATGAGTTTAATTCTTATTAATTCTACCTAGCAGATCAATTTCCAATTTAAGTTTTTTTTTCTGTAATTCGTGTATTTCTTTCTCATATTCCATCAAGTTGGTTTCTCTTTTAATTAATATTTTCTCCCTTTGAATCCGCAACTCATGCAACGCCTGGTCATTTTGTATGTTTATGGTGCACCGTTTTTTCCTTGCATCCATTTCACTTTCCAACTTCTTTACACCTGTAAAACAAATTACATTGATTAGGTTCAGTTACTTTACCCTTCAATTAGCTATAAGTGCATCATTTTTCTCATGCATCTTTAACGGACATTATTATTACAATAACACTTACTGGTAGGTGTATTCACAAATTCTTTGGTAAATTTTCTTTTTAGCTGGAACGGAGAAGTATTTTCCACTTCATTATCTTGTTCATAAGGGATCTTCCTCGCTGCAAAAGAAATAATTCATAATTATACCTTGAATAAGTAAACAGTTTGTGTAAATTATATTATATTTTATGTGCTATTGTGTTGTATTATAAATACAATAATAAGTACATAAAAAATCAGTAAGTATTGTTTCACTTTAACCATAGTGTATTTGTACCTTTAAAGTTAAACAAATAAAATAGTATTAATTTAAAAATTACCTCTTTCCGGTTTTTTTCTTTCAATAATTTCTTTTAAATCATTGTCTGGGCTTGTGGGACTGAAGCATAGGTCTTGTGAAACTGAAAAAGAAAAATTATTCTTGAGTATTTGTTATTTCACTGTATGTGTATGGTATGTGAATGCTGTGTGTGCCTATTATGGGCATAGGTACACATAATTGTCATGATCCAGTATTGTAATTTATGATATCCCTAGTTTCTATTTTATAATATAATATGTTTACCTTAGAAACTACCACTTACTTTCAATTGAATTAGAGTCAATGACTCCAGGTACTGTTAAGTTAATGGAGGGACATATTATGTCAATAATGTTGTTCGATGAGGCTGCAGAACCACCTTGAGGAGGGCCTCCGCCAGTGGCTATCATACTCCTGGACTCCTGGGAAAGCTCCTTCTTTCTTTGGGATTTAATATTCTCCCAGCATCTCTTTAACTGCACAGATGTCCTTTGAGACACATACGGTTGTGCATTAAAGGCCACAGCTAAAGCCTCCCAGGCTTGCTTTTTCAGTAAAATGTTGTTGGCGTGTGTGCGTTTGTCTTCTATGATAGGCCGGTCCCTCACTAATGCTACAATGAGCTCTCGTTCCGAAGCAGAAAATGGCAACTTCCTCAAACTGAAGCAAAATACAATGATATGCAATTAATATTTGAAGTAATAGTCTGTACGTATTATAAAATTAATTCTCATAATCAGCATTGTTATACACAGGGGCAAGGCAGCCAGCGTCTTGGAGACGCTTCCGACTGGTATTGTATTGATATGGATCAGATGCTACCTGTGGATTGTTTGGAACAGTCTGCAGTTAGCTCAAATGTTTAAATTACTAGTTAAATTTCTAATTTATTTCTATTATTTGATTGTAATTTTCTTAAAAAAATACCACGTACCATTTTACGTCTTCCTTTGTATCCTTCATAGAAACCGAACTCGTATCCACATCCATTGATTATATTGTTAAAACCTTATTAGGTACCGCAATTGACGAAAACTGAATTGTTAGCTTAAAATACAAGAATATTTAATAATTGTTTGTTTGTTGTTATTCACCGCTCACAACTGACAACACGTTTTAGGTTAGATTTATGTCATCGGCACATCTGTCAAACAGATGCCAAACAGTGGAGAGAACTTAGCAACAGAAATCGACCAATCACAGATCTTTATTCGACGCAGTGCGTTCACTTAGTGAAGTGTCGCTTGAGTGTTGTTTGTGAATGAAAAGGCCTGCCATGGCGAACGCTGTGCGAAATGTCTTACTTAGCACAGTGTTGCTTGCTACCTTACATAAGTTTTGTTCTTGAATACGGGTGTAAGGCTGCAAGCTGGTACTTGGCCGAGCCGTCCCAAACATGACAGCAATACTCCAAACCAGACCGGACCTGTGCTTGATAAAGGGATAGAAGCTGTCCCGGTGTGAAGTATTGCTTAACCTTATTTAGGATCCCTAGCTTCATGGCTGCTGTTTTGGCCTTCGACTCGATGAATGTGCCAAAGTTCAAAGTTGGTGTGAGAGTGACACCGAGGAGCTCCAGTTGATCCTTTATAGGTGTCGGTACATTGCGGAAAACGGGAAGCTGGACAAGCGGACTCTTTTTTGCAGAGAAGAGACATGCTTGCGTTTTAGAGGCATTGAAGTTAACCATTTAAGAGCTTTGTTGTCTAGATTGTTAAATGCCTTAGATCTACCAAAACTTTCATCATCATCATCAACTTATAGAAGTCCACTGCTGGACATGCAAAGGTCATGCTGGACATATACATAGCTGTGTGGCACTGTGTAGTGGTACGCTAGTGACCCTTGACTTATCTTCATAACCCATAAACAAAATTTTAAAAGGCAACGATTTTTTTTTGTTTTTAAAGCGGTTTCTACGTCTGCAAGTCATTAAAATTCATCTCACACCGATGGATAAACGTAGCCATAAAAAAATAGGCAACACTTCAAAACAATAAACTCTCCCAGCAAAATATCGATTCTAAATAGGCTTTTTTGTTGAATAAGAAGGAATTCGGTCTCCACACGTGCAGTTTTAGACAAAAGTGGAACCATGGCTATTCAAATACACTTAAGCGCAAAGCAATAAAGTATATTTTTTATTGCTTTGTTTTCTTTTAACTCGGTGCGTCGAGGTTTCTAAGCGTCGCACATGGTCAACGATAAGTATTGTTGCTATTAAAGTTTTAGTTTTAATGAATGGTAATTTATATGGAATGCCTAGTATTAAGGCCTGATCAGAAATGCATGTATCATTATTCATTCTCGTTGGAGACGTCACAGCGAAAATGAATAAACTAATTAAGATCTCTCATCTGTATTACTGAATTAACATGCCATACAATTGGCGATATTGAAGGTTAATTGTCACAAAAAGACAATGGTAATGACTCTCTATGTTGTTATAAGTTAAAACTAATGTTTCTTTTATTTTCATTATTTTAAGAGAGACGGACTTTGCGACGTGTAACGACATCTCGCGAACAGACGTCGAATCATTCGAAAAGGGAGTGACAATTACGCCCCCATAAGGTCCCGAAAGCTGATGGCGAACCAATAGAGACGCGGCACGATAGCGTGTTTCTTGGAATTTCTAACATGCGTCCACGCCGAAGGGAAGGTAGCAGGGGAACCGTAAATAGGCTCGCAGCAAGGAGCTCGGGATAGTCGGCACAATATTTTAGCGAGATACAAAGGTCACAATGGCTGAGCGCCATTGTTACCTTTTAGTTTGGTTAAAGAAGTACTTTTAAAATTAGAGTTAGAATCTGTGGTGAACGTGCGTTCCTGTTTCGAGTATAAAAGCTAAGTTTGATATATAATTGTTGTATACATACGATTGATGTTGGTGACTCTAATATATAGAATATTGAGAGTCCGAGAGGCCCATTTGGATAACATAATCAGAACTCACTGTTACTGAAATCAATCGTGTTATTTACTGTTCATTATTGTGCTCTCCACAGAGAAATCCCGCCCATCTTTGAGGCCATTTCCCCGTAAAACTCTACTGAGTTCATAGAGCGACTGTGTTTCGCAATTTACATAACTATTCTCTGATTGATTCTGGGTACAAGGTTAGTGTAAGCCTTCAGCTTTCAATAGCCTTGGAGGCGCTGTTATTGAGACAGAACGGGTCGCCTATTAACTTAAAACCTTGGTTTCGTGCTTACACAGCTACGTAACAAAGCTCTAAGTTACAGCACCAGGGTGGCGGAATCAATCAAAACCTATAATTGTTTAATAGTCTTATTGTAATGTTTCCTTGTGCATCTTAGGATTAAGTTCTGTATATTTACTGTATTTTTGTGTGTGTTATATGTATTAAACAATACTAAATTCCTGTCAATCAGCTTGTTTACATTTCATATTAATTTGCCCTACAAGTTAGAGATTTCGTAAAGCTTACGCTACTCAATTAAAGTCTAGGTTAATTTAAAGCCTTAATCGAAAGACAGATCACTATTAAGGAAAAATAAGCCTTCCTCACAGCCAAGTCACTCAGAGTTACAGAGATGGATTGATATTTGTTCGAATACTTACTTACTACGTCAATAAGAGCATTATCTATACTAAAATTGATTTGGTCTATTCTAGTAGAATGTAACACATGCGTAGCCCACATAGCGGTGCGTATGTAGCAGCAGGAGGCCTCCTCATAATTAAAAATATAAATCCACATACACATCATATTGATGTAAGGCTGCCCTCTGGTAAAGTCCATAAACCGAGAGACACAGGCATATCGAACGAATTAAGAACCAATCAAAAGGCCATTAATCTACCTGAGGCTCAGCTTAATTGACTGGGGCCTTCCTTTTACATGGGTAAGAACTGTGCCGCACAACTTAAAACACACTGCTCTATACGGTATCAATCCATAAACTGTACGTGTCTAAAAGTTCAATAAGGTCATTGATATAAGCTCTCAACAAATAGATGAGCTGTACATGCTATTAATAAATTTAATCTGGTGTTCCTACAAGCACATAGGCCCGGGTCCGTTACATTTGGTGCTCGTGAGCAAGGATCTAGTGAAGTGCGAAGCGGTAGCCTCGCTGCTAGATAAAATCTGGTGAATTAAAAATATAAAAACACAACGTAGACTTTAATTTTGACGATCACAAACCCAGATTCATTTTATCAACTTATGCTAAGTTGTTGCAAGTATAATAATATGCTATGTTTAGCAAAAAGGCAAATAAATAGGTTGCCGCTAAACCAGTTGATGAGCATTAAAACGAATGAAATATAATTAATTTTGACGATTACAAACCCAAATTTATTTTAACAATTAACGATCATTTGTCGCAAGCATAATAATATGCTATGTTTAGCTAAAAGGCAAATAAATAGCTTGCCGCTAAACCAATTGATGGCCATTATGCATAAAAAAAATATCAGACCTAATTTTATGACCAAAGACTTTATATTGAAGCGATGGCGGCGTGTTATTTTATTTGTTGGGCAAAATAATAACACAGTTATTCAAAATAACGAAACCAAGTACGAAACAGAAATTTAGTACTTGTCGATACATTTAAGGCTTACAGTGCATGATGGTTGTGGTGTCATTTTAACGTGTCAAGCAGATGTAAAACAAAGTTGCGCTACAAAGAACTATATTTTGATAAACGACTTTTCTAGATCTCGAAAAGATAAAAGTGAAATACATAAATACACACTATTATAACAGACAAAATAGAAATTACAATATCAAACGTAATGTTACGTTAGGATTCACGAAAAAATATATATAATCAAGAATCCGACCTGCCGTGTCAATAATTAAATTGCATTTGATTCAAAAAACAAAATAAACTACCTTGGGCAACAAAATTATAAGATGGCAAATTAAATGTTGAAAGAGACAAAAGCACAAAGTACGATTGTAAAGTGTAAGTATGATTTGTATAATCTGCCTCAAATCATAATCACAGTTAATTACAAATCTATTACTAGGCTACCTAGCTAGCGAAAATATTAATAAACCTAGAACCTATATAATTATAGTAGCAATCGAGCACGGCTCAGCTTAAACAAGCAGTTACTAAGAAAATATTGTCTTAATTGAGAGTGGTTACAACTTTATAAAACAAATCCTAACAGTGATGATAATGGGTTTTAAGGATAAAATCCTAGATATTCGAAATAAAAAAGGTCATGAACGATACGAATGAAAGGAAAACTTAGTTGTTTAGAAAAGGTTTACGGAACCGATTCATGGGATAACTTCCATAAGGTTTTATACAAAACCGATTGTTTACGCCAGGTGTTAGTAGAGCAATATATTTAGGTACACATTAGCTACGAAAAGGAAATGTCGACATTGCAAAACAATAGTTTGGTAATTCCTCTCATACCTAGAAGGGCACAACGTACAATGCAATGCAATACCAATATTCGTTATTACAAACCAGTAATCAAGAAATACAGAAAACAAAAACAAATACCGATTATGTACAATAGGCGACCTTATAGCTAAAAGTGATGGTATCGTGTATACATAAATAATGTTAATAATATAGTCACAAAATATATGAAATAATACATCACAAAGTAATACATTGTATATAAAATTACGATATAAAGCTGAGGAATTGAACGTACTACGCTGTAGAAATTAAAAAGATAATAATACACAAAGTGATAATACATTATTTAACAGCCTAGACTCCTCCTATATAAAATATATAGTATATATAATTATAATACTGTATTTTCTAGTACGCTTTAAATCTAGACTATGCTAGGTTATTTGGAACTGGGCTGAGATGGTGTGACACAGTAAGTGGCCTATCCGACAGACTGAATGCGACGGGTTCGACTCCCGACACTCGGCTAATAGTTGAATTACCATAATTGATGATGAAGGCCATTTTGATACATAATAAAGTGGGTTAGACTCCCAACATTATGTTAAATTAAAAGTGTAGCTGATAATTTAAATTAATAATTATAATTTATATTGGTATAACTAAGACCCCTCGTCCGATTAAAAGGACAATCCGAAAGGATAACTTTTATAAGAGGAGTAGTAGAAGTAATTGGTTCGACTCCTACCATAATACAAAAGGCTGTATTTACCTCGATAAATGGATTGATGAAGGTGTAATTCAGATGTAAGACACAAGAGTTCGATCCTCTTACTCAAATGATATTTCTATCATCATATTCATTATTATAAATGAAATCAATAAAGAACACTGGTTCCAATGAAAAATACAATCCTAGAGGATAATTTATATAAAAGGAAGGAACTGGTTCAATTCCTAACCTAATAAATAAGGCTGTATTTATATAGATAAGTGATTTTATGAAGGCTTAATTAAGAAGACACAAGAGTTCGATCCTCTTGCTGAAATAATGTTATATAATCATATTTCTATAAACGCAATTAACAAAGGTTAGCTTAATGCTTAGAAGACCACTAGTCCCATTAGAAAAGGCAATCCGAAAGGATAATTTATATGAAAAAAGGGTATTGGTTCGATTCCTACCATAGTACATAAGGCTGTATTGATATACTTTGATAAACGGATTGACTAAGGTTTAATTGAAAAGTAGCATTGGAAAAGGCAATCCGAAAGGATAATTTATATGAAAAAAAAAAGGTATTGGTTCGATTCCTACCATAGTACATAAGGCTGTATTGATATACTTTGATAAAAGGATTGATTAAGGTTTAATTGAAAAGTAGAGGACAAGAGTTCGATCCTCTTGCGGAAAAGATGTTTCTATAAACATGATTATTCTTATGAACACGATTGGTAGAAAAAAATTTAAAAAATTGGTAAAAAGTATTGCCTAAAATCTAATATATTCAACTTCTATCACAGTATGAAGGCTTATATTGTATAAATAACTGATAATCATCAGTACTACTGCATAAGTAGATTTTAATTAGGTTACAACCCGTGAGAACGCCTGATTTAAGCAAATATTTTAGAATTGTTGAACAGACGAAAGTCAAATAAAATCAAATGCTAGCATTTTATGGTACCATAATATTGGTTATAATATAAGAGTATACCCAAACAATTAGCCACGTCCGTAAAGTGATAGTCATAACGAGGGTTGCTATGGCTTACAAATACAGTTCTAGTTTAATAAAACTATCGTAGAAAGGGATGTATTGATGCATTATTGAATTTAATTGATCAATTATTGATCTAATTGATGATATTTTTAGTATTGTCTGGTGCATTACAAACAAGTACGAGTAAGTTAGATTGTAAGTTTTACTCAGAGGCACGATAAGCAGTATAGTTATTTAAGTACCGTAGGAAGGTCATTATTAGTCATTATTAATAATAATAGTTTATAATAAAAATTAAGATTGGGTCCAATCAAAGGTGTGGAAAAACAAATAATGTTTACAAAGAATTGTGGTCTTATAAATATTGATATGAAACTTGAATTTTAATTGTATTCATAACAAGAATGGAGGATACTCCAAATTAGTTAATTGCACATTAATCACACAAAAGCTAGTGTGTTGGAACAAATTGATAATTATTATAGTAGTTTTATGAGACGTGTTGCAAACTATACACTTATTGCATCGATGAGGGAAAGTTCGATTATTATGACGATGTTCGATGACTTAATTTGTCTTTAAGTGTTATGATAGCGTTGAAATTCATGTGCAAGCAAGCTATGACAGTTATTATAAGTCATTAAAATCCTAGACCCGTTCAATTAAATATCAGATATGGTGCAAATTAAGGATGTTATAATATGATAATAATAAAGGATGATGTTACTTGGGCCACAATAAAATTAAAGGCTGACTTGCAATACTGCCACAATTATTTTAAATACGATATAATGTAATACATATACTGTATACAATATATTCGAAAAAGTATCTAACGAAGGTGGGAAGATGAAATACAATTCTATTGCTGTCATTATTTTTAAAAGTTATTTTGATAAAAATGTTCATAGCTGGTTAGGTAGGAACTAAGGTAGTTATTTGTTTAGGTAGGTGTATAGGTATATACTACGGGCGATAATAACATTAAATGAAAGTATTTAGGAGAAAGGTGGATAAATAGTTTTTTTAAGTGCGTTTAGATGTTAAGTGTAGCTTAAGGATAACGAAGGTTTGAGGGTGGTCAGTTAAAGAAGATAGAAGAAAAATCTATCTTTCATGGATGAAAAGGGATGATGATGTTTAGTGATCAGCTTCAGTACGTCCAGTCTGAGGGTGGACTAAGGTCATATTATAATGCCGCAGCATAGATGTTAAATTGACGATGATTTGATAGGAACACAAATACCTACAATATGATTAAGAATAAAATAAAAAGACAGACGTTAACAAAACTAATTATATTGATGGGTTTGAATATAGAGTCAGATGCGTGAATGGTCTAATGAAAACTTCAGCACTCGCATTCTCTGCGTGTTTAATTTTCAGAGGGTGGAATGTAGTGGTACGCTAGTGACCCTTGACTTATCTTCATAACCCATAAACAAAATTTTAAAAGGCAACGATTTTTTTTTGTTTTTAAAGCGGTTTCTACGTCTGCAAGTCATTAAAATTCATCTCACACCGATGGATAAACGTAGCCATAAAAAAATAGGCAACACTTCAAAACAATAAACTCTCCCAGCAAAATATCGATTCTAAATAGGCTTTTTTGTTGAATAAGAAGGAATTCGGTCTCCACACGTGCAGTTTTAGACAAAAGTGGAACCATGGCTATTCAAATACACTTAAGCGCAAAGCAATAAAGTATATTTTTTATTGCTTTGTTTTCTTTTAACTCGGTGCGTCGAGGTTTCTAAGCGTCGCACATGGTCAACGATAAGTATTGTTGCTATTAAAGTTTTAGTTTTAATGAATGGTAATTTATATGGAATGCCTAGTATTAAGGCCTGATCAGAAATGCATGTATCATTATTCATTCTCGTTGGAGACGTCACAGCGAAAATGAATAAACTAATTAAGATCTCTCATCTGTATTACTGAATTAACATGCCATACAATTGGCGATATTGAAGGTTAATTGTCACAAAAAGACAATGGTAATGACTCTCTATGTTGTTATAAGTTAAAACTAATGTTTCTTTTATTTTCATTATTTTAAGAGAGACGGACTTTGCGACGTGTAACGACATCTCGCGAACAGACGTCGAATCATTCGAAAAGGGAGTGACAATTACGCCCCCATAAGGTCCCGAAAGCTGATGGCGAACCAATAGAGACGCGGCACGATAGCGTGTTTCTTGGAATTTCTAACATGCGTCCACGCCGAAGGGAAGGTAGCAGGGGAACCGTAAATAGGCTCGCAGCAAGGAGCTCGGGATAGTCGGCACAATATTTTAGCGAGATACAAAGGTCACAATGGCTGAGCGCCATTGTTACCTTTTAGTTTGGTTAAAGAAGTACTTTTAAAATTAGAGTTAGAATCTGTGGTGAACGTGCGTTCCTGTTTCGAGTATAAAAGCTAAGTTTGATATATAATTGTTGTATACATACGATTGATGTTGGTGACTCTAATATATAGAATATTGAGAGTCCGAGAGGCCCATTTGGATAACATAATCAGAACTCACTGTTACTGAAATCAATCGTGTTATTTACTGTTCATTATTGTGCTCTCCACAGAGAAATCCCGCCCATCTTTGAGGCCATTTCCCCGTAAAACTCTACTGAGTTCATAGAGCGACTGTGTTTCGCAATTTACATAACTATTCTCTGATTGATTCTGGGTACAAGGTTAGTGTAAGCCTTCAGCTTTCAATAGCCTTGGAGGCGCTGTTATTGAGACAGAACGGGTCGCCTATTAACTTAAAACCTTGGTTTCGTGCTTACACAGCTACGTAACAAAGCTCTAAGTTACAGCACCAGGGTGGCGGAATCAATCAAAACCTATAATTGTTTAATAGTCTTATTGTAATGTTTCCTTGTGCATCTTAGGATTAAGTTCTGTATATTTACTGTATTTTTGTGTGTGTTATATGTATTAAACAATACTAAATTCCTGTCAATCAGCTTGTTTACATTTCATATTAATTTGCCCTACAAGTTAGAGATTTCGTAAAGCTTACGCTACTCAATTAAAGTCTAGGTTAATTTAAAGCCTTAATCGAAAGACAGATCACTATTAAGGAAAAATAAGCCTTCCTCACAGCCAAGTCACTCAGAGTTACAGAGATGGATTGATATTTGTTCGAATACTTACTTACTACGTCAATAAGAGCATTATCTATACTAAAATTGATTTGGTCTATTCTAGTAGAATGTAACACATGCGTAGCCCACATAGCGGTGCGTATGTAGCAGCAGGAGGCCTCCTCATAATTAAAAATATAAATCCACATACACATCATATTGATGTAAGGCTGCCCTCTGGTAAAGTCCATAAACCGAGAGACACAGGCATATCGAACGAATTAAGAACCAATCAAAAGGCCATTAATCTACCTGAGGCTCAGCTTAATTGACTGGGGCCTTCCTTTTACATGGGTAAGAACTGTGCCGCACAACTTAAAACACACTGCTCTATACGGTATCAATCCATAAACTGTACGTGTCTAAAAGTTCAATAAGGTCATTGATATAAGCTCTCAACAAATAGATGAGCTGTACATGCTATTAATAAATTTAATCTGGTGTTCCTACAAGCACATAGGCCCGGGTCCGTTACAACTGGCTAAGAATTTGCACCACCCTAACTCTTTTCGTAAGTATCGTAAGAGGCGACTAAGGCATATCGCAGCAGCGCCCCTGCAGAACTATTTTAACACCGAACTGCGATCTCCAACCCGCATGCCAAGCGTGGGGATTATGGGTATCCTCCATTAGATAAACGCCAATAACGCGCTTTTATGGGGGAGGCCTGCGTCCAGCAGTGGATCAATACAGGCTGTTGAGATTGAGGAGGTTAAAGAAATGAATGCGGCGTTAATGACCGCCACAGCGCCCTGTCTTCAGCTTGCCGCATCCAGCATCTGCCTGCAGTCTTTCATAGGTCATCACCCTGCGAGGGCGTGGAGCCTAGACTGCTGTTTTACTTCCTATCGTTTTCATTGAATCATTTATATATTCATGTCTGGAACGAAAAATCACGTTCAGTGAAATGAATAGGTAATTATTTCATCGTACAGCCAGTTTGTGCCTGAATAATGAATTGTCACTTGATAGTGTTTGTTTCGTGTACCTGCGCTGTTATATTATTAAGGCGCATACTCGAGCCAATATGACATCACCGCCTATTTAATCATATTATTACTTTTAACATAGAATATTTGAAAAATTGATCGTACAGTAGGTGGTAAGTATCTATTATAAGCATTTTATTAATACCTCTGTAATAGTTTTATCCTGTATGGTTTAGGCAGAGATGAGAAAATAGAGTTTGGTGACCAAAAAAGGAAACTTCGTATGTCTCCGTAATCTTTACAAAATAAAACAATTACAGCAGCTTATAATATATACCACAAACTGTACGATAGTTTTTAAAATTTCCTGTGTCAAACGTAATAATAAGATAAAATAGGTGGTGGCTCCACTTTCACTCGTATATGCTCCTATGTTAGATATGCTTGAGGTAGTATACAGGGTGCATCGGAAAAAGTGTACTAAGCCGAAAGAAGGTTCTGGCTATCGAGAAGATCAGCGTTTCTCCGATTTTTTTGTAATTTCAAACACTTCTCGACTTTTTTTCAATATTAGAGACGTGTTATTCGCGTGGGCGTGTGGTGTCTTATATTAAAAATAAGTTTGAATAAAAACATTCTGAAATTCAAATAAAAACAATAAAGTGCTCATTACCATTGATTTTTATATTTAGCAAATTTTTTGTTCTTTTTTTTTTTTTTTATGCTGGACTATTCACACAGCATTATCTAGCCCCAAGCTAAGCAGAGCTTGTGTTATGGGTACTAGATAACTGATATACATAATACAATACACTACATAGATAGATACTTGATAAAATGAGTGACACATAAGGAGATTCCATTGCTCCACTAATCGCAGTTGAGCTTGGGTTTGGTTAAGAATAGGGAAAACATTAGTTGCGCAATACGAAAGCCCCTATGTTCCTCTATTCGCATAAGAGCGTCGGAACACGGAAAAATCGCGCGCGCGCTACCGTCACGAGCGCATCGTAACACAGACGCCCATACACTATAAATCCCTACAATCGTAAAAATTAAGCTACATAACCGTGCTTACTATCAAAATAAAGTTTAAGAAATTATAAGTGGAACAGTGAAAACAATCAATAAAAATATGAACTCAGTGAAAAGTTATGAGTGAAATAAAACTACGCTAACGGTCAAAGCACAAACCGCGCGGTGACTCACCAATAACAGCTGAGCGGCCGGAACCGGGCGAAATCTCGGGAACTGTCTCCCCGCTGTGGCGGCCAAACACTGATTTTTTTCATTTTTTTCATTATTCTCATAAACATTGACCACATCACAAAGTATCAAAGATGGATTGTGCCAAGTGCAACAAACCAATATCACGAGGCGAATTACTACACTGCAGCGTATGTAACAACACCTATCACTACAGATGTATAGACATGACGACGAATACCGAGACATTGAAGAAACAGCTTCTTTTGAAAACTTGGTACTGTATGGACTGTGACAGTTCCAAGCCAAGGAGAAAGAACGTATCCAGGATAGGCCTGGATAAAGAGGACTGTGAGTTTCTTAACGATACCACAATGTCGGTGGACGAAAACTTCCAAGAAGATCAAAGCGTTGCAGGGAGTACTCTCACATCAGCTGGCACCCTCACACCGATACGCGAAAGCCCTAATGCCGGCACAGGAAGTATCACCTTAGACCAATTAAGTAGATTACTGGACACGAAATTGGAAGAAAAACTAGAAAAACACAAAAAATCTATCGTTGCAGAAATACAGACTTCATTCGAATCACAAATAAATAAAGCAATCCTTGAGATGAAACAAGAATTCACACAAAACACTAACGAGCTACATACAGAGCAAGTGAACATTAAAGAAGACATAAGCTACCTTGACGAAAAAATTGAAAAACTAGAGAACGCAAACATTAAGTTACAGAGAGAAATACAGACACTTCAACAGACAAACGATAGTAGTAGTAAGGTTACACAGACTAGACACGATACAAACAAGAAAATTGTCATATACAAACTGGACGAACACTTTAAAGAAGATGAAAACAAACTAGAAAAACGGATAATACACATGTTTAGAGAGGTTATGAACATTAACTTAACTGGATACATTGAGGAAATATCACGTATGGGTAAATACGGAAGCCGTCGACCTATCTTAGTCGAACTCATCAGTAAGCGTATGACAAAGTATATCCTTCAAAATGTAAGACAGTTCAAAAACACAGGAATCTACGTTTCTGATTTTCTTGACGAGAAATCACTGCAAGAAAAAAGAACTACTCACGAAAGACGCTCCACCATTAGCCGACATGAACAGACCACACGGGAAAACATACAGAATAAAAATCAAGCAACCTCACTAAACACAAACACACTGAAATCGACATACGAAAATGAAAACAGCACAAACACAGAACAACAAGTACCTCGGCGAACAGTCGGTGGTACATTTCGAAACTAAAATAATGATACAAAATATACAAAGCCTAAAAAATAAAACATACCTACTTGATACCCTACTCAAAGACAGAAAGTTCCAAGCCGTATGCCTTACCGAAACATGGATCAGAGATAACCAAAAAAACCTAATACAAATTGAGGACTATGAATTTGCAGCTGCATATTACCGACGTGAACACAGAGGAGGAGGAGTAGCCATCCTTACACGAAAAGGCCTACTATACGAAGAACTACAAGAATTTGCCAAATTGTCGATAGAATACAAAAGCGAATGCTGTGCAATACAATTAAAATCATTAAAAGTAATATTAGTTAACATTTACAGGCCGGATAGGGATATCGACATATTCTATACATTTTTAGATAAATTACTTAGCTTGTTAAGACAGAAATACCTACGAAATTGTATAATAATCACCGGAGATTTCAATATAGACATGCTGGCTAATTCTAACCATCAAAAACGACTGACTGACACGATGCTAGAACACAATTTTGATCAAATTGTAAATATACCTACACGAGAAACAAATCACTCATCAACTTGCATAGACCTTCTGTTCACAAATAAAAAAAACTGCGGCACCTTGTCAATAGAAAACAATGGGTTATCAGACCATTATAGCATTATCTACAAACTTAAATCCCCACCACCAGTAACTAAAAATGAAACATTCCAAACAAAAAGGATTTACAATGAAAAACATATAGAAAACTTTAAAAAATCACTATCGCAGATAAACTGGGACCAAACATTTAGTAATAGCTTTGACATAAACAAGAATTTCGAATTATTTACCAACGAACTACACTCAAATTTAGACAAATTTATTCCTAATACACGTATAAAACAAAAAATCAACAAAGGAAACACCTACCTCACAAAAGGTCTAAAAATAGCATGCAAAAATAAGAGACTGCTAAAAATCCTATCGCATCAACTTCAAAACAAAACCTTCAATCAATATTATAAACGTTATGAAAAAATCTTAAAAAAATCTATAAAACATTCGAAAAAAATATCTTTCATTAAAACCATGAGCATATCGACAAACAAAATAAAAACTATGTGGCAAATGATCAACAAAATTACAAACCCTAACAAACATAATTATTTGCCTAAAAATATTACACTAAAAAACACAGATGATTCACCACAATCGGTCGCGAACGCATTTAATAATTATTTTGCATCAATTGGGAGATCAAGCGATAGTGCGTGTGGCCGGCCAGTGCACTTTTCTTCGACTAACTCGATGTACCTCCGACCGGTATGCGAACGAGAAATTAGCAATGTGATAAGCTCAATGAGTAGCAAACACAGTTACGGTGTTGATGAAATTCCGCCAATACTCATAAAAAAGTGTAAATCTGTCCTTGTTAAGCCTCTAACACAGCTCGTTAACCAGTCGTTTTTGGAAGGCACCTTCCCAAATCTGCTAAAAGTAGCAAAAATAAGACCGATTGCGAAAAAAGGTGGCCAAGGCGAAAACCCAAGTAGTTATAGGCCCATAGCACTGTTACCGACTGTTTCAAAGATATTTGAAAAAACCATGGCAAGCCGCGTAAACTATTTCCTTGAAAAATACTGTATTTTCGACGAGAACCAATACGGTTTTAGAATAAATAGATCAACTACACTAGCGACTTATAACTTTGTGCAAAAAATTTATAACATTATTAACGAAAAAAAGTACGGAATTGGGCTATTTCTAGACATGACAAAAGCATATGACAAAGTAAATCACAAAATACTTCTTCAAAAGTTGTACGGTGTTGGTATTAGAGGAGTTGCATATAGGTGGTTCAAATCATACCTACATGATAGGAAACAGTTTGTGCAGCTAGACCACTACAACTTTGATACTCGCGAAGAAACTAAAGTAACATCCGATATACTGATAACAAACGCATCTATACCTCAAGGAAGTGTACTCGGATGTACCCTGTTCTTGATTTACATAAATGACTTGCCAAAATATATTCCTACGACATGCACACTTTTCGCTGACGACGTGTCGCTACTCTTCAGCAGCACACTGAACATTGACATTAATTATATTAAAAACACATTTAATTTATGCGAACAATGGCTCCGAGAACATAACTTAGAAATAAACTATAATAAAACTAAAATAGTTCAATTTAGAACTTATCAAAAAACACCATTAGACCTAAAACCTCTTACTAAAACCATGAATATTGACGAGCAAAGCGATTTCACCCTTTTAGGAATAATCCTAGATACAAATTTAAATTGGAAAAGACACATTGAAGCTACTAAAACCAAACTATCGCGTTTTGTATACGCTCTAAGTGTCCTAAAATCAAACACAAATTACGAAACTGCTTTAACTGCATACTACGCTCATGCCTATTCAGCTCTTAACTACGGTGTTATAATGTGGAGCGACAGCACTGACTTCGAACATCTTTTCATAACACAAAAAAAATTAATACGCATACTAGTAAATATACCTCCGCGAGAAAGCTGCAAGCCACACTTCATCCATAGAAAGATTCTTAGCCTACCCTGCATCTATTTATTACAAGCGGCAATGTTTGTTAGAAAACATAAAAATTACTTCCAAACAAAACAACAACTCGATAATAACTATAATAGAAGAAACAAAAATAAGATAATACTCCCCAATACAACCCTTACAACGGTTAGTAAAAGCCCTAAATTTAGATTAATTAAAATATATAACCATCTACCCGAAAACCTAAAATGCGAAGCAAAAGATAATATTTTTATGAAACACCTGAAAATTATATTACTACAAAAGTGCTATTATTCAATCCATGAATTCTTCTCCGACGATAGTTTAAAACAAATGACCAAAAGTGTACTAGCTGCAGACATACTATCTACATAATTAATTTAGTAAGTATGACCTACGAAATCACAACGTTGACCTTTTTATTTAATCTAAATTTATTTGACCTACCTACTGTAATGACATTTATTCAATTTCATTACCTACTTAGACATACATAGATTATAATTATAATTAATTAGACTTTCACAATCTGACATTATTGTTTCACCAAATTGAGAGCTTATTTACCATTTATTCTTGTCCTGCTAAACCCAATTTCTATTTATTCTTGTATTCTATTTATAATGTATAACGAAAGCAAATCCAAAATGATTGTTGCGCCCTGACAGGGTTTTTATGCATTGTGTGCCTACCCACTAAGACCTACACCTAAGTACAATAATATCTGTATGCATAAAATCACAATAAATGATATGAAAAAATGAAAATGAAACACACACGGCTTGAAATTTTGACCAACCCAATTCTTCCTGCGGGTGTCGTAAAAGGCGACTAACACCGTGTAATAGACCTAGGCCTTCGTGAGACGTGACTAACACTGCACATATATTATGTATATAAATATTGTATAATGTAGGCCGCTTTGTCGATTTCTCGTCGGTTTAGCATACAACAGTACACTGCATACTACGTGGGTCGCGCGTCAATTTCACGCGATCGCGATGCGGCGACGCGTACAGTTTCGAATCCCAAATTCAAATATAAAATATCTATCAATCAGTTATCTACTACCCATAACACAAGGTCTGCTTATCTTGGGGATTATGCTGATGTGAATTGTCCCATATTATAATTCCTTGTATTTTACCCAAGAACAAGAACAAAAACAAAAGATAGATAGATAAATAGATAATAATTTATTTGGAACTACAGACACACACACACACACATATAGATATACAAAACAAAGAAACGAACAACAGGTTTAATAATTCAGACAAGCACTTTAAACATTAGATGAGTAAGTACTTAGTGTAGAGAAGTTTGTGTGTGTGCAAAAAAGTAATACTAGAGGTTAAAACTGGTAAGTAACTTAAATCTAACAATTTAATATACATCGGGTAAAATAGACCAAAATACACAGAAGCTCTAAGAATACTATAGGATTATTTACATTATATCTATGTTTAGACACGTTTAGGTTGGTATAATGTTACATCAATTATTTTAATTTCGTAAGGTGCTTTCCCACTGCAGTACAAGCGGTGAAATGTCTTCAACTCGTTGTTATGTGTTGAACACCTAAATCGGTACCCCGAGGCACACTAGCACCATCACCTAGGTACTTTATCATATTAATAAATAAAAAAATAATTTTCAAAAAATGATAGGGCTGTTTTTATATCTATCATAAGCTTTTCTTAATACCTCTGTAATAGTTTTATTTTGTATAGTTTAGGAAGATATGCGTAAACATAGTTTGGTGGCCAGCAAATGCAACTTCTCATCTCTTCCTAAGCTATACAAAATAAAACGATAACAGATAGGTGGTGGCGCTAGTTTGAGTCGAGGTAGTGCCTTAATAAAGTCGAGGGATTGCTTAGCGATAAAAATCGAGCGGATATTTTTACTTAAACATACAGTTTATTCCGAAATAATACTGCGAAGTTGCAAGTTTAACTTAGTAGGTACATTTAAATTATTTTAATAATATTAGCCTTTATTGAACACTAGCAGCGTCTCGCAGTTTCACCTGCGTAGTTCCCGTTCCCGTGGAAATTCCGGGATAAAATATAGCCTATGTCACCTCTGAAAAGTAAGCTTTATAATGATGAAATATTTTTTTCTATCGTTTTAGTAGTTTCGGAGGATATTCAATACAAACAAACAATCAAATCATTCCTCTTTATAGTTTTAGTATAGAAAAGAGAATCTTCCTCATCTTCAAGGTATTTAAGTGTTATGTACATATTTATTATTTATAATTTTGTCAATATTTATCTAAGGTATATTTAGTACACCCCTGCCTTTCCTAGATTCATAAAATACGATCCATCCCAAGGTGGTCTGGAAGAGATCGCTTCTAAGCGACAAGGCCGCCCACTGTTCTTTTGTTTTATGTAATTTTCTTTTGTACTGTATTTTTTTGATGTGCAATAAGGTACCTATTTTGTATTGTATAATTAAACAGTAAGTTATTTGTTTACATTTATTAATTATTGACAATTGACATCGGTATGGTTTTGAGATTATCTTGCGTTATCGCATAGGCCTCTCCTATAGCTTGCCATTTTTTTCGGTCATGATTTATTGTCCCCCAAGTAACATATTATAAAATTATGTATTTTTATAAATAAAATAAATGTTTGCTTGGAAAGGGAAATGAAAGTTATATTCATCAATCATTGCATATTATAAACACAAATAATTAAATTAATCTTTATCTCACGTGTAAAAGACCTTTAGACGTTATTATTCAAATAGCTCACTGTTTGTGACGGGGTGTCGGAAATTATTACAAGGCCAACGTAATTTCATTCTAATTGTATGCTAAACGATATTAATCTATTCCGAAACACCCTGTATAACGGGTTATTGACTGAAGTTCGTGTTTCAGTAGATTTATACAATCAAGATAGAAATAGATTTGTTTTATGAAAAGTTATACAATAATGACACTCCTATCTTATGTCATGTCATGACGACCTCTGTGCGCAGAGGGCGAAGGTCCGTTTGCGATACACGAGGTTCGATAGCCATAAAACTTACTTCACACTAATATTATAAGGGCTAAAGATTGTATGGATTTATGGATAGATGTATGTTTGTTCCCTCTTCACGCCAAAACTACTTAACAGATCATGCTAAAATTTTGCGTGCAGGTAATTCTAATCCTGGAATCAACCATAGGCTACTTTTTATCCCATAAATCAGTTCCCATGGGATAAAAATTACCTCTAAACGTTTCCATAGGAAAAACGCGTGCAAAGCCGTGGGGCGCAGCTAGTTGTTGTATAAAACTATTATATATAAACCTTTCAATCCGCCATGGATACCACTTAAGTCACTTACCTAAATATCACTTACAGAATAACACTTAATTCACTTACCTACAACAGGATATTTAACATGATTTGAGCTTTTAGCTTCTGTTATTCCGTGGTCATGACTGCAAACCGCTCAAATATATGAAAGCTCTAAGCTTAAATAATTATCCCGTTGTTAATGACTTTGGTGTTTAATACATAAATTAAAAAAATCAAAATCGGTCCATAGTTAACTGACGAAAATTCGACCCCACCTATTTTATCATATTATTGCATTAGTTCGGGTATGCGCCTTAACCCTTCTGTTGTCGCGACCATTTTGCGCAAATGGCCGGGAGTGTCAGGCGCCTTATATTAAACCTCCCTTTTTCAAAGTCAGATAATAAAATAACCAACTATTTTACTCGCAGCAAAAAATATTGGAGCCATAACACCGAATTACAAAAATAACAGGGTTTATTACACGTTACAAAGTTAATGAAAGTGTAAAATATTTCTGCGTGACTTGAAGTCGTATCCGCTTACATAATAATAAATATTTGGTCGCATTTAATTACTGTTTCCTTCGGTAGGTATATTAATTACATTCCTAATGTGGTGTTGTTGGTAACGTTATTATTCGTTAAACGTTATCATTATTATTCATAGAACGTTAACATTATTTTTCGTTTAACGTAAGATTAGTCCAAGGTGAGAACGACATTCGCTTTACCTTGACATTAAGAAATGAATTGAGATATTTAAGCCCGGCAGCGAAGATGTAGGGTATTTTTAGGATTATTATGTGTCAGTATATACCTCTGCTACAAGCTGTGTAGTGCTGGCTTAGAATTTGCACTACCCCATTTCTTCCCGTGTGTGTCGTGAGAGGCGACTAAGGGATACCCACGGGGGGAGGGCAGCAGCGCCCCCTGCAGAACAATTCTACCACTGAACTGCGATCCCCAACCCATGCCCAGCGTGGAGATTATAGGCATTACCCCCCATGAGATTAACGCTTATAAGGCGCTTGTCAGGGGGAGGCCTGCGTCCAGCAGTGGACCGAAACAGGCTGTTGAGGTTGAGGTAATAGTTTCATTTTGTAAAGCTTAGGCAGAGATACGAAGTTGCGCTTTTTGGCCACCAAACTCTATTTTCGCTTCTCTTCCTAAACTATATAAGATTAAAAAAGATTAGAAGATTAAAACTATTACAAAGGTATTAAAAAATAGCTTATAAATAGATAAGACAAACAGTACGATGGATTTTTAAAATTTCCTATGTTAAATGTATAATAATATGATAAAATAGGTGGCGCTGTCATATTGGCTCGGGTGAGCGCCTTAAAAAAGAAAAAAAACGTGTTCAATATCTTATGATAATCTAACTGACGGTTCTAATTAGATTTTTTAGGATACTGGTCTATTTGACAGCACAAAAAATTTGGCTGTTGCTTTAATTCTACGAGTATCCTTTCTCCGTTTTTTTGCGCCAATTTTGCCTCGATCTCGTCGACCGAAATAAAGAGAGATGGCATAACTGATCTTAAGTGCTTTGAAGTTCATTTATACCTATTTAAATTATGGACATATTTAAATTGATAATAAGCGTGAAAACATGAGAACAAAAATTTGCACGTTGTAGAAGTGTTTATGTAGGTATAATTATGATTATAAGCATAGATTACATTATGTTTATGTGATGAAAAATCATCGTTAAATATATGATTTGGCTATATTATGTCCCATCCTGATGGTCCGCTTTTAAATAAAATATAACATAAAAAGATATATGATAATAAGTACTTTTTTCATTTAATTCTGATCAGGCATGGATAACCGGTACATATTTAAAGTTATTAAGTCATCAATATAAAATCGCATCGTATCATCTGAGCTATTAACAAAATCGTCTGGTCTGTGAGTGGAATCATAAAAAAAGGTCTGTTATTTAAACAGAATATTTCTGTTCCTATAAGTAGGTAGCCGGCGCGCCATTTTGAATGAATATTTTGCAATTCAATTTAACTCAAATAATTTATTTCGTTTGTTTACATTAATGTTAGTAGTACAGTAACCTATATAATAAAATACTTCAAAAATTATTCACATCATATGTAGTTTAACATTAAATAAATTTTATCAATCCAAAATTACGTTAATTTCACAGGTTCTAACAAGTTACTTTTAATTATATTACTATTTCTACCCAGATTTAACTAAACCATGTAAATGTCAAATAATATTGAATAATTCCAATAAATAATATTTTATTGCTATTCCCTAGGATCCCTTGAGCTACCTGGAGGTAGTTTGCAACAGTCTGTAGTCTGCTCAGTTGTATAAATTGTAAATACAAGTTCTAATATATTTGTATAAGATTATTTGATGGTAATTTCACTAGAATACCTACTTATTTAAAATAGCACCGGCTAGTGGATACCCTAATTATCATTTATGTAACCCCTGTCCTATTTATTTATGAACTAGCTTTTGACCGCCGTTTGACATGTCTAGGATCGTAGCTTTGTTAATTATTCATCACTACACATAAGTCCACAGCTTTCGAACATAGCTGCCCAAGAAAGTTGGTTTAGGCTGCGCGCAAATGGGCCACTGACCACAGCCACGTGGCTGTCGCGCGCTACCGCACGTCGCGGACACTGCTGAAGCGAGTGGCCGCCACCGGCTACACGTATGCGGCGGGTCTATACAAAATATAAGAAAAAGTATGTTAAGAACCATACACCAGTGAAAGTGGCGCCCCCAACTTTTTATCATATTATTACGTTAAACGCAGGAAGTTTTAAAAATCCATCGTTCAGTTTGTGGTATCTATTATAGGTTATTTATTAATGCCACTGTAATAGTTTCATTTTATAAAGCTCAGGCAGAGATACGAAGTTGCGCTTTTTGGCTACCAAACTCTATTTTGGCATCATCTAAACTATATGAGATAAAATTACTACAGAGGTATTAAAAAATAACAAATAGACACCACAAACTGAACGTAGGATTTTTAAAAAATCCTATGATAAACGTCAAAATATGATAAAATAGATATCGCTGTCATATTGGCTCGGGTATGCAACTTAAGTGGCTGTCGCTGGCCACCAGTGGCTGTGGTCAGTGGCCCATATGGCGCAGCCTTAGTGTAGCGACACATCAGCCCAAGGAACGGCGACGAACGTTCAGCGGCTGAAGTATACCGTTGGTATGACAAACCAAACGCTTAGCGGGCGGATTGGTGCAAGGTGATAAGATTTTTTTCTCTTTTATTTTGTCCTCACTGGGCTTCTTCAGCATCAACGAGCTGAGATTTTATTTCTAGCGACCCGCCCCAGCATTAGCACGGGTGCAATGCTGATGTAATTTTTATTTCATTTTTTATTCTTATATATACACATAAACCTTTCTTATAATATCACTCTATTTAATCAAAAACAGCATCAAATCTGTTGCGTACCTACTACGAATAAGAATCTTCTTCGTAGGTTGCGTAGTTTTCAAGATATAAGCATGGATAGGAACAGACAGACAACGGGAAGCGACTTTGTTTGACTTTGATTGTATTTTTTTTTAATTTAGTAATTTTTGACTCAAGATGTTAATAGAGTTATTTATTTCTTATGTTTCTAAAAATTCTATCTCAAAACCAAACAACCACCATACCATAAAGTGCTCAATTTGGGAATAAATTATTGAGCTAAGCGATTGAGAACAAATTGAGTTACACAACGGGAATTTTACACTATTCCTTGTTGCGCAATGGGGTACTTAATGATTTGCGCAAAGTGAATCCCCATTGCTCAGATATTCGCAGTTGATGCACATTTGCGCAAAAGAGAACTCGCTGATCCATTTAGTAGTTATGTAGAAGAGTATCAAACATTCAAACTTCTACCTTCGACTTTATTTTGTGTGGGACGATAATGAGTAGGCAGTAGATATTAATAATCTATGTCTAATCTATTCTCTATCCATTGAAATTGTAATAAATTTATGGATCAAAGTTAAATAATTGATACTCAAGTAGAGTAATTTTCTGACAAGTATTTTGAGGTGCTTGGTGTCTAAAATAATAAATAACACATGTAAAACATAATAATAATAATAGTACTAGATATTTAGAGGGTAATATTATTATTGCAACCGAATAACAGACAACCGCTGGAGCAATCGTGATATTGGCTGGAGACCACGACCCGGCAAACGTAGTGGAGGATGCCCTCCAACCGAGTGGAATGACAAAATATCTATGGCGCTCATAAAGTGTATTAGGATAGAGAGTCAAAGTCAGAGTCAAATCGTTTATTTCTTTAGACTTACAAAATAAGTACTTAGACAAGTCAAATTTTTACCATATACTATATCAAACAAGAAATAAGGTGCAATTGACTCTAATTCACTTATGGAGAGGCCTATGTCCAACAGTGGACTAGACTAGGCTTATGAAGATGAATAATTAATACAAAGATTATCTTGCGTTTGTCTAATACTTTACGACACCAGATTATGACAACCAATTAAAATTAACTTCAATTGGTTTGATTCAAGTAACAAGATAAACTTGACACATTTAACATAATAAGCCTTATAAACCTTAAACTCATTAATCCAAGGTTCAAAATGCAAAGCCACGACTTTATGAAACTTTAAGGTATTTATTTCAGTGCCTTAAAGTGGGATTTAACAAGTTGTTTCAAGAATTAATTGCTTCAAGTATTAAATGGTTTTGATCTTGTTAAATTTTACTATATATTACTACGTTTTGAATAGTTTTATGGCAAATCGAAAGCACCTCATGTTAAGGTACTTACTTCGCTTAGTTTGTTGACGCCTTGTACTCAGTTCATCTGCCTTCATTATCCGCACCGCTAAGAAACTCAAAAATTGAGTTTTGTGCTTTCCAATATTTAGGCGCAATTTAATCCTGGTGTAAATAGCTTTAGTCGTGGTTGATTGCTACGTCGTAGGGGTTGCTACGCCGTAGCCGAGTGCTACGAAGTTGCTACGAGGCGGGCAATCGCTGCAGTAGTGTTGTATTTTGCTACAAGGTTCTACGCATAGTACCTACATAGTTATTGTTTGTCTTATCACGTCTTCTTTACGAATTAAATAATTGACGAGTATTTACATATAAAAATGAAAATTATTGTTTTCAGTTGGGTGTGAGGCGTGACGCTTAGTATTTATAGGTCTAGGGTATCAATCCGGACTTTATTCCGACTCATTGTCACATTTATATTGCGCTTAATCAGTAGGCAAGGCGAATCAATTTTTTTTCTTAATACTAGCTGCGCCCCGCGGGTTCACACGCGTTGTTCCTATGGAAACGCTTAAAGGTGGTTTTTATTCCACGGGAACTGATTTATGGGATAAAAAGTAACCTTTGTTTGAGTCCGGGATCAGAATTACCTGTATGAAAAATTTCAGCCTGATCCGTTTAGTAGTTTCGACGTGAAGAGGTAACAAAAATCCATCCATCCATCCATACATCCATACAAACTTTCGCATTTATAATATAAGTGTGAAGTGTGAGGTGTGATGACTAATTTCCTATAAGTTTTTTTCATAGCGATTGATACCCATATAAAAACTTATTAAAATAATTTCACAATCTGTCGCATTAAAAACTTAAACAGGAACAATTTTATCAAATTGTTTCTGAAAACAATAAGAAATCACTATTTCATAGTATCCTGAAAATTGGCCTGATGTATATTAAGCATCCGGTGATATTCTACTCAGTAAATAAAAGTCCACTAACGAAAATGCCTTTGCATATAATTTGTACGAAATATCAGAAAGCTTCAGGCTCAAAATAAAAGGCAACTCCCATGCCGGTAAACTTTCAAATTACTATAAAAGCCTGAGCATAGTCGTTTTTAGGTAACAATGGGTACAATTCTGAACAAAAGTGAAATTGGATGAGCATAGGATAGATTGGAAGTGGAAAGGGCTCAGAGAGTAATCAAATTGAAGGAGGCTATAGGAATAATGTGTGCAAAGTGAGTACAATTTGGGGTTAGGTACTGTAATCTGTACCTAAAAATCCGTGACCGAATCCATATTCAAATTCCAAACTCCTATACCACTTTCGGTCATCGTAACAGGAGTAACAAGAACTGAAAACAGCCTAGTATACGCCGAACAGATGGAGTTGTCGCCATCCCTCCGAGCCAAAAAATCATGGTTTATTCGGGTTGCTAAAGATTGATATTTATTTCGTTAATAAATTGATGTTTGCAGGATAATTTTATGGTTATATATAGTTTATTTTATTATACTAAATAAATATTTTATGAAATAATATTAAAAGCTTTGATATTTGGCGTAATATGGTTGAAATTTATGTTCAGGATTGAGAATATCTGATTATGAAGATGAAACATGCAATTACTGATTATTTATTTTGTATTTCCCCCAACGTTTCTACCGCGTCACAGCGATCGTAGGGGTGACATAGGTATAACGTTTGAATATAATAAGCATGTTTTTTTACAAAATAAAATACATTTATAAGACTTCTTCTAAGCTCTATTTTTTTTTACAAATGGCATTTTAGTAGACTACAAAATGTATTGAGAAATTAGACGATAGATTATGTTGCCTGATCTCTTAATAAATTTTCTCATTACTTCATGATTATTCCTACGAATTCTTATGATGACTACTGAAGATAAAAACAACAAAACTATTTAAAAAAAGACGTGTGGCACTCGAGGACTGCCACGGTAAAGCTATTGCAATGCCATCTAGAGGCGAGTTGCTGAACTAAAGAGACAAACGTCAAGGTTTTTTCGTTACGGAATTTCTGGATTCGGTCCCCGCGCTCAAGGCCCGCGATAGAAGCTATGCAATAGCTTAAAAATATAATTTGGTTCCATGTTTTGTTCATACACGATCTTCCTCTACATAAAACTACTCTAAGCAGCGCTCACTGAGGCGTTCAAATGTTGTTCAATGTACGACCATTTCGGATACAGGTGAATTATTATTTTATAAATCCAGTATTTTTACAACGCGGCACTTTTTATGAACCAACTGCTACGTATTTTGCATTTTTATTTTAGGCTTTAACTGGGTTTGTAACACCAGTTCGTTTAACGATGTTTTTTGATTTATTTGATGACAAATAGTGAACTAGTTAGGCAGTTTTAAAATATTGGACGCATTTACAGACGGTTACAGTTTTTATTTTTATTATATTTATTCTGCAAACATTTTATTAATTATGCAAACATTTTTGGTCTACAAAAAAAAATTCTGTTCGAAGGATGTTATGCTTGTTTTAGCTCAGAGTTTTTATCTTAATAACTTGGTGTTTTTACCTACCTACAGGATTATGCTTTTTTATCCTTTTAGCTGATTTTGACATTGTCGTATAGAATATTGGTTTATATTAAAATTACAGAGAGAAAGATAAAATCATTTTTAACCTTCCTTGTGTCTGGAATTGACAAATCAAATAATAAAAAATACTAGTCACAAAAGAGCAAACTAATATCAAAGTTTTCGATTCGACTTTCCAAAAAAATAGCAAAAAAATGATAATTTCTATTTTTTGCTAGAATAGCGAGATAGATCATTTTATTCATAAAAAAAACCTATACATACCTTAGTTACCTTAGCATAGCGTATTGGTCCACTGCTGTGTTGGCGTTTATTTAATCGGGGGGTAGTGCCCATAATCCCCACGCTGGGCATGCGGGTTGCAGAACGCAGTTTGGTGGTAGAATTTTTCTGCAGGGCGCACTGCTGCCCGCCTCGTAGATACTCCTGAGTCGCCTCTTACGACACCCACGGAAAGAGATGGGGTGGTGCAAATTCTAAGCCAGCACCACACAGCGGCATACATAACTTAGTTAACTGTGCCTTAAAGCCAATATTAGGTTTATCTTCGAACTGGATTCTCATTTTTTTTATTAGCCGTTGCTATCCCACTGCTGGGCAAAAGCCTCTCTTTTCTCCTTCCACTCCTCGCGATTTAAAGCTGTTATGGCCATGATGGATGATGCGCGTCAAGCTCCTCTCGCCATTTCTTCTTAGGCCTTCCACGTCGCCTCCTAGCGTTAGGTGGGCTCTATTTTACTTATAAAAAAAACCATACCAGTTTCTTGTAGTGGAATAGTGAAAGTACCTATATAACTGTATATAAAAAAATTATTTGCAATATTCTAGCAAATATTTCTGTAATTTAAATTCAGTTTACCATGAACAACAGAACCATCACCCCAATAGCTTTAAAAATAACAAAGAGCCAATACCATCCATTAAAGCACAAAGCGTATCCACTCAACAACGTACAAACCGAAAAATGTTGAAGTACAATGTACAAAAAGTTCCAATTCAAACTTCTACGATTGGTTTTCGTATGCAAAACGCATTTTAACGAACTCGCTGAAGGGATACCGTAATCGAGTTATATTAGCTTTCGTTCGCTTCGCATTTCAATGCTGAATAAAGTTTTTGGTGCATTCGAGAGGCGAAGGCTTTTAGAAATAAATTAGAGTTGCTTTGGTTTTGATCAAAAGGAATAAATAATATATTCGGATTTAATCAGAGATATATTGGTAAAAGCTTTTCAATGAATAACCTAATTTCATTATTTGTTAAGCAAATATCCGACATGGTGACTTAAAATTGCATACTAAAATAGCAAACTCGCCTAGGATAGGTACTTCGCTAAGGTAGGTTAGGCAGAATGTGTTTTTTGTGTAATTAATTATTAAAAACTGCAAATTAATTAGAAACGCCCTATCTGTAATGCAACAGTTTAATTTCGAGTTGTCATTGTCTAACCTATAAGACGAATCAAATACCTACTTTTCAAAAACTTTTTTTCCAACCAACTATACCTAATGTATAATAAGTATCTTCAACAATCATCCTCACCTTCAAGTGAAGTGAACTGTAATTGTAGATTCCTACCTACAATTCCAATTGTAATAGGTAAGTAGGTATCTACTTATTAACCTACTACGCAGCTTTGTACGTACACACAAGATTTAATCCGTTCTGGAGAAACCACGGAACAGAGAAGTAGGTAGGTACCTACTTCTATGTTTTTTTTCGCACAAAATAGGTATCAGTTTCAGTTTCGTTTAATTACCATAACGACATATGTATGTATAATATAACAGGCAAGTCAATACAAAATTCTTTCTCGTCTATACAATAATAATCTCGCTTTTATAATAATGTTATATAATAAATAAATTCTTAATTTACATAATTTGATGGAATAATAAAAAAAATGTAATATACCTAAGTAATATAACAATAAAAAATAGTTTACAACGACAATAAATTAAATAAATTAAAATGTGTAGGTATTTATCAAATATAATATAATATCTATCTAAACATTTGAAATCTTTATTTACTGGCTATTTCAAATTATCCAATCTTTGAAACTATTGGTACCTAAAGTCCACCAAATTAAATTTATCTTTTCACGAAATTGCGTGTCTGAAAGCACAAAAGAATACCTTATCTGTATAAAGAGAAAGTTTCAAATCCAATTATAAATACCCGAGTAGGATTGTTCCGAAATTCCTTACCTAAGGAACGTGTTGTGAAAAACAACAAGGAATGTAGATAGCTAGTTATGCAGACCCTGCGGTGACCATGATTCACTTAGCTACGCGTAAAATGGACGAGAATTTCTCACAACTGAATAATTACCTATTTTTAGAATAGGTGGGAAAAGGATTGTAGAAAGAATACGTCAAAATCTTACAATACACATTTGATTACACGCGCAATCAATTTTTATCAGAAATATACCTTCGTTTGACAGCAATCTCACATTGCATCAAGCATGAGATATAAGGCAGAGGAAAACCTTAGAAAAGATGGACTGTGTGAAAGAGAACATAGCTAGGAAAGGTGTAAGTTAGTAGTAAGACGGCTGATAGAGAAAAGTGGAATAAACTGCATGTTGTTACGACCCTACCAAGCGTGGGATAAAGACCGGAAGATGATGATGTTATCCCACTGCTGGACCATGGCTCCTCCCATTCCTCCAGACATCACGATCTTGAGCTACCTTCGTCCAATTGACAAGAAATCTTATACCTTTAAGCGAGCAATTCTTGTATATCCGCTCCGCACAGAATATAATAATATATAGATTCTGAATCTCGGAAACGGCTCCAACGATTTTCATGAATTTTTGGTTTCAGGGGCGTTAAATCGATCTAGCTAGGATTCATTTTTAGAAAATGTTGTTTTATGCGTGTTTTCAATAATCAAGATTGCCCTTTTCAACTTAAGCGCTAAACTGAAAAATATGCGACTTCCTGACATCCTATTTGCTAATAATATTACTATAATTTCTAAAAAACAAAGTTTATCAAAAAAAACCTTCAGGTATTAAGTTTTATTCGTCCTGCAATCTCCGTTTTGGTCTGCCGTGTCGCGTCTGAACGTTTAAAATTGAATTTAAATTACAACAACGCATTTCACCTACAGAGATCCAAGCTTAAATTAAAATTAATAAGATTATAAATGTATACGGAAGCACAGAATAAATATATAGAAGCCAGATAACTGTAGTAACGAGATACGTTTCAACGGACGATGACAGAAGAAAGGCTATACATATAACATACACATATGTACATGTATGTGGATTTGGCCGTATAAAATTTCATTTCAATTTTCCACATTTCCGCAAAAGCTTTTGGTTTCACTCTATTGTGTTGTCAGTTTGGAAGCTGAATAATGTCCTGTATTACAAACGCTTTATGGTTGTCTTTTCATTGTGTAAATCATTTATTTTCAAGGTGTTTTACGGAAAAATGCATTTTGACTTTTTAGTGTCCAATCCTTTTTCTATTTAAAACAATTGATTTAGTATGATTTGTTTTATTCATTTGAATTATAATAATGGCGCCTAAATAAAAAATATATTTATGGTATTATTCAAGTATAATTAATAAAAAAAACAATAATTGCTATTGCACCTATTTTAAATCATCAGGCATCATCAACAGTATGACAATAAAACGATCGTTAAGCCATGTCTGTACACCGTTGTAAACCCCAGTTTTTGTTACACATGCGCTCAACAAATGTCTAACTTTTTGTATTATGAGCTAATTTTACAAAAAATTAAAACACCCATAGATATGAATCATCCTCTCGGCTTATCATACGAATAGCATTTGTATTAATGCGTTGGATTTTTCAAACCTAGGATAAACTCATTACGCAAGTAAGCGGGTTAACAACGCACCTTATTTCTCTTAGAAGAACATCAACGTTATGAATCCGTCAAAGTGCGACGCATGCGGTGGCGGGTTCGATTCCTGCCTCGGTACAAATGTTTGTTCGATCTGCAGATATTTGCTCAGGGCGTTCTGGATGTTTTCTATGTATTGTAAAAAATCTGTCTATGTGGGTAGTAGATAACCGATATACTTATGTATTGTATTAAGTTTATCAGTTATCTAGTACCCATAACACAAGCTCTGCTTAGCTTGGGGCTAGATAATGCTGTGTGAAACGCCCAACATTATTTATTATTAAAAAAAAACCTACTGTTTTCGTAGTAAACTAGATTAAACTCTTTAAAATTCTCGATCAATTAAGTCAAGCAAAATAACTAATTTCATATACATAACATGTATTTGTGTGTCTCTGCATCGTAGATTTCAAACGGATAACCGTTTGAAATTAGTTATTTTGTCAAGCTAATAATTATAACACTATTCTTTTGCGGACAATGTCCTAAAATCCCCAACTTCCTGGCCGCCCTACCTCCTACCTAATGTACAGAAGGGTACCGTAGGTGAAGCGGGCGTAATCCAAGCATCCCTTGCCCGCTATTTTTTCTTATCGGCGTTCCAGTCTTCTTTATTTTTTGTTTTTTTTTTCGGTAAAGGCGCGTCTACGTTTACGAGTAGCTAGAAAAGTTTTTCATCCTATTTATTTAATTATTACTAGCTGCGCCCCGCGGCTTCGCACGCGTTGATCATATGAAATCGTTTAAAGGTGAATTTTATTCCACAGGAACTGATTTATGGGATAAAAAGGAGGCTGTAAAGTATGTTTGATTCCAGGATTAGGATTACCTGTATACAAAATTTCAGCCCAATCCGTTCAGTAGTTTTGGTGTGAAGAAGTAACAAATATCCATCCATCCATACATCCATACAAACTTTTGCATTTTTAATATTAGTGTGATAGTACAGATTGCATATATAGAGAATACTACATCATGCAACACTGATATGTGTATCTAAACGAGTAGAAAATAATGAAAAAAGTTTTACAATATGAACACACCTCATCCCTGTTACATAACAGACGAATGCTTATAAATCCCAGGCAATTGAGGTGGCTGGAGGTTTATGCGACTATGTTCTGTACATGTAATGAAACCACGACAATATCATGAAACGTATGTTTTGTATAGCGTACGTACTAAATTGCATTACATGATTTTGCTCTTGAAAATAGATGGGTTGTACATGGGTTGTATCAGAACTCAGGTGGGATAATTGCCTCAATAACAACAAAATCATGATTTAAATTAACCTATGCAACTCTTTATAATAAAAAATTAAAAAAATGTTGGACAATTCAATTCACACAGCATTATCTAGCCCCAAGCTAAGCAGAGGTAGGAGATAACTGATAAATTAATACAATACACTCCATAGATAGATCTTATAATATACATAGAAAACATCCAGAACGCCCTGAAATATCTGCAGATCGTACACGCAATTGTCCTGAGGTGGGAATCGAACCCGCAACCTCATGCGTCGCAATTCTGTAGTGTCACTGAGAAGATATTTTATTTTTAAATTGGAACAGTTGAGTTTACTGCTTTCGAAATTGTTTTTTTTTTTATTTATTTGATTTATTCTCACCTCCACCTCAACTTCAACAGCCTGTATTGGTCCACTGCTGAACGCAGGCCACGTCTACAGGTTATCAGGCAACCTGTAGACGTTTA
Organism: Eupithecia tripunctaria; assembly: GCA_955876795.1. NCBI lineage: Eukaryota > Metazoa > Arthropoda > Insecta > Lepidoptera > Geometridae > Eupithecia > Eupithecia tripunctaria. The sequence goes on from OY041622.1 coordinate 7,780,266, forward strand.
TCTCATGGGGGGTAATGCCCTTAATCCCCACTGGACGTGAATTGTTCTGCAGAGCGCGGTGCTGCCCGGATGGGCAACACCGCGCTCTGCAGAACAATTTAACTACTAAGTAACTACAATTTAAGAACTAAGGGATGTCCACCCGGTGGACATCCCTAAGTCGCCACACCCACTGGGTGAGTTGGGGTAGTGCAAATTCTAAGCCAGCACCACACATAAAGATTAATCCTACCTAATGTAAAACAAGTAAACATAAAAGAAGATATATAAGAAATTGTAGACAATACCGTATTCTTAGGAATAATTTTTTATCCTACCTTCAACTTCCAGACAGAGATAAGCTTTGAAAAATAATTAATTCTGCAGCCTATGCAGTCAAAATAATCCGTCAACTTTCAGACTGATACTTTAGTCTATTTCAGCTACTTCCATATTATTATGCATTGATAAATTAAAAAGGGAAGATGAGGTACTAGTTTCTCGAAAATGGCAACCTCATATTGTGTAAAATTGTGTGCTCCCACCTCAGTCACCGTCGGACCGGCGGCACGGGCGGTTGTGATTCGCGTCAAATATTGTTGTCTCGGTCTCACTTCGGTCTTAGATAGGTACGTATTTCCGTCTTTGTTCCTCTTTGTATTGCACAGGACTGGAAATATAACTGTGAGCGTATGTGTTTGCGTGTAGTTGTAACACAATTTTTTGAGTAAGCGCTGGGAGAACGTAACCTATCTTCCCTTTTTAATTAATCAATGGTATTATGGCTTAATAGCTGCGCCCCGCGGCTTCGCTATCCCACGGAAACTCATATATGGGATAAAAGTATAAAGGATATGCCAATGTGTTATTTCTGGCCTAGATCTAGATTTTTGGGGGACAGTATCGCTCACGTCCGTAGGTGTTGACTCTCTGTTACCCTACACGTGTCCTCTGGGTGGTGCTTAGAGCGGTACCCTCTGGTGGTAAGCTTCGGCCGGACTAAGCCAGTCCGTAAAACAACTCTGATGTTTCGGAATGTGGTCCGGAATAGCCATCTTCTAGACCTTCGTGATACATCGTTGGCCGCATCTTCGCTTTTCACCAGGTGAGATTACGGTCAAACGAAGGTCTATTTCTGATATAAAAAAAGATCTTCCTGTATGCAAAATTTCAGCCCGATCCTTTCAGTAGTTTTTGCGTGAAATAGTAATTAGTGTAGTTAGTTCCCTGTCATCACGATAGAGGCACTGTACTAAATTTTATGGAAAAAGGTGACGTCACGATCACTTTTCGTTACTAACGTCAAACCTACCCCGAAGAACTCAGCACTAAATAATTATCTTGTTAAAGTTTCTAAATGTCAAGGTTCAACAAACTTTTTTACTTCGATTGAAAAATGCCTTAAATCCCTTTACAGTCTTTATAATTTACTCGCCTTTGACATTGATTGGACCCAGTTTAACCCTTTTGATGCCCTTTCAAACGAAAAAATTCTGAATACAAAGAAGCTTAGATACAATACAAAAAAGTTGTAAAACAGACGTTTTCTACTGGGAATTTCAGTCGAAACGATTGAGAGTTTTTTACCCACGCGGGTTTTACATTTTTCGTGCTTTTTTAAAGAACCCAGGCTATCTGGGATTCTCTATTAACTCGATATATCAAACCGGGTGAATCAATTTTTATGAACAAGGTATTTCATACTCGTTTATATTTCAGGTGTGGCCTTACCTAGATTTTGCTCTGTTATTGCCACAAAATTAACAACATTAAAATTTTATTACTTTTTTATTCTTCTAAATAGGTTCTAATACCTACTTAGAAAAAGGATCTTAGATGTTTATGAACCAAGAGAATAACAATCAAATTATTCAACAAATAGGTATCTACTAGTATATACAATTGAAACAATTGATCTTACTCTAGACTGTTGCAAACAATCTACATACATACTTACATTATGCAGAATCCCATTGTCAGAACTGAACAAAATTAAAATGGGACCACATGGAAAGCGCCAGCTTTCATATAAAAAAGAATCCGGAAAATCGGACCACCCAGTCAAAAGTTCAGAGGTAACAAACATAAAAAAACAGACGAATTAAGAACCTCTTCCTTTTTTGAAGTCGGTTGAAAAGAGACAATAAGATTTCACATTTTGTTCACAAGATGTGTGATTCACAATTTGTCCAATTAATGTATTGCTTGCTGGAAAGAAGTTTTGTTTAACGTACCTGCTAAAGTTGTTAGAACAGTCGTAAGTAGCTACGAGCTCATAAATGAAGCTGCCAAGCGGTCTAATGAGCCAAAAACCACATCGCCCGGATTGGTTTGTAGCTAGTAAGTACAGTCGATGAATAAAGTTTAACGTTTTCTATCTTTTGTTTTTTGAATCCGCAATGCGCGCCATATTGTAAAAAGTATATGAATAGAAAATCAATTTGTTTTATTGTTTTTACATAAAAAATACACTAGCTATAAAAAAATGCCTGTGAATAAAAAAAAAACTTACGGATCAAAATATAAATAATTTCATCAGACCTCACAGGGCTCCTGTGATCTCGCCTTTGTGTCAGTAGTCCCACTGATTTGTCCCATCGATGTTACAAGTGGCACAACTTTTTATCTTTAGTACCAGTTACAATTATTTAGGATCAGTAGCTCAACTAAATTACGTACATACAAACAGAGTTTAAGTGTTGAACCAAAAAGTTCTGCTCTACTTTCATAATATCCATAGCCAAAGAGTGGAATGAACTTCCTGCGTCTGACTTCCCATTGGAGTACATCTTGGAGTCTTCGAATCTAGGCACGGGAAAAATAATTCCTTCTGGAAAAGCGTACTCCATCTTAGGCTACATCTACGAGTGAGTTGGTAGCCAAACGTTTGTATTGTACATCTATACGACATACGAGTATATATTTGATGTAATTTGATGTTTTTTTATCAGAGGGATTCTTAAGTTTTGAGATCTAGGCCTAGAATAACAACTTAAGTTTCACCCCGACTTCAAAAAGAAAAATGAAAAATTAAAAAAAAATGCTGGACTATTCACACAGCATTATCTAGCCCCAAGCTAAGCACAGCTTGTGTTATGGGTACTAGATAACTGATATACATAATACAATACACTACATAGATAGATATTTTTTTTATTTTATAATAGAAAACATCCAGAACGCCCTGAACAAATACCTGCAGATCGTACAAATATTTGTCCCGAGGCGGGAATCGAACCCGCAACCTCCTGCGTCGCAGGCGGACCTTCGCCCACCGCGCCACAAAGGTCGTCGATTCTTAAGTTTTGAGATCTAGGCCTAGTATAACAACTAAAGTTTCACCCCAACTTTAAAAGGAGGTTCTCAATCCTTCTGAAGATTTATTTATTTATTTATTTATTTATTTTAAGGAAAACCAGCAGCACATACATGCAAATTAAAAATTAATCATCGAGACAGGAGGCTATTAAGAGGTTTTCACGGTTAAAAAAAATAATAATTACATGAAAAGTGTGAACAAGCTGAGTAAACACAAACAATGGAATACATTAAACAAAGCAGAAAATAAAATAAAATATACAAACTATCAAACTTCATCATCATCACCTTGATGATGATGAATGAGTAACATAACAGGAATAAATTAAATTAAAAACTAAAAGAACATCATATCTCATGCCAAAATTGCATCGTCCTCACCGGAGGGTGAGAAAAAATCGGTGCTGAGCCGTCGCCTCACGGAGTTGACACTGGAGCAGAAGAGGTCTAAATCTATTTGTTTTGCAAGTTTATTAAATTGATCGCCTACTCGCCATAAATAGGAGTTCTGGCGATAGTTTGTACTAACTATTGGTGTATGAATGATCTCGTTAAATCTCATTATTTTACGGGGCACGTTAAGCGTTATTTTACTAAGGAGATCGGGGCAATTAATATGGTTATTAGTGATTTTGAGCAAGAAAAGCAGGTCACCAATTTCACGTCTCTTACTGAGCGGAAGAAGGTGAAATTTCCGGCAGAGGTCAACATAATTAGCAGAATTATACGGAACTTTAAGTCGAAAGCAAATGAATTTAATGAATTTAGATTGTATACGCTCGATTCTATTGATATATGTATCATAACGTGGGCTCCAGATTTGAGAAGCATATTCAAGTATACTGCGCACATATGTGCAAAATAAAATTTTGTATGTTTTACATCTACTAAAACTAACGGAGCTTCTCATTACAAAACCTAAAGCTTTAGATGCTTTAGCAATGATGGAGTCAATATGAGAGTCAAAGAGAAGTTTGGAATCGTGCAGCACGCCCAGATCTCTTGTAACCGTGCAATCCTGCAGCCTCTGACTTTTTAAGAGATAAATCGATTTGATCACAGATTTTTTACGAGTGAAGGTGATAGTTGAGCATTTGGACGGATTGAGATCAAGTTTATTTATAGCACAGTATCCGTCAAGTCGATTTAAATCAGCCAGCGCATCCAGAGGCGTATCAATAATTTTAAAAATTTTCATGTCATCAGCAAATGAAAGTAGGTGACTGTTGACAAAGCAAGATGAAATATCATTAATAAATATCAGGAAAAGCAAGGGACCGAGAAGCGATCCTTGAGGAACACCACTAGGAATAAGGACCCAGCTAGACATATAATTATTAACAACAACAGCCTGGGACCTATTGCAGATGTACGATGAAAACCAACGGAGGAGATTCCCTCTAATACCCACCCTAAATAGCTTTTGCAACAGAAGGCTATGAGCTATTAGCTATTTAGCTATAAGATTTCATGTTTGTTACTCGATATCTCCGCCATTTTCTATCCGATTCTGATGATAAATCCTTTCAAGTGTAGTTAAGATTCGATCCTAGAACACTAAATAAAAATTTCCATTATTATGAAAAACCTAACTAAATACCTATAAGGCCTAGGCATTCGACTGTTACATGTGCAACCATCGCCCACGTAAATTTGCTTCTTAATTTTTGCCACATACTGCTTTTCGCGGCCGAAGATATATCACGAAGATCTAAGATATATATTCATTCTCATCATGAAGAGACTTAGGTTGTAGTGGATAATTCAAATTATGATGAATTGATCATGAATACCACTTCAACCTTTTAGCAACATAATATTTTATCAATAGTTTTTCATTTAGTTTTATTTTATCATTCTAAATCATAACCAACTCTATCTCTGACTGTACAAAGGTTATCGAGAACGGGGTCACAGCGCTATCAAGTCTATATTGTATTTTGATACAGTTTACGTTAGTCAAACCGGTAATCGAATACGGGTCACCTTAGATAACTTGCTAAACTATATTCGGTTCTTGATTCCAATATTTTTTGTTGGGCAAGTGGTTACAAATGAAATAAATGTCGGTGGAAACAATTTACGAGAGTGGTGGTGTAGGAGTAAATCTCAGATGTTCAAAAAAAAAATGCGCATCATTAACATTTTAGAATCAAGTTTAGTTTTCTAAATTTTGTGTAAACATGTTTGTTTTAATGTATCAGGTAAATCTCTCTAAATCTGTCTGAATTAAATGAAATATTATTATGTATTAATCAATCGTATTATTGAACAGTTAATTTATTTGGATCGTACACTCATCTGTGTGTCTATCATGAGTTATTACAAAACTATATGAAAACTGTATGAAAACTTCTGAAGCGCCTCTAGCGGATAGTTAGGAACAAAACTGCGCCATATAAGTCACGTACGCGTATTTACGTTACTATTGTAGTAACGTCAGGATCTTACTGTGACAACTTATGGTAGACACACTGTATTCTAAAACTGTCGAATCGCCTGTCGTTTTCTGTTATTTTCATCAGTTTGATATATATGTCTTAGGCTTTTTGTTTACAATTTCTTATCTTGGATTCAAGATCAGAGAATACAGATTGAGTTATGTGAATGTGTAACCACAGACTCCGACACCTAAAACCAATATGCGGTGTTTGTATGTAATACATAAGCGTCTTAGGCCAGATTTCACACACTATACAACTAAGATCGTATTAATTATCATAAAGTAGTATCAATTCACTAGTTTCTGCACGGTTTCATACGCATTGTTTCTATAAAAACCTTTCAAGATTATTCTAGAATATAATAGTTTATTCCAAAAAGAATTATAACAAACTAGCTGCGCCCCGCGGCTTCGCACGCGTTGTTCCTATGGAAACATTTGAAGGTGATTTATGGGATAAAAAGTAGCCTTTGTTTGATTCCAGGATTATAATTACCTGTATGCAAAATTTCAGCCAGATCCATTGAGTAGTTTTGGCGTGAAGAAGTAATTAAGTAATTAAGAACCATTGAATAAGAATGAGTGACATTGTTGTTTTCACCAACTCGTTTTTTCATAGAAAATGTATGGGAATTGTTTTTTTTAGTTATTGCCAAAACTAACGATTTTATTTGGTAGGTATGTTACTTTGGGAAAAGTGTTCCTGGTTGGAAATAGAGTCGATTAAGACCAACTTGTTTTTTTTGACAAATGTCATTTTTTGGGCGACCCGTACATTTAAAAAAAAAAACTAAAAATGGTAATATTTTTTTCTTCAAAATAAAATAGAAAGTTCCTAAGAACAAAACCTTCTCACTACAAAAGAAACGGTAGCTACCCTGAAGGGGCCAAGAATTTGCCCCACCCTGTATAGGTATTATAGAATTGTGCGTTTAAAGTTATACGATATACACATTAGTGAGGATTCTTGTTCAAATAATTATGTATTAGGCAGTTATTCCCCCTACAATATTTCCATAACCGGGGGTTTTTATTACCCTATCGGACGTACACACACTGACGAAAGGGCTCGCCCCTTTCTTTGTGTGTACTTTCTAGTCAAAACATTTTTTCGTTGACCTATTTCCTTCTTCCGCTAGTGGACAAAGAAATTGAGTGAATTAGAGTCAATAACACCTTATTTCTTATTTGATAGTAATTACTATTTATCAAGCTGTTTGTATGGTAAAAAAATTGACTTGTCTAAGTGCTCATTTTGTAAGACTTAAGAAATAAACGATTTGACTCTGACTCTGACTCTATTATGAAAATAACCGCAGCTACTGGCTGATAAAAGGAAATATAAAAAAATAACTATTTAGAAATGGATTTTCATACATTTATCTTCCGCTAAACGCTTAAATGAAAAATAAAATTCCATCCCGCGTTTCGGTACGCCGCCAAAGACTTGTTTTCTACCTTAAGTTTGGAAAAGGAATAATTATTTTTTGAGCAAGTGTTGTATAAAGCACTATGAATCACTCGGGAGAAAGTGCGATTCCTACCTTGCGTGTTTTAAGGGTCCCCGCCTCGTGCCTCCTCATATCTGTATTTAACTGTCTTAATTTTAATTTAATTTTCTTTATTAGGTTTACCAATAGTTTTATACACAGGTTCTTACATCTATTAATCTTATACAAAATACTAACATGGATAAAAATGTAGTTACAAAATAGAGACATTATAGGTAACTATAAATTATTGCTATGTGCACAAACCGCTTGTAGGTAAACACCGCTTGCATAATAAATATGGTAGGTAGTAGTCCAAGTCTAAATATAATAATAGGTCTAACTATTGAGCTATTATGTTTGGCAATTGCATTAGCTAAATTCTTGCATTTTACACAAAGCAGCAACAAATATAACTTTATAAAGTTTTAGATTGACAAGAAACGTAGAAGACATAAGCAGAAATAATAGGTACCTTTTTATAACTTATGATTAAAAGTAAGAATTTAATTAGAAGAAATCAAACTAGGAGACAAAAAATAAACGTTTGAAGCCTATACTATTGATATCCATACTCCAGCCAAACCCGATGCGAAACGTGTGAGAACTAATGTAGCAAATCACCAGGTAATGTAAATTGCGTAGATACCTTCCCATAAAATACATTTTAATTAAGGTGAATCCCTGGTCAAACATGGGCGATTTGTCCCTAAACATCACACATCGAAATTGGCTAGCGTATAGCTATGCATTACGCTAAAACACAAAAAAAAACGATAAAAACAATTATTTATAGACTCGACTTGTCTGGGCAAGATGAGTCAATAGGTACTAATCAACCAATATAAACAATAGTATAAAAGCAGATCCTAAGTATAAAAGTAAGATATGTAAGGGTAGCAAGACAGTAAACATTGATGAAGTGCTGTCGGAACTTGATTAAGCTGTGAAAGTGGATGTCCAGGTCATCAATCTTGTTCAATAGTCTACAGAAGCGAGAAACAGAAGAGTTGAAGCCTAATACAGTCCTCCGCTGGGGTGGAACGAGTGGGTGTTACTGGAAAGTCGCAGTTTTCTAAATTATTATTGTAGCTATCTATGAACGACTCTAACATGGGCTGTTTGACTGGGGGTGCAAGATAAATACCACAGAGTGCTAGTTTTTTACCTGTGCCAGCTATTGGTAGGTCTATAGAAACCCAAATATCCTCATTATCTGTTTCCTAGCAAGACATTCTTGAAGATCTTAAACGTGCAGAGACTGCCATCAAAACCCCTCCTCCTCTCACCTCCATGCGTGGACCGGATCCCTTCCTATCTCTCCTGTAAACGTTGTATCTATCATCAAAAAGTTCCTTATTAAAAATACCACTGTGCAGCCAAGTTTCCATCAGCACTATTACATCATAATCAGTGCTACACAAGTTACAAAAAAAGTTATGAGTTTTAGTTCTAAGGCCACGAATGTTTTGGTAATAAACCTTTAGGGACACTTGTTTAATTCTATTTCCACTATTCATTGTAGGAACAACTTAGTCAAATTTTAGCAAACACTCCATGTTTCTTATTAGTTTTAAATCAGTGTATCAGTTTCTCTCATGAAGATAAGTCCTTTTCGCACCCATACATGCTTGTAACCCTTTTCCTTGGCTGCTTTTCTGGTTGCTGCATGCAGGGCTTTGTTGGAGGGGGACAGGTGTTCCATTATGTAGATAGGTTGCTTTTCACCAGGCAGCCCGGCATGTGAGGTGTTGAGCTTATCTGTTGATTTCTTATTAAACTTGATGCATGCTGCAAGGAACATGTCCCGCAGCCTTGGAGTGGCAAAGTGGATGACAATTGAACGAGGCCTTGTGCCTTTAGGATTAAGTTTACATACACGATTATAGTTCAATATCTGTTCAGATAAAATTTCACAGTTAACTGTTTTCCCAATCTGTGAAACTATCTTGTTAATGTCTTCATTTTTCTTCTCCGGCATGCACTGGATTTCAATGTTGCTGTTTCTGGCATACTGCTCTAATTGATTTACTCGATATGCAAATTTTTAATGCTCTGTGCTGATCTGTGAATTCTCAGTAATGAACTCTTCTACAGTATTTGTCAGTGTTTGTTGGTTTTTCAAAACTTCTTTGTACTGTGCGCTGACGCCTGCCATGGCGACATGGAGGTCTGCTATTTCCTTAGTTATTGGTGCTGCTATGGAGATCTGCATATTTTCCCCGAAGCGGATAAACATGTTTTCCAGTTGAGTATGGAAAGTTTCCTGGATGACGTCCCTGATGTCATCGCGCGTCAGGTTATTCTCTAAAGCCAGTTCGGGTGATTGGAGAGCGGTTCTTTTGTATCCTCGTGACTGCTGTAGCTGCTGCAGCAGCTCCTTCGAGGGGCGCAGCGGTGTATCGTCGCCCTGTCCCATGTTTGTTTTAGCAATGCAAGGCTCGCAATTCCAGTCAATCGGTAGGGGCAGTGAGGGAGATGTGGCGGTTGTCGCTGCAATACAAGCCGTGTGGAATGACTGTTTGCAACTTGAACACATCACGGAATCACTTTCTACTTGATTAGAGTGGAAGCATGAAAATTCGGCGGTGTCTGCTGCCATTTTGCACGCACGGGAAATTGCCGACGGACGACTTTGTTGGCGCGACGACGACGCGGTGGCGTGGCGTTGTTTTAGTCTTCTGCAATGTCCCCAGTGTTACTTGTTGACTGAAAACGGTTCCTTAGTGATTTTACATACGTGAATTCGTAAAATACTGGGTGAAACAAATTTATCTAAAGTGAAAACACGAAAAATAGGGAAACTACGTCCGCTATCATAGACAATTTTTTTTATTTTTTTTTTGTCTTACTAGCCTAAACGAAGTCGTGACGGACGGACAAACAGATTGACAGCTCTACAGACTGACAGAGGAGTCTTAGTGATAGGGTCTCAATTTACCCTTAGTACGGAGTACGGAACCCTAAAAAGGAACGGTAATTAAACAATAAATTAAAATCTTCATTTATTTGCAAAAACACAGTAAAATAATAAAGAAGTAATTTGTTTCCGTTAGTATTTCTAGTCTAATTGGAAAACCAAATAACATAAGTAAACTTTTAAAATATCGTGATAGATACGCATAATAATTCATTTCGCATTACGGCTGTGGGGCACGAAACCTAGGTCTTTCCCCTGTGGCCTATTTATGGTGAACTTCAGAGTGTGTCAGTAGTCAGCGACTTAAATGAAAAACCATAGGTACCTGTTAATTAAATTATAGTTGAAACATTATGAACAACATACAAAGTTATTAGAAAACATAATACTGTAAAATTTCACTTCATACTCAATAGTCTATACCTAGCACTTGCGCAGGCCTGCCCCCGAGTGTGCGGCAGTCTGAAACTGCAGCCGCTATTCAAGACCTCATTCGGTAACTTATCATTTCAAAAATGTAAATAATAATATATTACTTTGTCCGATAGTATATCGAAATCAACCATTACAGTAGGTACATACTTTTTATCGCAATATATAGATCCCTACTCTATTTCGGATGTAAACGGGTTAATTACGAATCTAAATTCTGTGTTGGAAGAACACCAGAGTTTCATCCAATTGAGAAATAGTTCTTCAGGGTGAGTATATACAGTTCGAGTCGCGCGAATTCTAAAAGTAAAACAGACGTCCACTATCGCTGTGCTCGGAAGTTCACCCAAAGCTGTTCTGGGTGACATCGTAATACTTTCGGAATGGTATCAGTAGTTCTCCAAGTACCAACTCTGTTTATGTTTTCAATTTAGAATAATATCGTATTTTATTAATTTAACTTTTTAGTATCGTTCTCTGTTTTTGTCATGAAAATGATCGTAAAAGTGTTTATACTGCTTCGTAAGTTTAAGTTTTTAGGATCTAGTTATACGACAAGCATTTCGTTTTATGCTATGCAAATATTAAAAATCTCATATTTTTTTTTTAAGATTAACTTGACTTTTATATGTATTAAGGAAGGCTGGTAGGTACACTGAGTACAAATTCATAAGTAGAAATATGTTTATTATAAAATAATTGTTGATTAAACGCAGTCAGGTAAAAGGAACAACGTAGAAATAAACGTAAATATATGAAATGCATGTTACTAGTCTCCGTAAATATATATACGTTAGGTAGTGACCACAGATATCATATATCTTTGTGGTAGGGATACCTATGTTAGCTTTAGTTTCGCGGCTACGAGTTGTTGGAATGTACTGTTGCCACCGATTCGTGGGTGTAAAACGGTATACACCTTCAGACTCAAGCTTCGGAGACTTCTACTTGCGACTCAGCTCAACTCATAATTACATAAACTTGAAGTCACCGATCATTTATACACGCTTGGTATTGAACTGCAGGGCTACTGTAGCTAAAATTCCCATAAATGGATAGATGGTTCTCCTTCATTGTGGTTCGCGGCGTTGCACAACAAACGGCATTTGTTTCACTGCACATGCACAAGTCGAACGTAGAGTGAGGTGAGACCGACCCAACGGTACTCCGCGCGTGCACTTTCGGGCCTTACGCGAACCAACCAGGGGGGTGATTCACTATGACCAATTCAAACGTCTTACCCCGATACGACAAGATATCGGCGTGGAATCAGACCAAACCATATTCTCTATGCCCTACTTGTAATTCCCAACCACGACACGGCACGATAACGGCACGCTAAGAACTGTCAAATAAACGCGCTCGTTCAAAGCGTGTTAGGGCACAGATTAGCGTGTTCCTGCAATAGTTAGTACGGTTGGTTCGTTTTTTTTTAGGTTATGTTACATCTTCTTGAAACTCGTGAAAGAATTGGGTGTTGTGGATATTTCTCTAAAAGTAAAAATCATTTAAAAAACAATATGGAAAGGTAAGTAATTGGTAATAATTTTACTATAGACTCGCGCGCATAACGCTGACGCACATTTGTTTAGGCGAAAATGTTTTAAGTTTTTGATGTGCTAACTTTTAGGTAATGTACTTGCTGACTCGTCGTGTCTACAACGTATGTATTTATCGGTTTCATTTGCAGAATTCAAGCTACAAGAACTCGAAAGGCCAGCACAGCCCAATTGGCTGCTATGGCCGAACATATGCAGGCTCATCCAGCTTTGGCTGCGGGGATCAGCAGCAGTCTTCAAGGTCGTGCCAACCTTGAGACTGCGTGGAAAAGCCTCGCAGCCAAACTAAATTCTATGGGTGGCCCACTAAAAACTGTGGCCAAATGGAAGCAGGTACGTAGATACCTACATAATAGTCCATTACCAATAGTGTTTACTTTTAAAAAACCATGGTAAATATGTAAGTACAATAAGTACTAAGTTTAATATATAATTCTAATTTTTGTCATTGAATACCTGTCATTTCAGACATGGCGTGACATGCGTAACAACGTAAAAAGAAGGGCAGCGCACAACACCAGTGAGCTCCGGGGGTACGGCCCCAACAGCACCGGCCATGGCCCATCCACACTCAATGAGTTTTCCCAGGTGGATGAGCAGGTCTTATCCATTATGGGCCCTGTGGCTGTCTATGGGTTAGAGGATGTGGCCTGCACCGAGGTAGTTATTAAGTTAATACATTATTTCTAACGAGTGTACAGTGCAAGCACAACACTGAAAATGTTGTTTTTTTTAGCCTAACATCATGCTGGTGCCGGAGACGATGCCAGTGCCGGAGCCGATGCCAGTGCCGGAGCCGATGCCAGTGCCGGAGCCGGTGCCAGGGCCAGAGCCAGAGCTGGAGCAAGCTGGGGTGGAAGAGGTGGTGGCACAGCCACCGAAGAGGAAGCGTAGGCGCGTTACGCCTCAAATTGGTAAGATAACATTATACACATACTTCATAAAATTCATACCAGAATTAGGCGTCATTAACTCCCTATGAGAGGTTTTAGAACATGCTTTGTCTATTTTCAGATAGCTTTGATGAAAAGCTTCTACAATTAGAGAGGGAAAAACTGCAGACCAAAATCGAAAAAAATTTAATCCTGAATAGGTAATATTGTATTTATTTTGCAACATTATTTTATTAAGCACTTTAAAAGGATTTCCAATGTATAATAAAGTTTACAGGCATTTAAAACGATCAATTATTGGTTTCAAGCTGGACTGGGCCTTGCTGGCTCCAAAGTGAGAGAATCATCAACTACCTTAACCAAGGAGTAGGTGCGATGGAATTTATCTGTAAATTCAATCGCACCAGGTAGTATACACAAATTCTGGTTCTGTGTGTTTTTGTATTTTATAAATACTTGCATATTTGTGGAGGCCAACAGCATGTTACATGTAGGCACTTTCATGAAAAAAAATTAATAAGCTAGATAATTTTTTTGCATGTTGGTTGGGTGTCCTTGATATTATATAAAACTAATTCTGTGTTTGTGTGTGTTATAAATACTTCCTTATGTATTGGTGGAGGCTAAAAGCAAATAACAGCATGTTACATGTAGGCACTTTTATAAAGAAATTATCCTTATGGATATTTCTAAAACTAATTCTGGGTGTGTGTGTTTGTACTTTATTAATACACGCATAATTGTGGATGCTAACATCAAATAATGGCATGTTACATGTAGGCACTTTTATTGAGAAATTAATAAGCTTGATTTTTTTTTCAGGTTGGTGGGAGCTGTTGAGGAAATTATTAAAATAATCAAAAAATAAAATTTTATAAAACAATTTTTCTTTTATTTAATGTATACATACAAGAGACACAATAATTACAGAGAACAAGAGACACAAATTACAGAGAACAAGAGACACAAAAATAACAGACAACAAGAGACACAAAAATTACTGATACAACAAGAGAAACAAAATTACATTAAACACATTAAATTCTATTATTCCACAATAACTCTATGTATTGCTGCCGTGCCTGTGCACCCGCAAAAGATTCCATTGATATTGATACAAGTGGATCATCAGAAATACCATCATCTGATCTTGATCCACTTGTATCAACCGAAATATTGTCTGTTGCGGTGCCATGGTTCAGGCATAAATTGTGAAGAACAACACAGGCATTGAATATTCTTGCACATTTTGTGGGCTCATAATGTGAAACTCGATGACGCAATAAACATCGCCATCGAGCTTTCAGGAGTCCTATGCATCGTTCAACACACACCCGTGTATGAACGTGCTTATTAGTATAGTACGCTTCTGGGGTATGATCAGCTGCATGGAGCACAGGCGTCATCAACCATGGTTTTTGGGGATAACCAGAGTCACCTAGAAGCCACCCAATTTTACCACTATTGTGTTCTTCTTCAACGAACCGGCTCAATGACCATGATCGCCACACATAGCTATCATGAGCGGCCCCTCCAAATTTTGCACACACACCAGTAATTTTCATATTGCTGTCACATATCTGAAACAAGGCAATTTTGTAATTGTATCAAATAGAAATATAGGTCCACTTATGGACAGAGTGCAGATATCATTAGGGAAATGCACCCATCAAGAAATACTGGCATGATAAACTAAAATGCAATGTACACTTACTATAGCAGCATTAATGGCATGATATCCTTTGCGACAGAAAAATGCTGCTTCACTTGCGTGGTTTCTGGGTGCAACAATGGCTACTAACGTCCCATCTATGCAACCTATTATGCCTGGCATCCCAAATTTCTCATAGAATCTGTAACAGAGAAACAAAATGTTGAAAAAAAACACTTGTGGAGATTTTATTCAAATAATACTGAACAAGTCACACAGCATTATAATTAAGTAGTAGAATTAGATCATACCCTTGTTTGATGACAGTCCTCTCTTGTTCAGTTGTTGGAAATTTGACATATATGGGAAGCAGTTCATTGAGGGCATTTACAATTTCCTCCACAATGCGACTCACAGATGCCTGGCTGAGGGGTGCCAACCAATCCTGCCCCACTGGCTTTTGGTAGCTACCAGTGGCCAGAAAATTGAGTGTTGTTAGTATCTACAAAAATAAAATAATTGCGTATTATATCTATTTACTTAGTCTAACTATTAATAAGTAGGTTCAAAATAGAAGATTCTTACAGTGTTGGTAGGTATGTATGTACATTCTAATATGCACCGGTTTTTATCTCATATACTTATGTACCTATTACTAATTCTATTGATGCTTACTTTGAGTTCTGGTGGTATGCTTGTAGACCTTTGAGGAGTCACTATCCTGCTTGCGAGGACTCCGCATAAAAAAGAATACAATTCTTTAGACACTCTGTAATATCGGACGAACAATTTAGGGTCCATTGATAAAGGGTCCGCAGAATCCCTGAGCAACCTTCTGTTGATGCTGAGCGTTTGTTGCCGCCAGCGTCTTACGCGTTCTCTTCGAAGAATGATATCCATTTCGATTTTGCTAAGTGCAAGATTGTTCAAAGAGAATACAATATCTTGAATTTTTAGGTTATGTTAAAGAAAACAAAACATCAAAACTACTAACTTTTCGTTCCGAAACTAGTCATGCGTGACTTGAATGATTTATTTTTGGGCTCTAAATTTTCAAATCACACTAAAATATTGTAAGGTCAACAATTGATGGTTGAACAAGCTTTTATTATTAAGATATTTATTACTTGAGTTGAAAATCTATAACAAAAATATTTTTCAATAAAACCGACAATTTTCCGATTATACAGGATGTAAAATTTTGAACGAATCATGTGAAATGATCGAAGAACAAATCATGGGGCATAGACAACTAGTCGTGTGGCGTACAGAATGCCATTTTTAAATTCCACACCAAGGCACGATAAAAACGTGTTTGTGTTTAGATCACGGAGTGACGTCATCACGTTTAGGGCAAGGAATGGCTTTGGTCATAGTGAATCACCCCCCAGGCAATGCAAACTACAAACATTAAGTACCAAATATCTAATTCGAAGAAGGTAGAAAGGTAAAAGAACAGAACTTTGTCGAGCAAGTCGAGTCGAGTCGTTAGTTCGTCAAAGATGACATAAATAATCAAACTTTTCTCGCCGTCAGTTTCAAAGCTGACAGTTCTGTGGCATGACAGTTTGAAACTTGGACGGACAAAATCAAGAAGCCGCTTTGACCTAAGATAACTCTCTCGCGTCATTATTTTCACAATAATAACATTATTATATAACATTATTATTAATATAACATTATTTATTTACATATCCCTATTATAAATTATATCATTTATTATTATATTTATTGCTCCACCTTGTTTCGTTTCTATTCATACATTATTGTCTTTGTGTGCGCTGGATCTGAGATCGTGTCTGTCACTTGTCGTAACTGGTTCTGACTGAAAACCAGCGCTCCTTCACAAATTACCTTGTCTAGGTTTTTGTGTAGAGCAACAAGCTGAGTCAGGACCTGTTAAACCTACACACACGCGCTCATTTGCCTGCTGAGGGGGCTACTTAGTACCAACCCAATAGGTACTTAGGTAGGTACCTACCTACTTGTGTTAGTTTTAGGTTTCGAATAATTGTTAACTGTGTTTGTTAGTGTTACTAAGTAGTCTTAATTTTTTACCTTATTTTATTTGTAGTGTTGTGTAGTGTTTAATAAATCATTTTCTTTCTTTCTTTCTTCTTTCTATGTGTATCATCAGAAATTACACCCATAATATATTTTCTTGCTTCTTTTCCTTCAGATCTTAATCCAATCAAATCGTAAAAAATTACTAGATCTAACAATATTTTCCACCTATATAGGACTCAATTACTTTTAGTAGGTAGTACTTAGGTAATAGTATAGTATTATAATATTATCTGTGGTCCTTAAGGTCCTTAACTTTATGTAAGTAGTACTTAATCTAAAGGTCAATAATGTACCAAGATACTTATTCATGACGACCTTAGTAGCGCTGAGGGGTAGCACGCGTAGCCAACCGGCATTCGCTATGAAGCAAATCGAAAACCGTTATAAGATTGTTTCAAAACAAATCACGTAACACATAATAAGTTAAATAAAATTATATCAAACTCATATTTTTTTGGACTTTTCTGCTATCGCTTTCGACATTGATTGTTACATTGAAGCGACCA
Source organism: Eupithecia tripunctaria (assembly GCA_955876795.1). Taxonomy (NCBI): domain Eukaryota; kingdom Metazoa; phylum Arthropoda; class Insecta; order Lepidoptera; family Geometridae; genus Eupithecia; species Eupithecia tripunctaria. The sequence goes on from OY041622.1 coordinate 7,797,524, forward strand.
AAAAACAATTGAAAGATTCTTTCAAAAGAGATCACGTGACATATCTAAGGCATAATGTCAAACTGAATTATTTTTTTACTTTTCTACTATCGACATTGATTATTACATTATATAAGCCCTCAGAGGGCGTAGCCAACAGGCAGGATTGAAAAGCATTAAAAGATTCGTAGGGAAAAATACGTACAGTTTTGGACTTTTCTAGTACTTATCGCTTTCGATATCGATTGTTACCTTGTCTTGGCCCTTAGGTCTACTTGCGACGTAAGGGTTCAATTCACACCGAGAGGATAAATGTGTTTAATGTATATCTGCATTTGTTTTATGCGGATCTGTGTTATTTTTATGTGAGTATGTATAAATATTTATTTTATTAAGTTAACAGTTATCTATAACTCAAAACAAAAGTTACTAACCTAATAAGCTAAGTTACTACCTGGCGCTCTAAGGCCCGTATTATGAAAGCTTGCTCAGTCATCGATCTGTGCTTCAGCAACGCTTTGCTATGGCATAAACGTCACTCAAGCATAGCTCTATGACTGAGCAAGCTTTCGTAATACGGGCCTAAGTGTCAAGATCGAGCGTTGTGGTACCCTGATGATGTCTCGTGGAGAGGCGAAACGAATTGACAACTAGTTTTGATAAAAATGTTCTTTCATTTTGTATAAATGTATAATTTTATCGCAAAAAGTTTTGTTCGCGGATTTGCTAGTAAACATTTTCATCTTTATGTTTTAAGCTCTGCTTATCATGGGGTTACATGCTGTGTAGATTATTAAGCAATTTTTATTAATAACTTACATTCGGCCCGCGGCTTCACACGCGTTGATTCTATGGAAACGCTTAAAGGTGATTTATATCCCACGAGAACTGATTTATGGGATAAAAAGTAGCCTAACTACGTTTTTACGAGTTTCAGCCCGATTTCGTTCAGTACTTTTGGCGTGAAGAGGTTACAAATATCCATTCATCCATACATCCATCCAAACTTTCACATTTATAATATAAGTATGATGAATGATTTGATTAGTATGATATAGAGATCAGGAAACTTTTGCCCAACAGTGAGCGGTTTCAGGTTTAGTTACAATTATTATGTTTCGCAGAAATTATAATAAAAGCCATCTTAATCACGTAGCTTGTTAAACTAAAAGTCATTTGCACTTAAGAGTTATTAATCAGGAACTTTGTCACGTAATTCTGGAGAAACGTATTTACTTAGAAAACGGGTTTGGCAATTTTCCGTTAACGCTTCATTCCGGGCCCAAGGGATTTTATAAAATTGAATTGAAACAAATGAATTCGGACAACAATTATTTTCAAAGGATGTTTCTCACCAGAGCTAATGAACGGCGATACGACTTATGAGAAATAAAACAAACCTCTAATTGATGTTTTTAAAAAAATGGATGGTAGGTACGCTTCGTGCCATATCTATGTTCTAAATGTACGTAAAATCTCATCTTGATCGGTTCAATACTGGATTACAAAATTAAATTTACATTTTACAAACTTCAGTTTAGTCATATCAGCAAAATTTTGTGGCCAAACCTAAGCTACATAGCATTGAAAAATATTATTAGATCTGTAGAACGAAAGTATTTTTTTTAAGTATACGTAGAAATCATCCAGATCAAGGTAAACAAATATTTGCAAATTGTACAAATATTTGTCCCGAGGCGAAAATCGCACCCAACCCAGCTCCTGCGTCGCAGGCAGACCTTTGCCCACCTCGCCACAGAACTCGTCTGCTTTTTGTTTCTTTATATGATTTAAATGTAGGTACCTACCGCTTTTATTGTAAATGCGTTCAAAACCAACCCCTCTGGGATTGACTTCAATATCGTCATTGTCCCAGAATTTAGATGCTGACAAATGAATTCAGCCTTGGCCTACTGGAAGGGCAGAATTATACGGAGATTGATGAATTGATCGATTGACGAAAGGGATTTGACTGTCAAGTTTGATTGCGCATGCTATATCTCAGACCAATAATAGCCTCTGACCAACAAAAATATTTTTGTTGGTCTGAGGCTATAATGCAGGTCATTCCAGATCGCTATGACCTGCCAGTAATGAAGGCCTTTACTCGGGTCCTGGTCAAGTAGCAAAGTCTATCTTGGGACAGTTCATCTATCAGGAACACGAATTAAGGTCCTCAAACTTTCTTTCTATTTCTAATTTTCATGTACTGTGCGTTCCTTGTATTACCTATAATTTAACATAGAATTTAAGACAAAAAATAAACCTAAATTGTTGTCTGATTTAATAAATGAATTATTACTATTATAATGCTGGAAATTTTATATCCATAAACAATAAAAAGAATTTACCCACAACCTAAGGAAAAAATATTTGCAGATCGTACAAACATTATTTGCTTTTTAAGGTAGCCTGGAAGAGATCGCTTCTAAGCAATTGGGCCGTAAATAGCATTAGGGATATCGCTATAGGCAGAAATGACAGCTTAAGCTGTCCTCATTAAGTCCCACAATTTTTCGGCTCCGGCGTCACACGGTGGGTTTAAGTACGTCTCAAGTGACGATCTTTCGATAGATTTTCACTTAAAAGTGTCTACAACAAAATATCTCAACCTTAACCTCAACAGCCTGTATTGGTCCACTGCTGGACGCAGGCCTCTTCCTGATAAGCACCTTTTTAGCGTGTATCTCATGGAAGGTAATGCCCATAATCTCCACGCTGGGCATGCGGATTGGGGATCGCAGTTTGGTGGAAGATTTGTTCTGCAAGAGGCGCTGCTGCCCGCTCCCTATTGGATATCCCTGAGTCGCCTCTTACGACACCCACGGAAAGAATTGGGGTGGTGCAAATTCTTAGCCAGCACCACACTAAAACCTGACTATCGCGTTCACTTATTTATTATGCTTAGTATTTTAACAATGATATTTTCGACCCTTACTTAGACGTCGATATAGATTAAAAAAAAAAAATATAGCTTGACGTCATTATAGCCTATATATAGCTACCGAGGTATTGAGACGAATCAATCCATATTTGTTGAGATCGAACGAGTAGTTTCAGCGCTACGTGGGAACATAAAAATCGGCAACATACATACATAAGGTGCCAACCTCATGTACGTTAATAGTCGGGTAAATAACTAAATAATAAATAAATAAATAATGCTGGACCATTCACACAGCATTATAATACAATACACAACATAGATAGATATTTTTTATTATGCATAGGAAACATCCAGAACACCCTGAACAAATATCTGCATTTCGTACAAATATGTGTCCTGAGGCGAGAATCGAAACCGCAACCTCTTTTGTCGCAGGCGGACCTTTGCCCACCGTGCCACAGAGGTCGTCAACTACCTGAAACATTATTAAATCTGATGATGAGCGTTTGAGTATTTAGGAGTGACTCACATAGAAACACTTAAAAATATATCACATACCTTGCTGTAAAAATATCTTGAAGCGTCCCACTAAATTAGATACTGACGTGCTTAAAAAATACCGAAGAAGAAAGTAATAAGTAATTATTATTATAATAAACGACACTTGAGCCGTGAAATTAGTTTTCGTTCGAGATGAAATATTTTTTGTAGTAATTCTGTATTCATAGCGAAGAAAATTGCGTCAAACTGAATTAGCTTTGGTAGGTCCTTGGATTTATGGCCTCGGTTTTCGTAGAGGTTAGAGAGAAAAAGAAAGCTTAATAAAATTGGTTCACGACAAGTATGACCAACCAGTTGGATAATTTCTATAACCAATGAACAGCAAAAATATGAATTATTCTCTTGACTTCTTTTAACCAGCTGTTTTATTTGTTCTTTTGCATACACGATCCGTCATGGAGCGAATTTGTTAAGTGCGCTGCTGTTGTTTAGTATTAGGTATATTAGCTGTAGACATCACTTCATTAATAACAAAATACTGACATTACCATCTATTTATATTATGCAAGCCTGTTTATTTGTAAGGAAACATAAAAACTTTTTTAAAACCAAGCAAGTTATTAATATTGACTACAATCGACGAAATAGGAACAAAATAGTACTATCTGCAACTAGGTACATCACTATCCTAGACCCCATCACTAGCACCTACCCCACTCCTACCTACACTCTTACTCATTTCACAAAACTTTACGGGGTCAAAATATCTCATCAAATCATCAAAAATTAACAATTGGTGTGTGACACAGCATCCTGAGCCTCCAGCCTATCTATTTATGTAGGTACTTGAGTTGAGTGGTTGGGATTTTGCTGCGAGCAAAATATGTTTTTTTCTAAAATGTTATTTTAAAATACTTCTTTACATGGCTCAAACAGTTCATCCATTATTTGAGAAATCGTTTAGAAATTCAAATCGATACTAGTTTAAAATTGATAAATTTTAATCATGACCTAATTAGATGCCTCCTAAAATTAGGTAGACGTTTCTAACCATAGCTAAAATGTAATGCAAAGAATAGGGTTAAAGCTACTTATAACTAAGTTAAGCTGTTTTAGATCTATCAATCTAATTTTAGAGCTGTCGTCCTAATTTTAAACCCGTTTGTTTAATTTTTCAAGGAATATGGTTATAGCCATTTTAACTAAATTGAGTTGTTTTAGGTCCGTCAGCTTCATGTTAGAGCTGTCATCCTAATTTTAAACGTGTCAGTCAAATTTTTCAACCATAGAATTGTTTTTATCTTTTTTAAATTCCGAAATCCTAATATTAGCTAATCCTAAAACAACAGAATCGACACCAGTTTCTCGAAAATGTCAACCTCATATTGTGTAAAATTGTGTCTTCCACCTCAGTCACCGTCGGACCGGCGGCACGGGCGGTCGTGATTCGTGTGAAATATTTTTGTCTCGGTCTCACTTCGGTCTTAGATACGTCTTTCCGTCTTTGTTCTTCTTTGTATTGCACAGGACTGGAAATATTACCGTGAGCGTATGTGTTTGCTTGTAGTTGTAACACATGCCATATTTTGAGTAAGCGCTGGGAGAACGTACCTATATCTTCCCTTTTAATTAATCAATGATCTCTCGGCCACATCGGCCATTCTTAACGGGGACTATTACTATTATAACCGGACATATTAATAATACCTTCACTAAAAACTGACTCAAATCCGATATTTTCTACTAAATATGCAGTGACAAGTCTAATTAAACATTATTCATAAATGGTTCTTTCCTTGTTAAACATCTTCCAGAGCAAAATCTCGTGAATTCAGCTTGTTTCTTGATTTTTTCCTCAAAAAGGTAAATAGGTAATCATTAATCAACTGTAGAAGCCCTCGGAAAATATAAGCCGTGGATTGAAGCTCGAAGGGTAGGTACTATAAACGAAATTTCCAGGATGGATATTGCCTCTGGTTTGGCAAGGGTACTTCATCATATCGTCAATGTGAACCGTGTTTTATACCAAAAATGAATGTGGATGGTGTAAGGTAAAAACTAAAACTAAGAAAAAGACAACAATATAAGTAACAATAAAAGTCTAAGTTTGATAAAACTTTGCTAGCGTGTGCATTGATGATCAAAGGGGACACCCTTGGTTAATGAATGATTATTATTAGCTGTATGAAAAAAAATTTAGAAACCAGTGCCTCATCTTCCTTTTTAATAAATCAATGGCTGTATGGCTTAGAATTTGCAACAAACTAACTCTTCCCGTGGGTGTCGTAGGAGGCGACTAAGGGATATTCATGGGGGGCAAGCAGCAGCGCCCCCTGCAGAACATTTCTATCATCGATCCCCAACCCGCATACCCAGCGTGGGGATTATGGGAATAACTCTCCATCAGATAAGCGTCAATAAGTCATTTATCAGGGGTTTTTTTTTTTATTCTGCGAGGTAAAATTCGTTTACATTATTATTTATTTATTTATCATTTTCCTAGAATTCCAACTTATTCGCAAATAAGACTCTTATCGAACATAAATGATAAAAAGCTTATGTCACATAGATCTATAAAAAAACATGGTCAACGAGAAAACATATATTTGCCTACTGAGTTTAAACTTAATTAATGGACTTGCGTTAAAATGGACAAAACAAAACACAACGTTTAATGTTAAATGAGTTTACAATTGGTGCAATGCCAGTAAATTGGGTATGTGTACTTAGTATCGCAACACAATTGCAATGTCGGAACTGAAATATTAGATAGAACTTGAATGCATTAACGCTTTGAAATTGTCTGTAATCATGCATTATTATGATAGTACACAATTAATATAGGTCTAATATTGTGTATCCTTACGAATAAAATTGATAATTTTAAACGTAGAATATAGACGAAAATATAGTGAGGCGCGTGACTTGCCGCGCTTTCTGCGTGCGTTTTAAAATACTAAAACCGACTTCAAATAAGCTACAATAAGACAACATTGAAAATATATTTTAGTATTTTTGCCCGCGGCTTTGCACGCTTTATTCAATTAGCCTATGCCCGTTCCTGGGATACCGTTTACCTCCCTGCCAAATTTCATTGAGATTCGTTCAACCGGGAACGAAATAAAAACCTATGTCCGTCTCCTGGTTCTAAGCTACCTCCCCACCAATTTTCAGCCAAATTGGTTTAGCTGTTCTTGAGTTATAAATAGTGTAACTAACACAACTTCTCGTTTATATACATATATATATATATACTTTCTTTTATATACTCGTACATAGATTAAATGTTTTTTCTAAGTTTTCACACATATACAACATATGTACATACACGTATACTATAATCCATCGGGAATCAAATTGTTATAGGACCACCTCAGGATTATTATCTATACAGTATTAAAAGAATTAGCAAATTCGGTTAACCATGGGTGGAGGTAAAATAAAAAAGTAAAACATACATGCATAAAAAAACATAGGCGAAATATCGAAAAGCTCCTCCTATTTTGAAGTGGGTTAAAAATAAACTGTAGTGTCGCAAGGCAGTGTACTAGGTGCCATCTTATATTATTCACATGCTCGCACCACGATCTCGAGTCAAAAGCTCGAGTATTAAGCCAACACCTAGCTCCCACTTAACAAGCTCGGTTGATAAAACGGTCGCGACCCCAAGGAGAATACTGTATTTAAGCAGGATTGGACTGCAAAATAGGCGGTTTCAATTTTACAACAAAACCACAAATGATTTTGTACCCTGAAAAGGTTTTGGTGATGGATTCTGTCATTCGGAGCTAACCTAAGATAAAAAAAGGTTTTAACAAGGGGTTTTTAGGTCTCTGGAATTTTTAGGGTCATTTAGGATCTGATCAATAGGGTAGGTATTTCACTCCAACCGAGAACAAATCTTAAAATATATTGTTGAGATAGCTTATGCAAAAAGCAGTTGAAAAATGCAAATTTTCGTTCCCCAACAACAAAATAAATTCTAAAATTCAATTTAAAGTTTTCAGATTTTGTAATCTGTTTTCTAACACTATGAAATAGTATCCGCGTGTTATTACGTCATACGGCTGCTTAAAAAGCTTGGTGAGAAGCATTGATTTAAAAAGGGAAGATAGGTTACGTTCTCCCAGCGCTTACTCAAAAATTGGCATGTGTTACAACTACACGCAAACACATACGCTCACAGTTATATTTCCAGTCCTGTGCAATACAAAGAAGAACAAAGACGGAAAGACGTATCTAGGACTGAAGTGAGACTGAGACAACAATATTTCAGGCGAATCACGACCGCCCGTGCCGCCAGTCAGACGGTGACTGATGTGGGAGAACACAATTTTACACAATTTGAGGTTGCCACTTTCGAGCAACCAGTACCTCATCTTCGTTTTTAATAAATCAATGGTGAGAAGTGTCATATATCATCCATACAACCAGCGCATTTGTCTACACATGTAATGTAAACGGGTTAACTACGAACCTTGTTTGTGTTGGAAGAACACCAACGTTTCATCCCTTAACGAAGGACATCTTCACAGCATAGTTCAGTGCTCGAAGGGATGCGGAACGCGCGCGTCTAGAACCGCATTCGCCCTGAAGATGTCCCTTGTTAAGGGATGAAACGTTGGTGTTCCTCCAACACAAACAAGTTTCGTAGTTAACCCGCTTACATCCATTATGAAAGCAACTCTTATTCAAGAAGAGGAATAAAATCTATTTGGTATTTGTCCATGCACATATAAAACCCAGTATCTATCATTTTTACAGACCTAAGTCCTTATCTGGAACATTTATAATGTGTATTTCTTATTGACAGCATAAGATGACAGACAACTCGCGGACCACTGGTTTTAAGCTCATGGGAATAAATATAATTGCGTATATAAATAGATACGAGTGCCCATGTTTGAATCCACATTTTTATGCTGTGCGATAGCGGCGTTGGATGTACGCAGAGCTTCACTGATTAACGGGAATTTCCTAAAAGACTTTATGGGCTCTAATATTAATTTTAGACGAAAAATATATTATGTTTAAAATTGGTAAAATATTTTACAAAACTAGAGCCACAAAAGGCATGCAAACCCTTCAATGTAATCACGATATTCGTCAACACTGAGTGTTAAATAAATACAAAAATGTACGCTACGTTTGGCAAATTTTAATATGATTATTCCGCACCATGTAACTTGTCAATTAAAGCGGCATAGGTATTATTACACAAAGTTTATATTGCTGTTTCAAATAATAACAGCCGATGAAATCGAAACAATTATTATAACTTTAAATGAAGTGGCTGTGGGCCGATCATATCTCGCGAAGAACCCACAAAATTTGAGATAAACGTGTTTTGAGTGGAGACCGCGATTTGGCAAACTTAGTGTAGGACGCCCCTCGGTAAGGTGGGATGACGATCTTCGAAATACTGTTGGCAGATGCTGGATGCGGCAAGCTAAAGATGATGCTTATGACTTGTAGCTTGTGGTGCAAAAAATTTGGTGCGAAACAGCGCCACTAATTCAGCTTACTTATTGAAATGTCCATCTGATTAGGTGGATCCGAGCTTGCTATGTTATATTGGAATAGGTTTAAAAAAGTTTATTTTTCCACCATTTTAGTATTGTAAAATTTTTGTGTATGGTGGATTTTTGGATGGGATAGTAAGGTGACTTCACCGGTGAAAAATGATCTTAAGAGACCAACCATAACTTTTCAAAAATAGTCCCAATGATTTTGCAAAACAAAAATCTGATTACATAGGTACTTAAGAGCATGATAAGTAGAAAATAAGTTTAGTGATAAGTACACTGATAACTTCCCTTATCACATACTTTCTGAAGAATGTCTCACTCTTAGCGGCTCGATGAGAGGGTGTAAAAATAAAAGAGAAAGCTGTTGGCTTTTCTCTGGTAAAATCCCTTAGACAACTCCAAGGATATCCACGGTTTGATTTGGAGGTTGATGTTGAGGTATATGATTACGCCACAACCACCACGGTAAAATGAAATTTTCGACGGTAACATAAAAACCTGCTGTACACACATTCATAAAGGACTGTCCTTTGTAAATTCCCAGGATTGTAGGTCTTTTGTTTCCATTTCTGTTATTCTACGAAAAACTCGTTATATTCTAGGACATTTTATATCTCCAACATTTTTGACGCGGTTCGTGCAAAAATGTACACGTAAAGCCACTATTCTACCACCCTGATAACAATGAAAAGGTATTCTCTACATCTTTTTGTCCTGTGGAATTGCGGTCAACATGATCCTATTTCACAAATGAAAGGGATACTTGAGGGCAGTGTTCCTTTTATTGGAGGACCACATTCCTGCTTAAAGAATGACCTTAGTCTTTTCACGATGCTATTTTTGGGAAATGGAGACGAACCAAGTATTTTTTCGATGTTGGTTGGTTTCGTTGTTGATGCAGTAGGAAAGGTGTGTCCAGGGGCCTAATACCACTAATTTTTAAACAAAATGCCATAATGGCGCCATACGATTGAGATAGAGATTTAGTCGTTAATTTATTTGGTATTCTCTTACCATAAGATTACAATCTCTATGACTTACAATAGAGTGTCAATAATGTGGTGGGGCATATAATTATATCATAGATATGGCATAAACAAAAAAGATCGTGTTAGTAGAATACCAAAAGGTGTCAATGGCGGTGATTGTTACGCGATAATGAAGGGATAATAGTGTCATAGTGAGGCGATTGTGTTAGTGGAATCAGGCCCCAGGGCTATGAATTATTGATTTTAAAGTGGTTGGTAGTGATTTGATTTATTTTGAGAGTGATTTTAGCTACAATTGCGTTAGACCACATTTTGTGAAAAAGGCGGTACCAAGTCGGTTAATTTAATTTGCCGGCATAGAATTTACACCATCCCAACTCTTCCCGGGGGTATCGTAAGAGATGACTAAGGGATATCTACCGGGGGCGGGTAGCAGCGCCTCCTGCATAACAATTCTACCACCAAACTGAGATCACCAACCTGCACACCCAGTGTGGGGTCCACTACTGGACCCAAGCCTCCTCCTGATAAGGGCCTTTTTTGTGTATCTACGAGTATTGGTGTGTAATAAATAGTATTCACACTGTATTCTATATTACTATGTTTGATGGTTCATTTTTGACCCGATATTTTAACACTGCTTCACTCAATTAGTGCTGAAATACATACGTATCGGGTGCGGTGAGCTAAGTTAGGTATAACTGAATCCATTATTGAATAAGCAGCATAAAGTTTTTGTTATAATCGAGCGTTCACTATCGAATAATTAAAAGTATTTTGTAAACGAAACTTATACTGCCAATAAAGACAGATCGACATTTTAATCGATCGATTCCACAATCTCTGTGGCGCAACGGGCGAAGGTCCGTCTGTGACGCTGGTCGTTGCGGGTTCGATTCCCGCCTCGGGACAAATATTTGAACGATCTGCAGATATTTGTTCAGTGTTCTGGTCGATGTCTACAAATATTTAAAAAAAATCTATGTACCTAATATTAAGTGTATCATCTAGTACCTACCTACACATAACAGAAGCTGTGCTTAAATGATCATTATTTCTTTATTCATTGATTTAAATGAAACTGGCGCACCCTTATAATGACTGATTAACCCCTTTGATGCAATTCTCTGAAACCCACAGTACAAACTGGCGCGCACTATCCCGTTCCACAATTTCCTCGCATCGATGCGACCGCCAAACAGAGGATTCCAGCTTTACCAAATGCAAACTCCCAAGGCTTGTGTTGTGGTCAAACCGTCTTTTGTTTGATAGAAAACCAATCATATTGTGCCATTTCCTATAACAAGTTGTTTTGTAGAATTCTAAATTGCTTACGGTTTCTGATGGTTGTAATATTTGACTGACATTGTACTGGCAGAATTCTGCTAACAAATCGCTTTACTACAGCCAACTTAGTTGAATACAGTCGTTCGAGGAAGGCCTTTTGACAGGGCACTGTGCGGAGGCCAAGGGACTTACGATCCCGTATGTATGCAGTAGCTCGTTATTTATTTTATGTTGATTGTATTTCTTTCATTCAATCACTGGACACTTTATATAGCATTAATAAAAGTACCGCAGCTAAATTTCTTTTTTCTCAGTATAGTAACCATAAAAGAATTCAAACCGAAGTAATCTTAAAATCTATAGAAAATTATAATTCCAATACGCTTCCAATATTCAAAAAGCCTTTATATTTCAACCCGACGAGTTTCAAATATTCAATATCAAAGATTTCAATCTACTAAATGCAAGCCTAAGCTGCACTGTAAGACTGACTTTAAGGCTTAATTCACACCGGGTAGCGGCCTACAGACAGCGGCGGCGACGGCGGCGACGGCGGCGACGAATACTATTAGGCCAGGGGCGCACTAACGACGAGGCCGCATTGGCCATAAGGCCTACTCGGAATACGAAATCAAAGTATCTTTTTCTTTGTCATGCAAAACCAACTGTTATGTCGCTTGGATAAGATAAGCTTTTGCATGAAAATGAATCAGGAACTTCGATTTCATTTGAGTACGGGCCCCGTCGCGCGTCATCACGCACCTGCAGCCGTTGGCCACAAAGTGCGCATGCTTCATGACGTTTTCATACTATTGTTATATATCTCTCTGGCCGCTGTGACCAGGTCGCGCCAGGAGGCCTTCTTTAATTGTTATTTTTTGGAGAAAAATGAAACTCTTCTTTGGTATATTAGAGTACCCAATTGGTTGAAACTAAACAAGCAATTGCGTGTTGAAGAATTAAAATAGACCTAGGGCCTTAGTGTCGTACTGGTGTCAAATAAGCTGTGTGTAATCGGCTTAAAATTTGCACCACCCTATCTCTTCCCGTAGGTGTCGTAAGAGGGAAGGGAAATCCACCGCGGAGCGGGTAGCAGCGCTGAACTATTCCACCACCGAACTGCGATCACCAACGTGCAACCCTAGCAAGATGATTATCGGCATTACCCCCGATTAGATAAACGCCAATTAAGGCGCTTATCAGAGGGAAGCCTGCCTCCAGCAGTGTACCAAAACAGGCTGTTGAGGTTGAGGAATTTTAAACTTTATCAACATTAGTAAACCTAAGCTCGGGTATTCGCGTCTTGTCAGCGGTCAGCCAGCGGTCCCCCGCACCTGGCCGCTTCCATCCCAGTGTGCACTGAGCCTTAAACTTTTATAGTACGTATACCACCTATAAAATATAATGTACTATCCGCAAACTCGGGAAGCGAAACACGAAATTTTTGCATCGATGAATTTAAAAATTGAATCGGAGAGAGACATTTTATTTTAACGCTTTTTGTGATTCTTACTCATAGATCAACTTTAGCTACATATACATTCAGCTTCTGGCGTTGTGAACCACAACTATGAGATAAAGTTTTTGTTATTATAGTTTTCAACTATGGGTAATTTCATCATGAATGTAAGCGGGTAACTACGAACCTTGTTTTTGTTGGAAGAACACCAACGCTTCATCCCTTAGCGAGGGACATATACTCGTATGTAGGTACTTAACTCTTTCCCAATTTTACGTAACGCATTATTTTCAATTGTTATAGTTTTCCATTGTAAGCTTCACTATTATTATTTCTCTATTGTTAGATTATGTAATATGTAATAAGAAAATTTGTACGCCAAATGGCAGATGACAGTGCTCTAATGTCTGAACATCCATGTGTATGGCAAATGAATAAATGAATTTAATTGAATTGAACATCTTTATCATCTTCGACCCGCTTACATTCATAATGAATTCGTCAAACTACGGAAGTTTATAGGTATGGGTAATTTCTAAGAAATCAAATAATATCTATTTTTTTTTACTTCGACGGGACTAAAACCTGTGTCCTTCCTCAGGGAAGGAAGTTAAGGGATCAAAGAAAGAGCTCTGAGACTTCTACGGACTTTAGCGCCATTGACGATCTCTGTGGCGAAGGTCCGCCTGCGACGCAAGAGGTTGCGGCTAAGCTTGGGGCTAGATACTGCTGTATTGTCCAGCATTATTATTATTATTCATGATGGCCAGGAGAGTTTTGACTCCGTCACTTGACTTCGTGATGAAGTTTGGCTATCACATTCCTGAACTTAGAGAAGGACACAGTTCATGTTCAAGTTCCGAAAATTTTTGGGATAAAACTTTTAAATCCATCATGGTTATTAATACTAAAGTTATTTACAACGGGATATTTACCATGATTTGAATTTTGAGCTCTCCAATATTTCGGCACAGTTTCATGCGCCATGATCACGGAATAACGTGATCATGGCGCATGAAACCGTGCCGAAATATTGGAAAGCTAAAAATTCAAATCATGGTAAATATCCCGTTGTAAATAACTTTAGTATTTTTGGGATATTTTTTGTTATCTACTGTAGATATAAATAAAGATCATTTGTTGTCGATAGGGTACACAAATAATAGATATACAAATGCTACTTAATTAAATGTTTAAGCTATAACATGTTAAAAAAATCACACAAAAAAAATACATGTATGTATTTGTGTGTGTAGAACCCACGGTTCAGCTAGATTTCCAGGAAAGTGTACGTTTCCCATAAAATAACCAATTAATTAAAGTTTTTTTTTTAACCGGATGACAAAGTCTCTCTGAAGTCGGTCTCTCAGTCGTCTGAAATAACCCTGAAATATGAATAGAAATAATGTACAAATACATTATAGCTGCTGTGTGAAGTCCTTTATGCTGGACAATCCCAATGACATAATTATATAGCCCCGAAGTTTGTTTTATGGGTACTAGTTAACTGATACAATACAATACAATACACACACTTTATGAAACACCAAAAAAATACAAAAAATGAGATAAGGAAAAGAGAGACAACAGAGCTGCACAATAGGCGGCCTTATCGCTAAAATCAATCTCTTCCACAAAACCTTGGGATGGACACGAAGTAGTTGTACACGTATAGATGGATAATTTTTATACTTAGAAAACGCTCAGAACACTCAAACTAATCATATCTGCAGATCCTACAAACATCTGCCGTGTGGTGCCTGAAGTATAAGTATTTATACCAAGAAAGAAAACCTCACCTCCTACTGAAAATTTCACGCAACGTGACCTCGTATATTTATTAAAAACGTAGGCTTTCGCAATAAACTGACGAGCCATCGAATTGTCCACGTCCTGATAGATTTATTTATTCATCGAGTCTCATGCCTTCTCAAGAATATCACGAAAAATTTGCCTTCAAGTGTACCTGGTACCACGCACGGTAGGGCACATTGCCACAGGCTGATAGTAAAGGCTGATACACTACATTTTACGAAAAAACCGTCTTAATAACTATATTCATTGCACAAAAGAAAAAAAATGGTCATAAAAATTTAGGTGGCTCTTTATGGTACACCTGAAGGTAGAAGTGAGCAGTTGTGTATTCTAAGTATTCCTAAAAGGATGTTTTGAAAACTCCTGCTTACGCCTAAGGCATTATTTTTGAAATGAAACCTTCAAAGCCTCATTACTCAATACGGCTTTACCGATTTTTATCAAACAAAATTTACATCGATCGCAAGTAAGTTAGTAACCTTAAAAAAATACATCCGTTCTAGAAATGTAAAGATGCAGATAGCGAAAGCAAAAGCCTGGCTCTATATTTACTCATTTTATTAATTAATAAGTAAAAAAATTCTATGTTATGCTAGCTTAAATGGGTGTTGATTTGCGCGTTGGCCCGACCACATTGTGGTTATCAATCATGATTTCTCTTAAAGATCGAATAACAATCAAAGTTACAGTGAGCGGATAAGCATACCTATGGTAACTATGCCTATTTACATTATAATACCTTTGTTTATGAGTAAGCCCTTATTTTACACCTTTTTTTCATCCCGTGGGATGTGTTTAGAGCGGCCTCAGTTGACTAAAGAGCCAGATCTGCGCACTGCTTCAATGAGGCGCCGCCTTTCATGGAGTCAGGAAGTTGGCGGTGTTACACCCCCACTTTGACAAGCACGTTAAAGCCGTTGGCCCTGGCGCCTAACCCGGTTCCAGTCAGACATATCGGACTACGAGAGAGACAGAATTGATAGTGCATCTGTGTTTGTGCACACGCTTTTGCACTTAAATACTTATGTCCTGTGAACATGGCGTGGACAAGGTTTCAGCCCAGTTTCCTATACGTGACGCAAATTATAAAAAAATGTAATAACTTTAAGTAATTACTATTATAAAAAAAAAATATATTTATACTTACTTGGACAAAGTGCCATCCCATTCAGATCACGTGAGGACCATAGCAGCCATGCTCGTCTCACTGTGAGGTATTCCCTCATCTGACTGGTTCCATGAATAAAACATGGAAACGTGCCAGCACGGAATTTTTTGTTCAAAGATGTTCTTCAACCTTGATACAGAACGATTGCGTGAGCTCCGAGCCATTTACATTGTTATTGAACGTTAGATTTTAAATCGCAGGGTATTAACGTTACTTTTAGGGGAATAAAGTACTAGACGTTTAACCCAAAATTCGTGGGAATATACATTATTTTAGGGGTATAAAAAAAGGGATGAGTTTGCTTGGATATTTAAAAATAGGCTCAAATAAAATTACAATCAGATGCCCTACAAAACTCTTTTTGGAGCGTGATTTCAAATGGTGCTTAAATTAGTAATAAAGACAGATAAGCTAATAAAATGGTACTAGCTTATAAGCTAAAATCAAAAAGGAAAACAGGAGCAAAATTTCAATATTATAAAAATTCAAGCCCTTTATCGGCAAAATAAAGGATATTCATTTTTATTTTGATGAAAGCTGCGGCTTTTTTGTCCTAGTTATTATGTGAGGGTACTAGATGACTGATATACATAATAAATGTCTATTATGTATATCACCCATAACATAAGCTCTGCACAACATGGGGCTAGATGATGCTGAGTGAATTGTCCATCATTATCATTATAATAAGCCCTCTGGTCAGGTGGGATGACGATCTGCGAAAGACCATAAAGATACTGGATGCATCAGAAGACAGAGCGCTATGGCGCTCATTAGGGCAGGCTTATATCCAGCAGTGGATAGGCTGATGATGAAGATTATTATTATTATTATTATCTCATAATGTTAACTTATCATTATAACTCTTCATGCCAACTACTAACTAAAGTTTAGGCATAGTCTCCCTACATTATTTTGTTTATGTAGTTAACAGGGGTCAAACTCACAACTTTCCAAAAGCAGAGTTTAGTAAACTCTCCTACGGCCTACACAGTTTGTATAAGCTCAAAGCTGATTCAATATTCATGAGATAGATTTCGGTATAACCGTGAAAAAGCTGTGCTTATTAATGATGGGAGCTTTTCGAACTGATTTACGCGGTGGCGTTTGCAATCTTGTGTTCAGGCTAAAAATATGACTGAATAGAATGAAGTTTTTTTACTCGACGAAAAAACGGAGGAGGTTCTCATACGTATATCTTATATATTTTAATGTATCTGCGCATATTATTTTACAGATAAGTCCGATTTTGATGTGTAGGTACTCGTAATACTTTTTTTATTGGAAATTGAAATAGTAAAAAAAAACTTTTTTTTGTACCCGAAATTGGTCCCATACAAATTTCGGCGGTTAAATAAAAAAGTTTATTGGTGGATTTCTCATCAATATATATGTATAGTTAATATATTCAAGGGTTTTCTCATCCGAAGTGGTTGAGATTTGCTCGGATGAGATTACCACCAAGCTGTCGTGATTGTTTTTTGTTTCATTCAATTAACCACGCTGACGTCAAAAATCCGACCTCCGGTATAAAGAAAGAAAAATGGTCAGCGCCATCTTTTATTACTGAAATAACTGCGCCAGGTATTGCAATGCTTTCACGTCTGGAGCCTATTTTAATTCTCCACCACCCAATTTCGTGTTTCGTTACGGCCAATTGGTGTCTACCTAATACACCGAATTAAAGTACCAATTAGCACGAAACGGAACGTAACTATCGGTTGCGTTTTTTGAGGTAATTTAGCCCCATGTCATCCGCCATCATAATAGGCCTCCATGTCATCCGTCTTCGTCTAACAACTGTCTTATTCAAGCATTTAACATTTTAATTTGACAAGATTCCATGCCATTCTGATAACGCGCTAATGAATGCTCAATGAAAACATTTTGTTGCGTGAAGCTATTGCTAGAAATGTCTCATGAGTACCAGGCGTCCATAACCCGAAAGAGCTGTACAAAATGTTCCGCATAAAGCAATATTGTAGGAAGCCTGAAGCCTTGGTATTTCAGACATAAAGCGAGAAAGCTTGACATGAAGCGCCGAAAATAGATCTAATAAAATTCTCATGAAAAGTTCTGTAAGCACGAAGTTTCGTCATGAAAGTGTTACGAAAAGGTCCAAAAACTTTTCTTGCGATGTTTTACTTCAACTGTAACAACGTTGTGCTATGTATGATAATCTAATAAAGCTAACTTGTTTATAAAAGGAAAAACAACTTTTGTGTGTTATCTCTGAAACCACCGATCTGATTTACAGAAATATTCTTGTTTGTAGGCGTTGGGTACGCTTTTGATAGAGTGGTCATTGGCGCCATTGTTCTTGCACCGCTGCCTTCCTGGTTGATTCGTGTAGGAGATAAATGATCGTTATCGAATAAAATTGCAATCAAATGATACATATACCTACATATATGAGAAGTAGTAGGTATTTAAAATGAAATTATTGCGCTAATTGTGGACTGTTGTAACTAATCAATTTTGTTTCAACTCAAAAAATAACAACTAACAGGCCTATGGTTTCTTCGTCGTTTCTTTACTTAAGTCTGCATACCAAAACGGCCAAAATCTAGGCTACTTTATTTTCGTGTCAGAGTATTTTTTTAATATGATTTGACCTTTTCTTATTGTGAATTTATTGTATTTATGGAAATAAAGCAGTTTTTAGCATTTGAATTGGAAATATTTGAGTGGCTCAACTGATATTAATACGGATATTCATACGAATAGTCGGAAGTGTATCCAATCCAATGGCTGCGTTGCCTCGCTCGCGTATGGCAATGTTGATGCGTTGAAACTGTTACTCACTAGCTATCGGATCAGGCCTACCAAGTACCATAGGCTACGTTTATTTTTTTTAGATACTACGAGAACGAAGTCTCGTAATGATGTGATCCTAGGGAGTTCAATCAAAAATATTTCCCCGAGTAGGTTACGCGGGTTAGTCCACCTAGTTATGCTATTAGTTAGGGTAATTCCGGGGTAGATGGCCGTAAGGGAGAGACGGCCAATCGAAAAAAGTCCAATTAGAAACAGGTAGATGGCGTTCATGACAGTTTAGTTCGCTTCGCCTTCCTGCCGGCAACAAAGTGTTCGAGTGATTTTTGCGCGAAAAAATATTTTTTATGTGTAAAACCACTTTGATTTTTCAACACCTATGTGATATAAGGTAAGGGGTTCATATATTATGAAGTCACAGAAAAGTTTTAAAAAAATTTCTTGTTTTTGTTGTTTTATTGTAAGGTACATAAGTTTTCTCATATTCTAACCTCAAAATGAACTATGAGGTTGATGCAATATATTTAGAAATAGGTATGGCCATCTCCCCCATGCAATCGGGATAGATTGCCATTTTTTTTCTGGGGAAGATGGCCATAAAATATGAAGTTATTTCAGTTTCAGTTTGGTACGTTGCTTAATGAAAGTTGGGGAAAATCAGCTACCAGTGGAAATGCGACTTCTGGATTCAAAGCCACAGGAGTTTTTCCACTAAACCCAGGAGCCATACCAGAGTACGCGTTCAGTGGAAACATTGAGCCCCCTGTTGAAAGAAAGAAAAATAACACTCGGCTTCCAAGTACTGATCTTCAAGTATCAAATAATCCAGATCCAGGGCCAAGCACTTCTGGAACCCAGGCTGAGAAACCTACACCGACAAAAGTGCTAAACGAAATATCGCCACTGCCTATAAAACTCTACGAAGTTCGCAAACGAGCAAAGCAGGTTAGCATTATTTTGACGTCTGACGATCATATTAAAAAGCGTAAAATAAAAGAAACTGAAAAAGAAAACAAAGAAAACAAGATAAAACAAGAAAAAAAGACTGGAAAACCTAAAACAAAAGATACCGAAAAACCTAAAGAAAAAAAGACAGCAAGTAAACGTAATGCTATTCGCAGGATTTCAGTCAGTAGTTGCGAAGAAATTCCCGTGGGTTTGTGTGATACTTCTGAAAGTGAAAATGAAGACAGAGAGGAAGATAACTGTAGAGGTTGTGGTGAAAATTACTACAGAACTCAACTCGTTGAAGACTGGCTGCAATGTAAAAAATGTTTGCTCTGGGTGCACGAAAATTGCACCGAATATGATGACATGTGTTCTTACTGCGGTAAAAAGAAAAAAAATGAAGAAAAATACCCTAAGGGCAAAGGAAAGGGCAAGAAAACAACTGGCCATCTCCCCCAAACCCCTATGGCTATCACTCCCGGACACTCTGGGAGAGATGGCCAATCGTAATTTTTTTTAAAAGTGAAATTGTGCCATATTTGTTGATTTTGAGACTGATTATTATAATAATATAGTAAGATGGATAATTAAAGTTTTGTTTTCAATCAAATTGGTGGTTTAAATCATCATGTTTATACCAAATATAGGTCCTCCAAGTTAGTAGGGCCATCTACCCCGGAATTACCCTATACGATATAACGAAATGAACAAAAATACTGAGCAGTAGAACTAAACGGATCCGATTATTTTGGATTGGGCTCGTCCATTTATTTATATTCGTAAATACACAACCGCCTAATGAAATTGATGGGTGTTATAAGTTAATGCGAAAAACGCCTTTACTTTTATAAAATAAGCAAAAATGAAAGTTTGACAAGTTCATAGATCCAAAACCACAATTTACAAAAAACTTAAATACCGACGTTAACTTTAATAATAATATTTGTTTGTTTTTTTTACGTATAACGGGATTAGTACAAATCCCTCGGGAATAAAATTTACAAGACCTTTCTGGAATCATTCTCTTTACAATAATAAAAGACTCATCAAAATCGGTCGACAGTTGACGAGGTTATCGACGAACATACATAAAAGGCATTTATTTTTTAAATACAAAAACATATTTTTATATAAAACACCCATCTAACTTTCTTTCCTTTTTCTCTGGGTACTATGCAAAGCTTCTCTCAAGAAGATTATTACACTAAGCACTTATCGAGGACGAGTTTATTGCCTTAAACCCTAGCTAGAAACTCCAGGCACAATATTGATATTGCCAGGTTTAGCCCAGGTCATATCAAGCTTAACAGATTTGAGATGACACTAATACCCTAAACTGCCCTAAGCTAAACTATTAGTACGTAGCTATCAAAACAAGACATTGAGAGAT
Source organism: Eupithecia tripunctaria (assembly GCA_955876795.1). Taxonomy (NCBI): domain Eukaryota; kingdom Metazoa; phylum Arthropoda; class Insecta; order Lepidoptera; family Geometridae; genus Eupithecia; species Eupithecia tripunctaria. The sequence continues at coordinate 7,818,250 of OY041622.1, forward strand.
CATTAGTGTTTTGAGTTTTACTTCGTTCATTTGTCTTAGCCGGTTAAGGCTTTTTAGTTTTTATTTCGTAGAATCGTGGGCGAATAAAAGACAGTGCAATAGAGGAACAAATGAACGAAGTACAACTCAAAACACTAATGATCAATCTTGTCTCCATAGGGACCTAACATGCTTTTAGCTCAAACCATTTAGTAGTTTTGACATTAGACATTTTTTTCTTTTATTCTACATTACACGTTGATTATCTGTAAGCTTACGGCGAGAACACTAAAACTTTTTATTTTTTATTTTTAGTATGTTAATGAACACTATGATGTTCCAAATTCAAAAAGTGCGCGGCAAAGATAATTGCAACGCACTTATAGAGATGATTAAAAACTCGTTACTGCCCGCTAAAAGTTTCTTAAAGAAAACACCAGTCGTCATTTTCGAATAGATGGGAACAAAATACTTAATATTAAAGGAAACTGATGCCCTTCCTCAGATCAATCCGGATCCTCCAATATATCCTTTATTTAGTTCAAAATATGTTTTCTTTCTTTTCAGAATGCGCCGCACAACAAAAAAGAGCTAGCAGTAAAAATGACTATCAATTTGAGTGATATATATACGTGATGTGACAAGTGCCAAACAATGTATAGCCGAGAACTGAACCTGCTATACGCGATCTTTGTTTTACTGCTAGAGGTGGACTTATTAGGCGGTGTGATGGAGTCAAAGCGGTCTTCGATCCTAGTAGCCCAAAATGCTGATGACTTGAAGTCACTAGAGTTGTGTACGACGAGAAATCAACAGAGATTGGGAAGTGTCTTCGGAAATTTCACAAGGCATCACAAGAAAGGTGAGTGATAAATAATTCTAATCACACTAATCACACTAATATTATAAATGTGAAAGTTTGTATGGATGGATGGATGGATGTTTGTTACCTCTTCACGCCATAACTACTGAACGGAACTGGCTGAAATTTTGCACACAGGTAATTCTAACCCCGGAATCAAACATAGGCTACTTATTATCCCGTAAATCAGTTCCCGTGGGATAAAAATCACCTTTAAACGTTTTCATAGGAACAACGCGTGCGAAGCCGCGGGGTGCAGCTAGTATTATAAATGCGAAAGTTTATATGGATGGATGGATTTTTGTTACCTCTTCACGCCAAAACTACTAAACGGATCAGGCTGAAATTTTATATACAGGTATTTCTGATCCTGGAATCAAACTTTTAACATAGGCTACTTTTAATCCCATAAATCAGTTCCCGTGGGATAGAAATCACCTTTTAACTTTTCCATAGAAAAACAAGCACGAAGCCGCGGGGCGCAGCTAGTAATATTATAAACGCTAAAGTTTGTTAACATGTTTGTACCTAAACTTGTATGCTTGTTGCTCTTTCATGCAAATACTACTGAACGGATCGGGCTGAAAATCTGCGTAAAGGTAGTTCTAGGCCTGGAATAACACAGAGACTACTTTTTATCACATAAATCAGTTCCTGTGGGATAGGCGCCGCGGGCCGCAGCTAGTTATAAATAATGCTGGACAGTACACATACTCTCAGTCAGCAAACTCGTTGAACGATAGTTAGCCTTGCCCAAAGAATAATATAGCTAACCTTGAAGCCATCAGGCCAAGTATACGGTCTGAAAATCGTAATAAATTAAATAAACCTTCGTTTGACCGCAATCTCTCCGGGTGGAAAGCAAAGATGCGGCCGACGGTGTATCACAAAGATCTAGAAGATACCTATTCACCCTTGTCTTGAAGAGACCCAGGTTGTAATTGGCCGGAAAAACATTTTCAAAGTTCCATTTCCATTCCTTTGCGGTGCGAATAATAAAGGTGGAGGAAAACCGCTTAGTGCGAGTGGAGGGTACAGCCACCAAGTATAGATGGTATTTCGCTGTGCGTCTGCTTGTCCTGTAGCGGAAAGGGGGTGGTGGGATCAGGTCATATAGTTATGAGCATTCTTCGAAATGAATCCTATAAAAGATCGTGAGAAAAGCAACATTATTATTATGTTGTACTAAAATAAAATCTACATCCGCTCATAAATTTTCAAGATCTTTTAGATAACAAATTATTATTGGTAGGCCATTTCATCTCACCTTTTTTAAAATATAATGTTGTATTTCTGAATTCTGATCAAATAAATTCCCAAAAGATACCTCGGAGATGAAACTTTGAAGTAGAAATTTCATTATTTTTTTCTCGTCATAAATGTCATAGCATAAATTATTCATTAAGCAATGTTTCATCCCATTAAAGTTTGGAAATTATGAAGAACCTTCTTATATACAAGTGTCCTTTTTAAAAGTAATAAAGATTCTTTAACATGTTCAGTACATTTCAATTTATAAGTCTTAAGGAATCTTCATTTACGCTAGGAGCAATAAAATACCCCGGCATGAGTCAAGTTACTTAATTATTCCCAAATTGGAATTTCGATAATCACGTTGGAATTTGGGATCCTTTTAATATCTTCACTGGTGTTCATTTAGACACTTGAATTAATTCAAAATTTAATTTCAAGATCCATCGTGCTTGATAATTTTGCTGTATTACTATAGAAAAAAATATATCTCCATACATGCACACTTCCCAGCATAGGAACCGCCATATAAAAAGACAATTATGTAGATAAAGGTCGACCCGAGAGCTGGTGAGTACCTGGCAGCGCATCAGCATTGCCATACAGCGGGGCAATGCAGCCAGCGTCTTGGGTACCTAAGTTTCTGACTGGTATTGATATCAATCAACAGGAAGCTGAACTGATCCAACTGCAGCCTGTCTGCAGCTCTATTTATTGCTGGCTGATGGTGTTTCGAAATAAATTTTAGATACACATAAATGTAATATTTCTTACGAATTATATACCTGCCTTTACATTTCTTAAAATGTTTTGTGTAAAGATTTTATTTAGTGTTCTAATAAATTTAGGGAAACTTTATTGAAAAAAAAAAACAGAAATACATTAAAACTAGTATTTGCAATTAAAACAATTCAGCTAACAGCAGACTGTTGTAAACAACAACAGGTAGCTCAACTGATCCTTAGAGATCCAATTGTTCGTGGAATCGCTCTCATGACTCTCTGATCCTTAAGAAAAGACCACTCGAAAGACCATCAGCCAGCTAAAAATAGAGCTTCAAATATCAATTAAAATTCAGTAATAGAAATTAAGACTTATAAAAGCAGGACTAAGAAAGAAAATAGTACAATAATAAAAAAAAAATACTTATACATAATTATGTTTAACTCTCGTACGTCTAATTTTCCAAATAAATAAAATCCTGCGCCCTCTAGGTGTTGCATAAAACCAGCGCACATAGCACCATCGTTACTGCGACGATCTTTTTTGATGTCACAGTTATAACTTTTACGTCTACCAACTTTACTTGTAATTTTGTGACGCAGAATAAATACATTTTACTTTACTTACAAATAATAATACTAGATTTTATCTGCAACGGGCAACGAAAGAGCTCCAATTTAATACAATGTTGCAGTCATTCTGTCCGGTGACATTCTATATTGTAACAGAAATAAACCGTAGAAATAAAATAGCTGGAAGGTTTTATTTTAGTTTACTTTCAACTCTGACCTTTAAACAGAAAGACCTTGTAGTTATATAATATTACATTTCAACAAAGTATTTATTTTGTGTTTTTGCAGAATTTTAACAACATCGTTGAACAAAGAAATTTAAAGCGTGATAAAAGAAGTATTGTGTATTAGCTGAACAATAAAAAATAAAAGCACAAAACCAAGTTTTTATATTGCAGTAATGGTCAGCGTAAGAATCGACCCCACCTACTCAGCCTGTGACGTTAGAGCTGACTTAGACCCGAATTCACCAACAACAGGTTAAATTTAAAATAGTTTCTAAGAAATCAACTCCAAAAATGTTCGACTTTGTCAAACCCGCGTCCTCCCTTTCGAATGCCGTTCAAGTCTAAAAACATCTGGAATATTATTTGATCTGTCAGAAATTACCCACAGTGTAACACATAACCAAATAAATCAAAATAATGGTTTTTACTATAGAAACTTTCGTAGTTTGACAAATTCATTGTGAATGCACTCGCCTTGAAGATATCCCTCGTTAAGGGATAAAACGTTGGTGTTCTTCCAACACAAACAAGGTTCGTAGTTAACCCGTTTACATTCACAATGAATAATGGTTTTGCCGTTTTGAACCAAATTTTCACACGTCAAAGTTAACCAACAAAGTTATCTATTTGTTCGATTAGTATTCGGTGGAGGCCAGTCTAAATGGACGTGGACTACCAAAGAAACGGCAGGCGTTTGAATACGTTTACATCTGTGTATTTTTAAGAACTCCACAGAGACAGCCAAGCCGCCTGCCAAGAGTGGTTTTCCTCGGTTGGAGAGTATATGCGATAGCAAAACATATGAATAAATAAATTCAATAGTGTTAAAACCTCTCTGTGCAAAAAAGGCTTACTACAAAATATCTGATTATTTAGATTCCAGATGATAAAAAAGCTAGTGACGGTTTTTGATCCAACCCGAAAATAAACTACAAATAGGGCCTTCTCGAAATAAGAAAATTAAAGTTTCGTTTTCGCTGTCATGCTAAATCAATTTTATGCCTAGAAAAGGTCATAAAAGCGTTCGCACAAAAACGAATCAGTAACTTTGGTTTCGTTTTTAAGACGGACCCTGGCTGAAGGTATTTCTGTCGCTTGTTGACTTTTGTCTAGTTATTGAAGCGACAGACATCAAGAATATCATCATAAATTGGTATATCGGAAATTGAATATCGGAAGGTAAAATATCTACAGTTAATACGCCGAAGTCCAAAACCCTAAAATTACAATACCTAATGATCGGTTGATCTAAATTGAAAATTGTGAAAGTTTTTATCGTCGAATGAGTATTTTATCGAAGTTATTTTCAGAGTTTATAATTATTAATTATAAGAATAAAGAGTTTTTGATTCTTGATTCTCGCATGCTCAGTTGTAGACGTAAAATGTGTGCTGACAAAGAATCAAGTAAATACCTTAAACTCATATTAATATTGAACTTGTCCACAGGTCACAGAAGAAGAACGACCACATCAACATCTACGCAATCAAGCGTCACATCAGCTGAAACCGAAGAAATAACCGAAGCGCACAAAACTACAGCACTGTATACTGAAACCCCTTATCCCAATCTACCCAAAGCACTTCGTCTTACCTCAGAACTAGAGTACGAAGATGTTAATATCGACAATATTATAGAAGAAACAAATCTAGTTAGAAGACATAAACTTAAAGAAGCAATTGAAGAACTAGAAGAAAGTTCGCTAGCTACGACTATGAGTAGATCTAAGAAAATGTATAAAGATGTCGGATCTAATGTAAATAAGATAAGCGGAAAAGGGAAAGGTGGTATTTTTTTAACTGAAAACTGTACTACAGTTCTAGCTCAAATAGGAACGACGGCGATCCTACATTGTGAAGTTAGCGATATTACAGAAAATACGGTAAGTGAAAATAAAGTCAGTTTATTTACGTATCTTATGACTTAACAGCCTGAAAATTGTCAAAGGAAAAAACCTTTGTCTTTGATAAACTTACCCCTGAATACTCAAGCAGAAGTCACATTTAGGCAAGTCTGTATGTTCGCTGAGTATGAACTGCAATACTGTCTATTACAAAGTTTGCGTTACTCTATTTTATATGAAAATGTGACAGCGCTCTTTTGCAGCGCAAATGCGGTCTTAATATCTGCAGCGTTCCCCCACAGCAGTATACCATAAGACATAATACTATGGAAGTAGCTGAAATAAACAAGCCTAGATTTGTCCACGTCTGTGAGATATGATTTTTTTGTCTACATGTGCTGCAGAACTAAATTCATTCGATAGCTTATCTATGTGTGGGCCCCATTGAAGTTTATTATCTAAGGTGATTCCTAAGAATACGGTACTTTTACCTCGACCTTAACGTGTTTTACATTAGGTAGAATCGAATACATTTCGTTTTGGTTTCGTTAAGCAGAAGATTATTGACACTAAAGCAATGAACTACTCTTAAGAAGTTAACATAATCTACATATTTCTATATAAAATAGATTAACGCAAACTTTTTAGTAATGTAGTTAACTGTAAGGCAGTTCACTTTTTGCTTACTTAAATGACGATTTTTCGACAGAGTTTTATGAAACACTGTCAAAAAATCGCAACTTGAGATGTGCTTAAACCCGAGTTGCGTTTAAGTATTCGGAGGTAAGTCGCGGAATATCTCTTATCCATATAGTTATTATTATTATGAATGACGTATCCTGAATAAATTAGACCTTTTACATGCAAACAAAAAGGAGCGATTCTAGCTTCTTAAGCTGACATTGCCAAATTGTTTGAAAATACAATCCCTCGTAAAATTTGAGTTTCTGTTTATTTCATGGAAAAACTTAGTCAGAGCCAAATCAGATTTCATTGTTTTTATTTCCCGAAACTTTGCCCTTTCAGATTTAACCAATTACAAAGTTGCACCCTCCTATACAATAGTACAATCAAAGAAAATTTCATAATAAAAACAGACCGCAGAATAACAGCCTATTCTTAAAGTGGCGCTACTTCCATAAAATCATTTCATCTACCCTCTTTAAGCTTTTAAATTTTCATTGATATTGCTGAGGCAGGGGTTTATAAAGGTTAAGGTTAAAGAGCTAAATCTAGCGCAATAGGTGATTTTAGCAGATATTATGGTTAGGTGGTACTAACGGTGGTATTCTTGAAAAGATAATAGGCGATCAGCAGCTGTTGTAGGTAAATCAGATACTGAATGACAAAAATTAAGAGAAATCATCTGTGGAATAATTTATTTATCTATAGCACCACTTTCACGGCAAATAAACATAACACATTCTCAAACTTTCACCGTTACTTTGGGCATAAACGACTCGGAAAACTCCTGCCATGTTTGTTTTGTTTCACGCGATATTACAAAAATTTGTTTACCCATAACCATCGCGCGCAGGTATAACCCTTCCAAAAGACTTTATTCACATACTTTAACCACGTAGATTTTGTATAACATCTGTATAAAATTTCACGACATTCTTAGAGAGTTTTCGTCAATTTTGCGAGCTGGATTCTTGAATGCCGCTTTATTAATGACGCTACAAACGAAACGAATTCTTGGAATGCTGTCGTAGAGAAAGTTTAGTTATTTGTTTTATATTTTACTTGAAATTCAATAAGAAATGTATTTTTGTTTAGTGAATTTGCAAAATAATACTTGGTTAAATAGACTAAAGTGAAACCTATGTCATGGAGACCTGAGGGCCTAGCTAATATAACAATCGATGTCGAAAGCGATAGTAGAAAAGTCCAAAAAAGTATGGGTTTGGCATATGCCTTAAATATGTCACGTGATCTGTTTCGAAATTTTCCCTATGAATCTTGCAATTGTTTTCGATTCGCTTCATAGCGAATGCCGGTTGGCTAGGTCCTCTGGTTTAATTTCATAAAGTTATTGTTATTTATGTATTTTATTAAAACCCGTGATACCGTGTTTTTATTATGGAACTACTTCTCAGATTTGCTATCCCATCTTTTATCTCCTACGCACCTACATACGTTAAACCATAAAATGTTCTTACAGCCAAAAGGATTTTAGAGTTCATGAAAATGCCGTTTAGCCTAACAAACTACCTCATAAAATCCTATTGGCACTATCAACGAAAGTTGTTTTGTTGTAATGGATAATGTTTAACCATTTTTAAGGGCAGTGTTATCAGTTTTTATTATTATTAAAAAAATCACGATTATCATTATTATACCTAATAAATAATTACTATATTAATTTCATCACAACCAAAAGAGGCGATTATCAGGGGAGGCCTGCGTCCAGCAGTGGACCAACATAGGCTGTCTACAGGTAACTTAACTCAACCTCAACCTCAGTTGAGGTTGAGTTAAGTTACCTGTAGATTTCAACAGTCTGCAGTTAGCTCAATTGGTTCAATTGTGAATACTAGTTCTAATTTGTTTAGATTATTTGATTGTTATTTTCCTTGCTAATAAAGATTAAGGTTGTATAGTTTTAATTCAGATTAAACAGATATTTGTTCAGAGCGTTCTGGATATTTTCTATGTACGAGTATAATAAAAATATCTATCTATGTAGTATATTGTATTATGTATATCAGTTATCTAGTACTCATAACCCAAGCTCTGCTTAGCTTGGGGCTAGATAATGCTGTGTGAATTGTCCAGCATTATTGATTTATTAATTTAAAATAAGTAATTTTTACAACTAAGTAAGTTATATTTTCTAAAGAATTTTCTTCTTCTTCAGGTGACGTGGATCAGGAAAAAAGACTACTCACTTCTCTCCGTTGGACTGGTGACGTATAGTGCTGATAGTAGATTCTTCTCAGCTCATGGAAAACATGTGAAGGTAAATAATAATATGTATAGTATTCATTACGGATGTAAGGGGGGTTTACTACGAACCTCATTTGTGTTGGAAGAACACCAACCCATACACCAGTGAAAGTGGCGCCCCCAACTATTTTATCGTATTATTACGTTAAACGCAGGAAGTTTTAAAATCCAACGTTTAGTTTGTGGTATCTATTAAACGTTATTTATTAATGCCTCTGTAATAGTTTCATTTTAATAAAGCTAGGCAGAGATACGAAGTTGCGCTTTTTGGCCACCAAACTCTGTTTTCGCATCTCCTCCTAAACTATATAAAATTATTATAGTGTTATTAAAAAATTGCTTATAATAGATACCATTAACTGATCGTAGGATTTTTAAAAATTCCTATGAAAAACGTAAAAATATGATACAATAGATATCGCTGTCAATCTCAATTCCTATTTTATCATATTTTTACGTTTATCATAGGAATTTTTAAAAATCCTACGTTCAGTTTGTGGTATCTATTATAAGCTATTTTTGAATACCTCTTTTATAATTTTATCTCATATAGTTTAGGAGGAGATGCAAAAATAGAGTTTGGTGGCCAAAAAGCGCAACTTCTCATCTCTTCCTAAGCTTTACCTCATCTTTCTGGGTAAGCCTTATCCAGAAAGCAATTTAATGAGGACTATTTTATTTTAATATTATATTATATAAGTACTAACATCTAGGTTAATTATTGTATTTTCTTGTACTAACATACTATGGATTTCAAATTGTCCGAAATAAACAATTTTTATTTTATTTATTTATTTATTTACAAAATGAAACTATTACAGAGGCATTAATAAATAGCTTATAATAGATACCACAAACTGAACGTAGGATTTTTAAAAAATCCTGCGTTCAACGTAATAATAAGATATAATAGTTGGGGGCGCCACTTTCGCTGGTGTATGGGCCTTAACGAGGGACATCTTCAGGGCGAGTGCGGTTCTAGACGCGCGCATACCCTTCGAGCACGGATGCGGAACGAAAGGTTCGTAGCTTACCCGCTTACATGCGAAATGAATTCGTCAAACTACGATAGTTTTAAAGTTTATTATTGTTTATTTAGGAATTTGTTAAACTACGTACTTCTTCGACCTAACAATCGAAGTACCTAAGTATTAATTATTCGCCATTGTAATACTCTTGTTCTATATATATAGAAAGCAGAAAATTCTGCTTTTATTAATATATCTATCATTTCTCTATAAGTGAATTTGTATATTCTAACGAGAAAAATATATCTCAAATCTTATCATTTAAAAACATACACATAATCATTTATTTATTTCTTAAAATTTAACTTTAGTAGATGCAGTAGGTTGGTACATTAAAATATTAGGTAAGGTAAGCATAGGTGTTTTTTAACACAAAAATAATAAAAATAGGTACCGCGAATTGCCTATTGTATGATGATAAATTATTTAGTAGGTATGTCATCATGTACAACCCTAGTAATGACAGTCCACCGTACGAGTGATTACTGTTTTACGACAGGATGCCATGCCCTTCCTTAGGCTAGTTTAATAATGATAGACTAACTAATTAAATAACTTAGATTTTTAGGATAAAACAACTATTTAGATCAGTTAAATTATGGGAAGATCTTGGACACGTATCTTTTCTTATGTCATCATCATCATCATCATCATCATCATCAGCCTTTATTAGTCCACAGCTGGACATAGGCCTCCCCTAATGAATGCCATAGCGCCTTGTCTTCAGCTTTCTTATGTCAATCAAACAAAAAATTGAAAAATAAATCTCGTAAAAGTTTGGGAAAGGGGGCTAGTGACGACCTTGCAACACGATTAGCAAGGTGTGACGTCAGTAAAGTTTCACGTGGGGGCTAGCCCCACGTGAAACTTTAACTGGCTGGTATATCTTTATCATTTTTACACTAACCTAGTTTCATTTTGATATTGTGATTTTCTATTTGCTAAATAAGTTATGTATTTTTTTAAATGATGTTATAAAACAATTAAAGTCGGATGACTTGTCAGCTGAATTTAAGCTTATTATCGGTACTAATTATTGTATTAAATGATAATAATAATGCTAGAAAATATACATAGCATCATCTAGCCCCAAGCTAAGCAGAGCTTGCGTTATGGGTACTAGAAACTGATACAACACATGAAATATTTTATTATACATAGACAACACCCAGAACACAATATGATATACCAATCGTAGAGGATCAAAATAAGATCATAGAACAGAATTTCCAGTTTTGGAAATGAACTATCAAACCTTGTAAATTGTTTTATAAAAATAATAAAATCGTGGAAAGTTCTGCTGTTGAATCTGAAAATATAACAGAACATAAATCGAGGTCCATTCGATGGGTATTGGAATTCCCGAAGTTTGTTTGATCTTCCATAAATGGAACACACTGTAGCATTTACTTTGATATCAAGTGACAACGGAAATATCAATGCAGTAAATCATCCTCTGTCAAATTTGATTACAGTAGAAATTGAGCATTGTAGATTAATACAATTAATATTAATATCTAAAATTTGTGACATTTATCTTAAAGATTTTTTTAAATGTTATTTCTAGGTGTATGTATAGGAAAAGTAATGTATAGCTTAAGTGGAATAAAATTTTAATAGGTAAGTCTTAGATTTATCGACATGTAACGGTATGATTTAAATAAAGAACAATTGAACTATACACATCTGACTAGTCTCCAATGAGACTGGCCACCGTGATCGAAATTCGGCTAGGAGGACATCATCGAACTATTAATCATTGAACTATTTACGTGAAAACGTAACCACACTATTATGTGGATTCTGGTTACGTTTTCACGATAATATAGCACTATGGCTACGTTAAAAAAGTCCAGTTTCACGTGTGACCACGTGTGAAGAACAATATACATAACTTTTTATGAGAAAACGTAACCACACTCTAGATTCTGGTAACGTTTTTGCGTTATTAAAGCACTATTTCTACGGGGGAAAAGTTGAGTTTCATGTGTGACCACGTTTCATGAACTGTTGAACAATTTACCTAATAACGTAACAACACTAAAGATTCTGGTAAAATTTTCAAACTATTGTAGCACTTATTGCTATGATGAAAAAGTCCAGTTTCTCGTGTGACCTTGTGACTAAGTGACCATGATCCAATCCACATTGACCAAGTGCCTGGTTCTTAGTGGTAAATAGGTTAGAAGATAATGCAGGGATTCCTTATCAGTTGGACCCTTTGCTTAATTTAGATATTCAATAATAATCAAATCGAAAACAAGAAATAACTCAATATACCGGAACGCTGCTTCGCCTTGCTTGAAATCTGAAATTTATAGCATTTCACTGGAAATGCAGACAGTTGTTTTACCCGGAATGTAATTCCGAAATGGAAAAGGTGATATTAAGTTAACTGTGTTTGCCAATTTCAATCGTAAGGCAGTTTGAATAAGTTTTTTTTATTATGGTGCGGAACCTTTCACACTCAGGTTAATTACAATCAAATAACATACAACATACAAAAAAAATACTTTGATGGGACTTGAACCCGCATCCTTCTCTCAGTACAAAAAAAAATGTACTCAGCTCGAGCATCGTAATCTACTACTATCTAAAAATAAATAGTGTTAGTTTTATTTTTTAAAACGTCCGGGATCGATTTCTGAGCTGAGTACAAGTTTTTTTTAATCTATGATGGCAGTTTTTGTTGTTACTAAAATCGATCTCATGGTTCCTTATAAGAGATCTTCGTATAATTTCAGACTTTCCTGTACTGACCGATCTAAACGTGCCACCCTATATATAGGTAACTAATCTAAGCTCGAGCTCGAGCTGAATTTTCATGTAGTTCTAAACGAGGAATATAGGCTACTTTTTACTCTGAAATAGCTCGTGCAAAGTCGCTGATAGGAACTATAGTCACACTTACGAATGTTTGGATGTATTCATACATACCTACCATGCATGTTTGTTATATATCTCTTCAAGCCAATGGAAGCGATCTGATAATTCTAATCCTGAAAATTTACTGTTTATCCTATAAATCAGTTCCAGTAGGATAAAAAAATAGAGAGTTTCCATAGATCTGGTATGAAATACATAAAATAGTAAGTTAAGTTACCAAAAGTTAATATTCAGTGCCTGCGAACACAAGTTGCACAGTATAAATATGAATAAAATACTTACTTAACATCATTATTACTTAGCTGCAGGCAATTTCTCAACCCCCAAGGAAAGCAATACTGAAAATGTAAAAATGTTGTTCCACAAATCCCGAAAAATACTGGCAATAAATTTTGAAGCCGCTATTAAACAAAAGTTTACACAACTCAGATTGCATTTTAATGATAAATCCGAGACATGGATTTAAGGCTGCGATTCGATTATCGACTTTTATGTTACTGCTTATTAAAGTATTAAAACTCACAGCCTTTTTCAGTGCACAGTTTTTCGCTGAGGATGAGGTTTTTTGCTCAAATCCCGGATCGTGTAGCTGTGTGGTGCTGGCTTAGAATTTGCACCACCCCAACTCTTCCCGTGGGTGTCGTAAGAGGAGACTAAGCGATATCCATCGGGGGGCGGGCAGCAGCGCCCCCTGAAGAACAATTATTCAACCAAACTGCGATCCCCAACCCGCATACTCAGCGTGGGGATTATGGGCATACCCTCCATACGATAAACGCCACTAAAGCGCTTACCAGGAGGAGGCCTGCGTCCAGCAGTGGACCAATACAGGCTGTTGAGGTTGAGGTTGAGGTTGAGGTTGCTCAAATCCCGGATCGGGCTGTTATTGGGGTTAGTCTAGCACGAAAAATTCAGTAGCAGCCCGGAGTCAGAAATTGAGGGTGTTACACACTGGGACTCGGAAAGCACGTTCAGTTGTTGGTCCTACGCCTGACCTCTCCCCGGTTGTGTTGGTCTGTCTTCTCATCAGAGTGCACCTGACACCCGAGAGTGCACCTGTGTTTGCGCACTTGTTCACTATAACATGTCCTGTGCATCTAACTAGTCTCCGATGAGACTGGTTGCCGTAGTCTATCTGCTATGACATAATATGACATCATCCGTTTTTAGATATTATATTTTTTATAGAAGCGGCAAGCTTACGATAGAGCTCTATGGCGCTCGGGACCATGTTCCCAGCAGTGATCTAGTGTCCGCTGAAAACGATTGGTATATTGTGAAAAATATATTGCAATAATAAAAACAGCTAAAATTAACTTTACAAAACGATTGTTTCAAAATCATTGGCTTTATGGCAAAATAATCGATTAACAATTATTGGTATAGATAACGAGGTAAAGTGAAAATGCGACTGGGAAATTAAACAACCAATGAAAACTGCTGAATAAATTTGATTTTATCTACTATAAAACCCAGTAATAATATATTTAAGATACAAAACAGAGTTATGTTCTTTTTTTTAGTCGGTTAAATTGTATATAAGCTAAGCAAAGTGATTTAACGTTGACCGGTAAAGTTGTAAAGCAGAAGAAAATTTACTGATTCCAATAATAAACAAAATAATTAATTTTGTTTAAAAAAACTATAAACCGACTTAAATTTTTAGAGTTTTTTTATGGATCCTATAGTAAGAACTGAGCCAAATTACAATGGAACCACACGGGAAGCACCAGCTTTCATTTAAAAAAAGAATCATGGAAATCGGTCCACCCAGTAAAAAGTTCTGAAATATACAAACATAAAAAACTGTCGAATTGAGAACCTACTCCTTTTTATAAAGTCGGTTAAAAAAAAAATCGAGTTCCAGCAACTATCCTTGATAATATAATCGCTCAAAATTTCCTTGAACTTCTCGAAGGAACTCAGTCACTTCTATTCTAAGAAAGTTTCATTTCTGCTTAGAGACAAAATATCGCATTCAATACTCAGCATTTCTACCTACCCGTCGGGTTATTGGTTCCTACAGGCATTGGCGATCAGCCAGAATCGGATTCCATGAATTGAAATTAAGAATTCCATGCGAAATTCAATTCTTTTTAATAGCACACTGTCGTAATTAAAGTTCGCAACATTGAAAATCGGACGTTGGCTTATAGGCGATTTGTACAAGTAAATTGTGAGGATTTAAAATCATCAGTTACCTTATCGATTCTAAAAAAAAACATTTAATAATGTTCTTTTACAAAGTTTAATTATCATGACAGGTTTTTAAAATTATTTGTATATGCCGCTGTAAATAAATGTGGTACAAAAGTTTTCTTAAAACTTTTGTACCACATTTATTTACAGCGGGATATTTACCATGATTTGAATTCTGAGCTTTCATATTTTCAACTACAACTTTTGTATCATTTTGTTAAAACATTTGGGTTTGAGTTCTCCTGATTTGAAATGTTTTGTATCAAAAAGGCTACCATGATTTTTATCTGTGTCATAGCACTTTTGTAATAGGTATCTTGAGGTTACACATCAAGCTGCTAATTTTCACGTTGAAATATACTTCACGACAAAATAAGTTTACCATCAAACAAAGAATGTATACAAAACTTCGGTTATAATAATAATAATAATAATTCAGTTATTTCAGATAATAGAAAAGTTACAGATCTTATTTAACTTATTCTATAGTCCTATTCTATTCTATATATGGTTAACAGACCAAGCTTATAAATTCCCCAAGTTTCATTCGAGGAACAAAATGTGAACTTCAATATCGAAATACTGCACCAAAAAGACTTATTTAACAAAACCTGAAAATACTCGGAGGAAAGTAGGTTAACTGAAAAATTGGAGACCGTTATAAAATTGGTGAAATAAAGCAAAAATATCCTTGAAGAAAATACAAAACGTACCTACCAGGTATTTTCGAAAACAAATAGGAAACACAGAAACAGGACTCTTTCTAGATAATAGAGGGTCATGTCATTATTATGGTTTCTGCTGAAAACCAGTGATGGATGCAAACATCAGTTAGTATTTTATCTTAACGATTACTGCGATATTCAGCGTTATAAAGCAACGCCATCTAGTAACACATTACAAGAGTTGAAACTAAATTGTTATTCTCTTTCTCAGGACTGGGCGTTACATATACGTTTCGCGACATCTGTGGATGGAGGCTACTATGAATGTCAAGTACCAACACATCCCCCTACGAGCATATTCTTCAAACTCGTGCTTGTTGGTGAGTACCCTTTTGTTGATGACACAATGTTGTTTAGCAGAGGTTTGTTAGCTATATGGCCGTCAACCGACAGTTGAATTGTTGCTTGGTAGGCATTGATTTAAAAAGGGAAGATAGGTTACGTTCTCCCAGCGCTTACTCAAATATTGGCATGTGTTACAACTACACGCAATCACATACGCTCACAGTTATATTTCCAGTCCTGTGCAATACAAAGAAGAACAAAGACGGAAAGACGTATCTTGGACCGAAGTGAGACTATGTCTGGAGTAGCACAGTTATATTTCATATATTCACGCTATACCGAGAGGCAACCGAGTGACGGCCGAGCAACGGACATCGCTCGGAAACTACTCGGTCCCGCCTCGTCTTGGCCACGGCCCGTTGCATGAATACAGTGCCTCCGAACTGCGCCCGAGCTCAAGCAGTCGGTCGTGATAGCAACAGTAATTGCTCGGTCGAGGCCGCGGGACCGGCTACGTGGCCGCGCCAAGGCCGACAGTCGGCTCGGATCCGGCACGGTGTAGTGTGTGTGAGTCATCCTTAAACCGTGCATAAATTGGTCATGCATCACATATTATATTGACAATCTCTACTCTTCCTCAATATACTCTCTATCTATTAAATTTGTGAGGTAAAATGTAAGTATTTAGTTGTTGGAAAACTGAAATGAAACAACAAAATCTGCCATAAAGAGTGTGCAGTAATGCCGCTATGATATGGATTTCGAGCGGGATGACAAGATATGGTTTTCTCGCAAGTGAGAAGTACAGAGCAGAGACGTGCACCGAAGTTTCTATGCGCCAAAACTGTTTTAACCTAGGTAATTACAAATAAATGAAACAACCAATCAAAAATTATAAGAAAAATTAAAATACTAAGGAAATACTACTATGTTTCTTACCAAAACAAAAACAGAAGAAAAAAGTGTGCTGACTCTGAGACAAATAGCAAATAGTTCAAAACATCTATTTAAAAAAAAAATAACTATCGCGAAAACTTTCAACAATCCTGTTTTTAAAACACGTATTTCAATCAACATAAAAAAAAACGAAGTAACATTTTCCTAAATACGGAGAAGGTAGCTTTCACAGATTCTGAGATATAATAACGATTTCGAAGTACAACATTCCCAAAATTGCTGATAAAACACTCCTAACCCCGTTCTTTTAGAGAACGGCCAATTAAGAGGTCAATTTAGGTGTTATACCGAACCGACACAACTTATTTAAGCCAATTAGTCCAATTTTATTTAGCCTTCAAATAAACTGCTCCATGAGAATTATTGAAGAGGAAATTGGGAAAATAAAGATGAACTCCCAGATTTTACACTCCATTTAGCAATTTTACCTTTTACGCATTGTCAATTGACGCTGTTCGAATCAAGCCCTCGATTATTTGTTCTTTTTTTATTAGACAAATGAATTGTTTTACGATTATTATCAACTGTCAATGTTGACTTTGTTTCTAAGCGTTTATTGTCGAATAACACGACAATTTTGAAATAATCGCTGTGATAAAATCTCTAAAGTGTATTGTTATTGTCTTTTAATTGAGGAACCAACCATTTCGTTTAGAAAGTTTTCACCCACTTAACTATTAGTAAAGCTAGTTCAACTAAGGTACTAGGTATAATTATTTGTTTATTAAAACTTTACAGACATCAATGTCTCTTCTTTATTTATTTAAAACTTTATTTGTACAGATAGTGTGCTGAATAATTTTCTACCTGCTTACCAAAAACACATGTTTTTAGAGGGGGTTGACGTGTTAATATTAGTTTTACAAAAGTAGATAAACACAGATAAGAATTAACATAGCAAATTACAATATAACAAAAGGTTACAATCCCATAATCGCCACACTGGGCATGCGGGTTGGGGATTGCAGTTCGGTGGTAGAACGAAATTGTTCTTCAGGGGGCTGCCCGCCCCCCTGTGTATATCGCTTAGTCGCCTCTTACGACACCTACGGGAAAAGATGAGCTCAACTGATTCATATCAATACCAGTCGGAAGCGTCTCCAAGGCATTGCACACAAATATAGATCTATAATATTATGTATTATGTACTTATATTTATACCTGAATACCTGAAAGGAAATTGTAAAACGCTAAGTCGAGACATAACGAAAATAGAATTACCTAAAGCCATATTCTGATTCAAGTACAGGTGAATGCAATTATCTATATATTACTAAGAGTCATTATAAAGCATCTTGTGTATCTTTCCAAGTCGTAGTCCTAGGAAATAACATTCTGAGTTTACGTACAGTCTGCGAACGATCGGCTGGTCAATTCAATCTTTAATCAAATTGGACAAATGTTTAAACTAACTGCAGATATTTGTTCTGGGTGTTATTTGTAAAATTAAACAAATATATATCCATGTACATTATTGTATTAAAGTTATCAGGTATATAGCACCCATAACATAACTTCTGCCCCTAGCTTGGGGCTAGATAATGCTGTATGAATTGTCCAGCAGTATCAAGTTAATATAAATGTTCTTGCCAGTGTATCACTCATATTTATTTCGTGATAATAATTGGAACCTTTATTTTTCCTACAGCGGCCTACGCAGAAATAGTGGGAGAATCGGAGAAGATTATCCACGAAGGTTCCATGCTGAGGCTGGTCTGCGTGGTGAAGAGGTCTACTGAGCCACCTTCCTATGTCTTTTGGTACTTCGAAAACAGGATGATCAACTATGACTTGAGTAAGTACCCCTATATGATAAGAAAGAAAATTTACTCCTTCAAAGCATAATTACATTAATAACAATAGATTATAAATAGAATGTCTAAAATAAAAATAAAAACTGACTTCAAATTCCTTACCCATATTCATAATAGGTTACTAACTTAGCACACTGCTATTTCTCTCTCTGTCTTCTTCTATTGACATAAGTCAGAGTGAGAAGTAACGCTGCTATCCGTCTTTATTGATACAAGTACTTTTTGCATATCCTCCATGCATCAACTTTGTAAGCCTCTTGTTTACGTCCGTTGTCATGGAAACCGCTAGAGATAAATTATAATGCGTGAAATTATCATGAGAAGAGGATGTTTTAGATATATTTTCAGCGCACACATACATTTCTCGTGAATCTTACTTTTATGGTACCACCTGAAATTCAACCTGTATCCAGTAAAGAAAGAATAATCAAAATTCGATGAGAATTGGCGAAGATATCTTAAAATTGTTGTAAAGGCGATATTTTTCTGAAGTATTTTGTTGTTTTTTAAGCTTGACGGGATAAATACTAATCCTTCGATACTAAAACGTTTCATCCTTCGATACTAAAACGTTTCCCACTTCATTGAACGTGAAATCCTATGCCTTAACAGACAAATTATATCCAAAAAAGTCCACCAAATATTTTCGGTCGCTTGATTGTAGCGCAATCGTTAGTACATTCCTTCCTGTGTGGATCGTCGAGCATTATTTATTTATTTATTCACTACTGAGAGGTTGCGGATCAAGTCCCGTCGAAGTATAAAACTACTCAGGTAAAATTAAATACATATTTTCTATATAAAACAGCGAACTTTTAAAATTAGTCCATAATTGTCCATGGGACAATCGGTGAACTTACATTAAAAAAAACGCACAGACGAAAATAGAACGGCGTTCACCGATTGTGCAGAATATTTTAACAATGTAACTACCCATTATTAGAATAGACCCTATTATCTCGTTTGACCCCCAATATTGTCTGACGTCTCTTAACACTATGTACTCTATAACAACCGGAATATTGATACGAATCAATCGATACCTCATTTGTTGAAATCGAACGAGTAGTTTCACGACTACTTGAGAACATAATATCAGCTACATACAAACAAGGAAGGTGCAAACCTCATAGCTCTCCTCCGTTGGTAGTCGGGTAAAAGAGAGATATTAAGGGCTAGATAGCTATGTGGTGATGGCTTAGAATTTGCACCACCCCAACATTTCCCGCGGGTGTCGTACAAGGCTACTACAGGATATCCATCGGGAAGCGGGCAGCAGCGCCCCCTGCTGGACAATTTTTTCACCAAACTGCGATCCCCAACCCGCATGCCCAGCGTGGAGATTATGACCATTACCCTCCATGAGATAAACGCCAGTGAGGCTTATCAGTGGGAGGACTGCGTCCAGCAGAGGACCAATACAGGCTGTTGAGATTGAGGTTTAGGAAGGGCTAGATACTGATGAATACTGTAGGGTGGGGCTAGGATACATTATGACCTTGGTGGCTAAGGCTCTAACACGGTAGTTGATTTTGAACACTCATTTATATTATTTATGTTTTATACCCGTTGAATAAAGTGAATAAACTCATAACTTTTTAAATAAAAGTGCTTGCTAAAATTTACCAGCACATGTACGTAATCTAATAATTGCTTCAGCTTTGCAGCTTTCAGCTTTTTCACACGCGTTTTTCCGTGATAAAAAGTAGGTAAGGCAGATTGAGTTAACCTAGTGGTATACTATTGGTATATATTATAGTATTTTAATACTTTTTCATGGAAAAATTAACCAGAATCTTACTTACATTTTATGTCAGCTTGATTAGCATGGAAATGCTGTGTCCCACTTCAATGAACGTGAAATCCTATGCCTTAACAGACAAATTATATCCAAAAAAGTCCACCAAATATTTTCGGTCGCTTGATTGTAGCGCAATCGTTAGTACATTCCTTCCTGTGTGGATCGTCGAGCATTATTTATTTATTTATTCACTACTGAGAGGTTGCGGATCAAGTCCCGTCGAAGTATAAAACTACTCAGGTAAAATTAAATACATATTTTCGTAGACTATACTAAAATATAAACTATTAGCAGCGCCTCGCGATTTCACCCGCGCAGATACCGTTCCCTTGGAAATTCGAGGATAAAATATAGTCTATGTCACTCCCTGAAAGTAATCTTTTTAGTAATGTTTTTTTTTAATCGGTCTATTACTTTCGGAGCCTATTCAATACAAAGAAAGAGGATTTCTTTTGTTTGTTTGACAAACAAAAAAGTTCCTGCTATTTTACTATAGAAACTTTCGTAGTTTGACGAATTCATTATCAATGTAAGCGGGTTCCAACACAAACAAGGTTCGTAGATAACCCGCTTACATTCATAATGAAAAAAAAATCCTCTTTATAATAATAGTATAGATGTCAAACAAATTCCCAACCTTTAAACGATTTCTAGTTACCAGTTAGTTTATATTCAATTTGAATAACCTACTGGTGACACGTCGCGTTTCAAACTTTAACAAGAACCCATCAAAAAATTTCTGTCACGACTTAAGTTAATAGAATTCTGTTTAACCCCATTTGACAACTCAATAAAACTTCAATAATGTAAACTTTAATAGCTCAAAGAAGCTCAACTAAATAGATTCCCATAAACTTTCGCTGTGAGTGAAATCACGAGGGAATAAAAAGGTAGTGTTCGATAAAGTCGTTTGTTCGTGAACTATTTATTTGCAGTACTTTCTAAGCTGATATATTCTTTTTTCAATAGATAAACGCCAACAAGGTGCTTATCAGAGGTAGGCCTGCGTTCAGCAGTGGGCCGGGTTGAGGTTGAGGATATTTTCTTTCCAACTGGCTCGGCTATTAAGTCAGGTATCAAAACTTGTTTTAGAAAATATTTTTACAAGATAAAATAAACCTAAAACTGACTACGGCATTCACTAAATATGGTAATTTAGTTAACGATGTAATTTACCACCCTTACTTAGGCCCGTATTATGAAAGCTTGCTCAGTCTTCAATCTCTGCTTGAGTAACGCTTTTCTATAGTATAAATGTTCCTCAAGCATAGCTCGATGACTGAGCAAGCTTTCATAATACGGGCCTAAGTCTCCTTATATCGCCTGGCGTCATACGCCCTTTAACCACCCAGGTATAAAGACAACTCAATCGATACCTCATTTGTTGCTATCCAATGAGTATTTTCAACGCTACGTGGGAACGTAAAAAAATCGCCTACATACATACATACAAACAACATAGGGTGATCATAACCCTGCTCCGGATGGCGCCCAGTTCGACACCGACAATAGTATGTAAGAACATTTAGACTTAGTTATGCTAAGATTGTATTAGTAAATAGGCGATGAACTTGCTGGTGGTTTCTTTTTCACTTCTTCCGCTAGTGGACAAAAAATTTAAGTGAATTAGAGTCAATTGCATCCTAATTCTTGTTTGATAGTAATTATTATTTATCAAGCTGTTTATATAGTAAAAATTTGACTTGTCTAAGTGCTTATTTTGTAAGACTAAAGAAATAAATGATTTGACTCTGACTCTGACTCTCCATTGGTAGTCAGGTAAAAATACGCTAGGAAACACCGCATAGCTCCGATGCAGACCGTTCGGATACGCCGCGACAACGACTAATAGTCTATTCTAGACTATTCGATACTACGATCTAGTCAATTTATACCTATAACATACCCGTGGCACTAGATGATTTTACCAAAAGTTCAAAAAGCTTTGACCAACATTATTATCATTGTAACATTTGACCGGCTAAATCAATTTGGCGCATACTCGAGCCAATATGACAGCGATACTTATTTTATCATATTTTAACGTTTATCATAGGAATTTTTAAAAATTCTACGTTCAGTTTGTGGTATCTATTATGAGCTATTTTTGAATACCTCTTTAATAATTTTATCTCATATAGTTTAGGAGGAGATGCGAAAATAGAGTTTCGTGGCCAAAAAGCGCAACTTCGTATCTCAGCCTAAGCTTTAAAAAATGAAACTATTACAGAGGCATTAATAAATAACTTATAATACTCGTAGATACCACAAACTGAACGTAGGATTTTTAAAACTTCCTGCGTTTAACGTAATAATAAGATAAAATAGTTGGGGGCACCACTTTCACTTGTGTATGGGACTTAAACAGTCATCATTAATCGACGAAAGAATACATCATTAATTGACGAAAGAATAAATACGTGTCCAATATCTTCTGATAATCTAAGTGAAGGACGAACTAAGATTGTTGAGTCGTTACGCCTCGACAGATATACACGCCAAGCTTATATCACCCCTAAAGTTCGAATTCTAAGTGGGGGAATTAAGATCTGCACGGACGTCTCGCATAGGAGTGTATTGTGCATTATCCCCCTGCCTGAGCAGGCCCTAACCAGCCCAGCTCCTTGAAGTATCGGAGCAGGACTTTAGGTGACTGACAGCTTCGTTTCAGCTTTTCTGTGGGTGTGGATGGGGTTGATTCCTCAATGAGGCACTTCAGCCCTGTTTTGTGTCTATTCTCCTCTGCGGCCGTGCAGTGTACCACAACGTGTTCCAAGAAGAGAGTCTGTGGCTCCAGTCTTGAAAAGATTACCTTATCACCCATTTTTCTAAGGGGTTGAAATAGCGTGGTATACACAAAGTGCATTTAACCTTTACCTTTAAATTATTGGCGATAAAATGTTAAAGATTTTTAAAAACCTGAACGGACCAAGCCGTTTTTCTTTTCTCTGAGATCTCGTTACCAAATGGAAAAAGCGGCAAGAAATTCTAAGAAAGATCTTTGGCTAGGCTAGGCTCCCAGAAATATAAAGTGCAACCACTTCTGAAAATACTTCTTTCTACACTACTAGGTGAACTGAACTTTAAACAAGAATTTTGTTATCTTACTGGAAAAATGTTGCTTGTTTTTGTAGCTTAAACGCAAGTATAATTTATTCCTAATGAACCTAAAACCTCTAATGCCACTTACACATCGACGAACCGCGCCTTTTTTTTACCGTAAAAAGTTCCTTCGTTAGACCACAATCTCACCTGATGGAAAGCGAAGATGCGGCCGACGGTGTACGATGGTCTAAAAGTCTATTCACCCTTGTCTTGAATAGACCCAGGTTTTAATTGGCCGGAAAAACGCAGAGCGAGTTCCACTCCTTTGCGGTGCGAATAATAAAGGTGGAGGAAAAGCGCTTAGTGCAAGTGAAGGGTACATCTGCCAAGTATGGATGGTATTGCGCTGTGCGTCTGCTTTTCCTGGACACATCGTTACATCCAATGCAAGACAATTCGTGCGCAAAGGCATACAAATCTACGAATTGCCTTGCATTGCATGTTTCTTTGCAGGCGATAGATGTGTACGCGGAATACATTTAAGTATTATAGGCAGGAAGATTGATTTGAAATAAACTATGGGATATGTGAAATCGAACATTAATAATTTATCATATAAACAAGAATAACTAATCTGAATAGATAAGCAAAGTGCTAAAAGTCTCTATGTAAATGAGTGTGAGTGATCTAAAATCACTTTATTCACTTTATATTTCAAAACTAAAAATATGTGTTAAAATTTATATACCGAAATTAAAAGTAAAAATCCCTCTCAATTTTTCTTATAGCGGCAGCACTTTATCAATATGATTCACGATCTGCAATAGGTGGACTGGAAAGTTTCTTATAAATAAAAGAAGTGACCTGAAAACTTTACTGGACCACTCCTTTGTTACCCGAAGTCTGTAGTGAAATAAGAAGAGCGGTTTTCATGAACTTGAGAGTTCGTACCTTTCTATTTTTTGTGAAAGAAATTCTTTGTCTTCCACAAAAAAGGAAAGTTTTTTTGTGTGGTTTTATATTGAGCATCGATATTTTCGATGTTAAACTGTCAAACAATGTGAAGAGCTTTACATTCGTGAAGCTCTTCATATTCTTTGATATTTTAAGCGACGCAGGAGGTACGATTCCCGCCCTGGGACAAAAGTTTGTACGATGGTTCATCTCTCATTGGTAATTCCACAATCCCCACGCTGGGCATGCAGGTTTGGTAGAATTATTCTGCAGGAGGCCCGCCCCCGTAGTTATCCCTGAGTCCACTCCTGAGTCCTGAGTCCCTGAGTCCACTCCTGAGTCCTGAGTCCCTGAGTCCACCATCCCTGAGTCTTACAACGAAACCCGCGAGAAGAGTTGGAGTCACGGATATTTTGTGGAAAAATTGTTTGTCTTCCACAAAAAATAGGAACGTTTAGTTTGTGTAGTTTTGTATCGAGCATCGATATTTTCAATGTTAAAATATTAATCAACTAGCTGCGCCCCGCGGTTTCGCACGCTTTGTTCCTATGGAAACGTTTAAAGGTGATTATTATCCCACGGATTTATGGGATAAAAATAATAGCCTATCTTTGACTCCGGGATTAGAATTACCTGTGTGCAAAATTTCAGCCAGATCCGTTCAGTAGTTCTGGCCTAAAGAGGTAACATCCATCAATCCATCCATACATCCGTACAAACTTTCAAATTTATAATATTAGTGTGATGTGATTTAGAGAGCTTTACACCATCATTTTCGACGACTTATGTGGTACGGCGAGCGAAGGTCCGCCTGCGACGCAGAAGGTTGTGCGTTCGTTTACCCTTTTTTTATTCGGCAAGGAAACTCGTTTACGAATAGACAGGGTTGAATAATCACGGAATATTTAATAATAAAATAAATAATTGAATAATCACGGGACCAGAATAATATGAGCCTTGACGCCCTGAGCAGGACGTAATACCCACTAAAACCTCTCAACTTTCAGGACTTACACAGGTTTGATTGCCCATAAATGTTTGTACGATTTGCAAATATTTGTTCCGCCGGGTGTTCTGAGTATTTTCTATGTGTAGGTATGTAAAAATATATATCTATGTATGTTTAAGTATAGGTATCAGTCATCTAGTACCCAAAACACAAGCTATGCTTGGGGCTAGATAATGCTGTGTGGATTGTTCAACATTGTTTATTTATTAGTCATGGTTCAGTTCATGTGTTTTGAATTCACATTCTAGAACGAAGGAATTGTGTATTTTGTCTCTAATTCGTATCAGTGAGTAAAATAACTGATGCAATTATGAGACAATAGGCCCGACGACTAAAAGTCGCACTGATACGCGCCTTGTTGGTGTTTATCTAGTGAGGGTTAATGCCCATAATCCCCACGCTGGGCATGCGGGTTGGGGATCACAATTCGGTGGTAGAATTGTTCTGCAGGGGGCGCTGCTTTCCGTCCCCCGGTGGATATCCCTTAGTCGCCTCTTACGACACCCACGGGAAGAGATGGGGTGGTGCAAATTCTAAGCCAGCACCACACAGCTATGCCACGCCTTTTCTAAGTTTACATTTATTATATTTCTCTGAAATTACGAGTTTGATTTGTCCATTCTAAACGTTAGTATAAGATATATTCTCTGATACAATGTTCATCTGAAAGGTCCCAGATTTGTTCATTCAAAATCAGTCATCAAAACACAAATTATCGCGATCTCCTTCGAAAGCTATACACAAAAGACGATCTACGTAAACAAAAGACGATCTACGTAAACAAAAGACGAGGATGGTTTACTTCCCGATTAAACTACTTATCGCTGTTATTATTAATACACTTCTGTGTGTCTACCATGAGTTGTCACAGTTAAATCGCCTGACGTTACTACAGTAGTTACGTAAATACGCATATACACAGCGCATTTTAGTACCCAACTATCCGCTAGAGGCGCTTTAGAAGTTTCCATACATTTTTTTAACTACAGTCGCTAGCGAGCATTGATTTATTAAAAAGGGAAGATAGGTTACGTTCTCCCAGCGCTTACTCAAAAATTGGCATGTGTTACAACTACACGCAAGCACATACGCTCACAGTTATATTTCCAGTCCTGTGCAATACAAAGAAGAACAAAGACGGAAAGACGTATCTAGGACCGAAGTGAGACCGAGACAACAATATTTCACGCGAATCGCGACCGCCCGTGCCGCCGGTCAGACGGTGACTGAGGTGGGACAACACAATTTTACACAATTTGAGGTTGCCACTTTCGAGAAACCAGTACCTCATCTTCCCTTTTTACTCGCGACGGAACGGAGACGGTATATGCGTTTAGGGTGTGATGTTGTTTGTATGTATGTATGTATGTATGTATGTATGTATGTATGTATGTATGTATGTATGTATGTATGTATGTGTGCAATTTGCAATGTTCCCAATTAGGTATCTCCCAAACGGCTTGACCGATTAAGGTGCGGTTTTCTGTTTCGGGTTCGGAATTTGGTGGCGATGATTCTTAGCTAGTTGTTATTGTCTTCACTCACCAGGGGGCGCTGCAATCGACGTTTTAAAAAAGTACTTTTGTACATTTATAACCGTGTTTGGCAACGCGGTGCGTTGCTAGGTGACCGACTTTATTGACTCTGAAACTGGGCTCCTTGTTAAATAATATAAACAGAAACGCCGTGCGATAGAAATAGGACATTTATTCGAATTATATTATTTAAATAAAATAAATACGAAAGGGCGCGCCCCTGTCTGTACTGCATAATACTAATCTCAGGTGCGCTCATCTTGCGCCCGTATTGTATAAGCTTCCCCAAGTTTTACTTATTCAGTCATCTTAGGAAAGAGGTTTTCCGAAAAAGTTGAAAATAACCGTCAATACGAAATGTGAAGTGGGCAGAATAGTGTCAAATCATGGTGCAGCAAGCAGAATAAAAAAGAAGAAATGTGTACAGTGATGTCACGTCCTCTCTAGTCAATGGCGTAGCGTTTTGAAATTTTGCGATTGAGATTTAAAATATCAATTTTTCAATGGTTAATTATACAATAAAAACATCTCAAAATGCTAAAATAAATATGTAGATATGTTTCTATCTCAATAGAGAATACGTATATATTTTTTCAGCCATTTTGAAATCACATGCATATACCCTATTAATGATGTTCAATGCGATTTTAGTGGGTGCCTATTTCATTACCCAAAATTTTAGCAAGCGCTCAATTTATTTGCGGCTACTATGCCAATAAGGTTTCAGCTACATTTTAGCAGAGCTGTTCAGTTTTCATTATAATTTTCATTAAAATCGTATAAACTTGCTAAAATTTAATGTTTGAGTGGTTATGAGAAAATATTTTAGTTTCGTGAAAATTTAATTACGAAATAGGTTAGGGAATACTAATGCATATCTGTTGTAGTTTCTCAGAAGAAAATAAATTAAATTAAGCAACAAAACCACTAGCTTTCTTAATTCTTAATTATTAATTGCTCTTAATAATATATATATAATTATATAACATAAAACTAAAGAGGACTAGAGAAATAAAAGCAAAGGCTTAACCCTAAAAAAAGTTTTCTTTTAGCAAACCTTATTGTGAGAAGGGCTATGTTGGTACGATTGCTTATAGAAAAATTGTTTTAATCCTTGACTTCTTAACTACGTATTCAATAGACCACTACATAATATTACACTACCTTTATCTAAGCGGGACTGTTAAAGTTAACAATGGCTCAAAGTCCCTTATAAATAAGTATGAAAAAAATAATGTCTGCGGTATTTCAATAATTTAGTTTTAATTTGCTTCTTGGCAGTAATTTTCTTTGTTACATAATTTTAATATTTATAGCAACTAGATTATTTTGATTGTCCAACGCTTAAGAGTACACTGTTTGTCATCAGTGAGCGCGGCCTAAATTCATGCTATCTCATCTGTCGTTATAGACATACCCGCGCGATAGAATGAAATGCACAATGATTTATGCTGCCGAACCGACTTTGAAAACGTTTATAGGTTATCTCTATCCACTTGCCAGTTCCTATATCAAATTATGGGATATAAAGTAGTCTATGTAGTAGTAGTATGTGTAAATCCATGTGTAGAGCACTTATGTAAATTACAGCTGAAACATTCATCCATCCATCCATTCAAATGTTGACATTTATATTATTAGAATGAAAATGAATTCATATGAAAATAATTGACTTATTCGTATACTTGCGGACTTGAAGCGTGCGGATAGATGTCCGCGAGTTGGCACTTTCTGATTTTTCCTATTTACACAGTCATCTTCATGTAAATCCAGACTCAACAGACCGTAGGACGGCCTTGACTCCATAATACGAGTATATCACACTAATATTATAAATGCGAAAGTTTGTATGGATGGATGGATGTTTGTTACCTCCTCACGACAAATAAAACTACTGAACGGATCGGGCTGAAATGCATACAGGTAATTCTAATCCTGGAATCAAACAAAGGCTACTTTTTATCCCATAAATCAGTTCCCGTGAGATAGAAATCACCTTTAATTTTTTCTTTAATTTCCATAGTAACAAAGCGTGCGAAGCTGCGGGGCGCAGCTAGTATAATATATGATTATTCACGGGCCCTTAATGTGAATAGTAAGTAAGCGTGGCAGTAGGCAATAAAATTATTTAACTGCTTTACTGAAATGAAAGCAATTGACAATCCAAACATTTTCAAGAATAATTTAAGAAAACTTATGCTGAAGGGGATTAACACATTTGACGAGTTTATCACAAGAAAGTAATTATTATGTTAGCAACAATGATAGATCATAATATGATCTAAAAAAATTATATATAAATACTTAAATAGCATGATATAATATATTATAGATATGCTATTTAAGTATTTATTATTCTTAAATAAATAAACTAAACTAATTATATTGTACTCGACATTAGTGTGATGTGACATGTTTAATTATTTATTTATTTATTTATTTATTTATGGACACCCAACAGAAAAAAAGTTTGAACCATTATTAGTAAGATTGGGGAAATAATGCAAATTATGTGAAAATAACATATAAATCTTATCACGGGGAATCAAAATATTTAAAGGAGTAGGTAGATATTACTTTTGTTATGGCATAAACTGTAGGCTTAACGATCGTTTTTTCCCGAAAGCTGAGAAAAAACAATTCCATAGAAAATCCCACTGAAGATTATATCAATAACAAAGAATTTCGTTTCTCGGATTTCGGCGCGTTTTCCGTAGATTATTACGTTTATTTGGTTTTATTGGGGGAACACATTGGGAACAACATTATAGTGTTTTGCCATGTTCTGCGAAAAGCTTTTGTTTGAAAACTGTCGTCCAACTTTGGAAAACATTGTTAGAAACTGTTTTCAAATGCAATAATGGCAGTTTTCACATGCTATGCTTCGATGGATTTTCCTTTAAAATAGGTTAGTGGGTTCTTGTATACACAAATAAAAGAAGTCCAAAGCTATTTTACTATTAAAACTTTCGTAGTTTGACGAATTCATCGGTGGTGTTCTCTAACTCGCTTACATTCATAATGAGTTTAAAGTTTTTGATATTTTTGCCAATTATCTGGAACTCTTCAGGACACCGTTTTCACATGCTATGCCTCAACGGATTTTCCTTTAAAATAGGTAAGTGGGTTCTTGTATCCACAAATAAAAGGATTCCAAGGCTATATTACTATAAAATCTTTCGTAATAGACAAATTCATCGTTTGTGTTCTTTCAACACAAACGACTTAATAGGTTCTTAGGTTACAGCTTTCATAATGAGTTCAAAGTTTTTAATATTTAAGCCAATAGGGTATATGCATCGATTTTTTTTATTATTTTAATCGATTCTTTAGGTCATTATTTAACCGAGGAATGATAAGACGCTCACTGAATTTCGCATTAACAAGGTAAAAAAAACAAATCAAAACTACAATCATTTTCGAGTGATAAAAACGCTGCCATATTGGCGCCATTAAGTGACGTCGACGTACACACTTGATTAAAACCTTTGGTGACTTCTCGGTAGTGATCATCTCAGGAAAGAGGTTTTCCGAAAAAACTGAAAATAATCGACAATACGAAATGTCAAGTGGGCAGAATAGTGTCAAATCAAGGTGCAGCAAGCAGAATAAAAAAAGAAGAAATGTGTACAGTGATGTCACGTCCGCTCTAGTCAATGGCGTAGCGTTTTGAAATTTTGCGATTGAGATTTAAAATATCAATTTTTCAATGGTTATATTCTACAATAAAAACATCTCAAAATGCAAAAATAAATATGTAGATATGTTTCTATATCAATAGAGAATACGTATATATTTTTTTAGCCATTTTGAAATCACATGCATATACCCTATTACCTGGAACTCTTCAAGACAGCAGTCAATATATTTCTTCCATTATTTCTAGTTCTTGTCTAGAAGTCTAGATCAAGAAAAATCTGAAGTAAAGAACAAGACGGCTGAATCACAAGTGCTTTCTTCATACTCAGACACATATATGTATATAAGACTAGCGGCTGCCCACGCAAGCGCTTTTTAAGTAGTTTTTGTTGCCGGATACATTTTACCTCCATGCCTAATTTCATTGAGATCCGTTCATCCGCTTAGGCGCGAAATGGTAACAGACAGAGAGACAGAGATTTTATTGTAGTCAAACGATGGTTTACCAAATTCATTTTTTTGTCAGTAGGCTGAGTGTGTAACTGTTTACACATACTGTTAAGTTCAAAAAAAGTAACGCAAACTTCGTAGTAAACAGTATCACAGTACAAGTGGTACAAACTCAGCTTACAAGTGTTCCAGAGTTGTCATGACATACGGTAACTTTAAAAACCATCACACACAGATACCGTGATCGGGCCGGAAGCGAAGACGTAGATTGTATCATACGAATTTATATGAAAGACTAGAGTCTTCATTATGAATGTAAGCGGGTTAACTACGAACCTTGTTTGTGTTGGAAGAACACCAACGTTTCATCCCTTAACGAGGGACATCTTCAGGGCGAGTGCGGTTCTAGACTAGAGTCTGTTCAAAAAGAGAAGAGTCGTGGGAAGTGAGGACGCTCGTGTGCCAATTTGACAACTTTTCTTGCATTGACAACACTGGCTCTGTCATTGCAGTACGACTAAAAGTGTTAGTTCACCAAAACGCCACGACTCTTCTCTTTTTGAACACTCTACTTATGTGTACGCAACATAACTTGCACGCTTTCGTCTCCGGTCTGGCCACGGTTTATATGTGTAGCGGCTTTAATCCATATACGATTTTTGCTTTAATAATGCATAACCACTCAAAGAAAATAAACATAAAATAAAATAAAAGCCAAATATTTTAAATCCCACTGGATTTGAACACGCAACTTTCACTAAGCACAGAAATGCGCTAAACATTGCGCTTAGGGAAGGTTCGGACAATTTTTTTGGGATATTATAATTTTTTTAACTGATGTTTTTCAAAGATGACGTTCTGAGTCAGAGTCGGAGTCAAATCGTTCATTTCTTTAGACTTACAAAATAAGCACATAAACAAGTAAAAATTTTACTATATAAACAGCTTGATAAATAGTAATTACTATCAAATAAGAAATAAGGTGCAATTGACTCTTATTCACTTCAATTTTTCCCAGGTATCAAAGTTATCTTATACAGGTTTTTTATATGTGTAACTCTGTTAACAGATGGCGTCAGCGTCCACAATGGCCGACAAACGAGCGAACTGGTGATCGGCAAAGCAGAACCTCGTCATGCCGGCAACTACACCTGTGTCCCAGCGAATGCTAAGGCTGCGTCAGTTACCGTACATGTTGTGCAAAGTAAGTGATTCTCTACCATAAGGTAGACCAATGACTTTTACCTATTATTGTTAATACAATGTAGCTAAAAGTCATTTAAGCAATCTTTGAGATACGCCACTTCCGCTTTCTTTCGATATAGACCAAGCGAGCAAGAGCGAGCAAATACAAACATGGTTCAGTTTTAAAGATCTTTATTTATTAAATTAAATTATAAAAGTACTATAAAAGACATACAAATGCATTAATACACTTAAAGAGACCTTATTTTAAAATGTTACTCCGTTGACGAATTTAGTCTTTGTAATGCATAACTATATGACTGCCTTAATAAAAATAAATTTGACATACCTACCGATCCATTTATAAATTTAAATAGATACACACATAAACTTTTAGACTTCTGTTTGAAGTAATAAATAGATATAGTTATAAACTTTACAAAATCAAACTATTACACAGGCTTAATTAATAACTTATAATAGATACCACAAACTGTACGATGGATTTTTTAAAATTCCCGTGTTTCAGTTCAGTTCAGTTCAGTTCAGTTCAGTTTTTTATTGATAAGAAAAAAAATCTTACAAGTCAAACACATTATAGATATATACTAAACAACTTATTGTACAAAAATAGTTTACACTAAGTACATAATAATATTTCTTACCAAAAGTAAGTATTACATTTTCTTATTTTATTTTTATTTTAAGTTTGGATCAACGATATCGGCGTCCTCGAGTTTGTCTCCTAAGAATTCTTCTACACTATAGTAGGCCCTGTCCACTAGGATTCCCTTCAGTTTTTTAGTGAATATGGCCATCAACGCGGCACTAGTTAAAGAGTCTGGTCTGGATTATTATATATTTTTACTCCTACATGGTCAATTTTGTTTTTTGCTTTCGTCAATCTTATTGTGGGTAGCTGTAGACGGTGACGATGTCTTGTGGGGTAGTTGTGGGCATCAGCCCACGTCGGGAACTCCTTAAGGTGACTTCTGACGAAATTGGCCGCTTGCAGAATAAACTCGCATGGCAACGTCAGTATTTTAGTCTCCTTGAAGAGCTCCCGAGCAGGATGGTCCCACTCCACGCCACACAGGATTCTGATGGCACGTTTCTGCAGACGGAACGGTCTGAGACGTTCAGCCGCTTGCCCGAAAAATTCTACACCATACGTCAATACAGAGTGGAAGTACCCGTGATACGCCATTTGCTTGTTGTCGAGGTCGAGGCTTCCATTTAGGCGGGACAGTGCAAAACACGCAGAGGATAGCTTTTTGCAAGTTATGTCAATATGAGGTTCCCACGTTAGTTTTTGGTCTATAGTGAAACCCAGGTACTTGACAGACTCTACGATGGGAACCCTAAGTCCATTGCAAAGTACATCCAGTTTGCCTTTGTTTTTGTCCCTACCCAAGTAGAAATGGATAATGTTTGTTTTTTCAATGTTTAGTAACATTCCATTTGCGGAGAACCATTTAGCTACTTTTTTGATCACGTGATTGACTTTTGCGTTAAGAAGGCTATGGGATTCCGTAGATATTATGATACATCCATCGTCCGCATACATGACATATTCCGCTTGTGTGGAAGCCACCGTGAGATCATTGATTAGAATTAAGAATAGGTTGTTTCCCATAATTGAACCCTGGGGCACGGCTATGCTATCTAGAGGAAGGGTGTCTGATTTTATGTCATGTACAGATGTTATTTGTTCTCGGTTTGTCAAAAAGCTGGTAATCATCCTTAGAAAGGGGCCATTTACTCCGTAGTGCTCAAGTTTGGTGACGAGAAGTTTGTGATTTACCAGTTCAAATGCGCGTGATAGGTCACAAAAGATCGCGGCTGTGTGCTGTCCTAGGTCTAGCTTGCTTATCACTTTATGCACTACGTCACGTGTCGCATCTACCGTAGATCTTCCGGGCTGATAGGCGTACTGTTGCGGGTTAAGCAGATTAAATTCGTTGAAAAAAGACATCAATCTGTTGCTCATCAGTTTTTCAAGCATTTTAGCAATTATTGGAATGAGAGATATGGGCCGGAAGTTTTTGCACTCCGTCATTTCGCCCTTTCCTTTGTAAATAGGTTGAACTTTTACTAACTTCAGGGTGTTTGGAAATACACCGGCTTGAAGGCACCTATTACAAAGCTTACATATAATGTCAAATATAAAAGGTGGTAGGTAGTCAAATGTCCGTGTAGTCATGTCGTTAATGTCCTTTGAGTTTTTGCGTTTTATATTTTTAATGGTTTTTATTACCTCTGTTAGGCTAAAAGGTTCACAGGAAAGCTCTGTCATGCGTTTATGTACAAACGTGCTTAGGTAGAGCATAGCCTTAACTATGCACGGGGAGGTATTGGAACTTTTGTTTGCGTTTACATAAAATAAATTGAGTTGACCTGCGGTAGAAGCGAAACGCTCGCAGTCGCAGTTGCCTGGAGCTCGACTGACAAGTGCATCCAGAGCACTGCATTTATTATCGTGGCCAGTTTCTGAGGCTATTATCTGCCACACACCGCGGCAAATATTTTCAGATTTAGCAATTGTTTTATTTATGAACTGCCTACGAGCCGATATTATTTCCAAGGAGTAATCCGTTTCCAAGGCTGCGAGTTTCAGTTCTGAGCACATATCGTTTCGTCGGCCTGTCAAGAGATATTTAGTGGCGGAGATTTGTTTATTTAATTCGCGGGCGCGATCGCTGATCCACACTTTTACATTATTGCGAATTGGATATTTTTTCAACGGGAAGTGAATGTCAAAAAAGTGCTTTATGATTCTACATACATTGTCAAAGGTAACGCTAGGGCATTGTGTTTTGTTCAATACATATTCCCAATCATGCAAGGAAATACTATTTTTGAAGTCATCTATTTTAATATCACTATAAACTCGTTTGAAAGCCACAGGATTCGATTCAGATTTGTCAGGTAAAGCAGCGGTTAGCACTACTCCGTGATGGTCGGAGATGTTCAGATCTATTAACTTTGCAGAAATACTCGAGTTAGTGTGTAGATTAGTGTACGCATGATCTATGCATGATTGTATAGTTGATATTCTCGTTGGAAATTTAACAATTGACTTCAATCCGACAGATTTTAGAAAGTCAGATAATTGTTTAGTATATTTAGTTTTAACTAGTAAATTTAAGTTCATGTCCCCAACAATAATTACTTGTTTATTTATTGTATTAGCAATATTTGTTATTTTATTTAATTTTGCAAAGAAAATGTCAAAGTCACCCGAGGGAGGCCTATACAGACATATAACAATTACGCCCAGTTTTATACACTCAATTGCACATATTTCACAGTGGGATTGGGTAGATAAATTAACAAATTCCTTTCTTTCAATGGCTAGCAGCGACTGTTTACAGTAGATACATACACCACCGCCATCTTTAGACGGCCTACCATAGTGACTAACTAATTTATAGTTTAAAATATTTACATTAACTATGTCATCTAAATTTAAAAAGTGTTCAGTCAAACATAAAATGTCAAATTCATTATTATTTACTTGCAATTCGCATTCTAGTTTTTTCGTTTTATTTTTAATTCTATTTACATTTTGGTTTAAGATTGTTAATGTTTTATTGGTCGACTTTGTCCCGCGTTTACATGTACACTTAACTGTATTAGGGAAAATACCTAGATCCAGTGTTTTTTTCTCCAATCCTGGGACGTTTTGGTGACATAATCTAATAGAATTGCTACCTCCGTGTTTGTCACCAGCGGTACAGCACGCGTCGCGCGCTACGTCAGGTTCATCTGAAAAAAATTCTTTGTATGTGTGGCAATGTACTCGATTACAATTGATTTAAGTTCTTTTGAAGTTATATTGGTGCTTATTGAACTCTGGTTTATTATTTCCACATTACTGTCGTATGTACTGTAGTTATGTAACTTCATATTGTTGTTGTACACGATTTTATTGAATTGTCCATCTAGTGGAGTCGTTTCCCGCTTATAGTGTAAATTCGTACATATTAATCTCACATTCATTTTCTTTAGCATCTCGTTGAGGTATATAATGTCGGCGACGTATCTGTCCATTTTATTGCCTATCTTTCTAGTCATCAATAAGATCGTTGTAGGTTTTTTCGACTTTGCCATATCGCGAGCGATATTTACAAGGTAGCTGGTCGGTGCATCCGGAAATACGTGACAACATGTAGCTATCCTCGTCTGTAGATGATTTCTGAGTTCACTTCCAATGCCTCGGATGCTTTCATCCCCAATAATTATAATACTTTTATGTGCTTTCTTTCTCTGTTTAGCCATTGAAGTCGCATCGCTGCTTGAAGTTTCTTTACTCTTGTTGTTCGCGTTTTCCGTATTTTCTATATCTTCGACCTCGTCTTCTTTTAGTACACTTTCTAGTTGTTCGATAGTTTGAAGTAGCTCGTAGTTTTCTTTCTCAGTGTTGTAGTTTTTAATGCTAAGGGTGTCGTAGCTATTTCTTATCGTAGTGCATGTAGCTTCTAGTCCTATAATTTGTTCTTTTAGTTTTTGCTCGCATTCTTTTAGACTTTTAAGTGTCTTATCGTTTTCTGCTAAAAGTATGTCATATTTTTCTTGTAGCTCTTTTATCTCATTGTGCGTTTCGTCACACAATGATACTCTAGTGTTTTTGTGTTTTTCGTCAGTTTGTGTGAGTATGGTTCTTTTCTTACGTAGAACCCTCAGTTCTGCATTTTTAAATTTGAGGTCACGTCTTATTGCAGCTAATTCCTTAGATATGTCAGTTATACTTTTTTCGGCTCCTTTATTTGCTGTTAATTTTTCATGATCATGTTTACTTTCTAATCCCAGCTTTTCTAACTTATGTTTTAATTCTTCGTTTAATTTATTTACGTCTGTTACGTCCTGTTTGTAACTATTCATCTCATCAGTGAGTTTTTGTATATTATTTAATAGTTCTTTGTTTTCTCTTAATGTGTTCTCGTAGTCAGGATAGTTTAACGTAATAATAAGATAAAATAGGTGGGAGCGCCACTTTCACTGGTGTATGTGCTGAGATTGTACCTACTCTACTGCCCATATCTTCTTAATTCGTAAGTGATCAATACAAGAAATAATTCTCACGCAGATCATACGATTTCAGTCAAAATTTTACAGAAGAACTTGAAACAACCACAAAAATTTGTCAAAGGAATTGAGATTTACATAAAATTTGGTCATTTCTAAAGGCCAGACAAAGCAAACTCAATCTTGTGCTGAAGACGTTTCTCTAATCTCAAAGAAATTGCTCGAGCCTTGAAAATTTCCAAGTCGTAATTAAGTTAGCGGTTTGTTTTATTAAACTTGGTTTTACGTCAAAAGCTAATAGCGTAATGTTATAAACAGAAAACAAAGACATTTTATGACTTAATTGTGAAGGCAAAGTTGCCTATAATTGCATTGTACTTGATACTTTTTATTGGGGAAATTTATGTAAGTAAGTAAACTCAGCCTGTGGAGATCGTAAGAGCCATCTAATGGAAGTTAAGAGAAGACGAAAAACAGCTTTGTTCTTTGTACATATATTTAACCGACTTCAAAAAAAGGAGGAGGTACTCAATTCGAATCTTCTTTTAATGTTTGTTACCTCAGATCTTCTGATTGGGTGGTCCGATTTTCACGACTCTTTTTTATATGAAAGCTGGTGCTTCTTGTGTGGTCCTATTTTGATTCGTTTTAGTTCTGACAGCGGGATCCATAAAAATTCTTGAAAAAACTATAAAAATTGAAGTCGGTTGTAGATTTTTAAAACAAAATTAATTATTAAGTACAATCATAAATCCACCTGCCAGGCTTGGTGATTATGGGTAAACCCTCCAGAGCCATATCCATAGTGGGCCGTATTATGTATCATAAATAGGCATTAGGCAAATGACGGTACATTTGTATGAAAATAAGAAAAAGATATAATGTGTAATAATGATGACTCTTCATCACACATAAAATATTTGCTAAATACCTCTATATTAAGCAATTTGACAAATGACAGTAAATAAATGGAAAATAATAAAAGAAACACCTACATATATAATTGTTGCATAAGGAGTGAATGTTTGAAGTAAGATTTTTATTTATAAAAAAAGCTCGAACAACGTTTTTTATATACCTTGGAAGATCACCTTTTTTGTCTTAGTTTACGTGACAACGTGTATTATTGTTTGTTTTTTAATTATATATTATTTTGTCCTCAGGCGAGACACCAGCAGCAATGCAGCATGGCAACAACTCCCCGGCAACTACATCTCACACACACAACCTCATACATTTCCTGACAACTGTCGTTGCTGTAAGGTTGCTACTCATACAAATCCATCAGGAGTTTGGATAACGGACCTTGTTTTAACGTAGTGAAGTGTAAAGTTCGGTGTATAAAATAGTTTTTCAGCGAGAAAATATTGATTGAATATTTTATAGGTTAGGTACCATAAAATCATGTTAAATCCTGAAACTAGTTTTCTGTGAAATAAAAAGCTTTTTTTTAATTATAATAATAAAAATCATTAAACTATTCTAATTTCTAATCAAAAAAAAGGTAATTGATTGTAATGCCGGTAGGCCCTATGAACTAACAAAAGAAACGGCCGAAGTTGAATTATTGTTTCAATAAAAAGTTAATTATCTAGAAACAAAGGCAAATAAAAATCACCCAATAGCCTCCGAAATTTCCTTCATTCAAATTACACTCAAACAACGAAGGTCTTAAGTAAACTACTCGAAATAACACTCGAAGAAATCAATTTCGTTCCAATACAGACTTTGTCTTTCTAAAATAGCTTCAAACTTAAATTGAAAATAAGTAATCGCTTAGAAAATTGCTGGGTCGAAGTCAAAGTCGATGGGAATGTTCCCCGGAAGTTTTTAATACATTTAGTTGACAGAACACGTAGGATTGCTTGGAGTTTTCGACAGCTAGACGTTCTTCCCTGTTTTATACATGGTTACCCGTGTTTTTACAATGTTTTAAGCTGGGAAATTCTATATTAGGTGAACCTACATGTTTAGTCGTCAAACTAGGCTTGCTAAGGTCTCAATACACCCGTGGTACAAAACTCGAATAATATGAAATATAGACTTCTAGAGTTCTACTTGCTGAAATTTAAAACTACGATTGAGAAACTTTCATGATTATATTTAGATGGTTTTATAGAGGATACTTACCCCCGAAAACGCAACTCAGATGAGCACGTCTCCAGTGCTCATATTTTTACAAATTTTCATTGAAAACTGTCAAGGTATCGCTACTTGAAACTTAAATAATAATAATATTATTAATAAAATATTTATTCGCAGAGATTGGTTTACAAAGCAGGTAGTTACAATCTATTCCATTTTATATAATGTTAGGTTAGTTTACTCTTTTATTACATAGACTTGTGATAAACCTTTTAGGGTCAGATAATGACATCTCGGTCTAACTAAGTTTGTTACTTGTATTTAGACACGAGGGCTCACTCCTCTGGCTTCTTATAGGTTCATAATAATATAAATGTCAGTTGCGTTTGAGCATTCGGGCATAAGTTGCATAGTTTGATAAATACCTTGGATTTTAGAACCGAGCAAAAGGTAAAAAAACCTACTTACTCCTTCATATCAATTACTTTTTCACTAGTAAATTGACCTGTAACCTGTAGATTGATTGAAACAGTCTGCAGTTAGCTCAATTGTTTCTATAATTTATTTAAGGCCCATACACCAGAGAAAGTGGCGCCCCCAACTATTTTATCTTATTATTACGCATCTTATTATTACGCAGCAAGTTTAAAAAATCCATTTTTCAGTTTGTGGTATCTATTATAAGTTATTATAAATGCCTCTATAATTGTTTCATTTTGTAAAGCTTAGGCGGGGAGATACGAAGTTGCGCTTTTTGGCCACCAAACTCTATTTTCGCATCTCCTCCTAAACTATATAAGATAAAATTATTACAGAGGTATTAAAAAATAGCTTATAATAGATACCACAAACTGAACATAGGATTTTTAAAAATTCCTATGATAAACGTAAAAATATGATATAATAGGTATCGCTGTCATATTGGCTCGGGTATGCGCCTTAATTGTCATTTTCTTTCTCAAGAAATAATATTTCATAAACTTGTAAAATCACGGTAATTTTCTATAAGAACTAAGCGTCCAATAATTCAATGGTTCTCGCAACGTAGCACAAGGTGCCCTAACTTCAAAGAAAGCAGGTGATGGTTATTTCATACAAACGTTTTTCACATGCAAAACATTTACTTTACCTTATTTACCTTTCAAAATCAAGTATATTTC
Source organism: Eupithecia tripunctaria (assembly GCA_955876795.1). Classification (NCBI taxonomy): domain Eukaryota; kingdom Metazoa; phylum Arthropoda; class Insecta; order Lepidoptera; family Geometridae; genus Eupithecia; species Eupithecia tripunctaria. The sequence continues at coordinate 7,858,441 of OY041622.1, forward strand.
ATCAGAATAGAACGCCGATGGTGTATTACGAAGGTCTAAAAGATATTCACTCTTGCTTTGAAGAGACCCAGATTGTAATTAGTCGGAAAAACAAAAGCAGAAAGTGAAAATTTTTCTTTATTTTTGTGAAACATTTGATTAATTATTTTTTGCTGAAACTGAGTGGTAATTTAGACCCAAGTTGTCGAAGTATATAAATAAAAAAAATATGCTTACAATCCACCTTTCAAAGGTGATAATAATGAACGTGGAAGAAAACCGCTTAGTACGAGTGGAGGGTATAGCCACCAATTATGGGTGGTATTGCGCTGTGCGACTGCTTATGCTGGAGTGGAAGGGGGACGGTGGGATCAGGTCATGTAGTTCCTGTCATGAGTTGCTTGCCAAGAAAGATTTCTTCAATAAAAATAAAAAAGTTTAGGGTTTAGATAGAATATAATTGTATCGATATTCAAAACAAACAACTTAAAACACTTAAGTTCAAATATAAAAATACTTAACGTATTAACGCTATGTGGATTGTAAGCATATTTTTTTATTTATATTCTTCGACAACTTGGGTCTAAATTACCACTCAGTTTCAGCAAAAAATAATTAATCAAATGTTTTACAAAAATAAAGAAAATTTTAGGAATTGAGTTGGTGTAAGAACTTTCAGAAAACGAACGACCGACGTTTGTATTAAATTAACATCACATTTTTTTTAGCTGAAAAGCAGTTTTCCTTTACATTGAATTCTAAGATCACGGAAGCTCTACTCAAGAATTTTCTTGCTTTTAAATGGCACCAATATGTTTTAGAGTAGTTTCATCTTAAGAGAAATGAAAACGTACACAAACCGGATCAGAATTTGTATAAAATCACAACATTAACAATGTTGTGTTTTGACAAGGTAAAATTAAGATTTTTCTGCATAAAATCAACTTGAGCGTTCAAACAAAAAGTAATAAAATATTAAAAAATCGCCTTATGTAGGTACTTGGTTTTACAAAAAGTGAAGGTGATCGCGTATTTAATACACATCTCATCAGTAGGCAGTTGATACTGCATAACTCTCTTCTGTAGAAAATTTCGGTACAACATCTAGACTAGACAAAAATACTGCCTCAAATAAAACCGTAAAACTCACTGCACAAGTACAATGATAATAAATCAAAAAGTACATAAAAACTCCAACAATTTGCCACATTATTGTCAATTCAGCAAAAATTAGATCCTCAATGGTCCATAAATTTTACGTTATTTTATATTAACTCCTCCGTTGGAACTCTACGTTCCGTAAATAATCGTTACGTAAATTTTTACGTTACCACTTTACGAAGGTACCTAACCTTTTTCTCGCTGAAAAAAAAACGATAATTTTATATTGTTAAGAGTAATGGTTGATAAAAGTATACCAGCGAGTACAATAATTGTAATTGTAAATATTTTAACGGTAATTTGTGAGATATATTCATAGATAAATAAAAGGAAATGTAATTATCTGTTTCGGAATTATAAATAAATAACATTTTGAATTTAACGTGCCAAGTCTTATTGTTTTATTTTAATGGTAGGAACAATCAGCGAAAAAGAACTTAAACAAAACATTTTCAAAAATTCACAATTAAAAATCGTTCAGGAGAGATTGACCCGGTTTTTTATCGTTGACTGTTCATTAGTAGACTCATTAAGCTAACTTTTGACAGGGGGTTTAGCCCAGTTGGAAACAAAACTTATTGATGTAAGATTACTTTTCAGGTAAGATTGTGCAACCTTTCAGATTTTAGCATTTCCAACTACCTCTGACATAGAGCCGGGTTTCTACCGCGAAATGGGTAATGAGTGGGAAATGAAAGATGAGGTCGGTGTTAATACGAACGCTTTCTGCTATTTGACCTTTCCGCTCAACTATCTGTTGGTGGAAATACAAGTACCTATGCATTTTACCCTAGCGAGATAAAATGGGTTCGCTCCGCTCGCGAATGAAACCCGGCTTTATCCGGATATATAAATGTCAGGTTCCAGATTCTATAACGACACCAAGCCAAAGTAAAGCTCTTATACAACAATGTTTGAATGAAGGTAAGTAATTATACAGCGTAGACAAAAGCTGACTGACACAATATAGCCACAGTGGAATAAGAAACAGCTAAGACAATGAGGAAATGTACAAAAATAAATCGTGAAAAGAACCCACTTTTCACGATTTATTTTTGTACATATTTTAACCGCCAACGACGACCCCGTCATCGGAGTGGGGTCAAATGAATATGGCATGGATCCTGCTTTGACTGTTCGTAGTTTGACCACCATGATAGCCTTTTCGTGAAAGATCAACCCCATTTAACTAAGAATTCAAAATAATAAAAGCGTATTTATTACCTTAGAACTCCCTATAAGGTAATAAAATGTTTTTTTTTCTTTTTGGAACACTCCTCTTACGTCGGGTTTTCTTAAACTTTCATTTTGATAGATTTAGCTCAACGAGACAATGGTCGACACCATTGTCTCGTTGACCTCTAATGAATCTATCATTCTGTTGTTTTAGAATTAGCTAAAATTAGCTAATAATTTAAAATTAGGATTTACGAATGTCAATTATGCAATAGCTTTTCAAATTAAATAGTTATCTTCATATATTTCACTTTTATATTAGAAAGTAAGTAGCTATTGTATAAAGTTGCTATTAGGATATGATTTACGTACTGCTTATTTCTTTATTTAATTTAGAAACCATGTGTTGAAGGGAAGACTGGTTATCTGTAACACAGTCTTTATAAACTAAAACAGAAACCAGGGTAACCTTTCACTTGTTTTGTATATTTAATTTGGAAATAAAAGATTTTGTATTTTGTATTTGTATCAAACATATATATTTGACATCAAACAAGCTAAAATAATGATTTGTATGGTTTGACATTCCTAAATCCTAATTTAAGACAATTTTAGCAAATTCTAAAACAACAGAATCGACACCAATTATGACTTTTAGATTCTAAATAAATCTAATAACGGATCCTACTGCTAAATTTACAACACAATGTGGTTTTACTAGGCTGGAGTTGAAGAGTTCGAGTCCATAAATCTACGGTAGAAATGCTTATATTTGCATAATATTTCTATGTTATTTCTTTGTGTAATAACAATACTTATTACCTGATATATCGATATAGTTATCTATATAATATGTAGCAATCTGGTAGCCATAACATAAAATTTCCTAACTTTTAGGCTACATAGCTGTATTGCCCAGCGTAGCATTATTTATTTAACTATAAGGTACAGTAACATTAGTTTCAATTACATTTTCATAGCCTGCTACGCATATATCTTTCTGCAGACTTGCAGATATAAAAAGCCTGCAAAGATCATTCTTTGCGGTAGCCTGCAGTGCACACTGAAGAGTCGATGCAATAATGGTTAGGTTATTTAAATTGGGTCACTTTTCTCCTTCCACCTGAATCTCCTCAACCTCAACAGCCTATATTGGTCCACTGCCGGACGCAGGCCCTTTGTTGGCTGATATATCATGGGGGGTGATGCCCATAATCCCCACGCTGGGCATGCGGCATTTACAGGGTTCTACTTCAACAGCCAAAACCTGCTCCTATTCTCAAAACTCATCTCACATCGCCCCATCATTCACAAGTACTTGTCAAAACTCCATGTTACATAATTCCTTCTCAATTTCACATTCAATATACCCTAACCCATTCTATGAACTTTACCTATCCACCTATTCTATCCAACACATAAATCCAATCTATTTTTGCACGTTATTCGCAACTATGTAGTATGTTCCATTATGTAAGAGGTCGACATAGAGTTACCTATCTGTGACGTAGAGGCGTCAGCGGTTTCCGAGTGAAGAGACCCTTACCTGCTGTCCGCATTACACAGATTTTAGGAACAGCTGGTTGACTTTTCTGGATTTTTATTAAAGCTGCATTTTCCTGTGCATGTTTAGATCGCAGCTCGTATCAACCGGTTCTCCACTCACCCCAATCAAATTTCATCATTGAAATCTCATATATTTTTCTCGTGTATGTATAGCAACACACACCAAGCTGTTTTCCACTCACCCCAACTAACTTTTATCTTTAAAATCGCTTAAGGGCCTGTCCAAATTGATCTCTCCGAGCCTGAAACGTACATTTTAGATACTATCTGCAACACAAAAAAGTTTATTTCAGCTTGTAGGTACCTCTCCTTCAGGTAGCTGACAGCTATCTTTCTGAGTCAAGGTAGAAGTCATCTCTTTCTACACTTTGCAAATTGAATATCTAGAACATTAGATTTCCTGTCAATGGCGGTCGTGTCGTTGACCTTTCCAACTCAGCCTGTGTATATCAGCCGACAAAGGGAAGTTCAACCCTTTTACTGCGATCACCAATCCGTATATGCGTTATGGTTAAAGCAAAAAGCCTTCGGATCTTTGGTTCTTTAGGTCATGACGCACACCAAGCAGAAGAAGACATGCTAGGCCTGACGACTAAACATTTCTAATTAGTCCGTCCGTCGGTCGGTTAGATTATCGATATATAGAAGAAGATATTGGAAACGTATTTTTCTTTTCTCAATTAATCTACGACTTCAAAAAAAGGAGGAGGTTATCAATTCGACTGTTTTTTTTATGTTTGTTACCTCAGAACTTTTGAACGTTTTTTTGGTCCGATCTTCATGATTCTTTTTTTTATATGAAATCTGGTGCTTCCCTTGTAGTCCCATTTTAATTTTGTTCAGTTCTGACACTGGGTTCCATGAAAAAAACTATAAAAATTGCGTCACTAAACTTTGAGGCTCTTTATTTGTGTATTTTTTTGTTTCATTGACAAAAGAAAAAACACGTGTGCAATATCTTTTGATAATTAAAGTGACGTAACGAAAGGATAATCAGTGGCTGGGGTTGAGGGACCTTAGTACCTATCGATTTAATCCCCATGTATGAAATGAAAAAATGAAATGAAAATATGTTTATTGCTTAACTTAAACAGATTTTTTTTTTATTGTTGATGGATTAGCGTTTGGCTATCTACTCACTTTAAGAGAGCGAAGATGTAGCCTATACTTCTATCATAGGACCAGCAGACGCACAAATTCATACCACCCATTCCTGGTCGACATACCACAGTGTCGAACCAAAAAATTCTGCTCTACTTTCATGATATCCACAGCCAAAGAGTGGAATGACCTTCCTGCATCTGTCTTCCCATTAGAGTACAATCTTGGAGTCTTCAAATCTAGGGTAAATAAGTTCCTTCTGGAAAAGCGTGGGTGGTATGAATTTGTGCGCCTAACGGTCCTATGATACTTCTATCATAGGACCAGCAGACGCACAAATTCATACCACCCATACCTTGAGAGAAGACGGGATAACGTCGTAAGGCAATGCTTGCGCACAATCACCAAAGTGGTACTTGTAGAACACTGACAGTCTGAATAAGCAAATACAGAATTAAAACTAGGTACATCATACAAATGATATCTGTGTAAGTAGAGATGATGAACATAACCAATAAATAACAAAGATTCCCACACTAGGCTGAGCCTGTATCGTGGGAAACAATATGTTTAACATGTTCGGAGTAAAATTAGCCTTAGTTGACTATCGAACCTGTGCTGAGTTACAAAAATTAAAGTTTGAGAAAAAATATAAAATTATAAAAAAAATTATATCAAAAAGTAAACTTAACACTTAACAATATGTTAAAAACTAAAACAGACACGATTTGGGGGGCGTATTATCTGTGATATTCAGCTGTTCAAAAGTTATTTGGACTTTGGTAAAGTTTTATTCAAAATCGGATTTCAGCCTGAACTTCACAATTCCAGCCAGACTATATTAGGCCTGCGACCCTTTATAAAAATGTAAACCATTCTTGGACCAGCTATTTCCCCTACCGCTGGATAATACGCCGCTCCGATCACGGTCTTATTAATTGTCAAAAGGCGCCCTACATTTTGTCTACCGCAAAATGGTGGATCTTTACACGTAATGAAATTGAATGGTCTTTTGTGCCATTGTGGGAATTCAATGGGTATGGATTTGTCTAGTTCATTGGTGATATTATGTGGTTTAGGGTTCGTTTACAATATGCTGGTTTTACCCTTAACCGATGAAATGGTTATTGGTAAAATGGTTATGCCCTGAGCTCGCTCATGTAACATGATTTAAAACATAGATATCCCTTGAGTTAGAGAGATTTTAATATACATTACAACAGCCTTGGCATATATCATACGAACTGTTATATAGTATGAATATTAACTTCTCAGTCAAGTATTATATCCCGTTAGAAATCAAAGATACTAGGTATTAAATGAACGATTTTCTAAATATTTTTGCAATGGAAATCCATTGTAAAAATATTATTGTATTGTATATTTTGCGGCGGAGGCTTGCGTCCATCAGTGGACTAATACAGGCTGTTGAGGTTGAGGTTGAGGGTTACTATTTTTAGTTAAAACGTCCCTTTATACCCAGAAGGTAAGACTAGCTGTGCCCCGTGACTTCGCACGCTTTGTTCCTATGGAAACGTTTAAAGATGATTTTTATCCCACGCGAACTGATTTATGGGCTTATAGCCTATGTTTGATTCCGGGATTATAATTACCTATATGCAAAATGTCAGCCAGATCCGTTCAGTAGTTTTGGCGTGAAGAGGTAACAACATCCATCCATCCACCCATACATCCATACCCACAAACTTTCGCATTTATAATATTAGTGTGATGTAACATAAATTTTTCGATGTCTGTTTTTTGTCTATGTTTGTGCGTTAATTCTATTTTCGTCTGGGATAAACCTACAAAGTTTAAATTATAATTTATGTTATATTTTTTTTTAATTACGCTAACAAGGTTATCCATAATTCATTTCAAACTCTCGACACGTAACCAGTAACTTCCCACATTCTTAATTGTATTGAAATAGAGTTCAAATTAGATTCACCTGCCCTGCCCACACGAATCACAGCTTCGCTGAAAAACGTGAAACTCTTTCTGATAACATGACGTAAGGGTTGTCTGACGCAGGGGTTAGTACACAGCTCAAAATGAATGCATCTACATCACTTAAGGGAAAATTTGATACTGGTTGGTAATTTCATTTGATTTATTTATTCTCAAACAATAGTTACATTATATTGTGTCGAGATTTTTCTTGTACATATTAGCATATTGTTATAATTTAAATACGATATAATTTATATATAAAATGTAAATTCCATTTATACCACACTGGGAATGCGAGTTGGCGATTGCAGTTTGGTGGTAGAATTGTTCCACAGGGGGCGCTGCTGCCCTAGGTAAATATCCCGTAGTTGTCTCTTACGACACCCATGGGCAGAAATGGGGTGATGCAAAGTCTAAGCCGGCAACACACGGCCGATAACTCAAACGCCGACTGTTAGTTCAGGGCATATGCGTTTTTAAATTTAGTTGTTTATAAAGCCTCTCTAAAGAACTGTAACTGAATGGAGGGGGGAAGGGGGGTTCTTACTACAAGTACCAAGTTGATGACTGGTGATGGTGTTGATGATTGATGACAAGAATGATGACCTAGCGTCTTTAGAAACGTGTTTTTTAAGATGAGCAGAACTTGCAATTCACCCAGTGTTAATGAATTACCAATAACCCTATTTATGGAGACCATATCGCGGTAAGCAATAATTAATTTTGTTTAAAAAAATTATAAACTGACTTAATTTTTTATAGTTTTTTCATGGATTTTTTTGGATTCCATTGTCAGAACTGAACCAAATTAAAATAGGAACACACATGAAGAACCAGCATTCATATAAAAAAGAAACGGAAATAGGACCAACCAGTCAAAAGTTCTGAAATAAAATACATACAAAAAAAGAAAAATTAGACCTTTTTTTGAAGACGGTTAAAAAGAAATTGTGGTAAGTACGGGCCGAGTCTATTAGGTTACAGTTAAGTGACCTTAACGATGTTAATCTATCGGATACTGAAGTTCTCCAAGTTATTTTAGCCGCTCTGTTGAGCGAGGCGGCAATTTAATTATTTAGGTTAGTTTTAAATATCATTTAGTTATCAGTAGTTAGATTAGCCTCTCTACTGGCGGGGCCCGCGCGGCGGCATGGGCGGCGTCTGGCGGTACTCGCAACGCGTGCGCGCGCGTCGGCGCGTGAGGGAGTTATGACGCATTCTTGCGCAGTTATCTCGATTTATTTGTACCCAGACCTAGGAAGATCTATATATAATTTGGATTCTCTGTAAAATAAAGAAAGTTAGTTTGTTAAATTAAAATACGGTACCGTAAAACGGGGTGACTATGATTAATTTTGAAATGAAAATCTCTGCTACATCTCTATTTTCAAATGTAAAAATTTATAAAAAACAGTAGAATGATGGACATACTAAATACTTTATTATAAAAAGAAGAAAAAATAAAAAAACTTTCAATTTTTGACATAAAAAATTAAAAACCGCGTAATCAAACTTATAATGCATTTGGGGTTACTTTGATACCACCTGTTTTTTTAACTAATATTGATAGACACCCCGAATAGGAACAAAATCCAATTTAAAAAAAATAATTGAGACCTATCGTTTTCGAAGTAGGATTTTTTAAATATTTTTGGGGCTACTTTGATCTAAGGGGTGAAATTGATAATAAGTAAACATTATTTAATTAAATAAATAAAGGCATAGGTATCATGAACTTTTTATCTAAGAAATATACGGCACTTCAATTCTTTATATATCCAATCAACAACCAACATCAGCCTCATTCAGCCATCAATTTAAACATAAATCAGTAAAAACAGAGCAACAAGCTTACTAACATTAAACACTAGCTTCAAAATTTACAACAAAAAAAAATTCAAAAAGCATATAGGTTGGTTTACCTACCCTAGCATATTATGCTAATCGGTAATAAACAGAGATCACTAGCTTCATACGCATGCTTTTATATTTATTGTACAATGTCTCAAATGGAATTTGAAATTGTATAGAAGCAGCATTTATTGTCAAGTCATCATTTGTTATTTTCTCAATCGCCGCCTTCAAGGTTTCTTCCAAATATTTTTTATAATTTCGGGTCCCTGCAGTCTTTTTATATGTTCTAACTATGATGAATTGATGAAACTGGAAAAAAATAATATTTTCGTTTTAAAAATGTGTAAAAAAAATCATGCACGCACACAATTTATTGAATAAAGTCAATCAAATAGTTTCGTATTTCGCGCGCATCGCAAAAATTTACGCTCATATTTTTTTTAAGCGCCAAATGAAATGTAACTTCAAAAAACAATCAAATAAAGTTTTAGGGGCGAGATTGAATACTACTACTTAGATAAATAAAACATTTTAATATTACTAGGGTGAGATTGATAGCTATCAATGTCGCCCCTAGGGCATATCAATGTAGCCCCGGTATACAAAAGTACTCATTAAAATCAAAATGGCGACCGCAACTACTTCACATCGAAATATTTACATTCACAAAGAAACAAACAATTACGTTGTGCATTTACTATAAATCAAAATTAAATACATACAGTTGTACATTTGAAGTTCTGCAGGTCGAATTTTCTTGCTTATTTCCCCACCAACAGTAAATTATTATTTTCTTCAGGCACAGGCACCTTCTAGCACGGGCACTTTGAGAAATGGTCGCCAGAATGTCAGTCTTGCCAACACAAAAAAAACAATATTCATTGCGTTTCGTATTACGGAGAAAATTAAAAAATAGCATACATTTTGAGTAATCATCAAAGTCACCCCGGTTCTCAAAGACACCCCGTTTTACGGTACTGAAATAATCAACGGTCTCTATTCAGATGTCGCCGTAACTAAACTAATTTGACAGGACTAAAAAGTATGCCTTCTTATTATAATTTGATAGTTTTTACAGGGATGGCGACAGTTTTGGTCTTGTTAAATTAGTTAAGGCGACATTTGAATTGACACCAATTTATCTTTCGGACTGTATTGCTGCTGATCGCAAATGGCCAGGACATCGTAACCGGACTTTTAAAGTGACACCAAGGACTTAAAGTTCAAAATACGAAGTTGATGACTGGTGATGATGTTGATGATTGATGACAAAAATGATGACCTGGCGTCCTCACGAACGTGTTCTTTAAGATCCAGCAGAACCTGCAATTCACTCAGTGTTAATAAGTTACCAATAACCCTGTTTATGGAGACCATATCCCGGTAAGCAATAAAAAATTGTGGTAAGTAAGGACTAAAAATTATGCCTCCATATTATAATTTGATAATTTTGACAGGGATGGCGTCAGTTTTTGTCCTGTCAAATTAGTTTACTTTCGTTTTGGCGACATCTGAATTGGCACCAATTTATCTTTTAGACTATAATGCTGCTGATTTCAGATGGCCATGACAGCGTTACCGGACTTTTAAAGTTCCTTATAAATAATAGTAAAAAATAAAACCAGCCAATTGCTAGTCAGACTCGCGTACGAAGAGTTCCGTACCATTATCATTACAAATCCAAAAATAGAAATCTTTCCTCGTATAAAAAAACTAAAAGTCAACATGACGCGGTCACCCATCCAAGTGCTGACCGCGCCCGACGTTGCTTAACCTCGGTGATCGGTTCTGAAAGTGATAAGGACGTTGCCCCCTTAATAATGAAATTTTCTTTTTTTTACTTGTTGCTATAGCGGCAACAGAAATACATAATCTGTGAAAATGTATCTGTGTAACTGTCTAGCTATCACGTTTCATGTGATACAGTCAGATGGACAGATGGACTGACGGATAGACGGACAGCGAAGGCTTAGTAATAGGGTCCCGTTTTACCCTTTGGGTACGGAACCCTAAAAAGTACACTGGCCCATAAGAATTATACCAGCTACAACTTTTACAAGCTGTACTCCAATAACCTCATGTCTTTGTTACTCTGCGGTGACTATTCACACTCTCTATGCACGATAACACATAAGACCTTAACAGTGCTGCATAGAGGCTGTTTTCCAATGACACGTCGATATTATTTGAATTTTCAGGGAAATGATGTGGTAAGCCAGCATTGTCAATTTCAGGCGAGATAACCGCGAATATCAAAAATGTTGTGTTTAATTTTAGATTGAAATCCGATATTATTAAATTGTTATCATTATTTATATATATTATATTAAATTTTCATTATTAAGACAAAAAATATATAGAGTTTAAATAAATGGTTTCAAATATCCTTATAGCTTATAGCTAATATTTTGTATGAGAAATATTCTGAAGATGTAATAGAGTCAGAATCAGAGTCAAATCGTTTATTTCTTTGTTAAATATCTTAAGACTTACAAAAAAAGCAATTAGACAAGTAATTTTTTTTACCATATAAACAGCTTGATAAATAGTAATTATTATCAAATAAGAAATAAGGTGAAACTGACTCTAATTCAATGAATTTTTTTTGTTTGCTAGCGAAAAAAGTGAAGAAGAAACGACTAGCAAGTTTATCGCTTATCAACTATAATAATACAATTTTAGCATATCTAAGTCTAAATATAATGCGACTTAAGAGTAGGTAATAATGTCCTCCTAGCTGAATTTCAACCACGGCGGCCAGTCTCATCGGAGACTAGCCAGATATGCGGAAATTATAGTGTACAAGTGTGTGCGCAAACACAGGTGCACTCTGTTACTCCCATAATCCGATGGGACGACAGATCGACACGACCGGGGAGAGGTCAGGCGCAGAACCAACGGCTTAATGTGCTTTCCGCTGCACGGCGGTGTAACACTGCCAACTTCCTGACTCCGGGCAGTGACTAAATTTTTCAGCTAGAAAAACCACAATATCTACTATTGGCCCGACCCGAGATTCGAACCCATGACCTCATAAACAACGGTTGAACAAGCTGACCACTAGACCAACGAGGCAGTCGTACAGTCCTACAGTAATAGTAATTATACCTACTGGGATAAAGCCATTAAGAACTGAAAAAAGTAGTCGCACATTTACTTAGACAAGGATCTATCCTATTTTGCTAACGTGCGGCATTTAAGGCATTGCATTTACTTCTTAAAGGAACGGGAATGAGGGCAACTTGAATGTTTGATTTACATTCACAAGATTTTGTCACATTATCTACTTTTGAAACTTTCATGGACAAGCATTTTCAATAGAAGCTCTCATGATAAAGCTTAATAAATAAAAAATGCTGGACAATCCACACAGCATCATCTAAGCCCCAAGCTAAGCAGAGCTGTGTTATGGGTACTAGATGAATGATATATAAAGTGCATGAACCAAAACTTAGATATATACACATCAGCATAAGAACTGCATGTGGATCACAATTAATACTAAACAAAACACAAACTATCGCGTTTATAATATTAGTAAATACTATAAACGCGATAGTTTGGAAGAATGTATGGATGTATGTTTGTCACTCTTTCACGCAAAACCTACGGAACAGATCGGGCTGAAATTTTGTATACAGGTAACTCGAATCCTTTAATCTCTAATCCTGGAATCAAACAGGCTTTTTAACCCATTAATCAGACCCATGAGTCAGACTTTCTACTAGCTACACCGCTAAAACCGGGGTGTAGCTCATTGATTTATTAAAAACGAAGATGAGGCACTGGTTGCTCGAAAGTGGCAACCTCAAGTTGTGTAAAATTGTGTTCTCCCACATCAGTCACCGTCTGACCGGCGGCACGGGCGGTCGTGATTCGCGTGAAATATTGTTGTCTCAGTCTCACTTCGGTCCTAGATACGTCTTTCCGTCTTTGTTCTTCTTTGTATTGCACAGGGCTGGAAATATAACTGTGAGCGTATGTGTTTGCGTGTAGTTGTAACACATGCCAATTTTGGAGTAAGCGCTGGGAGAACGTAACCTATCTTCCCTTTTTAAATCACTGGTGTAGCTAGTAGATATATATATATTTTTAGGTCTAGGTACATACTAGGTACTTACAAACGAACACATAAAAGTGTAAAACAAAATAAAACTGCTAGGTGTGAAGTTCCACACGAGTGTATTAAAACCACAGCTTGAAATAGAGTCGCTGTACTAACGGTTATGTGTGTACCTAGGTGATAGTAGGGCTGAGCTATTGCATACTCTTTTGTACGTATACGGAAAAGGAAAACCTCAAGGAGGTTAAAGATTTTCATAAGCAATGTCGCCTAATGTTTACTCAACCTTCTCGGTAAGAGAAAAACTTCTATTTTAAGTTTATCAAACACAAATTTATAGCGTTGTATTATAGAGGTAGATAGCACTAAAGTATTAACTTTATAGAATATAAAATTACTAAACTCTATAGTTATAAATAATAAATAAATTGATAGTATTGACTTATTGACATTCTACTTTAAAATATTATTTATTTTCAAGCTTTTTGTGGCTGTATAAAATATAAAAAGTAGTAACAAAAACATTCGGGGATTTCTGTTTCTGTTATAACAATAATTAATTTTGATTTGATTTTCATAATATTTTAATTTATATCTCAGATTTAATGATTTTCATGGTCATTAAAATTATAACTGTAAGTTACACAGGAAACCTTCCTTAATTTACATTTATAAAATGTACTTATGCTCTGTACAGTACAAAAGTTTCATACGCCATTCGTCTATACCTATACAAGAGTAACGTGTCCATCCAAAGATTGCTTTTGTCTATTATATATCTATTATTTTAATCTATTTTAGCGATAAGGCCGCCTATTGTGCAACTGCTTTTGTGTTTGCGATTTTCTTTTCTGTTTTTCTTTATCTTGGTGTGCAATAAAGAGTATTTGTATTGTATTGTATAGCAGCAGCTGCTTCCGTTTATGTAGGTATTTTATTATTTTATTTTTCGTTTATTAAGGCACAAACAGTATACAATTTTCTTAAAATTAACTGTATATATAGCTAGGTATACACCAATCAAGATGCCACTTATACTTTATTTAGAATAAAATAATAACAACGTTACAGATGCTAATCTAGAGCTTATACAAACAAAGACAAATCAAATATGAATACCTACTACACAAAATTAACTTAAGAGTAACGCTTGTTTCTTAAAGTTATTCTTAGAGAGCAGAAATATATCACATTTAGAAAACTGATCATATTGTGCAATTTACTTACTCTAGAAATAAAAGAATTGCATGCATGATTCGTTTTATGATTGTTTAACATAAAAAGGTTATTTGTTTTACGAGCGTTCACGCGTGGACATTTAAACATAATTGATTTAACAAATACGGTGAGTCGGCTATGTTCCTTAAGATTGTAAACAAAAATATTTGATATCTAATCGTGCGTCGGCTTTGAAGTGAATCAATAGCATTTTAATAGCACTTCCACTTATCGATCACCAATCCACGTCCCAAGCGTATTTATGAAGGCAAATTCCAATATATTCTACCAAAAAAAAACTTGGACACCCAATATTGAAAACTTGTACTTTTCCGTACAAATCTATCCGCATTTTCCGTACCTCCACTGACCTCACTACCGTCCCTCTGAAACAATCGCACGGTGGTGAGCCAAAGGCGATAATCCTCTAACGCCTATACCTAGTAAATGACACGTTAGATAATAGGTAGCGTAGATTATGCCGCTTTATGTTAGGTAGGGATTTGAAGTAGAACTGTCATTAATTTAATGGTCTTCTTTAGTAGATATTATATAGTTATTTGCTAAAAAGAACTCCGTAGCACTTATATTAAAATTAACTTTCTTGTTAATTTAAATATATAATTTATTACTTGTCGATTTATTTCCCTTTCTTCATCTATATTGGTAACAAATATACATACTTACTTACATATGTATAATAGGTATGTAACTACTTAAGTAGGTATAGCAAAACATCATGCCTGTAGTATGGGAGCCCCCTTAAATATTTACACGGTTCATGAGATACAGTCTGGTGACATACGGACAGAGAGACAAACATACGGACAGATGGGCGGACAGCGCAGCGGAGTCCAAGTTATAGAGCCCCGTTTTAACCTTTGGGTACGGAAATTTAATCGTAAATTTAAACTGTACATAAAACGAAATCTTAACAAGAAAGCCTATTACTCCGTAGATGACTACGTCAATGATGTTAATGCTTGGCCGGATGTCGCCCAGTTCCGCACAGACAATAGTATGTAAGACCAGTTAGACTTAGTTATCCTAAGATTGTATTAGTTGATAAGCGATAAACTTGCTAGTAGTTTCTTTTTCACTTCTTCCACTAGTGGACAAAAAATTGAAGTGAATCAGAGTCAATTGCACCTTATTTCTTGTTTTAAACGATTTGACTTTGACTTTGACTTTGGAACCGTGAAAATTCAAAACTTTGTAAGATTTTATTGTGCATTAAAACATTATATTCAAGTATTTTTTTATTAATTATATCAGTTATTATTACAAGGTCATAGGGGTTATTAGGGGAGGCCTATGTCCAGCAGTGGACTAATATAGGCTGATGATGATGATGATGATGATTACAAGGTTTGCTTAGCTTGCGGCTGTGTTAATTTCCCTGTATAATACAGGAAATTTTATTTTTCTGTCACCGGGCCGGCGACTTTGATGAGCGAAACTCGTTTTAACCGACTTTGAAAGAGGAGGAGGTTCTCAACTAGACTGTATTTTTTATGTTTGTTACCTCAGAACTTTTGACTGGGCGATCCGATTTTGATGATTATTTTTTTATTTGTAGGCTGTTGCTTCCTGTGGTCCAGTCTGACAAAGACTTCCATGTCCAAACCATAAAATTTTATAGTTTTTTACAACAAACCCAATTATATTATAGGTACCTATACCTACGAATAGGCATTTCAAGGTAAAGGAAACCTGGTAAAGTTTTACAATCCTTATTTTCCCGTCCAGAGCACAAAGGTGAGGCCTCGACCACAATTATATCACACAATGGAGGATTTAGTCAAGGCACAGCAATTACAACGCGTCAAGGCCTCTTGCAAGAACGTTCCGACCGCATACAGCCGGCTAGCTATAATACGCAGGGTTTTCTATGAATAGAAGTGGAATTACGGAACTGAGCTATGATTCTGTGGATTTAGTCTGGATTCTGTCTTATGAAGGGTCAGAGTCAGAGTCAGAGTCAAATCGTTTATTTCATTAGACTAACAAAATTGGCTTGATGTTATTAATATTATCGCGTTATAATTTAAGTGTCCTGTGTACCTATGTGTCTATAAGAGTATCTGTTGAATGGTAGGCATATGTACATCATATATTTATTTTGTAAACCTGTCTCTATAAATAAGATATGGTAATACTATTGTAAATACATAACGATCTACTAATTTCTACTCGTAGCTTATATTTGGATCGATGCGATTATTAATAGTATAATAGTTTTCTTATTTTTTCTAGGATCTAGCTTTCTTTTATTATCTATCGTGTAGTTAAGCTGCTGTTGGACAGTAGTTTATGTATCAGTATTAATTTATAACAGTTTTCTTAGTATTTGTAGTTTGAGGATACATTGCATGCATTAATTTTAAGAACCTAATATAATAGTAATTACTATAAATTACATAGGTACCTCCACCATCCATCATCTGCAAAAATATGTCTTAAATGAGCCTAAGGAAGGGTATGGCATCCTGCCGTAAAACAGTATTTACTAGTACAGAGGACAGTCACCTTACTAGGGTTTGGTACATAGTACATGATGAATTGATGACAATAATTAATACACAATAGGTATGTACTTTGTGTTATTTTAATTGTTTTAGTGTTAAACAACAACCTATTCTTACCTTACTTAGTATCATATTGTACCAACCTACTATAGTTAAATTTTAAGTAATAAATAAATGTTTATGTTCATGTTTAAAATAAGCACTTAGACAAGTAAATTTTTTACTACATAAACAGCTTGATAAATAGTAATTACTATCAAACAAGAAATAAGGTGCAATTGACTCTAATTCACTTCAATTTTTGTCCACTAGCGGAAGAAGTGAAGAAGAAACCACTTGCTAGTTTATCGCTTATTAACTAATACAATCTTTGCATATCTAAGTCTAACAACTAATTTATGTTCTTACATAGCATTCAAAAAATGAGCCTTTTCTCAATTCGACTGATTTTTGTTTTTTTAGTCCTCAGAAATTTTAACTGGGTGGTCCTATTTGAAAGTTTCCTTTTTTATTTGAAAGCAGGTGCTTCCCGTGTCCATTTTCATTGGTCTTCCATTTTCATTCTGACCATGGGATCCATGAAAAAACTATATAATTGAAGTGGGTTTGTGTTCTCTTCAACAAAATCGTTTGGCGTAGCCAACCGGCATTCGCTATGAAGCGAATTGAAAGATTAGTGAGGAAAAATTCGAAACAGATCACGTGACATATCTCAGACATAATATGTCAAACCCATACATTTTTGGACTTTTCTACTATCGTTTTCGACATCGATCTTTACATTGTCTAGGCCTTCAGAGGGTGTATATTAAATAAATAAATAAATAAAAAAAGACGTGTGGTACTCGGGGACTGCCGCGGTAAAGCTATTGCAATGCCATCTAGAGGCGAGTTGCTGAACTAAAGAGACAAACGTCAAGGTTTTTTCGTTACGGAATTTCTGGATTCGGTCCCCGCGCTCAAGGCCCGCGATAGAAGCTATGCAATAGCTTAGTAAAAATTATCTTTATTTGGAAATAAACAATTGGTGTAGAAACGATAATGCGCGCAGTACTTATCAAAACTGTGTCGCGAGCATTAACGCCCCTCCTCCATCATCATATCAAAGGAATATGTCAAACCAATACATTTTTGGAATTTTCTACTATCGTTTTCGACATCGATTGTTACATTGTCTAGGCCTTCTTATCTTTGATGTAGCCACAGCCACCGGAGCACGGCTGAAGGCGAAGGAAGACCCTCGTTTGGGTTCGCTTGCTTTGGCAATGACGTCTACATTGGCTCTTTTGCGTTCGTTCGTTAGCATTCGCTTGCTCACACTCGCTTGGTTTGTACCTTTAAGAGGAATGACGTATTTTTGCTTATTATGGTTAAAACAATAAACGGTATTAATATTAATTATTATTATTATAATTAATTAATATTAATTATACATCAGTGAAATTGGCGTCCCCTACTATTTTATCTTATTATTACGTTAAACTAGTGTCTAACTACTCTACTCTACTAAACAGGATTTATCTAAAATCTATCGTACAGTTTGTGGTGTCTATTATAAGTTATTTATTAATTCCTCTGTAATAGTTTCATTTTGTAAAGCTTAGGCCGAGGTACGAAGTTGCGCTTATTGGTCACCAAACTCTATTTTCACATCTCTTCCTAAATGAGATAAAACGAATACAGTCGTATTAAAAGATATCTTATAATCGATACCACAAACTGTACGATGGATTTTTAAAACTTCCTATGTTAAACGTAAAAATATATTAAAATTGGTATCGCTGTCATATTGGCTCGGGTATGCGCCTTAACTTAGTATGTATTTCAATCGTTATTAAGAATGAAATTACATTGAAGCAGAAATAATATGTATTTCAATTATTTCGTTTATCAACTTTAAAATAGCAATAACAATAAAACAATTGCATAAAAAAATGGTAACAAATTAGGACTACTACTAACAATTGATACACCTGCATTAAAACATGGAGATAACTGTCTATGCGCGGTTTACAATCATGCCAAAGCAATAATTATGATATAGTCATTTACAACGGGACATTTAGCATGATCGATTTGAGTTTTGAGTTCTCCAATATTTCGGCACAGTTTCATGTAATTCAATATAGGAAAGCTCAAAACTCAAATCATAGTAAATATCCTGTTGTAAAAGACTTACTCTAATGTAAATAACCATAATGGTTTCAAAAGTTTTATAATTCTTACTAGCTGCGCCCAGCAGCGGCTCCACACGCGTTGATCCAATGGAAACGTTTAAAGATGATTTCTATCCAACGGGAACTGATTTATGGGATAAAAGTAGGGACAGGTTTAGGATTACCGGTATTCAAAAATTTTTGGCATGAAGAGGTAACCAACATCCATACATCCATACAAACTTTCACAGTTATAATAATTAGTGTGATGTGATGTTGTTGTAAAAAAATAAAGAAACGTAGTGAGTGACGACAAAAAGCATTAAAATTAAATTTAAATTCGAGAGTTCAACTTAAAAGAATGTCAAGCAAGTTGGAAACCACCTAAAGCTAGGAAGACAAGAATACCCAAAGGATAAATACCTCACGTTCAAGTTTCACAGACTCTTGGAATCGTTGAGTTGATTAAGTTACTCATTTAGTTGTGAACTTCTTGCATTTGCAGTTATTATTTGCAATGCAGTTATTTCTACAAGGAGCCGTTGCCGTTTTTTCCGTCTATTGTGGATCGGTTTCTGTGACGACCTCTGTGGCGCGGTGGTCGAAGTTCTGCCGACGCAGGAGGTTGCGGGTTCAATTCCAGCCTCGGGACAAATGTGTATACGATCTGCAGACAATTGTTCAGGGCGTTCTGGATCTTTACTTTGTATAATAAAAAATATCGATTTATGTAGTGTATTGTATTATGTATATCTAGTACCCATAACACAAGCTCTGCTTAGCTTGGGGCTAGAAAATGCTGTGTGAATTGTCCAGCATTATTTATTTCTGTGCCTGTCTGTCTTTTAGCTGTGTGGTGCTGTCTTGGAATTTGCACCACCCCAACTCTTTGCTTGGGTGTCGTAAGTGACGACTAAGGGGGAATATCCACCACGATTGGATAAATATATGCAGTTATAAAACTACTAAAGAACTTTGTTGAAGTAAAGTTTAACCATAATCATACGAAGCTGTAGTTAAAATTTCTCAGACAATGCGGCTAAAGGCCTTTCGAGTGCAAACCTAAAACTTTTTTACTGCTTAATCGTCGGAGGGTAGATTTTTATTGCAAAACCGTAAAAGACAAGAAGTTAGGCAATTCTGCTGATTTAATTTGAGGGTTCGCAGATAAAGTGGATTGCTCTATTGTGGCGAATGGATGTTTTAGTAAAGAAGTAAAACTAAATAGTCAGTAACCGTATTTTCTTTGATTTAATCTCTGTTTTAGGTCTTTTCTATTTAGAATAAGTTTTATTTAAAGAAATATAAGCTTATTTTATGAAATTACCGCTGTCTTGTGCTTCTAGTATTAATGTGCGTTATGTACATGCTAAATTTATTTTCTTATCATATTTTTTATAGAAAGCGGATAATCCTGATTTCCATGGCCCAATTTTGGTCGTCATTCAGTTGATTCTTAATTAAAACTATTCGACATTACCTACCTCTTTTGGTTTCATATAATGCTACTTGCTCTGCTGCTATGCTGTGGCGGTCGTGGTCTCAGAATCAACCCATCCAGCTCAATCCAAGGGGTTCCCTAAGTCACATCCACGGCTTATTACCAGAAAAAGGACAATAGCTTCTTCTATGATTTTGAACACCTCAACTCTGCTAACGAATCTACCTGCCAAGTGATTATTGTAAAAACTCCTTGTTTTGGGGAATCTTTTTTTTTGTTTGTTCCGCCTTTTTTCCTGGCATTTTAAGGCTAAATTTGATACATCAGCAGTAGCTTATGTATCAAATTAGGTGATTTTTTTTTAGAGAGGCTTGTTCAGCAGTGGGCGTAGGTACGTGTGATAGAGTCTGCTGCCGCTATTATGGAGCTTCGTTTACCTTTTAACTTCAACAGTTACGGACATAAAAGGCATTTTCTCAGAATACAGAAGCTGGAACCTTTGTCACGAGCTACATAAACCTAGGCCCCCAGTGCACTAGGTAGTCACTAGGTAGTCTGGCTGGCGCAGCCAGGCTCTGGCAGCCAGTAAAACATATGATGTACAGGACCCAGGAGCCCGCGCACTAACCACGAATTCCCGGCTGCGGCAGCCAATACAACGCGCTTGTTTGCAGCGAACATGTGTAAGCTTCGGTTAGTCTCCGCCATAGTAAGGCACTAGTTGTAGCAGCCAGACGTATTTTGCGTTCCGAACTTTTTCAAAAGATAAATAGATAGAATATGCTTCTAGTAGTTTAGAAGACTAGTCGTTGATTGGCTGCTATAACTGGCTGCCTAGTGGGTGGGGTCCCTAAGGCAGTTGTCCCACCGCAAGCGAGGAAGTGACCACCGGCTATTTTGTCGCTAAAGAAATGTACAATAGATAAACTTTCCGTGTAGGTAAACACAAGATGCGTAGAGCTAAACAATTCTGAAAATGAACGCGTCTCGACATAATTATACCAGTTTATTACTTTTAGCGGGGGTGATGAAAAATAGTTTTAAAAAAATCTGCTTTCTTGATAGAATACTACCAAGACCAAAATTAAAAATTCTGCTTTTTGCTCACAAAAGATAAATAAACTGCTATAACTCTGTGGAGACGCATTCATTTTAAGATTGGTTTTTCTCTACCTTAGTTGATAGCTGATTGTTTAGTCTACCCTCACTCCACAAGCTTTAAAGGGTGATACTCCACGGGTGATGATCCAGCGCAGTATTGGGCACTTGCCTTATACTGCAAAATGCTGAGCTAGGGTCCCTTTTTACCCAATGTATAAGAAATTTTTGGATTTAAGTACTTATTAGTTTTTATTATTGCATGTACCATTTGTACCTACTTTTTAAGTCTTTGGGTAAAATAAATGATTTTCATCTTATCTTTATCTATACTCGCTCAACAATATTTGCTCTGCGATGCTCGCTTGGCGGAAAAAAGACTACACTGAGTTCTAACTACTTTTATTTCCAAAACTATCTTTCGAGTAGAGAGATCTTTCTTTTTTATAATCTTTTCATATTCTTTTCTAGTCTCTAGATGTACTCGGTTGCTTCTTGTTGATCATCAGCGGTGGGACAACTGCCTTAAACTATTCCCTAATTTGAAATTCGTGAATTTCATATTTGCCCCTGCCAAGAAAATTATCCATTTGATTATCAAACCCTGTCAGTCCGACGGTTCACCCGGCCAAGCATTAATTAGGTTGGAATAAATTTACATGTTAGTTATTTCCTTTGAGAATTTAGGCACATCACAGCTTACTTTGAAAGGAGTCTTGCCGCTACCTCTACTTGATTTGATTACCTAGTTAGAGAGCTCTTTTTATTCAGGTTTTTTTATGCTGAGAGAGTCCGAAGTGAATCTCTGTAACCTCGCCAATAAGAATGTCACTACCAGTAATTATAAGATAAATAAGAAATTGTGAAAATGTTTGTTTGAGTGTTGTAGGTAACCTAGAACCCAAAAACAGAAAAAAATATTAGGTAGGTACACCTAATATTTTTTCTATTTTTGGAATGAACAAACGAGAAAAGAAATCTCACTAGTCCAGTCGACTGAACAAACGAGAAAAGAAATCTCACTAGTTTAGTCAACTGAACTGGACAATTGAATTATTAATTATTAAGGGAATAGACGTTTTCTGAGACCTAGTGCTATGGATACAGAGCTCCGCTTAGGTACATCTACATACTATAAAGGCCGGATATATTTTTCACGATAATATTACTTCTAAGTCTTGTTAAGTCTAGTAGTATAGTGGTACCTTAAAGCTTTATATCTAAGAGCGCTCGTTGTTTTTTTTAAGAAACAAATTGGAACTAATATTTATAATTAAAACGATTGGGCAGCAGACTGGGTGTTACAATCTACAGGTAGCTCAACTGATTCATTATCAATACCAGTTGGAAGTGTTCCCAAGACGCTGCCCCATATACTCACCAGAGGGCCTAGACAGTGTAACAATCGATGCCGAAAGAAATAATGGAAAAGTAAAAAAATCATGACACGCCTTAGATTATGTGACGTTATCTGTTTCGAAATTATAAAAAAAAAACTATTTCAACAAATAACAAATGTAGAGAATATGCTTATAGAGCTTATATATGCGTATTTAGCTTGTTAAAAGCAATGCAGCACATTGTTAATACTAGTTTTGATTTCTGTTATTTGATTGCAATCTTCCTATACGACCGATTGTTAACAAATTATCATAATAATAATACTGGACCATTTCTACACAGCATTATTTAGTACCAAGCCAAGCAGAGCTTGTGTTACGGAAATTGAGTATTGTTGTAGTTGTTTCGATACATAAAAATAAAGAGTAAATAACGGACAACAATGTAAGTTTTATCTACTCTTAACTCAATAAATCTTCATAGGTAAAACACATACCCTAATGTTATGAGAGGGTATATAATTTCAGTCAAAATTGGGTTTTTTTCACACATCAGTTATTCTTCAGATATTCTAAGAATATAATATCCTACATTTATTAATGTGTGACTTATGACGATTAAAATATAATTATCAGTTAATATAGAGTATCAATTAGTCAATCTCATAGAAAAGTATTTAACACGCATCCTTCCCTCAGTAAAGGAGATCACTGAAACTTCCGACGGACTGCTTTAAAAAAAACTCTAAAATGTTTCCCTACTGGAAACATTTAAGTTTTTTTTATGAACAATATACCTTTCTTTGACTGCAATGTCTCCTGATGCAAAGCAAAGATGTGGCCGTCTGTGTATCACGAAGGTCTAGAAAATACCTATTCACCCTTGTCCTGAAGCGACCCAGGTTGTAACTGACCGGAAAAACAATCCACGAGTTACGTATTCACTTTTATCACAAAATCACCCGCGGGTAAAAACCTAGAATCAATTAAAAACACTGATTCAGCTTTTTCCTTTTTAGCTACGCTTTTGGGCACAATCGCAAGTTACGTCAGGTGGCCCTAATACATAACTTCTCATTCTCTAAAGGGTTTTCACAGCCAATAAATTAATAACCATCGCTTGAACTAAAATTAACGCCTTCAAGCGTGTTATTTGCAAACTTTACAGGCTATGTTAAGCTGATTATGAAAGGTTTTTCATAGAATCTGTTTACATTTTATGCAAAAAATCATTTAATGTTTTACTAATCACACTATTACATTATCATACTAATTATATCACATCACACAAATATTATAAATGCAAAAGTTTGGATGGATGTATGGATGGTTGGATGGATGTTTGTTACCTCTTCACGCCAAATCTACTGTACGAACCGGGATGCAATTTTGTATATATAGGTAATTCTAATTCTGGAATAAAACATTTTTAAACCATAAATCAGTTCAGATAGAAATCACCTTTAAGTATTTCCAGCGGAGCGAATCGTGAGAAGCTGCGGGGGCGCAGCTAGTATAATAAATGTGAAAGTTTTTAGATTCACTCAAATCCCTGCATAAATGACGAAGTAAACGATTACTTACGTATTTTTTGTTTTTGTAAGTCTGCCCCTAGGGGTTGTGCAATCTACGCGAGCGACGTCACGGGGCGCAGCTTTTAATAAAAGATGACTGCCGTGGATCCAACATTGCCCGTGGATGTAGTTAAGGTGACAAAGAGAACCTACCAGAGCAAAGGTTGAAGTTTCTTTGTCTCTGTTAAACCGACTTCAATTAAATAGTTTTTTCATGGATTTTCATAGATCCCATTGTCAGAGCTGGACCATCATTTCATTAAAAAAAAAAAAAACAGTCGAATTGAGAACTTTCTCCTTTTTTTGAAGTCTGCTAAAAATGAGTCTACATCGCATCTCTATGGTATAATTACGTCACATTCTACGCAACAAATGTAAAAAACTTTTATAGAAAGATCTCGGAGACTATTAAAAGCAACCCAGCTCAGCGAAAGCTTCAACTGGGGACCTCTTTAGATGTTGCCTGAACCATCTGTCTGCTAAAAGCACTCTTAAGGAAGCCAGGACAGAACGTAAGACAAGATAATGCTTACAGAATCATTGTGAGAAACTGTAAAATGTTAGTTTTATGATCTATTCGGAACAAAAATGTTAGGATACCTACTGAAAGGATGGATGGTCACTTTAGCTATCGTTATAAATCTTTTATATTCATCACAGTTTTTAGCAATAAAGTCATTTACAGCGGAATATTTAACGTGAATGATTTGAGTTGTGAGCTTTCCAATATTTTGGCATTGTTTCATGCACCATGATCTCTGATAACCTCCGTGTGTTGGCTTTGAATTTGCACCGCCCCAACTCTACCCGCGGGTGTCTGTAGTCCACAATAATACTTTTCCAATGAAACGTTTAGGTACCGACCGCGCGATTTTTTTCTCTGTAAACCATGTATCAAAAACCTGCCGTGATGCAGTTTATAAGGGTCATATTCTTTCTATACTCGAATCAAAATTACAAAATAATGCTTCCAAGATTCCCATAACACAAAGAAAGCATCCAAAAAATAAAACCACTAGGAACTTCTACAATATCATGGAAATACAAACCGCCTATATCAGTAATAAATACCCGTTTGTGGCCTAAAACATACCTCAAAAATACATTATGTTAAGGCCAAAGCCGTAAGTACGTTCGTTCACGACCCATTCACGATATAACGTGAACATAAGCCGTGAATATTCTCGAACGGTTACCCATATTATAAGTTTATCGTCCGGTCTTGGACATAAGCCTTCGGTAATCTCTTAAACCTTTCGGCTCTTTGCATTTATAGACATACAATATCGCGTAAGAAACAGTTAAAAAGAAACATGGATTTTCTTTTTTATTAGGTACTCGAAATAAATGTGTAAAGGATTCTGAGACGGATTTTAAAAGTTATTTGCTATTGTTTAGAAAAGGATCCCAAGGTAATCCTATCTCGCAAAACTAAAAATAAGAAACAACAACTTAAAAGCTTATGAATAAGTCAGATTTCGTTTTTACAAAACAATAAAATTATTATATTGTTCTTTTAAAATCTATACATAATTGCCAGAGAAATCAAAGAACATACATAAAAAACACACACATATGTACAGCCGAAGGTAAAACCTTCTCCTTTTTCTATGGTCGATTATAAAGGTTTGAATCTTAACCTTCAGTAGAATCTTGATCTTCAGTAGAATTCATGCTATTCTACTGAAAAACCTAGACACGCGCATTTTTCTAATAAACGAAATGATTTGGCAGAGAAAGAAAATCAATTGTTGTCGTGCAAAATAATAAAAATGTATTAAAAATGTATTACTTTGACATTTGTCTGCAAGTAAATAATTATTTCTCTGTTTTTATTGTTGCAAGCCCAGGTTAAAGTAATACATGGGTATCTACATATTCTACAACCAAGACCATTGTGACCCATAATTATGTGCAAATAAATCATCTGTATTCTATCCTATATTATAGCTAAGACAAAACCGTATACATAGTGTTAATGCTAAAAAAATAGATTAATATTTGGATAACAAAAGCTAATATTAGACATATAAATTGTTAGTTCAAGCTATAAATCTTACCTGATTTAGTCAAAATATTCCTTCATGTCATAAAAACTCCTTCCATTTTATACAGTTTTCATTTATTTTAATAAATAAGCTAATAAGCTATACATGGTATGGTATGTATAGCTTTAAGTTCATTAGAAAACTTGTTTTGAAGTACTGGAACTTTCATATACTCGTATTTAATAGATGTTGTTAAATCAAGTCACAAATCGATCCAAATGGCATTGAAGTAAGCTCGTCTCCCTGGGGTTGTACTAAATGCAATTTTATGATCTGAACTTAGGTCACATTTGGGACCATTACGTGTGGTTTTAGCATTATCGTTAGGAGTCCAGAGAGAAAGCTGCTGTCCACTTGAACTTAATGTAGCAAATGAAAACTAGTTACAATCCAAAAACACTAGAAACAAAATAGAATACGCGAAAAGTTTTCTGGCATCATAACTTAGTAATTCTAAATTGTAGACAAATATAAGGTTTTGTATAACTAAACTAATAATAATTTGGAGACGGTTCCGATTGTTATTTATATGGATCGTCGAGTTAAAATACAAAATGTTTATTTCATCAATAATTTTTTTACACAGATCATGATCCGTGCTCGGTACCTCCTTTTAAGTATAAAATACCTGTATTAGGAGGTAACGCTCTTCCATAACATACATTATTATAAGTAACAAAAGTTTTTACAAAAAAAAACATTTTACATGTCGCAATGTGCTTAAAATCAAAAGGAATTAATAACAAATTAGTTAAGGGTAGATTTAAGTTAAAGTAGGTTCAAAGTGTTATGTATCAGTTGAGTTACCTCCTCATTATTTGCAACTATCTACAATTAGCTCAGTCGCTTCAATTAGTTCTATTTTATTCGAAATCTAAATTAATTTTCCTTGATAATAAAGTAATTTCCACAAACGTTTACCTAATTCAAAAGATCTAGTGAATATTTGTGGTATTACATTGAATAATGATGTCTTCAATTGTAGAGTTCTACGTGAAGGAGAACAGGTGTTACTATATCTCCGAAAATTGTTAGAAACTTCAAGCTACAAATCAATACTTTCAAAGAACTTGAAACACTATCGTATGCCTATTTGAATACCTCGGGGTCACTAGTGCAGAGGCGTTAATAAATCATGTATTGTTGTCGACCACAAAAGAAGTCATTTTTGCCGGAAAAGTGCGCTATTCAGGTTGGCGGGCGATAATATTTGTAAAGAATACAAAGAAATTCTTCACAAGGTTTGATGTGATTTAAAAGTATAATGGAAATAAAAAATAATGATAAATTTTACAAGGGTTTGACCTATATTGTGTGGGTTTTCTTCCTCTTTTACCCAATACATCTTACTCAAGTACGTTTTTACATGGTATTGTTTTTTATTTTTTATTTTATTTATTTATTTTTAGGGAAACCATCAGCACATTTTACATAATATATGGGTGATACAATAGAAGTTGGTGGGCTATTGACAGGAATCCACTTGTTAAACTAAAGATGATATCACAAGCGGGTTTTTAAAACAACATTTATCAAAATTGCTTCAGCCTTTAGTTTAGATGCTTAAAGGTAGTAAAGTTATAATTTTCAAATGTTTCTTTATTATGGTTAAAACTATACATATAGACGTATTATTACAACTTTGTCATGTTGTTCTTAAATAATGGATATAAGTTATATTTTTATTTATGTTATGATGTTGTTAGATAGAACAAAATGACGTTTATCTTATTCTAGACTTAGTTTTAGCTTCATAGCAGAAATTTTGCGTTTCATATCTTTATGAGACTTATCATAATCCTATGGGACGGCAAATCGACACGACCGGGGAGAGGTTAGGCGCAGGACCAACAGCTTAACGTGCTTTCCGAGACGCGGGGGTGTATAACTATAACTACAAAAATTTCCTGACTCCGGGCTGCAACTGTGAATTTTTCTTGCTAGAAAACCCCCAATATCAACTATTGTCTCGATCCGGGATTTGAACCCAGGACCTCTTAATCAGCGGTTGAACTTGCTGACCGCTAGACCAACAAGGCAGACAACTATATTATAAATAAGGTAAACAGTGTCCTAAAATTTCATAGTAAATGCAATTTAAATTTGTGTCCCGAAAATATGTTACGCAGATAAGTAATTAAAACTTAACAAGCATCCGACACTAAATGTGTGTAATAATATATATTAGTAATAAAAATGCGTCCAATAAAATATATTAGTAAAGTTACATAAACAGTGTTCTTTAATTTCACAGTAAATGCAATGAAAATGAGTATCACAAAAATATGTTACGCAGATAAGTAAATAATTATTATAACTCAACAATTAAGCATCTGGCACTGAATTACTATCTTATATGTAAAAGTACACAATGCCCCTAAATTCCATAGTAAATGCAATGAAAATTAGTGTCCCGAAAATATGTTACGCAGAATAGGTACGGCAAATAACGTGGTCCGTACTTTGCAAGGGCTATACGAGCGCCGTAAAACGAGCTTTATTGTCAATTCGTTCTCACTGATTCGGAAAGGACTGCGCTTTTTTTAAGGCTTACCTATGTACACGGAAAATGTGATGGGACTTACAGTATCAACATTTATTTCGAATTGTAGGTACACGTGATTTTATCATTATTTGTAATAGAGAGACAATCCCGCAGTACATCTTTCTTGATGAATGTTTACTTGGCTGCTTGAAAAATGTTTTATGCTGTTATTACATAAAATATATAGTTATAAGATCTGACATCACACTAATATTATAAATGCGAAAGTTTGTATGGATGTATGGATGGATGTTTGTTACCTCTTCACACCAAAACTACTGAACGGATCGGGAATCTGAAATTTAGGATACAGGTAGTTCTAATCCTGGAATCAAACCGCTACTTTTTATCCCATAAATCAGTTCCCGTGGGATAGAAATCACGTTTCACGCGTGTTTTTTCTATGGAAACGTTTTTCCATAGAAAAAACGCGCGTGAAGCCGCAAGGCTCAGCTGGTTGTATTATATTTTTGTATTCTTGCAAAAAAAAACGATGATTTGAAAGTAAAAGTAAAAATGCGTTAATTTTGTAACCAATACACATATATGACATAAAAGTATTAGGTTAAGACACAACATAGTTACAAAAATTTCCAACACTCAGCAGATGGCAGGATGTTTCCTGCCATAGCCCTGGTCTTCCGTTCCCTTTTAGAGATTATTTCCCAATTGCGTAAAATGTTCTATAGAAATCAAATATTCATATGGGATACAAATAAGCCTATGTATTATTTCAATCAATGAATATAAACCTTTAATAACAGACAACGAAAGACTTACTATTAATACAACAAAGAAAATAAAATAAAACGTAAAAAAATAATTCTAAGTAATAACTAGTTTCACGCAGTGCAGTATGGGACAATCATACTTTTGAGATATGACAGGTATTCAATTTCGGCTCGTTCCGTTCAATAGTTTTGACGTGAAGAAGCGACAAGCATACATCCATCCAAATTTTGGCATTCATAATAGGTATTTAGAGTGTCGCTACTGTCCGCTTGTAAAATTTTCCGTGCAAGAAGACTGGATTTTTAACAATACAACACGTTCTGTTCAAATACGCAGACAGAGGTTTCAGACAGGAATTACCGGTGACGTGTAGGCAGTAAACGGAAATCTGGGATCTTCAGCTCGCATACGAAATGTCAAGTGGAATGGTAGGTTACAAATGGGGATAAAACATCGAATGTGAGATTAAATTAAATTTATTTGGTTTAATTGCAATGTTTTTGCCTTTTTAACGTAAATTTTTTTCGATGCAAATTCAACAGAAAATCCCCCAAAAGATCGTAACAAACTAATATTTCAATGCCGACATAAAAGCGTGCTTTGTTTTGTTTCGATTGATTTAAAGGTTATATTATTAAAGTATTTTGAAAATACTTATTTTGGGTTATCTTATTAATCTACATACTTACTCTAGAAATAAAAGAATTGGATGCATAATTCGTTTTATGATTTACATTATTCTTCGTTGCCATCACCGGCATATTAAGATAAAATAATGCAATGCGTAGCAGTTGTATAATAATCCCTTAGTCGCCTCTTACGACACCCATGGGAACAGATGGGGTGGTCCAAATTCTAAGCCACACAGCTCTAAATCTACTTCTACTCAAGCTCAAACTCAAAAATGCATTTAATTTACGACCTCTGTGGCGTGGTGGGCGAAGGTTCGTCTGCGACACAGGAGGTTGCGGGTACGATTCCCGTCTCGGGACAAATGTGTATTGTATACGATCTACAGACATTGGGCGTTCTGGGTCTTTTCTATGTATAATAAAAAATTCTGGGTGTAATCTATCCATGCAGTGTATTGATTTATGTATATCAGTTATCTAGTACCATAACACAAGCTCTGCTTTGCTTAGGGCTAGATAATGTTGTGTGAGTTGTCCACAATAATTTATTTATTTAAATACAATAAAAGAACTACAACATCATCTTTAATGTAAGGTTATTAACATCCAAATACTGCACCCCTCTTGTTTGTTAGAACCAAGGTAAGACATAATATCATTTATTTTATTTATTTATAAATCATAACATCATGACAGGTTTATTTTTTTAACCCTAAGGCGATGCTAGATCTACTTTTTTTTTTTAAATTAATGTAATTATAATACAATAATAAACTACAAGTAATAAAAAAATAATCTAAAATACATTTAGTTTCTATCACGAGCTGTGCCATTTCCATTACTTTCGGTAGGTTTTGATAGAATATATCAACGCTGTTTTCGGACAGGATATTGAGTAGGTTGTTTCTACAATTGGGAACCTCCAGCATGGTGGGGCGACGGCGGACCAATGACCATTTCATCTGAAGGTTACATTACAAATAAACAAAAGGACAGTTTCACTGGAAAGTTGAATATAATCCCCAACAATGGTGCTAACAAATTTTAAATGAAAGAAAAATACAATTTTCTTTTGAAAGCAAGACAATGATCCTACCAAATAGAGCCCTTAATCGCAAAACACAATTCAACTTAAAAGGTTCTTCAATTATGAACTCTTTTCTATTAACAACAGAACACTAATTAAAAAGGAAAGGAAGCACACTTGACCCAATTGCAAAACGACATTGTCGTGTTGCCTTTGACCGTTCACAAAGTTGAAACCTTTGCAGGTACATTCAACTACTTTATAAGTATTAGAAAATACCTATACATTAAGATAGAATTTCACCGTTGAAATTGAACGCGTTTAATTGACGTTAAAACACGCATTAACTGAGTTCAGTTGGTACATACAGAACAAAACGCAGTTAACGCGAAACTCGTTTAAAAATCCTGAACTCCCGCTAGTGGCGGTTCAGCGTATAAACGTCTGTCAATGTCGTTGCATGTCTTTTGTCTTTATTATCTATGATTTTATGTAAATGTAAAGTTAACACGATCAAAATTTAGCCCCAAAAAGCCGATGAAAACTTTAAACGAGATTTAACTGTATATGAACGTGTTTCTTTAGAAACCAGTTTAGTTGAACGCGTTTTAAGATACTAACGGTGAAATCCCTCCTGAGTCCTATTACATTTATAACCTAGAGAGCCTAGCTCTTGACGGATTAATGCAATTTCCTTCACTTTTCTCACTCAAATGCAATGTGTTTTACTACTTTATACGACATGACAGCGACTTTCTCCTTAATCGTGTTTAAATGTTAAATATTTAGTAACAATCCTGCGCGAAACCTTTCCTGATTAAAATAAAGCCACATGAAACGCATGAAACTGTGCCGAAATATATATAGGCTTAAAATTCCAATCATGGTAAATATAACCCGTAGTAAATCTTAGTATCTTTATTTAATACACAAAAGATAATAAAGAAATTAACATAGAATTTATACTACAGTGGTATCTAAAAAAGAAGTATGAGTTAGGTAAAGAACACTACACTAAAATTTCAATTGAAGAATAACTATCGAAACTAACAATTTCTTAAAAACTCGAATGTTCTGTCTAGAGACAACGCTACAAAATTATATGCTATTCAAATAACTTTAAACTGTCCCGTCATCGCACGCGTAAACACAAACATATCGCAATGTACGGGAATGTTTAGGAATAGGCAGGGCGTGCAGACTGACGGTAGCCGCCGCGTGCGACGACGCCACGTCGCACGCGTAAACACAAACATATCGCAATGTTCGGGGATGTTTACAGATAGGCGGGGCGTGCAGACTGACGGTAGCCGCCGTGTCAAACGCGTAAACACAAACATATCGCAATGTACAGTGATGTTTATCAATTCTGACCAAACTGCGATCCCCACCCGTATGCTCATCGCGGGGCACTACCCTCCATAATATAAAAGCCAATAAGGCTCTCATTAGGGGAGGCCTATGTCCAGCAGTGGACTATTATAGGTTGATGAGTACGATGATGATGATGTCTTTTTGTTAAATTTGCTTGATTGGTAGAAGTATCAAGCAAATTCTACAAAAAAATCCTCAACCTCAACAGCCTATATTGGTCCACAGTTAAACGCAGACCTGCCCCTTATAAGCAAAAAACCCAACCGAGAAACCAAAGAAATTTAGTAATGACATACAAATCCAAACAAAAATCTGTTCTATGGACCGCAGGGTTCCTGAGATCTAGACCAAATTAGGCGCAAAACAGTGCATTTTCATGTTTTTTTAACCGACTTCAAAAAGGAGGAGGTTTTCAATTCGTCTGTATTTTATTTTTTATTTTAATTTTTTTTTTTTTTTTGGTGGTCCGATCTTCATGATTCTTTTTTTATATGAAAGCTGGTGCTTCCCATGTGGTCCCATTTTAATTTTGTTCAGTTCTGACAATGGAATCCATGAAAATTCATGAAAAAACCGTAAAAATTTAAGACGGCTTATTTTGTTTTTTAAAACAAAATTAATTATTTTATCGTATTTTTTCAATGAATCGTATTTTCACAACTAAGGAACCGATTTTTTATTTATTTTATGGATTGTTTTTACCACGGGGATCCCGTGATTAGTAGTATAGTTTTTTTTAACAAATCTACTAGGTTCGAGCCTCAAAGACAATGCCACAGTTTTTGCTGCTATTTTTGCTGCGTATTACGGTATGGTAGAGTCTGTTCTACGATATGGAATAATATTTTGGGGCAACTCTACCAATAAAGACATTATTTTTAGGCTACAAAAAAGATGTGTGAGAGCCATGTTTAAAATAAAAATCACCGATAGCTGCAAACCATTATTTTCAAAGCACAAACTTCTGACACTTCCGTCACTTTACATATTAGAAGTAGCTCTTTTTGTAAAAAACAATCCTCATCTGTTCCCCCGGTTTTCTGATTTTGTTAGTCGAAACAGACGGGATAATACTAGGTTAAGAACACACCCTGTAAAAACAACATGAATGCAGAAAAGTATTGTTGGTGTCGCTACCAAAATCTATAATAAATTACCTAGACTATATAGAGACATGAATTTGCAAATGTTTAAATTAAAACTTAAAAAAATGTTAATTATCAAATGTTATTATAGTCTTGACGAATTTTTAAATGATATATATAAATTATAACTAGTTGTAATTTTTTTTTGCATGATTAGATTAAATGCATGCCATCTCTCTACCTCATTTGCATACCGTAACCGGTCAAGCATGTTGTTTCACCTATATTTTTGTCATCTTTTATACACATGTTTTCTGCAAATAAATATCTTTATCTTTATCTTTATCTTTGGGCATAACGATTTAACTATTTGCTTGTATAACAGACATTATTGAAAATAATATCAAATAGTCTATCATTTTATCCAGTTGGTAACCAATACTGACATGTCAACTAACAATGAATAAATGACCTATGTCATCGGAATAACGGTGAAAATCGAATGATTGATCGTTATATTGAACGTCGACTAGTAATTACTATGTTGCGTGACGGTTGTGACGTCACCGGTTCAGGTTTGGTTCATTACATAATAGAAGAGGAGTCAGTAGAACTTATTTTACAGAAAAATAGTACAGGAAGTAGTACTTCAACTAACAATATAACAAGGTAAAGGTTTCTTGTTCGCTTCATAACGTTTTTATCCTAAAAAAATGAAACGTACAAAAAATCTAAATATGCATTTTATTGCCTTATTTTGCTTATCATCATCATCAACCTATAATAGTCCACTGGTGGACATAGACCTCCCCTAATGAGCGCAATAGCGCCCTGTCTTCAGCTTGACGCACCTGGCCGGAGGGCGTCCTACACTACGTTGGCCGAGTCGCGGTCTCACGTCATGTATGTTTTGACAATTTAACTTAAGTAATAACTATCTGAATTTTTTTAAGATTAGGTGTTTCCTTGAGACGTTCAAGGAAATAGAACAAGTTTTCTGTGAATTTATATTGCACTGGTCAAGATCAGAGGATGCAATTATGTTCTTGTGTTTTCAGTCACAGGGTGAGTTTTGTACAGGGATCCATAAAAGGTTTGTTTTCTTGCATACCTTTAGCGCCTCCAGACCCTACTTACTTTTCATGTTATGAAAGCGATCTTATAACAGTTTTGTGATTACTAAGTAATAAAATAAAATATTCGTACGCATATAGTCGCACATAGTCGATACGAAACTTTTTGGGATTTAATTTAATTTATTAGAAACTAGCTGCGCCCCGCGGCTTCGCACGCGTTTTTTCTATGTAAACATTAAAAGGTGATTTTCATCCCACGGGAACTGATTTATAGGATAAAAAGTAGACTATATACTAGGATTATAATGACCTGTATACAATATTTCAGCCAGATCCGTACAGTAGTTTTGGCGTGAAGAAGTATCAAATATCCATCCATACAAACTTTTGCCTTTATAATATTAATTTATAGTTTGATTACCCAGAAAGTGAGGGCTTACGCTCTATAATAACAAAAACCTTAATGTTGTGATTTATTGCATTTTGGCAGAAAAGTCAGCGTTAATAAAAACAAAAACACATCCCGTTCTAATATTGTGCAACTCATACTAGCCACTAAGCTCGCGCATCGCAAACGAGCGCAAAGTGAGTAGTGATATAAACTTACATAAGCTCGTAATCAGACACACTTTACAATGACAGCTAAATTCACCAGAGAGCACGCGATAAGCAAACTTGCCACATCACCGCAATCTAGCCGTTCGTTGGTTTACGCCATCCTTACCGCAAGCCAGTAACGCGGCTTAAGCGCGGGGCTCGCTTGAAGCAAGTTCCACGCGTTGCGCCCCTTTCCAGACGATTTTTATAACCGACTTCAAAAAAGGAGGAGGTTCTATTCGACTGCATTTTATGTTTGTGGCTTCAGAACTTTTGCCTGGGTGGTTCGATTTTTATGATTCTTTTTTATATGAAAACTGGTAATTAATTTGGTCCAATTCTGGTAATGGGATCCATGAAAATCCATGAAAAAACTATAAAAATTAAAGTCAGTTTATTGTTTTTTAAAACAAAATTCATTGTTTAAGAATAACAATAGATAAAAAAAAACTTAAACTTAATCTAGTAACTCAACTTAGGTTGGTACGTAAACAGACAACATAAATACTTTTTTCGTCACCCATAAACACAAGCTCTGGTTACTTTGTGCAGAGAATAGTTTAATAATACTAACGGAATAGACACTCTTAGACCCGTATTATGAAAGCTTGTTCAGTCTTCAATCTCTGCTTAAGTACTACGGCTCACCCACGGGGCGCAGATGTCATGGGTAATGATTTTGACAGACAACGCCGATGGTGTTCGAAATATTGTTTGCTTGGTCTTGAACATGAAATTTATTTTGTTTTGAGGTTTGATTTCACCATTTGAGAGAGTTATTTTGCCACTACTTCACTCCTATAAAACGTTTATGAACTGACCCTAAACGTTACACAGAGAATTGCATGTGTAACGCAAATAACGAGAAATTGAGCGGGATAGACCAACATTTCGGAGGCTACAAAAAGTCTTTTAAAATTTTGTACCTTATCTGTACCTTAGTGTAATCCATTCACGATGAAAATGCAACGGGATCAAAATAATTATTACAGTGAAAAAAAATACTAAACGTCTCATTATTCACACAATATGCGCTATATACATAAGATATCGATGAAACTTGTTAAAGAAAATCTCCAACCTCTCTTGTATAATTCGAAATGTTTTAGTCCCATTCTAATCTCTCGCGGGTTATTAAGACTACCGATGGTGTATTTAGGGATAATTTGAGCTCCTGCACTTTCGCAATCATTAATAACATATCCATATTGCATTTGCCAATGCCCGAAATTTCCCAGAAATGGTTTCAAAAGGCCTATCAAAACTTTCTGATTTGTATTTGATTGACTTTTTGGAACAAGAAAATGTCCTATCTCCTAAAACCGACCGCGAATTTCGCTTACATTTACTAACAAAGAAAATTACAATAACACAAAAGAAAAAAATTGAACACTGTATTATAAGTAAAATTTTATTTATAATAGTATTTTATAGGACACAGAGATCATTCTCAATACAAATCCGAAAAAATTATTTAATCATCACTACATAGTACAAAAAAAGTCGTTACCCACTGTCTGTCTGTCCCTATGTATGCTTAGATCTTAAAAACTACGCAACGGATTTTGATGCAGTTTTTTTTTAAAGATTAAGTGTTTCAAGATAAAATTTTATATCACCAGCATTGTGCATCTGTGCGAAGCTAGGGCGGGTCGCTAGTATACATATAAAGCCGAACATAGACCCTATCTATGTATATACATCTCCTATTTAAAAGGAAGAACGTTAAAATAAAAAACGCCAATTGTCGCTTAGTTTTAACTTTTCTGGTTGTAAATAGTTCCTTTTAGATTAAAGTGTGCAATATAGTATTATCTATCTAAAACAGAAAAAAATATTATCTTAATCTACCAAAACATCTAGGAGAGAAACACACCTATCATTCCAACATTCGTACCCACTCACTCCCCTCAAATATCGAAGGAACCCAGAAATACCTACTTGTATGCAAATCCCTGCCATTCGAGTGAAATCTGCCGAATCGTTACCCTAATCATTGCCGTACCATTTAAGTAATCGCGTTAGGGTGGGAGATTATCATCTCACGGCCGGTTGGCTTCATTTCAGGTTAAATAAGCTGAGTTATGCTATCGTTTTAATATTTTAGGATGAGGACATTTGTGTGAGGATTTCGTATTCCACTGATGATAGGGAAATTAATAAGGTCAAAGTCACATTGCGATTCGCAATTTGCGACATAGTAGCGATCATTATGGAGTCGCCAGGTAGAGTTTTGAGGGGCGTTTAGTTAAAACAATGATGACCGTGACAATTGCTTCAACTAGCTTGAGCCGTAGTTTTGCATCCGGGATAAAAGTAAAGTCTCTGGTAGAAAAATTATTAGGGTCGTCACATTGCCATTCGCGACATTGATTATAGCGGTCAAAATTAACAGTGCTGAGACTCCCATACGTAGAGATTGGAGGGCGGAGTATAATTAAAATATGATGCATGTGAAAATAACTTCAACTAGCTTGTTCCGCGGTTTTGCATGCAATTATACGGAATATAAAGTATATAGCTTATGGTAGAAAAAATATTAAGGTCAACGTCTCATTCCGATTCGCGACATTATTCGATCACAGGGAGTCGATATGTAGAGATTAGAGGTGACTCAGCACTGTTGATTGTGGCGGCATATAGTTAAAATATGATGCATGTGAAAATAACTTCAACTAGCTTGAGCCGCGGTTTTGCATGCAATTATCCGGGATATAGATATAGCCTCTGGTGGAAAAAATATTAGCATCAAAGTCAGATAAATTTTTATAGCAAACAATAGTTGTGATTGTTTTATAATAAAGAATGATTTATGAAATGAATTTCTAGAACTAAAGATTATTTAAAATTGAATTTTTTTAATGCATAAAATTGAAACTGACTAATACTGATAGCATACTCTATTAATTTATACTTGGCGTATGTATGCTAATGGATAACGCTCATATCACACTGCACACCGCTACCGAACACTACAATAATGAGCATTCACATTATTCAGATATATTTTACCATGAAAGCATTAAATAAAAGACAGCAGTAAGCGAGCGTGCGGCAACCAACTACTAAACTAGTTGCATGATCATACGGATCTCTACCGACTGTGCCTGTACAGCAAACTTGCTTTTATCCGTCACCACAGCGTGCGGTCAACACTATTTGAGGAGGGAAGGCGTGCGAGTGCTAAGCGCGAGCAGTGCTGCTTATGTATGCCACAACCTTAAGCTTGTAAGTTTCTTTAAAGCTTCATATACAAATACACGTGTACGACATCTCACGACGTCATAGGAAGAAGAAAAATTACCTGCCAAGCGCCGCGTCGCGTTACGTGATATAATGTTGTATCTCTGCACACGTTTTCACACTAAACACACAAATTATTGGCTGGAGTAAATGGCCCACGTTTGATCGGTGAGCGATCCCTAACCCTAACGAGTTTAGTTGTCAAACTAGGCGGCCTACTCACTGTATTCTGGTGGTAAAAAACCTCACCTCACCTCACCTCAACAGCCTATATTGGTCCACTGCTGGACACAGGCCTCCCCCTGATAAGTGCCTTTATTGGCTGTTATCCCATGGGGGTAATGCCCATAATCCCCACGCTGGGCATGCGGGTTGGGGATCAGGTGTGGTGACAGAATTGTTTGGCAGGAGGCGCTGCTGCCCGCCCCCGGTAGATTTCCCCTTGTCGCCTCTTACGACACCCCTGGGCAGAGATGGGGTGGTGCAAATTGTAAGGCAATGACCAAGGCTTCGTCCCTTGGTATAAGATACGCCAACAATCGAGTTATAAGGTGAATATATATTTTTTATTTCCTTTTTCATTTGCGTCACTTATCATATCATTACCAGCACTACACGGCATCTTCCTAGACGCACTACGAAAAATAACATTTTATGACAAAAACCGCTCGGTAGAACCAAAAATGCGTGAATGCGTGCCATCAAACTTTTCTTCGACGTGAGACTTTCCGAACTTCTAACATTAATCTCAGTTCAGTTCAGATTCCAAAGTTAGAGCGAATTTCTGGCGTAAAATCGGAAACAATTTGCAAATAACAACTAACCTCATAATTTAGCCCGTCCCACCTTCGGGTTATAAATACCAACTGGCAACATGGCGACGACTAAAAGTTGCTAGGTTTTCCAATGATGCGCGTTCTTTAAAATATCTAGATAACTTTGTAGTGCTGGCTTAGAATTTGCAGCACCACAACTCTTCCCGTGGTTGTTGTAAGAGCCGACTAAGGGATATCTATCAAGGGGCGGGCAGCAGCGCCCCCTGCAGAATAATTCTGTCACTGAATTGCGATCCCTTACCCGCATGCCCAGCGTGGGAATTATGGGCACTTACCCCCATGAGACAAATGCCAATAAGTCGCTTATCAGGGGGAGGCCTGCGTGCAGCAGTGGACCAATACAGGCTGTTGAGGTTGAGATTGAGGTGTGTCTAGCAACGTGTCATTCATTCAGGTTAAAATATTATTAAGTATTATAATCTATTTTTGTGAGTCGATTATGTCAACGCATGGTCTATTTTTGCATGAGGCATTTTCCAAATTAAACATATTACCTTAAAAT
The DNA here is from genome assembly GCA_955876795.1 of Eupithecia tripunctaria. NCBI lineage: Eukaryota > Metazoa > Arthropoda > Insecta > Lepidoptera > Geometridae > Eupithecia > Eupithecia tripunctaria. The sequence continues at coordinate 7,898,346 of OY041622.1, forward strand.
TATCATAGTTTGTATTATTAGAGTTATCAAATAAATATAAAAGTATTATGAAATAATTACCATAGTATTAGAACTCAATTTACGGTGACCAAGACCTCGTCCCTTGGTACGATACGCCAGTTATTGAGTTCTAATGTAAATATGTTTTTTAATTAATTCTTCATTTGTGTCACTTATCATATCATAAAAATGCCAGAGGCCTGTTTGACAGTTTGCGTGTGCCCACAACGTATATATGGGATTGTGCAGCCCTCCGTGGTGGCAGCCGAAACGAGCCTTGTTTTTCTTCGGCGAGGTAAATTCGTTAAATCAGTCTGGCTGGGGAGACCAGAATTTTGTGGGACTCGACGCCCTGAGAAGAGTAAATACCCACTAAAACCTCTCCGGTGAAAGGTTCAGCGTTTTAGCCACAAGAAATATGTTCTTGTGGCTAAAACGCTGAACCTTTCACCATGACTCCTCGATCCTCATGGTGCCACCGTGCCGGGACACAGGTACTTCAACAACCCTCTCCTCTTCGAGCGGCAGAGGCCTTTCCTAAGACTCGTGCCCGAAGATCTCTCTGAGTTCGGGTGCTACATATAGCACCCAAATCTTACAGGTTTCTGAAACGAGCCTGGGCAGTGAATGCATCAACCAAGCCCTAAGACTTAAAGTGGTCGCAGACCACTTTTAGTCGTCCCAAAGTCGCCAGTTTGAGTCCAAGTTAACCTAATAACTCAGTAACCCTCACCTTTAGCTTCATTGTTTTGACTTTGCGGATGTTTTGTTTGGGGTTCTAATAAATTGGTGAGTGACGATCTAATTTTGTACAGGGCACGTATTTTCTAGGGAAGGGTAGACCTATTAATAGTTTAGTTGTGACTACCTCTGTAGCGCTGTGGGCGAAGGTCCGCCTGCGACGCAGGAGGTTGCGGATTCGATTCCAGCCTCGGGACAAGTGTTTGTACGTTCTGCAGATATTTGTTCAGGGCGTTCTGGATGTTTTCTATGTTTAATAAAAAAATTAATTATATGTAATCTCGTATTATGTAATGTGTATTGTATTATGTATATCAGTTATCTAGGACCCATAACACAAGCTCTGCTAAGCTTGGGGCTAGATAATGCTGTGTGATTTGTCCCACATTATAATACATTATTTTAGATTTTGTGTAACTTCCTACCGAAATAGAAATCCCACCAAAGTCATAAATGTGAAACTCATGAAATTCATTCGGATCGCGGTTTTTGCGATATAATTAGAAGCTGCAATGCAAAATAGATGAAAAGTCTCATAGCAACTGCTAAATAAGTTGTATATCAATATTTTTTCTGTAATGTTGGCCTTACCAAGACTCAAATTAAATAATGAGATTGTTTAACAAATTAAGATTGGGGACAGCTAATTGAATTTTCCAGTATCATTTTTAACTGAATTCGAAAAAGGATGAGTTTCTATGTTCTGCTGTATGGAACGCCATATAGCAGAAGTATGTATGTATGTTGTTTTATGTATGTTCGACAATTTCTCCGTCAGGTATGGACCGATTATTAAAATTCCTATTCTATCGCTATTGTACAGAAAATTGTTCCTGAAGGATCAGTATTTGTCTTACAAAACTTAAAATAAGAAATACCTAAGTTAGTTTTTGAGTAAGAGCTGGGAAGGCGTACCAAAACTACAGAATTTACTGCAATCATTTTTTTTCTAATTGATATAAAAATCTTTATTTAGGTACCACTAAAATTATTACACTAAAATAATGACTACATCTTCATATTTTTTTGTTTTATTGACCAAAGAAAATTTACGAGCACAATATCTTATGATAATTTTACTGACGGACAATTTTATTGTCATCAGGCATTATGAGCTAACTGCAGACCAGACGGTTGCAAACAATCTATCTTAGATCTATATTAGCACCCCTCCAAAACTAGCTCGTTTTCCACGACGTATGAGTGACGTCACAACTCGTTAAACTCCGAGTGGAGTTAAATATGGAGTGCCCTGCTAACAAGTTTTGATTATGCTTTTAATTGCTTGTGACATTGTTGTTTGTGTATGACGGCTGTCGCCGGTTTTGTTGGTATTTCGCGGCTTAATTTATGTTGCGGCTTTCAACTTGAACAAGCATTTCACTCTGTATTTCAAAGGTTAAATACTTAAGTACGTACCTATTAAAGATCAAGGCAAACCAAGAGAATCGAAGAAATAAAATTGAAACTAAGAAATGCTAACATTTTATTCGAAATGGCGTAGTGGAGTGTCTATGGATTTTTAAAGGCGTTTTAAAACAAAAAAGCGTACCTAACATCTCTCCTTTGGCATTATGATACCTACGTACGATCAGGCATTTTAACTTTTAGTATCACAAACTACTAATTTATCATCTCTAACTTAAGAACTTCTCACGCTGGCACTTTGCAAACGATTTAAAAGTGAGGCGAGTGCGTAGCAAACATAACGCTACGATGCCGCGGGAACGCAGCTCGCTATAACTCACATTGAAATCGCTCGCAAATCGCCAGTGTGATAAGTTTCTTATGTAGGTTCTTTCTATACCAAAGAGTGATATCGATTCGAAGCCTGAAATTGCATCAAGAAACCTTAAAAAGGGAGAAAAGCGGCCGTAACTTAGTAGACGAAGTTATGGCGAAGCGAAGGGTAAGAACCCTTTTGCCCTAATAATGTCAATATGGGCCGGTAGTGCGGCATATTTGACCGGTCGTTCCTTTGAGAAGTTTCTTGAAAGCGAAAGCCCTATTTTAGTCTCGTCTTTGCATCTACAACATTTTCACTCAGGTGATTCCATCAACGTTTTTACTCGGGTCAATCGTAGTCTAAGGAATAACGGATATTAAGAACAATATTTAATTTATACGTCTGTATGCCTGTATGTAGGTATTTCATTATGTCATCATTTGAAGCAATTTCCATCCAAAAATGTAATTTAATGTGAAATGGGTATAAAAATATCCATTCCATCATTCTTCCCTTTTGATCATTTTCCCTTAGTATTATTCGCTCGTGAATGATAAAATGATGAAGTTGGATGTACCTAAGAGTCTGTATACATATGTATACGTCTTTAAGGTTGAAATTGAATGGTTTTCTTGAGTGTACTGGATGTCATTACAGATTACCAAATCTAAAATTAATAATAATATAAAAAGCGTAGACACAGCTGATTTAGGTTTAATCTACACAAAAACATAAGAACAAAATAAGAGATATTACAATAAGTCGATAACTGTTTATATAATGTTGCTAAGAGAAAAAAAATTACCTATTTCAAAATTATAATGTACTGTACATAATGAAATAATTACGCGTGAAAAAATTGAACCGTTATCGAATAACAAAAGCTTCGTAATTAACCAAGAAAGTTTTAATTACTAAATATTATATATCTCTTCAGGTGATTCCTATTTATCTTTATTATTATTTCATACAAACTTTCCAGGGCCAATTTACACAGAAAACTGGTCTTGTGTGCTGTGAATTTTTGGATGTTATATCGCAGTTAGTCATAGCACAAGCGCTGCTTTTATAATAATTAAACTAGCAGCGCCATGCGGTTTCATCCGCGTAATTCCCGTTCCCGTGGGAATTCCAGGATAGAATATAGCCTATCTGTCACTCCCTGGAAAATAAGCTTTTTAATGATGATTTTTTTTTATCGATCCTGTACTTTAGGAGCCTATTAAAACAAGCCAACAAACATTCGAATTTTCCTCTTCATAATATTAGTAAAGATGGTGATAAAAATGAATAACAATAAATTATTTTCTAAAATCTTTCAGAATTTACAATCCGTACTGCTTATTTTTAAACCCTAATTTCATGTTATTTTTGATTATCATACTTTTACTAACAAATAATATTACAATCAGATACAAGTATGTCCAAAATAATAAAATTAAGGAACAGTTCAACAAACAATCTAGAGGTAGCTCCACTGATCCCAATCAATACCAACTGGAAGAGTACCCAAGATGTACTGGCTACATTGTATAGTGATTCTTATGATAGTATCAGCAGATAGTGGAACTCAAAGCTTGGAGATGCAATTTGTCTGCTTTCTTTGTAAATGCAGCGACACGCCTTGAGACTAAAGTTTTTTCATTAGTTGTTATGAGTTCGGAAAGTTAGAATGTATTATGATTGGCTGGTAATACGTAGGGCCAATAAAAGAGAGTTTTGGAATTATAACCATAACGTTGGCAAAAG